>OY754958.1:5000000-6250000 GCA_963576555.1 Ferdinandea cuprea
ACAGTGCTGGCAGAGAACTAAATACGTGCAGCAGTATGGGGAACCTAAAACTTGTTTCAAAATGCTACCCAAAATCTGGAGAACCAATGTTATCCGCTAAAGAGCCACAACCAAACTGCTACCATAACTCCAACGTAAAACTATTAGTTCTTCAATGTACGCAGTATTTTGAGGGTGGATGCCCATAACACATGCAGGCTTCAAACCAGCGCGAGAAGAACCAAGCTAAAATGTTCTTGAGGACCCATCCGACATCATAAGATGCTAAGACACAATTCCTCAACTCCCTCCAGATGCAAGCTTCGTACGCAGAGGACATGTCGCCGAAGTTGTGTTCTTAAAACGAGAGTTTAATCGTATGGAAGGTTCTTTATAGGTTGGGTTTCGGATCCATTTTTTTAGATATTAACTAATCTTTGCTAAGTAAAAACCAACAAATTTTAAAACAATTCTCAGTTCTTAGTTTTCTTCTTTGTAAGGGACTACAGTATTGAAGTGTCTAAAATACTGTAAGTTGTTAACATGTATTCGAATAGAGGAAGTCAATTCCGTAACACATACGTATATTTCTTTTGAATACATCTTTATTGTACGTAACACTAGTTTTCCATTACATTGTCCAACCAAAAATATACTTGAATGTCTTAAGTCTATTCATTCAGGGTTGTCTAATAATGAAGGTCAGTTGCACCTTGGAGTAGAATATTCGGAATAAACGATATTGTCACTGACAAAACCGGCAACACTTAGCCTTGCCGTTGTGGGTTTTTCCAATATTAATTCCACTTGAAGAATATTGTATATTCGATCGCACAGCCTCAGAATATTACCGTGCAGGTGAGGATTTCAGATCTTATCCAGTTTGTAAAACTCATTCACATGTTGAATCACTGAATATGGATTGATGCGTATACAATGCCCTCAACTTTAAGGATTTTCACACATAATTTAAATAGATTCTCCTACAAGAATATCCTTCAGTCAATGTAAGCCCAAGCGATCCTTTATAGCAGTTTATTGTACAATAAACCATCTGACATAAAACGTGCTATTTCTATTCAGAAAAAAACACATTTGTGCCATATGGATTTCGAATCGTTTCCAAATATTTGATGAATTACCCAAATGCGGACACTATAATATGATCGTTTCGGCAACACATGAGATGAATAAGATTTTGACAAGTTACGGGTTTTTCTTACCATGTCATATGTTGCTGAGAATGGGTTTCCGATGTTTTTTTTAGAGAAGAAAACGCCCATTCTATTTAGTACTCTAGTTGAACCTTCTAATTCGCAGAGGCAGTAATTGTTAAGCTGGATTAAACTGCGGCATATTAAATTAGTATTTCACTAGTCCAGACATATGTACATCAACCTCAGACCGACACATCAATTAAATAATTAAATAATATTCGAGACCAACTTCCTCCCGTCTCGTGGTTAGAGAAATAATCCTAAGCATAATGAGTTTAGACAATTTTACCGGCGACAAAGTCTCATTAATTTTAATATTAATATCCAAGCTTACTTACGTTCAAGTCATAATTACTTGGTGGGATTTAAATAGAGATATGAAATCTTCATCTTCATTCGAATGCCATCAGTCAAAATCGCTAATGACGCAAGACAGACAGTTGTAGATCAATGCATAAGATTCGGAGAAAAAAGGGGTTAACTGCATTTCGCAGGACATTTAGCTACCTGGCCCGTGTAGGTACCATTTCTACCTGAATTGAGGATAACTCAAATTTGAAATGTTTCTTGTTTATTTTAGGATATTTTTTCGGGCATCTTAGTTCATAAAAGAATAATAGTTTTCGTATATGTCGAACTCCATTTGTGTCCGAGTAAGAGATAGGTAGTCGGAAAGGACTTAGGTATCTATTTGTACAAGGAGAGTGGTTAACATGAGTTCGAAACTCTGGTTTTATGGCCTAAGAAAATATTTTTTCAACAGATTTTAAAATAAATTGCATATTTAAAGGTATATAACCTATAGCATGCGCAAAGTTACCAGCTCTGAATTTAAAAGGTTTTAAAACTAGAAATTAGGTAGGAACATATACATTTTCTTGATACTCGAAACAAAACCATAGCTAATTGAACCATGAATGCTTAGCTCTTACAGGTGCTTTAACAGAGAATACATACAAAGGGAATTCTTGTGTATATTTCAGATCGTTATTTGCATTTTATTACAAGTGCAATGTAGCGAACAAGTGTATCTACGGTGAATAATATCATGGGAGGATCCCAGAAAAAAAACCATGAAAATTAGCATTGCACTGAGCAGTAGCTGGAATGATTTGCGCGGTTTTTTCGAATGGAAATTCACTGACACTTTTATGAGGCCACTCAAAATCAATCAAGCGATTCTAATCGTGCTCATGGAAGGTGGCTTTGGTAAGGTAGACTGCGCGGCAGACACGTTCGCAACTGTGAATTCCCTGATATCAATTTTTAAAGATATGTGTACTATTTCGAGGAACCCACTGAAGTCCAATTACATGGTTGGGTGTCCGGAAATAATCATTTTCGAAACACAGACTGATGCTGAGAGAAACATTAGTCGGAGGTAGATTTAACAGTCAATGTGGGACCCAAATTCTCACGGCAACTGAAGTGAACCGAAAAAACTTAAGGTAATATTGGGACGCATATCACCGTAGAATCTTTCGCTTGGTAGTCGAACGCACTAACCATTACAAATAGGTAATATTTGAATATTGAGACGTTTTTGAAAAAAAAAAAAAATTTTGCGATATTTTCATTCATGCAAAAGATATGCTGAGAAATTTTGAAGTCGAGCACTTCGGTCATTTTGGACAACAATGTGCCGTCGACGTCATTTTTAAACACAGCTATGTTGCGGAGAATGACCTTTGCCTCGGCTATGGAGCGCTCTATTTTCAAATAACGACTATACAATTTAAGAGTACATGGAGCGTATGTCAACCCTACAACCCTACTATCAACAAATATAAATTTCAGCTTGCATTGTATAAGACTTGTATTAACGGGTCCAGAGAGTACGTAATGCTTCAGTTCAGGTTTGCAAAAAATGCAAAAATGCGACTCTAAATTTAGCGAATAGTTTTCGAAACTAGGTTTGAAGGATTTGTCTGTGCACAAAACAAATTAGCGCTCTCCAGGGAGAGGCAAATGTCGTTTTGTGGCAGCTTAACTCTGAGCTAGATTGAGAAGGAAAAGAAAATGAGAAATGCGTTAACATTTTAAAAATAACTACATATCATACACCACACCAAATATACTTGACAGATCAACAGAAACTACAATCTTGATCCTTCGAAAATTTGATATACAGTAGCTAACAACAAAAATGCAGCAAGTCAATTTCTGCATGAAATCTACCTAAGAAAAATTTGAACAGGTCGATATAAAGGGTGATTTTTTAGCTGGTTTGGTTTTGGCAACACTGGTTTTGACAGCTGACGTGTGTTTAGTACCTTGTGTCACTGTCAAACAGCTTCAGTTTGGTTTGCAATTTAACCATGGATCGTCTTACAAATGAACAACGCTTGCAAATTATTGAATTTTACTATCAAAATTCGTGCTCGGTTCGAAATGTTCATCGCGCGCTGCTTCCATTTTATGATCGGCATTCTCGACCTTCTGAGCAGTCTATTCGGAAGATTGTGACCAAATTTCGCACCAAATTTACTTTGTTGGACATTAAACCACCAACACGTTTACGTACTGTGCGTATTGAAGAAAATATTGCGTCCGTATCAGCTAGTGTGACAGAAGACCGCGAAATGTCGATTCGGCGCCGTTCCCAGCAGTTAGGCCTTTGTTACAGCACTACGTGGAAAATTTTGCGGAAGGATTTGGGCGTAAAGCCTTTTAAGATACAGCTGGTGCAAGAACTAAAGCCAGCCGACCTACCACAACGCCGAATTTTTGGTGAATGGACTCTTGGAAAGCTGGCCGAGGATCCGCTTTTTTATCGAAAAATTGTGTTCAGCGATGGTGCTCATTTTTGGTTGAATGGGTACGTAAATAAGCAAAATTGCCGCATTTGGAGTGAAGATCAGCCAGAAGCATTGCAACAGCTACCAATGCATCCCGAAAAAGCCACTGTTTGGTGCGGTTTATGGGCCGGCGGCATTATTGGGCCATATTTCTTCAAAGATGATGCGAATCGCAGCGTTACTGTCAATGGTGAACGCTACCGAGCGATGATAACAAACTTTTTTTGCCCGAAATGGAATTTCTTGACTTGCATGATATGTGGTTTCAACAAGACGGTGCCACATGCCACACAGCACGCGAAACAATGGCGCAATTGCGAGGCGAGTTTGGTGAACAGTTAATTTCACGTTTCGGGCCGGTCAATTGGCCGCCTAGATCGTGCGATTTGACACCATTAGATTATTTTTTGTGGGGGTATGCCAAGGCTAATGTGTATAGGGACAAGCCCGCTTCGATTGACGCACTGGAAGCCAACATCCATGCATTCATACGTGAGATACCGTCCGATATGTGTGAAAGAGTATGCCAAAATTGGACTCAGCGGATGGGCTACCTGAGACGCAGCCGCGGTCAACATTTGCATGAAATTATCTTTAAACATTAAATTGCAAGGTTCAAACTATCGATTCAAATAAATATTTCATTCATTTTTTCGAATTTTTTGTGTTTTTTTTTTTTTAAAAGTTCTAAACCTCTTAAAAAATCACCCTTTATATCCGAACATTTACCGAATTGTTTCTATGAAAGTATTCTTATATTCTTGCTTTCTATAACAATGGCGCAAGGTACAAAAGCCCTCCTTCCGTAAAAGTGCAGATGCAGACTGCAAAAACCCGTATTTGTTCGATTCCGGTGAGCTCTAGTAGCCCTTTGAGCTCTTTAACAAATTACAAACTCATGTTCGTGTATGTGGCGCGAATTAAGGACACAGGTTGCATATTGTCGCCTTTCATCGCTTTGATTTACGCTTCATTACGAAATATCCCTTTTTTTTAACCGTGACCACTAGCATATGGTGGCGAAAAAGTTTTAATTAAAACAAGAAAGCGCTCCAATGGAGTGGATTCCAGACCCGCACGGTAGTGTATATTTGTTTCGTTTTTTCTTTTGGGTGGTCAATGGTCACAAAAGGGACATCAATTTTGGATTACTTATGACTTATACGGTTGGGTTTTGTTAGGTTGCTTTTTTTGAGGTTCCTTAAACTGTGTGTATGTTGGTGGCTGCTTTGTTGGTAAATGACTAGACGACTGCGGACGACAATTGTGCTGCAGTAAAAGGATCAGCTCTTAGGTGAAGCGTAGCAACACACCGAACGTACGCCAATTTGTCATTTTCAATTTGAAGGACATAAATTCAATTTTTGCTATGTGAAGAAATGTGCACCCGCTTGGCGAGACATTTTTAAGAAAATAAATGAAAGAAATGTTACGACTGGTCTGTGCTGAAGAGTTATCTGCAATTTGTTATAGACGTTGGAATGCAATTGAAAGGAATTTTGAGTTATTTAATTTTTTTAATTAATTTTTATTGTTGGGTTGTTGAACAGAAACAATGGAGTTTCTGTCAGAGAGGTTGAAATTTATTTCAAATACGATTCTTAGGTTCACAAGAAAATTCATACTTCAAAAAAAAAAAGGATAAAACTAGAGCTAATGAGAACAAATTTGTATTGAGAAATGAGTTGCGAGCTAAGTTCAAATCCAGCCTGGGGAGTTCGAAAGACAGATTAATGAACGGCTTATAATATCAGGCAATGCAAAAAGCCAGACGCACGCATATTATATTTGACATATTCTCAGTCTCTGTTGAATCTCAGTGATTTACATGCGGATTTCCAAGCTCAGCTCGTACGTATCTGTTGGTCACGACTTATGGGAGTCAGAAAATTAGGACAGAACTCCCCTGCAAGTGATTCCCGAATGATTCGGTACTAAATGTGCCTAGCATCCCTTTCTATGTTCCTATGGCCAGAAATCCTTAAGGAGAGTAAGCATGACGGCTAGACGGATACAGTGTTTTCTTATAATTGCAATCCTTAACCAAATTTTATCAATAAAAAGGAAATTCAAATCCTAAAGCACTTAGACTCGAATTGGTCCACTATTCTTCCACCGTCAGAAATGCTATTTTTTATGCTTAATTTGACAAATCATCATGCATTGGAGATTGAACCTGCACCTCTCCCCAGACGCGAGACAAAGTAGCAGCAGAGCTGTACGCCTAAACAATACCCTTAGAAACACACAGCTCCTTTACTTCTAACCTGAAACTATTAAAAACCCAAAGCTTTTATAAACAAATCTTCTCTGAAATATTTTAGTAAGCTTACCTATATTTTGTTCATAAGTATACGAATTTGATAGCTGGGGTAAGATTTTCAGCTGTGGATGCCTAATCTAAGCAGATTCAAATAAATGCTGTGAAACGTTCAGTATTCATCATCACCGATTGCCGTTTCACTGGTTCACCGTCGAAGATTGTTTTCATGATAAGGACGATGATGATGAAATGGATCATGATTATATTCCAGAAACCCGCTATATGATGATTGATTGATTGTAGGCCAATGGAAGATATTCAAATTGAAGTTTAAAAACGAAATCATATAAGGAACGAGCACGAAAGTCGAACATTGCTAAAACTTTTTGAATACGATTCGTCAATAGAAACATTTATCTGATTTCGAAGAATTTTTCGCTGTTTGTTGTATATTGGTGCAATACAATGTGGATAGCGTGATCGCTGTGAAATGCTGAGGAAGTTCATGCCGTATTTCTTCCAGTCTTCGAGTTTCACACACCACATTACTCCGTGCTCGTGAAATCATATTTGATGATCTCAATGTCTGCAGAATAACTATTAACAATTCTTTTATTGCTATTGATCGTATGAGTGAAAAAGGAGCTACTGTTGTTGAAACCATTTGAGATAATAAACGTGGTATTTCAAAGCCATTTGTAATAAAAGAAACTCTCGATGACTACAATGGAATTGTTCTTAATAATAGCAATAAGTGAATGGTTCAATTGAGAGCATATTGATTGGATCCTCATATAAAATTGCACTAGTTTTGAATGTGCCTCAAATACTTAAATCAGTTGTTTTGCTATCAACTAAGCATTCTTCAATATCTGTCTCTCATTGATGTTTCTTAATTCGTGGGGTAAATTTAATACCCCATGTTGTAAGACTTGTAAATGAACCTTGCCCCTATACTAGTGCTAACATAAAATAGAGCAGCGTCGGGTTGGTAATAGAAAATTAGCATCCGAAGGATCATGATAAAAATGTATGTCACGATATACTGATTCTGATGCTAAAACTTTTCTGAGGTAAACCGAGTTTCGTTAGTTGCAACATTTTAAATTCTTAATTCGCAGAAATAAAATTTACGATTTAGCGCCGTTCTGTGAATCAGGTAGGTATCTGTGCAATTCATAATGTGCATTGGGTATTCGATTTTATTGCCACATAATCCTAGTTTAATTTTATGTAGGTATTTGAATGCTCGCAAAAAAAAAATAAAAATAAAAACAGAGATTCTCGGAAAATCGCTTTCGTTCGTTTTCGTTTACTTGCCTACTTCAAAATACGGGAAGAGCTGCTAAAATAAAATTATTACTTTGTGAGGTTATTTAGCAGTCAAGAAACTAGAATTGAATATAAAACTCGTTTCTAATATTCAGTGGAACGACTCAAAGAAAAAGTGTACGGGTGCCTGTCCGGTTGATTTAGAAAAGGCTTTCGACATATAGTTAGAGGGACTTTATTTAAAGCTAACCAGACTCAGTATAAATAAACCAAGACTATATGGGATCTCCGATGGTAGGTAAGATTTATAATTGACACTAAAAATAGTCCTCATCAGGGAGCGGGAACTCGCCCATTCTAACTCAGTTAATGTGTACGACAAAATTCAGTGATTTCGTGATGACTGGAAGTTGAAAATCAACGTTCAGAAATCTGAATCAATTCTGTTTAGTTTACTGCATCGAGGGATACGTGAAATAACTGGTACGCTAGTGATAGGGCCATATGGTTGCCTATGACAGCTTGGTGTTGTTGTACGTTTCCCCATCTCTAATAAAAAGGATTCGGGTGTTTGAGAGGCGGGAATTCATTACTGCCTTGGACTTCACAGAACACCAGAATCGGAGGGGCCAATATAAACAGAATCGATAACTTAATATTAGAATTTGTTCGAGACCATATCGCGCGAGCTTTGTCCTGGACCAACAGCTTAATTTTTGAGGTTGAATACTTTGAGAGTGTGTGCTTAAATGGTTCTATCCCGCCCTAGGCATTTCTCTCGTAGATGACATTCCGCTAATCTACCATGTCGGGCGTGGAACCGTGCATAGTCGGCTCCTATACAGCTCCGATAAGATCTTAGCGACGACCTGGACCGGGATGTTTTAATAACATTACCAACATTTTAGAAATTTCGTTCCAAAATTTTTGCGTTTGCACCATTATACCTAAGATCGGAGATCGATATTTTCGGCGTATTGCTGGCCGTTTTCGCCCAACATTGTATTTGCCAGATTGGCAGCGAGACGTACATATAAGAAGATTGCTTACATAAGAGCTTGGTCCACTTTCTTGAAAATTTTACGGAAAGATTTTGATTCGACGGCTTACAACATTCAGTTCGTGCAACAATTCAAGCCGAATGACCATCGTTTGCCTCAAAGTTTGGCATTAGATCTGCTGTTTTATTAAAAATTATGTTCCGCGGCCAAAGCTCATTCTAATTGGTAATAGCAAAATTGTCGCATTTGGAACTAAGATCCGTTACAGGTGATCTGTGGGCTGGTTGAGTCATCAGATATTGTCCGATTTTATAAACGGAGGCTTATCAGCTTGTTACCGTCAACTGTATGCGCTAGAACCTCAGTAAAAAAACGTACAAAACTTGCAAATTAAAAAAAGGACCTCGACCTCCAATGTTAGTAAAACACTTAACGTTTGCACATATAAATTAGAAAATTCCTTCCCTAATTGATTTTGAATAATTCCATTATTCTCTTGTGACAGATTTCCTTCAATGTGAAATTAATTCCGCAAATGAGTTAACAACCCCGTGAGGCCAATTCAAAATTTCCATTCCACTCGCATTAATATTCCACAATGTTTATTTCAATCAGCGGAAGCAAGATCAACTCTTAAACATTTCCTCTGAAACCATTTTAATAATAAACCCTTCAGTTCCTACCGCCTCAATACATTATTGAAGGTACACTCTCCGGTCTTAACCTACACAAAACTCCAAGAAAACATCACTTTTGTTGTCACTGTGGAAGGAGGCTCCAGCTCCAATCCATTAACCAGCATATGCTATAAAACAGGTAGGTAAGGTAAACGTACCTACATTACTGAAAGTTCATTTCACTATTTTCTATTGGAGATGGCCTATCTCCGTTGCTCACATCTTTTGGTTCTCCATCGTAGGTATCATGAAATCCTCCATCTCCACCACTTCGACAATTGCCAACCAAGCCAACCGTACCATTATCCAAGCGAACTCGAGCTGAACGAAAGTTTGCAGAATTTTAATTTTATTTATGAGCCAACGGCAAAAAGTTCTTCTTCCCTTCACGAATGTATCTAAGCATCTGTGGCGGAGCACAAAGTTGCAGCTACTGCCACTGGTAATTCACCCGACCATGCAATGAGCCAAGCGATAATTTTTCCCCTACAGGCGTGCAGTTTTAAAGTTGTTGTATCTACTTGTTTGTCTTAAACTTTCTGCGGATCTGTCTTTTCGTCTTGTAGATGGAATGGAAAATATCGCACAGCTCTTGCGGGTGGTTTTACTTGTATTGTCTCCTTCCGCTGTGCAGCTGCCACACATGCACACAGATGCTAATTAATAACAAAGTGTACAATTTATCTACAAATAACTGGACTATAAGTCGAACAGGATCGCCAGTGTCCTTTTCATTGAAAAAAACAAGAAAAGTAGAGCAGATTAGAATTAGACTGGGATAAGATTAACAATTGTGTTCAATTAAGAGAAAATTAGTACAAAATGGAAAGGATTATCGACAGCCATGAAAAGTGCTCTAATTTTTATTTTTTTTTTGCTTCATCAAAGTATTTATTTTTTGGTGGGCGTTGCCGGCATCCTGGATTAGAGTAAACAAAGGAATCATTTGTCATCCACGAAACAATAGACTGCTGCGAAAAATTTTGAATTTAACTTGCGGTCTATGTTCTGGCGCCATGAGTAGGTAATACAAGTTTTCAGGTAGGTCCTTTATCTCTGATCGTTGTATCTGTATGGTCCATTGTTCGACGACAGGTATTTCAATGTGCATCTGCCTTAGAAAGGTGACGGTGACAATCTGGCTGATAGTAATTTTATGAGATGTAAAATTCGGAATTTGTCACGGGCCAAAAAATTCCGAACACCAACAATGGAAGGGTTCATAAACCTCACAACAAAAGTTCGAAAATTTACGAATGATTCTAAAAAAAACGGAAACAAAAATCTTCCACAATGTGAAGTTAATTAGTTTCAGGAGACATTTTGAGTTGTAAAAATCCGCGCCAAGTTGTCTACAATTATTTGGTACTTTTACCCAAGGTGACAAGTAAATAGAAAAATATAATTTGTGGACTGTGTGAACTCGTAATTGCCGTTAATAGACATGATTGTTCATATTTCTTGGTATGCTGCTCAACGTCCCGGTCCTAACGGATATTCGAATTCGACTATATATATAGACTGTGCCGTCACAAAAATGTTAATACCAGCAAAAATAGTAATGACAAAAAGTCAACACAGTATAATCTAGGCACTTATAAAGAATTACGAGTCAATGGTAAGACGAGAGATTTTGGTTATAATTCTACTTCATTCAGTACATCTCTCAATTAGAGTCACAGGCTTTAGTTCCTTTATGCCCACTATTTCTTTATTTTTAATACAACTTTATTGAGTTCCCCGACATTTTAAGGAAATTGAAAATTACAAAGTATACCGATTGGACCGATTGGCCTTCTTCAACACATCTTAACGCTTTATTGACTGAGTCACGTGTTGCAGTCAACCGCAAACACAAAAATATTAAATTGAGGCAGAAATTGAACAACATCCCTAACAAATAGGACAAGTTCAACAGAAGTGGTTCGATGTGGCTTCCTTGTGGGACATCATGAAGTATAGCATATTTTTTTCTAGAACTTATGAATTGCAGTCTATAGCTCTAACATAACAAGGTGGAGACCCCAAACGTCAAAGATTTAAAAGTAAAACGTCGGTATAAGCTACATGGACTTCATCGGCATTACTTATTTCGGAGACAACAAACTTTGTAAACAGGATGGGGCTTCTTTATAGTTGAACGTTGCTTTAGCAAAACATAGGCCTACAAAAACGGGTTAGTTTTTCGGTGACCAGTTTTCCAAATATTTTTGGAGTTGCATACTAGTCGGTGGATGTAAATGCAGATTACTTTGACGATAGATTTAAGGTGTGACAACAAACTTTGTTTAAAGTTTGGGTACGTTTTTTTTTAGAAATATTTAAAGTACACCATCAGGCCAGGGATTGAGACCTGCTTTTAACTCCAACAAACATTTTTCACTTCATATAGATAACGGTTACGTTTTCGAAAACATCCCTATTGATAGTAGCAACTTCGAGGTAGTTAAGGAGTTCGTCTACTTATGTGTTAAGGTCAATTAAACGAATTAAAACTCAGGGAGAATCATGCGAAGAATTACCCTGGATGGATTCACAACTCCTAACTCGAAGTACGAAGTGTAAGCTTAAAAAAAATCCGGGATAAATCCTACCACCTTTTTTAAATTTTTTTTTAACAAAATAATGCAAAGCTGTTCGGGGAAGAACGCTCATGAGAGAATGAAAATTGTGTCCACGCTACGAAACCATTTCTTCAGACTGATTTGTGAGTTGTGAAACGAGAATTTTATACCCCTTGTTTAAAGTTTGACATTAAAAAATGTATGTGCCTTTCAGCACGTTCTGCCATAACAATACCCAGTCCCTACGGCTGACAACGAAAAAAAAAATCATAAATTCTAAAGATGATTGATGATATTTCACATATGAAAATGAAGCCGCTATACATTCAGTAGACCGCACCAACTAAAATTCGAAACCATTTGCTTAATTACTTTTATTGGCTTTTTGGCTGTGAAATCTAGATGATGAGGTGGAAATCTTCCCCATAAGTAAACACCGTACAATGGTATTTCTACAAACTTAACCCAACCAACCAAGACCTTCATGAACTCCTAAATTACGTGGAAAACAAATGCTAATAGCAACAATCAACAGAAGCAATAACAACAACTCAGGACATGTATCCAAGTTATCTGCAACTTTGTAACCAGCATGTAACCCTACCTCAATTAAACTTTAACCCAAATGCCTCTCCGCCACGCTCTGCCAAAGAAAAAGTCATTCCGCGCGAATGCCAAGACATACTGAACTTTCTCATTTAAACTTTTAATCCTTGCCAGCCAACCATAGCTCCGCACCATACACAACCACTATCTCTACCACTGCCAAAAATAGCAGCAACAAGAAACTTTTTTGAGGATGATCCGGGTCCTGTAATCGTCTTTCTCGTTTCTGCTCATTAATTACGATAAGAATCTCATGCGGCCACGATTCGTTCGTTGGGTATAATAAATCCCCGAAATTTGTATCTGGATACTGTGGTGTTGGTTCGGATTAAGAACACCACCAACCGGGCTGGTAATTAAAACTACTCCCGCAGCATGGTTGACATTGCATTTACAAAGATAAGAAAAAAAATATACATATATAGATGAACTTACATCATAGACCAAGTACTGAAGGAGCACTCCCAGTGCTGCAATTCCTTTGCCCTGAAACTCAAATTCTGGTAGATGATGATAATCCAGTCTACCATTGTAAGAATGCCTTTGCTGTAGCTTATTGTTATTGATGTTCTTCTGCAGCAGATGCACTTGGTCTTCCACCTCGGCTAGAGCCTCGATTTCTTCTTCCTGCAACTCCTGTTGTACGAGTATCTTGGGCTGTTGCTGCTTTTCCTTTTGTGTTTTCTGTGTGAAAATATTCGGAAGCGGACACGTTTACAATACCGGAACAGAACGAAAACATCTTAGCTACTTACCTTGATTGTTGTTGTTGGTGTCGTCGTGTGTCCTCCAGTTGGCGAACTTCCAATCCGTCCAACAATGCACTTGCCATTGGATTTGTTGTTGATGTGATGATTGTTCAAGATGGGCGAAGGTGGTGTGTGAGAGTTTGCCCTCAGTAGAGACTTTTCGCTGGCCGTTAGCAGTGGACTAACACTTCCTACCTTACCACCGACTCCTCCATTCGCCGCCTTGGTTGTGTTGTTATTGTTGCATTGCTGTTGCTGTTGCTGGCTAACGAGCCGGTTATGATCTGGAAAAAAATAAGAAGAAAACGTGTGTTAAACGGGTAACCATAAGAAAAACACAAGGTGATTATGAGGCATGTATCTAATGTCGTCCACAGTTAAGCGGTCGATGGGAGTGGATGGTTATTAACCCGACAGATAAATTGAATTCCTCGACCATAAAAGGCTTAAGATACATTTCACTTGACGACATATTTGCGCAAAACTACTTCTGCAACATGTTGCAAATCAATACAGAGACGAATTCGATTAGTACTGCCCCCATTTGGGTGGCCGAGACGGGTTTTGAAATCTCCTTTTGGCTAAATTAACCCGATACCATGGCTAATTGAAAAATATTCAACTGACTGTAAAATTAATTACTTCACCTGCAACATGTTCCTCAAACGATGCCCACCTGCCTATCATGCATTTTATTCACACACATTAATTCGGTTATTGCGGAAGGAAACTGTCAACTTTTTCTTATGAAATATGTGACAAGCTCATAGTTTGTGCAAAAACTTTTGTTCATAAAGAAGTTATAGTTGTGTGAACTCTCTCATCATTGGGCTCATTAAACTAAAGAAGTCATTGCGCGGGCTACCGCTTGTTTGGCTTTCACTTTGACGTCGCAATGTCGCTGGCGCGACGAGGGAAATTTGCATTTTGAGCCAATTTGTCGTCATTGTGGTGGTTTAATGATGATGAAGAATTTATTGCCACAAAAACCCGAATGGGAGGATCTTCATTTGCTTGCGAATGAACTGCTAATTGTCAGAGTTAAAAGATGAGTTTCACTTTTACGCTTAGACATTGTGCGGTCGTCGGCTATTAATGGTCTTTTACAAATCGCTTAGGTAATTTATATTAAAGGGGAACTTAATGTTTCATCCTGAATTGTTAAGTGAAGATGAATGTGAGAGTTGGATAATTTGATTTTTACTTTCTTTCGGAAAATGTGTGTGCGCGTATGGCAATCGCAATTTGTGTCAAGTCATAGCGAAGAGAAGGAAACTCATAAATCATAGGCAAAAATTTAACCTAGATTATGTTTGTTTCTTTATTGTGTAATAAAAACTGAGCTCAAGAGACTACAGAGTTTCAATTTAAAAATTCCATTTCGCTGGTAGTTTAAAGCATAACCTTATGTTTAAGCTTTGATGAAAGTAAGTATAAGCCTTTGTTCTGAGTATAGTGAAGGGAGACAGAAAGTTGACGGCTCAAACTGTCGAGGCTGTTAAATTGTTTTTTCAAAAAAAGAAAAGAATCCTAAAGTTCTGACGCAGTAAGGGAAGCAGTTTTACCCGATGGCAAGTTATAGTCTTTCAAGATCTGATCACAATTCAAATTATTGTTAAAAGCTTTTGCCTATATTGAAAGGTGGCATTTCTAATAGTGCTATGCGTCTGTTTGAATCTAATTGTGTTCAGCTCGAGGTGTCTACATGTTAATGCGCCGCTTAAAATGGGAATACCTTTCTTGAGGTGAATAAAACCAAATAAAATTTAGTAGAGTCAAAACAGAAGCGTATGCAGACTAATAGACATCGGTAGCGACAAAGAAAATCCCAATTCATCATCACCCAAAATAAAGAACGAAATGGTTATCTTAACCTTTTCTTTCCGTCAATTACATATTTATGGGTTGAATAAAACAACATCAACTTGTGATTGCCGCCACGAACAATGAAGAGGCTGGAATTACATCTGTTTCACGGCTTGCTTTTTGGTTGTACATTTAATTCGAAAATCACTTTCGCCTATCATGAATCGAACCTTCACCTTCGAACCTGCACAACGTAATATCTACTTGAAATGAATAGAACTTCATACTGATTCCAGCCCCCTCTAAAATCATAGGGCTTACTCTGTAAGTGTTATATAAAATAATGATAATAGTAAGAACTTTTCGCTTTGATTATATCTCAGGCAGCGATATCTCAGCGATTTAAGCTCTGAACCGATTGTATGTTGCTTATTTAGGAAGCCTTGCTGAAGTACATTTCTCCAGCCTAAGTGATTTTCTTTTTCGGATGATTCCAATCTTATTACAACAATATGCATTATAAAATAGAAACTTACATAATTTAGTCTGGTAGCACTGTTTTTATCCCAAAAAATTAACTCCGGCCCAACTTCCTTATATAAATGGCAAAAGGAGATAGCGCTCCACAGTGTTGTGGAAATAAACTTAAACAAAAAACACACTTAAGACCCTTTTTTAGACGTGGTTATCCTTGATGAGGAAAGCACCATTATCTGTTGAAAAATCTGTATGATAACGAAAAGACTGACTAAGACAGAGTTGGGAAGCCTACAAATTAATGTGTATAGAGAAATACTGCTCAAGGTTTCAAAAACCTCTTTTTTGAGTTTTAGTAGTTAGCATGATTTTAAATATGTGAAATTTAGTGGAGTTTAAGCCCTTCGCGAGGGAACATTTACGGATTCTATGGAGATATACGGATGTGAATGTATGTATACTACAAAATACCATGTTTGAACTTTACTACATCATTCCTCACTTATTTTTCTCGTAGGGATAAATGGAGCGCCGGTTCCCGCAGTAAATAATAAATGGAGCCACAACAAAACGGTGACATGAAATATTGCCAAACGAAATAATGCTAAATTTTAAATAAGACGCCTTTGGCAATAATACCTTGGTGAACCGCTAAGAGATTTTAATCCTCTTTCTGCAGGCGGTTCGAATTTGGATTGGAAATAATGATAAATTTTTAGAATTTGGCTTTATTTCGTTTATCGTTATTTCGAGTCACCCAACAAAACTTCATACCAGATCAATAACATTAATTGTATACTGGTACTAGTTGAGATGTCGGTAACACCACGAGGTGAAATCAAATTTTGCATTGACAGTCATAGCTTTGGGTTCTTAGCGTGCAACACAACGTAAAGCTCTGTAAGGTTCCCTAACACAGCGGTCTGTCGAGTAAAAAACCAAAATCCGATGAACTTTCAAGGATGATCCATTGAACCAAACGCTAAGATGCTGAGCAGGAAATGCGGTGATGAGAATTGGCATAAGGACACCCCACACTATATTTGTTTACTACTCAGCACTCTGCCATATTAAAAACAGAGCTTAGAAGAACTTTCTGACGGGTCTTCCAACTACCTGTTAAGATATATATCCATACCAAACCAAAGTAAATAAATAATGTTTATTTATTTTATTCGCATCAATTTTTTAAGAGCGTTGGCACTTATGTTTTTAGAACTTTTCTAGTAATTGCTTTTTTTTCTTACTAAAACATTTAGCTTCATCAAAAAATACTAATCAATCAAACAAGTAAATGCTATAAAAATCAGCGAAAAAGAAGAAGCTTGTTTATTTCCCAACACGGACATCGTCGACTACTACTCACAACAAATGTTCTTTCATGGTCAAGTGCCTAATCATTTAAAAACAAACATTTTCAAAAATAAACTCTGCCACCACAATGCAACAATTAATTGGAAAATAAATCAAAGTTTGTCTTACGTCTCCTGTCGAGAGAAATAAATCTATTTTTATCGCAAATTTTACAAACATTAGCCAAGAAAATTAACAACTAAGGCCATCAATTAAAAAAAGAGAAGCTTTCAGTGTCTCCCTCAAACATAACCCTTCGCCGACCGATTCTTCTCATAAATGAATGGCTTTCCATTTGTGCAATTACATCAAAACCCAAACATACAATACAATCGCAATTGCGATTAATTAAAAAAAAATCATTTGCACCCTCAAATACATACATACGCGTATGTTGTGGGCACCCTTCCATTGTGCAGTGCCAAAGAATACCGCACACAGCACTGAGGAACCAAGGAATGTTGTACAATAAAAAAATTCCCCGAAACACTAGTAGCAAAAAAGAATCCTTTGTTTGAACAATTGAACAAAACACCCCGCCATTGTGTGCAGGTCGAACATTTTGTTAACAAATTAGGATTAGCGTGCACTGAAAAATAATTTCGGAAATTCCCCAACTGAAGTTGTATCTTTACATGCAGTGAATTAGAACAGGTCTTTAAAGTCATAAACCACCAGTTTCGTTATTGTTTACTGTGTTTTAGGACGAATCCATTCCTTTTTGAAAGCAACAACTATTAAGGAATTCGAGGGTAAAACCCAAATATTTATTCCAGGCATTCAGACTGCCTTAGTTAACTCTTTCCGATCGACTTAGTTTCTTTTCTGCACATGACTATGATATCATCGTTGAAGTGTTGTTCGCTTATCGAACGCCCACTCAGGAAGAAAATATTTGAAATTCCTCGTCTTCAAGTGAGATGTGCATCTGATTAATTGCCCAACAATTCTCCAGAGAGGCAGACTGCCAGACAGCCACACCAAGCCACCAACCCATTCCAACACACCATATGGCACGCCTGCTTGCCTCTATATTATAATAGTGGCACGTTCTATGTGCCCCATTGTATGTATGACTTGGTCTTTCTGACTCTGGCGCTGGCCTCTTCAATTGATATTTGAGCAGTCTCCGGTGGCCAAGTCTAAATGATGAATTTAGCATATTCTCGCAACCGAGTCGATTGTCTAATTTTACACGAAATGCAAATTTGTGTGCTAATTGCCTCGATAATTATGTGCGTGTGTGAGGGCGTGTGTGCGGTTGCGAGAGTATTGCATTTGCACATGTGGGTCAGTCGAAGTTATATGCGTCAGACAAATTGATTGTTTAAATGATTTTCAATGATATTGAGATCGATTGGTATACGCGTGAACGGTGGAGATGCACACGCAAGGGGATATGTTTGATAAGTTCACACTCAATCAGAGTGAGATGTTACGGACTCGAGCGCACAATTGAGATAATTAGATAATTGCACAAGGAAATTACAGTTTTGGGGAGTGCTCTTTTCAATTGAACTAAGCCATTAGGATGAGATTAGTGATAGTAAATTATGTAATAAAGTTTTGTTGGTGTGTTTATTCTTTGATTCCTTTAAGCTTTATTGATGGAAGCTGGTTTAAAATGTTGTCTGTAGATTGTATCTTTCTTTGACAAAGATCATCTAGGTGTTAAAGGGTCAAGCAATAAGTAATGAAATTTTGAAAAAATGATAAAAACAGTAACACTACAATTGAAGAAGTGATCCGAAAGAACGTTAATTATTAAGTTCGAACCGCAGGGCTGCAATGAAGAGGAGCGTCATGATCCCTTTATGAATATCGTTGAGTGACTTCTTTGAAAACATTTGGGAGTTTCAAAGCATTTAAATAACTTCACCGAATTGAATACATTTAAAAACTTCAAATAAATTGAAGTCATTCAGTGCATTTAGCAAAAGACCAAATCTTTTAACTGACTTCAATAGTTAAGTAATTTCAAATGATGGCATACATTCATTAAATACTAGAATAGACGTTTATTGAATGTCAGCGCCCGAGGCCGGTAGAAATTCTTGAAGCAGATGGAAAAAAGCTTTTCAAAACAAGTTGAGCCCACCACCATTCAAGGCCTCATAGAATTCGTCGCATGTGTTTCATCGTCGTTTCTCACTGAGTATAGTTTCAAATGAATGAAAGGTGGCCCATAGGCGAAGGATATGACTGAGTAGGTGACCAAAGTGGACCAACCTTCTACTTTTTCATCCGTTGTCGTTCATACAACCTCATAATTTAGGTTCACGCGTTTTAAAATATTCATTGGTGAAAAAATTGAGAGCTATTAATTAAAAGCACTTTGATTGGTGGAAACTTTTACATACAACTCTTTTACAATCCGCGAGACGAAAGTAGTACATTATAATTGACTGTGTTTTCGTAGCCCTACAAGTGAGAGCGGTATACAAATTTTTAAGAATGATAGAAAATCGACGTATTCTACGGGACAACACCTTCCGCCAAATTTTACGTCACATTTTACGTTTACAAATGTTACGCCAAAACGGTTTTAAATCTGTGAGCTCAATAATATGCAGAGAACAAAGGAGCAAACGCGATTCATGTGGAACACTAGACGTCTCAGTTATGCTCCAAAAAATAAATTCATTTAATGTAACTCTAGCTCCGCTGATGTACGCTGGTCCCATCAAGATTAACTCCCTTGAGTTTACCAATGCTAGTGTTCCGCACATTTTGTATTATAAGGCTAAAGTCAAAGGACGTGTTATAAAAGGAAATGTTATAAGAGTTAAGCTTCATTGCATTCACGTACGTTTTCGAATTCTTTTGAAGTGTTCTTAAGCAGTTAAAATACATTTAAAGGTTCCTGCAGATTTCAAAGTTTTAAATCGTAAATAAAGAGAAAAACTAAAGGCCGTGTTCCAGTCTGAATTTATCTTAGCTTACAATTTAATTTAACGCTACCATTCATAAGACTTCACTGATTGAACAGAATTGGCGGGTCAGGTGTCCGACTTTAAATATTAAAATTATCATATTAAAAGGTAGTTAATTGAGGAAGTACGTGTTTTCCCGAAGATGGAAAATTGAGTTTACTAAGTTATAAAGATTTTGATTACATCATACATCCGAAGAAAGCTTCCCCGAAACCAGCTGAGACTTACCTCCTACTTGAAGGGTTTTTGTCGAGGTAGCCTTTAACTGCAATAATAACTCCCTTGGGGCTCCTGAAAACAATGCCACTACCGACGTCCCCAAATAAAGCTTATAATTTGGTCTGCTTTAGAAAATTTCTTTTAAGAAAGTACTTCAGCAATCCTTCGTGCCACCTCTTTAAATTTTCAATATTCCCATTCAGCAATATGGATAGAGCTGCTGGAAATATTATCAATGTATCAATGCAACTTTCAATTGAATAATTTCTTACGACGTCAAATGAATTTATAATTTATTCATGTTAAATAAGAATAATATCACAACTCGCTTGTTCACAACGCGTGCGCCTAAATGTATGCATTCCAAATACACCCAAATTAGAGACTAAGAACGTTTCTTTAACAATTAAAAAACAACTTTCATCCATTAAAATTAAAATATATAAATTTTCTGCGAAACAAAAGAATATGAACAACAATGCGATAATATATATTTAAAACTTTTGCTTTAAGCATTTCTGTTTTCATTTTCGGTCTAAATGCCCCATCATCGTTAAATTATTTCTTTCAATTCTTCTTTCTTGACGCAAGTTACGTATGTGCAAAATATATTTTTACCCCAACTTTGTGTTTTTAATTGATTAAAAAAGTTCCTTCAGCATAATTATTTAGTCTTTGATTAAATGAAAATTATTCGACGTCTGTTCGTTTGTACAGAGCCTGTCGTCAGTGAGAACAAATTTTGTATACATAATAACTTTACCTTCATCCGGATGTTTAATTTAGAAACTAAACTAAGCGATAAGAACTTTTTGGTGTGAGTTTTTTTTATCCCTCAAAAACAAATTTTCTGTTTATTTTCTTTCTTTTTGCGCCTACGGGTAATTATTGTTTTGTTATTCGTTTTAAAATTCTTTCTTTCTTTTTTTCCTCCTGCATTGAAAAATGCTAAAATTATGAATGAGTCAATTCAGGCGCGGTGATGCAAAGTTAAAAGGAATTGACGGATAAGGCCAATAAAATAATAAACAAAAATATAAAATAATTTTAAAATACGAATTGAATTACTCGACGACTCGTACTCTAGGTCATCAATCGTCGAAAATTAACTTTGCATATTTTGTGTAGTATTTTTATTTATATTTCAAATGTGTAGATGTTCTAAAAATATAGGAACTTAGATATACATTGTGTCATGTGTGAATGTAGCAACCACTTTTCTATTGCGAATGGCGTAATAGAAGTATTTTCGAATTGAATTTGTTTTCAGCGACTTGATTAATGTTTTTATGACTAAACAAACTTGTCTATATGCAAGTAGTGATATGATGCCAAAGTACTTTGTTTGCCAATTTTTTTTTGTATTGAATTTCAAGTTCAGAATTTAACATAGAAAAATTAGAAGGATCTGTGATCGGTATTCACAAGTGCGACGCATTTCTGAGTTGTTGTAAACCTAAAAGAGTGAGAAAAATACAAATTGCGAATGTTTGAATACTAGCATTGAGACTCATTTTAATAAAGACCGTCATAACCATAAGCTACTGCTACTACTGTAACCGACCATAAATGTTAAAGCTTCTTGTCGAAATCCCAATTTGAACAGCTCACCACTATGTTAATGTCCTTAGTATTTTCTCGCAAGTGAAAATGGCAACGCACTCCAGAGACGATGAGATGATGACAAAATACTTATTTTTCAAAAAATATCCCACTCTTCTCTTAAAAAAAAAAAAAAAAAACTACTTTTCATGGGGTTACTTTAACAATAGTTGGAGGAGAGTAAAAGTGGCATACCAAGCAGCAGACAAATAATAGGGACCGATAAACATAACTTATGTTCCGCCCAAAGCAGTATCCCTGGATAAAAACAATTAAGACGGAGTTCTACATAATGAACTGTGACCACAACCAGAAAATTCAACCAACATTCTTCTTTTTAAACAGACCTTGTTCCGTGCCCTCGATCAGAAGACCACTTTAAAATCTCCAGATCGCAGAAATTTAACCAACATACTCTACACACATCTAGCTCCTTGTCCCCGATCAGAAAGTAACTAAACAATCGCCAGGTCGTGTAAATTTTAAAACCACCCGATGATAAAACCTTCATTTTGCCAGTGTCGGGTACTGATTTTTGGCTACAAAGAAGCTATTAATTGTTTCTGCTTAGTCGAATTTTACAACAGGACGTTAATGTTAAGGCCAAGCATTATACTCAACATGATCATATCTGCACTAGCCATACAGGGATCAAATTGTGCTAAGATGTTATTGCACAATTTCAAATTTGAGGAAAATTGAAAGAAGGGGAGAGGTCTTAACCTCTTAGGTGACTGATGACCTTTTCAACAAAATATGACCATAAAGGCTCTAGGCGAATGGATAAATTCAAAGACATTCTTTGGTGAAACTGTAAATTTTTAAAGTGAAGTAAAATTGCTAGGTATAACGATTGACCAAAGTCTCACTTGGAATGCTCATATTTAAAATCACCAGACTGAGTAAAGCCTTCAGAATGAATTCATGGAAGTCGTATTAAGATTTCTTATGACTTCAGATCGAACAAACAAATAAATCGCTTATTTTCAATAATCAGACTAAAGAAGTCTTGAAGCTGAAAAGTAATTAAATTCGAATTCATTAAAGTCAGTTTGAAATGCGAATGCTTCCATTTGTTTACAGTCAATTTCATTGATATTATTAGTCGAACTTTTACTTTTTACCTTAAATGATAAAAAATGTTAAATCAGCGACGTCAAAGACTTAAACAATTTTCAATGACTGAAAGCATACTTTGGTTTGAAAAGATTGAATCCATTAAATGAGTTAATGACTTAAAAGTGACTCCAATAAGATTACTTTGAAGAATAATTGCTATAAACTTGAAAACATATTTGTGTAAACAGTGCTTTTTTGACCTACTGTTACGCAACCTGCTGCTGGAAATACAAATTCTAAACTCAACTCACTTCAAAGTCTAGCCTGTGCGTAAAATTGCAAATGCACTGACAGCAGTAGATATTATAAATAAATTCATTCAAACTTTATACAGAACCTCTGTAGGAATTAACTACTAGGAAACAACCTAAGAAGAAATGTTCCTGACCGTGGATCAAAATTAGGTGGAACTAGTAAATGTCTCTACTCAAGGATGGAGTAAATTATCTTCGCATTTTAAAGGGGAAGGAATACATCCATTAATTTCCTTTACTAGTTAACTTAAAAGAAAAAGAAGTAAATCCTAGAATTTTTCGGAGACTGTGTGGAGTCAATGAAAGCTTCAAACAATAACTTGCGAAAGCGTAACGAATACGAAGAAAAGAAGTGCCAAAAACTGCTTACACATTTCGCGTTACAAGCTCAGATGATATGACTGTTTTGCGATTTGTGTGAACTTCTAATAAATGGGCTAATCTAGCCTGAAAGATGTCTCCGACATGCCTATCCACCTCTTCCTTTCTGCCACAGTGAAAGCAATCTCGACCAACTCTATTGCACTTCTGTCATCATCTATTCCATTGTGGCGCATCCATTACCATCTTCTTCAGACAAAATAAAAATTCTCTAAAAGCCTCACCGCCCATACCATTTACCTCAGCTCAAGTTTTAACCACCTTAATTGCTGTCATTAAACCAAAGGCTCACCCCTGTAACTTATTCCATTAGTAAATTTGAATACTCTCCGAGGTGTTTATCATTTTGTTTACACCTGGTCGCCCACTCCTTTGGGCGGTTAACCACATCTTCCATTCACAAGAGTAAAACTGCTGACATAATCACTTCGAATGATGGCCTATTGCATTCAATTAACCTTTCATAAAGTTTTCCACCATTTGTGGTCACAACTTTCACATAACTACCTTTTCTCTGGTATGGATGCATGCGTTTCCCAGAGCCAGTGGCTTAAGTTTATGGCAAAAGTTTCGATAATTCAGAGTGGAAATGCTGATTGCCACCTTTGCGGAGCTTCGAGAGTCACCTCTTTGGCGAGACTCTGCTCCTGGCATATGTCCGATATGCGGATGAAATGTACATACTCCGCACTATTGGAATCAATTATTAGGACGCTGGACAAAAGGCACGTATTCTACACGCACGCACACACATATAGAACTCAGTCTGCGTTAACATGAACTTGAACACTTTATTGCAAAGACGTGCGGTGCCTTCCAAAGTGTCGTATAGCTCGTCCGCCCGCTATTGCTGGCCGAATACAATGCACGCAGAGACATATGGGAGACATGGCAATAGCATATAGGAAAGATTTACAACAGAGAAGAGAGAACATAGAACAGACAGGGGAAATGGCGTTAGGAAGTGCGTCTGACAGTTGCTCGAAACTCGAAACTATCTGTGAACTGTGAACATAATTTCATTAATTATTCGGACGCAGTTCGAAGAACATGCGACAGTGGTAGTGCCCTTTGGCGAGGCGAGCTGCGGGTAATTGAATTGTTTGCCAATTTGAAAACGCAGTGACAGAGGTCTGCAAGTATGCGACTGTTGAAGTGGGGCCACCGTATGCACGGATGACAACAAGTTACAGCAGAATCGTGGTGCATGGCTGCGGTGGGAATGTCGGCGACATTCTTTCCTCGTTTGTTTCGTTTTGTAGACTTTTGCGTCATTTGTTGTAATTCAAGAGCCAAAAAAGGAAAACGTCGAGCGGATATCACGTCAGGGCCTGCTGGCTTAAATAGGCAATGTGAAATGGTATTAATATTTAAAAACAAATAAAATTGTGTGTTCATGTAACGTGCGTGTGTATGGCACCGTTTTTTTTATTGGAAGTCTAGATGTGCGCGCTGCGTATGCGGATTGGATCAGAAGATAAGCCGGTTTCGAATTATAGTGACGACTTTAAAATGGGGAGAGAATAGTGGCGGTGTGCCTTAATGAAGTTGAAATGATAGCGGGTTGGGGGTCGTTATGAGTTGCAAGTTGAGTTGATTTGCATTTTAATCACATTTTATGAAAAGAAAATTGTTTTTTTTTTCTTTTTTTAAATAAATATATTGTTTTTTCAGTGTGACTCGTATCGGAGGCCTGCACTAACAAATGAAATGCTGATCAAATACGAAGGGTCTAAACAATGGCGGAACGATGTTGCCCCATTAGATTACTAATTGGATGATTTGAAGAACAATAGTATGGCGTTTTGCATTTAAATCTGGCTTTTAAAGGTGTACAAACTAAATGAAAATACATTTTGGGCACTAACAGCCCATTGAAAAATGGATAATGGAAATGAAGATGCATTGAATACATTGGTTTCTACACGGATTTTGCTGTTGAAATAGGCTACAGTTTATTTGAGACTTATATGTGCCCAATTAAGACATAATAAATCATCAGAGCTTGCAAGTCTGTACATTGGGCGTCTAAGATGGCTAGAATATGTAGATCACATGAACTTCAAGGCTTTGGCCCGCAGCTAAGGAAGAGTTGCCTTAAATGACGGATACAAGTGGAAGAGGCATTAGACCAACAAAAGTTGCATTGCCTTGTAATAAGTTTAAGTTCAATAAAAAACAGCAAAAAATTACCCACAAGCCACAAGCGAGATGCCATTTCGTCAGCCTTTTTATTTTAATTTTAACCCTGATGGTTTAAGGATGTTGGTTGCGACCGGGGCGAGACCTATGAATGATTTTAAAGTCACTTCTATTCAGCCCGAGGAACCTACTGTAACGCAACCTGAACTGGACATATTTTTGAATGTTTTTGACATCATCCCAATATTCTATGTACTTTAGGCTTAAAAACTCAGTCATTTTACATTTGTGAAAAGACCAGCAACTACAAAAAAAAAAAAAAAAAACTACTAAGGAGCTTTGGCAAGTTTATTACCTGAATACCTGTATGTCGGAATTGAGTATTGAATATTAAACTTTTCAAACATTGCACCTTTCAGAGATACGCCTTCCGAACTTTTATATTCAAATGTTCTATGGCTTCCTTAACAATTTTGTAGGTGATCCGAGCAGATATACGAGTATAAGACAGCGCCTTTCGCTCTTCTAATTAAAGGATTTTTGGAGCAGTTGCGTTTGTGAGATATCTCTCTCTAAGAGTAAGCTTCGGGCGCAAAAAGACTGTTTATGAGGAAACCATCTGTATACACTGTTTCATTCCAGGTGATCGGAAAGAAGCACTAAAAGCGGCGTTCATAATGCAAACATATACATAGTCAAATGCCCTTCTTCGATGGCCACCGCGAAGCACTCCGAACCTTCGCCGACACTGATCTGCAGTCGTATCACACATATGCTGCGAACTTTTCTAGCTTCAATTTTAACTAAGAACTTCAAAGGAGGCAAGCAGAGAAAAACAATAAACTGTCGGCACACAACAGCCACATCATACGTAACATCCTACGGCACTTCCACAGAATTTTTTGCAGCCTTAGAGACTCAGGCCTCTATGTGTTGGGAAAATAAACGTTTCGGGCATAAAGTGATGACCAAATACTTCAATGTAAGTTGAGTGTCCAAGACAAAGAGAACGAGATTGCAGGTTACCGCTGTTCTACGATCTCAAGGCCGACTCAATCTTGAAGAAATTGACGAATGTACCCTCAATATGCGATAAGAACAGCAAGAACCTAGTACCTGTGGTAAAGCTTCTTATGTAATCTGGTAGTTAGCTGTGTTAATGTCGCCTTACTTAACTTCCAGTCCTTTCTCTCTGAAAAGTTGTTTTTCAAAGTGTTTGAAATATACGTTTTTTACGAAACGACCCGATAATAAGTAAAACATGGAGATGCCTCCTTTAGCTATGATTTCATGCTGCCAGACAAGTATATCTGAAATCATTGGCCCAAACCAGAATGATGGTATGGGAATAGTCCAGAGAGATTTGCTGCAACATGAATGAATTCTCGTAACGAAATTTTACTTCGCAACAATAGGCACCTAAAACATTGGGCATTATCGAAACGCAATGATTTTTTTTTTACCAACACATATTCAAGATATAAGAAAAAATAATAGGCCTTAACTCGATTGTAAAAAACAAATGCTTTTCCAAATCACTGACCACATGATCTGTTTACACTTTCAACAACATTGTTTATTTTTGAGAAGCACACCATAAACACAATGTGTTGTTGGCCGCGAAAGTAAGTCAACAGAATTGAGGCGAAAAAATAACACTGTTTTGCGATTTACCAGAAAATTAATTAAATTATTATTTTAACATGGAAAACACATGTCATTCGTAATAACTCCATGACACTATCTGCCACATTCTTCAATAAAAAAAACAAGTCAGCTAAGTAAAGTCACGTAAAAAAAAATACACAAAAAATTACCCCTTTCGATATTTGCTTTAACACCACACAAACTTATCCAAAGCTTATCAATTTGAAAAAAATTGCCTGTCAAATGTAATTGATAGTGGAGCGCCCTCTGACGTCATTCATTTGTTTAACTACATTTAAGCACTCCACAACAATTACCATACAATTCTCTGAGAATAGCAATTAATAATTCCGCACTTAAAACTCATTGACCTTCTGCTATGCTAATGTGGGTACCTAACTCTCTTTTATGTACATACCACTTGTTTCGTCCTCGTCAGGCCAATTGGATAGCGGAGAAGTCACACGAAATTCATGTTCCGAATCACCAGCCAAACAACCACTGGCCTCTTGAAAATCCTCAAGATCCTCACTTGAGGACCAACTTCGACTGAACCGAAGACTGGCCGTCCTATTCAAACCGTTAGCGACTCTTCTCTTTCGCTTCCAAGCGAAGGCGCATTTTCTCTCATGGTTGCTCGTGAATTGCACTTGAATTTTCCGAAAGTCACCGTAATTAACGCGACATGTTACCTCGAATGTCTGAAGGTCGTCATCGCGGCCGCCGTCATCCCGATTCGTGGCAATTTTCGTCCGAAATCGAACTTTTCGTATGGGATGCGGATGCTGGTGATACTGATTATGATGGTGACTTGTGCGTCGTCCGGTGCGGTAACCACGTCCACGGTGCATTTCGCCGATTCAAGTTGGACATTTTATAGAAAATATGGCATCCGGGCCACTGTCTGTCAATTGACTGACCACAAAGGTTTGTTTTTTTGTATTCCCGTTAAATTTATGTATGCAAACTAAACTTATGTAAGCACTCGTTTTTCACTTAGAATGAGATCACTGAGAAGATCGCCCCGACACAGTAGACGCCGTGAAAGTGTAGCGCGATAAAAACTGTATTTTCCGCGGAAAACCCATCCCCCGACTGAGTGAGCGGACGAAAAAAAGTTTTCGCTACCCGCATACATGTCGGCTTCGGCTCGGCGATTGTGTTGTTTTTTTTTTTTTTTTTTGGGTGTTTATTTGGTTTATTTTAGAGAGCCAGAGAGTGTGCTCTTTCGGCTTTATGTGCGGGCACACATTGCGAATACGTAATTAATTACAACGAGAAAAGCAGATACAATATTGGCACACCAGGAGTGTAGTTGGTACGCAGATGAGTGCGCGCGCTTGTTGCTCACGCAGAATTAATAAAACACTTAAAAAATAGAAACGTATCTACTAAACAGTTAGTTGCGCACGCATAAACAACAGAACTAGCTACCGAGAGTGCGAGAGTGAGAGTGTTTGGTTTGACCCTCGAGCAAAAAAAATGTATTTTTTTTTCAAAGAAAAGATCTATCACTTGAGGGGGCGCCTAGTGTTTTCTTTTCGGCTGTTATTTTGATTGACAGGAAAAGTGGCGGTGAGCTCGGAATAAGTTTCCCCCAAGTCGGACGCATTGGCGCGTACATATTTCGGTATGTAGCTACCTATGACAATTATCGTATGCTGAATTTTCTTGTTTGGAAACGAGTATAACGCTTTTTGTTGAATGTGCGTGAGGATGTCATGCCAATAAGTTAGGACGGTGGTGTAGTATCTTTTAGTTGGTGTAATGTTTGTTAATTTGTACAAATTATTTACACAGGTGGCCATACAGTTGGGAATGGTTGGGTTTACAAAGCATAATTTCTGGGTCGAGCATTTGACTGTTGTAACCTTGAAATCCCAGAAAGACTTTTTTTACGTTCTTGCAATGCGGCAGTTTAGTTCTGAAGTTCAGCTCCCTTTTGCAGCTGCCAGTGAGGAGAATTGCCGAATTGTGCTTTTGCTATTTAAATTGGATATTTTACGACATGTAGGAATTCTCGCATGGTCACTTAATATACTTTATTTCCGTTGTATAGTTCCCTCCTATGCGTCTCTCAAGAATAAAATAAGAATTTTAAATGTAAAAAGAAAACGATTGCATTATAAATAGTTCATACTCTTATGTATCTTATTTCGGTGGTATACATAGTTCCCTTTTGAAGCTCTCACACCCAACCAATCTTAACAACTGATGTGTAAAAGGAATATGAATTTCTATGGGAGATGACGAATTGCATTGTTACATTTGCCGCCCTCCATTGTCAACTGGTTCATTAGTTTTGTACTTTCTTTTTTCACTTTAATTTTATGTTATTAAGCAAGACCCCCGTCTCTATTTTTATGAAATAACTCGGCCACTAAAAGGTGAAATAACTTTTCAATTTGGGGAAAAATATCAAAGAGATGACTTATCTTAATAAAACTAACTACAAGTACATGTACGCTAACCACCGACTATTTTATCTGCTTTTTTTATCTGTCATCTGTCTGTAACCTGCCAAATGACATCTGTCACCTGTCACATGTTATTTCTCAGCTGTCATTGGTTTTGTTTTTGAAATAACAAATGCTGAGATTGAATATATTGGTTGCATACCTTACTTAAGTCGTTTATTATATACAACAGGCGGACATAACCTGGCAGCAAATTGCTAGGGTTATGTATGATAAAACGCTGGAAAGCATTTAGTAAAAAAAACAAATTTTAGTAATACAAAGTGTTAGGCTTTAACAGTCCATATAAGCCTTAACTCAAGAAACCTAAACTATGTATTTATGTGAACGAATATATATATTTTTTTGCAATAATGGAAGGAATCTTTAATTTAACGTCGATTCCGTAGCCAAAAAGCTTTACTTAACATTTAAACCTCTCTGTGGATGGCTTGCAGACTTTGGTAGTATTTGAATGAAACAGGGGACCTCTCTCTCAGCCCATCAGTTCAACGCACTAACTACTTAGATCTTGCATGCGCTCAAAATGCCACTAAAACAAACCAAATTTGTATACTTGAATATTTTTCTCCGAGTGTATGAGAACATTTAAATTCTTTTTTTCTTCAAATATTTTGTAAACCACCTCACGATTTTAAAACATCCTAGCTGCAACTATCGTAATACACACTTCACTCAATGATCGTAATTTAGGATAATTTGAGTACAACAGCAACTAGCAAACTCAGTTTCTTTGGAATCTCATTTACGTTGCTACTTCTATGTTCTTAAGTCGAATAATAAGTACTACTATGTCCTACAAGAAAATAATATTCAAGGCTATTGAGTTAGGTGTGTAATTGTTCGACTTTGGATCTCCATGTATTTAGCTAACTCTCTTCATCTGATTTAAATAATTCTAAAAACCACTTACTGGAAACAACAAAATAAAGAAAAACAACCCAAATTTCATTAGAGTTCGTCGAGTGGCTATTGAATTTAGACGGGAGCAGTGCGTAAGGAAAGAATTGCGTAATATAAGCAATACAAATGTAGTTATGCAGCGAGTGTTTTTTTTCAAAATTGACTGATTTTTTATTTTAAATACAAAATATTTTTTAGAGGGTCAATCAGAGGTAAGTGTGTACAGTCCTTGAATAGCTTTGGTTTTCCCTCAAATTGGAAGTGATCCACATAAATACATGCCTCATGTCCGCCTCTCTTGTTTAAAATATGATGCATGATAAGTCTACGAAATCGTTTAGCAAAAACATCGTGATAATTTGAACCTCTAAATTCTAAAACCTCTGGAAGTAGGAAAACATAGGAAACATCTGTAATCTTCGGTGAAACGTGATTGCTTTCTTACCTCTATAAGATAACTCAAAGTAAATTCTATTATTTTTTGTTCTCAACTGTTAGTTAAAATGCGTGTGTGTGAATAGTTGGCCATGAAAAACCAAATGTTTGAGAGATGCCTTTGCCCGGTTTCAGGCAAGGCGACGCGCCTTCTTTAACATTGTACTTGAAAGAATTGTGCAAAACTCACAAGCCAACTCAAGAGGTACGATCTTTCAAAAATCTGCTTAATTACTTGCATACGCCATAATTGTTGATATAATTGGAAGAACACAGCGAGCTGTCACTGGTGCACTTGCGAGTATGAGAACAGAAGCCGCAAAAATTGGTTTAGCGGTAAACTAGGGCAAAACAAAGTATATGTTGTCAACAAGAAGGGACACCCAACATCGACGAATAGGCCAGAATGTCTCAATCGACAGCTACAACTTTGCGGTAGTAAGGGACTTTGTTCGCCTCGGCTCTGCTATCTCATATGAAAACGACATCTCCTCAGAAATTACTGTTTCTTTGGGCTGAGAAGGCAACTATTTAGTAAAGCCCTCTACCAAACAACTAAGGAAACTCTATATAGGATCCTTATAATCCACGTCCTGCTCTATGGTTGCGAAGCATGAATTCTTTCTAAAGCGGATGAAGATATCCTTGGTCGTTTCGAAAGAAAAATTCTTCATATGACATTTAGTCCCGGATGCGACACCGACCTGGTCAAAATAGTGCGCATTGGGCGTTTGGAGATGGCTGGGACATTTACAGTGAATGAACACCAACGCTCCAAGACTCCAACACTCCAATCCGAAGGAGGCCTCGTCATATGTTCCGCGCAAAAGTGGAAGGGACCTTAACCAACTTGGAGTGAGCAACTGGCGGCAGTAAGACAAGTCTAAGCCTCATTGGAGAGGCTTATTTGTTAAGGCCCAAGTCCACCCCGGGCTGTTGCGCCGCCTGAGTAAGTAATCTTTATCTTTACGTTTCTTATCTTAGTTATTTTAAGGATCACTTTATACACGAGTTTGAATATCTCTGAGAAAATAAAATTGTACAGGCTGTAGATATAGGCCGGAAGAAAAAGCGTAGCGGCACCTTTTGGAATTACATAAAGCTGTCAACGATTTTACAGCAAAAAGTTAGAATTTGCACAGACTTATCACATAATGTTGCATGACAAACAAGTACAACGGGTGAGTTCCCTCCTTAAGCTTAAAGAAAGATGAAAAACATTTTTCAAAGCGCCCAAAAAAGGGATCTTTTGAAAATATTTAGTGCAAAGTCATATTTTGGTGGATTTCAACTGTAAGCTTTAAGATTTTGTGTTTCATATAACAAACTTCTAGCGCAAGCCCTCAAAATGGTGATGGGCGGACCGGAATGGCGGCATAACTTTTCACGTCGACTGGTCTTAGGTCCCCCGTGGCTATATTAATTTCACTTAAATAAAGTTTTGCTCGGCAAACGAAATGATCATACAAAAACAAAGTTGATGACATGCATAAATATATGTAATTAGTTCACATCTGTTTCATTTAAACATAGACACGCCATATCCAATCAAATGAACGTTGAATATGAATTCGTAACGATACCTACTAGTTCAGAGTCCATAAACAGCGTTATTCAGTTCATTTAGTGGGTCTATGAAATTCATAATTTCTAAATTATCTATACTAATAGGTAACTTGCTAGAAAATAGAACGCTAGCAGCACATGCAGTAATTGCGTTTAATCACACACTCTTGAGCTATAGTTAAACCCACCATAATTTTCCAAGTTCAATGACTGCTGGCCAAGTTGAAGTGAGAAGTGCATAGACATTAGATACAAAAAACAAAAAAAAAAAACAATCAACCGGATATGTTAACATCTTTATTCATCAGCAACAATGATTTGCTGACTTTTTGTCAGTGGTAATAAATTATCTTTGAACAAAATATGAACGATAAGATACAATTTTCTCAAAGTGCATCATTATTAATAACGTTATGACCTTTTAAGCTATCTTTTATCATTAGGTCTTTTAATTTAATTGAATAATGTCTTAATTTGACTGTTGTATAGGATGATTAGGTATGTCTGAGCGTTTGTTGGAGTCATTAAATTTTATAAGAGATAGTGGTTGACACATGAATCTAGTAGTTTGTGTTACTTTAGCAATTTAGAAAAAAAGTATGTTTGCAGATCTATACCCACCGCAACATACGCATGCTGCGGAGCTGGTGAAATTCAGATGCATTTATTAAGGTCATACTTAAAAACTATTCCAAAAGACTTTTGTTAACAAAATTCACTCATTGCTTTCTTAATTGTAAGCACATTTCCTCTAATTCTATCTGATTTCCGTTTAAAATGTTACCCTTCACCATCTCTGTACAGCAACAATGTCCCACTTTGTGTCAATGAAAAAACAAACCATTGTCAACAAACTAACCTATAAAACATTTAATTTGTATGCAACATTGTTGTTTTATTCAAATGACCCAGAATTTAAAATTAACATTTACAAACTCCTCCCAAAGTTACTTAATCTCAACTAATCGTCTGTCTAATTTAAAAATACAAAAAAAAAACCATCAACAAATTTATTCATCCACTCATAATTTAAATCAATGGCATCAAAACACAAACCACTTGAGTAATATGCAAATTTTTTTATATTAAAAAAAAACACAGTTCCCCAGGAAAGAAAAATGCTCTTATCCCTCTTGGATTTACAGAGATCATTTGAGCAGAAAATATAAATCTAAATTCATGGAATTGAAAGTTCCTTCTAATGTTTGATTTCCGTTTTTTTTTTTTAATATTTTAGTTACTCAGAGATAAAATAATTATTCTAAAAGCAAAAAATGTATTTCGATGATTTAAGTAGTGAAAACAGAGAATGAAGCAATTCGATGATTTATGGAGCTGGTTCGCATCGCATTTGCTAAAGAATGTTGGTTTTTAATCCGCAAAATATATTTAAGTGGCAGCAAACAAGGGCTAAGAGGTAGCACATCAAATATTGATGTTTGATGTTTTAAAGTTTTCATGTCTCGTGTTGCGTCGTATTAAAAATTAAAAACGTACCGGGATTATGCGGCATTACTGAGGACATGCAAAGCATGCAAAGCGGCCATTTGTTATTCTTAATCCAGCCCACAGGGGAATGTCTGCTGTTCTTTTAAGCAGAATAAAAACAAAACTTGGGTAGAAAACCATTTTGACCTTTTAGGTTTTTAGGGTCAGGATCACGATTCACGTTCCTTTTGTACAGCTGTTGTGCAGTCAGTTGGCACACACCGCATCATCAGTGAGAAGTAGTTCTCATCAGTAATCCTGAATACACAATAACATATTTTCTGATATCCATACTAGTGAAAGAGTTTGTTCTGACTCACTGACCTATTTCAAGCTGACCGCCAATCGTTATCATCGTTAATCGTTATCAGGGGACCGTGATTCTAGGATGTAAACTCTATTAGTCGATTTTGGTAAATGGTCTTCTGATCAAGAAACATGAAGTTCTTTAAAAAAATGATTTTGCCAAAAAATGTGTGTTAAGTAAATGTTTTAAAAAAACTGCATTGGAAATAAAATTACACAAAATGTACTCAGTTTTTTTTAAAAATTTTACTTAATTCGTCACAACATTTTCCTGAACTTGAAAAATCACGTTTTTAACATTTCGTGAGTTACTTAATTAGGTCTACAAAGTACATTAGGTAGTTTATGTATTATTAAGGGGCACTGATTCAATGAAATTTGAAATTTGGCACAGTAAATAGGATTTGCGCAGTAAACATTCGTTCGCCCATCCAGGGGCGAGGTAGCCGCAAACTTTTCTTACGATGATTGGAATGGCTCCATAGTTTTGATGCTCTGTCAGTGAGTCCGTGAATTACTATTTTTGCTTATTTCGGTGCCTAAGTTGATACGTGTAACTAAGGGTGTAGTGCCAAAGTTGCTAAAGAACTTGGCTTGACTACCGTGCCCCTTAATACGTAATTGAAAGCTCTTTGTGGAGGTTTTCCTATAGATATCCCTGTTTCCGTAAAAGAGAATTTTACTCACTCGAATTCGGTTAAATTTTTCGCATTCTCAATGTTGTAGTTGAGCTGAGACCATTCCATAGGCATTAATTCGCTTGTAAAATTTGCATTTACCGAATCCGTAGACTAAAGTCTTAAGGTAAACTTTAATATTTTTAACTTTCTCGTGAACATTAGTATACTAAATAGAAAGTTATTGCGATCGTGGGGAAATTTCGAACTCAAACTGAGTATGAGGTATGTTATTAGGACTATAGAGAAGTCAAAAAAAGTGAGTCCGCCAATATCGTCCGTCGGTCTGTCTGTCTGTCCGGGCGCCGTATGGCGAAACGGTTCGACGGATTTGCTACAAAGTTCGTTTATAAGGTTTTTGGGGATACATCTCGGGGCATTTTTTTATTTTTTGTTTTAGCTTTTGAAATAACGGTACCTGCCATACATTTTTTTTTGTGAAAATAACTTATCACTATTTCTCTCGAAAGTGGTTCAAAGGATTTCGGTATTTTTTTGTACTAAGTATATTTGGGATGGGGTCAAAAATTCTGCATACTCCCTTTTTCGAAAAAAGAATACGTTAATGGTAATTTATAAAACGGCAATATGTCGAAAACTAATAAAGGGAACTTAAAAATATGTACAGTTTTGTTTATACTATAAAGTCGAAAAAATTTGCATGCTTCGATTTTTGAAATAATTTTTGTTAATTTTTTTTTTTTATATAACGATTTTCTTAAATTTAAATTAAATTCGTTTTCTCAAAACGGCTCTAACGATTTTGATAATTTTTTGTATTTCGAACAATTATGTTAAAAGTGTCCGATGTGCGAAATTATATTGAAGTTATTTTGAGAAAATCGAATTCAAAACCTAAAAAGTGATTTAAATAAATTTGTCACCATTCATTTTCAATTCATTTTGCGATTCAAAAACGCATCTCATGTACCGAGCAATTTTCGTATGACGCGGTCGTGCCCATTATTTTGAATGGGAACATTTTTGAACAGCACTAATTGGTTAATTTTGACGCTGGAGGAACCAAAGGCGGCTTGCGATTAAGAAGCTCGTTTGAACTGATTGGGCTACCATAGGCTAAGAAATATTTCTAATTATTCCAATATGGCAGTAGAATCTAGCGTAAGATCCGTTAAGATCATACAAATATTTGATTTTGCAGACATAAAGACATATATGTCAGCTCACTTTGAAATACATTTAAAAATACACAAACCTTTACATTCGGATTTTTAAGTAGTACAGATTCTGCTTCAAATCATACAAATCGAAACTCTTTAAAAAAAGATTAACATTAAGGGCAAGCCTGTATCCGTCATAAGGTCGGTAAAAATAACGAACTTACTGAATATTACTGATAAACACTTACTGTGTAAAAGAGTGCATGTACCCACTCATTCCAATACCAGTCTTCCCGCAGTTAGCTAACAAAGTACCCAACAATTTCTCTTCAAATAATAAATTATATCATCCCTACTGTCAAATGTATGCTATTCCATTATCCCAAAAGGCTAAAGAGTCACTCTTAAGTGCACTAGCTCATGATTCTTCCATGCGTACGAAGTCCAGATACTACTTGAAAGCATTTTTTTTCCGAAACACGCACCTGTGTACGTTAAAAGAGAAATCATTTCCTCGAGAAAGTGTATTATTTCGTTTTCAATTTTCATACTATCGATTGAAAGAATTCAAATTGAATCTTCCTCTGTGGATATACAAAATTTAATGAAATTTCAGAAGAAATAAACTGAGATATATTTCTTCCTCGTAGATCACTCTAATCAAACAATCAATGGGGCACTACAGCTACTGTCATCACCTTACTTTTCGAGTCCATCATCTGTGACCGCAATTTCAATCGCTCAGTGCTTGAAGCCGTTCTTCACCTTAGCTTCAGCTTCAAGAGTCTCATTCATTTTTCATATCGTGTGCGCGATGCACCGTGTGATGTTCCCGAGACCATAACAAACAGTCAATGAAGAAGACCTGTACCTGTACTTGTAGTTGTTACCTGTACATCAAACCGCGTATCATACCGTATCCCACGAAACGGAACTAATAATTGTTTTATGTAGTTTTTAATCTTTCTTCTTTTCTCTAACAAAAAAAAAACGAACCACACACATATAATAGATCTCTTGCAGTACATTGTACAGTCGTCTAGTCGTCGTTGGGGCGTACATAGATTTTTTTTACTGTATGCGTTTGGTCGGTCAGTAACACGACTGCACTATTTGTCTTGGCCAGTACCTCACCTAATAGCGAAGCGAATTGATTCCGTTTTTTTTTTAAATTTTTTTTTCTCCTTCTTAAGATGATTATGGCAATTGTATCGAAATAATATGGTGTTACCTGCAACAAGTTCTTAGAAGTACAGATGAGAGAAAACGCTTCTAACTGCTTTTTTGTGTATAGTGTTTGTAGAAGCCTATTATTATCGGCTCAATTGATCATTAAATTTGACCGAATTTTCTACTTTTGTAGTTGTTGTCAGTGTTTATGATCGACGTCAATTAGGGTTTAAGGCTTGATGCATAAAGTCTTGAAAGTGAAATTCATAATAAAGTCCAAGTATCTAGAATAATTGAAGTTTACTCATTATAGAAAATAGTTTAATCGCCAAACTTTTTAAACTTTCCATTCAGCGCAAAGTCGGATGAATTTGACTACTTACTTGCAGGTATGTACGTAGACGTACGTACTTTTGCGATTATTTTCTCATCGTTGACTGATTGAATGGGGCACTTTCTTTGGGTTCGGAAACACTTTTGTGTAGTAGACCCAGCAGGTCTTTGTGTGGGTATACGTACTTTGTACTGTGAGTAGTTAATTTAAATACACAATTAGTTTTAGTTATTTGTAAGCGAACTTTTGCGTGGGATAGGCAAACAAAACAATCTTTTCAATAGGTAGGTACTATGTATTTTGCAACGGTAATAATGTTATGCTTTCCTCATTGCATTGCAATGAAAGAGTGGTGTGTTAAAAAAAAACTTTGCGCTAAAAAGTCTAGCGAGAATTGCTTTGGAAATAATTGGTTTGTTATACCCAAAGATATATGTACCTACATTGTAGTAAAATACGTAAGCTCTACATGCAGTGGAGTTCCTAATGTTCCTATCACCACATCGATATGGTGTATGAGTCTGTTTGCAAATATCAGCTCAAGCAATTTGTTTTCAAGTGAATTTCGGTAAGACCCGCGCTTACTTGATACGATAACCTTCAATCTATAATATGCCTTAAATGATATCTTATTAACATTATCTTAGCTAGAAAGATGCAAGCATAACTATTTAAATGACTTCGATGTCTATACTCAATACTCAATCGCAAGTCGCGCCCTTCACTTTTGAGGCACTTCCTCCAAATATGCTTATAAATATTTGTAACGAACATTGGATGTCTCCAAAAATTTGTTCGTGGCCCTAGACTACCGATCGTCTTTTCGAGATCTTACCACTATAAGCTGATAAATTCGCTTAATAAGGAGCTACTATACCTTTATTACCAAAAAGGGCTCTTATTTTTACTATTCTTGATGGAATCAAAATGTCTAGCGTCTTGAACATATCTGGCCAAAGCTTGATAGCAGGATCTGCACATGACTCTACAATGACTCAATAACGAGCATTTGAACTTGGGTTAGCAAAAATCCACCTACCAGCCAAAACGGCCTTAAGTGGTATACGGATGAAAATCGAATTAGGAATGAGAGCTTGTATACGGAAACAGCCTCAGTGTATTTCAGGCAGAACCTTATTCCATTTAAGTGGTACAAACATCCATATATTCACGGATTGTCAAGCAGCTATAAATGCCCATAGCTCGCATACTATTGGCTGCTTCAATAGCCTCCAAAAACTCAGCTTTAGAAACAAAACAAAACTTTGTCGAATTTCAGGACATGACGATAATGGGCCTGAACCCTTTCTACACTCCCAAACCAGAAGTCTTTCTATTAAAATCTGATAGCATTTGTAATATACCTTATGTCAGGAAAGCAGCCAAGACCGAAGACAAGCTAAATAAGCCATCCACCCCTTGAATAACAATGCCAAAAAATTTCTTAATTTAAATCGGCATTATAATTACAGTCCACAACGGCTTAAGTTATCACCTAAAAAAAATGAAAACTGTAGACACTTCGGAGTCTTAATATAAAACGCAATACCTTAACACATTTTATGTGAATGTCCAGCCCTATATGTTGTTAGACGGAAAATATTTTTCAGAACTTCAACGAATAAATAAATTCCTCTGCCAGTAGCTTTATCAACTTTATACTTTATAAGACACGGAACAAAATATCTTTAGGGACGACGTGCCATACTTGGGACTACAGAAGGACGCATACTATTTCAATTGATATTTTATCTGCAATCTGCATTAAGGACTTATAATTTATCAACTGCGGGTGCAGTGGCTTAGTGGTTAAGTGCGTTGGACAACTAAGCGAGAGGTCGCTGCCCCACCTCTTGCGAACGTCTGACAAACATTCAAGAGTATGAAATGTCATGAGAAGCTTCTCAAAAATAAATTGGCGTTCGGAATCGGCATTAAACTGTAGGTCCCGCTATTCGTGTCAAAAATATAACTTCGCACACACAATGGTTGGAGAAGCTAATTTTTTTTTTAATTTAACAACTAATCATTTATAAACTACTAAATTACGTCAAGGCTAAAAGTATTATTGAGAAGCATTGAAAAATTATCACTTCTTTCAGAGATAACTTCAAAGGATCCGCAAAATAAAAACAATCAAACTTTGTCATTTTGACAAAAAGCCGTGCTTATATCTCTTTAGATATGATGGAGGAATAAAGTTAATTGGATAAGTTATCCAATTTGGACATACTTGGTGCAAGCGATAACTTGAGTATTTATTACTTTTCGAAGCACAAAAAAATACATATTTATAAAATCTTATTATTGTTGGTGTGAAAGAATCTTATCAAGTTTCGTAACGCTAGTTGCTAGTAACAGGGATGCTTAGGTAGAGATCAGATACTTCGGTTGCTAGTATTCGGTTTTATTTAAGTTCTATACATGCACAACTCAAATGCGCATGCAAAAAGGAACTCTAGTAGGTACGCAGTCAGGAACTGAATAATCGTCAAACTTTGACGCAGTAAGGAAAGGATCAAAATTAGGATATAATCTTGATACGTTATTCTATGATTCAGCACTTACTTAGCAGCATTTTAAAAAGCTTAAAAACGTAATTCTTCTGCGAAATAAAACATATGGAAAGGATACAATTATCTAGGACCAGACTGTTTGATTTGTAAATTCTTCGCTTGCGGTAAATGATTAAAATTGTCATGTTTTGGTAAAAGACGCCTCCCAAAAGCGGTGCTAACATTCCTGAATGTATTTTTTTTTTGTGTTATACATTTATATTTCCTTAAGAAAACTGAAGCTATAAAACCAAAACAATGCTCAAAATTCACATCGACAATGGAACAAATGATTATACCTTCAAGTGACAGCTATATTTTTACATAATTAAAATAAATATTTGGATACTGCTTGCATTTATCGCAAAACGAAAATACACCTTTAAAATTGTATAATAATTAGAGCGCTTTTCTGCTTGCAAAAATAAAAAAATATTAATAATCCCACATAATTGCGCGTATGGACTTTCTCTTCCCCAACTCAACATGAATAGAAATAAATTGCATATGCGCATAATTCGTAACAATTAAATGCTAATTTATTATTCCCGTTTTTTTATTCGTTCGCAATATTTTAAGAAAAAACGTGAACATTGTTTAGTTTGTTTAATTTTTTTTCTTCTCGCATAAATAACAAAAGTTTGAGAGCAACTGCGCTGCGAAGAAGGATAATGTATAACAGTTTCCATTCCATGATGCACATCGTCAACGATGAGTCATCGTTAGCAACAGCATCCAAAACAAACCCCATATGTAGTGACAGCATCCCCAGTGAGTCATCGTTGTCGCGTATCTCTTTAAGCAAAAAACGAACATAGCACCCAACTTCCACCTCATTACACGTCCTGCTGGCTGAATGCTTGCATAATGCCAAACTGCGCATGTGTTGCCATTGAAGTTTCGTTAAAGATGCTTTTTCAAGCATAATTTTGGGTAAATTTCATGGCGAAACTAAACCGAAAGATACTTTTCGCTTAGATAACTAGATAAATAGAAAAAAACAAAAATGGAAAATGAAACTGTTGCTTCTTTTTCTGTTTTCAAGAAATGGAAGTAGGTAGGTATCTATGGTTTTTTTTTCCCAGGAAATGGTGAAGGTAACACAAAGTTAACTGTTTCTTTGCATGGTTTAGGTTGTTGGATTTTTTTTCCTTTTAATGTGATGTAACCCATGAACTAATTGTATTTCGCGAAATAAATTACTATGCGAATTTTGCTGAATTTTCTAGAAAAAAAAAAAAAATTAATGAACTAACATCTGAGTCACACGGGCGCTTGATTGGTGAATCTATTACCGTTGGCTGGTTAAAAGATAGATTCAGACGTGAGATTTCGACAAAAAAAAAACTTGTTGTTTTTTCTGAGTTTTTTTCTCGTTAAGATGCAGATGAGGAGACGAAGAAGACGAAGCGAGAGTTAAAAGATATACACTTGGCTACTTAATTTATTATAATGGCATATTCTTCCATGGGAAGCTGTTAGATTAAACTTTTGAAATGTGATCCGGACACAATCAATCACAGTTATTATGAGGAGATAGACTCATTTTTTTGGTTGGTATTATCTTTTGGCGAATTTAAAAAAAAAAAAAAATAAACAGCTCTCAGCTGTGTGAAAGTTATTTTGAAGTGGTTAAGGGTTTTTATGGATTTGTGGGGTTACTGGCACTTAGGAGGATTAATAGACACATGAAATGGGGACATTACAGATAGCCGACTAAAACCGGTTCGGATAAACATTTTTCAGATTTAATTTTAAGCTTATTTTGACCTTTGGATTGGAAATGGTCAAGGGCCTACTTAATTTACAGGCGCTATAGGGGCTATATTATTTTAATAGTTTATACTATACTTATTAGGCCTTAATGCCTCATTGACACAGACCCAGATGGCCTACCAGCTGTTTTACTGTGCTGCAGGAAATGTGCATAGTTACCTACTTATCTGCAAGATAATGTTTAAGCGAAGCATGCCCGAAACCCAAAACTATTTAAGGAATCCATAACAAGCTAAATACCTAAACAAATTCTCAGGCAAACACATTATACATTACATACAGATAAGTTCAGCTTCAGGTTTGAAAATGACGTGAGTTCTGGTCATAGTAGCGTTGACACTTTCTCGGTTCTATTACGGTTCAGTTTGTTTTGTTTGTTTAATTAATCTCTGAATTAATTAATTCACATGAAATGGCAAGGTTCAAGGGAACCAACCAAACCAAAACACGTCTTGCACTTGCCAATCGCTGCAACTTGGTCTTATGAGGCGAAAATATATATAGTTAGCCCATATCAAGAAAACCTAAGGAGATGCTTCATAAGACGCTCATGCTTCCAGTCCTGCTGTATGTTGCCATGGATCTGGACAAAGTATAAATCAGATGAATCGATGGACATAGAAGTTTCTCCGTTCGATTTATTATCTTATCTGTTTTGAGGACACACAAGGAAGGAGATTAAACCGCGAACAATAAGAGTTTCACAACGACATCGACCTGATCAAAAAGATACTCATTCAGCTTAATCAACTCAGCATGCAATTGGAGACAGCTAGCTAAGGATTGAGTTGGTTCGAGAGGTTTGTTGGATAAGGCCCGGGTTTCTCAAGACATCTCCAGAAGCGATAACAAAAGTAAGTTATTACAAACGTTACGAACGTTCCACCCATTTTACGGCAGACACTGCGCTTCAAAGTCGCCTTCTCCAACATATGGTGGCCAAATTCGAGACGACCGGTTCGGTAAGCATTGACAAACTATCGGTGAAAGCGTGCAGGCAAGAACTCGGTCTTTCGCGGACTTCACTTTGGCGAATTTTGTGTCGAGACGACGGGCTGCACCCGTAGAAGATCTGACTTACCCCGGAGCTCAAAGTTAATGACCAAAGCTGTGCCGATTGGTTCTTACTGGGCTTCCAAGCGTTTGCCAAACTACCCCAATTTATACCGAACATATAAACAAGTAAAAATGCTATATTTGGGACCACAACAAGCATGCCATGCAGCCACAAAAAGTTACTGTTTGGTACGAATCTTTTGAAAACCCATGCAAAATTCAAATCCTGTCTGACAAATCCACATAGCTTCCACACACGTTATCTAGTTCTTCTCCTCAGAGCATATAAAACGGGCCACCAAAACCTGTGTCTGTCGATATCGTTTTTGCGATTCACAACCATAGAAAGCTCTGTCGATGCATTTTACAAAACAACATAAGCTGTTAAGGGCTATCACATCTTCGTTTGTGTCTCAAAAAAGCTATATAGCTAGTGACATCTTCTGTGCCCTATTACTTTATGTAATTTTGTTGAAATGGCTACGATTGTAATGACCGTTTTTATTGATCGAATTATGTTCATTCTTCGTCTGCAGATTATATGATGGGGAAGTGTTGTTTTCTTTGTTGTTTTCTAAACTAAACTGAAACTCACAGATACGAAAGTAATGATTTCTCATCCCATTTTTATTAATTTTGTACTCGTATGGAGCAGGAACATAACTTAGATATCTTACGGATGTCACTTTCAACCTTATCTTGGGAAAGTTTATAGACTGGCAGGGTCCGGCATGTAATGTTTTTAAAAACTTATTTAGGCTTTCTATTGGTAGATCCTGCAGAATGAGATGAATTGATTCATCTGTGTATTGTGATCTGTCTTAACGGAAATAAGATATATGGTGCTTCATGGAGCGACCTAGTAAACAACATTTGTTCTTAAATTATGAAAACCTATTACTAAAATACTTGGAAGTTAGAAAACTCACTCTAACAAATTTTTTTATAATCATGAAACGCGCTTTGTCAAGACGCGGTATTTACGAGATTAACAAAACTTAATGAGTTTTTTTTTAACCCAACGATTTACTTTTAATAAATTTTGCTGCTTTCCCAAAACAGTAACCTAATATCTAGACACAACAGCCGACAATTCATCATCCAAAGAACAAGCTGGTAATTATGAAATCATTTTAAAATTCCCATAGAATCGGAGATAGGTGGTCGAGTCAGCCTTCAAAACCATGCAAATATATGTTAATTTCGTGCGAAATTTGATGAATATCCACACTCACGCGAGCACGCAATGCACAGCTACTGCGTGATGGTTGCTAACCACTGAGTGGTTGGTTAGTAATTATTTTTGTTGTCATTTTGTGTATACAAACTGTCACATGAAATTTGACCGCATATTGCGCTATGATGTCAGACGATGTAATCAAAAGCATTGACAAACGTACAGTATATTCTATATATATATATATATGTACATGACGAACTTTGTTGGACTTTTCGGTAAAAGCAAAAAGATACTCTGTCAGTAAAAGGGACATGTTTTGCTTTAAAGTGCAGTCTTCTTCCACTTGTCATAAACCATAATGAGTACTTATATATTCCAAGTCTACAATAATCCTGCAATTTATGAACTCGTAACTAGTCAAACTTTGTCATTAGCAGCGCTTGATTAAACTTTAAAGAGCAACTTTCAATCAAATCGACTTATGTGCGATAACAAAGGCAAAAGTTAATAGTTCATCAACATCCGGGCTAATCTACTTTATAGCCCCATCCGCATCAAACTTTAAGCTGCCTCAAGCTAGTTTACTGAAATAAGAACCTAATTCCACTATTAAGATGAACACAGTCAACGAACAGTACGTAGGGCTTCGTATACCTTAACTTGCAACTACTTACTGCCACTGGATGCTCATTAACTATAATAGGTACAGCTCAATACAATGAACATTTGTGCGACTTCTTTTAGTATAGAAGTTGTGAGCGACTTTCGCGCATTTCCGCGCACTGAATAGCATTAAACTTTATGTGGTCGTAGTAAACTTTTTTGTCTAATAAACCGTAGCTCATAATGAGGTCATGTCTATGAATCCAAAATTACAGTGTTATAGTTGTCGCGCGGATTTTATTGTTCCTTTCTCTTGACAGTTACAAACGAGCAAAAATTACAAAATAATTCATACTTGCTCCCTGTATACATCTAGATATGTAGATACATACGTATGTATTCAGGTCACACAGCATCACACATCTCTATAATCCCCATTACTTGTTGGAGCTAACATCTGCCGCAATTTGGTGACATATTTTCGTGCAAAATCACAGAGAACCGCCATTAATCTTTGGGCGACACAAAAGTTGGATATGCTGCATGATTAATCGGAAGTTTAAAGTAAGAAAAAAAAATTGTTTTCACTCACACCCCTTTGTGCCACATGTGCGCGACGATACCAACACAGAGAAGCGTCTCAAGGACCCACTCTTGCCATACACAGAGCGAATGGAACGACGAGAAGAAAAAATCTTCGATTTTTCACACGAAACAAGAAATCACAAACAACACTCAACACTATTACGATTGAATCGACTTACCTTTGGACTTTTTGGGCATTCGAAAGGAGTTCCATAGAAAGGACTTTTTGCCCCTTAATGCTGGAGTTCGATACAGATCCAGTTCGCTGTAACAAGTAGGCGTCGTGCTGAAGGCTAAAATGTTATTACTACTCCCACTAGTGACGTTTTTCAGATTCACATCCCGAAGATTGCAATTGATTTTGCGAGCTGTTTTGAACTTTTCACTTGAGTTATTCATTTTTGTTGATGCTGCGTCGTTCGATAAAATTAATGAATTACTACCACCGACCGGCTGAAAGGACGACTTTTTGTTTTGCTGTTGCTGTTGATGATGATTACTGTAGAACAACGCTACGAAGTCGTTAAGTCCCATGTTTTCGGTTCTATTAATAGAATCTGCTGTACAACGCATTCGCACTTTTATTTCGTCTTATTTTTGCGTTCTCCCCCACAGAAACACACACTCACACACACACAGTAAGATACACACGAACGTAAAGAATTTTTTGGAGTATATCTACACTCGGGGAATCCTTGTGGAATTTGTTACTCGCGCATATCGCACCACACAGAGCTTCTCAAAGTGTGCTTTTTCGTTTCGTTTTTCAAAAACTGTTATACAGTACGCTGACGATGAGAAAAATCATTGATAAAGATACAAACAAGACTAAATCCGACCGACCGGAGAATGTGTGTAAACCGACGGAAAGTGTAACCGCCGTCGACAGACTGAATCGATGAAGTCGACGTTGTTGGGTTGTTGGGATTATGTTGCGCTGTATGGAGTGAGTGGATAGCTTTTCCCCCCGTTATGGCAGTGTAGTGCCACCGCACCAACAGACAGACAGTCAGGTAGTGGCAGCAATGCCATCTAAGACACAAGCACATAGCCAGAGAAGAGATACTCTTTTACAGGTGAATCGGTGGTGCGGTGTATCTATCTATCTATCTATCTGTGAGGTGTTTTTTTGTTTTCTTTTCTTTTTTGAATTTCTACTGTTTTTCTATTTTCGTGAAAAATATGGTTCGTAGGAGAAAAAAGCTGTTAGCTGTTTGTTGCGTAGAGATGCGAGTATGTTGTTGTACCTAGGTTTATAAAAATTTCTTACATATAGGTACGTACATGGTGAAGATACAGTATGGACATTTAGGTTCTTCACCTTTGGGTGCTTATGGATGGACGAGTAGTAGGTGCTTTAGAAATTGTGTTGTCATGTTAGTGTATGGTAAAAGGGCTTCGAATGAAGTAAAAGTTGAAGTCAATCAACGATGTAATATGTCGGAGAGTCAGTACTTAAAATTGGCATAAGTGGTAATGTCTACGCTGGGTTGGGTATATAAAGTAAGACAAGAACACAACAGTATAAGTGCTTGACTTAACAAGTGGATAGTAGGTATCCAAAATACATATATTCACATGGGAAATTGGTTGAAATTTGTATGCTATGCTTCACGTTTGATGGCGCTTACAGTCAAGGGCTCTCCTATCCTCTCTTGAGGTCTTCTTTCAACTGCACGCGCCACGTTATGTAAGACCTTTCTCCGTAAAACTATTTCATATTAATTATCTTGAACGAAAAGAGGGAATTGAAAATATAGATGCGTCTTTTGAAGCTTTTCTCCCGAACTATTTAACCGTTCAATGAAGCTAGACTAGAAAGCAATATCGCATGCCAAGAGATACCAAAAAATCATTCATTACTTTGCAAATTCACGACTGCGCTTCATGACGGAATGCATTTAGTGCAGTGTAGTGTAATTGAATTCAAGGACTTCAGATTAAAGAACATTAAATCAAAATTTATTTCAAAGTCAAATCAGATTGAATTTTTATGACTTTAATTATGACTTCAGATTGAACTAATTCAAATCCTCATTAATGTAAAAATCAAGTTGGATTGCTAAAAAATCATAGATGAAGTCGTTGAATTTAATCAATATGAAATCAGAATGATTAAGTCAAAAAAATTAAAATCATTTAATCTCACTAAATGCAACGATTAGTTCTTTAAAGTCACTAAACGCATTTTATGTGGTAAATTCACTTAAGAACGGTGTAAGTTAATTCGTTGCAGCGAAAAAACAGCAAAAATCCCATTCAGTCCAAACTGGACTCGTAACTTTAATGGCGCAGTGACTACTGTTCATTCCCGACAAGATCGCTGGTCTAGGATTGACCAGCGAACGTTCAGGTTTTTGAATATAGAATGAATTTATAGCGCACGAACTCAAATGCTAAGTACGGTTTTTCGGGATATACCAATAATTGTAACTTCGCGTTGAGGGCTCTCAAAATTTACATTTTCGTTGCGACAACATTTTTGAAAAGTAAGTATCTTCTGAAAATGCGTCAAAATTGAAATTGGCGTTGCAAAAGACTAATAGTTAGTTTATCGCAACAATTTGATAATTGTATGGGACCCAGGAGACAAGGGATTCCAAGGTAATTATAGGGCTAAGCCAACACGGAAAGGCTTCCTTGCAAGAGGTCTAATACTTCAGCAGACCCCTATAAGTGCCTAAAGTTTTCTTAGACGAGTACAAAGGGTCTTCTTAGCCCCAAAAATTATCTGAGTTTTAGCAATGGAGAGCGACATTCACTTCACATTAAATGGAAAATTCAAAGACAACCTTAGGAACAAAAAAAAACTCTGATTTAGTCTAAGAAATTTCTCAAAAGAATAAATCCAGAGGTCTATGCAGTTCAACTTATCGGGACTCGACATCTAGAAAGCACTCTCCGACCACAAAACTGGGTCATGAATCGCAATATCACATCATTTATACTGACTTCTGGGAGACACATAAATAATTTAATTAGCTTTAACGCCATTCAGAGACTCTCTTTTAGCCGCATGTAACGCAGACATTACCATTTTTAAGTAAACATTTTCATTTCACCCATTTAATGTAAATATTTTCTAAATGTACACCAGCTCTGACTCCTAACCATAATCAGCTTCCAAAAAAAGACGGATTCGCATTTCGCAAAACCTACCTCAAGTGAAAAGAAAAGTTTACAAACAAGTAAGTTCATTACCGTAAGCGGTAAAGCCTCTCAATCAAGATTATACCACTTGCATACGTGCGTACCGCACTCAATTCAATATCTAAATTAATCAAGTCAATTATAAATATTAATGAATTAAGATTATGCTTATCCGTCATTATTTACATTAACGATTTTTCATACTCATAATAATAATAATAATTTTGTGCAATATGCCAAATCATTTGCAAGGTAAAAATGAATCCCCAGATTAATCCATTCCATAGCCCAAGGAGTAGGTGGTAACTGTTTGTGTTTTCTCCAGGCTTACATTGTTGTTTTTGTTAATATTTTTGCATAAACAAATAATGAACTTTTGCTTCAAGGTAGAGCCTCGGGCTACCTTATTTAGCAAAAAATAGAAGTATAATTTAACGCTCGACTGAGTTGGGGTAATGTAAAAATGATGTTTGCAGAAAATAGTTTCCGCTCGTGAGCTTCGAAGAAGGAAATGACCAAATGTACATATAGGCAGAGCGCCGCGTACCACATTTAAGTACAGAAGAAGAAGATAACCAAATTCGAGGTGCATTTAGAGGGAGATAATGGATTCCATTTTTTTTTTTGTCAGAGAATATTGTGCAATTATTTTTTGCAAATTTTTTTCAATTACATAAAAACTTTAGTTGTTTTTTTTTTTTTGGGCGCAGTTAGGTTAGATGAATGGCGATACGAGTAATTTATTTATTTAATTTTCAGTTTGAAATAAAAATTGTTAGGCTTGACTGTGGGAAAGTTAGGTCATTGTGTATTTTTGGTTAAAATATCTCGGCTCGAAGACAAATGTTTGCAAGGTCCAATGACAGAGCATAAAACCAAAATTGTGTAGTTATCGTTGAATTTAAGAGAATTAAAACTTGACTTTTTAGGAAGGTTGATATAATTTGATTGCGAATTCCGAGACTACAAATTTTCCGTGAAAAAGCTATATAAATTCTTTATAAGTGGATCGCCTCATTGAGTTTTGCGAAACATTTAATGGCCTGAAAGGCAATTAGGAAGGAGGCCCTAATTTAAGTGTCTCTAAGCCGTGGTTTCCAAAGCAAGTTATAACGTCATCTAGCGGTGGGTGAGGCAATGAAAACACTGTCTGCACAATCTGAAGGCAATGATTTTCATAAAAACTAAGTAATGTTAAATAGCGCTGCCGTTTCTTCCTTGACGGCCGTCTTTTAAGTTGAATTCTTTGGGAACAGGTAAGATGACCGCTTTTTTACAGCTTTAGGTGTTCGATACAGTTTTTGATAAAATTCTAAAACTTTTCTTAGAAGTTGACGAATTACCACTACAAAGGTATTCTTCCTTAGGTAAGGTTCTTAGTTTAAAGTTTGTTTTCAAAAGTTAAATTTTTCAAATTCCAACTGGGAGGTTTTATTCCTTCAATGACTGGACGCGAGTTAATTTCTTGTTCAACCAGTCTCTCTCAGCATAAAGCGTCACAATTGCCTGTGCTTCGGTGGGTAGATTTCCATGAGAATTTCGAGGAGCAAGAGTTCTGGGCTTGTATAGCTGGGCACCATTGCTAGGTTTTCTTTTAGAAAATCCGGATTATGATTTCGATTGCGGGACTCTTCGATGGTCTCGGATGCTTCTTGGATTAAACATGGTTAAACATGGCAATTTAAGTCGTGAATGTGAAGTGCATAAAAGAATGGTCGAGTAGAACATTAACAAAAATCAATTTGCTCAATGGAAGGAAATTGGTTGTGGAACTAGGTATGAAGAGACCAGATTTTAGAAAAATTAAAAAGACCCGAAGAATGCATCCGAAAGCACCGCACCGAGTTTAAAAATAATGTCACCTTTCATTTTTGTCGATTTTACATAATTACTTTACTTTACTTTAAATCGTCTGTATTAGTTTAAGTCGTGTTTAAGTCAATAAAGTCTTCGGCATTCTTTAAAGTCTTCAATGCAATTCTAGTCTCGTGTATTTGTTAATGACTGACTGGCTGAAATCTAAATTTTAAGCCTACTAAAATCCGTTTCCCCATAAAATCATTGAATGAGTTCACAAAAATGCGAGGACTATAAACTTTCACTTATATAAGACACCTTAAAGTCTTAAAAGACTTACCACTTAGACTAATGCAGACGATTTCAAATTAATATCGAGTGGTTGCTACTATCCCATGGATCGTTCAGACACAGCTACTGGTCCACTGTACTACCATCCAGACACCTTACATTAATGTACTTAATTTTTGTCAAAAGTCTGCAGTGTCTGCTTGCCAAAACAATCTACTATCGCTCTAAATTTACTTTCAAATATTGACATCTCCACCATTTTGAAACTGATAAAAGGCAATACAAAGTAATATCCTTGGGGAAGTTTCACCTTTGACTAAGCAAGAAATCATTGCAAATAGTCTACCAGTTACCTTCACTTCCAGTCGTGGTTGTGAGACAGCTTGCAGGAATCCTTATATTACAACATTGAACGCTACACTCATAAGCCACCACCAACACTTCTCACATCTACCGACAGCAAAAACTAAATGAAATCCCACCAAACAATAAATTATTATTATCAAAAAATTTATGCACACAAAGCAATTTCGCAGACGAATTCATTTCAATTCAAAAAGCTCATTCAGTTGGCAGCACAAAATTAACACTGAATAATTTGCAATTCAAACTGCCAAACCACAATACGGTCGGGTCGGATCGGATCGGGTCTATAGTCATCTTTTCATTAAAGAATTTTGCAATTTATAACAGAAAATCTATAAAAAATAATTTACATAACTAATGCAATTTCACTTTGTATATATATTCCACTGGATTGCGCAACCGCACCACCATCATTGTTGACAACAATTGGCGGTCTAGTGACCCCCAAACTCATTTCCACATTTACTACGCAAAAAAAAAACATAAAAAATTATTAGTGTTATAAAGTTGCATAACCTCATCAGACACCGGTCCGACTTAACTCTCATATACACATTTATTCATAAGAAATAAAAACGAGCGTCATCGATGCTCGATGTTTGTTGTCCGGTGCCCAGTGAAGGGGTTTTACGGTCTCCCAAGACTGATTTCATCTCTTTGATATCACAATTTCGTACGCATTACTCTGATCAAAACTATCATTGTGATCATGGTTCATAAAGATAGTATATTGTCGGGGCAACAACACAGACCGATTTGCTTGCGCGGTAATTAATTTTTAATTTTAATTTTTCTTTGGAAATTGGAATTTTTGTTGTTGTTGTTTTGTTAAAAATTCACAGTTATTAGTACCCGTAAGGCCCATCAAATTAAAGTTTTAAGAAACAATATAAACTTTGCAACACTTTCTTCGTCGTGCGATGAACAGCAAAGGCATAGATAGATAGTTATAAAAAAAGTAAAAGTATCTACTAAAGCACCATTATTTTTGTTGTCGAGTGGCGGAAACACTACTCTTCATGTCATCCATGACAAATGGGGGAAAAGATGTTGGTAGACAAATTTGAGACTGTTGTTGGCTTGAACTAATTTTACTGTCAACACAAAACTAATGCATTGATGAAGACGTTTATTGAAAGTTTACACGAAGGCAACGGTTTAGTTTTAAATTGTTTTAGAGGGCGTAATTTCCCCTTTTAGCTACTGAGCGAAATGAGAGAAAAGTGAAAATTTCATTTTAATCACCACTGAGGTGGTAATACAACACGCATTGATAAATTTGCTTGATTTTGAGATTTATAAGCGCTATCTACGGAAATTTGTTAGTGATGATTTGTTGCATCAAAACGCACAATTATATGCGAACACAAGTAGATCAGAGGTCTCTAGTAAATGGTTGAAAGTATGGGACTGACTTGTGCCAGTCTGAATTCCAGATTGCTCAGTCCGATTGAGTTGAACTTTTTAGTTAATTTACACTCGTGTTTTATCTGCTTTCCAAATGAACTTCTATAACTTCTCAAGACTTTCAGTCTCCTAACCATCAAAGGTCCTATAAAATTGTTTTAACGTCCGAAACCTATCTAAACTTCGGGATCTGGCCCAATTAATTTAGCAACAAACATAACTACAGAAGCGTGATAATATTGGACCTCTCTTTCTCAGACAAACTCATCGTTAAAACGAAATAAATGCGTCTATTAGGGGTTGTGCTGGCAGGTAGTACCTGATCATCAGTTCATAGTCGGTATAGGACTAATAAACACCTTGTGTTTCTGACACCCATGCTCAGGTTTACGAACCATAAATATATAGACAAATACATGAGCATTTCAGTTTTGTCTGGCTTGAAAGTCGTTTGTCGAAGTAATAACTGGAAGGTGCCAAAAGTCTCTTCTGGTTAAACATGTGAAGTATGGGAGACTGTACGAAAAACCCAGGTTTCACAATGGCTGCAAATTTCTTTGTAAAAAGTTCAATGGATTCATGGTTTAATAGTTTTTCTAAAGCAAGTTGTGGTGTAGAGCTAATTGGCCCACTATTATACTCACACAATCGATTCTTTGTCTCATTCACATCAATGAATTCAATAAAAAAACTGAGCTTAGAATAGCTTTGAATGCATCTCACCATTGTGGTATACAAACAGTGTACCTTGTTCGATTTTAAGCCCCCTTAACTTAGACCTTTCTCATTTTCTCCTACGTTTTCGTTTTCCATTTATTTTGGAGCTGAATAGCACACCTAGCTATTTTCCATCATTTAAGCCATTCAGTTCCGGTGTGCCCCATTTTGATGCTTTAAATTCCTTTGTGAACAAGATAATATTTGTCACCCTATAGAAAAACGGATTCCATTATTTCACTAAAGTTAGGAAGTTATTTTTCTGTTAAGAATTGAAAATGTTTCAAACCAAGCACCTCAAGTGAAGACGGAAAGTTTTCTGTGTTGCAAGCATATCTAGAAAACAGCCGAAGTAAATTCTTAATGGTTAAGAGACTTTTTAGACTTTTTAGACTTTTTTCTGGTTTCAGCGCTGTTTCCATAGATCAATCTTGGATATATACGTGTTGTGGATCAATCATAAAAAATTATTTCATCGAGATTGCTCCTAAAGTGCAGATTTCAAAAGTTATCAAGAGAAATTTAGCAGTGGAATAACTACTTTTCTGGGCAACCTATGAATATTGCCTAAGGCCGTCGGATAGTCCTTTCACTGGTTCTGGTTTTCACTGTGGGTAAATTGTATTATCATTCAATCCCGTCGACTTGTGCAGTTGAAAGGATCTAAGCGGATTCTGTTGTTACCAGCACAATTTCCATTGACGGTCCATTCATCCCATCACCAGGAATAATTACCAGATTTCCTGGAAAGCAGACATCCTCCGAAGTTTCGAGAAGCAAATCATAGATTTTTTGGGATTAAGCTGTCCATCAGCTATATAGAACCATCAGCATTCCAATACCTATGATGCACGGGCATAGAAGTGGACGAAAACAGTTGAATATATCATTGGCCGTTTAAAATGTAGCATTATGCTATTCACGACAATAAATCCGTTGGGATCGAGGTAGCCACATATGAGTTTATATTTCGTAGACCGTTTACTAATCCGTATTGTTTAGTCCACTACTAGCTAACTCGTTCACAGAATCTTCTACGAAGTGTATAGTAGCAACTCAGAAACTACTCCTCTGTATAAGTTACATTGATTTCACAACCACACTACTCACAAAAAAGTCAACATTTTTTCTTGATTATTGACGGGCTATTACTACGTGAAAAATGGTCATATCGAAAATCGAAAGCAGCATTTTAAAGCTACTTCATTTACCAAACAATTTTGCAAACAATTTTTCAAATTTTTAGTCTCCTTCTCAAAATAGATTGACACAGAATTTAAGAAAAAGTGCAAAATAAATGATATTTCCATTTTTATTAAGATTAAATAAAAATTAATAAAAATGTATTTAAGAGTAAAAATCTTGATCTTATAATTATAATTCCCGGCCCGGGAAAACCGATCTGCAAATTTACATGGTTGCTGGGGGCACACTAAGGTGTAAAAATTCTTTGAAACCTTAGCCTTTCCATCTGTATTTACTAAGATTGAGCCGATTTACCAAAACAAGGGTTTTGTCACTTTTATTTATTTTTTTCAAACTGAAATTGCAAATGAAAAAAAAAAAAATATTTTACTCCAAATGTCTTGACTGCCCTTGAATTTTCTGTACGTCAATCTGTTGCGATTTGCAACATATGCATATGGTGTTGGCTAATTTACGTTCAGATAATTATGGACTTGTAACAGGGATCAAAAATAAGAGTTAGATGCCCATCTGGAGACACCGAATAATTCCCAATCACATCCGGGGAGAACCAAGAAGCGTCTTATAACCAGGAATTTGTATAGCTGTGCTCAATTTCAACAAAAGTGACGGAGCCGACAGTGCATCAAAAAACCAAACATCTAAAACTCTGCCATCTTCTGTGACTAAAAAATTAACCCTAAACCGAAGGGAAGGGTTTACATCGCTGTTGATTAGCCGGGGTTAAAAACGGTTCGTAGTGTTTTAAAATGTACAAAAAGTATGAGGGCGAGGTGACGGCATCTGAGATGAAAATGCTTCGCATAATAGCAGGAGTTTTAAAGGTTGATCGAATTAGAAGTTTAAAGATCCGAGAAGGCCTCAAGTACCCACCTCGAGCAAAGTTGAGCACGACCGATCCTCAAACATCTTCAAAAATGCAATGTCAATCAACGTTTATATGAAAGATTGACTATTTTTTTTAAGGATTTGGAATGATTGGAACTGCGACAAAAAAAAAAGAAGATGTTTTGTGCTCCCTATGAGCGATTTATTAGTGTTTTGGTCTGGTGACAATCCTAGGTCTTTGCTGAACCTTGCAATTTTTGCGGCTGAAGATTTGACAATGTTCTGAGGTTCGGTGAATCCTTTGTTGAAGCATTTAAGACTCTTTTGTTTGACTGCGGGTCAATCGCATAGTTCTGCCTTTTCTGACCTGTCTACACAGGTTTGTAGAACTTTTCGCCATTTTCATGAGATGATGGTTCAGGGCGCAGTGATCTGAGAGGAAGTCAGTTATGGTATTAGTGTCACGTTTGCTCAGAAAGAGGATCTGAAGACCGCATTTTTTGTTGGCAAAGTAAATTAATTTTTTAGCATGGCGTAATCCTTGGATAGAGTTTCATTGCGATATACTCATTTGGTGTTACCTTGTATTGAGTTCTTTAACCTAAAGAACTCCAACGTGTCCTGGAGCCCAGTAGAGATTCACTCTGATGTCAGCGGTGAGATATTTTAGAGTAATAAGACAGTTCCAACCAAGAAGAGAGTTCAACTTGTAGGAGTCGAGAACTTTGACTAAGTGATACGAAACCCGGAAAACGGTTTGTGGAGGTTTGTTGTTCTAAGTTTTTATTTGAAAAAAAACCCGTCCGCCACTTATTTACCCCACTTCTCCCCCTTTCGAAATCGTTGTTTTTTCACGAAATTTTAAACATCTTAAAATTAGCGCAAAAACAAAATAAAAATCAAAGGTAAACTGCTCGAAAAGTTCCTCACTATCAACGATGTCTTCAGGCTCATTTCATTTAATTACAACAAACTCTTCCACGTGTGAGGTCTGTGAGAAGAAAATAAACAATTTAACGATCGCGTGCTTTCGAAGACCCATTACGGAGCAAATAGTAAATTTAATTTTCTACGCTTGTAGTTCACTAATTACACATTTTGATTAATTCGAGTGAAATGGAAAGTTTAAATTGCTAATAAATCGCAATAATTTTTCGCAAAACAAAAAAGTGTACTATGGCCGAATTTCCGTTTTCAGTCAGCCATAACTGACTTATAATGTCACTTGCTGCATGTCAAGATAAAAACTAAACTCAAATTCCAAATAAAAGTTGCAACAAAATGTTTGTTTTCTTTTTTACATGTGTAAAATGCATATGCACTTGTTTTGCGGTTGGACGCCTTCTTCCTTTGCGAAGCAGACGCACAAGTGCGTCGTTAATGTTGTAATGCAAGCGCGCTCGCTCACCTACAATTTGATGCATTTTTTTTATTTCTCTGAACCTGAACTCACTTTAGCAGACATTCACCGGAACACCGGGTGAGGAGGTTATAGGTAGTTTGTTGTTTTGTCGGTAAGTTTATGGTTTTCTTTTACAGTTTAATTCAGCGGATGTGTGGAGAGCAGTTTGTTTGTTTTTTTTTCTGTTCCTGATATGGAAGTGTGGAAGTGATGTGACGGTAGGTTATGCAATTGTTATGAATGAGTTATCAAACGAAAGAGTTAGTGTTGATGGGAAGCAATTTACAGCTTGGTAATAGTGTCGAGGTGGGTGGCAAGTTTTTGAGTTGTGTACGCAGAAGAATTTAAGCAGTTCTTAAATTACGAATATTTACAAAAAACTTCCTTTTAATTGCTTTTTAATTTGCTATTTCATTTTCACGAAAACATCCTTCAAACATCAAAGGGCAAACTGTATCAATGATTTCACTGCTCAAAGACTCCAGTTATTTCCTCCAGCCTTGAACATGGAATACTTGGAACTTGGAATAAAAAATTTCAAAAGTAAACTTTTATCTTTCTGCTGAAACATTCAGACTCAAAATGAAGTCACATTGATATCCAATTCCAAGACTGGGATTGTTATTTCATTTATCGACTCCTGCTGTGTGGACAGAAGGCAATGTCACAATGCACCTATGCGATGCAAGCTAAACGTAGCGGAGGTTGCTTTATTATTGACTTTAAATTCGTTTTGTTGCCCGTTATTTTCAAGAATACTCGAAAGTTAAACAGGAAGATCTGCGTCCGAATGCACTCGTTACAGTATACACTGCGTACTTTCATTTCGACAAGATGGCGTTCGTTACAGCTTAACATTCCACTTATATTGCAAATATTAAGGGTGAATTTTTCAGAACAGAGAGAAGAAGAACCTACCATCCTAGATTCGATTATCTATGAAGATCTTAATGATCTTACTAATACTGACATCAGAAGTCTCGTTCGCTTCATCTGAAGTTTCAAATCGTATAATGAGTAGGAATGCATTTTTCCCTAGATCCCTGTGATATCACAACGAACTAAGTATCAGATTAAGTGTGTCTGTCTTAGCAAAACCTGAGCTATGGTGCATATTTTCAATATGTTTTATATCTGTTAGATCATTACCAAAAATCAGCAATTTAAGATTGGTAAGCCAAATATATTACAAATATATTGTTTTACCGCAAGTCTGGAGCCAAGCTCGAATAAAAGAAATAAGTACACCCATTCAGGAGATTTTACACATTTAGCAGTCAGAAAAAACAATTCTTTGGATTGTATGAAGTGCCTCAAATAGTCTGGTATCTCTTAATTCACGTGAATTATGACCAACCCAGCAGCCAAAAATTTCATCTGAGTCATCCATAAAACTTCCGCAAGCCCGTAATCCTTATGATCCAATAATTTCGCATGTGCATGAAATCAAGACATTGGCAAGCCAAAGAAAATGGTTTATCAATGGATAGCTTAAAAATAACTTCAAGACTTATATAAGGTCAACGACGTCTCCAAAGTCAGCACAACCAAGGTTCTACACAGTGCATCTGTGTCAATATCAGCGGCATTAAGTTCGACACAGACTAAACTTAAGTTACGATTACACGGCCATTTTTGCGAGTTTCTCCAATGACCAATGACGAGTCCTAGCTTATTCTACATTGTATTGTACATTCCACAATAAAGTAATTCAGCTGATTTCCTACTCCGCTTATAAGCGTTCGTTACACTTCCACCGTACTGTCATAATAAAAGTGAACTATAGATTCCCACCAGCGGACTCGACTCAAAGGCATGGTAGATTTTTTAGAACGCGAACTGAATAAATTTCTCTAGAAAAGCTGATGACGCTGTGAATACCCCAATCCCCAATTTTAAACAGTCAAGCCCTGAAGCTTGGCAGACTTTTTTCTTTAAAAATCTTCGAGCTCAGTGACAAACTATACTATGCGGTCTTAAATGTCTGGGTACACCATTTAAATGTTCAGGCTGAGCAATATAGTACTAGCCGACCAGCCCGGCTTCGCTCGGATGTTTAGAGTATAGGCAAGAAAAAATATAAAATTTGCTTCCATCCCGAAATAAAATAATCATTTTTCTCCGATTAATTTGCTTTAAAATCGTCGATCGTCGTCCCCTAATAATAAATATTTTGTGTGTTGCCCATAATTCCTCGCTAAAGAACATAATGTATGAATTTTGACTCACACATAACTCATTTACTTAAACACAAACTGAACATCTGTTACCTACCTGAAAGCAGGAATGTGACAAAAAGAAAAAACTCTAAACACGCACGCTCAATGATCAAACTGAATATGTTTATGGACCCAGCTCATTCTAGCTATTTTTAATAATTCTCTAAGAGCTGAGCCATAAACCTTTAAAATATGATTTTCGGCTTAAAAGGTGAGCAGTTTAAATAATAATGTTTTGAATAAAGGTTGTTTAATAATTTTAGCCGGTCGCTGTGTAGGTCCTTGCAAAGAAAGTTCCACTTTTTATTTATTATATGGAAGGGATGTCACCCTAAAAAGAAACATAAGGTATGAACACAGAGGATCACTGGTTGACTAAACGTTCGTTAGAGCGGTGATGTTTCTTTAATTGTGCGAAATTGTCCAATATGAAACAAAGTCTAAGAGATCTAGACCACAATTAGTCATACAGACGACCTACAAACTGAACTTAAGAGCTATTTTGAATGTTTCGTATTGCTTCAACTATTAGATAATGCTGTTTGACTATTCAATAAGGTGGGACAACGTTTTTTTCGCATAAAAGGTGACATCAGCGTCACAATGGGGCGCTTCTCAAGGTCCGCATCATCACGTTCTCTTCATATTTCTCTGTACATTTCGCCCCAAATTAAGCCATCAGCGTCTAGAGCTATTGACAACAAGTACTATGGCACCCTGAATCTCACAATTATGTTAACAACGTTACAATATTCAAGTTTTCATGCCAAACTCTTTAGATACGTAATTACTCTCCATTTTTCCCCAAACACTTAGTAGGAGTTTAACTCTTTGAAATAAAATATTTACCTGAAATACGTATTGACACAATCGGATCGTTAATATTTGCGCCTCCTTCCCCCACACAAATGCAATTAAATTATCCAATTATTAAATATCATCGCCTCACAGCAATATCGACAGGCAAAGTGCCTACATAACGTGAGACCCCACAGCGAAGTCCAATTTCCGAAAATCCATCATTAGTCATCACAGCATCACTTTCAGGAGTGTGAAATATAAATGCAAACAAATCCAATACACAATACAACTTAATTCGAATTAAATTAGTTTGATCGAATCGAATCTCCGGTACGCACAAATTGAAATACCTATTAAACGGAGTTTTATAGAGCTTTGAAACGCCTTTAAAATGTTAATTGATAGCAAAATGCTGCATTGAAGCAGCGTCAGTGCCACTTAACTACATGGACCGCGCTTGGATAATTGAATTTCTTTAATAGAAAAAAAATTGGAAACGATCGGGGATTTTTAACACATTAGTGGGATTAACACCACGATGGTTACGTTATGTTAGGCCTCTGTGATTGATTGTGTTTTGGGCGAAATGTGGGCCAATGTAAGCATATATGAGGGCACTTGACGGTAAATATGGCGGTAATTATGAGTGGTGATGAGTATTCGTGCATTATGGATGGTAATCAAGTTTTGCGGGTGACAGTTTGAGTGTGGTAATTGAGACAGAATGTTCGTGATTGAAAGGAGTTTTTTTTCGTTTTCGTTTAGCACCTGCAGCGACTGCTACTAAGTGTTAATGGGCAATTGATATGCTAATAGAGTTATGTGGCGTACTTACTCTATGTATGTCTGTGACATTTTTTTATTGTTGATGATTGAGTTGTGGCCTTGGAAGGGGATATCAATGGCAAGTGGAATATGTAAATCACGGTACAAGAGTGTTGCATATTTTTCAGATAATGAATTGAATTCCACTTAAGACACTACATAAAGTTTTGGCCTTCATTTGATGAGTGCCGAAAGCTTGAAATTGCAAGAGATCCAAAAATTATTCTTTCGAAACAATTAGCATTAAGAATCTCTAAGACCACAATCACGCGCTTGAGCATGTTCTTGTCACTTTACAAGAGTAATTTACCCTCGGCATGCGCGGATCATACATTCCAGGCACAACACCGACGGGCATGCTACTGTCAATGACAGCTTCACTTAGGCAAATAAAAGCTTTTGAAGGCTTGTATAAAAGTATCATTTAATCAGGATGCCTTGCAACGGACGTAACGAAATCATATAGAAATGCTTTTAGCCACTAGGAATTTAAGCAAGGCAACGCTAAAAAACCACGTTGGAATTTAACATGTTCGATTCGAGCCCAGCATTGATAGTAATCATTACAATTATAAGTAAGTTTCTTATTATTTACTTATTCATGAATTGAAAAAAATTCTGAGTAATTGTAATTAAAATTTGTAAAAACAATTACAAGTAATTAAATGACTCGTGCAGTAGCTCTGTTTGTCAAATTAGTCACTCCGTTGAACTATTTTCCTCATGGATCATTATAACTACATAAGTAACTGAATGTCTAAATAATTGCATTGGTCGAGGAGAATTTTATTTAATTTCAATGCAATTACTAAGTAATAACAACCGAAAAATGTAAATTACATTGCAAGTAATTAAGTTTATTATTGTATTTTATAGAAAATAAAAATGTAATTAAATTCACACAAATATTAAGTGAATTCACAGCCCTTTCCGTATATATATATTTGTTTGTGGCTATAAACTTAACACTCGCCTTTTATATCGCGAACGGTGATTCCATTCGAATACTTCTATATTTAATTCATCTTTGTTAAGCGTTTTTGTGTTTGAATGTTAAAAAATGGGAATGTTAAAGCCGGTGAACTGCTGCCGCTGCAATTGTTTGAGGATATGTTTTAATCTTCAAAATTTGAAGGTTTGTTTGGTAAGTGATTGGTGTGAACACTGTTGTCAATTTTTATTAAAATCTCAATTTGTTTCCTTTTACTATCGTGTTAACATCATGGGAGCAACCCAGGAGCTTCGATGACACTGCGTGACAACTATCCTACGGCTCTTGTGCAATGGATGTGGCATCTGACAGAATGACACTTGAATTTCGAGTGCTAGAAAAATTTAAAAGTTTACTTTCTGCAATATTTTCGGTCAGAATCTTAGCCGGGGGAAGGATGCAATCACAAAATCACGGACGGTTACAAAACCTGTCAGGGTTCTGGTACTGGTGCCTTCACGGAATGTGACAATTGCTTGTTTTCTCCTCAGCCACATCGGTCTTTCAAGCGCAGACCCATACTTTTATAATGACTATGTATTGTATACTTTTATGTTACTGCTTCAACTCATGAATTCTTTGAGTTCGTTTGGAAGTGGAAGTCTAAACAACCAGACTTTTGTTTGGGTTTGGGTCATCCTTGATTCACAGCAAATGAGATCACAGACGAAATTGCTCGTCAAGGATCAGAGGTAATTTTCTCAGAAACTGATTATTATTTGATGAAACGATCCTTTGTAGACAGCCGAATCTATTTTTAGGAACGCCTTTTCGGCTGCGCCACTGCACTTACATGTGCTACCACGCAACATGCTATGATTTGTTGATACAACTATCTGCAAAGCTTTTGAGGAAGGCCAAGCTTTGCTCAAACAAAGTATCTGTCTGAAAGTACAATAGAGCAGTTTCTGAGGCCGAGTGCTTCAGTGGAAGAATAAAGGGCCAGCCAACAATAATAGACTTTCATGGGCTTAAGCAAGCTTAATGTTTCGTTAAATTGAGTGGGCTTACAGTAAGTTCCAAATACATTGTAGGAAACAATTGTGGAGGTTTAAAAGTTAATTTTTTACATATTTTCCTTTGCTCGAAAATAAAACTTTTGACAGTTTGCTTGATTTTATAACTAGAGCGTTTGAGAGAAATAGAGTGATCACTTAAGTCTATATTGGATGGAAATTAAGGCTTCAGAAAAAAGGGAAAAATCGTAAGCATTTTTTTATAATATTCCATGAAAATCTTTATATTGAGTGTTCTTAGAAATACAGGTCTCCGGTTAAAAGCATCAAGTTTTTAAGACATGACTATAAGAGAATTTTTTAGAGCAATATATGGTAGATAAGTCTTTTTAAATTTGTCTGGAGAGTCAAGTTTTCCGAGAGTCGCCATTTACGAGATTCTACTGTAATTTAAAATGCTACTTAATTTATTTTAATATAATCAAGAAGTAATTTTGAATAAATTTTAAGTTAAAGTACGTGGGTCAAGGTCATCGCCATTGCCACCACAAGCTTATCCACTGTCCTTTTACTTATTTACTTGCGGAATTCCCAAACTTGAGGCTTAGCACAAAAAAAAATATTCGGCCCTAAATAGACCGTTTTTACCAAATTTGTTTTTGCACAAATATACAAAATAAGGCAATCAAAAGCTTTTCCATTGACATTTCCTCTAAAAAGCCAACTTAAATCACATTTCGCCCACCAAATACCCAATTCTCATCAATATTTATCTGAAACCTGCCTCTAATTCGGTTTCTATATTTATGCTGCACAATCGCGTGAAACTACATGTAGTCGTATGCATCCATGATTTGTAGATACACTTTGCTTGAGTGCCTAACCAGACCAACGACTACGAATCTGACGACACTAATCCGCATAAACAACTCAATATAGTCTAACATAGCAGGGTATTAGCATTAATGTTGGTACCTACGTACCTACGAGCTAAGAGTATCTTCAGGTCATGTCGTGGGCGCCTCTCTTATTTACATTCATCTGTCGATAACACGACGGTGATTATGGCCATATTAGCATACCGACCGGCAAGGGTCTACCCGGGGCGCGCAAACTAAACAAATTTACATCACATTTAGGTGTCAGATGCAAGTCAAACATTGTAACTTGTAACTTGTAACCTGTATCTTATGCAAATAGTAGGTAAATATATCACAGAGAGCGCATGTACATATGTGCTTACCTTTTAAGGGGGTCTTTGTGTGCACTTTTTGCTCTGAACGTCGTGTGATGACCTTCTTAGGTGGTGGTGAACCCTTCAGGGTATTGATAGTGCTACTAAGTGCTGTTGGTGCTGCTGCTGCTGCGGCGGTTGCTGTTGGTGTTGTTGCACCAATAGGTGACGAAAGATTTGATTGTTGTGCTGTAGCATTTGATCGTTTTTCTAAAATGAGAGAAAATTTATGCAAAAATATTAATGAAAAATGAAATATGAAAAATTCATCGTGGGTGGCAATGAAAGGTTTATTCATCCATTTGAGATACTTTGGGCAAACTGTTAAGATTTTGCTGTAGGAAGTGAAAGATATTTTTTTTCTTTGCATTTTATATTGCCTAATGAATTGCTTATGAATTTTTATGACAACAAAAATGAACTGAGTCAACTTCCTACAATTTCGACTGTCCTAGTTTTTGTGCTTTGTCTATATGCATGAGACCACAATCCGAAATAAAAACTCACCCAGATACTTTAAAAAAGAAAAAAAAAATCGCGCTATTTTTCATAGTTAATTCACACACTTTCATCTGCGATAAAATTTGCAAGTCTTGGAATAATAAATGTGAAAAGCGTTCCGTTGACTGATGGCCATGTGTGGTAATGCGATGACACACTCGTATTTGAGTATCAAATGTTCAATAGCATTGAACTTTCTAACAGACGTTTCCCCGAGAGCATAAGGGAACAACATATCATTTTAATGGGCTTAGTCTGCCTATAAAATTGTCATAATCTTTTAGAAGCATGTATAGGCGTGGACAATTTATTACATTCGACTTGGCACTTATTTAAATATGCTATCGCCTCGGAAGCATATAAATATTGCTGTCTGGAAACATTAATTGTGCGGTATTTAAACTTTAATTACTACTCGTCTAGGCAATGATTTTATAAGCGTCTTGCTGACGTATTTTGATGGTCAATTAATCGTTTACTTTAGCTGTCAGTGCTAATTGAGTGAAATACGTACGTCTAATTGTTGTGAATGACTGACTGATTTGTTTCAACTTAAATCGTTGACCAAATACAATAAGAATTTATCAGTTGTCAGAATGCTAGTGGTAGATAAGTTAAGCAAAACTTTGTTCCTGAGACCATCAACTTTACTTTTTATATAAAACAAAAAAACAGTAAGACTACAATTTTCGCTCGATTTTGACCTAGATTTCCTTATCGAGGTGACCTATATGAGCTGTGCAAATGTCGATCGCATACCAGGTGAGAACAATTTACAATCTATCTTTTAGCGTTTGCATTGTCTTGTAAATATTTTTGAATTAAAAAAGGTCATTGGACTCTTTTTCTTCGAGAACGAAGAAGTTGAGCGATGATTAATGATTTCTTTTGGAATCATCTGCTTGATTTATACCTCCAAACGTTGCCATTAATTGGAAGGTACGATGGGATTTCACACCAATTTATTTTTATTTTTAGTTTTTTATTTCTGGGTTTCAGGCAACCCATTACTCTACGCCAACAAGTCAATGTCGATTCAGATTCTTTTGATAATAAAATCTGGAACGACTCAATAGAAGAAGCAAACTGTACGGAAGTATGGAAGATTCGACTTACTACCAGAGCCATGTTGAAAAGTCGAATAATTTGTTACAATCGATCCTCACAGATGTATATACAATGACTTCAGTTGTGACTTGAAATCTATTGTAAAGTCATGATTGGATCAATCAGATCATTTGATTGTTCTGCGTTTAAAAATATAAAATAAATATTAGGCGTAAACGTTGACCATACAGGACCCAAAGCCTAGCTTCTTTTTATAACCATTGTGTGTGCGAAGATTTCATCTTTGACACGAATGGAGGCCCCTACAGTTTAATGCCGATTCCAAGCGCAAATTTTATTTTTGATAAGCTTCTCATGACATTTCTTACTCTTGGATGTTTGTCAGACTTTCGCAAAAATAAAATGTTTTTTAGCTAGTAAGGGTCGGATTTGGACCGGGGACCCCTCGCTTAGTAACTAAGCCACTGCAAACACATCGTTATTGTCATACGGGAAGCTTTTTTAAACTTCTGACTAGCCAAGTATGGTTAAACGCTTTGCGTTAAGGAATGCTTCAAAAATAAACAACTCTTCAGAAACCATTAGAAAACCCGGCTTAGTTACTTTCTTGAAATGGAGATTGGTGAATTTGGAAACATCGTCTAGTATATCCCAGTCGTTTAGAGCAAGAGCCCAGTAAGCTGCAGGAATTCGGTTATGGAATCTTTTTTGACGTCGAAATAGTGGACAATGTGAATGTGTTCTTTTTATGTCATTCCGGCACAATGAAATTATAAGTTGTACTTGACTAATATAAAAGAATACAATCTGAAATCGGAGCATGCGTCTTTTGCCTAGCACGGAGCTCTGGTTCTATTGAGAATGTGTTCGTCTGTGACCCCGGCTTCAGCCAAGGCCTTCGACAATGCACGGGTTGAATCCTGAAAAAGTTATTTAATAGTGCTTCAAGTTTTCGTCAAATTCAGTGGAGTAGAGGAGAAGCAAGTGCTGCTACGATGCATAGCTTTTTCTATCCAGAACAATCTGAGGTTATATTTCGATGGTGGCTGGTAGAGAATCTGCCATGTCTAGGAATCCAAATTATAAAGATCTGATGTACCACTCATCCCGACCGACATGGTGTCGGCATAGTAAAGCATAGGCATAGTAAAGCCAAATTGAAATAACTGTGAATTACATCGAAGAGTGGCAATCGGGTGAATATTCAAGAGTAAGTAAGCGAACCCTTCACTCGGACACTTTCACGACAAACAAATAACGCAGCTGGAGGAGAAAAAAAAACAGTTGGAATCAGATGGTCGACATTGAGAAATCCGTAGAAATGAGAAAATGGATCAATACGCGCAAACCGACTTGAAGGATGAGACTCTCACGCTGGCCAAAGTTTGAGAGAAGATGCGGACCTAAAGCTGCAGCAGGCGAACAGAAACACCCAAAAGAGTAAATGTTATGTGATTATTCGCGAACCAACCTAAATTCAAAACTAAAATCATTTCTTACTTTCACACCATATATTTATATCCGCCACCCCTATTGAAATTGAATCCACAAATTTATCGAATTCACGCTCCAACGAATATGCAACAAAAAAAACCTTAACATTAGTCGAACTTTTCTTTGCATACTTTCAGTCACAACTGGCAAATTCATTTTCCAAAAGATACAAAACTGTATATATCAAATCCAACTCACTTTTCCTTCTATTCGTCCTTTTCTTTCCACAACAGAGCATTATTTTCTTATTCTACTTCTCCCCCTTCTTCTTGATTTTCTTTGCTAATTTAATTTAGTAATATATAATTTGTTTATTTTTTGTAAGGAAAATTTATCAACAAAACAAATAAAACATATCAAATGAAAACATAAATTGCAAAGCACTCAATTTTTATTTACTACAATCTTCAAGTAGGTAGATGTGTTTTTTCTCTGCTTACATCTAACCGCCAGCCAAGTAGCTAACATAAATCTCTATTAATTGTCGCCAGGCATAATGCACTATGGTTCTGCAGAGGTAAAACAAAAAACCCACACTCACTTTTCACCATACATTGAAAATCAATGATTGCAAGCTTCCGATAAATTTATTTTTCGCCTTTGGCTTGCTGCCGCCGAGTACGAATAGTACTCGTATCGCAAGTCGTAACATAAGTTCAGCTACAAACGAACAAGACCGACAAATCGCGATTCGCCATTTAAGGAATGAATTAATTTATGCGCCCAAAGAGGAGCTGCTGCGCTCTCTGTGGCTAAAATGCAGAGGCGATAGTACGTTACGTACACCTGTTGCTGTAGATAGATACTATACTGAGTGACTATATAGTTGTGTGTTGGTAAATAATTGCCGGGCAAAATAAATACAGATTAGTATCTGAAGAAGGTAGAGTGCAATGTAGTTTTCTTCAGACCTACAAGTGGAATCGGGTCAGAGTGCTAAAACGAAAACTTAACGACGTGTTTGCTTCATCTAGCCAAGCGAAACAGTGTTGCGCGCAACATTAGCCAATTAACACTTCATCTGAATGCCATTTTGTGTATTGGAAATTAAATTTCCTTTTTTATACACGCTGATAACCTTCCACGACCACGAGGAGAATGTAAGTACCAAGTGAAGTGGTGTAATGTTAGCATTACGGGCACTTGTTCGGAACGGGGCGGGGAGTTTGTTCGTTTGACGGATATAGCATGAAACTAGTTTCGAATGAATGTTGAAGAAACACACTAACGATTGGCATTGCCAAAGTAGGGTAGACTTAAGTGAGACATAATAATTGATTCGCAGCATGTTGATGGATTCGCTTATTTAGTGTTGCCATCGTGCAATAGTTTTATAAGTATCATGACGAATTTTATTAATTATTTTTGACAGAGATATTCATTTTTAATAATCAGCGATTTTTAATAATATGGTGGATTCCTGGCATAACCGGGAATTGATATGCTTATTGGGTGCCATTCCATTTGAGCACTTGTGATGGAAATAACGATAAAACAAGCGACAGTTTTAAATACCATCCTATTGGTCGTATGAGTATGAAAAACTAAGGGTTACGTCATCATCTGCAAATGTCAACACCATAGCGGAAGATGCCGTAATTTTTGTAAATACATATCAACAAGACGTGAATCGGTAGACTAAGGAACGCAAGGAAGACAACTATTCATTGAAAATTATCTTGCAATGGCCGGCAAGATTGCCTGCTTTAAATTCTTCAGGAGTTTGTTTGAGCGGGTTTTTGTTAAGTCAGGAGTTTATGTCAACAAGCCTAAGAATCTTCAAGCCATCAAGGAGAATATCCGCCAAGAATGCGACGACCTATCGCCATAAGTTCTAGGAAGAGTGATAGAAAATACCAAAAATAGCCGATACAATGTGTCGACTTAATATTTTTAACTTTAATAAAAACTTTTGTGCCACCTGCATTTCTATTTGAGATTAATGACTGCGACACTGTTGGAACGATCACTATGAAAGCTAAAAAATTCCACTTTGATACAACTCACCCATATAAAAATGTAGCGTATCAAAGACTATACTCTTTAATCGATTGACATGTCGTCCATTTAACTACATTTTCTAATGAAATTTAGATTTTTAGTACAGTTCCTTTATTTACACTAAACAAATTATAGTGTGGTATCAAAATAATTTTTTTTTTTCTGAACAACGACGAATCGTGTTAGTTGCGCCAGCAAAAGAAGACTGGGAGTCTCATAAAAATGTTGGTTACGAGGTTACCGCACGAAGAAAGCGATATTATACATGGATTGCCTGTAGGGTTACTATACAAACCCCTAGTGCGGTACAGTCTCCCTTTTTCAAAACTAATGTCCTCTCCCAAAAACACAAAATACGAAAGGGTGAACAGAAAAGTCCGCATGAAAAGAGTCGAAGAAAAGCCCATTATTGGAGACGGCGTTTATTCAGTTGGTTCAATATTTAAACCCATCCAAAACAACTTGATTTTAATGGTCCGAAATGTACTTTCTAATCTATTAATCATACTTTCATCAATTGCATTTACATAATAAATGTTTATTGGGGTTTTCAAAAGAAATATGCACTTGAAAGAAATGGTGCTTTAGGATGTGCTCTCAGAAAACACGGCACACACGCCATTTTAGCAATAGCATTTTCGTTTATTAATCCAATGTTTTTGTATATCGGGGGACAAAGTTTAGCACATCACTTGATTAATGACCGACTGTCTAGTACAACCCTGTAGGGAAACTATGTAGAGAAACCTTTCATACATCGATCTAACCAATGTTCGTGTTATGTTCAGTACAAATCAACGAATTTACTCAAATGAACACCAGTCCAAAATATATTCATTTTTCAATGCGAAACTTCTACTGGTGTACTGCTGTCTTTACACTAAACCTTAAATATTTGGGAAAGGAAAGAGAAATAAATAAATCGTACCAATTTTAATTTATGCGTGTCCAAAAAGCACCATCGTGTCACTTCGGCAACGCTAGTCAAATCATAGAGCAAAACTTAAATCCCAATAGAATGAATTGGTGAAATGACCCGTTCAATATTGACTTTGCTTAGTTCTGAAGAGGTCCATAGTACGTTATATTTTGTGGTCATACTACCTAGCAACAATCAAAAATTAAAATTAACAGTGCCTGGGTAGATTCAAACTCTTAAAATTAATTTAAATTTTGGTACAGCTTGAATTTAAATATTTTTTTCATACAGTGGATGGAATTTTCCATAGTTCTATATTTTGAAAATATTTTTGTGTGACCAATTCTACCCAGCCGAACTTACCCTACGACGATATTATGTTGTCTTACTTTAATTGAATTTGAGTGAAACCTACATGTGCTTGTCAACACGCGACTCATGTTGCCAGTGATTTCGCCGCAGAACATTTTCTGGTTTAGTGGGTATAATTCTTTGTATACGCGAATTGAGTGAGGCTCAATGCCATGCTGGCTGATGGACATGGATGAACTTGCGCGCGCAGATACATTTATAAGATAAACTGGTTTGCGGTTAGCCCTGAGCAAAATTGCTATTTTTCACCATAACTAGCTGTGGTTGTGGAGCTTGAAGCAAGAGTAGCAATAATTCAAAAAAAATCATAACTACAACATCAGAATCCATTACCCGGTACAACAGCAACCGTGCCTTTGTGGCTGATCGAGACTAGACTTATAGAGGGCGTTAATTGACCAATGCGAACCATTTCCCAGATTATCAGTCGATCTGGTTGTATCTGGCTGGTGGAAATATTTAGATTGAACCCACTTCATGTGGTCAATGTCAAAGTCATTTGGTGAATGGAAATGAAGATTATTTAATTCCACTAACCCCTATCGTTCTGAGTGGATGAAAGTGTGTGGCTATGGTGAGCTATGGAAGCTGCATAACGGTTGCTATTCCATTTATATCCAATTATATTGGATGGTCCCGTTTTTGTTGTTTATTTGTTTGGTCTCCCTGAGAAGTAAACGATAATTTTGCGTGTTCTCTTCCAAAGTCGTGATTAATTACATGCCATACACTGCCAGGCAAGCGGTGTGCTATGCAGATGAACCTCATCAAATGGACCAAGTTACTAACTACCTACCCAGGCAGGGAACTACCGTTGGATGGTTTCCTGCTGCTGTTGCTGTGCTCTCTTGCCGATGCCGATTCGAAAAGTTGTTAATTTAGTGACGCAACGTTTCTTTAGCAAACCAACTGAACAGAGTTCATATGGAGATGACAACAACGACGGAGTCAGTGGCCGCCACTACTGTCGCCGTCGACGTCGACGTCGGATATGTAAAACTCGCTTAGAGTGTTTTGCATGAATTAATGAGCCCCGTTAACGTTATGTTACCCGATTCGGAATTTTTTTTGTTTTGTTTTCTTCTCTTCTGTCGGTTATTGCGCTGTTTTCTTTTAGAGTTCCGAAAGCAAAAATCCAATCATCAATCTGGAAATTTCAATTTGCCCAACTTTACAAAACAATACATTTACCATCACCACCTAACCTGAACTATGGATGGTTGGTGTGGTTGTGGAACTTCCTAGGAATTCACGTAGAGTTGAAATAAACAGAGGTTAGAGGTGAAGAGATTGGAGTCCTATTATGGGAACAACATTTATTGAATTCGAATGGGATTTTTGCAAAAACACCATCTAAGGAGAAGTGACGCTGATTCGTTTCGTGAGACGAATACAGTCAATTAGATTAATTGACTTTGGAGTGACAGTCCGACTGACCTGAGGGCAGAGTTGTTATTGTGTCGATGCTGATCTTGACAGATTTATGAGATGGATGACAGACTTTATTAAGAAGTAGGTCTGTTGGTGATGATGGCAGAGACATAGCGTTAAAATAATACATACCTATAAGTTAATTGCACATCATGGTGGGCGTACTGTGACAAAAGGCTGATTACAATTTTTTTTTTTTACATAAGTATGTATGAATACACCCTTTCAGAGCTGACAGTATTATATATGTGGAACTGAAGATATTAAACACAAACTCAATTGCTCAATTCATAAAGGCTTTTATTTTTAAAATGTCAAAGGAACACTTGGAGTAGGTATCACTGTATCAGGTAAAATAACAGCAAAGTAGGACCACTTACTTTGTTCTGACAGCCACGTGACTTTATATTTATATAAAAGCCTTAGTCAGTTGGGTAAAAGGTCAAAGCAACTAGGTATGTAGCTACCTACATACATTGAAGGAATTAATTTCTCATGCTGCATGCGAAGAGGAATCGGATGAACTCGCAATAAGTGGATCTTAGAAAGATGCATTAGTTTTTGGCCGAAAGGTCCGCTGACTGGGTAAACATTTTGTAAACAGGCTATAGGTAGTGAACAAATCTGCGTTGTAATAAGCTAAAAAAAAACATGTAGCTAGGCAGACGGAGGTATTCTTGCCCGCGGTAAGCAAAAACTGAAAACGAGACGAAAAGTGCGTATGGATATGGATTAGACGCGTTTGTGGTAATCCACTGATGATCCTACACCACCCCATCTGGGTGAAACGTCTTTGAAACAATAGGTCACTATATAATTTATTCATAAATATAACAGGTGTTTTCGGAAATGTCATTTGCATCCTGTTCGAAAACGGAAGCTGAAGAAGACAAGTGTTCGGAAAATTCTTGGATAATGTATCAACTAGTCATAGTTGATGACGAGTATTAAAACATTTTTTGATTAATTCCTGGATTAACTGAGCTCAAAGTTCTGAATGAAAACGTGGATCAATTGCAATGTGCTCTTGATAAACGTGTTCGATGAGCTATTATAATGACGTATTTTTACCTTACCATTCCAACCCCAGGGTTGCCATACGTACGAGGTTCCTCGTACCAATACGAGATTTTTGGCATGCTGCGCGAGGTACTATGACAAGATCAGGCTGTTGGGAAATATTCTATATAGCATAATGAGGGTTTTACACTTTAGCCACATTGGTACTAACTATTTACGTGTGCACGAGCTTATTGAAAGATTTATAAAAAAATAGGATTCCGATTCTGAAATAGTATTTTCTTCGCTTTACTGTTGCTTAGCGGTGCGGAAGATGTATTCATTATGAGAGGATAGAGAGGAAGACAGTGATCGGTCGGACAACAAAAAAAGGAAGGTAACACATGATATTTTAGACAGCTGTGCAACAGCTACTATTGGTAGAACATTTGTTCACTTACAAGAAAATCTTCTTCAGCGTTGAAAAATCTTTCCAAAAAAAAACATTGAGTGTACCTACGCTCGGTTATCAAGCTTCAAAACACCAGCATGATGAGAATTTAAAGCCAAAGGAGATATTAGAAATGAGACCACTTATTGGGAAACAATGATATTATTTAACCGACTTTTAATATTTATGTAAGAACATAAACGAAAGCTAAAGTTATTCTTCGGCGTTGGCCTGACAAAACTTTCAGCACAGTGCAACATGTATGTCACACATGTATTACAAAAGTGACAAAACTCAAATAAAGTGCACGACTGCGTCATACGAAACTTTTTCGGTACATGAAATGCGTTTTTGAACCGCAAAATGAATCTAATATGAATGGCGAGAAATTTATTAAAAACACTTTTTAGGTTTTGGAAAATTAGATTTTCTCATAAACGACACCTACGATTTTGATGTAATTTCGTACTTTGGACACTTTTAATTTGATTGTTCGAAATACAAAGAATTATCAAAATCGTTAGAGCCGTTTTTGAGAAAATGAATTTAATTTAAATTTAACAAAACCAATATATGAAAAACAAAATTTAAAAACAAATATTTAAAAAATCGAAGTATTCATATTTGTTTATGTTAATAGTAAAAAAAAACTGTAAACTTTAAATTCCCTTTATTAGTTTTCGAGATATTGCCAGTTTTATAAATTACCGATTTTTTTCCAAAAATTAATTATGCAGAAATTTTTATCCCATTCTAAACATCCTTAGTACAAAAAAAGACCGAAATCCTTGGAACCACTTTTGGGAAAAATAGTGATAAGTGATTCTCACAAAAAAATTTCTATGGCAGGTACCGTTATTTCAAAAGATAATGCAAAAAGTAAAAAGATGCCCCGCTATACGACGCCCGGACAGACAGACCGATGGACGGCATTGGCGGACCCACTTTTTTGGACTTCTCTATAGTCGCAATATCATCCCTCATACTCAGTTTGAGTTCGAAATTTCCGCACGATCGCAATAACTTTCTCTTTAGGATATAATGTATACGAGAAAATTAAAAATGATTTTCCTGGGCCGGACCGTCATTTTAACTAAAAATTAAGCAATGCTTGAATCACAGATCAAATATAATATTTAGAATGGAAGTCAGACTACAATAATTGAGAATGTGGCAGCTTATCAGATACATTCACCATATCGTCGACAACAACCAGCTGTTCAAAAGATAAAAAGGTCGAATCTTTCGCAACCTTGAGGACCACTCCAATACAGAAATACAGCACGCGCAGACAGTACTTGCATCCAACCGAGTGATATCTTAATTATCGGTCTACCATTTGATTTGAGATTTGATGACATTGTCCACAACCATCAGATGCCATTCTAGGAAAAGACAACTAGGCTTTGAAGGAGGTAACTAGACACCCTCTAAATTTAAATAAGGTATAAAAGCAAACATTAATTATTAAGAACTAAATTAAACAATAATCAATTTAGGGCTTCTGTCATAGTGACGTTCCCCAAATAAAAACCAAGCGTGCGTTTAACTAAAACTGATTTACGCCTAACCGGCAATTAAAATTCTAAGTGATTTACTAGTAGGATGAAGTATCAAATAGCACTGCTTACTGACGATTAAGTAAATCCTCAATTTATCAACAAAATACGGTTTGCATGGAAACCAAATGCCATTCACTATTTTTCCGCTCATCTTCTGAGACAAAATTCAGAAAATCCGTACACTTGAGCAATTTGTGGTCTTCATAGAAACTTATGTGCGAATTTATCTGACACATTAAATTATGACTAATTGCAAGATGAATTTGAAACGCAATGTTCGTTAATGGAAGCATTTACTTTCTATAGATAAATAAAATGTCTAATAACTTATCAGAACTTTACTTAAACATTTTGGAACAATTCCTAAAAATAGCCAGTCAAAGCCGACATTGTCTACTTTCGTAAATACATATAGCATATTTAAGTGAATTTATAGATTGAATAAAAACAGTTTCTTAATCGACCAATAACAAGCAGCATTTACCTACTTCAGAAATAATTTCAAGTGCCATTAATTAAACGTAAGTACGCTTCAGTTCTTTTTCAACCTCATCTTCATAATCAGAAGATAAAATCACTACATGGACCATCATCCGAACTTCATCAAGCATCGGTGGTTCAGTGGTAGAATGCTCGCCTGCCACGCGGGCGGCCCGGGTTCGATTCCCGGCCGATGCAATTTACTTTTGTTTAATGTTTTTTTTTTTTTTCTGCGCTGAATATGAAATTCCATAGTTTCTCTTTTCTTTCAAAGACACGACATTTTATTATCGTTGTTTTGGATTACTACTCACGTACTAGTATTACCCTCTTGACCAGAATTAGCATTCAATTCACACAAGAACCGCACAAACTCATCTATTTCCCTCTGTCTCAGCTCGCAGACCGCTTCGCTTATGCAAAAACAAGGAAGATGTCACTTGTGAAGAATTCGCAAACTCTTTAGCCACAAAAGGCCATGGTGTTGCGTTGTACATTGATGGTGTTGTAGTGTATGACATTATAAAAAAAATCCCACAAACAAAGATCCACCACAGCAGAAGTAATTTCGCTATTTTAACTATAAATGAAGAAGGATAATTCAGAAAGAGAGAGAGAGACGCATTTAAGTGGTCACTACTAGCGCTGTCGTTTTATTTATTATATTTGCACACTGCGCATCGGCCTCTATGTGCCCAACGAAGTCACCATTGTGTTCAGCCAGACAATGGATTGTTGTGTCTTGGTGGCTCCCAGACTAAAGTCCGAAAATACGAGAAAAAATGTCAGTTTCACTGATTGTGAGTGATTTTCCGCGCTAACGACTCAGCAATCTACACGAGTATGAGTATCTGCTGGGTCATGTAATTTCACGAACAAAAAAACTACAGGGAACCCGCACTACACGCAGATGATTTTAGATAAATTGCGGTGATAAGCTAGGTTAGCTAGCAAATTGGTGTATGTCCGTGCAGAACTTGTGAGGTCATTCGAGGGGTTAAATTTTGTTTTTAACGAATTGAATTGAATTTGCACTTAAATTTATTTAAATTTTTCTTAAACGAATTATTTAAGAGTGTAGCTTGTAGTTTGCGTGAATGTGGAACATTTCAATTTGGTTTTATATTTTCATGTACTTGAAAGCGTACAAAGGGTGGGCCACTTACTAATATATTTTTGAAATGCTACGTTGTCATTGAAGAAACTAACAAGGTTAGTCGAACGAAATAGTTCAATTAGCAACGATGAAAAATTTTCAGTTACTTATTCCGACTATCCTTTATTCAACCAAATGCTGATGTTTTCGACCATTGCCTTGTTGACAGGAATTGCAGGGTCGCTCCTAAGGACATAATTATACCAAATGAAATCGGTCGTGCTCGAGTTATTATTTTTTTTTTTTGTGTAAAACTTTCCTTAGTTCTTTGAACTTCTAATTAAATCAATTCGATCAAACTTTGTTACACCCGCTTTCATGCTATCGTCTCAGCTGCCGTCATACTTTTCGTACATTGTCCAAAATTGTGAATAACCTGCTCCCACTTCATCCACGCTTACTAGACGATGGATGAAATGTTGAACGGTCTTAAGTTTAAAGAAAAAGAAAGAGAGGATAAGTATTTAGCAACACCGTCTATTGTTATTATGTGTAAGCTACTAGTTACATTTAAACGTATGGAAATTTAATAATCGACTATCTACATCGTCGATATCCAAAATACCTTTCAAAGTGAACGTAGCTTTGATGGGCTTTAATACATTTTTAACAATTTGTTTTGGTCCTCTAACCAACTGACGTGTGAAACTGAATGCTCTTGGAGCGAATTTTTAACCAAGCTTTGCTGAGCCGATCCTATGTCTCGCAGACCTTTGAGACATATAAGGTCTTAAACAGCGTGAATGACATGAAATTAATGGGGTTTCCGGACCGGCAGATTTCGCACTATTGCAAATCCTGTAAAAGACCAACTAATTTAAGTCGAGATAAGAACACGACGAAATATATGCCACAAACATATGTCCACCGACTTTAAGGTAGTTAAGGAGTCTACTATGGGGTAAAGAATTCACCTAGGAAACTGTTGCTACTTCGGTTTGGAAAAGCAAATGGTTTCAACACTTCTGAATTAAAGGACAAAATGTGTGGCCTACAGAATCCTTATCCTGTCAGTTAAGGGTTAGTTTGGGGTTCTTCGAGTGAAAAATTCTTCCATGGATATTTGGTCTGAAAGAAGGAAAAGATGAAAATTCCATGCGCTGTGGAAGCCATGTGGAAGTCATCCAAAAAGCCTCCAACGTTCGAATGGACAAAAGTGCTATCTCAAGAGTTATTTGAATCCCGTCCTCATGTTCGAAACGACAAGGAAAACCGAAACTAAGTTTCAAAGACCACATTTAAACGCACATTTAAATGCATGGACAATCTTTTTCTAACCAACTATTAATTTAATTAAAATTCTTAAGTTGATCTCATTGCACTGATAAGTAGATTATGTAAGTGAATGCCCTTAAACTGTCAATTTCAGGAAAAAACACAGCGACAGACTTTTACTAGGTTTCATAGTTAATGTCTTCACCCACACACAATTTTCCAAGGATGTCATACTGCCAGTTGCACGCGACTATGGCACTTCGGTAGATAAAGGTGGAAGAACTAAACTATTTGGCAGCAGCATAAATTGAAAATCGATAGTACAGCCACGTTCCTGTGATAGTAACGAGATCTCCGCTAATGAGAGTTAAGCAGAGTATAATGGACTGCGGATGAACTATAGTACTATAGTACCGGGAGGTACCAGAATACATAATAAAGCGTCATAAAATTCACTAATATAACCTCACACGAAGAGATAAACTTATCCGGCAGATAAAAGAACATTAGATGAAGGTAGAGGTGCTACTCCATAAAAAATGTTCAAAGGTATTATCAAAAGGGAAAAAAAATGTGTCACAGAAACCTGTAAAAATGAACAAGGAAATATTGTAGTGGAGTCACAGTCGGCGGGCCATTCAATATTGACGTTCAAAGACAGGAATTCCGTCCACCCAACCAAAATAAAGTGAGGATTGCAGCAGGAGATGTCTTGGTAGAAAGCATACCCCAAGTTATTTCTAAAACTTAGTCGGATGAATGTGTGTCTGATGATTGGAACTTAGCAGCGTTTGCTTGGTTCACAAGAATACATCTAGGTATTAGTTTCCTAATCATTGCACATAAAATCATGTCTGACGTATAGTGCGAGCGCATGAGAACATTTGTCAACGGTCTGATTGTACCCTATCAGTGCGGTTTATGCCCGGGAGGTCCACAATTGACCAAATATTCACTCTACGGCAGATCCTTGAGAACAACTTAGAAGTCCAGATCAATACCCATTAACGTTTTATCGATTTTAAAGTCGCGTATGACAGTATCTATGGAGATGAGCTATAATTTTGGCATCCCTGCCAAACTCGTCCATCTGTGCAGGATGATCATGGAGCCCGCTGCTGCATCGAGGTCGGTAAAAACTTAACCGAGACCTTTGATTTCAAAAATAGATTCAGGCATGGCGACGCGCTGTCATGTGACTTCTTTAACATCATACTTGAAAGAGATGTGCCAAATTCATAAACGAACAAATAAGGTACGATCTTTCAAAAGTCTGTTCAATTACTTGCATTACAGCGAGCTGTCACTGGTGCACTTGCGAGTATAGAAACAGAAGCCTCACAAATAGGTTTAGTGGTAAGCGAGGGTAAAACAAAGTATATCAACTATAAGGGGCACCCAACAATCGGTCAGAATTGTCACAATCGAAAGCTGAGTTAGTATGGACCTTTTCTAAGCCGGATAAAGATATTCTTGGTTATTTCGAGAGAAAAATTCTTCGAATGATATATGGTCCTATATGCGTTGACAGATTATGGAGGGGACGATTCATAGATGAACTCTACGAGCTGTACAGCGATATCAACCCGGCCAAAAAACTGCGCATTTAAATTGACTTGGATATGTAGAGCGAATGAACACTAAAACTCCAGCCCGCAGAATCTTCGAATCCAATTCGCAGAAGAGAAAGGGCTCACCTTAGGTGGCGTGCACAAGTGGAAGAAGACCTCAACCAGACCTCAAGACCTCAAAAACAGTGTGACTGTTTTGTTTTGACAGCAAATTACATTATGCAAATCTGCGGAATGAAGAGGTTTTACATTTCGTCTACGCAACCTTTTTTTGTTTCGGCTTTTCATTAGGCGGTAAAATCAGGAGCCATTTTTACTTAATGACATATTTCCTGTTTCTTATTTAAACATTTTATGGAACTTCTTTCTGATGTGATCGAGTATTATTTTGATTTAATTTATCACTAAAAAAAAAAAATTAAAGACTATGTGAAAATCTGTTAGCTAAGCAACAGACACTTTCGAATGCAGTGCAACACTTCTCTTGAATATTCATAGCAAAAATCAACGTTAATTTGCTTTTGAATTAATTTAAGAGTTGAAATAAATAAATCGCCGGCATCAGCCGCTTCGGAGAAATTAAAATCTTTATGGCAATCGAATTTTACATTTGGAATACATACATAACTCATCGTACATCGATAGCTTTTGTTAATTTGAATGCGTCTTGTAGGAATTATTAGGAATTAATTATTTCTTCCGGAAGTAATTTGTAAAAGTTCAAGCTGTGTAGAAAATTCTAGTGGCAACAGGAAATCGTATATTTCCTATAATTGTTGTTAATATTATTTAACTGAAATATATCTACGAACATAATTGTGCAAATTTTTTTCTCGCATAAATAGTTCTCGATGAAGAGAAATAAATTGTAGCTAAAATGCAATATTCTTGCTGAATTCACGCAGATCACGCTGCTGATCACTAATGAGGTAATTAAATTTATTTACAAAGCACCATGATCTCTTTTTCTTGTTTGTTGATTGAAAAAAAAACCCACATTGGATTCGAAGTAATTAAATAAATCGCTTTATCTTTTCTGATGTCGTATCGTGTGTACCTAGTTTGTTTACACATTTGCTAGCAATTGGTAGTTTTTTTTTATTATTATTTGAATCTCTTCCCATTAAGGAAATGATTTTACAGAATCGTAAGAAATAAGTTTTTAACGACGATTATAGTGCCTGAACTGAGCTACTCTCTTGTGAACTTGATAGAAGTGAATCGAAATCGGACGAGTTTTATTCTTTTCTGACGATTTATTTTAAGAGCCTATGTAAGCCGCATGTACATTAACTTTAACATGAATTTAATGTTCCCATGACACTTACGAGACTATGGACAGGTAAACATATAGATAGCTCAAACTCAACTGGAACTATTCTTCATGGATTTTAAAACGAAGTATTATTGTTAATACTTTGTAAAACTTCAAGAGGTACAAACATAAAAATAAATTAAGTCATTATGTTATCAAATATATAGGGCGAAAGATATATATTCGTTGAGCTTTATAATTTTTACATAGAAATAGGAAGAAGTGTATTTTGAAATTCAATTTTTAACTTTTCAAGGAAGTTGAATTCCAAGAAGAAAGACAGTTATTGTCAAGATGTAGTACATATAATAGTGTTAAAACTTATTTTTAAAGCTTGTAAGGAAAGCGTTAAGCCAATAGCACGTGAAAATATCTTTAACAATTCGGCTTCCAAGGCAATGTGTCAACAAGTATTTCGTGTCAACATGCCTGTTAATGATGGGGGTTGCAAAATGCATTTCTTCCGTGTACTCCGTGGCTCAGTGATTAGTGCAATAGACACAAAGTGAAGAAGAAGAAGTGAGAAAAAAACTATGGGAAGAAGTTGAAGCTTAATGCTTAATATTTCTATTTATTATATCTCACTGCCAAAAATCTCGAGATGAAATGGTTCGAGCAGGCTACGACACAGCGCAAGTAACCATCAATATATTGAAGGACACGGTCATTGAATAATTGGCATAGTCGATCTTGTGGGATATTTTATATCCAACTATCTTTCTAACCATGTCCCTTAGAAGTGGTAAAAACAAAATAGAAGCCCAGTTGGAAAAAGAAAGAAAAACATAGCGGCACATAGGATAGGCACGTGACTACCTACCAGGACAGGTTGTTGGGGACAAAAGAAGCTAAGTAAAGTGAAACTGTATATCTAAAATTTTATTTGCGTGTAGCTAAAAATTTTTCAATCTTTTAAAACTTGAGTTGGCTTCGTTCCTAATAATCCCGGAAAAGAACGGGATAAAAACAAATTTTGAATTGCTTTATTTCAGGGAAAAGAAGATTAATTAAAAAAGGTAAGCAATTTATTATATTCAAGTTTGAACCCATCCTAGCTGACTAGCCAAATTGCAGCATTTACCGCATTGTCTGTTGCACTATTTTTTGTTCTCTCTCTTACCCATATCGCATCGGCGAATTAGTATTTAACATATCGTGCATATCGCCATTATCGACTTAAACAATTTAATTATTTATTTAGAATTTCTATGAAATTAAATATCTGTTAGAGTTAAGCTCAGTAGATAATAATAATAAATAAATAATTATTTCCCACACATTTAGAATCGTACAAAGTTTTTAAATCCGAAATTAAAGCGAACAACATCATCTCGAAACATTGATCTCGTGAAGTGCCTAATATTTGCAGCCCAAATTGTTGGTTGCAATAAACCAATTGGAGAGTATTCATTAGACGGCAAAGCCGACCACCGCTGGCAGTCTGTTTTCTCTTTAAGTATCGTCACTTCAGGAATTTTGGGACGGGTTAAGTGTTTAGTCATAAAATTGCGCTTAATTGCCTGCACTAAGAAATAATGCGAAGTCATTACGTTTTGACCTGATGAGGGATCCCTTTATCACCAAAATTACTGCGAAAACACTCCTGTATAAAAATTTTTCTTTTTCGAAAAAGTTATTCAAAATTTCAAATCAATAGATACCACTTAATTTTTTTTGTTTGTTATATCATGAAAATATAGAGGTGGTCCTTGAAACCCCCCACTTTTTTATAACTACCAATATGCTGCCTTCATTTTGAGTCCCCATACACCCCCATACCCCCATACCCTTCGTCAAAGTGCCTCTGAAATGTGAAGAGCAACATTACAGCAAATATACAGTCATTTGTTTTATAGCAGTCAAAAGATTTCAATCTCAAGAATGCAATCTTCTCTGCAAATTTTTTACTCCTGGAATAAAGTTGAATTCGAATGCATTTCATATATATGATGAATTAAATGCAAACAAATTTAAGACGTCAATGACTTCAATGAAAGGTAAAAAGAAGATTGCATTCACGTTACTTCAATCTTTTGACCAATACACAAAAACTGCGGTTTCATTGACTTGAAGATAGTGATGATATTTAAAAAAAATTAAAGCATTGCAGTCTTTCAGCTAACTCAAATCATAGTTAAATACTCAAAATGATTGCATTCTTTTACACCCGCAGTATAACATATATAAAGCAGCTGCATTCCCTTTAAAAAGTAATAAAACAAATTTATCAATATAAAATCAACAAAAAACCACAATCTAATTTTTCTTTTACCTTTGGTGGTCTCACAAATATTATTTCAATTATTTAAAATTTTGTGAATAATAAGAAATTAGAATTTAACTTGCAAAGATAAACGAAGATAGATAAGTAAATTTTCACACAAACATCACGCTTAATTATTAAAAAACTCTAAGTCATATCTTTGTTTATCTCAAATTGATAACACCTGAGTAAATATTGTCATCGGATATAAATCGATGTGGATAACATTCAAATAGACAGTTTTTCTAAAAATTGTCATCAGTCATAATTCAAAATTCAAAATGTTAAGTCAACTTTTCCAAACGACATGTTTAATATGCTCAATTACTGCATACCTTGATCCTGGACCGGAAATAACCGCCACACGGGGTGAAGTGTGGCCTAAGCCCCTCTGGCAAGATGACACTGGTCGTTTTTTTCAAATCGATTCGCAGAATTTTCGAATTGTGGTAAGAACTGCGCAGTTGTATTTTTTTACAAATGGAATGTCCTCACACTCCCTCAATGACTCAATATTTAGGCGACGAATAAAAACTGCGACATCCTACAACAAGCAATTACTCGCTACACCAACATCATCCAAGACTCTGTCAGAGGTTATATACGAGCTGATGTCACCCCTGTCCTCGGAACAATCACACAAGTCGAAGTGAACTTGACAAAACCCTGTGAAGCATTGCCATACTATGGAATGGATGAGTCATGTAAGTGTTATGGCCGCTGATCCTATATGAAGCGTAATCCAATAGGAATCCCAACATTTCACAGATTATGTATATGGCCGTGGACAAGTGGTTGCAAATTCTATTTGGGGAATATTACGCGGTCTAGAGACGTTGTCACAAGTTTTGGTGCCTATGTCAAATGAAATGGTATTATGCTCTTCGCGTGGATGACGTCATTCAATTTAAATTTATCTAGGTGACACCTTTTTGTTTGTTTTGCAGCTACGCATTCCCGAAACAGAGATTTACGATGAACCGAGATTTAAGTACCGTGGATTCATGTTGGACACAGCTAGGCATTTTATATCTGTACCGAAAATTACGCAGCTGCTCGATGCAATGGCTTATAACAAATTTAATGTATTTCACTGGCACATGACAGACGATTCAGCGTTTCCCTTTAATAGTACCACGTTTCCGGAACTCGCCAACAAAGGGGCCTATGACTATAGAATGACCTATTCGCATCAAAATGTTGCTGAGATCATTGAGTATGCAAGACTACGTGGGATTAGAGTCATACCGGAGTTTGATACTCCAGCGCATACGGCTTCGTGGGGTGCCTCTCATCCGGAGATAATGACGCAGTGCTATGGGGACTATGTGGGGAAACTTGGACCTCTAAATCCGACGAATAGCCGCACCTATAGTTTCCTGCATGCATTTTTTAGGTAACCGTTAAATGTGTATTTGTGAGGTCGTGTTGGAGTTGGGCAGAGGTTGATAATAATTTCGTGACATTTCAATGCTATTTTTGAAGCATGTAAAGAAAGATACATATTTATATGGAAATAGCAGAAGTCTTACTTCGGAGCAGGACTGTATAAAAATAATTTGCTTCGCAACGGAAAATTTTCCGTGAAAATGATGCAATTCAAAGACTACAATAGTGATGTAGTTTTTTTTGATTTATGAAGATAATAGATTCGCTGGATTTGAAAACAATGCCATTATTCAATTTTCTCCACAATCATTAAAGTCACTTAAGGTGTTTGAAGTTACTAAATACATTCAATCTTCTGCAGTATTTGAAGTTATTTAAAAAAAAAAAAAAACAAAATACATCGAATGAATCCATTTAATTATATGCATTTAATGACTTCCACGTGACTTTAATGAATGCAAATCAATGGAAAGGTTCCACTTTTTTTGACTTCAACTTTTTGATTGCTGGAAATTATTGTCCTAATCAGGCCTATCAAATTATTTTTCGAATTCTGACATCTTAAACCTATGAAACCAAAGTTTAATTCGTGAATTAGAATATTTTTTGTAGAATTCTAAATAATTACACAAATTCAAAACGTAAAGTATGCTCCTCTGTCTGCTGTACAACTTGTACCACTGCTCTTCGTCCGAACTTATTACTATATTCATTTACCATCGATTTAAAACCCCATTGCTTTCCATTTTCTAGTGAAATCAAAACCCTGTTCCCCGATCAGTACATTCATCTTGGAGGCGATGAAGTAGATTCAGACTGCTGGGAGAACAACCCTGAAATTCAGCAGTATTTGCAGGAGCACGACCAGGATTCCGGAGATCTCCCGTACATGTTTCTCCAACAATTCGCAGCAAATATCTCCAAATTGAGTCTAACACCAATGTTATGGCAAGAGGTTGCTTAACCACAAACGTACAAAATTTATTACTTCACTAATTTCATCTCCTAGGCCATTGAAGAACATTCCGGAATCGACCTCCCAAAAGGTACCATAGCCCAAGTGTGGTACAACTACCAAACTGCAATGGCATCTCTAACCAAAAGCGGCTACACAACCATCCTGAGTGATGGCTTCTACTTGTATGTCGGTGATGACGGAGCCGATTGGATCGAATTTTACAATGTGGAACCGACAAATTTCAGCGGGAGCAATACACAAAAGAGTCGCGTTGCTGGCGGAGAAGCTTGTTTGTGGGGCGAGTGGGTAAATGATCACAATGTCATATCTGTGGCATTTCCACGTGCCAGCGCTGTGGCAGAACGTTTATGGTCGGAAAAAGCACACAGGGACACAGATGAGGCACAGCCACGCCTGGAGGAGCACAATTGTCGAATGCTGTGGCGTGGCATTGAAACAAAACCTGCCAATGGATATGGATTTTGTTAACTTTGAAATCTCATAAATTGTTCAACTTTCCAGTGCAACGTAAGAGGATTTGTTTCAATTTTTCATTTCACCCAGAAAACCATCACCAACACAGAGACTAAGCCAGAGATCTGGGATGGGAATGCCAACCAACCAGTTGGCCCAGTGCAGGTGTGCGAAATTCTCTATTCTATGCGATATACCCATACACAAAGCACCGGTTTTTAGCCAACGGCACTGGCATTGGATTTAAGTTTGCTTTATTTTTGGTTGGTGTCTCTCGCTTTTCCGGAGGCTGAATGGTTATGCAAATCCAGATAGTGGAGTCGGATTTGTATGTGTGTGTTCGATAAAATTCGCAACCGTTGAGCAGCTGATATGTTGTGAAGCCCCTGAAAGCAAGCAAGCGAGAGATAACAACTCAATCTTGTTTGGAATGGAATTGAACCAGATTTTTGGGATTTCTCGTGTTTACCCCGAGGATGGCAGCAGAAGCGTCGTACTAAACGAAAACCTGATGGTGTGACATCGAATGGAGTGATACCAGATTAAAGGATATGTCATCGCAAACAACAACAAAATTGGGGGAGGGGGAAAGTGAGAAAACCTATTTGAGTGGAATATAGTGCTTTCAAATGGACTTACGTGATAAAGTTCCTAATGTCGTTTTCGTTCGTGTTGAACCGTTCGTAGTTTGTTGAGCTTTCGGCGGCGGTCCTAAGTCAGTTGGTGATATGCTCAGATTTCGTACATCACGTTTCTTAGCCGCTCCTGAAAAAGAACCAAACAAATGAAAGTTAAATACATTTTTAAGTCGATACATCGTAAATTTCATTTAGTATAAAGAATGATTTCTTCTGATTGAACAGAGCAAAGCCATTGTTCAAAAATATTTAAACCGGAGGACTTAATTTGGTTACGGCATAGTTTAGACTCACTCTTAGAGTAAATAAATATCAAATCAATTCAATCATATTTTCAAGGATCATTCGACAAACCCCATATCGCCCAATTTTCGTTATCCAAATTATTTGAAAATATGCTGCTGAAAAGGCTGCAAAAAATAATTGAACAAAAAATCGCTAGTTCCAAACCATCAATTTTGTTTTACAAAAAAACACTCGACGATTGATGAGGTATGTACATAGAATCACACACAAGATCGAAAAAGCATTTGAGGAGAAACAGATTTGATCCACTATATTTCTTGATAGAGCACAAGCTTTCCATAAAGTCTGGCATAATGACCGATCCACAAGTTAGAAAAGCAACTCCCGAAGCAGTACTCTAAAATTTTATATCTCAAACACAATACTCTACATCTACATTAAGAGAAATTAAAGCTGGTGTTTCACAAGGAAGTGCACTGGATGCAGTAATATACCTCTTTCCTGCGATCTCCTTGAAAGAGAAGAAACAACAACTTTTGTAGATGATACTTTTATACTTCATGTGGGAGAAACTGTTGAAGTAGTAGTAGGATCTCCATAAAACGGCAGATAAGACTATATGACCTTAAGTCAGTTCATATAAATTTTACTTATAAGACTGTTACACAAATACTAGTGTACATTAATAACAAGGTAGTGGAATATTCAAACACAGCTAAATATCTAGATACGACTTTAGAGCTGTGCTGGAAAGCACATGTAAGGAAAAAATGAGACGCCTTGAATATGAGATACAGTTTAATTTATTGGTTGATTGGAAGATACTCCTCGGGATCCAAGGTAAGGTTCTATGGAACATCGTCAAATCGTGGTAAATAAGTTTTTAATGACGGTTCACATGACATTTTACTGTTGATGTGGTTGAAAATGCGATTAAGAAAGTCGCTGGAAGACACAAAGTGTGGCTCTACCTCCTCAATCACCACAATGGAGAAATAATTCAATTATGAAATACTGCCGATACGGTCAGTAAGCTTAGAAGGATATACCCAACGCCCTATAATAGTTAGCTAGTTTTTAACACTTTAGGAAATTAAGAAATGATTTCAATTAAAACAAAATAAATAAATACATATGATGCTGGACAGTCAGTTACCATTAATGGAGACCGGTATAGAGCCATGATAACCGACTATTTTGTTTCCGATTTGGATGGCATGAATTTGGATGAGATGTGGTTCCAACAAGACGGCGCCACATGCCACACAGCACACGTTACAATCGATTTATTGAAGAAAACATTCGATGAGCGCATAATTTCGCGGAATGGACCTGTCAATTGGCCACCAAGATCGTATGATTTGACACCATTGGATTATTTCCTTTGGGATATGTGAAGTCGCTCGCCTACGCCAACAAACCAGAAGCGTTAGGGGACTTGGAAGCCAACATTCGTGGCATTATTGCCGACATACAGCCCCGAATGCTTGAAAAAGTGGTTGAAAATTGGACCCCTAGACTTGTCTTTATTCGAACCATCCGCGGCGGTCACATGCCCGAAATCGTATTTAAACATTAATGGCATAAAATTATCCTTCCAATAAAGCCAAATTGATGGCCATTGAAACGATTTTCTTGTGTTTTATTTCAATTCGAAGTTCTATACCTCTAAAAAAAGGACCCCTCATTTCAAAATAGATGTAGAAAATGATCCGTTCTTAAGGGAGAACCATAAAAAAAGAACCAAAAATGTGAATAATTAATTTTTTAATAATTCAACTTTATTAGCATTTGTTTGAAATTACCCTTTTTATTACTTAGCTACTATAAACTACTAGGTATAATAACTAGCGACAAGCGACTCGTAAAGTGTACAAAAAAAGTGCTGTAGTTACATGAAAAAACTATGTTATATGCACATTCTCTGCCTACCTATCCTTTTTGGAGACCCACATTACATTTCTCTTGGTTATATTAACCCCCATTCCCTTTCTTTTTAGAAAGTTGGACCACTTCTCTAATGTGTTTCGTAGCCTTTCCGATTTTTTGTTATGATAATAACATCGTCCGCATATAATAGGTATTGCAGGTAGATGGGTTGAAGTCTCCAGTTCCCAGTCTTTGTTTTTTTCTATCTGCATGTAAAAACCAAGATTTAGCTATTTCATCCATGAATAAAATGAACAGTAGTGGGCTAAGACTTATTTTAAGTACTTCCGACTTCTCCCCCTCTAGTCCTTATTTTCTCGTCGGCTTGTCATAGACACTTTTAATAGCATATATCAGTCTCTCTGGGACATTTTTAGATTTTAGTGCCTCCCATACATGTTGTCTTGGCACGCTATCAAACGCAGCTTTAAAATCTAGGAAAAGGTCCTTCCCATTAGCCATCCATTTTTCTATGTTAGCTCTTAATGTGAAGCTTGCTCCTCTTCTACCACTACTCACCTAAATCGTTTTTCAAGTACCTTGGCATACAATTTATACACCGTAAATATAATGTTATCGGCCTGTAGTTGTTACGGACGTAGCTACTGCCTTCTTGTGAATTGGTATTATCATAATTTCTTTCCAGTCTGTTGGTATCCTATTTTCATCCCATGCCTTTTGAAACATTTAAGTTAAGGATTTTTGGATCTCTGGACCTCTATTTTTAGTGAGTTTTCCGGCCATTTCATCTGGTCCGGAGGCTTTCCAATTTCTGTTGTCTGTATGGCATATTCAACAAGTTCTTCTCTAACTGGTCCATCTGTTATCTCGTCTTCAACTTCTAGGAGTGGTCCATCTACGACACCGTCCTCATTAAGTGTTTCCCTAAAATACTCTACGAGGTCCTAAATGCCTGATAAGTATCATTTTAGCGTGCAAAGTCTTTCGCAAATTTTAATCAATTTTAATTTCTTGACGTTGTAAGCTAACCGCTCCGCATGTATCCCCACAATTTCAAAACACTTGAAAAAGTAACGAACACCCGTCAGAACCTCGACGATGTCATAAATTTCTAGTAAATCTTCAAGGCCCAGACTATAATTTATATTTCGTTAGCATATTTTGCATACATTTTCATGTAACTTTGAGAAGAAAAAACGACATGGCGTTGATTTATAAGAAATTTCGTTTTCTAAATGAAACGGCATAATCTATTCTAGACATTTCCACAAAATTGCACACCCTATATACAAAAAAAAATATTAACATCATATTTTTGCAAAGCTAACCAAACCTATTTCGACTCCCCACAGCGACATCGTTCTTAGTGTCAAACGTAAGCTTCCATCCTTAAGTCATGAGAAAAAGCCCTTCCCACAATAGATTGCTTTTAGCCACACCTTTGCGGCAAAAACTTTAAGCTATGGTGAACACGGTATTTTTTGTTTATTATTTGCTTCAAGCTCTCCCTGTTGCATTTCCGCGTTAACATCCCCCCTTTGTCTATATAATTCTCCTAAAGTGGCAGTAGCAAGCAGTCTTTCTGACTGTGTCTTATTCCAGGATACACGCGGATGCGATTTGCATCTGAAACTAAATTCTCCATTTTATTCTTCCTCTGTCCCATATCTGAACATACAGCGTTGAATAAATTTAACATTTTCATGTCTGTGCATACAAATTAGATTTCGGGATCACATGCAGTCCATACACCTAAAAATATACACGACATATGTGTGGGAATGGAACTTATATCTATACACATAAACTTGCTTGAGTTTTATCTCCCACCGAAACCCTGACGCTGCAGTTTGCCTCGATTTTCATCATGTAGGATTAAATAATGCGTATGTGGATACATTTCGTATGTCCTTGCATGGAATAGGAAAAGAAACAATGTTTAACTTTGTCCGTCAGTCCAAATGGAGAACTCGAAGTCCTTTTAAAATGCTCATTGTTGTTTTGATTTAAGGCCGTACTTCTCTACAAGAACCATCCGTTGTGGGATTACGTAAGTGGGTTATGGTATGGCTGCTGGAAAATAAATGACCTACTTAAAATGTGCCTCCATCCCAAAGTAGTACACACCCTGTCAAAAGTGGACCTCTGACTGTGTTCTGTTGTTCTCTCACATTGTTTTGGGATGTTGTTTTCATCTGCAAACATTGCGATGAAAACGTTGGCAAATGAAAAATCAACAAAAGCTGCAAAATTGCTTCTTAAAGGAAAGGCATAAGGGATGGTGGGTACTCCATTGTCGCCATGTCGTCGTCTTCGTAGTCGGTGTGGTTAATTTCATTTAACTTTGCAAATAATCCAGAATCGTGAGATTTTCCACTCCAGATTACTGTGCAGTGGATATGGAGGTGCGGTACACAGTTGTTTTGTGGCCATAATGTTCAAGTCATTCGATTCGATACGTTGCATTAGAGAGGTGGCACAGCAACAGTGGGTGGGTGGGTGGTTAGGTGCATGGCTGGCTGGCTGGCTGGCTGGCTGGCTTCTGGTTACAGCACGTTCAAGGAAATTGAAATTTATACATTTCCCGCTATCGTGTGCACAACATACACGATTTTATTAGTAAAATGCCAAACAACGGAAGTGATTGTTCTGATTCGTGATTGTTATGGAAAGAGCTTCTCATGTGTCTAACTGTGAAGCCTAATACAAGGGGTTCCGACAAGTAATGTATATTTACACACAGTGTACCTACTTATGGTAGTTGGCTTCTTCATAAACAAGCTGCAACGGATCTAAATGAAGAAAAATGAGTTTACTTATGTATGTCCTTGGCTGCTCCTAGTACGAAACAACAATTTCTATTAATCCCGCATTTTTTGTTGAACTACACAAACTGAAAGGACATTCATGCGAAAAGTTCTTGGCACTTAAATAGTAATGCTTTCTATTATACTTTCTATCCCTGAAATGGGTTTTGGGTGTTTGTTTTGCCAGTGGGTTCTTCGCAGTTAATTGTTTTTCGCAGCGGTTTGTTCAATAAAGGGTTGATTAGTTGGTCTGTCAGAAGCACTATGTATCGGTCGTGGAAGGATACATTTTGCAAAAATATGAACTTTATACTAATGTGATAAGTTGTACGACTGGTTAGGAAGTGTTGTTGACATTTATAGACTTTTTTGATGTCACTTAAAACATACAGATGTCCCTCTTCAGTTGGGTAGGGGTAGTGGTAATATTTTCCACAGTAATAACTGTTTTAGAAATTATTATCCTTTTTATTGGATTGCGTGCTCAAGGTCCATAAAATTGGTGCGAAAATAGGTTGCCATCAACTATTAGTGATGCCTTGGGATGTATGAGTTGAGAAGCCTTTCCATGGTAGATGAACAGTGGAACATGAGGAGACATACACTGCAGCAGGAACAAAATACGAATCATATTACTGAGACTATAGCTGCAAATCATGGGTTCAAATTCGGCCCAATTCCACCTACCGTTTGCTAACGGCGAAAAATATGTTGGAATGATATGATCGCGAAAATTAACTAAAGCCGAAGACGTAACTATTTCATGTGATCAGTTTGAAAATGATGTGGCCATCTTTCTTAAGAACAATTGTCATGATAGCAATAGCCATTGCGTTTTGCATGGGCGTTCCTTCGATACATTATTTTAAATTTTGGTTAAAAAACTGACCGTCAGGTCCTGCAAATTCAATTAATTTACAATCAACAACTGCAGAAGGTCCATAGATGTCCTTCTTAATTACTTACGTTTATCCAGGGGAAACCTGGGGCTCAAGCATTAGGCCTCTCTAATAAGCGGGGTACTTTCCACCTTAAAGTGCTCGCCACCTAAGCGAGTCTTCCCACCGGATTGGAGTCGAAGATTTTGGGGGTTGAAGTTGACTAGTTCAATATCTCTGCACATCTCGACAATGAAAACGGGACAAAAATGTATTAAAGAATAACAAATGAATTTTAACATCATAAGAAAGATTCCATGCTTCAGATCCATAAAGAAAAAAGGATTGGAATTATCAAGGTTTAATATAAATTGTCGCCTTCGAAAAGTGCCCATAAACTTTGTAAAGTTTTTGAAAGTCTAAAGGCAGACAAAGTTTTTTAATATCTCAAAGTTTCAGATGACATTCCTTCCGATTCATCGAACTTCTGTTTCTATCCTTGCAAATGCACCAGTAGCAGCTCGCTTCATTCTTCCAATAACATCAATATTGTCGGCATATGCAAGAAGCTGGTTTCGTTCTCTTGCTTGGCACATACCACCGTATTTCCTGAATGGCGGGGATGTCTGTGTCGATGTTAGACCAACGCACGTGGACACAGGTTTGCTAGATTTTGATTAGCGTCTTGTGTCATGTTAAAAATGTCCAAAATATTTTACGTTTCTATTCGAAATATAACCGCCAAATAACGTTAGCTTAAAACCAACGTCGTTAATAATAACTTCGACCCCTACCCCTCACACAGAGAAATAAGTTGACTCGGGCGTATGCGTAATATGTTAACCAACAAAAAACAAATAAAACAAAAGAACTTACCTTTCGCTCGTTTTCCAAAACTCCCAAATCGTTCACGTTCGATGACTTGTGTATGTATGAAACGATCCGAATACGATCGTGAGAGTTTCTCCTTTGAACCGTGTGCGCCCATTGCCCCTAATGCATTGGCACCCACACAGATTCATAAAATTTCGAATTTTCGCGATCAAAAACAAAAAAAATAACTAAACGTCTAACACTGTCAGTAGACTTGTCCCGTCCGTCTGTCTATGGGCACAAGTCCTTTTGCTTTTGATTTCACTACACTACACCAATTTGCATGGCAATTAGTTTTGCGTACATAAACACGAATCACAGGCCCATTGTGCGTTTGTCGATAGAAAAACAATTTGACTTCTTTGTTTGCGTTAATTGACGGCCGGATGCGGTGTCAGCTTGGCTTTCTCCATTGAAAAATATCAGCTCGTCAAATGTGAACAGAAAAGAAGAACTATGGCTCCTTTTTCCTGTCCCGGTGTATGGTTGTCTAAACATTTGCGTTTTATTCTGTCCTCTTTCTGCTACGCTAATATCGCACTGCCTTCGATGTTGATGTTGACGATGATGACAACGATGACAGTGAGGGCAGCATTGATGATGATGATGATGATTGCTGTGCTGTAGTGGTTTGTGTTTGTTTTCGGCGGTATCCTTAGTGAAGGATTCTAAATGATAAAAAGTATAAATATTTTAGGGTAATTTGTACAGTGAAACGCTATATGTTGGCAGTGACAGCGACACGAGCATGTTCATTTTTATTTATAGGTTTTGCTTGGAATACAGAACGCACGATTAGGGTGGTAAATCCATGGTAATGAGTTAAGTTTACGACAACGTTGTCTGACTTATTTTTAGGTCAGACAATTTTCAATAAAATTACTGTCATTATTGCTAAGGGAGGGAGGTTATACTTTTTATTTTAGGTCGTACATTTCAATAACTTTCCAGTTTGTCGAATATTAATATATTATAGTATTTTTGGTATTGTGTTAGTATAACCTCCTTATATGTGTACTTACATATGTGCACCTGAAATAAAAGTCCTTTTTGAATGCACACTACGCACATTTTGGCATTTAGATATATTTTAATATGAAGTATAGGGTTTTATATTGCTACAATAATTTTCAGATGGCATTAGATGCTATTGCACACAGTTTCTTATTTCCCTTCACTTTTACAAGTGAAAATGCAAAATTAAAAATGCTAATTTAAAAATTTTGTTAATATTATTTTTTGATTCTTATCACACACAAGTTCGAAAAACGAATAAAATCAAAAACCAAAATTCGTGCTATTGCCATAGATCTGAAGACGATAAATAATTAAAAAAAAATTTGAAAAAACTAATTTTCGATAACTAACTTCAGAGGAAACCAAAAGAGTAAAATGCTAAAGGGGAAAAAGGCACGGTTGCCGCTTGAAAAAAAAAGGAATTGGCCAAAGTTGAAATAAAAATGACCAACTGTAACCAAAAATGACCAAAATAACTTAAATCCAAAATACAGAGTTGAAAAAACAGCATATTTGAGCATATCCTCCATATAATAATAACCAAGTCAATTTGCTGTCCGACCGACAATTACTCGGAAACTTTAAGGCCTACAAAGCTGAAATTTGGAATGTAGGTAGACGATATCTATTCTACCTATCTCGACAGATAGACGATAGTTTGAACGTCGGGAGAGTCTACACGGGGCTCTGGAACTGCGGCTCCAAATGGAGCCTATTGTGCGTTCCCTAGAGCAATGACTCAGGAGACAATGACCACTGAATATTGCTGTCAGGATTTTTAGACTATTCCTGTCTAGGTTGATTTTGATTTCGAGATAATAACCTATATTTTGTAATTTATAGCATGTTTGTGTACCTGCTAAATATATATTCGTGGTTCATGTTAATAAAAATATAATGACTTATATTTTCAATGTAATTAATGGATATTGTGTATACTTGCTAATCTGACGCTACTGGCAGGAAGACACTAATACAACTGTTTACATTTAATTCTTCTCAGAATATACAGCCATCTGTTCCATAGAGCATCTTCGATCCATCTATGCCTCATCTTAGTTTTTTCATCTCTGGTTGCACCGTACTTAATGAAGTACTCAAGACTGAAAGCTTTATAGTGCTCAGTATTCGAATCAATTAAACAACCTACGTTCAGTAAATATTATAAAGATGAAGGGGAAGGATATGCCAGCAATTAATTATGTTGTAAAATATATATGCCAGGATATAGAGGCTCTGCAACCGTCATTAAGCCTACCTTTAACTCTTACAGCTTTATTTAAAGATTCCCAACGCAAATAAATTTTCACATTTAACATTCATTTCCTGCAACACTCTATTGTAGAGTCCTCTAGCAATTCCCACAGGCAAATCACTGTAACTACACTTCAGCACAGTACTCGTACATCGCACGCAACTGATTCCGGCATCAAGTTATGTCATCAAATAAAGTATCCACTTCAAATGTTTACACTGTTTCCACACCAAAAACACTTGTTTATCCTTGCCATACATACATTTCCTGTACGAAGGGTTGGTCCTGCTCCGGACCATGCCCTTGACTGATTCTATTTCCAACTGTGTTTTATTATACAACGACTCACCTCCCACTGACCATCAAATAAATTTAGTTCTCACACCAACATTTGTTCAAATTCAGCAATAAAAAAAAAACGAAAACCTTCACTCTCCAGCCGCTTCCCTACTCGCACATCATAAAATTCGCTTCGTTAATTGCTTCCACAAGAAATGATTTACGAATCGAATGCTTCACACAAATCCTGCAACAAAAAAAGGATACATTCTCAACAGTGCCACTTGCACCAGAAATAAAAATCTTTTTACATGAATGTTATATTCGTTTTTATGGGATAAAAGCGGCATGTCCTGGCAATGAAAGAAACACGGCCAGCAAAGCAGCTGCCTTTACTACTTTGGCAATAAAATTTTATTAATGACTAACACTTTATTAGGCTGTCGGTAATTTAGAGATTATTAGTTCTTGCGATAGAAAATTATAGATGGAAATAATTTAATATCTAAATTATAGATTTTACGAAAAACTATAATTTTACGCTGAAAGAGAACATCAATTGGTATTAATTATTAGATACGTTGCTACCCTCGAATATCTTATGAAGTTTGCCTCTGGGGCTGAGATATTGAAAGCAATATGGAAATGTTCATTCTTCTTTGTTTGTTTAGGATTTAACAAAGGCGATAATTAAGTGTTCATTATTCTTGTTAGCATTGCTACCGATAATTAGGAGCAAGACATGCAATAAGGATATGAATAAGGAGAAACCCTTGAAATATCAATGATAAAGTTGAAAAAACTGCTATGTTACTGACATTTTTTAAAATGTATCACTAAGGTCCAGTTGGAGTTTATTCCCTTTTGTTAACTTAGTAAAATGTGGCCTTAGCATGCAAAGCAATACATATATCCTGTTTGTGGGTGTCGATGGTGTAAAAGTAAGTGTATTGTTGTATTGTCTTGTTAGAATAAAGGTGCAGGTTCAATACCCAAAGAGGATCACGATACAAATGAAAGAGAAATGAACAAGTTTCTCCAAACCACTACACCGCTGGATTCTTCTGCATAAACTAAGTACATTACATCTTTAGTTTATCGACTCTGAGAAGGCTTTCGACAGCTTGAATCGAAATGCTGAATGGTTGGCTTTGCGCAGGAGAGGCGTTCCAGAAAAACTCAAAGCAATTATCAAGGCTACATACGGGAGTGGTAAGTGTCGCGTTTTACACAATGGTAAGATGTCGAAGGATTTTGATGTCTACAGTGGAGTACGTTAGGGGTGCATATTGTCACCACTATTGTTCTTGGTGGTTATCTGCCATGAGCATTAACGGAAGACAACTATGCAATTCGTCACCTTGACTATGCTGACGATGTTTTCCTACTTTCACATCGGATAATGGACCTTCATATGATGGCTCACAATTTAGAAGCTGAGGTAAATAAAGTGGGGCTCAAAATAAACACAGCCAAAACATAAGCCCTAAGTTCTTCTATCACCCGCGATTAACTCAACAAGTTTTCTCGGTGGCACCGAACTGGATGTGTGCAGCGGAATCGAGAAGGCTAAAGCTGCGTTCGGAATCCTATCCGAAATCTGGAGAAGCAACGTGAACGAAATGGCACGCAGGCATTGTTGACGCCATAAACCATCCGAGGGGTAAGCATTACTGAACCTAAGGGCTTGCGGTGGATCCAAGAGTAGGTACTGCATATGCATTTTTTCCAAAAAAGAAATATATTAAATAACGGAACATTATAAAAACAAAAAAAAAAGAACTATTTAAAAACAAATAAATTTAATTTTTTTACAAAGTTTTATTCAATATTTGTTTATATAACGATTTTCTTAAATTTAAATTAAATTCGTTTTCTTAATAAGGAAGTCAAAATAATATCAAAATCGTTTGAGCCTTTTTTGAGAAAATCTAGTTTTTCAAATCATAAAAATTGATTTAAATAAATTTGTTGAGTGACCAAATATTTTTATTTTGTTTGATGTGGTTTAAATTTTTTGCACTTTACATAATTTTAAAGCAGGTATGACAGACCACGAAAAATTTAAGTCATCATGAGGAAATTTCAGACTGCATTTGGCGAGTTAATAGAAGTATTAGAGTTACGTGTTTTGTCACTTTTTGGGAACATTTTTGACTCAAATATTAAATTGTTGCCGAATTTATAAAGGCAGGTGATACGCACACTTTTGGAAACACTATGAGAAAATACATATTTACATAGCGATAGGTATGCTCGGCAGGAACAAGGCCGATGGTAAATAAGGTAAATAGTGATATTTTTATTCGCTTGGGACTCATGCTTCTGTTTGCGCTAACTTAAAACTTTTTTTTAAGAAAAAAGATTGAAAGTAGGTAAATTTAAACTTTGCCTGGAAAAAACACAAAGAAAGCATCGAATGGCCTTAGAGGGGTAACAAAATACAATATTTTGGTATTGCGTTCGCTGAAGTCGCAGTCATATAATTGATTATAACTTGACTTTAAGAAGACTATAGGGAATGTAGGCAATTACAAATTATTTAAATATTCAAATGTCTGCTAATATGCATAATAACAGGCACAATACAAAGACATTAGTAGTTAAACAGTTAAAAGGCTTAAAAGTTGGGAAAAATAGTAGCTGACTAAGTCACTAACCGATCATCAAGCTTAATGAGCACTTTCAATCACCGCAGGATTTTAAAATTTGATGTAGGATTCGCATGAAAATTAAGAGTTTATGTTCTTAGAGTTGGAAATGATCTCATGTTAAGCTAAACTTTAAGGCTCACCCATAACAGCCTTAGTTTTTTTTTTGTATAATGTAAGACCTTACCCATGTGACTGGCACTTCAACCTTAAAGTTCTTTAGTATTAATTGGTAATATGAGGGCGACTACGTCCATAGCACTTTTCAAATGCGTTAGCGAAAGTATTTATTTGAGGAAAATACATCTTCTTTACCAATGCAGTGCCGAGCATGGAATTTGTTCGGATTCGTCTTCTTCCATATAAAACCTACATCTTGTTTCATTTTGTAAAGAGGGTATCTTAGGCCGCAATAGTCTTTGAGAAAACTTACTAGCTTTCTTATAATTTTCATAAATACATTCTTGTGACGTGGTCCCAACTAACCAATGGGCTCTGCAATATAGATCTGGCCGAAAGAACGCGGATTCAGAACCAGTTCTAGCTAATTAATCCGTATAGTTTCTTGACTACAATTCCCTGGTGGCCGGAGGGCGGAAACCTTTCCAAGTTTCATCAGCATCTCAATGTCATAGAGTCCATTGTGTTGGACGACAATGCTTAAAGTGCATTGAGCGCTTCGATACCTTTTCCAAGGTTTAATCTATAACAGACCTCAATGGCATGAATTTCAGCATTGAATACAGTGGGAAACATTTCCTCTAGTATGCAGCCGCTTGGTGTTGGGTCTAAAAACGCTAGCCCAACGTAAGTGCGACTTACTTAATGTCAATACTGAACTAAAAAGTCCTAGTCAATTGAATGCCGAAGTTAAGTGATTTAGCGAAAAAAAGAATATTTGCGAGTTTTTGACTATGTTTTTTTTTTCATGTCGAATTTATTTTTCCTTTGGGCCACAGAAATTAACAAACTTATCGAATAATCGAGCATCATCTGATTATGGTCATTCTATGGTATTTGAATGTCGCGAAAGTGATTGATGAATAAATTATTCTTTTCGCGTCTCACAAATGTTTTATAATCAGCTTTTTACACGAATTCCGCTTAATCGATCTCACATTGGGAGTTCAAGCTCATCAGCTCTATACTCTTCTTTTAGATAGAAATGCTTTCGACAATGTTTTACGATTTTGTAATTCGTTTTAGCCTCCAAATTGCTAGTCCGCCTCAACCTATGGGCAACACTTTCCCATTACCGTAAAGTAACAAAAAAAAACTGCCCATAGGCATAAAGGCACTGCAGAACGACCTGCTGTTATGCGTCAAAACAAAGTGCATATAGAATCTAACAGACTCCAAAAAATCCCCTTCTCTTGCCGGTAAAGTTCAAATTTGTTTGACATGCCTAAAAATAATTTCTACAGTTTATTTTACTTTTAAAATTTTGGCTGCAAGTTATGTTCATTTTCTATTTTGAACTTTTCTATGTTTTCATCTATTCTTGACAGTGATATTCAATTCCCCTGCTTCTCTCATGAGCCCTCTCAGTTTAAGTATCTCATGGAAAGCAGCCACAACTCAACAGTTGGAATCAAAAATTGTCTGTTTTTTTTTGCTAATAAATCACCGGAATCTACATCTTCAAATTGTTCACAATTTTTGACAAAAATTCATTCCCGCCAAATTTATTATGACGTATATTTCGAAAGAGAGGAAGAAAAAAATTCCATCACGTCACCAGATCATCAATTGGATTCCCTTCCTCAAATTAATTTTGTAGTTTTCAATGTTTTCCCTCGCGTTAGACCTAAAGAAACGATTTGAAGGTGAAAGCGAGTATCGGAAACAAAAAAAAATCTCTTCTGATGAAAGTTCTATTTAATATATATATATAAATCGCGTGTCCTCACATCACTGTCAATCACAGAGATGACCTACTTCTACGAATCTACAGGTGCTACACAAATTACAACATTCAAATCCAGATACAAATACATATTTCCAGAAATTGTACCATTGCTCCAATTTGTAGGCAATACGCGCATTCTGCGTTATCTCTGCGAAATGACATATTACGCAATGGGAACAACTGCAGCAGTCAGGGTATGGTTTTAGTGGTATTTTTAGATTCTAAATTCAGTCCAACAGAGTCGCATTCGAATGGGCATAGCATAGCATAGAACATGGGATGGAGCATATTTTGTGACGAAAATAGACACTAGAAAACACGATGATGTACCAAATCACTTAATTGGCGCTCGTTCACTACCAGAATTAGCATTTAGCACCGGAGGAAATGTCGACGTACGGAATAGGAAGACTCGATCCAAAGTTGGTCATTTGGTTTTTATTTTTGCACGGAACCCTAGGGAATGTCAATAGAAATAGAAAGAGACTATAAATAAGATTGCACAGGAATAGGCGACCTTAGGTAAACGAGACAATGATCGAGAGGAGAGCACTGCAATGATCAGGTTTCGGGAATTCAATTGATCTGACATTTTGGAATGAAGTGAGATTTCCGGTACAAGGTGTTCAACAGGAAGGAATAAATCCCTGCTGTAATCCAAGTAAGTTCATGTATTGAACAAAACAATGTTTGTGTCTTCCTCAATTTGCAGCTACAAGATCATCATTTCTCCGTTAAAGTTGCGGTATAAATAAACTTTAATGATCGCTGGGATGATCTACGCGGGCAGTATAATCTATTTTAAAGATCCACGTTTCGCGTGGAGGACAAAAGAATAATTTGTACAAATTTCCGTGGAATAGAGTTCTCTTTTCCAAGTTGAGTGTTGAGTCATCGCCTAGAAAAGTACGCGTGCATCTGAATTAAGTGTAAAAGGCCAGCACAGCTGGTCGAATCCCATCTGAGAAGCGTGGCGGTTTTCCGGCTAAGTGATTATACATTTGGCAAGAGCTCTGGAATAGGTAGACGCGAGTGAGATGACTCTTTTAATTAGGCGGACGAAGGCTGTTTTATGCAAGCCGATGTGTTTGTTTTCTTTACTTTTTTTTTTAACTACATAATTTTATAGTTCATGGTATTTATTAATTTTTAGTAAAATATCTCTATATATAGATATTTTCAGTCGGAATATAGTTTTTGTGAAGTTAATGAGCCTTGAATCTTGATCTAGGGAGATCTATTCTCGTAAGTAAATTTCATTTTGTTTTTCAAGTAGTAATATGTAAATATGTTGAATACGTTTCATGTATCAACCGCATGAAAGCCGTAGAGATCCTTGCAAAGAGGAGAGATCTTAATAGCTAGGTGAACAAGGCAATACATAGTGGCGATAAGCAATAACAGCTTAAGTCGACTAAAGTTAAGAAATTGAGTTAATGATACCACTCGATCCTTCCAGTCAAATGAGATATATTTTTCATTGCGATATCTCAAGTGGTTTAAAAGTTATAGCTGAGTGAATACCTAAAGATGCCATAGGCCACCACACAAAACTAAAATGTGTTCCCTGAAAAATAACAAAAAGTGACTTAAACGGTTCTTGCTTTTTGCCACAGATGATCTACACTACCGCATTACCTTTCTAGCACCATCCAGTCAGACCTAAGAAGAACGGAGTATCACATAAAAGCAAAATCCTTAGCAGATTGATTTTAACGACGAAAGAAATACAGACAAGAAATGCGTTCACTTTTGCAAATATTCTGGTGGGAGACTAAAACCGTATCTAGTTGCAGTACCTACACCAAAGAAAGTTTGCATGCACCGTGCATGCCCCATTATTTGTCAGTTAACTGCTTTAATTTTTTATGTATACATTTTTAATTTTTTATGTATACATTTTTATAAAAATTAAATAATATGACCTCATGTCGATCTTGATAAATTAAACTGTGGTCATTCAGTATGATCAGAATAAAAATCGGTTTATCACAAATCAAAAGGTATTACCGTCTCTTACTTAATTTGAGAATTTAAGTTGGCATATTTAAGCATATGCTGTGTCGTTATGTTTTATATACAAATTTCAGTTTCATATTCGAAAGTTGTAACGTTTTTTAAGATTTTTTACTTAATATTCTCGGGATTATTATAGAAATTGAATTCTATTGTACAGTTCGTCCAATTTTTTAAACCAAATTTCTATAGTTTTTAATGCACTGATCTGGGAAGTCTTTCGTCCTGAATCTCTAAAATTTGTATTGAAACTAAAGCATCTATTGTTAACTGATGAGATATTGCCTATACAGTCATATGTATTGCAAAAAAAACATGGTCTTATGACCATATAAATGCATAATTCTGTTATTAATTAATGGTTTTACGTATGACAACATGGCATATAGTCTCATCTAAGGAAGAATGCTGCAAACGAAGTTTTTTAATAATCTTAAACAATAGTAACTAAAAAGAAAGGCAATAATAATACATCCAATCCAGCGCTCGCCGAAATATAACGCACATCTAAACCGAGGAGAATATTGCCTTGGATTCTATGTAAATCGGCGGATCTGCACCGCATTCTGTACCGCCTTTGCTCACACCCATTTCATATGGAAAGTAAAAGTGTTTTTTATTCTCAATGCAAGTAGACGCGGGCAAGAAACAAAAGGCTCTAGAAGGGCTCCAAGATAACCATCTGCGTACTGCGTATGCAGATAGAGGTAGATCTGAAGTAGGAAGATTAATAGAGACCGAAGATCTGTCGTTTGACATATTCAAACGACAGATCTTCGGTCTCATACAAGAGCAATTCCAGAGTCCTTTGTGGAACTGAAACTAGAAATTTATTAGATTGAACCATTCCCCCAACACCAAGAAATAGCAATAGAACCAAATTTGACAGTAAAGTTTAATGCAGTGCTGTGGTTAAATTTAACAAACAAAATTTTAATAAGTTAAGACAAAAAAAGAATTCAGGTTAACATGATGTTTTTCACTTTTTAAACCAAAATACCCGAACTCATCTTAACTCATCCAGCTCCAGTTGTAGGTAGTTATATTGAATTTATTTAACTCAGCTGGGAACTAAATATTGATAAACGTATAAAGAAAGTATGAATAGCTTTAATTGAGTACATTGAGTATAGGTAAAGGATCTGCAAAATGCTGCCTGAAACCAAAATAGACCGGCTATGTACAGCCATGGAATGACCAATTTTTAAAATATGTGTCAACATTAAGCGGCTCTTCGAAAAGCATATATTATTATCAAGCTTACATCATTTCTATCGCCGTTTAGAGAACGCAAATATGAGTGCAAGAACAGTACCGCAAGAACAAGAGCGATGTTATGCACTACTTGCTTCGTATCCGCGCTCCCAGTACCATTACTTCACAAAGTTGCACCCCTCTCGTCTAGGATACAATAACAGGGTTATGTTATCTTCAGGATCCCCGTACTTTGTGGTGGAGGCTTAGAGCCATGAAGTCAACGAATAAAAGCCAAGACGTTGTCTAAAATCTTTCGCTGGGGAACGTGTTCGTCTTATATTTGGATGGATTAAGGGGACTCAAAAAACCGGACGGACAGACCGGAGTAAGAATCCTTTTTTCCCGCGAAGGGAGCCACACAGGTACTAGTATTAAGTTCGCAATATCTCACAAACATGTGAGACGTAAATAAGATGAACATTCTTAGTCAAACACTCTTTGTTTGAAGTGTTGCCATTGTATTTTAATATACTTTTTTTCATTTTAAGTATTTTTTTTTAAATTGCCCCTTCCGCTTAAACGGTGCATAATAGAAACTCATCCCTTTAAAAAAAAGCTTGTATTTAACTCATCTATATAAACAATTTTTAGTTTTCGGTGCAACACAATTTTAAAATTAATTGAGGACTTAATTTTCCATCACCGTTTCAGACTGCTTGCTTTAGGTTTATTTCGATAGAAGTTTTGAGAGGAGGTTTTTTTTAAATACGATGTAACTAAGTGGGTCTTTAAGATAGACGCTTACCCCATACGACTTTTTTCATAATCAAATCTGAATCAAATCCCAAACCGGACTACTATGTATATGCGCATGTCCAGTTTAAGGGAACTAAGATTACAATTAAATTTCACACGATTGCCTTCATAATCCAGTCAAATGAGTTGTGGTAAAATAATGACACGCTGGCTACTTTATATTTTTCCGAAATAATAAAAAAATAGCTTCGAAATATTTTTTTTTTAATTCTACCAAGATCCAACGACTTCGACCGCCCATACACGGACAGCCACGTGTTTGGTTTTAATGAAAATTTCACAATGAAAATTGTTTTCATAAAACATTAGTGCCCATTGAACTTGCGTATTTAAATCCGAAGGATGCTAAAAGCCTTGGGGGTTCAACAAACTTTTTTGGCTTCATCGTAAAATATTTTGATGCAGACATACTCCCTTTTTTTGCCTTCAAAATAATAAATTTTATGAGTACGGAGAGTAATTGAGTTTTCGTGTATTTTGTTTGAATAAATTGTTCATCGTACGAATTTGTAATTAAAATTAACACACTTTAATAATTCAATGGAAAAGGTTCAACATTTTGCACAGCAGTAGAGAGGTAAAGTACACAAAAGGGCGTAGGTAATTATCCTTTATAAAGGTTTCGTCGGGCGTGTGTGCAATTAATTGAAATTTCACGGGGTACGGTAATCAGATTGAATTGATAATCAAAGGGATACACTGAGCATGATTAGGGTATCTTTGGGATGGGTAATTTGCCAAAGATTAAAAGCTGGATCTGTAGTAAATTTTGTAACTTAATATTGCAAAACTATGACGGATCCCAGAACCTTCAATACATGTCAACTGCAAGGAAACCCTCAACCACCAAAAGTCACACAAAGATTCAATTAAGATTTAACACGACCAAACAAATAAACTCGTGAAAAATGTTCTTCTATTGTCCGACCAAACCTACCATAGGAGTTACCTAAATCGATCCTCCAGAATCGTCCATGGCTCACCTCAATCGTACCCGTAGTTGTGCCGCAGCCCACTTGAAAATTCTTGGTTTCAATATTGCGGACCTGAAGCTTCAATTTTCTCATTGAAATGTATGAGTGTTTCCTGCGGTGTACTTGTGGCTGCTGAGGTTGCGGCAGCAGGGTTCTGCGAAGTGAGTTCTCAAAAATGAAATTCTCTTTCATTTTGATGGTAATGGTGTCGACAAGATTATACAGCACACTCCGACGACACCAAATCGATTGGAGCAAATCCAATTGAACAGAAAACAATATGAAATACAATATTCCACCGGCCCGAGGCTGCTTGTCGGTATACGTATACGGGCTGTGAGTAAGAAAAAAATGTATTTTGCTTTTCCAACCGCACTGAATCCACTTAAGTCAGTGTACATATTAACCACCCTCGGGTTGGAATTAAAGAAAAATATCTCCAGCACTTTTTGACACTTTAATCGTTACTTTGGTTCGCATATTTAATTGGATGAAGGCACACATGCTGGAGGGTTTTTAAGCCTCTTTACACAAAAGCCAGGAAGTTACTGGACAATCACCTGAAGTTAGTATCACAAATCGTCCACTAAACGTTCAAACACACACACACATAGATACAAGTACTGAGATACATTTTGTGCTCGTCTCTAGTTACCAGAGGCAGAATAAAATACGAATCCGCTCTTTAACGACTACTTTGGCTAGAATTACGAGTGGCAACGCGAAGAAGCGCTGTTGCTTAGGCTTTTGTCTAGTGCACTGAATAGCGACGCAATGGAAATTAAGGTTCGCTGCTGGCGGTGCGCTGGAAAATTCAATGTAAATGGAGGGTGGGTAGGTGGCTGAATTGGCGAGAACCGGCGCAGAAATATTTCGTTTCTAAGCTGCTTTTGTATGCTGTTTCCATGCTTTTCCTGTCCTTTGTTTTGGCCTATGTCAGTTCATCTACCTTCGGAAGCGACCGACGATGGCAGGCAGGCGCGTATTCAATTACAACACTTATGCAAGGTTTGTTTCCCCTCAAAGGAAAAACCCACGTAATTGGGTTAAAAATAAAGAACCGACTATAGAAGAAATATGACGGGCGGCACAGTGGTGGTGGTGGAGTGAACTAAGAGGTTCTGGTTTTTTTTGTGTTGCACAACTGCCATCAGCGCAACGATACACAAAGTAGCGGTGTCGTCACTTTTTTGTTAAATCCATTGGAAATGGGGAAATATTTTCATGACTTGTGGCCCGCGGTACTCATCGATTTACTTCGATTTAAGAATGTTCCCATTCAAGTGAGGCAGATGGTGGTGCTTGTGTAGATTGCGTCAAAGCATATTGAATTATGTATTTTCAAAAAACGTGATGGATTATGGCTAAAAGGAAGAACTTGCTGGATGACCAGACCACTTGTAGTCCGTGGCATAGTGAAGGAGTGTCGTCGTCACAACCAAACTGCAGATGGATACATTAGCAACAATGTTTTAGCAGATGTGACCCTAAGTGCTTCTGACGATAGCAAGACGACAGCACCGCAAATGGATTTCTATCTCTAGATGTAGTTTGCTGTTCGTTGTTATGATAATGGGGTACACTAGTGATTTGCAGTTCAGATAGAACATGAAGCGGTAGTCTAAATTTGAATATCTTTTGATGTGTATATTAGGGAGTGGTCGATGTTGTTGGGTCACTTTTTGCGGAAAGCCGCCCGGGATTGTAGGTCAGAATGAGGTTTTCTGAAACAGAATATAGCAATATTGTACCAATTTGAAAAATGGTAGCCGTGGGGATATTTAAATTGATCTTCCCTCGTAATGGAAACATAAACTTCTTAACCACAAGTCCAGCGTTTTTAATTGTGAATTACTTCCGAAAGCTAATGAAGGTCTACGAACGTCGTTAAAGAATGCCAAGGTCATTGTCAATGCTTAGCAAGCGCAAACAATTTAAAGCTGATAAAACAATTTACTTAAGCTGCGTAGTGTAAAGGTCTATGCATGAATGTATTTCTTTTTATTCTGGATATTGAAGGAACAAAATGTGACAGCCAGCTATAGTCCAGTGTTGCAGAGAACACTGGAGTAGCATCGTATGAATATTATGTGTATTACTATATTAAGAAATCTTTGATACGATGTCAGGATTTGGGGATTCATTGAATAGTATGCAACCAATGTATAGCTTTTTCACTTTTTTAAGTTTGTTTTTTTTTCCAAAATTTATTTATTTTAATCTCTTCAACTAATCGGCCGATCTTGGAAATTCTTTTAGCAATTTGTAATTGATCGAACATTTCACGAAAATCAGAGAGGTTTTTATAACAACAGTACTCAGGGCAGGGGACTTAAACTCATCGATAGACGGCTAATCTTATACATAGTAGTGGAAGTATATCCGATCGATTAAGGCAGTACGCGTAAAAAACCTTGAATGAAGCTTGAATAACAGTTCCTCGATGCAAAATACGCATTTCTTCATTTTCAGCTTGCAAATGACGCAAATGACTGTGAACAGTAGGCCTACCAAATGGGTTTAAACAATTTTGTAGTAACTTCACGTACTGTGTAAATGTCTTGGTGAATTACTTCTTCGTTAATCTACAACAAATTGATTAGTCATTGTTTTCACATGAATCGCAATGAGCACTCTCTATCAATTTTATAAAAAGATGGCATAACACAACTTAACAAGAAGATGTCATATCAACTTAGTTATGTTCGTAGATACAAGAGTTGTTTTTTTCGATTAACCCTTACAAGCCCCTTTTTGATGGACAGTTTTTTTTTTTTTTTTTTTTGAAAAAAAAACACTACAACCCTTTTTTACGGTTCGAATATACAAAAAAATAACAGAAATAATTTTTCAATCGCTTGCAATAATTCGGGGCTTAAATGGTTATAGGAAATTTAAAGAAAATTTCTCTATAGCGTATTTCAAATTCTCTCAGGCGTGTTCAACTTTAAAAATAAAACCAAGTGTACTGACTATTTCAGTGTTAGCATGGTATTCCAACATAGATAACGTTAGGTATTCCAACATAAAACTGATCACAAAAGTAGAAAACAGTATTTTTCTTTATTTAATGGCACATTATGGTACAAGTCAAAAAGTGTATGCACAAATCTAAAGGTGCCATCAGACGGTCATGCAAACATGACATATTGACGTCGCTATAAAATAGAATTTGTACTGGATGACAACTTTGGTACAAATTCTGTATCATAGTGACGTCAGGATGTCATCCGGACAAGTTTGCCTTACCGTCTGATCGCACCTTTAATGAAGCTTGTTTTTTTTACTCTAGAAACAAATTGACTAGCTTGGAAGAGCTATATACACCAAATGAGTTATCAGAGAACAATTGGGTTTTTTAATTTTTTTTTTTGCAATGACTCGCGGTCGTGCCTCGCGAGGGTGTTGGGCGCGGAAATTATTTGGTTTTTTTATACCCAAATCTAATTTAGGGAACAAATTGGAAAAGGAACTCATGTTTGAAAAAATATTTAAATATATACTTATTTTAAACGAAGCAAACGATAGACTTGACAAATGTGCCTTCGTTCTTTACCTAAGAATTAACATCGGTTAAAGTGTTTTTTTTATAACCACAACTCATCAAAGTCTTGATGCTAACCTTTGTCTTTTCTATTAATGTCATTAATTCCAAAAAAAACTAAGCTAATCGCTTCGAAAATGGCAATACAATGCTTACAATGCTCATATGACGGGGATAGCTAGGTTATCGGTAGAATAAAATTGTAAAATCACTTTCAAATATGACAGTTACAAAATAATTTACAAAGTTGCAAGTTTATTACATTGCATTGAATATATAGCTGATTCAAAAGCTTTTAACAGCCACAACAACGTATCTCGTTCTCTTAGAAAGATGCAACTATGACCTCATCGTAAACCTGAGTAAAGAGTTTGTAAAAATTGTGACTATTTGTCATCTCTTTCGATATTTAAATGCTGGGTTATGCTGTTTGTATGATAAGGTAAAACATTATTTAATATAGTCAAAGAGCGGCTATTTTGTATACCATTCAACCTTTATGGCAGCAGTGTTCAAGTGTAATGTCATCGATAGGCTTTTCTAAACGAGAAGCATTTAAATTTTGCACTAGCTGCTCTGACAGATGTGTTTCAAATCAGATAAGTGTACGGCATAGAATCTCACAGTGAAGCGACTTTAGCAAGTTTTATCTTTGTTGCTACCCAATTTTCAATTACAAAAAAAATATTTTTCTTCCCTTCCCCAAATTGGGTAAATCACAATGACCAACAGCTTCTGTTGAAAATTAAAACTCGCATTGGCCAGTAGCAAAAACTGATTGCATTCGTTTAATCGAATTGAAACAACTGGAAAAAAAAGTAAAAACATTTTTCACATTAAATCACTCATGGGGATCAATACGGAATAAAACTGTCGCGACCATATGCGCTACCACGATTGAATATTAAAATATTCTACACGCATGGCGAGTACCCAGCTCCAGCTACACGATGATGGTGGACGAGAATTTCAATTTCGGATAGCTCCAATCATAATGAATTATAATTTTGCTTTTATTTTTCCATTTAAAAAATAAAAAAAATAATAATAATAATAATAAAAATGTAAATTAATTTCAAAGTCCCGCAATGAGTGAGTGCAGATAATTCAGACCAGCTATGGAAATTGGAGGAGTCTGAATGAGTGCCCATCGACATAAGCATTATACTGAATTGGATTATTCACAGTCGTTAATGCAATGTTAACATCTGTTGAGCGATTTAAAAGAAAAAAAAAAGAAAAACACAAAAACACATGTAAAGCATTTTAAAAATATAAATATATATCAATGAATCTACTTCATAAAACTTTGGATGTGAATTGGATAATTCAGATGGCTGCAAGAGATGAAAGCACCAATTTGCAATTCTATTTATGTAGATACATTTCTATGCAAAAATGAAATGGTCTCATTGTGATTGGAGTAAACGACTGGAATTTATGTTGGACATTTTAGGCAAATGATTTTGTTTGTAATCTTAAATTTAACTCACAAGCAGACAATCAGTTGTAATTAATCATAAAGCAATATGTTGACGGTATGCTACTGTTTCTGTGTAGATTTCATCAAGGGATTGAAGGAGATTTTACCATATTTTCATTGTGTCGTCTCCTGCGTATGCAGGGTGTTACCATTGATACTTTGGATTATGATTTGTGGACATATTGTAAGAAAACAATCATTCTAGAGTAATGGTCTATCCCACTTTTATGTACTCTGACTCACATTAGAGCAAATAACTTCGTTAATAATTGCATATGTAACATTGTTTAGGGCTTTATTTTAAAAAATAAATAATATCAATTCATATTACAGTATTGAGATATCACATTTACCTTTACAAATTTTTGACTTGCGTTTCCTTTTTCACCCCATAAAAATGTAATTTATTTAAGCGGTTACCAAAATTGAATTGAATTGAATGAAAATTGAAATGTATTGAAATTCATTGCCAATAGACCAATAGAAGTCGATCAAATATTTTCAAAGTCAAGCCGACGTTTAAAGGCCAATCTACTAAGCTTTGTAAATCTATTATGAACGGATGCAGCAATGTCACATGTTTAGGCTTAGAAGCGGTTTAACTCTGTTGAATAACTGATCAACTCCTCGGTTGAAGAAATTCAAAATCACTGCCCCACCTCTTTCAAAAGTCTGACAAACATCCAATAACCGGGAAGCACTGTTATGAGAAGCTTTGAGGTCGTTTGCATTCGTGCCAAAAATATATCTTCGTACACACAATGTGGCCAATATTTGTCATCCTCGTAATAACATCGATGAAGTTAAGGGTGACGACTTTAGTGCACAAGATATGGGGCTTACCAACGCGACTACATTCAGAAGGGCAAAGAAACATAGTGGTGGATGGATAGCTAAGGCAGTGATATGTGATAAGAAAGGGGCATTTAACGATTGGTCAAAGTCCTCCTCTAAAAAGGAAATAATAAAACTCGTCTTGAGTGCAGCAAAGACAATGAGGAGTCCTTTAATGATATCATCCACATGAAGGAGGATTTGAAGGCAAGATTCAAATGCCCCTCTGTGGTCACCGAAGAATTGCAAATTGAAGTCGGAGAGCACCAAGGAAGCGTCTTAGATCCCTTTCTTTTGTTGCTGTCCTCCATAATCTGCTTGTAGGAAAATTGATGGACTCTTAGGTCTGTTTTATTAGCTACTTTTTTTAGCGAAGATGCAGTACTCGATGTTTGTAAGGATGATTTGGAGGGGAATAGGTATTGATTTAGACCTTTAGAAGTTCGTATAAGCTCGCCATAAACCTTGACGCTATCTGTGAACCAACTACTTTAGTTCATAAAAGCGACTTCAATAAAGTAAATAAATAATTTTTTATTTCAAAAACGTCATTATTTCAAAATGACATGTTTCTAAATCAGACATTAACAACTTAAAAAGTGAGGAGTTATATGCCTTAGATCAATTTTTGTTAAATCTATTGATTCGTAACGTTGCGAAATAAGTAATAACTCTCGAAAGTTCCTGCTAAATTCTTTCGTAAGTGATATATTTATTGCAAGAAAAAAACTATGGCTCAGTGGGGTTCAAATACTCCCAGTGCCATCCAAGAACTTGTATCTTGCGATAATTGATGTTTAAGATGATAAGAAATGTAAAATATTCTAGGAAAGCAACTAACCTGTCCTTATCCCACCATAATTCTTTGAAGAGTTAAGATAGATAGATAGATATAAAGCATAAACGGCCCATACATGACCTAAAGCCTAGATTCTCCAACCATTGTTTGTGCAAAGATATATCTTAGACACGAATAGAGGGATATACAATCGTTTTATTTCTCCGCAACTAGGTTAGGTATCAGCTCATAACGTGTCATTTTAAGTCCTTCTACTTTAAACAAGGTTTGTTAAGTACATCATCTCTGGACTTCTTTGTGATATAAGATATAAACAGCGTGCTGACCCACTACGGAATTCGCCACTATTCCACATTACTTTGCCAAAAATATCGATCACATGATCACAGACCTAAATTCATTGGCCAAATTAAAGTGCAAAAGAGAAACACTTTTGACAGTTCACAAATTTGATAAGGTTTTGATAACACGTCAAATAAAGAAAGGCTCACAATTCCAAATGCCGCGCCTCCTACTCCCACTTAATGAACGCTGCTGACAGCATATTCTTCGTGTCTTATGTAATAACTTTATCACTCATGAAAAAAAAATTATCACATTATTGTGTCGTTCCCCCTTCATCGCCCAACATCGAACTCGACATCTCTTTATGCAAATTGAAAAGCTATCTAAATTCATAATCGCCCGACTCAAATAAAAAGCCAAATCAAATTATTTGCTCATGTTATGTTATGCAAATGCCATAAGCTGAATAATTGAAGGTTCATTGACTTTTAGAGCCTTGAAGCGATGAAACTAATGACGCAGCAGCCTCAAAGCAAAAACAATAAATACACCTTAACCCAAAACCTTTCAACGCTCTACAGACATTAACCACAAAAAAAAAATATTAAACTACACAGCGCCAGCCGTCGCCGTTAGACAGCAAACAACTTGACAACATGGCGTATATCTACTCAAAGTACATGTACATGTATTTGAATATTCTCATCCTCTTTTTACGACCACATTCTAACGAATCGCAGTCAAATGAAGCGAAAAATGCTGCAATGAAAATTGTTCAAGCCGTTAAAAGAGAAATTTCCATCAATTTGCGTTGGAAAATAAGTTGGGAAATATCATAGGTAAAAAAAAAAACCAAAACGAAAACCTCCCCCTAGGGCAATGTTAAAAAAAAGAAAAAAAATCTGCAAAACCTCGTCCTAATGAAATTCAATTCGAAATTTTTCCGTACCTCTCTAGCCAGCCCACTCGATGGAAAAATCTCTCAATTCCAGGATAACACAATTTCAATTACGCTTCAACAGATTACGTGTACACTTACATGATGGGCAATTTAATTTCATATGCAAAATACAGCTACGGCAAAAAGGTAACCAAAAACCATGAGTATCATAATAGCCAAGCGCACTCTTTCAACCTATTCATTCTCAGAGGAAAGCCACCACCATTACCATTACCCATCGAGGCGATTGAGTTTTCTTCGCACATTTTCCTCATGAGTAGGCATATTTGCATGTCCATTGCACCATTTTCATAACATCACATGGATTGGCGAGAAAAGTTTTCAAAACAAGAAACGCTAATGAAATGGAAAAAAAAACACTGATGATTGCATGTTCATTTGGTGTGAATTGCCTGTGAAATAAAAATGAATGATTGAAGTCGGCAAAACAAAAGGAGTCTGCATGACTTCTCTGAAGCATGTGCGAAGGCGTTTTAAACAATACGGCTAGCCATTCGTTAATGAGAGAGAGATGGAATTCCAAAATCTGGCGTGACCAACTTAAAGTGCATATTTCTTTTAAAAATTATGCAGTCTTGTTGAGGAGGAATTATCAGCATGGGCTTATAGTTACGGTCGTCTGGGTTATGAAAGCTATTTAGTATTTTGCCAGAGGACACGATTCACAGCTGGCGGTAATTATTTTTGATTAAAGTCAAATGTAAAGCCGTGAGAACTAAGGTGGCAATGGATTAAGCTGCTTTTTAATAAGGGTTTGTTTTGTATTTACTGCTAGAAATCATGGCTTTAATTATGTGCGCAGTCGACAATAGTCATTTTTTGTAACATTGAAATATTTCTTACATCGCTTAAGGTAATCTAGACATGTCGCAGCATTCATGGCGACATCGAATATGAGGTTATTTCAAGGAAAGTTCTTATTAACGCACATACTGAGAATGAAAAGCTTTTCTGATTCAGCGATGTAATTGAAATTAATAGCTATTGTTAATGGAATATTACTAGGGTTTGGCTTCAGTTATATAAGGTAGTATTATGTGTCTTTGAAAGCATTATAAAGGGGGTTTTTTGTAGAGGTATAGAGTTTTAAGTTGGGAATACTATTTTAACTAGTGTACATTTTGTCAGCTGTCAAGTGATTTATTATTACTTTGGTTTTGGCATTTCAACATGAATAGACTGACGCTTGAAGAACGCTTCCCAATTGGACCCAAAACAAGATTGCCGTTGATCCCAATTTTCATAAGCGAATTTTGTTTAACGATGAAGCTTACTTTTGGTTGAATGGATGCGTCAATAAACAAAACTGACATATTTGGAGTGATGATAAAGCTTAAGTGTATGTTGAGATACCGTTACACCCACAAAAACTGCTTTATGGTTTGGTGGAATAATTAGTACCCCTTGTGACGAAGTTATGACTATACTTAGACCAATTACCGGAAATACGAGTTTGGTAAATCTGTCGGGTAAAGAAAAAAAAGCTATATTGCTAAAGCTCTTGAATAGTCTCGCTAACAATTAGAATCACCCGGATTTATCTATCAATCTCAGGAGTTTCTTAAGCTCTATTTTTTTCATATCCCCCATTTCATTTAAGAAGTAACTGCCGAGGGTCTGCCGTTTGCTGCTTTTAAGGGCTAGACAGTAACATAGCAGGTGGCGAATTCATCAACGAGTGTGCTAAGCAGAGTTCCTATGGATGTTAGAATATGAATCTCCGATCTCTTTATCGCTAGCTTAGGGACTTAGCAGAGGGTAGACGTATATCTGAGAACTCGTTCAAATGTTCCTTGTATTGTTTCACTGCTCCAGACTTGACCAGACTCGGTGGTTTAAAGGCGGAGATTACCATTTTCCTAGTAAAATGCATGATTTTCGTCTTATGCTAGATTGACGGCAAGTTCACGTCCCGCAACACAGTTACTGACTTGTAGAAGTGCATAACCCCTGAGTCGCTAGTAGAGGGTTAGGGTATATTTTCCCGGAACTAAAATTACCAAATCATCAGCGTAAGCTCATATGAGTGGTGATATGCCGCCCACTTACGGTGTTCCCCTGCTGGCGATTCATCTAGTGTTTACCTGCAGTAAGTGTGATGCCTTGATTTGTCTCGATGGGCCCAATCCAGTCACAGAGATTGCTATTTATTTAAGCCCTTGCGGGCTGTGTTTGATTGCATCTACTTGTTGAAGGACCACATCGATGTCGAAGATCGCGCATAATGTGTACTTCTGGTGCTTAATGGTTTTTTCTGCCGCGACACAACACTCTGAAGGAACCGTGTCGTGATATTTTATATCTACTGTTCCAATCGTTGCCTTGATTATAGCACAGGACCTATCCAGTGAATAGGGAGAACTTAATTTCACATGAAGTATTCTAGGTCTGGTTTATGGTTACCAACTAATGAATTCCAAACCCAATCACAATTTCTAATTAAATAAGGCTTCCAACATTCTCCAACTTGTCTTTTTGTAGAAATGAATTTAATATGATGCTGTAAAACTTGCACAACTAGTGAATCTGCTACCAAAATTCAAGCTCTGTAAATTGAGTGGACCACACTACTGGCTTCATTGTTCCTAAAAGGCTGACAAAGGATCTTTGTGAAATTTTAAAGCGAAAAGGCGAAGGACAAGGACAGGGAAAGGATCTAGTTTGTGGTTGCCCAAACCCAATCATATTTTTTAATAAAAGAAGGCTTTCAACACTCTGTAAAAATGATACTGTAAAACCTTGCGTAGATCCCAATAACTTTTTTTACCGCTTTCCACAACAGACCCACGCAGATGCAAAAACAGACATCACCACTCACCAGTCTCCATCATATAATCATGTCCCACCATATGCGCATATTTAAAAACCTCTCAATGATGCAGTTAAAAGCGCTATTTACGAGTATTTGAGTCAAAAATTTAATGGTTGGCAGCCATTAATATCTCACCCACATCCATAAACAATCCATACAAAGCCCCCATTCAACAATCAACGGAATCCCTACCAAGCCAATACTTTCCTCCACTTCAGATACATCATCATAAATTTTCTGAATGCCGCCAAATGCATCGTAAATTTGCGGCACAATCACTGCTGCTACTGCTGCGCCAACACATGGCGGTGGTAGATTGCAATCCACCCACCCGCGCACGACCGCCCAAGTGCGAATCTCAAGAATTCGCCAATCAATAAACGACATACGACTCCATCCATCCAACAAGCAACACACTCTTCGCCTGATCGTCATAACTGCACACAATTTCCTGAAACTGCCATCATCGCTTCTAATTGTGTAAACACAAGCGCACTTGAGAAGCGGTTGATCTTGAGCCGACACTAACATCAGTCCGCCACTGTGGCCGCATTCGATTCCGATCTCTGTATCGGATATCAATTTGCATCAATCGTTGCGTTGAATCGTTGCTGCCACATCAGCAGAACTTTCACTTACATCTGCATATATGGATGTGCCGCGACGCGCGACGTACTCCACAATCGTGCGTCGGGACCCACAATTTGCTGCGGTGGCGGCAACGTTTTGCACTGTAATTTTCCGCGTGAAAGAAAGCCATACGGTTCGAATCATTCGTTGCTTGCAAAATTGCTCGCAATTATCATCCATAAATGGTCAACTTTTCCTCGGTTAATTTGCGCAATGTCAACACTTATCCGTACAGTTGGTTCACAATTAATGAAGTAGAAAATCGAAAGACACCAAGAGAAAAGGACTTGTGCGGTCGGTTTTCCCAGGGGAAGCTCTTTGATGACTTTATTGCGATTGCGAACAAAGGTTATTGACAGTGGCCTGGCCTGGCCTGGCCAGTACCACGTAAAGGCGATTATGGGATGAAACCGCATTTCAATTGGCTTTATGCCAATTTATTTGTGTATCCACAGGAGGTTTACAAATACAATGTATCTGAACGTGGTGAATCTTCCGAAAAAGAACTCTATTAGAGGCTGACAATCAGTTCGTTAGCCTCTCTAAGTCAAGGTAAGTCAATTCAAGTCCAATAATTGGACAAAGTAAAATTTATCGGTTGACAAGTTGTTTCTTCTACCCGTGAGGTAGAGGTGAGGGCTATGATAAATAATAACATTGTTATGATATAATTATACCCGCCATTAAGTAAATTCACAACCCGCTAAAAGAGTGGAGAAAAAACTGCGTATTTGCCGACAACTGCACGTGGTGAAAATTTACCTTTTGGTGGAGCCCGTGTGGGATACCTATATATGTTTATGTTTGAGGGACACACAGACACGAAACTTGTTACATCATGTATATCAGATTGTATTCGGCGTAAATAATTTGTGGCACGGTGGTCGTGACGATGGGAAATGCGTAATACGCACAGGGGATAGATTTGTCGCAAAAAATAAACGTGATTACCTTTTGCGTGGGTGGTTGTGATGTGCGAAACTTGTTTGTATAGAAACTAATACTTGTGGGAAGGAAGGTGTTTTTTTAGAGGCAAATTGGGAGCACTTACATGTTGGTGGTCATTAACTGTAATCAAGGCCAGTGAAATGGGGAATGAGCGTCGATTAAGGAAGAATTGTTTGCATTTCGGTTGAGTGAACATTAATGAGGAATGTAATTGTATCCGGCAGAACCATTAGCGAATATTAATGAATTGCGAATAGTTACGAACATACTATTTTTGCAGGGTACCTACCAGCTACCTAGCTGGGATTGTTGCAGGAAAGAGATTGACCTAGTTGAGCCATAAGTGCTTATATTTTAAAAACACAAATTTATACGTTTTATTTGTCAATTTTCCATTTATCAATCCCATTACGGACTTCATTCATGAGAAAGTAGACAGTGCGGACAAGAGCTTACTTCAAAGACTTAATATTTCGGTGTCTTATTTTTATTGTCAATACATTCGCTCTTGAACGAACTACAATTTGTAACTCAAAGTGTTAAGGTCTGATGATTTTAAGTCGAATACTGAAGAAGCAGAATCTTGTTCGAATGCAAAATGCTTATTTGGCAACATTTTACGGCTTAGAACCTTAAAAACAGTGTTTGGTAAACTTTCGCCGAAGTTTTGACTCCTGTCGCACCTCCTGGAGGTTTCATATGCCATCGTTGCTCATTCCCCCCTTACGATTACATTTGCGGGATGGTGGACTCTTACCCTTGAAATAAGTTTCATCGACGTTAAACATTTTCTTCAGAATTTATCTGTGAGTACTTTTAGCCAACCTTTTGCTTTAATACAAGTGTTAGCAGGTGTCCATGTCTTCTCTGTTGGTGGAAGACATGGATTTTTTACGAAGTTTTTACTTCCCGCGACAAGATGTTCCGCTTCCTAAATGGTTTGCGTATGATACCAGCCCTGTTGGCTTTCATGGTTCCCGGAGTCAAGGTGTGGACGACCGGATCCCCACCAATAGAGACTTTATATTTGGTTTAACTAGTCTTCCTTTTACTTCATTTCAAAAAGTGTACATATTTCCATCCAATCTTTTTTGACCTAATTTTAAAATTAAATTAATATTGGGCATAAACGGCCTATACAGGACCTAAAGCGTAACATCTACAACCACTGTGTGTGCAAAGAAATATTTGTTGCCACAAATGGACAGTTTAATGCCGATTCTGAAAGGCAATTCTGTCTCATGACAGTTCTTACTTTTGGATGTTTGTCAGACGTTCGCAAGAGGTGGGGCAGAGAATAAAAACGTTCAGGTGGTGGTCCAACGCATTAAGCCACTACACCCACAGACCTAATTTAGATCTGAATAAATAGTTTTTAACTTTTTTTTGTGTTGGAGCAAAGGCGGTTTTGGAGTTTTTGGACTGAAACACATATTCTGGATTTGAGATGTTTGGATCGCCGTAATTTGACACGATGATGGTCTATTGTACTTAAATGCAAAAACCCTCCGGTTGAAGACACTAGATGATGTTCGTCTCTGGTAATAATGGGTGGATCAAATCTGCACCTCTCGTATCACAAGCTTTAAGCCTTTCAACACCACATCACATTTGTTACTGTCGAAATTACCTTTTGAAAAATTCTGGTATACTAAGGGTACAAAGAAGTACTATGTAATTTCTTGAATCAGCAGTAGTAGTTTTTGTTCTTGAGATATATGGATAGGTGAATATTTTTTTTCCAAAAGGAAGGATTATTTCGAATTTTGCGCTGCCGGCAATATATGGGACACTACTAAGCAATTCCGACCACGCCACCTGACTTGCTTAAGCGAACATTATTCTGGTAACTAGAAAATACATCTACCATATCGTTGAATGCAAGAGTCAGTTTGTGCTGAGATAGGGAATCAAGTTTACAATGCACAGCTGATGCATAATCAATGTAGAGAACTAGTAAGGCATTCATAAGTCTCAGTCTCGTATAACCAAAGTTTGCGAAGACCACCATAAATTCGACACACAGTATTTTTAATGTGGCTTCCTGGGGATAGAGAGCAGTTAATCGTAAAACCAAGGTTGTTTACCATATCCACGAAATGAAATTGTGTAACGTTAAGGTAAATGGGCGGCATAAGTTCAGCATGTGGTATTCTTACATAATAAATTCAACTGAGATTTAGCTGGATTGAGAGTCAGGCAATTTTGAAGCAACGTTTGGAAGACCTTCAACTAGGTCTTTAGGTCTGGATAAATAAACTTGTGCATCATTCGCAAAATTTGGGAAGGTCATTAATGAATATGCAAAACATAAAAGGACCCAGAATAGAGCCCTGAGGCCTCCTGCAAGTAGATTTTCACAAACCTTTGACTACGATTACTTAAATTAGTACTGATTAGGTAACTTTGGTTGGCTCGAAAGCCTGACTAGACCGACGCAAGTAGGTTATGTTGCTCTCCTCTAGGTAAATCGAAATCTGTTAAGACAGGACAGCCGAAGAAGGTTGAGAATTTTTCGGAACAGGAAGACGAAGATGTTATACAACAATAAATTATGTGGGTTAAAATCATTTATATAAACCGGAGTAACACCATTTCCACGATCAGATTTGAGAGCCCAAATTTTATTTATTACGTCAGCTTCCGAGACAACAACAAATTCGTATCGGTTCAGAAGATTGCTGAAAGCTGGGCGCAGAGTGAACTTCATAGAGTTGGATATGAACGCATTACTAAGATCATCCGAATCAGGCTTTTTGTAAGTCACTTCCTTTAGGATTTCGAAGAAATTTTATACAAGTATGTGTTAAAATTCCTCAGAATCGCTGAAGAACTAATAGATTACTCATAGGTTTCACAGTGTGGGAGCTGATTGTCTCATTAACCTAACCTAACCTTTTCCCCGCCCCCAGTAAAAAAAAGCACACAAATCAATTCGACCGATAAACATAATACCACATTCTGTATATCAGGAATAGTAACCCGTATCGTCATATTTGATCCATATATTTTGTGCAACCTTTTTCGAATATTTTCAATTTGATCGAGAAGAAAGTCGAGTAAAAGCTTTTGTAAGAGAAGAGTGTTGCTTTGAAAAAATTTAAAGTTGTTCTATATTGGATGTTATTTATGGAAGAAGTGTCTGTCTAAAGTTGCTAACAAACTTTATTTTAACAAGTCGATTATTGAAAGTAATCTAGTTACAAATCCACCGCAAAGATGTAAATTCTCAAAATAAAAATAAATAAAAAACAGTAACTGTCCATTAGTAAAATTTTCAAAGTCTTTCATCACTTTCATCAGAACACAAAGTTCGCAATCAAAAGTAACCTGAATTATAAATGTAAAGTTTCTCTGTCTAATTTTGATTTCTGCTGCCAGATATCAGTGTCATGCAACTGCTTTGTGTTACTTTTTCTTTCAAAGGAATTCGCAAAGCAATTCACTTAGGAAAGTAGGTACCTAACCAGAATCATATTTTAGTAAAATTCAATAGAAATCCATGCGGTTCCTTAACCTCTGCCAGTTCTGGATGAATATAAATCCATTTCAAAGGGAAATTCAATACAGGAAACAACCGCACATCTAGAACACAACCACAATGTAGGTATATTTCTCCACCCGGTTCTCTGCAAATTATAAGCAAATCATGTAGTCGGGGTTGACTCTTAACCAGCAAACCACCTGTGACGACAAACATTGTGGTCTTCTTCCCATTGGTGGAGTTTTCCTTTGCCTAGATATATGAAGGTACCGTGTTCCTCCTCCCGCACGATTACCCGAACCTGAGATGAGAAATGAAATAAACCAGCTGGCTGGTAATCAAAACAGAGTTAGCAAGCACGACACCACCTCCCGGCTATAGCCGGAAAGTGTGTGCGTGTGTACCGATCTCTAAAGTTGGCATCTATAACAAATCAGGGAGAATCTCAATATGACTCCAATAGGCGCATAAAATATGCAATTATATCGAATGGTGACGAAGAAAACCGCATCTTCTACTTTTAGTTGAATAATTAAATCGACTTAATCAAACCGCAGGCGGATTGCAAATTTCCAAGTTACACATCCATCAGCCAGGTATGGATTGTGTGCTGCAACATATGCCTTCTTCAAATAGGTCACGTGGTGTAAGTTCACACATTACTCTTGGTATGTAGATTTAACAAATAAAAATATTTGTTTGCATATTGCAAAGGTAGATTCATGGATGAGCGCCTCGCTTGGAACAGGTTACAAGTATAATTACCTTCTTCGGAGGTGGTGGTTGTTTTACCAACAACAACAACAACAGCAACCGCCAGCTGTATCTTGCGGCTTGTCTTTGGTCTTCTCCCTCAACAAGTGCAACTATAGTTACTGACATCTATCTTCAGGTGCAACGGAACGTAGTAGGGGTGCTCTATTGTCACGCATTTTCAAATTCCAAGAATTCTTTCTTCTTCTTCTTCTTCTCTTTTGTTCACTTTCTACAGAACGTCAGCCGGTTTATATTTATTTATTCAACTTCAACGTTGATTGCATAGCCATGGGGGAGATATTATAAAACATAGAAAGCAACTGCATGCACTACCATAAAACTTGAAAAAACTGTATCTGTGAGATAGTTTTATATTATTTAATCGAGAATAGAAATGGGAATTCCAATTCACGACAATTTGCATTAGCAAAATAAAAACGTCTCCGCAGAGCGTTCCGATTGAACAAATATGACAGTTACCCTAATTTAAATGCATAAAATGGGAAGTCTGCGCCAGATATGTTGATACTCGACTCGTACGGATATGCATTTTTTTTTTTTGTTTAGTGTTTTTGGCACACAAAATTTGTATTTCAAAATCATAGCATACATTTGGCGAAAATAAATCAACTTTTATATTCTGAAGTGTGAGGAAAGAACACATTAACATAATAAGCCAACATTATAATGGGAATGGGAACAAACAATTCTTGGGCATGAGTGTTGCCACTTTGTTGTGTTTTGAAATTTGATTATCTCGAAAGGCGTGTTTTTGTGACTAAAATTTTTTTTTTCTCCCTGCCAATTTTTATGTACAAACTTACGCAATTTTTGCCTATTCGAATGTTTTGTGCACGTGAATGGATAAAAAATTTACAATGGAATTAGTTTATTATTGTACTGCGTGTTAAATTTTGCCTCACATGCAAACCTGACTTGAAATTTGATTACACATTTATTGAATTTTGGATTCATGAGTGTAGCATCCATAACGACATCGGAATAGAATTTTATTGTGATATGCAAAAGCGGTTGCGATTTTAGTTAACATTAAATGTGAACGTGTAACAGTTAACTCGATAAACCTAGACTGAACCGTAAATGTAGTCCAAAAAGCAAAAACCCACCGATCGACTACAGGATACTCCCAACTCGAATCGAATCGGCGGACCTATTTCTCACTGGGTATTTTGTACAAAATGAATTCGTGAGAGATAAATCGCATTAATTGGCTGTCAAAAGCGCGTTCTTAGCCAAAAATACTTGGATCCCAAGTCGCCTGGGACATGCACCGATTAACCTTTAGAAAAAACGTCGATTCTGACCGCATATCTCCCTAGTTATAATTCGAAAGACCACTTTACTTCTCGTTTCCGAGAAAGGAGAAAATGGATGTAAATGAATCCACGATAAGTAAATCGATCTACACTTATCGAACTAAAATGAACTCTGCAATAGGTGCAGTTTCTCAATCAGCAATCACGGATGTACCACGCATGGTGTCATCAAACATTTTGCCGCTGTTGCCAGAATTCGAGTCTCTTGGTCTGTAAATGGACCAAGAACAGAAACTTCAATCTGATTGGCAAAGTATGCAATAAGGCTTAAAACTTTAAATGTAAAAGCGGTATTGACATGTAAAATATTCTTCGCCTTGTTCTTTCAAATTCCGCTCTATATCAAAAAAGGGAGGTACATTTGGAAGATTTTTTTACAACGAAACAATCAAACACCGATATTGCAACCCAATGAAAGGTAACTCAAAGGCCTGTCAATATCTTTAGTTACCCTACCAAAATGCACGGAGGATCCATAATTGTTTATCTGTTTTTTCAACAAGAAATTCGAGTTCATACTTTCAGTGGCTTTGCAATGAAGTGAGATTGCGTAGAGGTGTTTATTGTGTTCGCAATCCGGGGCAAATATATGTGCCTTTCCTGAGAGCTGGGCTTCGGCCAAATTTTCCACCTTCGGCAAAACATTCAAGATTTAGACGAAGCCGAATAGGTACCTTACCTATTAAATCGTCTTACAGTTTTGCCGAGAAAGTTTCGCTTGAGAGCTTTCGAGTAAGTCATTTCATGTTTTTTTCATTTCTGTTGTGGAAGTTGCATCTGAATTAATGTTAGTTTGCAGTTTTAAGTTCTTGGCAGGCGGATATAAAATAATTATTAAAGGTTCATTGCAATTTTAGGTTCCACTGCTTTCGGCTCCGGCGAAAATATAAACCTTTGTTCGGACTCTACTGAGAGCTACATCCATAAAAGTTTATCAATAAAACGGAAAATATGTAGGAACATTGCCTCACGCAGCTATGTTGTTGTTTTTGTGTAAAATTGTTTAGCGTTAATGTGTGAATTTCTAAAAGAAAAAAGATGTTTTTACCATTTAGTTCCATGTGTAAATGTTAATTAATTGTTATTTTTTACATAAACTTTCCATTACACGGTAAGCAACTAACGAATGCTCTCTTCTCTTATCAGCTTAAACTTCAAATTCTACCTTAAGTTGATGCAAAACAATATTTTAAAGACTCTCGACTAATAAGCATGGTTAACTAGTGTATCCGAAGTCATTATGATCTCATCACCACTGCCTTGAAAGTAGTGAGTTAACTTGCAGAACGTAAATAATTTGTTTAGTACCTACACGCTTCGTGATACAAAACACAAAAACAAAATTTTTAGACACTCTCTCACTCTTCAAAGATAGGTTCCTACCTACCTATTTATCTCCTCTAAAACTCATTACAACATAAATTAGGAGTAAAGATTTATTATGGATAACGTTAAGTGGTAACACTACTCCCAGTGGCTTCATTTCAAAGACATAACAACGTCTGAAATGTCTGCCTAATTGGTTAACAAATTCCAAATCCATTTCCTATTACACTAAATATCTATATGTACCTACCTATCTGCAGCACAGTTGGCTTAAAAAAATCTATATGTCATCTGACTAATGGGCTGTCTGTCGTCCGAAAAATTCTTTATTCGAGTTCTAACGTCAAATCCAATTAAGTATTCACTGTGGTTACGTATTCCAAAAGCAATAATTTAGCACATTCCGCTTCGTTGTCACTGCCATTATTTTGTATATAGAATAACGAAAAACATGAAATTTTACCTGCTTACTCCGTCGTCAGGTGGTGGTAACCTCAAAGATAAAAAAATCCGGTACTCCTTGAATTCAGTAAAACAACAAAAAAAAAACACCAAAACTGGTATACTCTCTCATAATAAGATAAATCACGTTTCGTTAATCCTGCAGACGCATTTCCTATCACAAAATTGTTGCGCAAAAATACATCAAATTAATAATACAAAAAAAAAACGCAACTTGACAGAACATAAACACTTCACCATTTATCAACACCACTCATAATGCACGCAGATACAAAAACAAACAACAAGCCATCATGATGATCGCGGCAATTATTCAATTTTCACTTTATTTCATTGGATTTTTCCAAGTGTGATCTCGAATGTGAGACTGTGACATTTCGTTAAAAAAAAACACAAAATTATAGCTACATCTAAACAGTATGTCGTCGCGAGAATAGCTCAAATTATTACTGCAACCGGTCGTTGAATTTAAAACAGAAAATTAAAATGTATCTAAAACTATTCGTTATCGGACAACGTAAAACTAGGAGATACGCGGTAATACTCCCAAACACGATCGCGATCCACTCGAAACTGCAGCAACATACTAACTTGCGTCTGTTATTGCCGGTCAACAAAATACAAAACACCAAACACAATGGAATGGAAGCAAGCGACCCCGATGAAGTTTGAGTGAAAAGCGGATTGAGTGAAGTTCTCCTCCTTCTTCGGCACCTGACTAATTGTGATTTGATTCCCTGAATAAATGGAATTCGGCGAATTCAATTGCTCTGAAAAATCGGTATAAAAATTGGAACAAAAGACATAGGGCTAGGGTTTTGGCACAAATATTTTCTATTTAAATACGAGTACATCTACTTCAATTCAATTGGAAGTAAAGTTAAAGCCCAGCTCTTGATTCAACGGTTTCAGAGAAATTGTGGTTTGCTTCATGTACTTGTTCGGAAAAGAGATCAATTTTGGTTAGTTTTTTTTTTCTTATTCTCTTAGAAGTTTTAAGTTTTCTGACTTGACATTAGTATCTACATACATCTATCAATTAGATTATCTTCTTTCAACATCAACATGTTTCTCTGCTAAGACACCATAAAGTATGCAATAGATTTTTCATATTTTTACCACTACACCAGTGCCTTTCAAAATCACGAAAAAAAATTGCGCCTAAAAGCTATTTTGTAGTAGTACATGCGTATGATCAGAAGATTGCGATTTCTTTTTTAAAAATTTGCGATGAAAATCAGCATCGATATCAATCTCATTTTCGGCCCATACACCAAAATCACGACGCATTGCATGGTCTCGCGGCTTTAATTCTTGAACAAGCTGGATCTTGTAAGGTCGTAAGAAGAGATCTTTGCGCAAAATCTTCCATAAAGTTGATGGACAAAGCTCCAATTGCTGTGCACGGTGGCTAATCGATTCATTCGGGTCCTCTTCAACACTTTGCTCTACAGCGGCAATTGTTTCTTCGGTGCGCACTGTGCGACGTCTCTGCGGATGCGTATTATCACATAGAGTAAACGTAATGCAAAAACGATCCATGGTTAACCGAATTAATTGCTCTGATGGACGATGGTCGACCATAAAATGAACGAAGCTTGCGGTAAACTACACGAACTGAACCATTATTTTCGAAATAAATTTGCACGATTTGCAAGCGTTGTTCATTTGTCAACCTGTTCATGATGGAATGGCAAACCAAACTGAACATAAATGACATTAAAGTTGCCAGATTTCACCACAAAATGTCAGTTGTATCATTATTCGAAAAACCAACCTCTAAAAAACACACCCTTTACTTAACCTCGCACCTACTTTATTATTTATTTTATTATATATTTCTTTATTTCTTGGGGCCTTATTTTCTAGAGCCTGAGATTTCATCGTCGGTGATGACTTAATAAAAATCATTGGATCATCTTTAATACAGCTATCAACGTCAAGGCTTTCGCCATTCATCAACACTACCACAAATGCTAGAAATCCAAAGTCAACCTCGAGTTCAAATTATTGCAGTCTAACAAACTGAATTTTTAAAACTTCTTAAAATAATTTCCTAAAATACTTCCAGTTTTATAGTAAACTTGAGTCATATTCAAAAGACTCTTAGCTATGGTGATATCTTTGTACTCCTTTGGGTTATACAAGAAATATCTTTTTCCCATGCACTTATCCAAAGCATTTCTCAACGGTTGAGAGTATCTTACTTTCCAATCATTCCTCTTGTCCATGGCCCCCGAGGTCAAAAGAAACTAAATCGCCAAAAGATTCTCATATATTATGTTGAATCGATAATTGCATTTGAATAGAGTTCATTCATGATTAAAATTCTTTCTCAAGGTTAACATATTAGATAAACACTTTGAAATGCATTCAAAATGTCTCATATAAGGATTTCTTTGAAATCGTACCATTGTTCGATGAATAGAAAATTTTTCCAAGAAAGGACGAAATATTGCCGAAAATCCCATTGAAACGTAAATCGCATCGTCTACGATTACCTTTTTAAGTAAATAATCAATCAAAAAGCCTTTTCCCGTTCACAAGAGGAGTACCTATAGATACGGCAACACCATAAGGAAAGTAAATTTCTATTCAATTTTTTAAATTGTTCAAATATGGAACAGGGACTCACGCCGATGGCAATGGATGGTGGGTGGCTGGGTGCTTTCTAAACTAAAAGGCAAACTTATTTAAAAAAAAATGTTATCCGCATACCCACTCAAAGACAGAGAGAGTATGCCATTGGCATTTTGGCATCGAAAGGAAACCTCTCGAAAAAACAAATGTCACTATTCCCCATGCACACAAGTGGAAATAGATGTGTATCACTATGTGCGAGGTAGCATTGATTAAATATTTACAACCTTCTATTGGATTCTATTCGAGGATAAAATTTCAATAAAAACGAAATTCGAAATGAAAGTTGACTGTTATAGCCGAAGGAATATAGCATGGCATGGAGTTCGGGATAATGGCATCTATACATGGTTCTAACTAGTATAATCGATTTAATACAAAGTATATAGTTCGTATTTCTCTCATATCGCCCTCATTCGTGTTGGGTGTGTTCTTTTCGCATAAAAAGATGCAACAGGAAATCAAAGTTGCATGCAAAGATTTCAAATTAGAGCAGATACAAAAGTATAATATTCTAATGATTCGGTAATTTGAATTTAACTCCTCATTAATCAGTAGGAGATCAATGAAATTAAGTAATTAACCCCTGAACAAGATTGCCTGAGCGTGAGCTTGTAAATTATTAATTTCAACATACGAGCAGAGATGCCGCGATTTCGTAATTTATACGGCGCTCGTTTGCCAATTGGAAGCTAATGGAATACGATTTTTATGCGCACTATTGAAGACTGGGGAATTGAAGTTCAATGATAATTGGTTTTTGGCATCAAAGAAGAAAGTAATTTTGTTTCATTCTGGAATATTTCACTGCAGATAAGCACACGCATGTCTGCTTGTGGATAGGTTAAGCTAATGAAATTGTATATGTTAGACACTTGCTTTGATGTTGTTGAGGAGTTATTGCTATTCAAATATAAATTATTTTTTTACTTCTCGGTTTAGCAAGGTTTCAGAACGCACATACATAGTCGCTAATAGATTCTAATTGATAGCAGGTTTCTGTAATTCTTTTTAAGATTGTGACTTCAGCATTGTGACAAGACATTTCATTCTTTCCAGAGAAGCGACGCATGTTAACCAGATTTGAAGCTAAAGAAAAAGTAAAGACCCATTGAGTTGCGTTGAAGATCATATTCGGGAAAATTTTTTTAAAGATTAAGTAAAAACATTATCTAGGTAAGCTTATTTTTACTACAGTTATACTTAACAGAAAGTTACTGCGGTCGTGCAGACATTTCGAACTCAAACTGAGTATGAGGGATGATATTTAACGACTATAGAAAAGTGCAAACAAGTCTGTCTGTCTGGTGAAACAGTTCGACGGATATGCTTCAAAGTTGGTATATAAGATTTTTGGGGTTACATCTCCAGGTGGTTTTTTGCTGAAAATAACTTAACACTATTTTTCAAAAAAATTGTGCCAAATGTTTTGGTCTTTTTTTGTACTAAGGCTCTTGGCAAAAATACAGCATACTCAGTTTTTGGCAAAAAATTCGAAGAACGGTAATTTGTAAAACCCGCAATATTTTAATAACTAATAAAGGGAATTGCAAAAAATTGTATTATTTTTTTATGATGTGCAGTTGAACAAATCTACGGACTTTTTTTTTCATATAACGATTTTTTTAAATTTAAAGTGTCATGTGCGAAATTACATCAAAATCGTATGTACAGTTTTTGAGAAAATCAATTTTTTCAAAACCTACAAAGTGATTTAAATAAATTTGGTATGTGATCATGTGATTAAATGTTACCATTCTTTTTGAGGCAATTTCAAAATGCACATCATGTAGCGAGAAAGTTCGTATGACGCAGTCGTCCACTTTATTTAAATTAACTTGTAAAAAACAGTTTCGTCTTCTATGAGGGTAAACTACATGTATTTTATGATGGTGATATCGCGGTCTGTGGTGACCTGTTGGGTAACCAATTAAATTTTTGATATCGTGCCTGGGTAGATGTAATAATTTATTGGCATCGTTTTTGAAAGGTTTGATGACCTTTTTGGTCTGTCTAAGACCTGGGCCGTTTTCCCAATGTGAGATACACTGTTTGTGTTCGAATTTACCGCTGATTGCTATTGCACAGAATAGTTCGTGTCCTATAAAAGGAGTTTCCGAGCCTTCAATTCCCTCGTATCCGAGAATCCACTAATGGTTTTTTGGTTTTTTTTTTGACACTTAATTTTGTTTGGAGCGTGTCAAATACGTAATACTGTAATACTGACTTGGAGTTAATGATGGGTGAGCTAAGGGCTTTTATAGCTGCTTGACTGTCGGTGAATATATGGCGATGATTCCTGAGTTGTAACTTAGGTTTGCGCATTCTTTAATGGAATGGGGCATTGCTGGGAATACACTGTCCCATAGTTATTAGGACATTTTTGTCGCTCCATGGATACCGGCTCCAACGTCAGAGTCTATTTTGAGTTTGGTGGCTTATTGCTAATGCATGCTTCTCTGCTTGTGATCCGTGGAGAATCCTTTGTTGAAGCATAGTGTTTTTAATTGGCGCTCCGTGACCGCGCAGATCACGACAAGTTCTGGGAATTCGGAAAGCAGTTCCATTAGCTCGGGATGTTTTTGCTGATGGTTTGCTCTTACGTTTGATTCAAACTTGCTGTGCTGTGGAGGAGTGTTAGTCCTATTAAGCATTTTAGGAGCATATTTGCTCCTAATTATGATGACCAGGTCATCGGCGTAATCAACTAAGTGGAAGCCTTAATTACTTAGATCTTGGATTAACTTATCTATTACCATAGACCATTGTAGTGATGAGAGAACTCCTCTCTGTAGGCAGCCTTTAACGGCTGTTATTGATACTGAAGTCAGTGCTGACGTGGCAGTTATCTATCGACTCTCTAGCATCGATTTGTGTCAAAGCATTTGATATGGAATTAGATCCAGTACTATCAAAAGTACCGTCAATAAAGGCACATATTGCAACCTCTTTGCATCTAAATGCACATTTAATTTTGACTGTTATGTTGAAAGTGCTCCTCCGGTAGTAGTTAGGTAATATATATCCCCAATTAAAACTGAACCTTGTGCGATAAAGTCATTATATCCCAGCCCCTTATTACTTTTTTTTCTCACTTAATCAGACTTTTTATAAGACCTTCAGAGGTAAATATTTGTGAAAAACTAAAACTAAACATTTTGAGCAACAAAATGCAATATTTTTATAAAATAAAGTTGGTTTTTTGTTCATTAACCGCAATACTTTGAAGTAGATGACTTTTACAAAATATCTTTGTATTTAGCCCGCACTTAATAGCAGAGATGCTAATCTGTATTTATTTTGTTCACATCAAAGATAAATGATCGTTTAATTGTAAAATATGCTATAGTAGAGCCAACACAACTAGAACAAAAACAGACGTTTTCCAATACATATTTGAGAATTCGAAATCTCATAATTTAAGAATATTTTAATAATGTATTCTAAACATTTTCGAACAACCTGTCAAAACGAAATAATTTTATTTTCTGCTACTTCGGCTTTTCGAATTCTGGTATTTTGTACTATTTGAAAATGTTTTTAGCTGATTGAACTATAAAACAAAAAGTCGTTGATATGTCATGCATTCGAAATCGTATGCGTGTATTATTTTTGAAAACTCGTGACTCAGTTTGCACCGACAATCGACGATTTTTTTCGACGGTTGAATCAGCTGATTCTGTGAACACAGACGCGTTAAATTTAGTTGACAAATGACAGATGATAGTCAGATGACAAATGACTTATAATAATAGGATGACAGATGTCAAATATTACAGGGCAAATGACATTTGACATGTTAGCTGACATGTTAGCAAGTTTTTTTGATTAAATAAAAATGTTCCAAAATATTTGTAAAAATTTAGCTAAAATTTCACAAAATACCATTTTTCACATAAACAAACAAAAATTTGAATGGATTTTCTAGTTACCAAGTAGACCTAACAAGAATGATATGTCATTGGTGAGTGTTATTAGTCGAAGAATATTATGAGCTAACGATCGAATTTGGTTTGGCTGTTACTAAAACAATGATGAAAACATTATGTCATATCTTCTAAATTTAAAAAAAAGGAAGTCCACATGATTCTTTTGTCTGTAGACGCTGATTTCAAGAATTAACAAACGGATATAGATCTTATCGATTATAACAGCAAAGCATTACAGTTCTAATAGGGTTAACTCAAAACCGTTCTCTCTCTTAAGCCCTAACTCTACAATGACTTTGTGTATGTCTATGTTCAAATTTAGTGGAACCCATACCCCTCTGGCGTTGAATTTTTTCTCTTCCATAAGTTTTAATGCTTGCTATTTTTGTTTTCAGTGAGGTATACGATTTTCATTTAAACGTTTGTTTCTCAGTTTGACATCAAGAAAATATTTGTGAAAATTCGTATAGGTAAATACTTATGAATTTTTATTTCCCAATAATAATGTTACACATAACAAAAAAAAAAGTGTGAAAAAATGTTAATAATGTGACCAATATTAACTTATGAACTTACTGGATGGAGTTTTGGCTAGTATCTTGGGTGATCCACTTGAAAGACTCAAATCACTTTGGGAACTTTGCTGACTATCTTTGCTATAAGATCGTCCACTGAAATGAAAAAAAAAGAGATAAATATTATTTCTTGTTATAAAATTATTTAACCACATAATTGTAATGAGCAAACTCGTTATGCAAAAACTTATTACATCTACAACATATCATTTAAATTCTTTAGTCATTGATTATAGCAAAACTAAACACAAAACTAAAAGTTTCATTTTTAATAGACACGAATGCTTACATTTTCGCTAGGGACATTTTCAATCACTGTAACAGAAACATACAAATAGATACTATGTATTTTATCATCTGTTCACTGATCCATCGATAATCAATCACGCAATGCCACTATGGCGTATACTTGCTATTTTCGCATGTCGATAAATAATAACTGAATTATTAAAATATATGTTGTTTACTTTGCGTGTATTGTCTGTTATTGTTTAAGTAGATATAAAACAACAGAGCATTGTTAAGAGTGAGTGCTTCTTTAATAGCTAATCGAGCAAAGTATCCGTATATATCCGTATATATCTTCAGTTGTATAAATGAGAGGCCTCTTTCGTGGATTGATTTTTATAGAATATCAAGGCCTAGAAATTTGTATGATTAATATTCCTTGGAGAACGTTAATGTAGCTACATCGAAGGTTAAATTAATGTCGAAATAATGATTTCAATCGTGAAACCCTCAGTTGCCCTTCTATGCCACTAGCTGCTACAGTGCACGAAATAACTATATAAAACATAATAAATCACTTATATGTGATAAGTGTGGTTATATTTATATTTATAAATTTTTATATACATAAATAATATTCTCGAAATGAAATATTAAAGCAAAAATTTATCCCTTTAATCCAATGTTTGTGTAACAAAAAATATATTTTTTTTGAAATGCGGAACAAAATATTTATATAAGACAAGTACAAATGTATTTTTTAACAACTGAAATTTGTTTAATAATTTATGTTCTTGCCATTGAGTAAAGGTATTCCAATATGTTCCCATTCGGTCTGAATAGCTCTAAAAGATATGTTTTTGCTTAGTGCTTAAGACTCAATGCTCAATATATTAAATGTTTATTCATGTTCGATCCGATTTTACATTAAATGACAAATTTTGATAAAACATTTTAGATTTTTTCGTAGTTGCCAATGAATGGCATAGACTTTGGCACAAGTTTATATTTAGTTCATGTAAAAAACCCTTAAATCGTTATTAAGGCAATACTTCTGCGAGTATTTTAAGCTGTTATTAGCTTTCTTCTTCATCTTGGTGCTCAGCGACAGTCGAGAAAGAACAGTCGAGCAGCAACTACGTAGTAGTTTAGAAGTTTTATCTACCTATTTACATCAACTTCACGAATGACAACTAAGTGGTGGAACGGCTCTAGGAAACTGCTAATTGGAAAAGCAAATGGGTTCAAAAAAATCAAAGGATAAAATGTAGGCCACACAGATCCCTTATCCATCCACTTTTTCTATACGGAGCCGAGTGGTCAACAACAAGCAAGAAACAAAGCTCTTTCGAAAGAATAATTCTTTGATATATGTATGGTGCTGTATGCGAGAAGGACGAATGTAAGAGGATGTCCAACCACAAACTCTAAGAGCTATACAGGATTTAAATGTACTCTAAATTGTAAAACGCGTCAACTACATTCCTCCGGTTACATCGACGGAATGGACAATTGAGCTCTAGCGAACAGACTTGATACAAGTTTAATTAGGGCCCAAATAAGGTTTAGATAAAATATAAACAAAACTCTTCAATCAAATCACAAATCTGATCCAAATGAAATGCAAAGATGACCTTAAACTTCCAAATAAGGTCCATAAGATCAACGATTGCGGTTGCTCAGTGGTAAGCGCTGTGTTCTACCACACAATCTGCCATTCGAAGTCATTGACTTAAAAATAACACATTAACGTAGAATTCATCGAATTGCCTTTCACCTCCAAAATTTACTGCGGACTCTAAGGCAAGTAGTTGTCCTTAAATACCTTATCGCATAAGTTTTTAATATAATAAAACCCCCTTTCCAGTTGCACTTTCTCTAACAGAGACATCAGTACTTGACATTTTAATAGCTCACTCGACTGCAACTGCATACGTTCTATTTATTAGGAGTATACTGTGGAATGTGGTGCACACCTACCATTCAATAATGTTTGGTTGTCAATAGCTGACGGATTATTCTGTTACATCGCGCATCATCAGCATACGCAGTTGTGATATAATCACGATTAAGTGTGATAGCGTATTCCACTAGCAACACTTAATCCTGAGCAGCATTTGATTAGTGTCATAGTAACTCGGAATACAAATAAACTATAAGGCAGGTGACTGCTTGATAGATTTTATCACATTTCCTAAGTTGAATAATCATTGCGATGATAAATTGTTTTTAAAGTTACGCCTAACTTCGAAATACGAGGCAAATTTATGCTCCTCACCCTCTCCAATGTATAAGAATTCATTACATGAATGTAATTGCAACAATTTCGAATTTGAAGTAGCAAAACTCTAAAATGAAAATTTCAAAAGGTTGTTCTCTTAAGTTCAACGGTCATCTAGAAAAAAAAATAAAACCTCTTGAAAATGCAATCTTGACAAATTAATTGCAGTTTCCCAACTCGTACACTCATCTTCATTTTACTGTCATGTAGATTTCGACATCTATCGATCTTTTATTAAGAGCAATGCCATCCAAAAAGCAATGTCATTAATTAATTTTAATTAAAATCCATTGCTGATGTAATCCGAGGAGAAAGAAATGACGCTCTTCTCTAATATCTCTGAACTCATCTTAGGTCATTTTAGAGTCCTAAGTCAAGAGTCACGTACATGCAATTCGTTTGCCGGATTCATTTGACCCATAAAATCCAGGACTAAAATAAAAATGAGGACGCCATGCAGACGCCAGTGTTTGTTTCAACTCAAACAATTGGAACTATGCCATTAATGCCGTAAGCACAGTCATAAGTTCACTTTAAGTGTCAATGTCGCTGTTCCAAGGCGATGCGATGGAATTCGTATGCCATGGACTGGGTTAGCTCACTCCAATCCTGCATTGACATTGACAGGAGAAAATCGAATATGTGTGCATAGTACAGAGGTACTGCATGCGGATAAACAATTGAAAATAACCCGCAACTTCGTAATATTAGCTACAAGGACCTACACGTTCTCATCGTGACCCACATTTTCTGAGAGATAAAGAACAAAAAAAAAATTATGATGATGATTATTTCATATCTTCGTTCGGTAAATGCACAACAACCCTTCATCTTTAGCCATGTGTGCGTGTCATGGAAAAGAAAATTGCATATGGTGCTCTCTTAACCCACTTGGGGAGGGTGGTGAAAGTAGGAGGAAAAATATTCCATTCCAGTTGGAGGCTGGAGATGGGGTTACACACCATTCATCATGCAAGCGTGCTACATGCATGCTGAGCAAACACAATGAGCGAAGAAATCCATTTGAATCCCTATTTGTGAGGACATTATGTGGAGACTATATTTGCAGAACGGTTTCCCATTCTCCATATAGGTAGAAGGATAATTGCAATGAAAATAAGTTGAAGAATACGTACATGCGGGGACTAATTCAAGTTAGATCCTTGTGGGAATTTTAAACACTGTCTATATCCACATGTTAAGGGTTGAAAAGATGTCCAAATTGAATGAGGCACAGATAAGTGGATTAAGGGTAACATATGCTTGTAGATGTTAATTGAAAGGACGAACATAGGGGAAGTGTAAAGTTTAATACCATTACGAGGTTGGGAATTATATGAAAACAAATGACTATGGTTCATAATACTGGATGACAGTTTTCTATTGCAAATTCTGCACATCCTCAAAGTGGAAGGTAGTAAAAAAGCTTACTCTGGATTTTTCTGTGATCTTGATTTGTGCTAACTCGCGTGTGACAATTTGATAATGTTTGAAAAAATATGTGCGTGCTAGTTTTACTTTAGAAGACTAAGAATTTGTTTGAGCACGAAACACAACCAAGTAAATTAAGTTTGATTATTTAAAAAATAAAATGTCAAATCAACTTTGACTTTCGACATTCCAAGAGAATGAGAACATTTATTTTACGTTAATTTTACATTAATTACGCAGCACGGAAACTTGAAGTTATTGCTTAAATAGCTACCGCACATATTTTAAGCCGCCTATGTTTCAATTTACACCTTCAGCTCGAATTTAAAGGGTTTACAAGTTATAACTGAGCTTTATTCTGAATATTTAGTACTTTTATGGTGCTACGACTAATGTGAAGGGATGTCAAAGTGTATGTGTCAAACATTATTCCTGCAATTGACACCTCTACAACTCATGGTTTCAGAGACGCCAGGCAAACCCTTCCGAAGGATGGCAAAAGAAGGAATCGAAAAGGGGCAATGCATCAGTTCGGAAGAATACGATGCATTAGTCGGAAAGCTTCCACTCTTAGCTATTTCTAGAGTTGATACCATAAGGAAATTCAACTTTGAAAATAATTTCCTAACGAAACTCAGCAACAAAAAATAATGGACTGAGCAATCACACTAACTAAAGTGGAATACAGATTCGGGAACTGAGAGAAGGAACTTGTGCAGGAGTATTCGGACCAAGAACGAAACACTACGAATCCATAGGCAAAAGTACCAGCATCTTTTAGGCAATCTCAAGAAGAACTTCGAAAACAGTAAAATACCAACTAACGAGCGACGAGGAGTCCCACGAGTCTAAATAGCTCTGTAGCAAGCCACAATACCGGCTAATCCCTTACAAAGGTTATCATAATGGTTCTATAAGGACCTTCGTGTTTAGAGGAAGAAACTTATCTGCTTGACCGATCCATAAGCCTACCATCTGCAAAGCTTGACGTGTTTGTGAAGGTTTTCAGTCCTGGAAGTCATTAATATATTATTATTGTTTCAATCGAGACTTCAATGGTAACGCATTGTTTTTTTTAAAACAATGAGCCATAAATCTTTAAAAATTTAGCATCTTCAGTATTGTGTTCTATACCTTTTTATTGTTTATCAAAGTATGTTCTTCTTTCCAACGTGGTAAAAGAGTAACCCTATTTTTTTTTGTCAAAGCTAAGACAGATCCAATAGCACGCCCATTTTGTATAGGGTTCGGTACAAAACTTGCAGCTCAGCTTCTGGCTGGAACAGAAAACTATTTAAAGTTTAGGATAATGTTTGGAAGAGTTTTGATTAAAGGCTATTTTAAGCATTGTTGTATTGATTTAGGAGGTAATGACAACTTGAATGAAAGTAAAGTTAAAATTCAATTAAAAATTGTTGGAGTTTCATTCAAACCACATACTTTTCAAACTGATTTTATTTCTTTTTCATGATAAATTTATGGTTTCTATGACTAATGACTACTTGATATGATTAACAACACACGCTGTCGAAATATTATTATCGACAGAACTTCAAACCGATTTGCCTTTTGTGCGATTTGACATCTTGGAATGATATCAAGAGTTATCAGACTTCATATCGGTCATCCATATAGGGGAATATTTTATTGTTTCCAAGACTGGTCAATAATGAGCACCTTCATTTTTTGCCAAAGTTTTATTATCAATGACCGGTGAAAGGTTCTTTTGCTACTTGAGGTAAAACATCGGACCTTTTTAAAGTCAAATTTCCTAGCTTTGCAGGAAACATATGCTTCTGTAAAGTATATGTCTATATTATATGTGAAGATAACAAGTAAAGTCTTGACCTAATCGGAAACATCATAAAGCGAGCAAATAGACTTAGGGTAGGGTGGAGTATTTAGTCTATGAGGCACTTTTGACTTTTACGCGATTACAGTATGGCTATTAATTTTTTAATAAAAAAAATTTTGATGGCCAATCGTTTTAGACTGCTCTTTAAGATCGTATACGAATTTTAAAAGTTTTTCTTCAGCAGTTGTGGTTATTAGACCAGTTTTTAGTTTTCTTGATATTTCATTGTTTCTCATTTGAATTCGTTGGTTATTAGTGTCAAACGTTTATATATATATTTAAATTATGTTATACAATGAATTGAACTTTCTGTTTGTATTTTGTGTAAAATAATTTCATGAACAAAGAGTACTGCGTGAGTGCCTCACGACAAAAGCGCATGGGGTATTTCTGACAAAAGTATCAACCGCCCTAATGGGGCAGTGGTTCTAATTTAAATCTGATTGTTTCTTACAAATGGCTAAAGGGCTTAGATCGGGACTGAAAATAAAAACGATCGATCGAATTGATATCAACGAAAGAGTAGCTAAAAAAGATTCTCTAAATAATTAAAAGCAAAATCTTTGTTTTTCGTAGGTTTTTCAAACACGAGCATTTTAAAAAATACCTTTTTAGAGCTAAGGTTGACAAAATTATGGTTAAGAATCTGTAGGGATATTTCGCCGACTGTGAAATATAAAGATTCCTTTCTTAACCGTACAATTCGAATGAGGAATGCTCAACCACGCTCGGGTTTTCCTCTCACATTACAGTTTACAGACATTTAAAACCAACGTGCATCGATATCTCCCTTTTCCTAATCCTTCACTTCCCTAATGCCCGCACTGTGTTACTTCATTATAAGGGTATAAAAAAGTCCGTTTCCTGCGCGTTTATTATAAAAAAAAGGTTTCCGCCACGCCCATTTTTAAGGGAAGTTTTTAACACATTTTCCGTTATGTGAATTCCTTTGAAAACGTGATAAATGTCAAAAGAAAATTATAAACCAATGTCTTTCTAACCAATTAACCCGTTTAAAGTCATTCGCCACGCAGCATATTTTATAAAATATTTTTGTTATTAGTTCGTACTGCACTTTGGCTATCTTAATTCATGTCGAAGGTGCCCCACCTATATATACCTATATATTTTTTATGAAACTATTCGGGCTATATAAGCTCCATTGGACTATGGAATCATAGTTTTCAATAACAAAAAAATATATATTTCAAATATTTATTTGGCGCAAATTTATTTAAAATCTACAGAAAAAGTGTTAAATATGACCCACCCTACCCTACACTAACTTTCAATTGCTTGATGTTCTTTCAACGCTTTTTTTCGGAACAGTTTGTGTTATTTGTTTTCGTTACAATCATAGACCGACTATCTCACATTATTATTATCTGTGGGCGCTATAATAGTAATAAACAAATAAATTCCAAAGATTACTCAAGAATTTCTCTTATCATTCAAAAAGTGCACAGCACATTTCATCAAATAAATTATCTCTATCAATATGAATCAACTGAAAACAAAATATCTACAAAAAGCGATTGTCATTTGCAATGAAAGAAATAAGTGAAAAATTACTTTCCGCACAACTCACCAGTATAATGTCCATTTTCTTTGTCGTCCTTCTCCAAACGAAACTTGTCGTTTGCATTAAAAAATATATTATATTGTCTTGCTTCATTGAACTACCACCCACTAGCACCCATCATCACATTTAATCATCGATGACAATTGTTTAATGTGAGGTTGAACCGAACTTGCCAATGAATAGAAACAAATAATCAATAAGTGCCCATTGCCTGGACATATTCACTGAAACATGAATAAGCAAGACCGATACACAAACAAACACAGGACACAACTGACTCCGATAAAATAGCAAAAATATAATAATATATTCAGGGGAATAAATTAATGGCACAAGGTTTTTTGAAAAGGAAACAACAACAAAAGGAACACAAAAATGAAAAGTCATTCAAGTGATTTTCATTCATTTTTCTCTGGACATGAGAATTGTTTTCCATTCTTTTCGTATTGAATGTGTCGTCTCTCGTCTTCCGAAGACAGCCGGACGATAGGACAACAAAGTGCCGACAATGCAGATGAGGCAATCAACTCATATTGGCAGCTACTTTGACGATGTCGCCAATCGATTTTGAGTCGCAAAACAAAAACAACAACAACAACACTAGGGCAACATGAGACTTTGACTAAAAGGCAAATAGGCACAAGTAGCACTATCGTTTACTTTCGAGAGTGTATTCAACTTCGTATTCAGCGGCGAGTCTCAATTAATTTTAATGGAATCTTATTAAGCGATAGCCCACAAAATGCCAAAGGAGTATGGAGGCCGAAGATAAAAAGACAACATGATGGTGTATATATAGTTTGCCCAACGGGGAGTGCAAGTAATAAAAGTCCAGATATATGTATCATTTCCTCATTATGGAGTGCCGTTCGGGATCCTCGGGTGGTGGTTGGAAATATGATTATCTGGCCCAGCGCACTCTTGGCACAGAGAATACCTCTCGAGTGGATGATGCGAGGGATGATGTGGAAACGGTTGTATATTTCTTGTCAATGGTCACAGCGACATCCATCCGGAGGGAATTGGAATTACGTCAGCTTTGCACTGCTGCCAAGTGGTTGTCGTGGTAACCGCCGCTGGTATCCACTGGGAGGGTAGAATAAAGCACTAAGGGAATGGTGCAGAGTGTACCGATGTTCGTTAAAGATAAAAAACGAATTGAGATTTTAGTTGGCGATGAAATGGACTTTTATGAAATTTTATGCGCTTCCTGAAACGACATTACGTTGGAGGCGGCAAGACTAAAGTAATAATGAAGTATTGTTTGGATGGACATTATTTTCGCGCGCGCTATGGATATGGGAGGAGAATTTGCAATTCAATTGCAATTGTTGCTATTGACAGATAATGTATGAAAAGGGAGACAAAAGTTCTGGGCTATATATAGATGGTTATCGATTTGAATCGTCTACAGAAAAATGTTAATAAGTTATCGTTTGATAACACACTAAAATTGGAAATTGTGTTGACATACTTGGACCATAAGTCAATTCATACAGAATCAACAAAGTCATATTTTCAACAATTCAAGAGTCTAAGTCATAGATAATATGTTTATTTAACATTTGATGCCTACTTATAAAGAGAACGTTGAGAACGTTGAGGTGTAAGAAAATGTAATCTGATTGCATGAAGTTATTTTATTTTACAAAATGCATTCATAGAAAGTCAATTGAAGTCATCTAATGAAATCAATCTTTTTTCGTCGTTTAAGGTCCCTGAAAATCCCACGTTAAGACGTGGCTGTCACCGGAGACAGTTTATTTTAATCAAATAACGACTTATACGATTTGATTTTAAACGACTGCATGCATTATGTGACTTTGAAGACTTTATATTACTTCAAATAAAGAATTTCACTTCATATCACTTTTAACGATTTAATGAATGATTAACTGAAAAATGTGACTTTGGTGACTTCAATGAATGCAGGACATAAAAACCTTATATTCTCTTAAACTTTAACATTGTGATGTAACATTCAGTTAGAATGCCAAAAGCTAATTATGACTTCTTTCATTCTAAAGCCAATGGTAATTGAATGGTATCTCCGAAATTTGCTATGATGACTTTAATGAATTCACCTGGAAAACAAATTTGCGGGTTTTGTAGTCTGTCTCCAAAAGGTGTTTTCAACATATTGAAATGGTAATGTGCGAAATTGGTCGAGTCATTGGGGTGATATAAGAATGCGAAACAGATAAAAAATAATATGTGTACGAACGTAACTTAGGTTCAGTTTAACAATAGAGATATGTACAATTCTAAAGTGCTCCAAACTGTCACATGACATGACATGCACATGCTAATTTATAACATGCTGATGCTAAGAACGCCTTCAATTCCGGAAAATTTAAACATATTCTGGGCTGTCGCTACACAGAATAAGTGTACCAACTTACCTGAGGGAAATCGTGAAGAGTTAGATTATATAACAAAGACGACAGGAGGCAGTATCTATACATTAAAAACTGGGGTTCGCCAAGGGGCGCCAGTAATGCTTAGTTACATTATGTACAATGGCGTCCTCCGACTTGAAATACCCAATGAAGCCAAAGTTGCAGGATTTGCGATCGATATTGCTATACCAATGTAGTTGTAAGAGCTATTTTACTATTTTACAACTGGGAGAAGTTGTTCAAACTACATAGGAAACCATCTAAACCCTGCAACCGTGGCTAACAGCGATTGGTCTCCCGCAAACTGATCACAAAATCGAAGCGGTGCTTATTACAAGTAGAAAGCAAAAGGAAACCATCACACTCACAGAAAGCGTGATGATTAACTCAAGGCATGCAGTTAAAGAAAATCGGAAGATTGTTAGTAACAAATGCATCAGTATAGAAGGACCAAGATCTAGCCCGCCGAGCTAAGTTTCAAACTCCCACTTTGGGTTAGCCGAACAGCAAAGGGGTTTTAAGTTGATTCCAATCCGGCTGCGGGGGTTGTTCTTATTGCCTCAATAGTACCGGTGTAGTCATATCCTTGATATCTATAGCTTTGCCCATTACTTGCCAGCGAACCAAACTACCATATACAAGTATCGGTCTTACTACCGACTTTAAAAGCCACATGAGAAGCCTTTTATTAACAAAGATGACTAGTTCTATCTATCTGTTTTGCGTAAAACCGTAAGAAAGCAGAATTTGTTCCATATATGAACCAAGGAATTTTCCGGGGGATAACTCCAGTGCTAAGTCGTCGGAGGAAACACCTGCTTTAATCGGAGCCTGCGTGGTACGCAGAGAGCTACTACGCCAAATATATGTATGTATATGCCTAGAGCTAAGACGACTTGAGCTTACAAAAACCAACGTGATGAACTTCAGCGGGTACGTCCTAATGCACCCTACAAAAACATATTGCGGACATACGCACATACCAGCGCATACTGCAAAACACATCTACAGACGCGTTAATGAATCCTGGACATACAATTCCCAGGAAAACAAAACGAATAAATGCACATAAAAGGGCAGACAGAGAGGCAGCTACAGCTCAAGACCCCTTCTGATCGAATGTAGAAAAGCCGGTACCAAGGCAAACAAGGGTTTGGAGGCAGAGGGTATTTTAGTGTGAGTTTATGGCCCGCCCACAATCCGTAGTACAATTTCTTCAAAAAAAATATAAATATAAAGTGTCAAATCTTCCCCATTCCATGTTCAAAATTAGCATAAAAAAGTAAGTATTTCAGTATTTCAATCATGCACTGGAAGAAGATCTCCATGGCTCATAGGAAAATTACCCACGATCGCAAATTGCAAATTTCTCCAAAGCTTCACGTCAGGGATAGTCCTCACCTTTGAACGAGTTTCTCAAAGTTCGACACCGATAAACATTTTCAAATTCGCACCTTGAATGCCATCGTAACTAGACTCGCATCCACACATATGTAGGTAACCCATGTGCGGGAATTCAATTGAAAAAGAAAGCACACGCAGTAGCGTCGCAATTGTGAAGAGAAAAATGTAAAAACAAAACTTAACCAAAGAAGCACAGGTGTAGATAAAACGAGAAACTACCAACCAGCAATAACGATTACGTCGATTAACAAGTCCAGGCACCACATAACAAGCTTTCCAACACAAATATAGGAATCTACGTATACATTCGCCACTTATCGAGGCGCAAAATCGTTCCACATTCACCCGTACGCAAGTGCATAACATGCATAGATACACGACACTTGTTGTGTTGCGGAGAAGTTCACCTAATTTATCTCTAGCCTGATGTTACTTCGGTGCAGAACACTGATGCACTGCTGCGATAGCTCCAGCCAGTGAACCACCGACATCTTAAACTTCGTTACCGATACAGGAGCGATGCGGGTGATGTTGATGTTGATGTCCATTGCAATATTACACACTCCACGTCCACAGTGCTTGGGCAAGTGGAAAACAAATTTAGCCACAAACGGTGTTTATCATTATGTCACAGGGAGGACTACGAACAAGTCGTTGTAGCATTCATTAATGGGACTGAGGGGACTTGAGTAGGTACCGACAGATATTATAGCTATTGGTAGTTCAATGGTTCGGAAGAAATGATTTCGTGATAAAAGTTGGAAGGGAGGAACATGATATTAAGTCACACAGTTGATAAACTTCATTGGACACAGAAGAGTAAACAAAGGGAGTCTGAGTGATAATGATCTACCCCTGGAGGAAGAAAGGAAGGGAGAGTGCATTAGCAAAGGAATCTGTTGCGCTTTTGTGTACTTTGCTAATTAAATATTAACGCGTGCTCGTCTTTGATGTGTGTAAGCGAAACGCATGAATTGACGAACAATATCAAGAGCTGTGAAAATAGATTTCAATGGAAACGCTAATAATGGGATGACTTGATAATAAGGTGCACTCTAATAAATTGTATTAATTACTACCTCTGATTGAAGTTCCGATATAGGCAATTGCAAAGACTTTTTAGTTAATATGAAGAGTGTTCCTATCTTTCTATGAAATCTATATCTTAAGTTTAAGATCTTTCATCACTTGAAGCGGGGTATTCGCTGTTAGAGTGGTATTATTTATGGATTATCTTAAAATAAGAACTACTTATATAAATTGTAAGGCCAGCGAAATGATTAGATAATTAAAATCAATTTTTCAGTGCCAAATACCTACCTTATGGCTGTTTGTGCTGATACAACCTAAGTGGTGTAAGAAGTATTTGTTCAAACTTATGATAAATGTGGCGCCTAGATTCTGACCAACTGAGCTCCAACCGTTCGAGCAACATGAGTTACTTTGCACTAACACACACATTAGAGATGATAAACTTTTCTGATTAATCATACCACTGTCGATTGACCATAGACCACAAAATTCTGTTACTACCTACAGTACCGGACATAACTATGGCACCAAATTATTTTTTTAATTATATGAGCATATGGACGTATGCGAGCTTGTTTCAAAAAAGTATTAAATTTTAGTATGTCGATACTCCTGAAGTTATCCGGAAACCCTTATGGTATTGTACGGGGGTAGATATTCACCCCAACTCAAGTTACAGGCCTTCAAATTCAAAATGAGGTATAATTAGTCTTAATACTTTGGAACTACATAGAAGACATAATTTAACGAGCAAAAAATAAATATAAGAGTATGTAACTCATACAAATATTAATAAAAAAATTAAGATGGTTTTAATTTGGAAAAAAGCACCAAGTCAGTTTTAGTATTAAATTTTACGTCTTTCAAAGTTAATTTCTTACTAAAACTGCTATCTCCGATAACAAAAACAAGTTGGTTATAGAGTAAAGGTTTTGGAAGTATGGTAGACATTCGATACAGTGAACTAATAAAAACCAGGCCTGTTCACTGGAGCGAGATTGTTCATTCGACTCCTTGAAGCAAATTTCATCAAAATATGTTTGTTTTGAATTCATCGAAAATAGAATATAATTACAACTTTTATAAGAAAGAACATTTTATTTTTAACAAAAACAACTCATCCGTAAAAAAAAAACGTAAAACGCAACAAAAAAGATTCAACAAATTTAAGCTGTGTTAAGATAGTCTGTCGTCTTCGTTTGCTTTTTCTTAGAATTGATATCAATATCGCCTCTTCTTATAATATTTTAAGCACCAAAACATCCACTTTATTGCTAGTTTCATATTGAAGTGCTTCCTCAAATAATTGAACAGCATCTCTAGAGGAAAGTGGACAAATCGAATGATCTACAACTGGTTGTTGTTCTTTTTCATTTTCGTAAGGATGTTTTTTGTTCACTATTTCGAATAGCCTGTATAAAACATTGTGTGTTCACTGCATTGGATTGTTCACTATGTCGAGCGTCCAGTGTATGTAGTTCTAATAGTTAAACTGACTTGGTTCTATATTTATGTCCGACACTGTATAGCTTATTTCGTTATATATCAAGCAATACCTTAGAAGATTCATCACTCGTATTAGAAGGCTTAATCAAGATATGAGCATTATACTCTTCTCCATTACTTTATCCATTTCACTTTTCAAAGAGCACCTTTTTTTACAATTTTTACCTGCAAAAGGAATTGCTGGTGCTAGCATTATAATGTTTGAAAGTGGTAGTGGTTAGAAAACAGGAGGTAGAGCATTCCACATTCGTGTTGTGCGGCAGAGAAACGAATCCCTATATTTCACAGTACGTTCGTATACAGGCTTTAAAGCGAACTGATGAGCATTTCTGGCATGTGGGGTATAATGGTTGAAGTGTTGAAGGAAAGGAATGCAACTGGCTATTTCATTTGAGCACATACGATGGAAATATCAATAAAACAATGACTAAGAGGGTAAAGCGAATTCGCAATACCTCAATCTCCAATAAGTTTTATCGTTCGTTTTTTTAGTTCTATCAAGTAGCTCCAAATGTGTAATTAGTGCACCGGACCAGATATGAGCATTATACTCAAGTTTAGGGCGAATGAAATCTATTCAGATCAGAAGGGATAAAATATTCATTGCACCGCTTAAGGAAACCTAGAAATTTCGCACCTAGACAGCGGTTGGCGACGTTGAATATGTGGTCATTCCAATTAACGCACATAACGAGGATGGAAGGCCTGCAAGTTCCATTCAAAGAAAATGGCAGAGTATTGGATTTTCGCTTCAATGACAGAAGACAACATTGTGTTTTGGAAGCATCAAACTCTACTCTGTTGGCTGTATCCCACTTAAGTTATCTATCGAGGTCAGCATTAAATGAGCTTAACATATTTTGCCGTTCCAGCTCCACACCCGAAGATAAGGGACGTAAATCCAAAAACGAAAATGCGAAGCTAAGAATTGAACAGTATTAAAGGTAATTTCTAGTCCACTGAGGAATAATATCATAAATTTCAAATGCACGCATTTTGGAAAAAAACAGCTTGAAACAAACTCTGTCAAATGCTTTTGAAATATTAAGCGCAATGATCTATTCATCACCATGGTTACTAGTAGACCTGTTGCCGCGAAAACCGTACTGCAACATTGTTAAGAATTTGATCCGCTGTCCCAAAAGTGCTTAAAGCGTTTTCAGGTAGATGATGCAGATGATGATGTAATATTCTGTTTCATACCCCAACACTTGACCTTTCGCTGAATAGTCTCTTGGAAATACCTCAAAAGTTTGAAGTGGATAACTAATGAACTAAATAATTATGCACTTTACTTTAAATAAATAAATATTTTTAACCGCAATACACGACCTTAAACTTGGTTTTTTCAACTTATTGTGTGGGTGTGAAGTTATATTTCTTTTTAGCACGAATCAAGAAGGACAGCTAATTTTATGCTAATTCTGATATCTTAATAAAGGTTAAAGAAAAATGTGTACACTTTGAATTTGGCAGACTTTCGCTGGGGATGGCGAAGAGGAAAGAATTTTATATGGTATGGTTTGTTGTTGGTTTGATAAAAGCCTTCAACTCGTCTATTCAGTATAACAATCATTCCAGTCGATCATACCAAGAGCTTGGAAATGTGCTAAAATAATACATGTGCCTAAAATTGGCCCGGAGCAGTATAACTTTTATGGAACATTTAAAAGATCTGTTAAGCTAAATTTCGATCTATCTTCTGATCACTCGACTGTGATTCAGACATTAAGCCGATGCCTATGGACAAATCAGAAGACTCACTTGGAAGAAAATATTTCGTAGCGACTTGATGTCTTCCAGGTCTTAGATAATTTTTGGCATAAGGTATAAGCTAAAATTAGTTCTTATATAACAGAGAATCGTGGTAGGAGTTTTACAAGGAAGCGTTCATACTCCGATCAATAATTTTAATCCACAATTAAGATATTCCGCAAGAAGAAGTAACAACTGTAGCTTTGTTTGCGGATGATACAACTATACTGCCTTAACACAATTATGTCAGCAAAAACTTAGCTCCAAATAGGTATCGACAGTGCTTATGAGTGGATAAAGACTTCTCGTATTCTACTCAATGAAACCAAATATACACACGCTAGCGTTTAAGCCCTATAAGACCGAAGCTCACACTTTTTGTACTCGATAGCCATAATCTTCCGTTTGACAAAGCATTTCATACTCAGGTGAATAATATTTCATATCATATCATACTCAGTTGGTATTGTCATGTTCAAAGGAGGGATCCTACGAACCCCGTCAAAAAGGCAATGGCAATCAACGTTCCCTTACAATCACGTTAGAGAGGCAGGCCTAAAAACTCCTGGATCACACAAATGCAGAAACACCAGCATTTGATTGGCCTCAATCATGAAGTGATTCAAAATCGGGATGCCTGCAGATATCTTGTCACAGAGGTGAAGCACCAAATACAATACTTTTAGGTTGTAGGTACTAATGGGATTTGAATCTGGAATATACCGCTTAGTAGAAGTAGAAGTCCAACGCCCATAGCCACACCCACAGTGTGAACGTTTTATTCTCCAAATTGAATTTCAATACTTGCAAAGCGACTATGTCATCACTGCGACATTTCACGTACTCACGATATCACATCACAAACTAGTTTGTTTACAATGCTCTCTAGATATACATATAACAAGTTATTTAGATTCTCAGTTAATTAAAATGCTTAATGTCAGAGTTCAAAAAACGTTTCAAAAATACCACTTAACCGTCTACCTGCATAAATATACCTATTCAAAACTTTAAGAAAACATTAAGCACACCTTCACAACGATTCTAATTACCAAAACAACTCCACTTGTCCTTGACTGAGAAAACATAAAACAAAAAAATGTTCATATCTTCGACACACAATCAGACGCATACGCGTGATATTCCAATTTCCTACAACACCATCTAATGGTACCGTTCACATAGGACGAGCGCGTCTTATCACCCGCACCTCATTAACAAATACGATCGTGAGCGTGACACAAGTTGTTTGGCGCTTACCGATGTTGCCCCCAAATTTAAGCAGAATGTCGTCATTACGTCTGTTTACCGAGAAGTTGTATTAATGCTGCTTTTACTTCAAGCTGAAAAGTTGAATGTGGCTTACTGACTGGTTGGCCTTGTGGCCAACGGAAAACACCAAACGCGCTGGCAACCATAAATTTTCAACCGAATGTAGGAATTAGCTTAACATCGCGTCGTGTCATTTGCTTATAAATCGCTTTTTTATGGCGCGAAGATTGCGTCTTATTGGAAATTGAAATTAAAGCCGCCGGCCACCGCCGCCGCTTCGGTCATATTGACCCTGAACTTGATGAACGTTTATGGGTTTGGCTGAAAAGTGCAAAAGAAAACCCACAACGACATAGTTCAAGGCTTGCAGCTTTAAATAAAATTCTTTGAACTACAATTGAACCAGTGTGACATAGTGTACATTTGTAACTAGATAGGAAACCCAAACAATGAGTGGGAATTTTTTTTCCGCTTTTTTTTTCACTAGTACCATCTGACAGAACAGGGAATAATTGTATTGACACAAGTTTCCCATTAGACAAGCATTCGTGCGGGAGATAAAATTTGTTTGAATTTGAACACGATATGCTGGATTTTTTGGGGTCATGTGGAATAAAATTTTGTTTTTTTTCTATTCCACCGCGCGGTAGCTAGTATGTACATACATACATTTGAATAGATGGCGGAGTTATGTAAGGCTCTCGTCACATTAAGCATAATTAATGTTGTTGTGTTAAAATTGCATGTGATGTAGACCCTGTGATGATAGTCAATTCATTCGCAGTCTAATAAAGAAAAACAATGTGTTGACGAATACTAAATTAAGAACGTTATGGAGGGAAACTATGGCAATTAGTTTTTATGGCTAACAGCTAGTAAGGCAGAGAGACACATACACAGTAAAGTGGGCGGAAGATTTATTTTACGGGCGATTAGTTTGATTTTTATCTTGTTGTGTGCGATGCGATGCATTCGGGATTAGATCAGATTTGTTTACAACAATGCAGATAGCCTACTTGTTGTGAATATGTTTGAGTACGCAACTTTTTTTTTGTTTCTTTTTCTTTTGCGCAGTATAGTTTTATGTTGTGATATATGTAATTGTTTTGTTAAAGGTTGTTTCGTAAAAGAACAAAAGTTAGTTGCTTTCAAGAACACTGAAGGGATCAACTTCTTCGACCCTTCTTCTTTTATTTTAAAAGTGTTGATACAATAAATAGCTAATTGCTGAGAATTTACAGTTATTCATATGAAGTTTGGTGAATATTTCAGTTAAATTTTTGGCTTTCAACCGACTTCAAACACATAACAGCGTGCATGAGTTGGTTAAGTGGCTCCATATGGCGGCTACCTTATGAAAGCGAGTTCTTAGTCCTAAGCAGAGAGTTTAGTTAACGAAATGTTAGTCCCTCAAGAGGGCGAATAAAGAAGGAGAAGGAGCTTTAATCTTTTATCTGTTCCTCAATGCGGATGTAGCCTTCGGTCGCGTTATCCTTACAGTTTTCATTACAATAATGTTTTTTTTTTAAATAACAAACGTGCCACTGGCTTCCTATTCTTCAGCCCTAAGAATATATAATACTAAGTCATCAATGGATGCCCTTGCTAGAGATGCCGATAGAGTCAACACAGGTTCAGGACCCAAAAAAAAACTTCTTCCGAACCTTGACGAGAAAGTTTGTTGGAGATCTCATTTACCATAAATCCAGTATGACCCGGAACCCAAACAAGTTTCAGAGTGTTCAGTCTTCCGACCGAATTTAGAGAGTTCTTAAGTTGGAGAAATAAGCAGCCGAAGTTCCGGTATTATTGAATAAGATTTGGAGTCAGACATTAGACAGTAACTAAACGTTACTCCAGTACGAGTCTTATCAAAAACCATCCATCTTTAGGCGAAAAATTACCTTCAGGGTTGCTTCCTTGATATAAATGTCAAGCAGTGGTAGATTTATTAGCATCTAGAGCAGAACCAGCTGCTCTAAGAAAGACCCGATGCAACCCAAACATACCGTTCTATAGAGTTGAGTGAAATAAGCAATGACATATTGCCGTGAAAGCTTATTTCACTAAACAACCGATGCAAATAACAAGGTTAGCTTTAGTATCGTCGTTTATATCCGTAGGCGCTTTGTCGAATTCCTTTATTAAATCTAAGAAGATCCACCGAGGGCCCATTTCTAGTACGGATACTATCGATCATGTCCAACACATCCCTCGATTTCGCACTTACATTTAAAAGGCCTGACCCGGCAGGAAGAACAGCAATACGTAGAGGTATATTGCACGAACTGCAATCTGAAATGTGTGGTGTGCTGGTGGCAAAAGATGTTTGTGTATACCTGTTTCAAGTCCTTCATCTCTTCTGGATCCTTTAGTAAATACTACTTTATTTTGTCTCCAGTTAAAGCGGTCAGGGAATGTAACCTCCGAGTTATGGTTATATCTAAGTAGTAACATACAGTTGCCTCTCATTAATTCAAACTGCGTTAATTCGAATCAAAATTCGAAGTTATCACGAGTTCCCTTGAAAATCCCTTTATATTTCGAACAAAATCTATACATTTTTAAGAACTTGGTAATTCGAATAAAAAAATCACTGCTACGTAACAAAACGACGCGTTAATTCGCAAAGGCGTCAAACTCCCGACAATTCAAAATTATCAAATTGCATAGAGGTACATTTTGAGACAAGTTCAAACTTGTAACTTGTATATAGTTTGATACACTCTCCGTTTGGTTAGTTTAAATTTTCGCTGGTTGGTAAAGTTTAAATGCTTGACGACTGCTGAAAATTAGCAGTTAATAAATAATAATTGATGACAATATATCTCAATAATTCGAACTTTCATATTTTTTTCTCTCAAAAATTTCGAACCATTTGATATTTTAAACTCTCGATAATTCGTACTATTATAAAAGTCCTTCATGTTTCGAATAAACGAGAGTCGACTGTATATGTTTTTTTAAGAATTTGGTTTTTGTTGATTTCTTGTGCAATATATGTATGGCAATAGCTGTGCCAACACGAGATAATTTTGTAGTTTATTCAACTTTGCTTTTGACGAGTGCTTTATAATTAAAAATAGTGTGACTCATGCCCAAACTTTAGAATAGACTACTGCTGTTTCATAGCTAGTTCCATGCTTTGCCCTAATTCATGCATAAACTCTTATACCAAAAAGTGAAACGTTTCTAAATTGATCGAACTTAACTATGTGCATCTCTTTTGGGATTGACATTTAAGCAAATATGTTGCACAAAATTTTTCAACTTTGTAACGAGTCAAACTGAATCCCAAAATTATTAATTGGGAGTATAAAGTGAGCTTTTTTAATGATGTTGTTTTAACAAATTCTGCTATAACCGTCACCAACAAGAATTAGCTTCGACTTTTTTTTTGACAAACTTATAAGAGTTTATTATTTATTTATTTTTATTTTTAATTAATTCTTCCTTATGTGTGCTAAATTATCAATTTGAAAAGAAGAAGGAAATTAAATAATAAATTTTCATTGCTACACAATAATTTCCATTTCAATAAATAATTTATTATTACCGGAACAGTTTTAGAAACAATTCATGATCATGCACCGTGAGCAACTGACGCAATTATTGTTTGACATGCAATCGTAATATATGTGCCTAACTGTATTGCGTGCATTATACTTCTGTGAACAAGACCTACTTTAAGTAGTTAAAAAAATATATACATCTATACAAAAATTCACAAGCATTGATTGAATAAAACAATTACAAGTGACAGGCATAAGTCCTATGAAAGAGGTGTTCAATTTTTAAACAGTTCAGAATACAAAGATAATGACTATACCTATACAGTGGCGGCAAATACGGTAATGATGAAGAGAAGTGCATTTTATGTATTTAAAAAGCTGAAGACCTCTTAATCTTTCTAATCGTTTATGTGTTAATAAATGTGACATCATGGCAAACCTATCAATTATACATAGTTGTCTTGTTTTCCCACTTTTATTCCGATTTTCAAGAAGACAACAAATAATTGGTTCGGATGTACATACATAGGAGTACATGAAAACCTTTTTTTAGTTTTCATCTGGCGTTTTAGGACTCAAAAACAAAACTCCAAAGAACGAAGGATAATGAGATAGAACGATGAGATAATTAACTAAACCAAAAGTAACGCATCCCGAATACAAACTTCTTATGGCAAATAGGCCATTCGGATCATATAACTCAAATAGGTATAACAGTTAACCATTTTTAATGTACTGGTACCAAAATATTCCGAGTTTTGAGCAGATAAAGTTCATGTTGTACAAGTGCAAGATCTGGCAATAAAGGGTTAAGCAAAATGTGAAAATGCCATAAATCCATCTTTTCTGCTGAAACACAGGGTTTTCCAAATACAAGTTTCTTTTTGAAAATGCAACACAATGAACAAAATTAAATTTTTCCATGTATTATGGCTTTATTAATTATAAAAAACATTCCCAATAAAAAAAGTCGGTTAACATAGCTGTGTAACGCCCACCGTTGACCGAAACGTTGTCTCCAGCATAAATTTCGAAGAAAAATGGTGCAATGATGCCACCACTCCACAGTCCGCACCAAACGGTCATTCTCGTCAGTGTGCACCGTACACGAACTTTTTGCACAAAATTGCGTTCAGCAGGAGTGGTAGGTGCTTGATTTCAGCCAAAACTTCTTTTCAAAAAACCCACTTTTTGGGCTACACAGCACTCACTTTGGAAATAAGTTTTCAATATTTCCCAACGTTGTTCAAGTGTAAAAGGCGTCTCATTTCGTTCCGCGGAGATACGATACTGACTTTATGTCAAAATTTCGAGCGGGAAACAGTATCGAAATAATCTATGATTTAAAAACAAACCACTAGATTGCGCACCCTCTTTGGTTACACTTTTTAGTTCGAATTAATAGAAATTATATAGGTTTCTACGTATATCGCTATTTATGGATAACAAAGCACAGTAGTTTGGACAGCTAAAAGAAGAGTTTCTTCGGTCACAGAGGCCAGGAAGGAAGACTGGTTCTTGATTAGCTCGACTATGTTCTTTTCTTACCCTTTTACCCTCTCAACATGATGCCCGTTTAACACGTGCTGAAAATCCATCTTAGTTCGGATTTTTGAAGTTTCTGGTAGGTGAATCCAGAGCAAGTGTTTTTACTCCGGAGCTATCTGTATACTATGGCTAAGTATGCTAAGACTTCCAACATCGAACCTGATCCTAATTCAACTTTCGTTCAAAACAACCTTGTTCGCTAGTGGTGCAGGTGTCAGCGTAACACCTACGATAAAAACCCTTTATCTAATTACCTTCCCCCTTATAACTGCCAACGGCATTCATAGTTTGATATGATCAACTAACCGTATAAGGCGTCAATATTAGTTTTAAAATGCACACAAAAAGCTTTTAATAGGTTAACCTCAAAATAGGAAATTTTCACTTGAATTGCAATATCTCTTCTTAACGTGGATATCCTGAAATCATATAACCATTTGCAGATCAAATATGTAAACAAACTAAAAGTGAACATGAAGTGAATTTCGAAGATGGTTACAGTCCCGCTCAACCACTGAGCTTTAAAAGGACAACATGCGAATTACAAAACCGGCTTGTGCTGCCACTATAAGCCAAAGAACAAAAAATGAGGTGATTGAACGCTTGTCTTACAAACAAATTAACACCGCCACACATTGAGAGGCGTACGAAATGATTTAATGCGATAAAACACAGCCTCTGACGAATGTCAAAAATACAACCAATTAACACCTTTACAAGTCTGTTTAAATACTTAATTCAATTTTTTACAGATCCGCCCTTTCACCTGGCCCAATATGAAAAAAGAAATGCGTTAATTGATAAATCTCTACACGAAATTCTGCCTTCAATGGTGCGGCTTAAATAAAATCCACTTTAATTCCAAAAAACATAAAAAAATACAAAATTAATAAAAACAAACACTTAGTGACCCTCCTCCAATCTGGCACAAATCTCTCTCTCTTCACTACCTACATTCCATCCATCATTCTTCAGAAGACGCTGCTATCTCCTCCTTTCTAAGCTTCATGACGCATCACTAATTGCATCCATAAACTACCAAAAGCAATTAATTAGTGCATTTAGAAACGCATTCTATATGGTAGCTCCGGAAGACCTCAACCACCACTTATTTCGAGATTCGACCGACAATAACGCAACGCAATGGAAAATCCAAATAGTTCCACATTGCTATTTTCGGTCCTATTCACTGTCAAGGTTCTATTCCATGCACACTGAAGTTGCAGCTGGAATTTTTGTATGTGCTTCTGGCATACAACTTCTAATGCCTTGCGAAAGTGAACGAACCATCCCATACATATGTGCTTACGAGTGGTCTCCTCACCTTCAACCATTAGAACTGCTTTTTTTTACCTGTATACAGTGGCACCATGGTATCGTATCTAATTATAGAATGCACTAAATTTAATAAAATAATCCATGAAGCAGAACATGGAAACAAACAGAGTTCCTCACCCGAACTGCCACGACAACACACCACCATCACACACCGTGGCAGTGATTTTTACTACGACGACGACGACGACGACGACGATGTTGATGATGGACTTACCATGAGAATTTGGTTCTAGATACTCGCGAGTACGCGCAAGTACGGGAGTATTTTCATGGGTAATTTATAATTAGCTCATAGTTGGTGGCGAAAAAGGAGCGAAACGGAACTTGAGTAGCACCGAGCGGAACACCAAGTGGTTTTAGAATTCATTTTCGACCTATATAGACGCTTGCAATTTTATTTATTGCTTCACTGAGAATATGCATACCATGCACAAGCACAAGCACATATATGTAGTGAAGAGCCCGTTAATTAATTTATTGAGGGAGTTGTGCAAGGAAATTGCGGTTTGACAATGTCTTCAATTGCTAAAGGGGGAATCTTTGAATTCCCTAAGCCCGTTAGGGGGCAGAACAAAGTGGCCATAAATTTGAATTTATCGCCCGACACAATATATGAAATATAGTATCTTGTGTGTTTGTGTGTATAGACGTTTAACCTGTTCGTATATGTATCGAGAGAGGATTGCTAAACATTCGACTGAGATAACCAGTTTGATAAACTGCGACAGGTGCAATATCTAGGTGAATGTTGCCTGCCGGTATCAATAGGATAGGATAATTTATGTTCGAGTTGCATTGCATAATTATGATCATTGAGCAGCAAGGTTACTCTGAATACAGGTTACGCTGATGCGATTCATAGATACACTTCACTTTAATTAAATTTTCAAAATGGTTTTTGGGCAATTTTAAGTGCATCGCAGTAATCTTTTTAAGTTTTCCTATAACATTAGTCCACATTTGTCATCATAGAATTTAAGCTCCACACATCATGTACAATGTAAGTGCCCCAGTTTGCTAAGTGGATTGTACTGCATTACGGATTTTGCAACAAAGTTGTACTCGAGCCATAGTGTGTGACCAATTCATTGCCAATAACATTCCGATGTTATGCTGTGCTGGCAATAACATAACGACGTTCTTAGAATTTTACGTTAATTGGTTCTCATTTGGAAGAATCGCAAAGAAAACCTGTAAGCCGGAATGCTCTAATTAAATAACCCTAGCGATAAATTGCGTTACTGCAAAAAGGCTTGCTTTAAATACCATACAAACAAGCATGTTTGGATGTAATTTGATATTCTTGGAGCAATCTTCGAACCTGGAACCCGGGTATGCCAAAAATTTCAGTATTCAGTATTTGCTGCTTAAATTTATCTCGACTCGACCACATCAAAACAAATAATTGCAGGGAATATTCAGTGAAAAAAAGAGTCAACCATGTTCTACCAATGTAGAAGCTAGGAGATACAAACCTCAAAGCAACTGCATCTGGAAGTAGAACATTAGGAGGAATTTTGTCGCTCCTTTTGTGGATATTGGCCATTAACAAGATAACTTGTTAAGCTACAATATAGTGGGGTTAACATTATTTCCAAAGCAGATGACGTAGCAACATTAGGAACGGTAACATTTCCTACCCACCATTAGTGAACTAATTGAACACGCATTAAAATCATTTTTTTTTTTGTTCTAGGTTGCTACTATCCGATGGAGCGCTCAGACACAACTACAGGTCCATTGTACTACCATTCAGACACCTTACATTAATGTACTTAGTTTTCCCGTCTTTCGGCACTCACCATGTCAGCCCCGAAAATCCGCCACCTGATGCGAGCATAGGCCGGACAACTGCAGAGAAAGTGTTCTGCTGTGTCATCCTCTTCACCGTAAGCAGGACGGGTAGTGGTCTCGCTTAAGCCTAACACATTTTAGTGTTTAGCAAAAGCTTGGTGGCCCGAAAGGACGAGAAACGAAAAAATTAAAATCATTAACTAGTGGACAAAAGATATGCAAGAATCTGCAGCGAAAAGCGCTGTAAAAATCAGTTAGCAGAGCAGTATCCTCAGACTACCTACGACCGCACCTCAAACCATTCAGCAGACCATTATACCAGCAGAGAGCAACGGGAAAGGGATGAACCAGTAGCTGACTCATAAATGGACACAGGCATTCGTTTGCCATATTTAACGAAGCTCTGTACCAAAGGAATACATTTTGACACCCTTATGACAGCCGTATCTTCCAGTCGAAGATTTTGCCAGTCGGAGAGGTAATTGGAAATGGAAAATGCATCTACCTGATAAAGACCTATTAGTGGCCGCGGTGATGAATATAAAGGAAATAGCCTCCAGTTTCTATTCCACTGCAAATTGTACGTTTCTACAAAAGTTTGGAAATACGATTTATGGTGGTATCTACCGGAGCAGCAATTACATATAATCATTCGTCCAATACAAATATTTTCCCCTCTTAAAAGGATAAGTGCCCGTTGAAAAAATTGCTAAAATACTACTGCCCCTGCAATCATCCGAATCATGTCATTTATAAATTCCCACAATTTAAATCCAAATGCTGACATGCCTCCCTGCGGCGGAAATGAACCAGGAATCAAGGAATCAGCTCGAATGCTTTAGCAGAATCAAGTTGCAAAGACTTCGAGCTGGTCAAGCGAAAATAAGTACTTAGTTTTTGCTTGAAAAGATTTGTGCTTTCGTTGAACTTTCGAAACAGAAAAGTCTCGTGTTTTTTTAATCTATCGAAAAAAGCCATCCAAAAGAATCAATGGAGGTGTTATTAAGAAATCCTTTCTTTCAGTTTGGGCTGTGCGCTACTGAATAAAAAATTTAGCATTAAAAACATCAATGAAAATTGATAAAAAATTTAGGTAATTAAAAAATGTTTGCTAAAGATGACTTCGATTTTAATTCCATTTCAAATTATTTTCACATTTTAAAATCAGTGAATATAGCCTAATGCTGATGATATTGACATCATTGGGAAAACGCGGGGAGTTGTCACTGGCGCATTAACAAGGATCGAAATGGAGACTGCGAACATGGGTCTGGAAGTACATATATGCTGTCAACGAGAAAGGACTGTCTACTATCACTTCGCAAAATGACATCGACGCAGAGATCAAGCGAAGAATCACTCTAGCCAATCGCTGTTTCTTCGGGCTAAAAAGGCATCTAAGAAGTAAAGAAGTCTCTCACAGAGCCAAGGAGATATAATTAAGGCCTCAAAAATACCGGTCCTACTGCATGGTGCAGAAGCATGGACCCTGTCAAAACTGGATAAAAACCTTCTGGGATGCTTTGAGCGAAAGGTGGCCCGCACAATTAATAGCGGGGGACCGTGCTGGCTGGAGAGCTTGTTGATTGAGGCTGTGGTCCACCCCGGACTGGAGGCGCCACCAAAAGTAAAGTAAAGTAAGAATGTTGTTTTTCTTAAATATCTTGACTGCACCGCTACTTAGTCAAGTCCAGGTTATATCAGCAAACTTATTTTTATTTGAAAAATTTATATTGTTTTTTGAGCCAAACCTATCGGGGTTAATCTTAAGAAAAACCATCCTGTAGACTGAACTAACGTATTGTCCAAGTTTGGGGTGAATCGGTCCAGCAGGTTCCCGAGTCTTTATCGGACTTACCCAAAAATATTTTTTTTATAAATTAAGACTAGCTATTTAAAAATCTAAAATTTCCATTTAGCTGCCAACTACTTCACCTACTTTACTCCTTACATTTACTTAAAAGAAACGCACTTGTACATAGTGTCCTAGAAAAAAAATTGAGGCTAACGCTGTTGAACTTTGAATTAAGTGAATCTAGAAATTCTTACACATCTTGGCGTTGGTCCAACCAAGCTGTAATGACCTTCACCTGCACTCATACACGTATACGTATGCATAGCATATTTGAATTAGTCTCTTCGCTAGAACATAAGCGTATTCAAAGTTTGTATAAAAAAAATTATCCCCTTTGTCTTGCATCACTTAAACTCAATGGCAATGTACCAACAACACATACATATATGCTTGTTTTAATTACTCTACTCTACCTCACTTTGAGTGACATTTTTGGTTAATTTTTGGGTCACACAGAAAATTAAAGTCATGTCACATCGTAAGCATGTCAGGTCAAAACATTTTCCTCCCACTAAACTAAGATAAACTCTCTCCCTCTCTGCAAAGAAATAAATAACTTTTCGGCAAAATAATAATGTGCAATTTTGTTATTATTTTTATTTAATGTCCCGCAGCAATAACAAACAGCAAAACACAAATAACGATGAAATAATGAGAAAATGTCAAAACAAGTGAAATGAGACTTGAATGTGTCGCGTCGTCGGTTTCATATGGGGTAAAGCACCGATGCCGTAGCTTTTTTTGCTATGTATTTTCTGTAAAGGAAATATAGAAACAATAAATATCATTGTTGGGGGAAAATGAATATAACACTTTGCATAGGTATTGTAAAAATTGTATGGTCGGTTAGGTTTGCACGGTTAATTGGACAAATAATGGAATTTTGGAAGAGAGAAGGTGCTTTGTTTTGGTTAGAGGTGTAATAATATGTTGTAGTGACGTTAAAGTTTATAATTAAAATTTAGACAGTAAAAATGGTGATTTGTGAAAGCTCGTAAGAAAAGTATAAGATCAGAGAAAATCAGAAGACATTAAGAAAAAATCACACAATTTGTCTATCCCTAACAACAGGATATTTTACATTACAAATCTGAAAAATATTTCAAGAAATACGTCTTTTTGAGCCTTAAATTCTAATTTTGTAAGATATTCTAATAAAGCCAGTTTTTTAAATCGTACTCGGTTTTGCAAAGCATTTTTTAAGTTATTTTACTACCTATCTTAATAATAAGGCAAAGCTCAAATATAAGTATTCGATTTCGAAGAGGTTGCAGACTAAATGTCAATGCTGGAGTACAAGTTGTTTAAAATTTAGGTTCATTTAATTCTTCTGCCTTTAGAAAAAAATATTTTCCATTAAGATTCAGAGGTAAGCGCATACGCAAATATTAAGCTTTAAATGGATTTCTATTGAAAAGGGTGAAGTGATGTCTATTTAAAATTCCTTTTTGACTATATCAGCTTGAAAAGCTTCAACATTTACAATTTATCACTGTCTCCCTGACCTGTCGATAACTAAATTTAGTTTTATTTTATTTATAAAAAATATAGAAAACATTTTCGAGTGAGAAGAAGAAGTGTAAAGGGGTAGGAATAAACCTTGGAGTGATATGCAGATCAATCTTTAAACTAAGACTTAGCTTACAAAACATGAAATGAATTTAGGCAAAACTCAAATGTATAAAATGGAGATGCAATCTGAAAAATAATGGCAACATTTGATCACATACCAAATTTATTTAAATCACTTTTTAACTTTTGGAAAATTAGAATTTCTGAAAAACGACTCTAACGATAATGATTTTCTATTATACATTGGACACTTTTGATCGAATTGTTAAGAATTCTCATACTTGTCAAAATCATTAGAGCCGTTTTTGAGAAATTTAATTTGAAGAAAATCGTAATTTGAAAAAAAAAAAAAAAAAAATTATTTAAAAAATCAAAGTATCCAAATTTGTTCAACTTTGAAAAACAGTAAATTTTTTGGAGTTCCCTTTATTAGTTTTCGAGATATTGGCGGTTTTATAAATTACCGTTAATAGATTTTTTTTCCAAAAACTTATTATGCAGTATCCTATTCCAAGTATTCTTAGTACAAAAAAAGACCGAAATCTTCGGAACCATTTTCGAGCAAATTAGTGCTAAGTGATTTTCACCAAAAAAATCGTATTGCAGGTACCGTTATTTATAACGATAAAGCAAAAAATAAAAAGATGCCACGAGATGTAACCCCAAAAACATTATATACGAACTTAAAGGCAAATCCGTTGAACCATTTAGCGATACGGCTCCCGGGCAGATAGACAGACATATGTTGATGTTCAATGTGCTGCGTGCAGCTGGTGTTTCTCAAAATATTGCAGCTATGTCGCATGGTATTCCATCCCTGTGCAGAGCACAATTTTGTGCTCAATTTTGTATGAATCCACACATTTCGACGGAAACGACCGCTATCGTTCAATATTAGATCTGAGCCGGTTCTAATGACTCTAACGACGCCGGTTTGGTGGCATAAACCAATGATTTAACGTAGACCCATAAAAAAACGTCTAGAGTTGTTAAATCACACGATCTGCGCGGCAAATCGAATAGGCCATTTCTCCATATAACAAGTTCATCAAATTGAGTTTTTCCGCTGTGTGGCTTATGAGTTTTAATCTGACCAATAGTGCAGATTCTGTTTGTTGACGAAGCGATTTAAGTTGCCGTTAACGGATCAGAATTTAATTATTTGTATACTTTACCATGATGAAAATATTGTTTTTACTGAATGTTTTGACATTAATAGTTTAGTCATTGGTTTAAGAGTGCGTTCACTAAGGGGTACAATTCGGTGAGTCTGCCTTTGTGACAGAAGCAAACAAAAAAAAAACACGTTTTAAAATCTGTACAATTCTCGCCCAATTGAACAAAAAAATTATTATTCGAATTTAGTATCCTAAAGTACTTTGTGCCGAAAGTGATTTAGGTTGTCTCCGAAAAAATGTCCTTGAGATCTATACGCCATGATTAGACCACTCCTCTCATACGCATCGGTTGTTTGGTGGAAGAGGCTTTCGCGAAAACGTGTTAGTGCTTCTCTTACCAAACTCCAGAGAACGGCATGTCTCGGCTGAACAGGGGTCTTGTACCCCGCCGGGCTCTGCTCTAGATGCTTCGATGAAACTTCCAACGCTTCATATGTTTTTAATATAAGGGTATACGCTAAAAACCATATCTCGCTTGAAGAGAGCTGGATTTTGGTACAGGCACACTGGAACTTGCTCGAAAATTTTCTTTGAACCCTGTTTTATGGATATGATAGGCCAAGCAGCATTAAAAGCGCTGATCAACCCTCTAACCTCGTCGAAGTAAGTGCGCGAACCTAAGATTTCTCTCTAAATCAGGTCACACTGGCTTCCAGAGAAATTATATCTCCGATGAGCTTGCTTGGAGATCAAGGTTCAAAAGAAGTTTTCTCAGGACCCGAACCTTTTTTGGGTCTGCCTGCATCTGTAGTCATGTCTTCCATGCTTCGGTTTCTCGTGAGCACAAGATTCGGTGGCGCACTGCCATGGGTATGATATGTCTATGATGGCTTATCGAAGATCAGATCAGTAAGACATGATCTAGCTTTCCAAACTATACTATTCAGAGTTATTATAAGGAAATTGCATGACTTATTACGTAGAAAATGTATAAACGTTTGTTTTGTTGAATTTTTTTACATCTACTGCTAATACAATTAACTTAAAGGTATCAGACGTCAGCGTTATGGCTCTAATCTTCGGACCCATTCACTGCAAATCTTTTTCAAATACAGTTGATTTCTTTAAAACAAATTTAATAATTTCATCTGTCTCTTTGTATGTCCAGACCCAGCTTCAAATTTACGACAATGCCTATAGCTAATCAAATTAATCCCATGATAATATAATTGTGTTGTTAACAAAGGTTTAATGCAGAGCTAAGTGACGTTAATTTGCCTTCTTATAACATATATCTTACAGTCCCTTCTCCTAAATACCATTTAACCACCTCCAACCCTTCAAATCGACACATTTTTGATATTCATCCTATGCTGGTACATACCACCATATACCTACAATACACATCGAAACAAACAGCTCGTATTGGTAATCCGTCGTCCTTCTAACAGGTTACAGATTAAAAGTGTACCACAGCCCGTACTATTTGCAGCATTTCTATAAAGCCAAAACTATGCAGGCAGTTCTTATGGTCCTCGCAGAAGCAGTATACCCGTGTTTCGGTGAATTTCGCCGACGGTGCGCTTGTTGCGATTAGTAAACATAGGTTTATCACCGACGAAGACGACTATAAAAATAAAGGACTCCAGCATTTGTGACCTTTTTGGGCGATAAATTCTTGTTCAATGCAAGAACTTATCACATACATTCATGTATAGTCACGTAAAATATGTAGGTAATACTTTGAATATTTTTATGCGTAGAAAAATTTATACGAACATAAATGTTTCAACAATGTCATTGGGTAGGATTAGATGCGAAACATGCCAGTATACTGTAGCTAAAACAATTCCAATTTACCCTTTTAGAATACGTGTATGTAATAAAAGGATTAAGTATATTGAAGGTCGATGAATTCACAAAATTAACAAGGTCAACAAAATTCGTAATCAAATTTTGTTTATGGAATTGTACGACCTTGTAGAAGCGTTCTCGAATAATATCGGCTCAATGATGCGTGTTTAATGGCTAAAGCGCTTCAGAAAAGTACCTTTTGCGATTTAATTCAATACAATTTTTACGCTTAATTGTTGAAGTTTTATATGTGTCCAAAATTAAAAAAAATGAGACCAATGGCGAGTATAAAACGAAATGGAGGCAGTGTAGCAGCAAAAAATTACTCGATATTTGCGAAAATGTATGACATCAGAATGCTGTCCTACTGAATATGTACATATTGACGATTCTTCGATGGATTTGGTTTAATTTGTTTAATTATTCTTAAGACCTTAATTAAAATGTTTTTGGTTTCTTATAAATGTTTTCTGTGCGCCAAAAAACGCGAACGTGTAAAAAATGTGTTGAAAAATGTATGAAAATGTATGGGAATAACCTTGGGTTTGCTAGCGAAATTGTGATATTTGTGATATGTCATTGATAAGAAAGCTAAGAAATTTCTAATGTTAATTTATGTTGGGAGGAGTTAAAAATTCAATGATTGCGTAATTTGCAACTTTTTGCATAGACTATGTTCTTCAGATATGAAAAGCACAAAAATTAACAGCGCGTCATTGAATCAATATTGTTTCCCAAGTACCATAGCCCAGCCGATGCCTTAGAATAAGCGAACTTAATGTGGAACCAAGTAAGCCAATGCAGCGCTATCCAACTTTGACCGTGCAACTATGTAGATTCCCTAAAATTACTTCTACCGCAGTTGCAGTTGAAGGAAACTGCTTCCAGAATGGCATCATATTGGTGATCTCATTGAGTCCACTCCGAACCAAAGAAAGCAATCGTCTTACTAAGCAAGTAATCCGCGAGGTGAGGTAAGATTTTAAAGCGGCTCGAAGCATTGCAGATATGGCAAGGCCTTGGGTTCAAAATTGTCCAGTCGTCGGTGTGTTACATTTTATTTGCTTTTATCTTTGTCTTATAGCATATTTTGTCGCATATTAAGGCATAAATTGCTGTATACTTTCGAAGCTTAAATTCGAATTGCCGTGCAGAATAAGCGGCGTTCCTGTAGAGCTGGGCAGTTACATAGAAGATGTTATTCAGACTCTATTTCAAACTCAGGTTTAAAGCCGGTAGCATAGTAGGAGGAGCTTTATCTGGCAAGTTTATCCTCACGTGTACAGTAACCCAGCAGAGCAGAACCGAGTGATGACTTACAGTTCGAAGTGTCAAGATGCAATGTGCTACGCATGTCGCGTTTACAGGGTTGAGGTCGAATGCTTTAAGTGCAGCTTGACTGTCCACCAGCTTGAAAGACACTGTAGCAATCTGTCAGTCAATAGGACTAGTTCACATCCAGTGTCACTGAGATATATATAGGGCTTATATAGCCCTCTATGTTCATGAAAATGGGTATACCCTTAATTAGGGTACTTATAAGCGACATGAGTCCCTTCTGATCAAAGATTCCATGTACGCTTGAGTGTCAGAAGACCATTACAGCCAGACTTCAAATTTCGTTCTATGTTAGTTAGTTTTAGTATGTTCTTGGTAACGACCTCAAAGAGTTGCACCTTCCACCGTGTAAAACTCTATGAACACCAAAACTGAATCAAAAAGAAAACCTTGGAAGGCAAACTTTTAACATAGATTAAATGTCAGAGTAGAAGCAAAATTCTGCAGAGTTTTTAGAGTAACAGCGAGTTGCATCATTGTTTAATGTTGAAATGAATCACCGAATGCTTAATGCAAATCAACCATGTAACAAGTTAATTAACGTAAACATTTTGCATCACTGGAAACTCGGGAAAAGCATTACGTTTATTTTTGCAAAATTGATGCGCAAATGTTAACAAAAAATGTCATCAAGAAATTTGTAGATTGCATCAGCATCTATGGAATTGCGCATACAAATCGTGATTCGATTTCCTATTTTACCCGAAGGCTTCTTCCCTAATGAGACACATATTTTCCTCTCAGCCTTATTCACTAAGTTAAACTTTCCCACAAGATGTAGTTGATATTAGGCATTACTTTCTTTGAGAAGAGTTGGTCATTCGTCAGTCAAAAATTTTTAGAAAAATATTTACGCTTTCGATATTTATACTAAGAGACATAAGCATGTCTGTACCATTGGCGTAGCACGGTTGCTTAGCTATTTACCTACATACAGACATACCTCTTAAAATCAATAAACGTCCAGCGTTGGGCGCCATTTTTCATACCTGACAATAGGTCTCCAAAGATAAAGAGCATACCCCTATTCTACCGCCACTCAATCATTTATTAATAATTCATCATCAGATACACTTTCCACCAACAGTGTGCTGACGCGCAACGCTATCTCTGACTGAAATAATGAGAGAAAAAAGAAAATTTCCTACACATTTACTCTTATCGACCGACCACAATTGCTTCACGGTTGACCTTTTTTTTATGTTATGTCAAATAGACCTACCAGAACACGTTCTCACTTTTCATAGTAGAGACATTTATAAAAATGTCGTCCACATATTTCACTTTCATTTATTTATCCATTCGACTTGGAAATGTTGGAAATGTTCCATGTTACAATATTCATCGTTATGATGATATCATATTCACGAGAACGTACATTTACCTAATTGAACGACGCACTGATGAGGAACGACAAACGAAAAAGAAGGCGATGACATTCATTTAGAAAAATGAAAAAAGGAAAGAAGAATGTAAATGACAGCGCCAGTCCGACTGAATGACTAGGTACAAATCCCCCAGTTCCGACTTCTTGCTGATGTCATTTTGCGAGGCAGGAGAGAGTTCGCTCATAGCTCATATTATACATCTGACGGAAGCTCAAATCCAGAAATCACGCTTCTCACGCTCGCCTGGTTCATTACTTTTTTGTTATTCTGTTTTTGCTTCATGCAAAGGTTGCCAATGCCATCATAATGTTCGTTCTTTATGCCACTACTTTGGATATTAATCTAAAAAATTGAGAAAAAAAAACAGCTTTTTATTTTTCCATCATGCACCAAGGAAACAGACAAGTATCGTATCTATCCATCTGTACCGACATTGCATTCTCACTACTTAATTGTTGCATAAACTTTGTGTAATGTGTTTGGTGTTTTTTTTTCGTTTTGTTTTTCTTCGATTCGTTATTTTGTTTTTTGCTATTTATTATTTTGCTATTTTTCTATTTTTGTAGCTTCGCTTGAAGTCATGTGGTGTTGTTTTGCTAACTTCGCCTCGGTTAACCTCCCCGATCTATAGTCTTAATGTAAATTTTAATTAATCAACCTTAATGGCTTCAATTCAGAGGGCAATTTTTACTATGAAGAAACAGACAGACGCAGAAAAACCAGAGGACGGTTGCTGTTGTTCACCACACCACTTGGGTCAGAGAGTCAATAGAATTTACATAATGATACATTTAAACATGAGGTTAGGTGGCTCATTCACTTCTGTCATCGTTGGTCTTGGATGTGCGTCGTCGTCTTATTTGTTGTTATAAGCTTTGCGTATACTGCGCTACTCACTTTCGATTGTGTAATATTTTGACATTGAGGAGAAATGAGCGGTAGACAAATTAATGGGAAAACAGGTAAACAGTAGGTGATGTTGGGACACCGCAGGGTGGGCATCTTGGAGGGGAATCTTTTTTTTGTACTAAATTAATGTGACGGTTATCTGTTCTTTCATAACATATTTAGAATAATGTTGTCCATTTTAGGTTTTAGAGAGCAAGGGTGGTCAGTGGAGAATCTATCACCTTTCAACGTTGTAATGGTGACACCTCCCGATCTGTATCGGTTGCTTAAGGATTGTACACCACGCAGGTGGAGTCACCATGGGCATAGTCCAGTAAGAGATAAATTAAGAAATAAAACAAAGAAAACACGTTCTAGTGTTTATAACCTGGAAGGAGCAAGCACCTATCCACACCACACAACACTGAAAACGTTTAAACTAGTCTTTCTTGAAACATTTGAATTAGTTTGAATCTTTAGATTGAGAGTGATGCAAAAGTGATGGTTTGGGAGAGTGAGCAAGGCAGGCAACATCTTTATTAGATTCGCACAAATACTGGACGATATCGACGTCAATGGTAGTTTAAAGCTGTAAATTCAGATTCATTCGAAGTTTGATCCTTCCGCAAACAACTGCTTTGTTAATACAAATGAAACAAATTGAATTGGTTTTAATAAAAAAACGTAAACTTAAGTTTAAATAGCCTAACCCATTTTTATTTAAAATAATAATTTTTTGAAGGAACACAAAACAAAATACGTAAATGTGAAAAAAATCAACATTCTTAACAAAAGGACACATTCCTACAAACAGAACGACTGCGCATTTTTACCCTGGAGCACACGGTTTTTTATTGTATGAAACTACATGATAAGCTCCTAAATTTTTATCCTAAATCAAACATTCACTATGGCTGTATACTGCTTACGGTGCTTTTAATTGACGTTTTGGATTGCGACATCATTTTAACAATTGGTAATTTCAAGGTTTCACAATTCCCCATAAAATTGTGTGGCGCACAATTGTGTTCAATGAAATTTCATTTTTCAATCAGGGAATCATCAAGATCTTAGCTTGGTTTTGCACTTAGAATTTTAGTTTTTAATTTTTTCGTTTGTTCCGCCATTAAAATTATAAGTATTAGTTTGCTCCAGTTTTTTGTTTGTTTTTGTAATAATTAATAGTGCAACTACAGGACTGACGTTTCACATTTTTGATGGGGATTATGAATTGTGCCCTTTGCACAGTACTGGGCAGTACTTTTTAAATAAAGACGTTTTTGGTGCGGACCATAAGAGCAGCTAATCTAAACATTAAATTGAAGTAAAATTCATCGCTGGAGTCCAAAAATGTTACTAAAAAATCTCTATCCTTCCACCTAAATGCCCGCTTAATTGGTTTTGTGCTTTGGGTTAAGCAGTTTAATTTGCTTTTGGATAATAAGCAGCAGTGAGATGATAAAATCACAGTATACAACTGGTATTGCAGTACTTTCGGCAGTGCTATAATTGGAATTTCGCTTCTTTCTTCTCTTGGCGATATCTGCTAATTTTTTCACAGACGGAGAAAAGTACTCTTAAAACTTACCTTAGAATAAAACTCACATCAACACACACGATCAAAATACATTAATTAGTCACGTAAGCAAAACAAGTTTTTCTTAGATCTATTTTAATGTTCGGAGAGAACACTGTTTAATAGAACAGGTTCCGTTTTTGCTGGATTGACGTTAAGTTTCCAGAGTTTTTAAAGCAGCTTCCATAATTTTACTTATTGTGTTGAGGAATTTACTTCGTATAATTATGATTATATCATGGACGTAAGAGGTCACGCCTAAGACCCTTTCTCTAAGCACCCTGGGGCTGCCATGGATACCAATTTCTTTTTACGCTGTTCGTTTAGTAAAGTGATAGTAAGACAGCGTACCTGCTTATACCGACAATGATATGCTGTTTCTTCTTATTGTGCTAATTTAAAAGGTTTTATCCTTTCCAAGATTTCTCTGATCGAACATTTTTGTGCGGACTCAATCGAATCACGGGTGTATAAAAGAAATAAAATCGCTTCCTTGTAGAACTCCCACCGCAATTTATTTGAATTCGGATTACTCGTTCCCTTGTTTAACACGAAAGAGTACGTCCACTAAATAAGAGCCCAGGATCTTATATAATTGTTTTGGGAAAGTTTTTACTACCATTGAACAGACTGCTTCTTCCTAAATCCGCGATCCGGTGATCCGGTATTAATCGGCGTTCTTTAATAATCGGATGCAATCGCTTCAATATAAGTTTTTCGAATATCTTCGACGTTTTTGGTATAAGCGTAGTGATATCGGTCGATAAGATTTTTTGGCATTTCCTGGTTTAGGAACCATTAAAACCTTAGCTATCTTCCATTATCGGGGATTTTACAACAACATAATCGAAGCGTTTTTCTGAGCAACTGTTTAAGAACCTGACCCGTAATCAGATCATATCCTGAAGCCTTGTTTAATTTGAGTTTTTCATGACACAGTTCGACCAGCGATACTTTTCTTATCTGAAAATCGCCAGATACCGTAGTTAAACCAGCATCTTCAACCAACGTTTGACCATCAAATGGCTTAAACGTTGCTTCAAGGTGTTCCGTATATAATTCGGCCTTTTCTTTGTTTTCTTTCGCCCATACGCGAATGTTTTTGCTGATAGGTTGCACTTGCAACTTTGGTTTTTTCATGCCTTTCATAGCTTCCCTAAACGAATAATTTTAACTTTTTCAGGTGTTCGGCTTTCAAGATGCGCAAAGACTTCACAATTTTTAAAATCACGAATAGCTCTTGTCAGTTTGCTGCAAAGATTATTTAAATTTTTTTTTATGCTGCGGAGCACGAGATAGTTGCCATCTTTAACGCGCTCTTCGTTTTTATTTTACTAATACAGTAATTTCACGGGGTCATTTTATTTCGCTCGTTTTGATTACTCTCTTTTTATGAGGAGTATTGCCCCAAGCTGAACCTTGTAAAGCTTCGATAAATTGATGTAGTTGTTCGTAGAAGTTCCTTCCGCTCGATTAGGATGCAGTCTTTTGTGAAGGAGTCCCAAGTAGTTCTTGCGCTAGCCAGCCTTGGTGGACCGTCATTTTCACGTAAACCGCAGAAGTGAGATCAAAACTTTCTTCAACTTTCTTCAGGGAGAGAGCTTTCCGATATTCCTTTTGTGATAAAGAAATATATGAGGTCTGGTGTTTCTGCCATGTTCTAATGTCAAGATGTCGGTTTACCAGATGAGTAAAAGTCGACCTTTTGGTTATCAAATCAATTCTACTAAATTTTGTTTACTTTAATCATTACCTACTCTGCATAGTGTGGTGAAAGAAGATAACACAAATTCAAAAGCACCATTTGTTCCGGGCTTCTCAATCTCCTTCTATAATATATACGAATCAAAAAGATTGCCGCAGCTAACGCTCTAAACCTTTCCTTCGATACATTCAACCTCTATTAAATATTCCGGTGGCGGCGGTTCCCATTCATTGAGGCACAATAGGTGCCTTCAACATCGATCTTCCCAGCATCACTTTCTTTCAGCTTCCAGGTTAGAGAAGATTCGAAAGCAATGAACCAGTGACATCAATTTAAATCTACAAATGTATCTCTTAAATGAACTGTATCCAGTGAATTACCCCAATCAAATATATTTATCGTTTTTTTTCAAATAAGAAACGAACCTTTTCAATGAGAAGGTGAGGAATTTATCTGACTTCATCACTGGTCACTGACATCTAATAGATTCGACAAAACGTCTACTGATATACATACATATAAGTGTTGAAGATCATAAAATGCCGGAACATATCCAATGTGAATGGCCGGCAATTGGCCAAAGAAGTCAAAAATACTTAAATAGCGAAGGAAATTCGTTGTTAACAACTATCTTCTTTAGAGTTTATCAGACTGCTTCAAAGGGTAGAATCCAGCACATAAAAACGTATACTATTAATTCCAAAATCGTAAGAAGCCAATCTATATTCCTGCAATAGCGCCTTGAGATATATCCTGCAGAGACGATGATGATGATCACAATTAACTCTCTGTCGGACTATGTCACGTTCTCTTAATAAATATTCATTCATATTCCATCACATGAGAAGGTTTTGATAACCTTGGTAAAACTCATCCGAAACTTTATGAGCCATGCCGTATCAGTTGCCATGGCATCACACTGCAGATCTTATCTGTTAATTACACTCGAAGAAGGTGGTACCTTCCATTCAGGCACTATGCATCGTTAGCTTGATTTACATACATATATTTTGCTTGCTTTGAAGCACGTTCGGTGAGGTTTTGCTTTATCCCATAGCATCAAGTGCACGATTGAATAAATCCAATCAAAAACGGATACATAATCTTTGTTTGAGAGAAAAAAAATCTCCTCATTCATAGCTGAGAACGAGCTCCGCATTTCCAGTCACATAATTCAATATTTCCACTTGTTCCATGCGAATATATTCCACAATGACAGCGGTAATTGCATGCAATTAGCTTATCTACCCACATAACAAAGTGATAAAGCACAGATAGATCTCAAATATCAACAAAACCATCTTCTGGATTCATTTTTTATTGTTCGTAGTATTCCGATGGTTCTCGCATTTTACATTTTGTTTGAATGATAGGAGAGTCGCACAATTAAAAGCAATTCTATAATAGGTACCGACAGCGCCAACAGAGATACATAATTCCCTTCCTAGAAAATTATTCATTCAAATTTTAATGTTAAGAACATGTCTTATGACCGGCCACACTACATTTACTATCTTGATTCTTCAATTTGATACTAGAGCGCCTAATTCCCTCTGCATAATCGTGACAGAATTCATTAGCAATTCTAGTCCAAATGCCATGCCGCTGAAACTACTCTATCCATAGCAAGTGCTAGAAATTTTCCATCAGAAGAAAGCTCACGGTTTTCACACGTTGTAAAGTTGTTCGTCTTGCATAGCCATTAAGGCGGAGTGGGATCCATCAAAAAGCTGCAGGGAGTTCCGTTTTACTCTCCATAAAGGGAAGGGAATGTTCTGTTTATTGTCTTCCTGAAGGGCGGCGCGCAGCGTGTGTGCGCCCGCGGTAAATCTTTTAGAATAGAATATTTCATGTTTTTTATATGCTTTTAAAATGGCCTACATTGGCCTACATTGTCATGCCCGATGGGTTCAGTTCAGTTGTAGATGGTTTTAAAGTGAAGTCGTTTACGTTTTTATTCTTTGAAGGACGACATCCGCATATGGACGGTTTGTCTGTGGATTGCCGTTTGCTGTTTGTCGAGTGATGCCCTTGGGAGCACTTTAAATTTAGAATTCTATATTTAAATAGGAATGATATATCGAATGACATATTTTTTGAGTGAGTGTTGATGGATTGTTGGAATTTTATTTTGCTTGAGAAGATTGTTAGACGAGTCACGGAAAGGAAATTATAAAGTTCACGATTAGGGTATAAATAAATCATGGGATTTGTTTCTTAATCCATGGATTAGTGGTTTCCGTTGCAAGCGAATAAAAACGCGGACAGGAAGTTGGAAGGTGTCAAAGGGAAATTTGTTGAGAAGTTTTATTGAGTTATTGGGATATATTTGGTACGCAGGAATTCACCTTATTATTTTACCTCTAAATAAATATTTGGAATATTCAAAAAGAGATTTTTATTCGAAAAATGAATGGCACAAAGTTTTGAAATATGTTACGAAAATGCTAATCGCTTTTGAAAATGAACATTAATCATACCAAGTTTCAGGGATTTCTTTTTTTTTTCAGAAAATCACCCTTTTCGTTGTGGCACACTTGTTCAAGAATAAAAACAAGTATTTTGGCATTTAGTGCTTGGAATTGATGCCAAGAACAGGTGGGAAACACAAGTGGGAAGGGAAAGAGACAGGTATCTACTATTACCCATGTTATGAGGGCAATAATGTTCTACATTTTGTGGTATGCTTTTTGAAAGTGTGTTCAGCAGTACCATCTGAATACGGCGAAGAAATTTTTAATTCAAATTCTTGGTCTGTTGGAGTAAGACTAAGACATTTTGTAGCAAAAAACTCCATGATTGGAAAAATTGCAAAAGGTACATAGCATGTGATAACGTAGGGTTACCAACAGGTGTATTTTGGCCCGTAGACTCCGGGAATTTGGTTCTATCTCTGGGCTTCGGGCCTTGCGGAAATTTCTCAGGGTAGCAGTTTGACAATTTCATTCTTAAAAATTTGGTATAGCCATCAACTATATTTAGAAAGAAAAATAAAAATGTTAAAAGTAAACTACATCAATGCCAGATTTCCCACTAATTGTTTGCAAAAAACTATGCTACGCAATACAAACTACGTCAACAAAATCCAAGAAGCAGGACTTGTTTCGGATACTTTCACTTAAATTGCAAAGGCAACACGACAGCTTAGCCCAAGGAATAATGTTATATATAGCATGACATAAAATACGAAGACACCATAAAGTCATATCAAAATGAAGTGATAATTAATATTATGTTTTTCGAATAAGTTTTTTCGAATAATTTCAACAAGTTCGAAAAGTTAGAAAAAAGCTATAAGGGATGTATCTGTTACTTGTTTGTGTGGTCTTAAAGCAATCTGCATCAAAGCGACTTATTTCTTAAGGTATTTACAAAATCTGATCTCCTTAACAAGTTTGTCACGTATAATTTTTGCGTGCGAACAATTTTTGTGTGTTAAAAAACAATATTGTTTGCTTTGAAAAATCCGCATTAACTAAGAACCGTGGTTTTTATTTCAGTTTTTCAGCTGGCAGTTTTCTGAATTTTGTATTCCTTTCAATGTTCTTACTAACTTTTAAATTTAAACTAATTTTAATCAAATTAGGAATGTTTTGAACCAAAACGGACACCTGCTTTATTTAGTACTTTTAAGTGATAGATTTGAGGCTCATGTTAATAAAGCCTATACAATACTGTTAAAAAATTGTGTGAAAATTAAATTGCTCTTAATTAAAATAAATTAATTGTTTTAGTTTTAGAAAAACTTAAATTTCATGAAAATTGAACAAAGCTCCTATACGATTTTGAAAAGCCAGATTAAATAAATTTCTTTGGCAAGTAGAAATAGTGGGATGTCATCTTCGATAAATTCTCCCAGAATTGTCAAACAGTTTAGATTTTCTTTGAAGGAGTTGAGTCCCGTATCGGTGGTGGACCATTGCTATTCTATCTCTGCACGCAATCTATTTAGATAAACTAAACTTTTTTGACACGAATTGAGTACAATGCCGTATTAGAACGATTGTTTCTATTTTCTACTCTTGGTACGGGGCGAGATTTAAACCATCGACCCCTCCCTAAGTGGTCCAATGCACTTAACCAATAAACCACTGCAACCAATTATTTTTCGACTTACCAAAAAGTTTTTCCTTTCTTCGAACAAGTCTATATCTATAGTTTCGGATTACAAATAAAAACTCGTGAAAGTATGTATTGGGCTAATTCGGCAACTCCAGATATTGGAATTTTAACTCTAAGGTTTCGGAATCAATTAGAAAATTTCCTACACATTTCTTAAATTTCGAAAAGCATTCCACACATTTCACGAAACTTTATAATTGTTATGAATCTACTGCCGTAAGATGCAACCCTCCAATAAGTTAAAATATATAAACATATAGAAAGGGTAACAGTGGACTTGCAACTTGATCTCACCGATATGTCGATATGTCACCAAATGGTGTTCTGCGTGCAAACTCTCTGAAATCACTGTTTTTGGCGTGGTGTGTAAATGATTAGCTAAGTCAATTCCAGATCATTCATTGTTTGATCTTCTAATGATGAAGCACATATAAGTAGAATTTTGCGCGAACAGACAAACTTGAGAATATACGTTATTGAAAAATTTAACTGGCAAGAATTTTAAGTCTTACATCTAAAAGCCATTAACACTCGAAGAAAAATTCAAAGTGTTTTGTTCTAGTGTTCTAGTTAGAGAGTAAGCTCCAATAGTAAGCACAATTAAGACCAGTAGTTGTGTCTCAACACCCCATCGGATAGTAGCAACTTCCGATAGGACCATATTCAGGACGCCAAAAAAAGTTACGTAAGTGGGGTCTACTTCACCCCAACTCTAGTTGTATCCCTTTTAATGGAAAATATTCGACTTCTTGTTCTTTGGATGGACCTCAAAAAGTACCGATAGGCCTCCTAGTTTCGGATTACTTTGTATCCATTAAGACAGTATCTAATATATGCTGATTGCTAAGTTTTTTTTGGTACGTGTGAGCGTCATAATCACAGACCTATTGTAGTAAGAGTAGTCGTTTTTAGCGTTTTTTAGGGGTAGTTTTCATACACAAAAGATGGCGGTTCGTCCGCCCTACGCTTACGAGATCATTAATGTCTTCAGAACTTTTACAGTTTTTGAAAAAGGACGAAGTGGATCAGAGAATGGGCAGCACAGATACTTTGACTTTTTAAGCTAATAAGGTCCTTGTTTTCTTTTGATGGCCCCATCATTAGTAAAGAGAAACTGATTTACTTTGCGATCCAAAACTTAACACTAAAGCAGAAAATTATAATGTTTTCTGATAAGTTTGACACCACCTCGGGCTTAAAAAAAATATTATTTCATGCCTTGCAAAGGTATTTATTACAAAAAGATATTCATAGAATCATCACTGCATTCAACCTTAACGTTGTCACTTAACATTCCTTTACAACATCGGCAAGAACACATGTAATGCAAATTAAGATGTACATAGTTGTATCTCCAACTAACACACTTGATATCCGCCCCTGAAAACACATGCGTTTCACCTTCCACATTGCACTGAATAATTCATGCGTCAGCCTCGACCAACATTGATTTAGTATTCCAATGAATAATCCGCAATTGGCAGACCGACTCTACATAATATTGTTATCAATACAAACCATTCCGTGATAGCTAATTTCAATTCGCCAAAACGTAATTGATTCTCCACTATACATGTATGCGTACATATTGAACGACATGGGTTTCTAATTGCAGCACACCAATAAATATCTTGAATAAACATTAGATCCATTGAATACGCACAAGCCATAGAAATGCGCATGTCGTCACCCAGATAAACGCTTGACAATCTGAATTTATTTACCCGAAACAAATGTTTGAATGGCCGAGATGGGACTCTCTCTTGCTCCTCATGTCACTTTAATCGACCGACTTGTCAACTGAAATGGTTCAACCATCCCACTAATGAGATCACTATTGATTCTCGTTATCGCGTTACAAAGCTACAGATACATTTGAACAGTACTGTTTTTTTTTTCTTTTTTTATGTATTTTCTACTTTATTTTTTGTCGATATCTTGCTAAATTCTCATTTTATATTTACAAACTCATTGGGATTCACCGTCGATAGTCAAAGTTCAATGGCAAACTAGTTGAGTTGCGTATTTTACGTTTCGGAACACCACTGACACACAAATGATGGTCATTGTATAGCTAGCTAGCATCTGGCTTCTGGTGTTACTTCTAACACTGTTCGTCTACTAAATATTTTCACTAAACAAAAAAAAAAAAACACAAAGGCGAAAACAATAATAAATATTTTAGTACCCAACTCCGACACATAACGTGGAGAAAATTTCAATTTGAATTTTAAGCTTTCTCGGATCCATACCGGCAATGTTGTGTGGTGGGCGCTAAAGGAAGGGCATCAGGCGAGCATCTTCGTTGCCACATCCGTCAATTTGTTTATGTGAACGCTGTTGGTGCTGTTTGGCCCAAATTTCTATTCTTTTTTTTATCTATCTTTTTACTGCAACTTAATTTCGAACTAAGTCGGAGGAATTTGATTTTTTACTAAGGGGAGAAGCAATTTATTTTTCCCTTGGAAATGGAATTGGAATTGGAATACCTTATGCCATTATTTATTGCCGACCGACAACGACGGCGAGTATCTATTGACAATATGTGGCGATGTCGCGGTGGTGAATTAGTTAGATTGGATTTCAAACTTGAGAATATTCCTAGGAAATTAGGAACTGTCGCAGAGAGTGTCTAAAGGTATCGATTTCTGCACCCAGAGTTACCCGCGCACCGGAGGAGATTAATTACTCGGATTTATTTATGGATTGTTTCTGTACAATTAATGTTTATGTTGAGCGAGATAATTCATGCTGGAGACGCGCGTCTGTTTAGATGTTTTTGTGTGACCTTTGAATATATGTTTAGAAAGAACTTTCCACATATGACATATGAGAGCACTAAGCACTCTGTTTTTTTGAGCAAATGCCTGTTGGATTAATTCAATGAAGTCGCCGTAAAAGGGGTAATAACTTTTGATAAAATTAATTTGTTTGTGGTGCCATTCACTTTGATGTGACACCGACAAAATCATTTGAGGATGTTTTTTTAAGTGTCTTAAGGGAATTTGAGAAATTTATTCATGCTAATGAAAGATATAATTTTTGACACGATAATTTGGTTATAAATCATCGTTCACAGTTCTGAGGCTCATCACTAAGTGGAGTGGAAAACGTAGGCAAACGCAGTTAATCAAACATGTTTTAACGAAAGTATTTTTTTGACAGATTGTGGCAAATGTAATTGAATGGGAGAGTTGTGAGTGATTGGTGGCATTTATCAAAGTTTTCGGTAATTTGTCATCTTATTCGATTTCCAACTGAGTGAGTGGATATTTTCATTTCGCCCAGTTGATCTGCAACACATAGAGAATGTGTCACCGCAATTAATTGGAAGACATTCGTTTCATTTACTTTTCCCCGAGAGATTGTTAAATGCTGTTCTCCAATTGCATATGCAGAAACTTACAGAACACCTGCATGAGTGAGTCTAAAGCAATTTCCATGCATAATGTAAACGTTAGTTTTATTGTCAAACTTTTAAATTGCATTATTCAATTAGGTTTTACGTATTTGTTGAAAAATGTCATACAATTTTTCTTTGGGCAGGGTTTTGTTGCTAACGATTTTTTTAAATTTTTAGAAATCAATTCCAGTCGCTTTTGATCAATTGACATTCTAAGAAAGCAATTAAGATATATATATTTTTTTTTTTCATTCATATCAACAATTGGGCGAAATTTAACAACTGGAGAATGGGGCAATTTGCAAAAACGAACTTATTAAATTTGATTGTACTTCAATGTATAGAAGAATTCTTGTATTGAATTTTAAAATTCGTGGTGGACAGACACTAAAAAAAACGATTATAATTCTTTTGAATGTGTCACAAAATATTATATTTCAATAGAATTCACGAATTGCGTTGAATTTTTTAAATAAATTTGAAGTATTCGAAGTCACTTAATGCTAAATCCAATTTCTATGGCAGGTATAGCTGAGGCATCATAAAGCTGAGCATAAACAATTTTGCGTTATTTTTAGCCTCAATATACTAATCTCATAACTTAGTGCAAGCAATGCCAAGGCTATAACCGCAAACGTAGATTCTCAAAAGGAAGTGCGTTAGGTTAAACATATGTCCAAAAGATTGTGGTATGAATAAACAGGATTTACCTGCATAGGGAATCACATAGCGGACTTTCACCACTTGGAAGTAATCACAGGTTTGATTCGCTAAGATTTTTGTCGTACGACTCTTTCAAATTCTTTTTTGCGCACCTCTCGCGTTTTCATACGTTAAAATTTTTCACGCTCCGTGCCTACTTTCCTTTATTTTTCTGTTGGTTTATTTATTAGTTTTCGGAAATTTCTTGATTGCCGATTGGTTCATTTTTATCTTATGCGAAGTAAACACAACCGAGAAGAAATAATATAGGAATCAGATGGGAATTTGTGGCCCATCCGTGTTTGGCTTGCATTCGCACTTCTCATCTCCTCTATCATCAAACTGGTGGAGGAAGGTACCAAGAGGACCACGGGTATGTCTGTTGGAGCCAATGTTGCCATGGTTAGTCGTAGCTTCGCTGTGGTAATATATTCGCAAGAGATACTGAGCAACTCAGACTTCACAGCACTGGAAGACGCCATTGTACAAGAAATGGCCTTGGGATGGGAGCATAAGTTCAAATTTCAGAGCATAGCTTTCATGCCTGGGATGCTGTTTTTGAAAAAGCAAATAGAAGGGGGCAAGACTAATTTCCATTGGGGTAGACATGCCACGGGCACATTCAGTGAGCATCGTCTTACCATGCAGTGCAGACCAGAAGTCCAAAATATCATTGGCATTATTGGGATTGCAAAATGAAGACCAAGGTATGGAGGGTACTTTACAGTCGGAACGAGGGAACCTCTCACAATAATCATCGACCTATTAAGAAGCTTTCTTTTAGATTTCTGCTAGATTTCTGAAAGACATCTCACGAAGGAATCAAGTACAAATATAAGAACATCTAGAGCCTATGCATATAGTTTGATATATAGATAGGGTATCGCAAAAAGGTTTAATGGGTTAGTCCTGAAATTTAGAAAAGCTCTGGTTTTTCAGGTTATAATTATTCCTTGAGTTAGCTACCCAACAAAGCCTAAGATAAGCACGGATTTACTGTTGACGACATTGCAAATAGAAAAAAGATATCGTTTGGATTTGTAGAATAAGAAAGTGGGTCTACAGTAAGCTGTATCCGGCAACACTGGTTAAATTATCTACCGATCGTGTATTATATTCCACTCTAATGCAGATAGTCAAGACACAATTAGGTTTTTCCCTTCAAAATATTTTCAAAAAAATTTCAAGAGATGTGCCAAAAAGTTTGAAAGTCTGCTAAGCTTCTTAAATATGCGGTTAGGAACCTAAGCTCCCAGTCTTGCCATAACAATATATTCGCACAAATTGTGGTTGGAGAACATAATTTTAAGCCTAATATTTATTTAATTTTTAGTGACCTAAACTGAATAGTAGTCAAACTCAAAACCCCCAAAACTTCAATGATATCTCGTAAAAATCGATGTATTTTTAACTTATTCAAAGTTCTGTAGGCAATTACTTGACAAGAAACTTCAACGAACTTCCGAAGCTTAATTAGAATTTTTTAAAACTAAAAAATTGTACAGGTATCCCACTCAACTACACTCTGTCGAAATAAAAACAGAACCTCCCATAAAATCATAATAATAAAAATCCTCAAAAAAACCGCAACATGACCAGATAATTCATATCCTTTTTTGTTTGTTCCTTTTCGACATGCTTCAATTTGGTTTCTTGCATGAAAGGAAATAACCACAAACAAGACAAGCAGAATGAAGGAGTAAAAGACCCAAAACAAAATAAAGCGAATAAAAAACAAAATCCCCGCAGAGCTCATTTAATGAATTTCTAGAGACGTAAATCCGTTTGCATCAGGATCCTACAAAATTGAATTCTTCGCTGTGCAAAGCGTAATAATTTTACAGCGGCAGAGCGACGAACGGGAAACTATTCTTCCTTCTGAAGGGAATAATCATTTCAATTTTAATCTCCTTCGACATCATTGAGCCACCATCATCGCATCCATTCATCCACCTACCACCCACCATTGTTCCGTGCGGAGATGAGGTAGGTACGATGAAAAACCATTCAAATGATGGTAATGGTGAAGTTTGAGAAAATTCACTTGCATCTTGTGAAGAGTCTCATCATGGATTTGTGTGGTAAACAAACCAACTTTAAGGGTTCACAAATTAATTGAAAGTTTCTTCTTCTTCTTCTTTTTATTCTACACTTGGCTAACCAAATAATAGTGCACGTTTACAGTTTGTAAATTCATCCGGAATGACAATGCAAACATAATCAACACTGAAACCAAACATGTTCCCATGGTTTCACACAGTTAATTAATCAGTCTTGTATACCAGTGGTAGCCACGTCTTCCTTCCACTGCCCCTCTCCACCAATTGACTGGTTGAATTATAATTTAATATTTGCAATTACGTTCTTAATTAATTTTTGTAGTATATATGTATGTTTTTTTTTACCCATTAATCAGGCCACTTATGGTGCGCTTTTATTATGCAACCCTTTACAACTTGTACAAAGGTTATCGTATCGTGTTCATGAGATAGTTGCCGTAGTCGTACTCATGCTGAGGTTGCGAAATTGAAGCCGAACGGATGAAGAGGCATGGGCCAATGAACATTGGTTAAATGTCCACCGGATGTTTGGCCTCGTATGTCATTTGGTGGGGGCAAAAACTCCATCATTTAAGAAGGAAGTCAAATAAATTAAATAAAAATTCGGTAAGCCTGTGAGTGAGGTAAATATTGGCTTCGGCTCGTCTACATCTGCGATTTCAGAAAAGACGATGAGAAAAAGGTAATTTTTGTATTTTGTTTGTATTTGAACTACCCATTGACGAGATGAGAGTATTTGCCACTTTTGGAACGTTCATTATGATTGAGAGTGTGTCAGATTCAGATGCGCGCCTTTGTTTGGTTAAGGATCACTTATAGTATTTTTTTTCAAACAATATCTGGGTTATTAAAGGTTAGGTTAAGTATGGAGAGCAAACCCAAGTGGTGCTTGAGAGATTATATATTTTTGTTTACAAATGCTATTCAATTTGTTTATTCAATTCTATTTGAATATATAATTTAGCGGTGCGAAAATCAAATAAAAATACTGAGCATCTCTGATATTTTCAATCTTGTATAGTACGCACTTGATTAGAGATAAGAATTTTCACTATTAAACTTAATCTTATTAAATTAGAATGCTGATGCATGCGATTGAGAAAAGATACTACAGAACAAGGCTTTCAAATTTGGAGAGGGAAATTTAGTACGATCTGCTGCAAAAGGGTCAAATTAAAACAATCTAATTGTGTATTAAAAAAATAATATTGAATTGCGAATGTCGATGTAGTGCTTGAGAGTACTGAGAATATTGCAACATACAGTTATGTTGAAACAATGAGATACTAGGCGTGTTTTCGTGAGAATTATGTCAATCAAAGTACAATATTCACACGAAAATTGATTCGCAGTCAATCTAGTTCACATCTTTGTCAGTTCATAGAAACAAACATTGATTAAACATTGTTCAAATGTTGCCGGAGCACAATTTCAACATCTCTTGCGGATTGTGGTCGAAATCTTAAACTCGGATTAAAGAGGTCAAATAGAAAATCAACTTTTTGGAAAGTTACACGTGAACTTTGTTTACTTTTACAAAACTGGACTAGAAAGTTATTAGGTTATTGTACTATATAGAAAGAGGGGTTGTCGGTGTTCCGTACCCTCCCTGTGGGGGTGATCAAGCAAGGCACGGCAGGAGGTAGAAGATAGAAGGCGCTGCCGAACTTTGGTGCACCAAAAACTCGGTTACACTTACCAGAGGAAATGGCTACCACAAAAGCACTTTAGCGAAATGCGAACAGCAAAAACTGACAGATCAATGGGATATGACGAAAGGGGGAAGGAAATTCCAGCCATTCGAAAGAGATGTGGGGTTAGCAAGCTTGCTGCGAAGAAGGAAGCTCAAGGTAGAGCGTCAATTGTCCGCGGCAAAATAATCAGATTGGATGATGCTGTTTAGAAGCCAGCGAAGCTAAAAGCACTTCATCTGCGGGCCACTTCTTCGTCTTGCCATAATCCATGCGCTAGAACCATTTTGAAGGATCAAGCTCCATCACCGTAAAGCTACGATGGTCTGCTTAATAGAATATTCAATCAATAATCAAAGGCTTGTAATCTAAGGTGTTGTTTTTAAATTAAAATCAAAATTAGGCTTTTCTCTTGAATAATTTTTAAGTGACGGTGACTTGGCAGCGGTTCTCTGTAAAATATGAGGTATAAAGCTTGTCCTATGTTTGCACTAAGCAAGGCAAGCAGTCTCGCAAATGATCTGCGCGGTAACAGATCGAACAGAAAAAACGCTATGCATTAATAAAGGTTTCTCTACTGAAATCACAACCAGAGAAGCATGGGTTGGAAACAACCCACTCAATTGCCACGACGGCCTAATGTGGTATACGGATGGTTCAAAAATGGTCTCTGGGATTGGAGCTGGTATCTACAGACCCAACAAAAATGTCTCAATACCCATGGGAAAAAGTCTCCATTAAGGAATGCGCAACTCACAGCTCAGGTATTAACGGCGCTAACATCCATATATTCACGTATAGTCAAGCAGCTATAAAAACCCTTAGCTCGCCAATTATTGACTCCAAATCAGTACTACACTGCTTTCAAACCCTTCAGGAACTTAACCAAAATCTGGTGGGTTCTCGGGCACAAGGGCATTAAAGTAAATGAAAAAGCCGAAGAATTGGCTAGAAAAGGCTCGGAGACCCGCTTTACAGGACCCGACCCCTTCTGTCCATTAAACAAATCAGCTGTTAATTAAAAATTTAAAATCTGGGAACACAAAACGTGCTTCTCTTACTGGGAAAGCATCCCAGGTCTTAGATAGACCAGCACATCATATGTGAGTGCCCGGCCTTATACGGCCATAACAAGCACTGATGATATAAAGAAGTCTTCTAGGAAAGTAGACGCGCTACCTCTTCTAACCAAGTCGAAATGCAGTCCACTCGCATCGGCGAGTCAGAAATTAAAAAAATGAAGGATCTACTCGATCAGAAGAGATGGTTTCACTGGCTGCTTCCTGTTGACAGCAGCTATTCTATACCAACTAGAGAGATGTGTCTTATGTTTTCATCAAAATTATGATCGATAACAATGCAAATTGTACAACTTTCTAGTTGGAAATAGATGTGACTCTATTGATAACTAAGGGTAGTAGATGAACCACAGATTCATATTAGCTTCCATTGTTAGCCCAATAATACCTCAATATCGTCTGCTCATAGCTTTCCGCCCATACAGGGCGTTCATTTCAACTTCTCCAACCATTGTGTGTGTGTGAAGTAATATTATTTTGGTTTGATTACAAGTCGAAAAGTCTAAATCCCAAAAACAAACCAAAATGGCAAAACATTTAACGAAATAGTGCAGGTTGGTGCAAAGGCTGGAATATGATTCATTCTAAACTACAAAACACCACAACAAAGTTCAGTAAATTGGTATAATCAGAACGCTTTCGAAGGCCTATTAAGGTAATTGAAATGAACGATGTGTCATTTTAAGAATATGACTACACAATTAGGTGGCGGGATTCGTCTACACCTCTCACATTACTACTACAAAATGACGCAACAATGTAAAACGAATATTCTTAAAGTTAATTAATTATTCTAATGTTAATGATCACTGCCAGTTGCTAGTTGATGACATATTAATCATTTCAAATTTTAATATTTGGATGAATGCATGAAACCGGTTGGTGACTTTATTCTGAATTGAAGATGTATGATGCAAGTGAAAGCAAGCCATCAAATTTAGCTTGAATATGAGTCTGGTTTTGTCACTTAGTAAAATAATGCGGGGTTGAATTGTCTCAACAAAGGTACGCAACATCCAGCAGAGGCTTGCAAAAACATTCTCTCGAATAACGAATCTATGAAGAAATCAAATTTGCAATATCTCAATAGTACCTACAGGGTGTTTTTTTTTAGAGGTATAGAACTTCAAATTGAAATAAAACACAAGAAAATCGTTTTAATGTCATCAGTTTGGCTTTATTGGAAGGATAATTTTATGCCATTAATGTTTAAATATTACTTCGGGCATGTGGCCGTCGCGGCTGGTTCGAATAAAGACAAGTCTAGAGGTCCAATTTTCAACCACTTTTTTAAGCATTTGGGGCGGCAATAACGCCACGAATGTTGGCTTCCCCTAACGTTTCTGGTTTGTTGGCGTAGGTGAGCGACTTCAAATCACACGATCTTGAGCGAAATTATGCGCTCATCGAATGTTGCCTTCAATAAATCGATTGTGACGTGCGCTGTGTGGCATGTAGCGCCGTCTTGTTGGAACCACATCTCATCCACATTCATGCTATCAAATTCGGGAACAAAATAGTCTGTTATCATGGCTCTATACCCGTCTCCATTAACGTAACTGACTCTCCAGCATCATTTCGAAAGAAGTATGGCCCAATGCCTCCACCAGCCCATAGAGCACACCAAACAGTCAGTTTTTGTGGATGTAATGGCGTTTCAAGGGTCTCATGTGGATTCTCTTCACTCCAAATGCAGCAATTTTGCTTGAGTCAAGTAAGAACTCGCCTTAGGTGACGTGCACAAGCAGAACACGACCTCGTTAAACTTGGAGTGCGCAACTGGACTCAGCTAGCTAAGGACTGAGAACTTTGCGATCACAGCTGCTACAAATATCCTTATAAGGAGAGCAGTTAAGGCACTGCCTTATACTTTTGCTCAGATAGCCAAGCTGCTTTTAACGTAATGGCTACCCTATTTGCAGCTTTCATCTTAATAGACAGTCAAGAATCTCTTAATGAGATCGCCGTTATGAGAAGGCTTCAATTTCTTCATTCACATTTTAACGAAATTCACTCATTTATTTTTAATTTTTTGTTGCAAACCTTTGCAACCCGCATACCGTTTTTCTTCACAATGTACACCAGAAAATTGCCTTTAAATGCCTAACTACACTGCACACCCTGTTCAGCAAAACAAAACAAAACATTGCCTCACTGCTAATGATAATTATGAAACCAAAACTACACCTGTTGAAATAGTTATCCTTGGCTAAGCAATAATTAGTTTACCCTTTCAACAGATGTTTTCTAAGTTTACCCAAGAAATTTACGACACTCAATGTTTACTCAATCTTATTGACTTTAACTAATTAATTTAAATACTCTGTTTCGATCCAATTTTTAGAGTTAACAAATATGTTATGACCACACTATATAAAGACAAGCATCAAATAGAATTGTAATTAGTGCAAAATTTATTTTCTTTTAACAAACACATTTAGCAAAAGTTTCAATAAAATGAGAACTCTGTGGATCCTCTTACTAGTTATCGGCTTTGTTGCCTTAACCAAGGGAGCAGTAAATATGGTACGGAAAAATTCAAGAATTATTTCTAAAAAATTATTCTTTCATAGGACACAACAAAAGCAGCAGATGCGACAACGGCAGCAGCAACCACAACAACCACAACAACTACAACAACACCTTCTACAACTTCAACAGCATCAACGACAACAACAACAAAGAAAGCAACAACAAAGAAAACAACAACAACCAAGGCTGGAAAGAAGTTTTCCTCTGTACCCTTACGATCGGGTGGTAGAAATATGTTCTGGTGGGGTTAACAATTTATGAAATTATAAAAATATGTAAGTTCTAAATAATTTGGAAAATTAAATGCAATTCGAGTAGCAACCACGTTTAAATATTTGTGAAGGTCTATTGAACATGAGATTTAAATTATGACTGCAGTTGACACTTCTAATCTGTTTTTAGTAGTTCGACGTACTTACGAAGCGACATATATTAGTTTTTTATTATGTGAAATACCCTTTAGAGCAGACTGTAATCTCTGGTTTATATTTGGGAAACCAAAGCTTAGCTTTAGATAGATGACTAACTTTCTTTTACTGCTCCACGTCAGTAAGGCGGTGGAAGAGTGAGGTGACTGATAAAATAGTGCTTAGACTTGCACTATTCTCTTTGGAGAATGAAAATGGTGGAATAAATTTCGAACCTTAAACCATTCTTCAATCTCTACAAGAAACCCGAGCAAGACGACCTATACAGTCTATCTGATTGTACTATTATTTTATCCCTTGGGCGACAATGAAACAACCTTAGAATGCAATCACATTTTAAGTAACCTCGATCGACCGTGAGGTTAGCACCACTATACTGCTAAACCTAGCTTTAACCTCCCCCATTAGGTAACCTATACCCATTTGGTGGAGGTCGGCATTATAAGGTAGAAAGAATTTGTAAAACCGGACAAATAGTTCCAGGGATTGTCCCCATTTTAAAATCTCAGTTCTTCTTCTTCTTATTTTCATTGGCCGACGTGGTTATGATCATGAACTATTTCCCAAATTTAACTGCATCTTTTCTAATCCGCCTGTGGGGTTCGCTGGTTCGACAGCAAACCTCAAATCACTGACTTAACAAATGATGGGTTTGTTAAGTCTAAAAATTACCCATTGTAAAAACATGATTGTGCTCCGTGAATTGAAACTGGGAGGCCTGCCGCACATTTCCTAGGCGGATCAGTAGGGATGCAGTTAAAGTGATGCCTCCACTAAAGTAATATAAAACCTTTTTTAATCAGCCTAATAGTTCGAGAGATGGCCCATCACCCCCTCCACGTCACCGCTCCCTCGCTACTATTTCTATCACTGCTTTAAAACCTAAATGATATAATAAACAAAATGAGACAGACTGACAGAACCATTTGGACTTAATTATTAGAGTTCGAAATTTTGCCAATAAAATAGTCTAGGAACCGCACCAAACTTTTCATCTAGTCACCATTTAGAACAAGGCGGTGTTTGTCAGAGTGGAATCCAGTTACGAAGAGTCACTTTCGCTAAATGTGGGAATGTCTATTTCTCGTTACCGCATTCTAGATGCCAGACCTTGTTTAAGGACTTACCCACTTCTTGGGTGCACTTCATCGGGGCTTTATCGAATTTCGGCTCCTTTAATGCATAGTCGCTTGCTTAAACGAACTCTCTGATAAGAACTTGCTGCAGAAGGTGTAGGTGTGCCCTGTCGCACAAGTCTACTTCACGATGTCAAGAGTGACAATGTTGCGGCGTATTTGACCGGTGATTTTTAGGTTCTTTCATCAACAGTCGGCAAAAATTCTGACCGTAAACTGGCGAGATGTAGATTTATTCTGGCAGTCCTCTTTCCGTGGTCCTATGATTGCAGGAATGCTTTATTCAAGCTAAATGGTCAGCACACGGAAGATGGCACGTCTCAAAGCTATCACATACCCGTTAAGACGATTATCTGCTTCTGACAAATTTTTCTTTTCACATTCCTACGCTTGTATTGAATTTCTGGTCAGGCAGTTCCAAATCGCCTTTTATTGTCACTTGGGCTGATTCGTAGCCGGTAGTTGGCTTGCTGTTTTGTTGCTCTTTGTAAAGAATTTATTTTGAACCTTTAGGGGCGGGAGTAATTGCTACCAAGGGGCTTTCACAAAATCGTCGACTCTCGAAAATAATCATCAGTGACGTTAGTGAAATTAATGTTGATCGTAAAATAGAATTCAATAAAAAATTAAGAATAGGAACAAACTAGCTTAACCCTCGACCTGTGTCCCAAAGGAATTTTCAAAACTCAAATTTTAATATGCATATTTGTCGATGTCATGCAAGTAAGGAATGATTTTTTAGCGCATCCAATGCACGAAAATATATTTTACTATTTTTTGAAATAGGCATACATAATTTGGATTTAAATAAAAAAAATTGTTTCCCTTCGCTTCTCATGTAAAGAATGCAATTTGCTTCCATACTTAATTTATAGGGTACCTAGTGTCCAAGTAAATTAAAATACAATACACTGGTCGAGGGTTAACCCCAGTCTGCGACATTTTACGCAATAAGAACATGAACTCCTTCAAAACAAACACTCTGTTAAATTTGTAGCCCAACACAGACATTTGTATTTATATTTAAAATAGTTTACTTCCATTGAAACATTAGTTCGTTTTACAGCTGCAAGTTCTCGAACAATTGATACAACTAATGATATTATGTATTTTCTCAAAGTTTAAACAGTTGCATCAAGATCTTCTTGTCGTTGATACTGGATGCTATTTAAGCTTCGTCTCGGCCCCTTAAATATGCCAGTATAATAATAATCTTGTTGAATACGACTCCAAACTTTAAGCAATGAGGATAACATTCGGTTTTCTTTATCTTTTGGGATTACATTTTTTCTTAAATGTTGAAGTAATGATTTTTTTTTTATATTTGTTCAAGTTTTTCCTCTATCTAATGTTGTATTAATTTAAAGGCCGCCTCTCAGTGTCAGTGCACTTGCAGTCAAGATGGAGTTAATGTAAACGTAAATGTAAACGCGTTCTTCTATCTAATGTTGTATTAATTTATAGGCTGCGTCTCAGTGTCAGTGCACTTGTAGTCAAGATGGAGTTGATGTAAAAGCTGATACAAAAACGGAGACCTCAAAAAGTCCTCAGGCAACCGTGGAACCAACTAAAAGTCCCAGCGTTACGAATTCGAATTCCAAAAACGACACACCAAAACAAGGTACCAATAAAATGGCCGCTACCACTACTCGAAGGACTACCACTACTCGTAAGCCTAAGCAATGGTCAAGCATTCCTTTAAGGCGATCAATTTTTAATCGTTTGTTTGGTTAATAAAATAAACTGCAAAAAAATTTAATGTTGCATATTTTGAACATTTTCTAGTAAACTCTAAAGATATTTTGTAAGTCCTTGACTCCGCGTCGAAAAATAATGTCAAAAGCTAGTTTCCATCTGAATTCGCGTAAATTTTTGAAGATACCTACATTGTAAAAGTTCGTATGAACAGGATTGCCTGTGGGAAAAAGAGATTTAGCTGTAATTTGCAACCACAACAAGAACAAGTGTTAAAAGTGAAGTTATTTCCCAAAAAAAAGTGAAAAAGTCCATTTCTTTTCAAATGATACCTCTCTGAACTTATTCATATTTTTTTGCAAATTGAACACTTAATGATGCTTTTAAGTCTTGCTGGGCAATTATTTTTTAACCTTAGATCCAAATTTCGAAAAACGAAAAGCTAAAAGTGGGTCGAATGTTTTTGATTTCAAAACGTGTTCGGGGAAAAAATTTTATATTTTCAACAATTTTTTTTATGTATAAAGAATAAAATATTTTATTCAAACTGTTATTTTTTACTGTCTTTACATTCAAAAAAGAATTTCTGAAATTTTCAAGAGAAAATATTCAGAACTCCGTCATTGTGTAGGTCATTTCCGGTGATCCCTCGGAAAAAAGGTGCGTTCGCGTTGACACTAGAACTCATGACAGGATCATCAGATATGAAAAAAAAAGTTATGTTTAGTTGGCTGAGTAGTTTTCGAGAACTTTTGACAACCCACTTTGAAAACACAGTTTCGAGAAAAACGCGTTTAAAGTTTGGATAACCTCAAATAAACCTCGTGATTCAATTGAGCGCGCACCTTCCCAAGGCTCTATCTCCGAAACTTTTATTCGGAATTAGATAATATTCTCGAGATGTTGTAGAAATTAATAATACAATAAAAAATTTCGCGGCTGTAAAGATAAAGGACTTAAAAAACAGAACAAGAACATATTTTTCTGCGTCAAATATCTTTGCCGTTTCAAATCTTTTTTCCAGTTCAACTCTCTGAGCTTTTTTTTCTTAGAGAAATGGTATTTACCTCAGCAAGTCATACAGTAATGTTAGAAGTAAAAGTTTTTCAGCCACAACCTCCGATGAAGTGCGTGTTTTTTGAGAAATTTGCATTTATCTCGGAATAGTGGCGGAAAAACAAAGTTACAGTGACGAATCAAGGTCATAAGACCTAACCGCTTTCTAGAGATTACTGAATATCTATATACCGAAAATTTTGCAATGGGTATAGTAGCTACTTCCCCTTTTCGACATTGTTTGGAAACATTTAAATTGCAATACCAATGGAGTCCATGGGCTATGGTGCCTAATTATCGTAAGCTACTTACGTTCGGCACTGTTGCCAGCATTTCAAAATGTAATGCCAGGTACGTACTCGGTTATATTTTGTGCTTAGAAAGGTAGGGAGAGGTTTGGCCTTATTATTTATATAAATTAATTCTTATCTAATTAAAGTTATTTTTTTTAAATTTAAACGGTTAAATAAGATTTTTACTTTTTTAATAGAAACTTTAAACTTACCACGCTCACTAGCGGGGTATGGTACAAATATGAATATATACCTTATTTTTATTTATAAAATAGTTTGTCGTGACTTACTGACAAGACTCAACAGCGCACGTCCTTATCTGCTAATGACAGAGTATGAAACTTTGAGGTTTTATTCCCCTAAATTTTTAGATACCCACTAAGAGAATTAAGATAACACACGATAACTCACGGCCTGTTTACCCAATTATATTGAAATATTGCATAATAACAGAGAAGAGCAAAATATAAGCTACATTTTTGAGAGTTTTTTTTCTAGGTCAGCTTCATAAGAAACAGCAATATTTCTCTATGGCCCTTGACTCCAAAAAGCCTAAAAATAATAATCTGAAATTATGCTGATGTCGAATGCAAAATAATTGGAAACGTTTTGCAGTAAATTTTTGTTTTGTTCCAATTGTCAATTTAGGAGGCAACCCTTAAGGCTTGTATAACACATAATTTAGCTTTTCCCAAAATCCGACTCACTCTGGGTTTCAAAGACTCCGTTTTTATTTCAGGCTTCCCGATATTAAAAAAAGTATCGCAGTGAACAATTTACTAAGCGGTTTTAAAAAAATTTCATGTTTTATGTTGATTTTTTTTAAATCGTAGCATAGTTGTGTTTCAAGGGTCCATTTAGAGTGGACAAGAAGTAATTAAATTTGACAATTTTCATAAAGACCTTGGAAAGGCTTATTGCCAGGCACGTCAGACATTTTATTGGTTCATTAAAAGTAGATCTGTCGACACTGCAGTGCATACTGTGATATCAGTGGAAAAATCTTTAGCAATCCTGCGTAGCCTGAGAAATACTCATCGAGATAGCAGTCCATATGATTGTATTGGAATCATGCTAGGCACACGTCGGGTTTAAAGTTACTCAGGAGAAATATGTGTTGGACGAAAAGTCGGTAAGTGAACCTGGAACCTGGTAATGGACGAACTTCTAAAGTCACTGGAGAACGAAGGCTTCATCGTGAACGCATATGCGGACTACGCGTAGCAATCCTAGTTCCAAGCAAATAAGTGACCAGTGACCACTGTCACAAGGGCATCCACCAATCAACCCTACCTACCCTTCTACTATTTAAATTAAGCTCGTGTTTAACATTCATAAAAGCAAACAAATTACATCGAGTTGCTAAATCTTAAAGATTCTTTAGGGATGATTCGCTCCCATTCTATTCTTAAAACTGCTTTAAGCATTGTCTTTGGAAGTTATGGTCCCTTGCCGAACACTTTTTTTGAGTTTCCTCAATAGAATTGAAGTCCGGGGGTCGTGGGTCGTTGTAAAGCAAGAAGAGCTTAACAAAGGTATGATTAGAGTCATTGTCTTGATTAAAGAAAAATATCAGTACGAAACTTAGTCCCAATTTTCTGAACCATAGTTGACTCGATAAAGCTCAAATTTTCCACTCCAGAACCTACCATACACCCCGAAAGAATTACTCAACCACCACCTTTCTCCACAATACTTTTGGACCTTATTTGGAATATCAAATATTCCCGATGAAAACAACGCGTTTGGCTTTGAATTCCTTATCAGAAAATAGATGAAATAAAGCAGTTGCTTACGCGGAAATAACCTCTCAAAATGGTCATCTCCAGTGAAAAGCTATTCCAAAAAATGTGTGAGGGCAAAATACTGTCTTCTATTTTTCCTACTGTTTACCTCGCCATGGTTGAATACCTTAAATCGTAAATACCTTCGACTTTTTTGAGTATGATTTTCAGATATATGCTAAATAGCAGATCTTGTAATGTTTCACACTGCATAGCTATGTACTACGTATTACGACAAATACACAGTAACACAGCATTGATAGCAAAGGAACACACAAAAATATTTATCTTTACGAGAGTAGTTTAAATATTTAACTGATACCCTTGACTACTTCTCTATTAATCATCCAATATGGAAAGAAAAACGCTTGGTAGTAGAACATACTCACCTGCGTTTAACTTAAATCAAACAAACATTTATCAAAGCGCTTACAATCTACAACAGAACCATACGTTTTTTTCTTTCAGCTTGATAGACATATTTACTTAAGATTGATAACGAAATACCAATCTTAAGATAAAAAAAAACCCTTCTCTTCCCCAACCAATTATGTATGTACTATTTACTCACAAAAACCTGACCTGGCAACAACAAAATCACTAAACCAACACTTTTTTTACAAGGGAGATAGAAAAAAAAAACTGTTGCAACCTAGTGTTGACAGATTGCTGCACGCCACCATTAGATATTTGATAATAAACAACTAACAAGTGTAATGCAACCACCGCATTACTTTTCATGTTGCCGGTGCGCGCCGAATAGTTCAATGCTCTGACTGAACTAAACCATATTAACGACGACACCAAAACAACTCAACGCAACACTGGATCACGATGACAGAGATACACCCATCTCACCGGCTAGATTCAATGTGGGAGCGTATATGATAGGTGACTGCGTTTAGCTTTAAATGGTTTTCTCTTTGAGTTTTTTTTTCGCTTTTTTTGTGTATTTAGAGATGAAGCCCGTTTACCGTCAACACTGTTGTAAACATGACAAATGAAGTGCCATTGAAGACAAAGCCATACGAAAACTAATCACTTGAGATGAAGACGAGAAAATTATGATAAATTTTAATGATCTTTTTGGAAACGACAATTTATATATTATATGTATGTTTTGAAAGTGAAACAAATAAGAGATAAAAAATATGTTATGAGATGGCAGCTTTTAGAGATGTACCCACTTTCATTTGTCATTTGTTTCTCCTCAATTTACAAATTAATTTCTTTAATTGACTCCAGTGAGTTTTCATCGGTGGATACGGGCGCTCAAATGTGAATAGAATGAACAGTTGTTGTGTTACGGAAAACAAGTTGTCTAGATATTCATCTCGAATATTTAAAATAAAAAAATAAAAGTGTATTTCCTAGGGCGATGATTATAAATATTGAGAGGAAGTTGGAGTACTTTATCCTTTTACTAAAACGGTACCTTTCAAGATCTCCAAGATAGAAGACAGGTCAAGAAAATTGTAAGGAGCTGAAACTTCAGAACATGCCTAAGAACATATTTTCTTATTCATTATTAGTCAATTTGAGTTACAGACCTTAGACAACTTGAAACAATAAAATTGACAATAGCTATGGCGTAACATTACCAAATTAAGCAGAGTCCAAAGAACGGCCGGAATTGGCACCACAGGAGCCCTTCGTCCAGGCCGACCGAAGCACTTAACGTGATGCTGAATAGTCGGTTAGACTAAGAGAATCTGGATGGTGGTCCACAACACTCTTTGAACACAGCAAAGTTCTATTGTCACGACATACTGGTGACCCGAGGCCCATTCACTATATAATATCAACACTATATTTCCAAAAGACCTTTTCTGTTAGCTTCCCATCCAGGTTGGAATGAGAGGCGGACAATGTAACAAGGGAGTTCGAATTATCTATCTGGAGTTTGTGACGCCGCTTTCTCAACTCAACTGGATACAATATGCAAATCTCCCCCCCCCCCCCCCCCCCAATGTTGCTAGCGTCTTCCAGGCAGAAGTTGTTGCTATTAGGGAGGTGGGGAAGGTACTTTTAAATTCATCAAGAACCATGAAAACAGTGGCTAGCTTCATCGATAGTCAGGCTGCGCTTAAGGCTCTGGATTCAACAGTGACTAAACGCAAGCTTGTTGGGGACTATAGGGAGACACTGGCCGGTTCACCATCACTTTAGTATGGGTTCCGGGCCACAGAAACATATATCTAGCTAGATGTGGCTCAATCTATCACTGGCGGAGGAAGTCCATCCGCCTTTAGGATACCTGCTGAGAGACATACTACTGCATTTTTCCTCACTAGCTATATGGTCGATCTTGACAAACTGTGTCAAATCAAGGAAGATGTGGCCCACTTACAACAAATTAGGAATACAGAACCTTACATGTAGAACGCGGGTGGACATCGCTAGGCTGGCGGCCATATGTATAGGTCTCTGTTCGATAGGTACGCACGCGGCCAAAGGTTTTAAAAAAATGTCCTTTCGGAATCGGCATTAACTGTACCTCTATTCCATTCGTGTCATAAATTATATTTTCTCAGTTTACGCCTAATATTTGTTGTTGTTTTTATTACTTATATACCTAATTCAAGGTCATTTTGATCCCAAATTAATACATCTCTTCATCTGAGGTCCTATTGCAAAACCTAAATGTGGTCTAGATGCAAACAAATATAAGTAGTAGTAGAATTAATAGATCGAATTACAAGCTCGAAATTCAAAGGGAGTCTATAGGTAGAATATATAAAATAAGTGTTATTATCCGCATCAAAGTTCCGCTAAGGCTTTAGCCCACTGGACTGAAGAAGTTATCAGCGATGAGATTATGGTCCTCCTGTATGGAGTCTACCTTGACTGTGATGTTATTTTTAAGACAGGTCCATGGTTGTTTTCTTGTTGCAGTAACAGGACTTACGAGAAAACAAGGAAACTCTTCTTTTGACTTGTGTGAGGAGAGCAAATTCAGAAGGAGTTTGATTTAATTTCGGTCTCTTTAAGTGATAGGAATTCAAGCCCTTGGATTCAGACACCAATAAATCCGAAGGCACCTAACTATTAAACTCCTTCACATTCCAAATTCAAATTCCTACGTTTTTTGGAATATTTATCGCATCTTTTTTTTCATTGGGTAACAAGTACAAGTACAGCACGTATAGCATTTAAGGTGATTCCTATTGCTCACATTGAGTACATTTTTCCAAAATGTCGGGTACTTCAGCAAAATGCCCGGATCGCAGATATGTTTATCATTGTAAGCCATCTTGTAAATTGTAAGATCACCTGTGGTATAAGGGAAGACAATAATGCTTCCGAGATCGATGCCTGAGATCTTCGAAAGGTCGTCAACGAATGATTTACCTAGTATGAATTGTTTACTAAAGCCAACCACAACCACGTAGCAGATGGAACACAGTTTGCTTTTTCCCAATGTGTTATGCGAAATGCCAAGCTTAAGAACATGCGTGCTGATGGGCCAGTGGCCGGTAGAAAAGGCGACCAGTCTCGCGACGTCCACACGTATTCTCTGAATGGGAGTCTTCAGCCTTCGAGTAAAGTGCAGGAAAATATTTCTCTTTACGAAGCACAGCGGTGGATAAACTTCCTCCGCGGATGATTCGCCCAGAGAAGAGCCAGGTCAAACCAATTCGTCCGCCCTCTCATTCCGCTCTATGTTCCTATGGCTGAGAACACAGCGGAGAGTGTTTTTGAATAGCGTTACGTGTAGAATTTTCAAGAATTTTTTCGTGATCAGACTGTTTGCCTAAAAACTTAATTTCAAACTCAAATTTTGAATGAATCACTGCTCCTGCGATGTAAGCTTTTTGCTTGAACTTGTTGTCCAAGATTATTAAAATGACAATTTAATTCGGCTTAATCTGTCAAAATCGAGCTGGCAAATTGTGATCATAAACATTATTATGTCATTTGAATAATGCAAATCAGACAGTTCACCATCAAACATGAGCAAATTAAGCAAGTCAAATATAAACAACTACATGATCGCTTTGTATACAGTCCAATCTTAGCTTAAAACGTATACTCTTCAAAATCAGAAGTCATCATGATAATATTGAAACCAAAAAGAACTTCTGTGGCATCTACATATTTCCAATCACTAATCGAAAAATAAGAACAACATATTTCGTTTATGTAGAAATCAATCGATTAAGATTCAAACTCAGCCCCAGACGACTTATCAAAGTCAAAACCCCAAATTCTCAAGAAACCTTAAGTTATTTCCGGCACTTTGCACTTCATTTTATACCTACTTAAAGCTACTTGCTTCAAGTATCTTCCGATGGTTCGAGCTTAATTAATCCCATTTTACGTCAGAAACAACATCGACGCCTTAAGCTTCTTATTTAATCGAATGCCAATACATGTACATATGTATCCCATCAATTGAAACTCAAAGACGGAAAACAATGTTCTCACACGCCCAATGGAAGCTGTCAATTTTATGTTTCTGAAAACTTAAGAATTTTGTTCTATTTGCTCTTTCTCAAAACTATGCAAACTACGTAAACCATAAAACTCAAAATTTTAACTAGCTCAAGTCCGTAAACGTCAAAGTAGTAGCAATTGTGTAAACAAAAACAAACACTGCGCACCTAAAACGATGAAAATCTCACACAAATTTCAACACCTCATTGTAACTAATCGCGCCAAGGTCATCGTTAATTGCCGACTTTTCCACTTTTCATCTGAGCAAAACAACACACCATTGCATGATAATTATTAATGATTAGGTACTCTAAAACAATAAATAAAATGACATTCTGTCAAAGTTAGACACTTACCGTTTTGCAGCGCCTTGAATAATCCTTTTTGTGTGCGGCGATACTAATCCACTTGAGCAATTGCTGCCCACCGCCGCCGCCACTGGCGAGTTATCCTGTAACGGTGTTGACACTTTACTAGCACTTGCACTATTGCCATTGGCAGCACCCGCACCGCTTGGAGGCGATCGCCTTAGCACACCGGTGGACACTTTTGATTTCACTTCACTGTAGTTCTTCTTCATTTGCATTTTGTTTACCGCTATTTTATTCATAACCGCGTCCCACTTATTGGGTGAGATTTTCCGCAATGTTGGCGATCCCGCACCTGACCCCGAACCGGCAATACCCGCTATAGCCACGGTGCTACCCGTACGCGACGATGCGACCGACAAACCGAGTTGGCCCGGATTCTTACTCTCGCCCGGCGATGATCGTTGCTGTTTTGTGGCGGTAGTGTTGGCCCTTACCGGCATTACACAACCATTGTTACCACCACCCTTTGCACAAACGGACGCGATCGACTTTGCTGCTAGTTGTTGTTGTCTGTCACCTAGAATGGATGAATTCGCCGTAGAACGATAATACTTGGCGTTACTGCTGCTGTTGTTGTCATTTTTGGCGCTAACGCTGCACAGTGACGATAGAGACGCGTGCTTACGCGGCGGACTCACTTTCTTCACTGACGAACTGATTGTGTGGATCGTGTGGTTGGCTGCAGCAGCGCCGGCTGCGGAAGCTTTTGTGGTTGTGTCGCTGGATAAAGCTTCGTTCGATGAGGCAACCGAGCTTTTACAATTCTCGCTAATTGCACATGAGGAGTTTCTCTTCGAGTTTCCCGTTGTTGGATTGTAGTCTGTGGTCATGCTGATGCGATCGCTGCTGCTAAAGCTGCTCTGGATTGTGGACGATGTCTGACTGTCGGTGAGCATGTTGTTCCATTGACCTTGACTTAGTGGCGATGCGGAACGGAATTCACTTTCAATTGACGCTTGTGGAGGCGATTGTTGCTGTTGCTGCTGCTGTTGTTGGTCTTGGGGCGACTTTTCATTTTGATGTTGCTGCTGTTGATTCTTGTTGCTCTTGACCGTGTCAGTGGAGCCATCATCTGGAGACATATCGATGTCACCACGCATTTGGGCAATGTCCTCGTCTCCTCTATTCTCGACATCGGTGAATATTCCACTGGACTCCATGCAGGAGTCTTCCATTTGCTCTGGTTGCTCTGTTATGAAGACACTGGCGGCAGGTTGCAACATTGGGCCGTACAACTGGCCATCGATGACCTGCGCTCGCCTATCGCCTCGATGGAAGATGTCATCGGCGTCGCTTTCTGTGAAGAAGTCTGAATCCGTCATCGGATCCTGTCGCCGAATGGGAATATTGGGATGATTGTGGTTAAACGATGGCTGGCGACTGACTTGAGCTGGCTTTCGAGTGGGTCCATTGGAGGGCGAATGATCGCCAGCACCACGCGAAGCCGGCCTCGACATTTCTCCATCGCCCTGATAGCCCGTATCCAAGCTGGTTACACTTGTCACACTGGTTATGAAGCTGGTGGAGATTTTCGAGACATTCGACTTGGTCATCTGGTCGGTCTTTGACTCTGTGTCGGTTTGGGAGACCTCATTGTAGGTGTTAGTGTTGCTTTGCTGATGGGTTTTCGTTAGCTCGATGACAATATCCTCCACATCGGTCTTCACTTCCACTGGATCCAGAGGTAGGTCCTCTGGTGATGGCGTCTGATCGATCCTCATCTGATGGAAGGCCATCTTCGGGTTCATCCCCAGCGGCAGATCTAAGTTAGTCGTTGTTGTGGTGGAGTCTAGGAACTCTTTCATTTGATCCGGTGTCAGAATGCCCAAGCTTTCGTCCATTTCGAAGGAGTTCTGCTTTTTTAAGGGTGGCGTGCCCGAAGCTGTGCACAAACCAGACTGAATCGTTGACGAGAGTGAAACATCGCACAGCTCAATCGAACAGTCCAAAGTGGACTCTGTCAGATCTAGACCAAAGGAAAATCTTGGCTTGTGGTGTTTCAATTCCTGCATAGCTTGGTTAGGTGGGTTTTCAAGCAATTCCTCTGTGGCTCGCTGGTCCACATCCATTGGCTCATCATTCGGTGAGATGCCGCGCGACGGCGCCGTCGACCCTAGATCCTCACGTAGTGTCATATACAAGAGATTTGTATTGTTCTTGACATTCTCCTCCAAGGGGGAACCCATCAAATCCCGAGTTATGTTCATAAGGTGCCGCGCCGGCGACACCAGATTCGTTGTAAGGTCTAGCAAGTGCTCCGTGTTCATCGTGGAGTTTAGGACGAGCTTCATGTTGGTTTTGTCCGGCGCAAGCGGCAGCGTATTCTCCATTGTTAGGTTAATAAGGTTCTTCAGCGTATCATCTGTGCTCTTGGGCTTCAAAGTGCTATCGCAATCCAGCGTGGGCAGGGTTATATCGAGCAGATTCTCACAGCTTCGTAGGTCAATGAGATCTTCATTCTTGTGAATTGTTATTGTGCCATCTGTTCGCATGGGACTCTCCAAGTTGAATGTGGGAAACTCCTTCGGTGAATTTACATCCTTGATAAGTATGGTGCCATCATTACGCGGGTGGTTCTTCAAGTCAAATGTGTGGGAATAAATTGTGTGTGTGCCGTCTTTGGTGTGAGTTCCATCCAAGGTGTGAGTTCTAAAACGAGTCTCATCCAGGAGTGACACCTCCATACTCTGTGTCGTGCTCACAATGTGCGTTTCCTTTGGGTACGTCAAATCCGTTGCCTTTTCGATAATTTGTGTGCCATTGACATTTCTGGTCCGATGCCGGCTCACGGTGCAGTCCATCGGTATGGGAGTTGCCATCGGTCCTTCCAGAGTTTGAGTCGAACACATATTCTGTCGACTATCCATGATAATCGTTTCATCAAGCGCCGTCTTATCTTGTGTTATATCCAGCGACCGAGTCATACAAAGTTCTGCCATTCCCTTTACACTGACTGATATCGGCGTTGACTGCATGGTGCTCTGCACCATTTTGGCAATCTCACTCTCCCCTTCTTCACGAACAAATGTCTCCGACCTGGTGAGGGGTCTGGGAGTACTGTGACATGAATCCGCGGGCGGCTTCATTTTATTCAGAGCCTTTGTTCCATCGATTGGGGTAGGTGGAATGAACTTGCTTGTCCGAGTCTCAATGTGCGAAGCTGATTTCTCCGGTTTGGTAAGAAATTTTCGCACCGCAGTGGCTGTACGTTTGCCCATAATACTGGCGGCCTCACTTATTCTGTCTCCAGATAGAGACTTCTTTAACGATGTCATGGCCAACGATGGCTGGCGCAGCCCTGTGAACGATGTTGGACGTCGCACTTGAATTGTTGGGCCTCGAATTGTGCCAGGAAGGGGAATTTTTGTGACGCCATCTAGTCGTGGGATTCTCGACTGTGCTGTATCCTGCAAAGAAACAAAAAAAAATCAATTTATGAGAAATGAGATTTAAAGGATGCGAACCCCACTTATATTTGCGTAAAAAAATCTACACCATTCCGGCATAAACTTCCGACATTAGTCACGTGCGACTCCGGAAGAATATCTATCTGCCATTTATCTTCCATGTATCGCTTTTTGGGAAAGTTCACCCTTTTGCAACGGAAAAAAAAACAACATGGAATTTGATTCAGATTTATGTGGGTAGGAATCTTGCAATGAATCCTTTTTTGGGTCAGTCATTTTGAACCGGAATCAGTCATGACAAACTGTTTCAAGTAAATCATTTTGAAAATTGAGAACCGATCTCTTAAATTTTCTCATTACTCTAATGTGGCGACCACAGAAACACATTCAAAAGGATAATTGCAATAAGTTATTTTTGGGGGAATTGATTTTCAGACGCAGGCAATACAGATGCGGACACTGTGGCGCCGGTTATGGCCTAATTTTGTCTGGGGTTTGTCTTGTGTTTTGGGGGTCATTGGATATGTAATGCTTCTAGGCTGATATAAATTACCCCGAAAGAGGGTAATAAAATTTCAAATAATTGTCCTTTTTCTTTGGGGGAATGCAATGTTAGTTAGTTATTTAATCAAGCAAATTGGCAGGCATTTAGGAAGTCCACATAATAATGGTATGATTATTTTTGGCTTAAGAACCCATAATACCGACCACTGTACTTCATTGTAAGTTCTTTAAGGCTCGCTAGACGAAAAGCAGTCAATTTATTTGGCTGAGAAAAAAATGTATTCTATTAAATTTTTTGAATTTATTTTATTTAGCTGATTTTTCTATTCGCAGTTGTGATTTTTTTAATCGAGTCTAGATTCAAGTTTTTTTAATTTGGAAAATTTAAAAATTATTCGCAACAGTCCTGTTGCAATTTTATATACAACTTCTTATCATTCAAAGTTCTAAAATAACAAAAAATGTGCGCACTCAGCTTACAGCTTACAGTCGAAGAAGAAACTAAAATAAAGACGCACTTTGCTCTAAATGAATATTAGATAACTGGAAGTAGTCAAGTCCTTTTATATTGAAAGAGGAATTCTCCATTACAACAGTTTGATTTTCAAGCTCAGAAGCAGCTTATTCACGAGACTAATTCGCAAAACATAAAAGAAAACTTTTTGATATAAAGGCTAAAAATTCCAAAGGCCTGTTTAAAATTCCACTGCTGACTTCATATCGCACCCGCCACGCGAAAGACTTTAGTGGCCTAGATATATGGGATTTCCGATAGTGGAGCATTCCATGTCTAGGAATGACAATATGTCCAAAGTTTGACTCCTGGCTGATCCTTTTCCTTTCCAAATCTAGTGAAATGATATCATGTAAACCTTTACCCCACGTTTACAAAAATTTGGTACTAAATAGTTCAACGAAATGCTATAATTTTATTGATGGACGATGTAGATGTAAAGGATCAGTTCATATCTATTAACTGTAATAAATACCATTGTTACTTTCATGTTTTATTTAACGGTCTCTAATGTATAAAGGATGAAGATTCTACCGTGAGTCGACTTATTTGAGTGGGAACATAGTTAGCTAAATATGGCGGTTAATCGTTCAAATTACGATATAAGATATAATTTCGAACTTGACCCAGTACTAGGATTTAAATTAAAACCTGACAGTGTACTTAGCTAAGCTAAGACAAAATTCGATCTTAGTTAGCTCATCTTCACGAAGGAAGAATAGCATGCTCTATAGAACCCTTAACAATTCATGATTACAACTCAACAAGTTAATGCTTGTGTTTCCAAAGGCTTCAATTTGTCTCTGACTCTTTTTCTTATTTTTATAAGTAATCTTCTGTCTGTAACGACTAATCCTACCCATTCTTCCCCGAAGATATTTAGCTTCTTATCAGTTCAACCTTTAGCCTATTCGAACTTACAGTGAAATATAAACACTCATTCCATAGCCATACAACCCGAATGTGGAATACGCCTTGCTCTGTTTTTACAAGGCCGAGGATGCCTCAGAGAGGACTAAAATCAGCGGCGAAACTATCTACTCGAGGTTAAGGTTGCGCTACTTAGGTGGAAATACGCCAGCAAAGTCAAAAGAAATGGGTTTTACTTCACATATAAAATAATGAACACCTTATTTAATAGCGCAGGTTATATTTACTACTGTGTCAGTAAATACAAGTATTACTCAGTTTTAGTTATTATTATCTCTTATTACATAAGTCACTCCACAGATCAGGTGCAACGAAAGCTATGATCTTGCAGCTGAGTGAAAGGTATGGGTTCGTTCAGATGAAAAAAAATAAGGCAAAGGCAAAGAAAAAATGATTTATTTTGGTGCACGAATCCTAACCATGCTTTCCACTTTTTCTGGATCGACGTGTAGTCCATTTCGATCAACGACATAACCTAGAAATTAAAGCCTAAATACACAAATACGTGTGGCTCGCCGGTGCATTATGTAAGCCGAAAGGCATTCGCTTGTACTGGAACAGGACTCTATTCGGTACCTTGAAAGCTGTGAGTGGTCGTGATTCTTCCTCCATTGGGATCGGCAGACTTAATATCCAAAGAAGTCAGATATTTCGCATCTCGAAGTTTGTCTAGTTTATACTATAACATTGTAATTACTAAAGCTACAAAAAATCATAAAATCGTATCAATCATATTTTGGAGACCTTAATGAACGAGCAAAAAATAAATATAAGGGTAGGTACCTACCTTATACAAATTTAAATAAATATTATTATTATGGTTTTAATTTGGCCAGAAACTATAGCAAAAAGTCAAAGCTTGAAATATTCTGGAGCCAGTAACCCGCTTCGGGCATGTGAGTACTTCCGTTGGTCCTTAGTATGGACTCACCACCAACTCTTGCCCAACACCCTGACTTAGTGTTGACGATCCCTATAGACCTGGTATTCAGATACTTTGAAGCAGCTTATATATAGATATCGTCAACTGCCACCAATAGGGGTTACCTAGGGGTTCGTTAACCCATCTCCAGTCGATGTACTAGGCACCCAACAGTCACCACGTAAAGGTGAGTAGTAAGAGTCGATAGTATGAGGCTAGAGTGAATACCTATGCTTGTTTGTTCTCATATAATCGCTTTTACCACCCTTGTGACCACGTTTATGCAAAAAACCGTTGTCATTTGAAAAATAAAAAATTGTTGTCTGAAAGATGATGGAAAACTTTAAGCGCATTTTCAAAAAAAACCTTGAAATCCCGTCAAGAGTACAGATACCAAATGTTCAGAGTAAATACAGCTAGATGATCATCGTCAAGCATTAGTAATTGGCAGCTTATTATACGAAATTGCGCTCGTCAAGGCTCAAAACATAATCACATGCAGTATCTCCAAAACATAATGCCATTTTAAGTGCGTACCTATACGCACTCATGTAAAGTATCTCAATAACATCTACACCTCAAAAAACAATTTAAATAATCCATTTAAGACATTTGATATCATGATTCGCGATCCTTTACTCAAAGATTAATGACCACACGTCGACCTAAATTAGCTTTCGGTAACGTCGTAGTAGTAAAAATTACTCAAGAAATTACTACAAAAAAAATGCTCACGCAAAAACCATCACAATCAAGGAAGCACCACTCAAATTAAAATTCAAGGACATTCCTTCTCTCAAATCCACACATTCTCGAGTATCTCTCACAAGGTGTCAGCCGTAAAGCTTCTCAAATGCTGCTGCTATCAATAATTCAAGCGAAATTCTCAAGGAATAAAAAATCACCTCCTTCGTCATAGATTTTTCCTTCAGTCAGCAAAGATAATAAATTTATCCGTGCAAAGTGGTCATTAATTTTCTCTACCATGCAGACAGAGCGACAACAACACACGCCAACGTTAGAGAAGCGCGTCAATTTTAATGCGCACCATGTCAGGAAAAACCGAAAAACATCGAAAGATACGCCACGTCGCCGTCGTTGTATGCATGCTAGCTACGTCCGGATAAAAAACTAAAACAACAACAAAAAGTTCTTATCGATGTGATTTAGTAAATCGTCCTTGTAAACTTTTGCAATAATCGTCATGGCGGATGAGGTGGAGAAGGGGGGATGTAAGGCTATGTGCAATGAGTGTTCCTTTAAATTTGAAAATAACATCGATTGAGGGTGAACGCGAAGCGTTCATGCGAGTTATTATTATTGAACCAGCATCGGGAAGCCATTGCACACTCACAGGATATGCAACTGCAGGATATTAAAATTCTACCACTCGTCGTCGACAGCGATACATACAGTGGAAATTATATCCTCTTGGAGAACACTTGTATTTTGCATGGCTTTTGGTTTGTTTGCACTGCTCAGCTCTGCTCGCCCCATGCAATTTAATGCAAAGGATACGAGTATATATAGCACTACTCGCATTTCGCCCGTTTGCCTGTATGTGGTTAAATTAGGTCAATCTTTTGCAAGCAAGTCCTTTTCGTATGCTATTTTTATATTGGATGAAGTGCCTGGATGATTAATTTCAATTTTGAGCTCCTCAGAGAAGCATTAATAATTTCTTTATACCGCACACAATGATTCCCCCGGCGAGTTTATTGCCACGCACAGTACACAGTTCACACCGATGATGGTGGTGGTGGTGGTACTATACCCGTCGTACACATCCTGCCGCGTCTGTTTGTATAGTAAAAAGTATTCTACCGTCGGCGCTTATGAATCGATAAAACAAAAACTCATATTTATTTCATATAATTCCCGTTTCAATATATTTTCCATACATGTAGCTATATGTATCACACTCACACCAACAATGGCATGCTAAAACTGTTTCCTGGAAAATAAAATGAACACACACCATTGCGCAGCGTTACTGGCAACACAATGTACTATTGATTTGTTTTTGTTAGACTATCGAGGGTGGGCTGTAAATATCCCATCAATATATTCATGCGTGCGTGAAAAATGTGGTAGTTTATCCTTCGACATTTGTTTTGTTGTTTTTTTTTTATGAGCTTTTTTTGCTGTGCCATTTCGAAACATTGTTTCGTGATTTGCCAAGTCGTTGAAGATAAAGATGAAGCAGCAATCACTTGACGGTAACCGGCAAGTGCGTCGCAGGATATGGTAATGATTTTTTGTTTTCTTTTCATTTTCCATGGATATAGGAAGGTACAAAGAAAACATGGTTTCTGTTGTCAAACGGATTTTATTTATTTGATCTGTTTTTTGAGAGTTCTTAAATTTGACTTTTATTTTAAGGACCACATTTGAAGGCACAATTGGTACTTTGAAATTTCTGGAATTTGATCTCGTAAATTTAAAGTGTTTACTGATTTTTGTGTTTTATTTTAACTTTGTCTTAGGTATGCAATAATTTTTTTTTGCTTAAAAATCGACTAGATAATTTAGTCTATAGAAAGTTAAAAGAACCAAGACCTATTTTGACCCACAGGATAATGTACAGGATAATGGCTAACAAAGAAGTTTATTGATTTAAAAGTTAGATATTTGTAAAAGGTTTTTTTCCAAATTAATATTGTTTCTTGATACCTATAAACATAGGAGTCGAACACAAACTTAAACTCGTCAGGGAAGCACACACACTATGCACAGCGCCATCCAAGCTACAAGTTAAGATTGGTCTCAATGGGATTTTGTTGTTTATGGCGTTGTAATGGTCAGACCTCTTAGCCACCTCCAAGTGACTTTTTTTGATTGTAGCTCACTCACTGATATATCATTAAAAGTCACTGATAAACATTAAAAATGGAAAAATCGAAAATTTGTTATATGGGAACTTGTTCTTGAAGATTTATATTTGCCAGACAAAATAAAAATATCTAAATCTACGCAAAATTCAAAAAACATTTTAATTTATTCTACTACGTAGAAAATTAATAATAAACCTACAGTAGTCGTAAGTTCAGAACTCAACTTGTGACATTAAGTTTCCCTATTGAATTTAGGATGGAGATCTGGTAAATAGCGTCCCTGGTCAATTGTGATGTAGCTTTAAGCTGAACTGTTTATCTGCTAATAATATCGAGGGGTGTCAAGTGAAACAGAATGTCCAAAGCAGCGGAGGGAGTAAGGCATACGTAAGGCTCCTTCAATGCATTGCAAATTACAAATTAACGATTGCAAATTATTGAAATTTATTATCAAAACTCGTGGTCTGTGGAAAAATGTGCACCATGAAAATCGGATACGTAAATAAGCAAAACTTTCGCATCTGGAGTGATGAACAGCCACATGTCATATCAAAATTTCCGATGCATCCCGAAAAAACGACAGTTTGGTGTCATCATCGGTGCATAACACGCGTAATTCGTGGAATACAGGCCGATATGCTCGAAAAAGTGACGCAAAATTGGACCTTTCGAATGGACCATTTGAAACGGAACCCGTTATTATTAGTTATTGCTTAAGTTATTGCTCTTCTGTAGCACCGTGTATTACTAATAAATAACCCATTGAATTAATGCGTTTTTCAGAATATCCTGTCATTTAGCAGATGTGTAAAAAACTTGCTTCTTAATTACGATATTTGCATTCGTCACTTGTTTTTAATAACTAGAGAATTTTTGGTCGAGAACTCTTAATAATTTGTTTGCGACTGTGCCAATAAAATAAAATGGAGATTTTCTCTTTTTTTTAAGCGTTACCATTTCCGGAATTCAACACCCTATACTGATTTTCAAGGCGCATTTCCGAGAGATTTATGATTGCATTTCAAAAGTTGTTTGGATGATGTTCCTTACAAAAATAATAAAAAAGTAAAATATACCATTGGTCCTCTAATAAGCATTGCTTCTCAAATGTCTTTAAACTGTAATCCTAAGTCATCTTTAACATTTTGGATTTTGAATGTGCCCCAAGCTCATGGCTAGTAGAAATAGACCCATAAATTTTATTTACTTTTACTTTCCGGTGTTGCCTGCATTTCTAAACCCATTTAATACAATCGTGCACTTTCAGATCTGCCTAAATATAATCTCCAATCTTGACACCTTTCGAGGTGGAAAGAACCCACAGTGTCTTACATTAAAAGGTATTACCTACCTACTTGTATTTTTCTTAGTTGTCGGATTACTACATACTTTAATCAACTTGACAGAGAGGTTGTCCTCTCGACTTCAATTCCCTTTATGTCTACTAAGAGCTGCAAAAAAATAACATTTTACGGAAATAAACAAAAAAAAAAATTATCAACAGAAAAACTACATTTTCATTTACCCTATTTAACATTCTGCAGCCTGACAAGTCGCGAAAAAAAACACTTCCTTTGATGTAACATCCCCTTGTGTGGCGCTCTCATGGTTATAGTCGCTATTCTCAACCCAAAGCATCGACCTTGGTGAATCCTTTTTTCTGTTTTCCTCTCTCCTCTTATCCGATAATATATTTCTCGGCTCTGGTCGCCATTGCCAGCATCCTTTTTCATCTGAGCTACCGGAAAGCTTTCCATTATTAAGTTGCTTACGAAGCATTACTATACTCTAGGTATGCCTCTGCTCACTATTTTTGTTCTTTGCATCACGTAACGAATGCCATATGACAAAGTAAGAGAAGGGTTAGAAAATGTAGTTTTCTCTATAATGGTGTCGTATCGGATTTCGCACTTTCAAGACTTCAAATGCTCCTTGTGTGATGCTATGCGCTGCATGCTTTTTGGGGTAAGAATGATGATAAAAAAAAACGCAACTAGGGCGTAGAGTGTTAATATCTTTGTACATAGAGCAAGAAAGGACATTTATCGACAAGTTGGGAGAATGAACAATGGTTGTTTAATCAGTATGGCTTGTGCAAATGGCAGATAGCTGACTAGGCAAGGGATATTCTGAGTAATTGAGATAAGGATAGAGTTTGAGATTGTACATAGAGAAACTGTTTTTGTAGTAATGAATGAGGGGGATTGTATTTTTTAAACTGACTGTTAAATATAAATACAAAATCTAAATGAAGCATGAAGAGATTATTTTAAGATTAAGCGAAGACAGCCTTCGCAGGTCTTAGGTAAGTTTTATAGAAGTTCTTTTTGCGATTTTATAACAATTTTCATGATCGGGCTGTAACATTTTTCATGCAACTATTCCAGAACCGCGATTTTTGATGTAACACAAGGATTTAGGCAAAGCGACTCGCGACCATTTGTCTTCTTTAACATCTTACTTGAAAGAATTGTGTAGGACTCACAAGCCAACTCACGAGGTACGATCTTTCAAAAGGACGTCAACGATATTGATATTTTTCATAAAACACAGTACGTTGTTACTGGTGCGTTTGCGAGTACAGAAGCGCCAAAAATGGGTAAACAAATTATGTGCTGTGAACAAGAAGGGACACCGAACATCGACGAATCAGCCAGAATTTCACAATCGACATCTATTACTTTGAGATATTTAGGGATTTTTTCTACATCGCCGCTGCTATAACATCTCAAATCAAAATCTCTTCAGAAATCAAACGCACAATAAGGCTAGTCAATCGATGTGTCTTTGGGATGAGAAGACAACAATATCTAAGGAAAATCAATATAAAACCTTCATTCCAGTCCGGCTACATGGAAACCTTTCTAGAGCTGCTATATGGTTACCCAAAGACTTCCTAAAAAGACTTTAAATCAAATTTGGACGATAACTTCAATAAAGGTGCCGAATTACCGCATCAGTTAACGAGCAATAAGCAACTGAATTATCTCAGTTTGGCTAGCACGGTATTGTATCGAGTCGAAATATTTGGCATTTCGTTCGTGTGTTTTTTCATTTGACAGATCTAAAGGTGACATATGGCAATAAAATTTAGGATGTGTGTTGGTTTTATTAGTTTTTGTAAAGTGTTACTTAAAAACACGAATTTAAATTAATTACAGAATAAATTTAAACATAATAAATATCAGGAAAGTGTGAAGGCCGATTTCACGGCTGTGACCCAGATCGGGCGAAAAATATTTGTCCAAACTCTACCCCAGAAGACCCGGATGACGTATAAGAATAGCAAAATATACATTTTTATTAATGAACTTTACTAACTCGTTCTTATTTTTTTAATTTCAAACCATTCAACTCACAATATGACATAAGAACGTGAATGACAGAAAACAAAATGACATCTTCTTGGTACAAGGCTTAATGTACTAGAGTATTCCTAGTACAATCACAATGTGTCGTCCAGACGTTATGCTTGTATAAAATAATCCCAATGTATGAGAGTTATTCACTCACTCACTCACTGATGTCGTAATTCGGCCCCAGATTAGTTTTATTAATTTCACATTGTCTAAAATCAATTGTAAAAATATTTCAACTTGAATTAGATTTTGATATTCAAAATGGCTGCTTCCATTCGAGCTTAAATAACAATCAAATAAACACACTATCAACTGCGATTGAATAAATGAATCAACTTCATTCACCTGGTCATGATTTTATTAATGTCCACTCAAAATTGATGCTAATTAATCTACATAAAATAAGTACCTATCGACGTTGATTGATTTGCCAACTCACACATCATCATCTCTAACGTCTGGCTTTCTATTGCTTTTGCAACTACATATTTAATTATAAAAGTTTTTAATTGAACCGAAACGAATTGAAAACCAAACCACAATTCCTATTGACAAGTGACAAAATACAATATGATCACCCAATGCGATTCGAAGCGTACTAGTATGGAGCCCCTCCTCCGGGTACCATGACCTCAAACGCAAACGCATATGGAAACTCAATTCTCAATTGGATATCGGTTCGGTGCACGCAATGCATTGATATTACGTAGATGCACGGATGCATGTGCATTGGTTATCTGCATCTACACAATATGCAATTCAATCCGATTCTCATTACCTGTCTCACTCCCAGGGATTGAGTTGTTTCTGTGACATTTGTCGCTGACACAATTCAATTGGCGCGTATGTAATAGACAGCGGATGCATGGAGCGTTGTTTTTTCATTCCCATAATGGTTTACAATTTGATTGCGTTTTGTGATTTTTTTTTTTTTGTTTTTTCTCTATTCTGTTACCTTTTCGATAAAAAAAAACAAATTCTCCTTACTCTTGCTGTACACTCACGGGAGTCTGCGTACTATTTTATTACACAATCATTGCAGACAGTTGAACTGCAAACAAGTTGGACATGGAGTGGATGCAATGATGATGTTGGTGATGACTGCCGGTTTGGTAACCTGTAAATCTGGCTTTCTGGTGGAATGTAATCTAGGAATTGTATGACTCTGTGGACAGTACTTGAATGAAAGTTGGAGCGTAAATTTTTGATTGCATTCGAGAGGATCTGCATTAAATTATTTTACTACGTCCATTACAGTTTTTGGATGATGGAATTGGATCTGCTAAAAATGATAAGGAGTAAGAGAGGGAAGGAAAACACTAAAGAAAGGGATGCTGTTCAGGGAAGTCGATATAAATATTTGGCAGTATGAAACAAATTAACTTTTGGTACCAAACATCCATATTTTTTCCTTTCTGGTATGCTTCTAAGGTTTACCTATAACCGATTAATTTCGATTCAGCTTTAATTTGTTCACATTTTTTTTTAATTAAATAGATTTTGCCACAATTGACTCTAACGACTTTCTTTTCGTGCTTTGGACACTAATATGCCCAGTGTTCAAAATACAAAACAAACAGGATCCGATTTAAGGAATATAACAAAATCATTTTTTTTTATGAAAAGAAAAAAATGTTAATTTAAAAAAAAACTCTTAAAAACAGCTATAACGTATTTTGCAGTTTGAATTACTGGTATACGTGCATGAGATTTGCAGAACCGTCTTTATTTTAAAATAGTCGAAAAGGATAATCTAGGAAAGCGTCAATATGTTAAGATCTGCCACAGAGGTTTTAAACAAAACTGCTTTTGTTTAGTTAATATATAACTCAACAAAAGCAAGACTTTTCTTTATTTTTTCCTTAAATACTACTATATATTTTTAAACTTTTAATATACTTTAGTATACTGAGGACAAAGGTATTGCAATCGTTCTTAAATTTCAAGCTAATACTTTGATGTAAAAAAAGTGGGTCCGCCAAAAATTCCGTGCTTCGGTCTGTCTTTCCATAACCATATGACGAAGCGGATAAAGGGATTTATTTTAAAGTAATTTATTTTACAGTTTATCCGTTAAGACCCGGTGGCATGAATCCAAAAAGTTCAATTATCAATGACTAACCTCATTGATGCCCTTGGCTCGTAGGAACCAATTTTTATTATTTCACTGATTGAAATCGATTTCAATTTCAATTCGTTTCTGAAATTTGGAACATAATCTTTTCATTGATGTATTAGATTCCCTCTCTATTCTCATCTGCCAGTTTTGCTTTCAATAATCAATTCTAACTTTAAAACCTGTACCACCGACTGCAATTTTTCATTAGGTTTTTAAATAAATAAAATAATTGCTATACTGACTTGTCAAAAAAATTAGGTATCTTTTCCACTGATTTGTTCCAATGATGCATTTTAATAATAATTATAACTACGACCTAACATAGCAATTAAAGTCTCAAAATATCGAAATTTTATTTAGCGACATTGGAAAATATTGTGCTAGCTAGACACCTCTAGAAATACGCCCTACAAAAAAGGTTTCTTACAGCCATTTATAAAATATTGAAGATTGAAGTCTTATTATTTTAGGGCAAATTTTCTTTCTAAGGCTTTCGAGTTAATTATAAGCGCTCAAATTAAGCAATACATTGAGTTTAATAATTTGCTGACTCCAATGCAGTCAGGCTTTCGTTCAGGTCACAGTTGCATAACTGCCCTGATTAAAGTCACGGATGATATACGGGTAACTATTGACAGAGATGAAGTCACTTTGGTTACATTATTGGATTTTTCTAAGGCTTTCGACTCGGTCCATCCTGATATTCTCTGTAACAAGCTTGTAACTTACTTCAATTTTTCTCATCTTTCCGTGAAGTTAATCTCGTCAAGAAGTCAATCCTATTCGTCGCTCTTAAATTTTAATTGTGGTGTGCCTCAAGGTTCAATAATTGGTCCTTTGTTATTCTCTATGTTCATTAATGATTTACCACTTGTTATACATAATTGTCTTTTTCATATTTATGCTGACGATGTACAAATTTATTTTCACTTTCCTGTTGGATTGATGGAAGATGCTGTTGAAAAAATGAACGAGGATCTAACTTCAATAGTTAAATGGTCGTCAGAAAACCAGCTTCTTTTAAATCCTTCTAAGACTAAATCAATTACAATCTATAAACATTTATTAATGGCCCGTCTGCCTCCTATTTTATTATGTGGAGTTGAAGTTGAAATGGTTTCTGAAATAAAAAATCTTGGTATTGTTATTAATAGTAACCTCACTTGGAGCGATCATATTAATTCGATGGTTTCTAAAATCTATGGAGCTTTGCGGGGTCTTTCAGTATGGCAAGACACTTTACCAATTGCCGTTAAACTAAAATTGGCAAAGGCTCTGATTGTACCCTTAATAATGTATGGCTGTGAGTTATTTGCCTGCACTGATGCTATCTCAAGGCGAAAACTAAACGTTGCATTCAATTCTGTGGCTAGATTTGTGTTTAACTTGCGTAGATATGATCATGTTTCGAGCTATTCTCGCCAAATACTAGGATGCAGTCTGGACCAATTTCTTAACTATAGAGCTTGCGCTTTATTTTCCAAAATTTTAAGTGATAAACAACCTGTTTATCTTTATAGTAAAATTGTTTTTTCACACTCGCTTCGTTCTTACGGTATCAAACCCTTCGTATACACTTGTACGGTATCACGTAGGCAATTTTTCATTTTTGTCATTCGCCTTTATAACCAACTTCCCTTCAGTATAAGAACTATGGTCGAGCACAGACGTTTTTTGTCGTTAGTTTTTTCCCATTTTAGTACGCGTCATTGATGTTAGCCCAATTTTACTTTAAATTTTTTTTTTTATAATTAAGAGTTTACAAAACTTAATTTAATCGTGTTTTTAATTTTCCTTTGCTGGTAGTTTAACTTTAATTATCCTATTTTTTTCTTTTTTTTTCCTTACTGAATGTTTTATTATTATTATTATTACTATTTAACTTTTAATTACTTTAAAAAACTTATTTAAACTGTGCACTCTTAAAGAATTTATTTTCTTATTGTACAGAAAATTTCAAAAATAAATACAAATACAAATATATCTCAAACGCACAAAAAAAATTTGGTTTTTGCTTATGAATTTTATAGCTCGTGAACAAAAACTGGTTAATGAAAGGGGCAATGCATATTTTTGTAGGAAATTAAATGCTGTACAAAAAAGGTCCGTATTGCTTAGTCGACTTAATTAATGGTTTAAAAGATATCCATCATCAAAATTTATTGCATAACGATGCAACTATTAATTTTTGACAATTAATTTGGAATATATTTATTGAATTTATGAGTTGTGATAAAACTTATACAAATTTAAGTTTTTACCAACAGAGAAGTGCTTCTAAAACTAGGTTTCAAGTTTTTTTTTAATTGATGCACCATTTTCTGGAAAAAAATCAATAAGCGAACAAATACTTCGGGCCAGCGAACAAATGGCATTTTTTATGGTCACAAACTTCGAGCTCCTGGGTAAATTGAATCTTTTACGGGTGCAGGCCTAAGCCTCGACGCAAAATTTACCAAGTTGAAGAGTGTGTAAGGCCGCGTTCTTGTGCACAGCGAGGAATCACCATTCTGGCGTTTCCATGACGTACAGTCGTTGGGTAATAGCTTATCGAATCGGCCGTATCGAATTTGGCCTCCAAACATTGAAGGGCCGTCTTTGAAGGGCATCCGTTTCTCTCATAAAATCGGCGCAACGCACTGCTAAATCGTGTAAATTGCCGGGGTAATTTGGCACCATGACTGAATAATAAACAACAGATTCATTTGGTAGCTACCACCAAAACAAAATGGCCGCCAACAGATCTCTCTATCCCTATTGGAAATTTTTTTTTTTTGTTATTGGAAATCCATAACCCTTAAACTGTCAGCTGTTGCTTTTGAATGATATTTTTAAATTTGAAGGTCTCTAACCCAGTGACTTGAGGGATAATATTTCTCTTAGTTAATAGTGGATGTAGAGTTAAGAATATAAAGTGCCGCTGCGAATAAGTTAACTTTCCGTTATTGGGGCTATATACAAATAAAATTGTCTTCTCTGGATAAACGGATTGTACTCGACTTTTTGAGCATCCCCGATTTTTCTAGCGACGTGTGAAATTTTTATAAAAAAACCATCTGATTTTTTAAAATGTTGAACTTTTTTTTCAACAACTCGAAATTCCTCTCCATTCCATCGACGGTTGGTTGTATTGCTCCAAATTTCCAAACGCGGTAAAACCAATAAAATATATGGCCACTTGATGGAAGAACATTTTAACTGTCGAAATATAATTTCAAAAAAAGGACTCCCAAATTTGTCTGCTAATATTGCGCCATAAAATTCTTACATGCAAATAAGTAAAATAATAAAAATAACGAAATTTTTTTTTCCTTTGTTTAGAACAAATGACTAAGACAATGTGACCATATCGGAACGAGAACAAAATGTACCCATTAAACTCACACAATGTCCCGCCGCACATCCAGCATATAACCAAACAATCATCCACAACCAAACAGACTTAACAAAGTAGAAAATCGTTCTAAAAATGCTTCATTAGCATGCACAGTTTTATATTAATTAAACTAAACAATGTCTAATTTTGTCCTTGGAAACCTAGTTTGACCAGGCTGCAAAAAAAAGCCACAATCACGACCACCAGGGGAATCACAAAAAAAAAAAACTTTACAAAGTTTTTCCACAGCGCAAATATAATTCCAACTTAATTACTTGGCATCCTGCGACGCGACCAAGCGCGAATATCTCCCTCATCACTTGTAGGAATAAACTTTCTCACGTTCTAGTTCTATTATGGGAGAGAAAAATTACAAAATGAAACTTTTACAGAACGACTCCATAAAAAATAGCACAATCAATTTTGAGTGTGAATCAAGTCCTTGCTGCGTTACTAGTAAGAAAAAAACAATCTCTTCCCTACAATTTCGCAAATTTTACTTTGCGAAAAAGTTTATCTGACCGATATTTTGTCCTTGCTTTTCCTACTACTCCTGGTGGTAACTGCTGCAGCTTGTGAAAATATGAAAAATCAACATCCATATATTTTCAGAAAATTTGCAGAAGCCAGCATGTCCTTGCGACGACGCGACGCCACGCAACGCAGGGAGCGAGAAGGAATTTTATTTTTTATAAAAAAAAAATAACTGCGACAAGGATGGGGTTTTCGCTATTTGTCAGGATTTCATTTAAGAGCCTCGCATTAGTATTGTTCCTCTTCTTTTTGTTTCGTACATATATACATTTTGTGTTTGTTGTATAAGAGACCAATGTTTGCATTGGACATTGAACAAAGGACACTCGGAACGAACCGCAGGTGGAGTGAACATAAGCAACCGTTGGTTGGAAGAAGAATATTGCAGATGATTATTATGGTGGTAAATTGGAATATTTTTTTACGAAAGACACATTTGGTTGGAGAATATAATACTTGTAGGATATATGAAATTTAGGAGACTCATAATAAGAGTAGTTGTTAAATTATTTACTTAGGCTTCTAGGAAGTATTAATGCGAATCTGTACGTCGATACATTGAGTATTTATGATTTATAGACGAAATGGAATTTTTCGTAGAATAACGCCGAAGTTGAATTCAAATGCGAAATGGAACTTAATAGGCTTAACGTCTGCTGGAAGTTGCCTTCGATCTACATGAAGAAATACTCAAACTTCTAAGCCTGATTGATTGACCGTCAGATTGACTGACTGAGAAAGCAACCCACATCTCAAATCACTTATCGTAGAGTGATGAATCTTAGGGATGCATTCACTGAACTGTGTCGACCGATGCCCACTATAAAGGGATTTTTGGATGTGAACGTCTCTTGCACCATCACAAAATTTCTGGTGAATCTTGAATTAATAGCAAATTATTTTCAAGGGTGAGTGGTGAACTCCTTCAAGGAGTGAAATATGTATGGAATGTACATCCATATGTACATTACGATCAGAAGAGACTCATCCAATGGCGAATACTGTTACTTGAACTTGAGGGAAGCACAACGCTTTTTAAGCACTCAATTGAAAGTTGGATTGAATTGAAAAACCACCAGAACATCAAGTGTACTCTTTGTGTTGCTCTATTGAAGTGATTTATCCTATTCTAGAACAATTTCCGAATATTCACATGAGTTAGCTCTAACTTTTTTTAATTTTCTCGTATACATTAGTATATTAAAGAGAAAGTTATTGCGATCGTGCGGAAATTTCGAACTCAAACTGAGTATGAGGGATGATGTTACGACTATAGAGAAGTCCAAAAAAGTGGGTCCACCAATGCCGTCCACCGGTCTGTCTGTCTTTCTGTCTAGTTGTCTGCCTGTTTGTCTATCTGTCTGTCTGTCTGTCCGGGCACCGTATGGCGAAACGGTTCGACGGATTTGCTTCAAAGTTCGTATATAAGGTTCTTGGGATTACATCTCGGGGCATCTTTTTAGTTTTTGCGTTTGAAATAACGGTACCTGCCATACAATTTTTTTTTGTGAAAATCACTTATCACTATTTTTCTCGAAAGTGGTTCCAAGGATTTCACTCTTTTTTTGTACTTAGGATGTTTGGGCTGACTGCATACTCAGTTTTTAGAAAAAAAAATCGATTAACGGTAATTTATAAAACGGGATATATCTCGAAAAATAATTAAAGGAAAATTTACAGTTTTTTTCATACTATTAACTCAAACAAATCTGCATACTTAAATTTTTTAAATAAATTTTTTTTAATTTTTTTTTCATATAACGATTTTCTTAAATTTAAATTAAATTCGTTTTCTCAAAAACGGCTCCAACGATTTTGATATTTTTTTGTATTTCGAACAATTATGTTAAAAGTGTCCGTCCAATGTGCGAAATTACATCAAAATCGTAGGTGCCGTTTTTGAGAAAATCAAATTTTTTAAAACCTAAAAAGTGATTTTAATGAATTTCTGACCATTAATCACTTATCGCTATTTTTCTCGAAAGTGGTTCCAAGGATTTCACTCTTTTTTTGTACTAAGGATGTTTGGGATGGGGTCAAAAATTCTGCGTACTCAGTTTTTAGAAAAAAAAATCGATTAACGGTAATTTATAAAACGGGATATATCTCGAAAAATAATTAAAGGAAAATTTACAGTTTTTTTCATACTATTAACTCAAACAAATCTGCATACTTAAATTTTTTAAATAAATTTTTTTTAATTTTTTTTTCATATAACGATTTTCTTAAATTTAAATTAAATTCGTTTTCTCAAAAACGGCTCCAACGATTTTGATATTTTTTTGTATTTCGAACAATTATGTTAAAAGTGTCCGTCCAATGTGCGAAATTACATCAAAATCGTAGGTGCCGTTTTTGAGAAAATCAAATTTTTTAAAACCTAAAAAGTGATTTTAATGAATTTCTGACCATTAATTTTCGACTCATTTTGCGACTTAAAAACTCATCTCATGTACCGAGAAAGTTTCGTATGACACAGTCGTGCACTTTATTTTTTTTTCGATTTTATGAAAATGATAGTTAAGAATGCAGGAATCAGTGAGCAAATCTGTTATATTCTTAATTTCACGTTTCGTCCGAAGAGACTTGCCGAAAGAAGATATATGTACATATAAACTTTTCGGACTTCTTCATTTTTTTGTTTATTTGTTTTGGATGAATTGCTAATTTAGCATGTAACTATATTTTTCGGCATTACATATTTTATTCTACCGTAATACTTCTTCGTCATTAATAATGTAAAATAATTCACAAGTAAACTTTTACACTTCCTCTATTAAGCTATTAAAATCAACAATGTCGTGCCGCTTTTACTCGCGCTACATTTAGCCTCGATTCTGTATTATTACAATAATGTTTTCTGTCTAGATGGCGCTATTTTAAAATAATCCCATTATATAATATGTTATATTGAATCCTTTATTAGCAGCTATACACACCACCCATTAATTACATAGAAAATATAGGTTATTATTTTTGAGGTATCCACAACTACTCCAATATAGATGCCGCTGTAAGCTTAAAGTGCTTATAAGTCGCCTCGGCCTTGGAATTAAGACAAACAAATATATTATTGCACCTTTTTACGCCATGATCAACCTATATTCCAAATTCCAGCTTCGTAAGCCTTCCAGTTTCCGAGTAATTTTGGATCCGAAACTTTGTGGCGTTGTTGACGTTGTTTTAAAATTTCAGCTCAAGAAGGAATTGAGAGGTAGAGCTCTCTAGCTTCTTTTATTCCTACATGATTCGCAGAAATACTAAGGAGTTCAGTAAGGCTGCAGTTGGGCAAGGAAATAAAGAAGGGGTTTTTTTTCTTCCTTGTCAACTTCTAGACATTAAAAAACACACCTCTAACATTACTAAATTTTGGCATTTACCTATTCTCCAGAATAATTTTATATTTAGCAATCTAAGATACCATAGTGATAAAATCCTTGACAAGGACAATGTGCCCCTGAACATCCTTTGAAAATTAAAGTCCATTGTTTCTACGAATGAAGCCAACATAAATATCACAGGAAATGATAAATATAATTTACATTTCCAACAATCTGCCGTGAAGAAAAGAGGCTTTTCCTTTGAAATAATTTTTATCTTTTACATTTCTCTCTTTTTTTTAATAATTTATTCAAGATTAAATCCTTCATTACATATTTATTTGAATGCATCCTACATCACCTCGAAATAACACAAAAAAAAAACAAATTAAAATTCGTCCCTCTTTAACGCTATGAATATTTATAAACGAATAGACTCACTAAAAAAAAAACTCTAAAAACTCTAAACTCTATTTGTTAAATTCCGTTTGACAAAAGTTTAATTAACAGCGCAGCCACTCAACTAAACTTCGTTTTCCTTACTTTTCAACCTTTGTGTGTTAACTCCTTTCAACTTTTTTGTCCTATACCTTGTCCACAAACAACAAGACAATTTCAATTGAATTTATTTACTACTCTAGACCGTCTTGCTTGCATACAGGATTCGTGCTACTATAGTTTACCTCTTAAATCCTTGCGACTTCGCAGAAAATTATCTTTTCAAAAGAAAAGCGGGAAATACTGATGGATCAACAAGGAAAAAGCTCTGAGAAATCCTTTTTTGTTAGAAATCCGTTTATGCTGTATTCTTTTTCTTTTTACGTTCTGCGCAAGGAATTTGCATGTTGGAATTTGATTTAGGAAGAAGAATCTGAATCTCAATAAAAATGCATCTACAGGAAGGATAGCAGTTGTGCGCACTACAGTAGGTCTTCTCGCCTAGCAACCATAAGTAAGGGGGCGGGCAACTAAAAAAAAAGTTGTAATACATCTGAGTGCATTTTATTATACCACTTGTATGGTATTTTTTTGCATTTACGATTTTATTTATCACTGTTTCTGCGGGGAAACCATGCAAACGCCCACATGAATATGCATGCGCCTTGCTTCCGGGTTCTTTAACATCACTAACCTCAACCTCGGTGGACTATTTTTGCTTCCTTTTGTATTCAATAAAATATCATTCTGGATCTCTATGTATTAATTTGCCAGTAAGCAGGGGCTGATTACAGGGTTGCATGACAACAATGTCTGTTGACTACAATGCATGAATTCAGGTCAACTATCGACTTACTGTATGCTCCATCTCCCTCCTTAAGCCAACAAAAACCAAATAAAAAAAACAAAAAAAGAACCTGAAAAGACATAACCACCTCACCGGCGACATGGTATTTGAATTACATGTATGTACTACTTCGTATCGTACTTCCAGAGAGGTATATGTAAACCCTGAGCTACCCTAAAGCAAACCTACCCCTCGAACAATGAATGTTACAGGGTGGGCAATCGATCGATGCATTCCTTGGTGGTCCCCGCTCTATCTCTAAGTAACGCGGCACAGAAGGGGGTAAAGTAGGTACAATTGTTAACCATGTAGTACCGAACACCGACTTTCCCAGTCAGTAAGTGTTTTTGGCCCTAATCCTTGTGTACCGTTGGTCTGTACGATGAGTGAAGTCTACGTCTGTGTCCACCTTTCGTATTCCTTGTATTCTGTTTTTTTTTTACTGGGTCACAGCAATTTCACTGTTCACATTCGGAGGGTCTTTCTGTTACAAACAATTGAGTTGGGTGGCTGACTAACCCACTTTCTATTGTTGTTACTCGTCTAAAACACGCACGCGAAATGTGTACAACGGCAACAGGAACGGAAAGCTGGGACTTTATTTTTGTGTTTTTCTGTTGCGCTGTGACTTTCGGTATTTCGTCCCACGTAGGAACTGTAATATAGGTGGGGGTAATGGTCTTAATGATACACAAGAGATCGGGTGGTGGGGAATGGTAATTTGTCTTCCGAAGGGGGTGGTGGGGGTGGATTTTTTTCTTTTAAGTATTCATTATGTGGAAGTTTAGTTTCCAAGTTTTAATTAGAGCATTAACCTTTGAGGGATGTGGTTCTGGCAACGGCCGACGCGCACTCTTAATGAACACGTTAACTGCTCTTTCTTCTTCCTTTTCGTTGAGAGATTTTCTTTTGAAAGGAGAATCCTAGCGCCAGTGCCAGTGCCAGTGAAATGGGATAAGAAATTTCTCAAAATGCTCGACACTTTGATGGATGAGGTGGTTGTGCAATGAAAATCTCATTCATCCCTCTATTTATAAGAAAGAGCCACGTCAAAGTGTTTAATCAATTAGACGGATACAAAAAAATTAAAAAGGACAAACTAATGATTGACGGGTTTGAATAGGGATTATGTATTTGATGAACTAATCCTTATACAAATATTGTATTTCTTGCAAAAGGGAATATTTGATGGAGAGACCATTTTGTTGTGGCGTTGATTGACAGGGCTTATAAATTATGGAATCTAAACTAACCCCAGAGGAAATTTTGATTAAGAACGAATGGTATTTTGCATTTTGTGGAATTTGATGAATTTATAAACATACATAATTCATTCATATACGGGGACTTTGGAGAGTAAATGAGTAAATAAGGCAACAACACTCCACTGTACAACATCACATCATAAGCTATAGGTACACTCTCGGTGCTTTTCTCCGCATCGATAGTGACATTCAATACCTTCATCAAGAGTGTTATCAACTTATGAGCTTGTTCGCATGAAATTCCTGTGAATGTTTGTCTTATAAATAAATATATAGTTCACTAATGTGGGTTGACGTTGAAGTGCTTAATAGTTGTTTAAATGTTTTCACCAATGGCATCTTACTTTTAAGAGATTGTGAACTTCTTAAAGGTGAAACACAATTGAAAAAGCACTAGCAAAAGCCTGCCATTAATTCCTGAAATCAACCTCAAAGCCATCTAGAAGAGAATATTAATGCAGTAAGATGCGATCGTTGTGATTTCTCATTTCTGATCATAATTTTGTCGACAATAACACAATAGCAAAGGAGATCAAACTCAAAATGCACTTTTGGTTATGTAGGGGTAATAGGTTGACAGGACGAGTGAAACCTCGCACTTATTACACTTGGATCAATGTAGATCCTTTGTGGTGCCCTGTGTATTATTACTTCCTTACTCTGGAACCTATGATAAACCTTATGAATTACGAACTAATATAAGGTATTTAAAAAACTTAACAGTTCATAAATTTCCTCTTAGTACTACTACTTCCTTTAAAACCTCCTGCTCCCATATGGCAGAGCCCCGCGCAGATTTTGTCACAGTTTTGCTCTCAATTGCCTGAGAGTTCAGCAGAGCTTGCTGAACGTCAAGAACATTAAAGTCTTCGCCACAGTGACCTACACAGATTAGATTTAATTCTACATAAGAAATTTCTTTTATTATTTTCTACTTTGATGTCAATGAAAAAGGTATTACCAACATTGCAGCCTCTTAAGAGGTTTATGTCACTGTCATAACCCAGAACTTTAGGTTGGAAAACTCTAACAAAGTCTAGAATTCTGATAAAACTAGATAGTTCAGGTTTTCGGAATAAAATCTTGTACAACCTCCAGTATTCATGTTGGTGTTAGTTCTTCGCCCGCTCTTCAGTACTCTAAAGAGGTGACGAAGTCACCAAACTGAGTTGAATGTCTTCACAAATTTTAGTGAAGCCTGTTATGCAGCTCTGCAAGGGTCGGAAGCCATATTTTTAGATTATGAATAGATCGCTCATTTTTAAGTACAGTTAAGTCTGATTGCACATCACTAACTTTACGACTTACTTTACGAATTTAGCTAGGTACAAAAGAAAATGTCAAGCCTTTTTTTAAAAAAGATAATTTTATAATATTTTAAATTAAATTTTTAGTTTGAGACTGCATTTGTGGACGCAAAGCCTGGTAATGAAAAAGCTGTGAGAGAAAAGACGACCTGATCTGACCCCGGCTGTCAGATTAATTGAGTCAGAAAAATGCAGTCAGTTTATTGCGAACAAAAAACGAAGCAACTATTTTAAATGAATCAAGAATTTTTATTCTCCCGTGCTAGTGCAATCACTGAACACAAGATGCTGAGAAAATGATGTTCAATAACTTAGATGTGAATCAGGAAACTCTACACTATTTTTCCATTGCCCAGCACCATGTCACATTTACCCTGGAAGTATATGCTTATATTTTGTTTTGAAGGACATGTTTCGTCGAATCGACGAGACCACTTTTCGCAGTAGTCGCTCATATAACCAAAGAGTAAAAACGGTTTTAAGATGGTCTAAAGATAAATATTCACAGATGTAGTTTATTTGCCAGAATTTATTTACAAAACGATAATGTGCATCGTAGATTCGGCGAAGCATGTACTTTCAGAGTTAAAAAAATATACTTCTAACAATTTAAAAGAACTATATAGCAATCCAAATCCGAACGATTATAACCCCTAGAGCATTACAATGGATCTATATATGTTGATTTATTTAACTAAGCTTATTCAGCATCGGTTTATTGAATTTTCAATCTAACCTGGCAATACTTTCACTAATGAGATTTGATCTGACGCTGCCAATCAGACAATCAGAAAAAAATATTTTCATCACATATTTTAAGACGTGTGGGTGCAGTGTTTAAATGCTTTGGACTACTTAGCGAAAGGCCTCGGTTTTTATTAGCCCACCTTCTCAAATTGCCTTACGGAATCGGCATTCGTGTAAAAAAATATATCCCCGCAGGCTTTAGGTGCAGTTTACGCCTAGAATTTTATGTAAGTGTATTTTCCCGTCTTAATGATTTAGAATAAACCAAAATAAATACGGGTAACATCAATTTTCATTATCAAGTTATTCACGAAAAACGTATTCAATTCAATTCAATTCAAATAATTCTTTATTTATCAAGTAAAAATGTATCTTACATGTTTTTCAGCAAAGCCAAAAGATGAGCTATCTGCAGGAGGTTGTTTCTCAAAAACGTTCTACATAAGTGTTTTTGAATGGTAATTCAATTTAACAGTCACGAGTTGTGATATAAAAGATATAAAAAAAAAATAGCAAATGTATGTAATGGGAAAAGGTTTTAAGATATTTTTTATTTGATTTTTTCTCGTCTGATGATTTATGATTTTAGTAAACCATATTCCTTGGCAAATTGTTTAGAAGTCCTGATGGTAAATTACACGTTTTTGGCGAATGGTATCTTCAGTCCCAATGCAGCCATCTTCTTGTGCTTGCATTATCCTTTCTTAAAGTTCCAGTAAATTTAACATATTAATAGTCAAATGTTATTAATTTAAATGCCCCTTTTAAGGTTTGTTCAGGTTTTAGTTATGTTTATTGACCATACGGGCATTGCAAAATCCTTAATTCACTACCCAGAAGCGTAGGATAAATATCAACTGACAGCATTCCACCTAAACTTAAAGAGTTCCATCTAACTATCTTCACTGACGGGTTCAAAATGGACTGCGGAGTGGGAGCGTGGGTTTTTTCAGCGGTACCTACATACTTACAGTAGTAGCGAAGAGCTTAAGACGTTTCTGCTGGGTTCCTGGATATATGGACATAACCGACAGTACTATGGCTGACGAACTGGAAAGAAAAAGATCCGAAACTAATCAAGACCGGACCGGTTATTGAACCGCCCTTCTACACTGTCAGAAAACGGATGAAATATGAAATCCGAATGAAAATTAAGAAGAGGTGGACATTTCTTTATTATTTATGAACCCAATAAGCTTTTACAGTACGAAAGAGCAATCAAACTAAATTTCAATGAAGACGACATTTGCAAGAGCAGCGGCGACGAGCAGTCCCACGAAAAAACACCTAACGTTCTCTGTCATGAACGGAAGCACAAAGAAGGAATCTTGAGTTGAAGGATATTTACAAAGGCGTTAAACGCTATTATAAACACATAAACGTTGACGCATCTATCATTTATTCACAATATAAGGAATGGCCTAATATTTGGATAACCTAGATTTCCCTTTGCAATATCGATGTATATTTGGCTAACAAGAAGTTGTCGCATTCATTGCACAAAAACAGCATTGCTTTTTTGACGAAGTTTGTAGGAACCCTCCTTTAAACATGACAATTCCAATTGAGTATAATATAACAACGATATAATTATTAAGATGTGTAAGTATCAGACATACCTAACTTTGAAGTTTCTTTGAATAACATAACAAAATAATAACAATACAAAAAACTATTAAAATTAAATACATCCATTTTGAAATGTCAAATGTCAAACTAACTTTATATCGATATCATAAAACTATGTCTCTGTTAAGGGAAATTGTATCTTTAGCACATGTCTGTCTCCCACATTATTATTATAAATATTCTCTTATAAATAGCGATTGTGTTTTCATTAGAACGCTTTATATATCCTGGAAAATCTTTTATTCTTTAAGCATGCATATATTCGGTTACGTTCAGTCTCTAAAAGTTGAAATTTTTAACATTTGGTGACCTTTATTTACCCGTTCTAAACTAAATGAGATTAAAAGCCAAAACGTAACGAAAAAGCTTCCAAAAGACCAAGACAACATGTCGAAAAATATGCAGTCTAATATGTTGGTGCACAAACAACATTTACATCTTCCCAACAATTCCTAATGAGTTCCATGGAGTGGATTTAGTTAAACCATTTTAATTTTTCTGCGAAAAAAATTCAAAGAAAATTGCACACTAATTACACTGCTGCTGTTCTGGCATGAACTTTGAATCTAACTTTTCCACAACAAACAATTTTCAAAACTACATGGACTTGGACAGTATGTACCTACTACGTATTTGGGTAATTAACCCAGAAAATAATTTTCATAGTTTGCTCTGTTCACCCTTCCCCTTTGGCACGTTAATAATTTCCTCTAGAGGGTTAATAAATCATTCGAGAGGAAGTTAATGTTCCTGAAAATGCATAGTTCAGCACTCAAGTTTGCTTAACTAGAGTTCCAAGATTGGTTTCACTTCTACTTTATTTAAAGTAATAATGCTAAACAGTATGATGCCTCATTAAAGGCAGGAACATCATGCTATCATTATAGTAGAACAAGCGACGAGAAACAGAAAAACTAACTAAAGGATGTGACGTAATTAATACAACATCAGTCAAGAGATTTGCAGAGAGATTAGCCGTGACAAAAAAGGATACTCCACCCTCACCCAGTCAAAAAAAAATGTCTCCAAGCTGTACATAGCTGTTTGTGAAAAATCGTTTCGAACAAATTAACCAGCTGAGAGTTCTTGTTATCCGATTCGGGACTTAAGTCAAGATGCTTCCTGAAAGAGTTTCGGAGGTAATGAGCTTGAAAATTTAATTTTCTCAACTCATTACAAATTAATATTCCAAAAGGTTTGAAATGGAATTCAGCGAACTATGCGACCAGGTAATTTAAATGACAATTTTTGTTGTGCAAGAACGAAATGAACTAAGTTTTAAGTATTCAGTGTTTTGGAGAACAAGATGTTTTTTATTATTTAAGCCATTCTGAGGTTAGCGAAAAGTTTTATTCCATTTTAGAACAGAGGACATTTTGGTAGAAACTTTTGAAATACCTTCTGCATTGGGTTGTGCGATGCGACGAGTTTATCTTTGGAGTGGAAAATATGATGGGAAAGAATGTGTTTGTAGTGGTACGGATGGGACATATGGTACCGAACTCGTGCGATGTCATGCTCGAAATATGCATTCAAGGTTTTAAAAAAATCGAAAGGAACGCTTTACCCGCCTAACTATTAACGGCAGCGAGGAATGACTCCCAAAGCATGCTTAATAAGTAGAACCTCAGTACCGGGTTTACAACTGGGCCAACTTAGCAAGCTGTAGATTCTTAAGCATTGTCTATAAGATCTTCTACTTGAAACTAGCTATAACATGAATAACAAGTCTATATACTTCGGGCTAGTTTTTGAATACCCTGTCATTATGGTATATTAATTTTGACATGGAGTTTTTAACACCCCTTAATATTCGTCGTAGACTCCTAAAAGTACAAACAATAAGTACAAGTAGGTACCTAAGAGGGAATTCCATTTTTGTTGTAACAAATAGCAATGATGGTCTTTTTTTCTTGTGGTTGATCGGCAGAACGTCCCAACCCGGAGAATGAATGTTGGAGCGTTTTGGATCGTCATCACGAAGAGCTTTCAAAGTTCCAGGGAATAACTCCAGACTATTTATATTGAGTATCAGATTGATGTCAGAACCTAGATATTGAATTGCAGAGTATAAGACGGCACGGGTTTTTGAGCGCTGAGCATAAGGTTGGTACCAGTATTTGAGCTCAGACCTACAGGACCTACGCTAATAGGAGAGTGTGAATGAGGTGCAGACAAGCAAGGCGAGTTAAGCATTTAACTCCGTATGTTTCTCTTTAAGTCTTGAAAGAGCATAACGTAATTCTGTAGAATCTGTATCAGAATCTCTAGATTCTATAGAAGCTAACTCTTGGAACTGGAAGCAATTAGTCGAAGACCGCGCTATTTGGAGAGGCTTATCGGTTGAAGACCACTTAAAACCCTGAATGTAGCGCTTACGGACATAAGTAAAAAGAGATAAAGAAAATTAACCATTTTAAGCAGGTACCATTTAACTTGACTGGGGCTGATGCAAAGTAGGTAGCGGCAAAATATTATTTTTAAAACGGCAACCCCGTTGATAACAAAGTTCGCCTCTCAAGAAACCAAATAAATTAAATAATACCAAATTTAAGATTAACCACCCTTTCTTTCCCCCTCATCGCAACTTCAACAAAAATTTAAAAAACCTAACTTAACCTGTCACATGGCTGTCGCTTTAAGGCAGAGTCTTAATTGTGCTATTCAAAGCAAGGACATGAATTTCCAATGAATTCCCAAATTAATGCGCAATCATCACGGATAAGCTATTAATTCATTCAGCAGTGTAACGGACCTTGTCCCTTTCGCTGAAAAATGTCTCTTGATTTTGCTCTTCATAATCCTCTTCTAGACGATAAGTAATTTGAAATAAATGTCCATCCTTCGATATTCCCTTAAATTAAGCAAATCACCATCCCAATTCATTAGGGATCCACTCAAGGGAACGATAATCGCTATCCCATCGCTGATCCACCCCCGAGTCTTCTAGATTGAGTAAATCGCAGCGCCTTCACTTTTATGGTCGCAATTCTCCACTACTCATGAATTCTCATGCAATTTTTTTTCGCTATGCCGGCTGGAATCCATTTTTCAGTTGGAAAAATTTGCATTTTAATCCTTCGGCACGTCTATCACAAACCCATACACATTTATACACTTTATACTTTCCTGTATGGTTAACCAGCATTGAAATTCAATCTGTTATAAGGGATCTGGAGGAGGGAAAAAAACACCTAACCTCCTAGAATAAGGGTCAAATGGCATGCAAATGAGCTTTTCGAACATAGAATTGCTCTATCTGTCCCATTCCCACTATCAATGGATCCATGCTGGTGCAAATTGATACTCCTTGGAGGAGGTGCGGTGTATTCAAAGTGAAAAGGACTCCAACGAGTAGATTCATTGCCCATATGCGGTTGAGGTTGAGGTTGTAATGTGATTGATGGAAGGAGACGAGGTCGAGGAGACCCATTAGACAGATATCCTTCGAGTTGTCAATCGAATGTTGGCACCGCAAAGTCTGCGGCATGGGCTATGTGTGCATGAGGCTTGCAATTAACAAAATTGCAGATTTGAAATTCTGTCAGGCAGCGACTTATGTGAAGGAATTCTTCGGATATTCCGAGTTGTCGTCATAGTCGCCGTTTTGTTTCCACGTTTCACTCGATAGCATCCACATCGTCGTCGTCGTCGTTCGTCATTAGGAATTAATGGACTTGAAGGACTAAAGGACTGTACTGTACATTTGGATATTTGCCACGCACGAAGTACAATTTTATATAATAGCTTTGTTAAAGCACGTCATGAATATTTCATTGCGAATGCCTAATGGCAGGACATTAAGTTAGAGTTGGATTTATTTAGCTCGCACTGCTCCGCAAGCAATGCGTGGCACGATAGACAAAAGTATAGAGTTAGGAAATGGGCTCATAATTGTTAAAATATTTTTTCGGAAATTCCGATTTTAATCGATCGCGATAAAGTGGTGTTCGTCGACAATAAACGTTTCAACGTTTGAAGTGAATGACCTGCTAGGTCAAAATTGTGGAATTCGCAGGGACATATATTTTTAATTTATATGCACAGCGTATTTGGTATGAAATTTCGTGTTAGGAATTTATTGCTTTGAGACGCGTGTGAATTAGGCAAATTGCGACGAGACCCTTGAGAGGGAAGCAGAATTTGCCGCGAATGGCGGTTTGAGGGTTCGTGACACTTTACCAATATGGAGTGAAAAATAGTGACACTCCGATGCCGATTTGAATTAAGCTTAAAACTGCGGCATTTTGTGTGTATGTAGACCTAGCGCTGCGGGCAAACATTTAGCACAGGAATGAATGTTAATGCTTGATATACGCATCTAAGAGGGCCCTGAATTTATTTGATTGGCAAGAAATGAATGTGTGGCTGACTGATATATAGGGGTTATCCGAAGACAACAACCACTTAGACTTGGTGGTCCATTGTATTTCAGCAACGGCTGAAGACAGTGCTTTTGGCAAAGTGAAGGCTAGTTGGGTAGTTCAATTTTATTCAGACCATAAAGTTGGTAAGTCGCTTTCGCTTCTGCTACCCACGTCATCAGCGTATTCAATAGCAGGCCCTCTCTATCTAATATTTCATTTGAGCACTTGTGGTGCAAATACCGATAAAACAATGACAGGCAGAATATTAAGACGATGACTAAGAGAGCCAAGTGATTTCGCGATGAATGGATATAGGAGACTATTGCTAGAGATGCTCAATTTAAAAGCAAGATAAGACATACAATGAAACACAAAGAAGAAGGATCCCAAGGCACTCCAAGGGAAGACCAACGATAGTTGATCGCGTTGTTTTTTAGTAGCTACTTGATAAAGAAATCGTAACATTGCTCTTCCACATCAGCCTTGTCTGTACAAAAGCTATGTAGTTTTAAAATACAAAAATGGCTGAACTCAACAACAAAATTCAACTTCATAACACTGCCAATAGGTGCTACCTAGACGTATACTTGCCTTTATTCCACACAAATTACACAAGGAAGAGTAAAAACTATATGTACCTTACCAGACCCTACATCGCACACGCAAGTTAATCCAACCTTGAAAATTATTTCCATCCAATATCAACACTATGACAGTTGCTACGGACACCTATGAACCAATATCGATTTGCTATGCAAATCTCCAATAAAACAAACATGAGCAATCACTTTTCCATGATCTGCAAGTATAAATTCAATTAAATCCTTAAAAGCCTGCTCGTCTCCACTGCATCAATCCCTAAACCACTAAAAAGAGTCAAGGAACTAGTCAGCCAGGACCTCATTAATATGTAAACGCGCGGCTGTGAATTTGGCAAAAGTGCCCACTTTCCAAATGAACTTGTTTTCTCAAATCCCAATAACAAAGACAAAACCAACAGCCAAGTGCTTAATATCCTGTGCGCGAGAATTAGTACTTTATGAGCTTGCATTCAATTAAAGCGCTCACGTATATGCCGCACGAGGATACACCCACCAACTTGTATCTAACTGCTGCTGCCACTGAGAACAACTTTAGCGGAAGACAAACATTTGCATTTTATGTCGACAGCGATAGAGATGATGAATTTGCAACAACCGTAACAGCCAACTCCAGCACAGTAGCAGCGAATGACAGGAAGGAACGCATAACTCATTAAACTTTCACAAGCTACATATGTACGTAGTAGTAGTGAGCCACTGCCTCATGTCTTTTGTTTTAGAACTCTCATCGAATGGAGACAATAGGCTCCGGTGTAGAAAATTGCTCATAGTATATCCAGCCTTGCGTGGATACTTTGTCAGCCTCTTCAGGCATGACTAGATCCCATTGTGTAGGCGGGTAGTTAAACTCTTGAAATCATATTTTGAATATCTTAGCATTCAAGGACCTCTACTTCTCAACCAGGTTAAACTAATCTCGCTGGGCATGTTCACAAATTACCGATTATGATACTCCACTCTTAAACTCAATTAGTGGGTCCCTTGATACTCATCACTTTAAAATCCCGACACAACGTCCTATGCGTTGCTGGCTGGCACATTCAGAATCATGAATCTTTTATTGCAGAACGAAAATAAAATAAGAAACGGAATACTGTGAAACTTTGGGATCGCATTTTAATTAGATTCGACAGGTTTTCTCCCCGGAAAGGCCAATACGCCCAAGATTACGCATCACGACAGAGTCATTTTTATACGAACGTAAGTACCTATATTTTTGTATATATTCAAAAGCAGGTAGAATGTGTCCACGGGTATTGAAGGTAAGCGACTCGCGGGCAGTAATAATTTTTTAAAGACATTTAAAGTAGATTTTATGGCTGGAAAGGGAATAAAAAAAGTGCCTATAGAGAAAGCAAATCTGCCAGGCAGATGATAGCAAATTTAATGGCAAAAATACGTCGTTGTAGATTTTAATGTTTAATAAAACATCCTGTTGCAAAGGCTTAATTAAAAAAAATCTTCTTTAATAGGTAAACAGTGCCTTGTACTTCCTTTTTTGTAAAACTCTAAGAAGGGTTTCCAGGGAGGAAACATTGATGACAACATACCATGGGAAGGGATTTTATGGACCTGTAATGTGGTTTTTAAGTACCCAGGACCAAGGTTACACACTCACTTATAGCAGCAAATTTTATAGGGACATGTACTCGCACTTGAGTAAATCATGGAACAGAGATGCATCGCTTAATGCTTGTTAGTACATAATGTCCTTCCTTCACTATTCATTGTGTTCCCAGTTGGGTAAGCATTTGCAAAGTCGAGGCAAGAGAGTGCAAGCACGGGGAATTGAGTAAGCAAACCCAATTAGTTAAGCTACAATGCAATTTCTCATCGTTATAGAAGAATATTTAAATCTATAAAGGGGACCTTTTTTTTATTAGAGTTTTTGAAAAGGTCACTCTTGGATGTGGGGACAACACGTTACTAGAAAAAGCATTCCAAAAATTCCTTTGCCTTACAAGTTTGCCATAAAAAGTACTTATATATATATAAAAAAAAGGCCAATAATACTTAGATATAAAATACTAATGCATCGTTGGTGACGCTAAGGCTTCTACTTTCATTCATTTATCTAAAAATTGAAAGGAAAAACAGCAATATTGGCCCAGAAAAACGAATCAACTATCTTTATTCGAAGTTGAAGAAACATAATATATCGGGTTTTTCAATAAGAGCGCTACAAAAGCTTTTTTAAATAAAACAAAAACGGTTTTGGATATCAATGAAATTCTTTATTCCTGTGAAAGTACGTTCGATGCCATTATGTATGGAACTCGATTTTATTTTGGGTACGCTTGCAAAAGTCCAGACGCTGAACCCAATTTTCGACGGTTTTCAAGCATAAATCGGCCGATACTGCTGCAATTTCACGTTCGATATTGTACGAAGTTCATCAATCGTCGCTGGCTTATTGGCATAGACCATAGACTTGACGTAGCGCCACAGGAAGTAGTCTAACGGCGTCAAATCGCACGACCAAGGCGGCCAAGCGACTGGACCATTTCGTGACATAACACGTTCTCCAAACTTGGTTTCCAATAAATTGATTGTGACATTCGCTGTGTGGCTTTTGGCGCCGTCCTGTTGGAACCACATGTCCTCCAAGTCCATATCATCCAATTGGGGCCAAAAATATTCGGTTATCATTGAACTGTAGCGATTCCCATTCACAGTAACGTGCCGGTCTTGATCATCACGGAAGACGTACGGCGCAATGACGCCGCCGGCCCATAAACCACACCAAACCGTAATTTTTTCGGGATGCAATGATGACTCATGGAGTACGTGTGGATTGCTGCTAAATATGATTTTTCGATGAAAATCCGAATCATTTTCAAGTTATTGCTCAGCCCAATTCACGAACATACGACGCTTCTGGTGGTCAAGCGGCTTCAGTTCTTGCGTCAATTTAATCTTGTAAGGATGTAGGCCAAGATCTTTTCGCAAAATTCGCCACAACGACGACACAGAGATGCCCAACGCTTGAGAACGACGTGTGAAAGACACATTTGGGCTTTCTTCAACTGAAGCCTCAGCGGCAGCAATATTCTCGACACTACGGGCACTTCTTTGTCTCACTGGCACGGGAACATTTTGGACTGTGCCTGTGGATTCAAATTTCTCCACTAGACTCTCAATTGTTGATCTGCTAGGACGATTATGACGACCATAAATTGGACGTAGCGCTCTTAACGTTGAGGCCACTGACTCCGAATTTCGGTAGTAAATTTTAATAACTTCAACTCGTTGTTGGCTCGAATATCTTTCCATCATGAAATGGCAAACCTTACTGAAGAGAAATATCAAAAGAGCGGCAAGAAATATGGCGTCGTTTGCTGTCCCTGTCGCTCTACTTTTGTAGCGTCCCTGTTGAAAAACCCTGTATATGGAGAATACTCCAAAGCAATGCATTAAAGCATTACTTTTAGTACCTACTATTTATTGCTTTGATTATAGCAACAATCCCCAAATAAATCGTAGCGCTAAGATACCAAGTGTTTATTACTAATTGAATTATCGAGGTTTTCGAAATAGCGGGATTACGAATTACTGAGGCTTAGAAAAAGAAAAGTACAGTTTAACGATATTATATGTTTTTGATTAAGATTTCATGTTTAATTCAAAATATAACAAACATTTGTAAAAAAAATCTTCAACGAAATAAAAGAAAACTCCGTATTTAATACAAAATTGACGTATGTAAATGTATATACGTGTTAACATGGATGTATCGCTCGTAATTCAGACAATTGAAGAGAGGAAAGTATAAGCTTTTTTTTCGAATAAACGGGGTTGTCAACATAAACTTACGAATTATAAGACGTTAAATGATTTTTCGGGAATCGAAATGCACTGCTTTTGTACGAATAATCGTGATTTAGTTTCCAAGAAAGAAAGATTTCTAAACTTCTATAGAGCCATCAGTCTCCTAAACATAATACTTAGAAACGAATAATATATTGTCTGCAATATTGCTTTCCCGAGTGTTTGAAACAATTTGTCCACGATCCAAATGGATCCTGTCAGTGCGGTTTTATTCTTGGTAAGCCCGGTAATTGAGCAAATATTCACATCACGGAAGATCCTGGAGAAAATCCAAGAAGATCGATGCTTATCACCTTCAAATCGATTTTAAGTCCACATGTCTAGCTATGTCTAGTTTTGGAATCCCTTAAACTTAAATTGTTTAACATGAGTACAACTCGGTTACAGGGCTACAAATTTGGTAAAATTGGTAACTCATTGACAGATTATCAAAACCATGGGGCACTTGTAATCACCGTAGAAACTGAAATTTGGTGCAATAATAAGATTTGCAGAATAAACACAAGGAAATATCTTAGATTCCACCAAAAGACCTAAAATTATAGTTTTGTTTTTTTTTAAGTTCAAGAAAATATTGTTTATATTTTATTTAAGGGCCTGGTAGCCGCCCCTTTTCTCTTACTCGGCACCTAAAAAGACTTAGAGTTATGCAAGTATCCGTTGAAGTAAGATTTGAAGAACAAACACCGAAACAAATAAAAAACTCACTCTAAAGTTATAAAATCTTACATGTCGGTAATTGTTTTTGGTCAAACAACAATCTATCTACAAAAAATCTCAAGAAATGTTAGTGTTGTGTGATTTTATAGGCTCAGAAAACAGTTATGAAGCTTGTGTAAAAATTACACTAAATTTTTCCGCTTTTCATTTCCAGTGCATTTTGTCAAGTATTTTGTATTTAATACTCCTTAAAGGTATAAATTGTATTTCATTTCCTTAAAGGTATAACATGTTTTTTTCCTTAACCAAAATTTGATACTTAATCATCTTTTCAAGTCTTCTCATATCTAAATACACGTTAACAGTACAGCATGACTATAATGGGATTATGCTCAGTTTCGTAAAATTTTCGTTAACTTGAGTTTTGGACTTGAAGGAAAGTGTTAATTAAATGAAAATTTGACAACCGACGCTAAAAATTAATAAATAACAATAGAAATGGAACTATCAAGTAACCACTATCATGTGACTTCATTGTTTCAGGAAACCGAATGCAAGCAATTTGACAATTTTATTATCCATACGATTTTCCTTACTTCCTTAATTCTGATTTAGTTCATTATAGGTAACTAAAACTTTAGAGAGAAATTGAGTGGGTCTTTCTTTCAGTTTTGACACAAGGTTAATCCCACTTAAGTCTATTATGGTTAACCCTTTAGCTTTCAATTAAATGTATGGGGTGGGTCATCTGTTTGGTTCTTTTCAAAGAGACTATGAGAATAAACTGTTCAACATTTTGTAACGATTATTGCTTTATTCCGTCAGAATAATTATAATTTTTGTTTTCTGTCAAATAAATGTTTCCATATTGTTTCTATTGTTTACTTAGCATCGATTTTGAATGGCAAAAAAAAATTCCAAAGTCATCAAATCGCTAAGTTTATTTATCCCAAACGAGTAATAAATCACTTATTGGATGGCTTTGATTCGGCCAAGTTCAAATCCTTAATTTTTGGCCATAAACAATCAATAATTTTTTCTCCCATTGATGTGTCAGAGGAAACATGGATCAATAATGCCGCCACTTTAAAACCCAGAACCAAGTTACGCGCTGGTTTTCTATGACTTTTTTCCGCTGCAATAAGAAATATGAATACACTAATAAATGCATTGCTTTTGTAAAAATTTGCTAGATTTTTATCAGCCTCCCCCTCGCGTAATCAGCAAATGAAATCAAATGTGTAAAACTGTAAATTTATTATTATTGATTAAGAAAACAGAAAATGACTGCCTGCACCCATGCATGCGTTTATCTAACCTTCCGGTTATATCTACATACAATCACAGGGTGTGGATAGATTTTTCCCTGAAATTGTATCGCAGTCCATTAAGGCTGGCCCCACTGTTCGTATATATCACTCCTAATGACCACTACACGATTGCATAAGACACAAAATGGGTTCGGTTTGGTTGCGCTTAATCTCGATATACATATAGTCTGTTGTCCACAATGTTGTCCATTGGTATGGAACAATGGAATGGAGAGTGTGTTGCACAGTGTGGAATATGCATTTTATCCTCCTCGTCCCTTGAGGAAAACACACAAATAAATGATTTATGGATAAAGAAATTGCATTTTCGAGGACTATCTCGGCCAACAGAGGGATAATAAAGGATTTTCTGGTACTTTTCAGTGGGATACACTACACAACCACCTATAGGACAGCAATACATGAAACGCGTTTTCATCTCTTAAACTACAAACTGGACACACAGGGGGAATAACAAGTTAAGCAAAAAAAAAATAAAGTTCCTTTATTCTTTAAGGACTCTGTGCTGCTGTGGAGGAAGCAATTTTAATAATTTGTTGAAATGTGAAAAGAGGTTTGTGGTCAGAAATATCAAAACTTTTTGTTAAAGTTTTATCTCTGTTGGCGAAATGTTGACAGAGGACTTTTTATTTATTTTTTTAGTGTATGTGTGTGTGTGTTTTAAGGATGTGGTTTATTTTATTTAAATGTTGACGTCATCACACAGTTGTCAAGGAACTTATGTGAATAAAAGTTATGAAAGTGTTTTTTTCGTTGAGTTGGAGGAGACTTTACTAAAATATTTTTATTCCTCAATGAAAATCCGTAATTTTATGATCTGAATCTTAAAGTTTCCACGTATTGTTACCAAATTTATTGAAAAATCAATACTTGAATGCACCTACAGGTGGTGTATTAAAGGCACACATTCGCTTCTTAAATCTTTGTGGGCTATAGTGATTCACTTTTACCAGGATTTCGAAAAGGATTTCGGCAATTTATGGTTACTTTTACGACCTTGAAATTAATTCAAACCTTATAAAATCGTGCTGCTACCTACCTTAAAGAGGTTATACAATTCAAAACGATTGTTTTATCGATTTCCGGATAAAATGTTTGTATTGTTAAAATATTCTGCACACAGCATTGCCGTATTTCGAAAAGCAATTTTGGACATTATGGTTTATGCTAAATCGATCTTTAATATTTTATTTAGTATCTATATATTTTTATGTGGATATAAGTTATCTCTTGCCTCTTGAGAAATTCAGATAATATACCAGAAGATTTACGTTTTACGTTATTTCCCTTTCCGTCCTTTTGTCATGTTAGATTTCACATACCAATGCTAGGCCTAATTAGTTTGCATGGTAATACTGCTGACTGGAAACACTTGCAGTCTATTTTCGAAGAAAGAAAAAAATATGACCTTTATAATTCCGAGTGAAGGCTTATTGCGAGATAAAATCTATGTGGGTAATTAAAAAAAAAGGGCACGCACTAAATTTCTCGCTACATGATGTGCATTTTTCAATCGCTTCAGAAAAAGGTAACATTTACCAACATTTAATACCAAATTTGTTTAAATAACTTTTTAAGTTTTGAAAAATGAGATTTTCTCAAAAACGGCACACAGATCAAAATATTTAGAGCCGTTTTGAAGAAAACTAATACTGTCCATGAAATGAAATCTCTGCTTTGAACATGGAAAAACTGAGCCGGTCGTGCTCCAATTTTTTCGAGATGGGTACTCGATGCGGGGAAGTTTAATACTCGCTTTTGATGGCTCCATCGTCGCAAAGAATAACTGATACACTTTCGGGTCCGTCACTTTTTCTTCAAGCAGATAATCGGGGACAGCAATAAAGAGCAAAGTAAAAGGGAAAGACGTAGGTTCAGGAGCCCCTCGTTGTCTTAAAAGGCTTTTTTGAAGTCAACCAACAGCATATGCAAATCCATTAAGGCTCACGATGTTTTTTCATTATAATCCTTATCCTTTGGATTGCATCTACGGTTGATTTACCCTCGTCATCAGATAGCCGTATTATTGCAATTTATTTCAGCTGCACATATGTGTACCTACGGTCTGAAGAGGATAGACAGAGAAATCTTATTTTACAATACTGCCGCCACCTGTGTAGTATTTTAAAGGGCAATACGATTACAGAAAGTATCCCTTACTTCAGACACTTTAAAGTTATCAAACGACCAGTTTGAGTTTGCGCGATTCTAAACGATTAACATCCACCCTGTACAATAGACACCATATACAGATCCTATCAAAGATATATAAAAAGTTTTTAAAGTATACGGGTTAGAAAGTTGTTAGGATTTGCACATTAGAAACCCTAGTAATATGTTGCATATTGAGATTGAGTAGTCTAAGTAAATTTAAAAAGTAGTGGTCCCACTGATCTAGTTTTGAGATTCTGTTCACAGTTAGTATTCAACTAGTGAAAAAGATTTCAAAGGCATTTTACCAAAATATGGTGGTTTAGGATTATTAGCGGATTGCCATATACACGCACTTTACTTGCAGAGTATATCAAAATTCACACTTAAAGAAAATCATTAAATTTATTTAGCAAAATATAATGTTGAACTCTATCGAATGTCTTTGGAAATTTGTATAAACTCCGTCAACCTGATGTGCAGTCTTTAGCCTGGCATAAATCTTGTATTAAAGCCATACTTCATAATACAGATGTTTCAACCACGGGTAAGGTGTTGAGAGTGATATAAATTCGCAAGTGATCTTTAAAGTTACAAGCAACATTATCAAATATATTAACTTGAGAGGATGTTTACCTACCCGCAGTCTAATATTTTGTACTAAGCTGCACGTTTTGGTCTTGGTTGGACTGCTCTAACAGGTTAAGAAATGAAACTAAAGAGAAAATAAAATTTGTAGTAACCGACAAATTTGTTCAGCAGAATAATATTGATCCCTGAAATTTGTACTATCCGCTTAAACAAAGTCGGTAATGCGACAAAATTGTTGGCGTTTAGGTTAACTGAAATTGTCGCTTAAAACACTAGAAGTTGGTACAAAGTTTGTCTCTTAAAATATCTTCTTATCTGATTCGATTTTCGGTGTTGCCATAATCTCACGTTTTTTGTCTTGAAAATCCCTTTCAAAATCTATTTAGTGCATATAAAATACACAAAAAAATAAACTACATTGCTGCGTCATATGAAGATTTCTCGGTACATGGTATGCTTTTTTGAATCGCCTGAGAAACGATGGTAACATTTGTTCACATATCAAATTTATTTAAATCACTTTTTAAGTTTTAAAAAGTTCGATTTCCTCAAAAAATCTGGATGTAATTGTCACATTTTTTTGGACACTTTTAACCTAAATGACCAAACTAAAAAACTAAATTGAAACCGTTAGAGCCGTTTTTGAGAATACGAATTTTATAGAAATTTAAGAAATTGTTATATGAAAAATAAAATTATTTTAATTATTTTTTATTATTTTATTATTTTAACTTTATAAAAAAATAGCAAAACTTTTTTCGGAATTCCTTTGATTAGTTTTTGAGGCGTTATTTCAATTTTTTCAAAAAACAAAGTATGCAGTATTTTCATCACCATACCAAGTATCCAAAGGACAAAATAAGATCAAATAGTTGAAACCATATTTGCGAAAATTTGTGATAAGTGATTTCAAAGAAAAAAAATTGTATGGCAGGTACCGTTATTTAAAACGATAATGTAAAACAAAAAAAAACAAAGAACATTTTATACGAACTTTGAACCAAATCCGTCGAACCGTTTCGCCATATGGCTCCCAGACAGACAGACAGACTTGGGCTTCTCTATAGTCTTAATAGCATAGAACGATTGCAATAACTTTCTCTTTTGCATACTAATACGATAAAGTTAATATCTGAACAAGAATTTTTTTTTTCGTTTCCTGAACAATTTTTAAAATGTTCCCTTGCCGGAAGGTATAGATATTAAGACTAGTTGTTTAGTTATGGGTTAATTGTTGAGCCCGGATTATATTAGACTATAAATTTCGATAGCTAAATTCGATTAGTTGGCGCGATTAAAATTCGCTTATAACGAAACAAATCGTAGTTTTATTTAGTGTTATATGTGTCTTCATCTATTACCTAATACCTATTCCTAGTCCTACGGAAAGCATTTAGGCTAATCGAAAGCTAAAACTTTTGCTCACGTAGGTTGCATCTAAATTTTCAACAAATTTAGAAATCTTCAAAACAATAATCTTTTGCAAACCAAACCTTTTTTTTATTATAAAATGTAAATTTTTTTTGTCACAGAGTTTCAAAGGTGCCTGCATAACTCAACTCTTTACCAAAATGCATTTCTTTTGAATGAAAAAATATGAAAGGATTTTTAATTTTTACGACTTCTATACCGAACCAATTTTATAGATTTAATAGAGGACGAAATTTCTGGTGCACCATTGTTTTTGGTGCCATAAGTGAGTGAGTATAAGTGAGGGACTGTGTAACTGGAATCCGTGTGCAAATAAATCTCATATAATTGACCCGAAGGATACCACTCACCCACATTCGACTGTAGGTAGATATAATAATTACATATTTATGTAGGTAGAAAGTACCTACTACTTTATTTCGTTCGAAGAAGAAGAAAAAAAATGTCCTTGTTCGACCTCGCCTAGAATTGGGAGCTATTCTCACTGTTTTCTTTTTATTAATATTAAAAAATAAAACGATAATCTTAAATAAGAGTTACTGAAACGCCCATAAACAATAATTCTCAGAATCCCCCAAAAGAAACAATGCAAAACACTTTTTGCTTGACTCCCAAATTGTACATAGTATGTAGGGACAAATGAATTGAATAAAATTCTCCCCCAAAGGATATTTTTTTTTGTTGAATAACACCCACCAACCCCAACCCCATTCATTAAAACAGACGACGACGACGAGTAATTCAACTGTTTTGCCACTTGTGTCTTAATTCCACCGGTGAGCGACGATATTATGAAAAAGAAGGACGAAAGGGAAAACAAAAAGAAAAGCCATAACCCCACCCATCTTTGCGAAGGTACATTTTTTTTCTAAGATTTTTTGCTTTTCAGTTACGAGATGACTCATAGCCCCATTTTGAATGTGTTTAGAAGGGATCTATTTTTCACTTTGTTAAATTTAAACACGACACCCCCAGTGTCCGTCCACCTACAATGTCGCAAGTTGGTAGGATATTTTTAATGGTAATTAAGAACGCTGTTTTGTCCCTTCTTGAAAATTCCTCTTAAACAATTTCTTTTCCACTCACTTTATAGGTCTTTGGCATCAAACTAATTATCGTGAGGAAAATAGAAAAACAGATGTCCCCATTCCGATTTTCAGTGAACCGAGTGTCCTGTCCACACTCAAAGGACACCCATAACAATCACAACAAACCGAAGCAAAAAAAATATGTACGTTTCCGTCTCTATAAAAAGAGAAAAAAAAATCAATTACCTTTGCCATAATCGAATCCTGGCAGCAGCAGTAGCAAGCAGCCTATCCGCCCTCACAGCAGAACCCACCTTCTTCCACTAAAGGAAAATCAATCCAATTGTCCTGTGGCTGTGGCTGTGTGTAGATGCTGGGAGAATAAGGAATTTCTTTGAAAATGTCTCAGAATCTAATGTGGTGCGGAATGTTTGGTGGGCTAGGGGGCTAGTGGGGGTAGGTAGGTAACTTGGTGGCGGCGAATAAGGGTCAAAGAAAAATGTTATCCTTGATTTGTTTTGTTGTTGCCTATTGGTTTCTGTTTAGGAGATGATCCCGTATTTGTTATGCTTTTCGCCTTTTCACAATGCGGAAATGCCAAAGTGTATCCTTTTTACTATATATCCTTTTTTTCGGAGTTTAAAAATTAGATTTCAACAAACAGATGTTGCAGCACAGCACTTTTTGATCCTTCTAATCATATACACTTGTGATACATCCTTTTCAAACAATTTTCTTCATTTTCACGCGACGACAACACGCACACTCACTCCCATACATAGATGCATGATTTTTGTTATTTTAATTATAGAAACTATGGTTATATTCTTTTTCTATTTGGTTTCATAACATTTTTTACTGGACACTAAAACTCAATAATATTGGTTAAAAATTTCGTATTTTTTTAAGAACAAACAGCACAAAGATTTAAAATTTTGATTATGTTTAAGAATTTGTATTTATCGGTTAGTGTGTACAGCTTTGCCATAAAGTAACTGTTAATTCACTTCATTCCACAGATTTGAATCTGATTGCGCGGTACACTACTCCGTACTCCTTTCTAAACCAACTTCGGCAACTCAACTGAGCAAGGAACCTCTGTGGACACAATGTAGAGTTGTAAACTTGAGTTCCACACAAAAAGCCAACTCTCTGTCTCTGTGTAATCTGTATGATTGGATTGGGCCTGGAATATGCGCGTGGTGCATGGCGGTGTGGTGAAGAGTGTGCGGTAAAACAAACATGCAGAAGAGTGGTGCTGGTGGAAAGCAAAAGTAACCGCGATGTAAACAACAGTTGAGCAATAGCAGGGGAAATGAAAAGCTTAGGTTTGTATTTGAAAAGAGGGTTACCAAGGTAACAAAATTATTAAATTTTTGTAGCAACCGAAGTATTGTGTGAGCAAATACACCATGAGACTGCCATCATTGGAAATAGATTAAGGGCTTTGAGGACTCTGCGCCTTCCTTTTTATAAGGAACCAGCATGCGTCTTAGCTGGCATGCAGTATTTTGGAAGTTCTAAAAGTTATTTCCTAGTAGTATCTCCTTAAGGTAGGCTTGTGGCTAACAACAGTTATCATGATAAACAGAATATAGCCACAGTAAAATCCCATTCTAAAGGACTTTACAGAAAAAGTTAGCGTTAATAAGTAAGTGTCTCATGAGTCAAAATATGTTTCCATGAAAATTTTAAAAAGTTCGGTTCAAGAATTCTATTTTTAGATCTTTTGAGGGCGAATGAAGGAATAAGGCTACTTGAGCCCTTCCGATTTTAAGTTCGAGGCGACAAGAAAGGCATTGGTTTCATCCGGATAGCACGAAGCAAAGTGCTTGGATTCGCAGAGAATACGCCGAGACTCTTCACAACTTTACATAAAAACTTAGCTTTTTTTCAACTTTGTTAAGTCATCAGTGTTTTTCCATTTAAATTCAAAAACAAAAACATGTTTCAAAGCTTTTATTAGAAATCGTACACTGGTAGCCCTACAACAAAGTATAATTTGTACGTGACTATAAGTCTACAAGCGACTACGGGCGGGAGACTACCCCCAGTCTTCCACTATTCATTACGCTGCATGGCTACAAAACAAAAACAAATTCCAGCAGCATATACCTTGCGCAGATCGAAGACTAGTCTTTTAAAAATACACTTAAGCTCCTACCTCACTTCAGTAGTGGTTCTATCACAAGTTTGAAGAAATCTGTAATGCGGAGAATTCTGTGCATTCTCTCCCACGCTCTATTTGCAGCGTTACCCTTTGTACAGTATTTCCCCCCAAATGTGTGCATAAACATAATTCTACTGTTTGTCATGTGCTTCTGTTTTGGCCATGAGTTGGATATGTGGAATCGCCAAAGTAACGGCTAAACGGTGGATGGCTTTTATAAACCCTCCTCCAAAGTGCCTATTTTAGTGTTAACAATTTTTGAATATGCGCATGCCGATAGGTTCTCTCTTTTTAATACTTCTCTCTAGGATCCACCTGACGTGGATGTGGTAAGTACTCTGAGAATTCTTCTCTTGGGAGCTAACATTTCCTTTGAATCGTCGTGCATTTGATTTTGAAAACCGGCTGCATTCTTATTCATTCAGATTTTTTTAATGGAATCAATAAAAAAGCTCACTTTGGGTTATTCCATTCATTGGGGTTGCTCATTTTGTGTAGCCCCGAAGACATTAACATTACACATGGCATAGACGTGTGACGAAATATTACAAATATTTATTTAAATATTAAAAGCGAACGTCTATATCTGTCAGCCTTGACACGGCTATGCTCTACATAACTAATTGAAATTATTTACATACGAGACGCACATTTTTTAGATGTTAATATGCAATTCTTGGACGCACTCAATACATTTTTGAAACATTCACATTAGTGATGACGTTTGGCCATTTTTCATGTTAGACTTGGGATCTCCGTAAACTTAATTGCATTATTAAAACGTTGTTGTTAAACGGCCCTTAAAATAATTGTGCAGTAAATAAATAAAGTGATAGTAAGCAATATTACCCACAAATGAACAGTTTTTTAAGAAAACAGAGTTTTAAAAGAACGGAATCATTTGGTATTGCATTTTTTGAAATTTCAATCAATGAATTCAAATAAACTATTTTATTCACTTTTCAGATTTTTCAGATTGAAAAATGCAATCACCATTCATTTTGAAGTCAATGAATTAACATGGTTTTAGGAGCACTCAAAAGAATGCAATCATTTGAAATCAAATTTTGGTACCATTTCGAGGGGCCATTTTCGAAACTTTGGTGGCGTGCCACTCGCAAACGGTAAGAGAGCGCCAACATGTTTTTGCAGATTTGAGTTTAGGGCATGAAAAGCAACTGGAATACAATTTTACCAAATCTTTTGCATTCTTTGAAGTCTTTGAATTCATTTGAAGTAATTTATGATGAAATACACTGGCAAGCCACATGACGTTAAACTATGTTCAAGATTGCATTCTTGTTTTTTACCTCCTTTGTATGGGTATCACATTAAAGAGGAGTAGAATATGTTACGAAATGTGATGTAATCGAAGGACACTTTTTTATGACTAAGTGTAAGGTTTCTGGGTAACATTTTATGGGCATTTTTAGTTATTGGATTTGAGTGCATAATATTTTGACTGGAACCATTATGTCCCATCCGTTAAAACTGAGCGGACATATATATCCGAGGTCCGCCCTCAAATGTACCTCTCCTTTTAACCCTGAATATATAAAGTGTTTTTATATCAAAAGGGTTAAGTGAAATCAATGAATTAAATAACCTTTCAGGTAATTCAAAAGAATGAAATGTCAAAATGAATGCATTCTTTTACAACTCTGCTAAAGACCTTTGCGATTTGTGTGGGACTTCAATTTACTAAAAACATGTGGAGAAGGAATAACTTGTGCCATATTTCAAATTTTCACAGCAAGTCGTTAAACTAATCAGCAACTTATTTTGTAAAGCCTAGTAGTCTGTTTACTGAATGTTTAAGTATTTCTGCTACTTCTACATTAACATGTTTGCGAAGTCTAATTTCATATCTTCTTGCGAACCTTCTGACCTCTTCCTCTAACATTGCAGCTTTTAAATCTCTATGTAGATCAGCGTTACACATAGTTCATTAACTACATATATTGCGTAGTACCTACTTTCTTTTGAAAACATTAAATTTTTTGTAGATTTATTTTACTATATGTGCACATTGGCTTAGGAACTTGCTTATAAAGAAGCAATTTACAATACAGTAATACAGTTTACTAAAGCGTATATTTAATTCATAAATTTTTTTCTTCACATGAGCCTTCCAGCGCAGCTTAACGTCAAGAGTCATGCCTAAGTACTTTGCTGAGTTTGAATACTGAACTGCGGTGTTATTTATATTTACAGGTACATATGTGTTGTATATTTATTTATTTACTTTTTGTTAAATTAGCATGAACTGGCTTAAGTTCATTTAATTTATCTTGGCCATTTAGATATACTATTTACCGCTCTTCGCTTTTCGATTACTTCCCGCGTAGTTTTCTAAAATATCAAGAACATCAGTATCATCTGCAAATGTGGCCACAGTAGTTTCGTTACTTTTTGCAGATCGTTGGCTTACAACAGGATCAAGACAGGTCTTAACACACTACCTTACGTAACGCAAGCTTTTATATGTTTTAATTTGGAGTACTCATCTTCTTATGTAAGACTTTCAATATATGTAGAGTTTTCAAGCTTTTTCTATTTTCTCAGTTATTCTGTGTGCCGAATGATGGGATGGAGACTTTTCGAAAGAATTTTATCAATTAACTTTGACAGCATTGAACAAACAAGCTAGAGAAATTCAATTCTGTACTCGGTTAATGAATTAATGACAACCTTCATTGGAATGATCCTCAAGTTATGCAAGAAATTTCAACCGGCTAAAATTTAGTCCATAAGGAGGTGTTAAATTCGATACATTAGATTAAGTACCACTCTTATATCTGATCACTATAGTTCTATATATCACTAATTGGCGATCATCCAAGTCATAGTCGCATTGTCTTCTGCCTATCTTTGTTTTATCCATTCTTCCACACCTTTTAATCGCAATACCCATATTCACTCTCAAGCCATATTATTTCCTTTGCCGTTCAGCACGAATGTGGAATGCTCACAACACTCCGTGTTTCCCACTGCATCTCAGCCTTCTCCCTAATCACAAGAGTACCTAACCAACTCCTTTTTTAGTTCGCGGTAATTATAAAAACAAAGGTATTGTGGGAAGAAAGTGTCTAAAATAGTTTCCATGTGCATTACCGACAACCATTTGACATGTATTTTTCACCCTTTTCAGACATCGGAGCAGCTTTGAGTTGATTATTCACTAATTAACACACTAGTCAAACGAAGTGTTACATATTTGCGTCTGTAACATTTCTTTTTTTTCCGAGTCATCCTCCCCGTATAGCAATACAACTAAACAAGATTGAGTTAATCTCTTCGAAGTTATTTTGGTTAAGAAATACTGTTCTTTGCGGTTAAGAGAACTAAACGAGACACAGAACAACTTTAAAAATGCATTCTAACAGTTATGAGGGCTGGAAATCCACCACAAGTCAAAAACAATGCTCAGGGACCAATTAAAAAGTCTAAAGTGTATGGTTGAGTTGGTTCGCAAATACTCACTTTTCTTTCAACTTTTCATTCTTGAAGCACATCAAAGAAATAGATTTAATAAATAAATTTTCATTCTAATTTATTAACTAGATCGAAGTTAACATAGCATCGCTTCCAACCACAATGGCTGTTTGTTTATTTAAAAAAAAAACTCTAAATTGCATTAAGATTAACGAATTGGTGACCACAACTCCAAGACATCAGCATACTTTTTGCGTTCTGTAACCGAAAAGAAAACATTTCATTAAATCTAAACGAATCTGAAAATAACTTCAGTATGCTAACCTGGTGCGGGGAAATCATCAGGATGCAATTCAATATAGTGACGGAATACGGCATCACGGTCGGCCATATGTTGATCACGTTTCTTGTCGACAACAACACCGATTCCAAGTCCAGCCGCGGTTAAAAGTACATGTTTCTGAATGCCTGTAAATGGACAGTACGTTAAGGTCTCTCAAACATCAATAAACATTGAAAAACAAAAGGTTAAGCTGAAATCGAGCGCTGTTACGTCATGTTGATTTGGACGTTCTTACCTGACCAAACTGGCTTCTTAAACGCAAAATTAAGAAAGCAGGCAATACCAAATCCGCAAAGGCCCGAACAAGCTGGATTGAAGATATGATTTAGGAAGGGTATTTCCCTGTCGTTGCGATTTTCCAAGAGTTCTAGTGCAGCAACCATTTTCGTCGGCAGTTCACTCAAAGGCAGACAGAACAATTTTCTTTCCAAACTGTCAGATAAATGTCAAAACTTCAAAATTTTATTATACACTGAACTGTAAGCAAATTTGTGACGCATTCACAATAAGCTATAGGGTGTGTTGTCTTGTGTGATTACTTCATAGTGCAAGAAAATATAGTTCATCGGTTAAGTTAAGGAGTTACAGTATTTGCAGGGATAATATTTTAAAAGTATTTCATATTTTAGCACTGTTCTTATTGTATGTTGAACGTTGTTGATTAGGATTAGACGAAATTAAATAATTTTTTTTCCCAAAATGTTTCAAATATAAAATTGTATTTAGCGGACTTAAATTTAGGGTTACCAACTTAATGCATGCAGCATGCAAATTGTAAAATAATAAAAGGAACAGAATATTCTTTCATAGCCAAAAACAGTTCGTTATTCAAGTAATAAAAAGCACAACTAGCATATGAGTTATGATTGTGTCGTTTGCCACAATCTAATATTTAATATTATTTTTATATTATGTCCTCATATTCTTTGCAGTTAAATATTTATTTTAATTGAATATTCGGTTCAAAATTTAAAAATTAATTGAATCCGAAATTGACAAAAACAGAAACGCAAAATGACGTTTCATTTATATTTGTAGTAGTTCTTCTCGATTGTCTTGTGATTTGAAATCGAGTAAAAGGACTTAATCAGAATCATTAGAGGAGTTATTTTGTCCAATATAAGAATTCCGGATGCTTCATTCAAATTCAATTCAAATTAATAAGTATACATATTTTTTAATAAGCACCAAGGTGCATCCTAACTGCTCGCTTACAAACACAGTAAATTTCGCTTCGAATTGGATTCATAAGCATGTAATTTGCATAGCAATAAGGCACGAAACTCTTCTTTATCTGGCTCTAAAATAATGGACGTTATCAGTGCTGCTCTCTAACATATAAGCTGTCAAAAACACCGTTACTTTCTAGTCAATTCAAGTCATGTTTTGCGTGTTAATAAGATTACAAATAGATATTTGTGAGATCTTCAAACTTTTTTACGTTTATACTTACATTGTACTCTATATAACGTTGCTCGCGAATTTTCACGAGGTCTAAAAGTTTTACTTTAACTTGAAGTTCTTCATTACGTCACAACGTCAAAATTTCATTGCAAAATTGAGAAAACTATTTCGCATGAAAAACAAAACAAGCATAACAGAAAATGTTGATTTGGTACGCAAGAAGTTAAGAAAGAAATACACAAATACAGGACATGTGATTGCTAAATGGCAGACATTTTTTTCGTTTTCTGTCAAATTCTAAAAATTTAAAAATAAAAATAATACTATAGGGCCAGTTTGCATATGCAAACGCTCTGTTAATCTGAATCCCATGCATTCGTTTAATGTTTTCCGTTTCGTTAAGCCTATGCAATTGCGAAGAACGCCAGCAACCGTACTTTGCATAAGGGAATAAGAATTTTGACATTTCTTAAGAATTGGGCAATGAGAAATTTCTAAATAAAGGAGTCATGCTTTCTTTTCTGACAAATTTTTCAAATGTTTCTTTTAATTCTTTTTTTATACCTAGCGATTTAAGAAACAACAACAAATTTGATTTGACATATTAAATATAAGTTTATTGTTGTTTGACTATGCTTTGACAGTGCATAACCGTACATAACCTTGCTTTCGTTGATTTTTGGCATTCCGGTGGCCCTTTATGCGTTTCAAACTTCAACGAAATATTCGTTTAGTATTCCACATCAAAAATGATTCCGCACACTAAATAAAATACTCTCCTTCACAAAAGAACAATGTTTATTTTTTATTCTTATCCGATAAATAATTTTTGTTTTTATTTAAATCTAAACACATTATACACTTTTACCAAACATTTTTTTATATATTATTTCAAATTTTACTTTGTACATAGATATTTTTTTGTCTTGTATTATACAATTTTTTTATAAAAGATAAATTTATTTGTTTCTATTTAAAATACCTTTTTAATTCGTCATACATATGAAAAAAGCGCAAATAATATCAAATAGTATATATCAGTCACAAAAGTGAGAGCGTTTTTCTTAGTTACTTAAGGCAAAAAGTTTAAGAATCCAATTGGATACACTCTTAGTAAACTTTAAGGCATGCATTCAAATTTTAGGCGTTTGTTTTAATAAGGCAAATCAATTTTTTTTACGTTTTTGAAAGCAATAATATTTTTTTGTTTTTTGTAAATACATTCATAGTTGTATACATTTTTTTAAATTGGACGATTTAAGAATTTACATCAAGATGTATTAAATTTAAAAAATTTCTCTAATTTTTTAACGTTGTGTTTATATTTAAATAATGCACTTTCAAAATCTTCAAAAATATTTGGAAAAACAAACAACTTGCAAAAATGGTAAAAACAAAATGTAAATTGAATTAAAATAGGGGAAACAATAACAATACCGTCAATATACAATAATATTCTTTCTTTATATGTAATATTTATTTATACATATGTAATAATTTTCAGCCAATCTCGTCAAAATTTAAGAATTGTCAAATGCACCAACAACAAAAATTGCATTTATCGATTATGACGTTTGTAGTATTTAAATGTAGCAGAACGATTTCTCTTCGGTCCACGAGAAAAACTGTCAATTGAGTACCAATGTCAAAATTTCCGAAAGCATCCGCTCACTTCTAGATTGCTATTTTGGACCCTCATTCTCAAAAATTCTCGTATAGGCTTATCTGTCAAAATATCCGATTTCATGCAAAAGCCTGACAAAATGCACATGCCTACGAGAACTTATCTTCGAATGTTACTCGCCTGGCTTTTGTATGCGAATATGCTTCTTACATACGGATTTTATTTTGAAGTAAAATTCTACCTTATGCGAGAAATGAATACAATTTTCGCAGAGATTGAATAAAATTTCATAAAGCTTTGAAAATAAAAATTTGTTTCTTATGAAAATTTTCAGGCGGATTTGCAGGTATACAAGTCACATTATGCGGAATTTGAGAATTTGAGGGTCCTGTTCGCTTAGTTTTTTCGTAAGAATTGTTAAGACTGTCAAAATGGCTGTGGGAATAATACGAACAAGTTTGCGAACGCTTATGTAGTATTCTTACTCTTACGTAGTTAAATTTCAAGCCTCTTTTACATTTTGCAGCTGTGACTGCAGAACATAAGCAATAAGCACGAAGAAATTGTTAATTTATTACCAACAACAGTTGTATTCTACTAGGTACAAGTCAAGTTTATTCAATAAATTTTACCAAAGTTGCTTATTATTGCGGTCAAAATCTTATTGAAAATATGATCTCAACCGGGATAATTTTAAAATTCAAAGTGCACCGCTGGATACCTAGAAAAGCACTAAACTGGAATAATTTCCATATGACAAAAAATCTTTTAGAGCAAGTCAAGCGATTACATCCGTTTATCAAAGGGCGCCGATTAATACCTGATCGACAATTCGGTTTAAGAACTAGGCACTGTACAATTTTCGAGGTTTATCGAATAGCGTTTTTCCTTGCAGGCTTTTAAAATAACAATGATATACTAACTTCTTATCTAGAGATCAAACTCTTTCGTGTTAAGCACGAAAACGAATATGTATTCCGAATTGAAAGAAATCGGGGACATAAGATGCGAAATTTAAATTCAGATCTTATTGTTAAATAAAATCAAAGGCTGCTTGGTAGATTTGCCAAATTCAGCATGATGAACAAGCGGAAAACACGAATATCAAGCGGAGATCCATCAGTCGCTTCTACTTCGGGTGAAATGTGTTGAAAACTCCTAAATCGAAGGCAAAATACATACACTTCAGAACTCTTGTCTTGACAGTTCTGCGGTTCGGCGTCGAGTAATCTTCGGGTTGGTCCTGCGTGCGAGGGAGGCGAATGAGAAGAAGGAACAAGACATTTGAAACCCGTCGACTACTTGGGTTCTGCCAATCGTTCAAGTGGACATTAGTATTGTGGTAAAGCTAATTGAGTATCAATAGTACAGCGGTATACATACATAAGCCATCTGGAAAAATAGGGGCAAACAAAGCTGCGCACTGTTAGTTAGAAAAAACCAACCGAAGATTATGAGAGAATAATAAAAAAAATCCTTAAATTTAAAAACCAAATTCAAATGAAACAAAAAGGATTTTAAATTACTAAAAAAAAATTTATTAAACAAAAAAAAATTCATTTTATGTGTTTTTGTTTAATTTCCTACGTTTTAGTGTTCTTTTTTTTTCATTACGCAAACATTTTTTTCTTGGACACTATATTCTAATCTATACGCTTAAGCTAGACTTTATTCTTCTGTTGAATTAAATTCCTAATCCGTAAAACATTTATATGCAAAATAAAATTATATAAGAAATTAACATAGAAGATTCTAATCTTAAAAATTGTTATAATGAAATATAATTATATTTGTATCTTTTTCTTTTTTTTTCTCATAGCTAAAAAAAACAACAAAATAAATGTGTATCAGATTATTTTATACTCGATGAATGTTTACATTCTAGATCACTAGCTGTGTGTTGTATATGTGTGTTTGTGAGATAGAATGTTGCCAAATAAAATAAACATTTCAAAGTATACAACAACAAAAAAACAAAAATACATGGCAACATATTCAAATTCAAGATAATTTTTAATTATAAAATATTTTTTTTTGTTTTGTAGTAAAGAACACACCGCGATGCTATAACTAAAAATAACATTTATAGTAAAGTATTTATTTAATAAAAAAAAAATTAAACGAAAAAAAATATATAAGATCAAATGTTCACATCAGTTCAATTTGTTTTTGTAGTTTTATTTTGTTTTTTGTAACAATTCGTCGAATTTTTTTGCAAAAATTAATTTGAAAAATTACCGATACAAGAAAACGAAAAACAATAAAATATTTATAATATGTAACTGTAGAATTATAGTAAAAAGTGATATATTTATCTGAAAGTTAATGTTATACCCTCTTTTTTGATCAAACATCCGCGCGTCATTTTCAAGTTGTTTTTGTTCTTCCTTTTAGGACACCGAACTGATGGCGTTATGCGGAGAACCCATTTGCGTCAGAACCTTGTCCAACCACTGAAGAGGTCCGTCTAAATGAATTTCGATCCAACACGGCGTTGAGGTTACATCCTGTCGATGGTATTCGGCACCCCAACCTTTGACAAAGCTCATTCGAATTGTGCACATTTTTGTCAATTCGTAGACGGCTTCGAAGCCATGGTTAACGGACTGCGATAGAAGCTGAGCGAATTCCTGATTGTTGAAAATCTTGAGGGAGCAATTTGGTGGAATTTTACAAACCGTGCTCGGATGGAAACCATGATGGTGGTTACAGTTGCGCGATTGGACGAATATGGCCGAGTCGGAGAGACATTCGGCGTAAACCTCTCCGGTTACGTAGTAGAGATGCACACCTTTGCCTATGTGTCGGCGGGTGTTTTCTATGGTGCTATTGCGATTAACATTGCTCAGCTGGCCAAGGCAGAAACGATCTGAATTATTGGAGGGATTCGTAAAGCCGTCCACAACTACCGAGTTATTGTTGCAACGGAATACTTCGCCAACGCGGCAATTGAGCTCATAATATGCGATACTTGCCCAGCTTGCGGGCTCTGTATAACTTACTTGGGCCACGTCACCCATTTGGGCGTCCAGCATTTGTCCGCCATCGTTTGGATTATTTGAGTTGCCATCCTCTGAGGGACTGTAGGCCGGTGGTGGTGTTTCAGCAAGACTGCCATACGGGCTTTGCGGGGTAGAGCTCACAGAGCCAGGACTGCCGACCGATGTCAATGGCGAGCTGTTCGGGTTGAGATGGGCATTAAATCCCGCTGTGGAGTAACTCACATTGTGTGGCATTGTCGGCTCGCTCATCTGATTGAATTGTAACATTGAGTGGCCGGGTGCAAATTCTGAATGTCTCGGCACTAACACCGGCGGTAGAACGGGACTTTCTACCCGTTTATAGTGATAGGGATTAATGCAGACCTCTTTCTGTTTAGCACTAAACGGATATTGACAGTTTTCGAGGGGTTTCAGCTCATGATGACTTTGAAGATCTGGCCAGCGCCAAACACGGCAGTAGATCACATGTGGTAGACCTTTTCTGTGGGACACCTGCAAAAGCAAAAAATATATTTTTAATTTACATTTCTACTTTCGTGTTTAGTTAAATTTGTTAATTTTACTTGTAAACGTCCGTCCAACGATCGGGGTATGGTAACACATTTCGAAGGCTGACCGGGAGATGAGAGAGCCCGTTCCAGATCTTCAATTGCACCTTTGCGCTTTTTCAGCTTCTTAACGAGACTGTCTACTGCTTTTTCCGCCCATTTTTCCTCCTCGTCACCCTGTTTCCAGCCGAGAAGTTTCTTCACGGCTGGACTTGTGAATGAGAACAATGTTCCAAGAGTTGACATTGCACTGCTTGTAGTTGATTCAACATCATCGGTGTCCATTCTGTGTGTGGTACTCACCCGATAACCGGGAAAGCTGGGGTAATCTATAAAATGAAACAAAGAGAAAGATTTTAAAAACATGTTGTAGAGGTAAATGTTTTAGAGACAAGGGAAAACGAAAAACAAAAAATCTCGCGATAAAGGGCCAGTTCGCTTTTTTACTGACATCATTGAGGATGCAGGATTCAGAAGATTTAAGATAAGAAACGTTATATAGGCGTGTAGCATAAGGCTTTTGTATGATCTGGTGCACGGAAGATTCGTAGATTCGGTTCCTCTGCAGCTATCGCAGAAATCGTACGAGAACTTCCATTCTATTGGTAGATAGGCAGCGGTCATTACAGTACGTCTTTTTACACTTAGCACGGATTTGTTTGGAAGTGTGCTGATTCCGTTCCATCTAATGTAAGCGGTCGCCAATATGTAGTATTTAAAAATTTGAATCAGTTTCACTTCGAACTGTAACGCCATTTAAATAAGAAAACATAAAAAGCGAACGCCTCCGTTGCTGATTTATTCCTTCCGATCTGAGTCGGAAACACTCTTGGCAAGCAAATAATAGCCCGTTAAAATTATCACACAACTCAACAACGTTCTCAACTACAATTCTTTTGTTCTGTCAGCATTAAGCTTATATGTCGTGCACCATGTAAGTTGCCTGTCAGAACAAAACATCGCATGGTAATTTATTTGCATTACAAGAGCATTTCACTGTAAACATTAGCTTAAGACCAATATCACGGTTAGATAGGATTAAGGGTGTCATAATTAATTGCAAACAACAACATATAGAAAAAAAAACGAAGACAATAACATGGCGACGGATAATAGTAGATCCGCCTACGTGCTGGCATTAATCCAACAAAGCTCCACCTTTTGTGGTCGTGTTGGTGATTTGGAATTTATTAAACCGAAGGTCAACTCACTGATTGCCATGATGTATTTATTTTATGATTTTCTAATAAATCATTGATTTTTGATTTTTTTGTATGCAATTTCGTCAATTGGATTGAGAAATATCTAAATTGTCGGAGAATATTGATCGGATAATCTATCTTAGTGCAGGGTAACAATTTTCATGTTCAAACGCATGTTGGACATGGCATTTAAATGGCATAACTCACTCAATAAATCACCTCCTCGGTCAGGAGTACAGTGTTCTGTCTGTTAGTACCCCACTCACCAAACGGGCGCACAAGATAATTTGCACGCAATAAATCATCAAATTAACAACTCACCGCGCGCTCCAACTCAGCATAACTTTCAAATTGCTGCTGTGGTAGCGCGCAGGAGCTGCCGCTGTTGCTGCCACAAGGTGGACGTTGTACTCCCAAGTAGGAGGTGAAGTTTGCATTTTCAAATAAATACGCGTTGAGAGTGGTCATGTACTTCAAGTTGTTGTTCTATGATAGAATAATTATGAAAAGCTGTTTAGACTGTTCATGTGTATGGGTGAGTGAGTATGTGGTTGTAGTTTGTGGGTTGTTTAAGGAGGGGTGATTCAGTTGATGAAGTCCTCTATTGAGGGACGTTGTCCATTGCTAATGTGCGATAAGCGATCAGTTATGAGTTTTTGAAAGCGGGACTCAGGTTTATTATTAATTACAGAATATTGTTATTATAGTTTTTAATTGACGTTATTAGTTTTAAAAATAGACTTTGTTCGGTACATGGATGTTGAAGAGAACAGAAGGCAAAGTGCTGGTGTGTGCTTTAATCAATACATCATGGTAGAAGTAATTGAAAGGAGAGCAGTACGCTGAACTTTATTAAATGAGATTAAAATAGAGATCAGAAATTAATAAAGAGAATTTATAATTGTTTTAGAACTGTATTTATAGATAGATGGTTATGAATGAATTTTTAAATGAAGGTATTTTCCTTTAATAGAAATGAGCCCGGAATGCATTGGAAAGAAGATTTTTGAAAAGAAATAAAAATGTATCTTTCACAATTTTTGCAAGTGCAACAAAAAGTGAGAAAAGAATTTATATTGTCGCTGACTGTTGTTAATCAGGAAGGAAAGATCTGACTGAGACTGGGGATTGGAGACTAAGTACATATATAATGGAGATTGATTTTCAGACTATTCTGCGGTAATAATGCCGAAAGTCACAGCACGCAAATTTCGAAGAAACACTTAAAAAAAAATAAGCAATATACGGTGTATAAGGCCAATACTGGACCTACAGCCTAGCTTCTTCTTTAAATATTGTGTTTGCGAAGATATATTTTTTGACACATATGGAAGACTGTAGGTCAGTTTGATGCCAAATTTTTAAGACTTTCGAAAGAAGTGAGGCGAGGAATAAAACAGTTGAGGTGAAAGGGGGCGGATTTAAACGTGGGACCCTCGCTTAGTAGTCCCAAGGCCTTTCCATTAAGGGCTTGGGGTCCGTCAGAATTTTCAAAAAATGCTTTTTTAATTTGCATTTTCACAAAGTATAATATATTGAAAATATTCTCTGAAAATTTTAAAAGGATCCATCGAGTTATTCAAACTGACTCTCTGACGCTCGAGAGCGTCGAGTGTAATGACCAATTCACATTGTCGCGTTCGGGAGGTCTCGCTTTGACACAGTGAGTAGAAACATTGAGTTCTTATGTGGTTAACTAAAATGTGACCTCAGGCGTTTGCTTCGAAAGTCGAACGCAACGCCGAAGTAGACCTACTCTCTATTATAATCAAGCGTTTAACATTATTTAACTGCTTGACATATCATTTAGTTCAATATTATTGGTGGATGGATGCCATTTCATAGTTAACAGCTTTTTATACAATATTGTAGTTTATTAAACGCAAATTTGTTATGTGTCTGTGAATAAAATAGAATAAAGCCAACACAACTTTTGCTTTTATACGCTTTGGCATAACAAATCGTAATTCCGCTGTAAAGCGTACCAAAGTTTGTTGGAGCGCGACCGCCCGAACGCGATATTGTGAATTGGGCATACAACTTTATAAGCATTTTTCTCATAATTATATTTTGCACTGTCATTCAAAAACCGGTCGGTGGATTTGAATGAAATTTTTACAACTTTTTTAAAACATATTAACTAGTGACTGATCTAAGGATTTTTTTTAAAACAATTTACTCTTGCTTTTTTTCTGAAAATTCGAAATTAAATTGTCTGAGGCCGCCATTTTGTTTATTTTTTAAAATAAAGCTTCGATCAGGCATTCGATTTTTTTTATTTGAATGAATTCGGGAAACTGTTGAGAAATTATGATGATCTCCGCAAGGGATTACTTGTGAAACAGAAGCCAATAAATAATTTATATTTTCTTTTCAAATTTGGGTGAAATTACAATGTTACTTAAATACAAAACAAATAAAAAATACCTACTGATAAAAAAAAATTAAAAAAACACTTGTTTTTTCGTGGCTCTTACGGTCCCTAGCCTTTAAAACCACTGCACCCACTTATTCTGTTAAAACCCTATACAATGTATACAGCTTGGCCTTGTCTTAAAAATGTTACAATATACAAACCTTGATGATATTTAACAAAAATTCTTGAATAAGCCTAAGTGCTCACAGCAAATTTGAGTCTAAAATATAACCGAAAAAAGGAGATGATGTGGAAGCTGACTTCAGGCTGAATACATAGTAAGTTAAAGTCTGACAGTCAACACTCAAATTAAGTATAATTGTAAAGGGGGAAATTATGTGATTTTAAAAAAACTCGGTCCACTCGTTTAAAGTGCACAAACCGCGTGCCAGATTCTTAAAAAATATTTCTGCAGAGCTAGTCAGGGCAAAGCAAAATAAATGCGTTTGGTGATCTACATTTTTTTATTATGTCGTTTTCGATTTGGAATACACAATGATTCTTCGAACCCGGATACCAATAGTACGAACAAACATATCTTATTTGATTTTGAAGTTCACATTTCGTTATATTTCAGTATTTGCACTTCCAAGCGCATCACCGTCAACATGACAGCGATGATGGAAGCAACTTCATTTTAGCCAATGTTTGTTTAATAAAACTTGTTAATCATTTTCAGCTAATTTCATCAAATTAGGAAATAACTATTCAGTTCTTCTCCGAAAAAATAAAGAGATATTGCCCTATTATTATTAACAACATCAGCTAAAACTCTTTCCGAAGAGCTGGTTTAGCATCGGTTGATCCATACAGAAAATTAGCGTAAAATTCCGAAAATATGGCTGTTATTTGTTTTGAGTGCAAGTGCAAGTAAACAAATAATAAGAGTAAGTAATATATTATGTTATTCTAATTACTAATTAGTTACTTATTGTCTCATACTCACCACACTCGTCGATGACATATTTTTATATTTTGCATAAGCAATTTGAGATGGAAACTATATAGTAGACTAACTGACATTGGCTATCAAAATTGATTGACAAGGTAAATATATTAATAAATCAATAATTGATTTATGAACAAATGATATATGTATGGGATTTGCATTTTGGAAAGTGTCCAACCACGCATTGAAGGAAGTAATGACTGGCTAATACTGTCAAGCTGTACAATTTAAATGCAATTATGTATTTAAGTGTCAAGAAAATAAAAAAATGTCATAAATTTCTAAGGTACCTACATATACATACATACATATGTCGCAGTTATACAGAATGATTCAGATTCATACACTTTTAATTTAAATGAGTTTTACAAATGCATAGCCGTATAAAAAAAAATAAACTTTATCCGCTCCTTAACACACGTTTCATCTGGCACATGGCACATTTCTATTAATAAACGTACTTTATATCTATGCTAACTATGAAGTTACATTTTCTACATTTCTACAATAAGTAAAGTGCTGAATAATACCATATAGCACATGTGCAATTTGCCACATGCTACCCAAAAAAGGGTCTAAGGTTCCAGCCAGCATACTCTAATTTCCAAGCGACGTGTGTGTGAATGTTGGTTTCCTGCAAACATATTTATTGAGGAAATCAATCGACGAATGATTCCTTTATTGAGGGATTGATGGAAATTTAATTTTTTCGTGGATATTTTGTTAACACTCAATTGAAGCGGGTCGGAAAGTTTATTATTAAAAATAAGAAGTAAATGGAGGTGTTAGTTTACCGATATTTATTAACCCTAGAAAGATAACCTACATCTATTAGACATGTACTGCCCATTAGATTTACATTACTGTTAAAATATGGTTATCTTTCTAGCGTTAATACGGCTGTAAGTGTATTTTTAAAAGACTGATTTGTATGAGATTCAATAAAATGTTGAACTGGCATCATATTTCCACCTTAAATATGTTTAACACAGAAATCTGCAGCTATGTTATGATTAAAGAAGGGGATCGTCTAGAATCTAATAAAACCTTTACAGATTGGGCAAAGTGGTTAATGTGCTGAAATACTAAAGGGTGTCCCAGATACGGCAGAGGTTGTTAATGTCCACTATATGCATATTTTTTGGAGACAAATGCTATAACACTACCTCGGTTATTCGAACTATTTGATATCTAGCCTAATTTAAACCACAGAGGTTTTCAAATTACTGGATACAGTTTTTGGAATCAATATTTCAAATCAAAATTCATTCTTATTTTATATTGAAATATGTATAAATTTAGATGAGAATATTACATTCCCGAAGAAACATATTTTAATACCGCATTTATGAAGTTACGAATAAAACATGGTATAGTAGGTGGCCGTCAAAGAACCCATCTCGAAAAAATTGGAACACATACCGACTCAGTTGGTATTGTCATGTTCAAAGGAGGGATCCTACGAACCTCGTCAAAAAGGCAATGGCAAACAACGTTTCCTTACAATCGCGTAAAAGAGGCAGGCCTAAAACCTCCTGGATCACACAAATGCAGTATTTGATTGGCCTCAATGATGAAGTGATTCAAAATCGGGAGGCCTGCAGATATTTTTTAAGGTCGACCCGGAGAACCCCACAGGCGGGCCAGTAAGAATGCAGTGAAGTGGAGAGAAGAAGATAGTAGGTGGCCGTGGAAGTGTTAACCTGCGATTTGGAGGTAGTACTACTTTAAATCCTATAACTTATAAACTATTAAAGCTACAAAAAATGAGTTTGTATGTTTTGGAGACAGACTTTAAATTAACATTTTAGGGCATTCAGTTTCTATATCGCTATCAGAGTTAGATCCAATTTTTTTGGGTGTCAAATTTCGAATTTATTTAGAGATAATTGATTCATTTTCTGGCGTATCGTACTTTTACGTCTTAAAAATAATTAATCAAAATATCACTAAATATTTTTCCTCTAATAGTTGTAGGAAAATACTTTTAACTCTGCAACTATTAAAGCACTTCATAGAGAAACAAATGAATGAATTCAAATTACAAACTACCTACCAAAACTAGCAAGTCTTCGAATTTCAAGATGCTTAAGGAAAAAGCCATGTGTTCGAATCAATGGAGCTTTCAAATAAGCAAGTGTTCGAATTAGCGATATTTTACTAGGTATATTTGAAATTTTGCTTACCATTATTATACTATTATACAAAATAACAAAGGAAGGCATATGGGCTAATTTCAGTTTACAAAATTCGCTACTTAAAATAATTCGTTTGGTAAAACTTCAAATGTCACATTATTAAATATTCTAGCTCAAAAAATGCAATCTCCTTTCGAATTTGCCAAGAATTTTTCCAAGTTGACTTCTTTTTCCAAACTAAAGCAACAAAAAAAAACACAGCTCCCATTCATGAAAAATTTGTTGACTACCACTTGAGCCAATTTTCTTGGAATTATATGCGCCGAGCACTTCCACATGATTAGCATAAGAACCAAACGTGGGCATTGTGATCACAAAAGAACACCTCACAATGTTTTGCGCGCCACCAGTTGACAATTTTTCATTTGGAATGCCGCATACAACTTCTCCTACTTTACTATAGCTAGCCACTGCCGCATTTTGCAACAATGTTGCCTATTATGTACTCTTTTCGTAGAAAATTTCTATCCTGAGTCATTCCCATTTCCATTCCCATTCACATTCATAGTGTGGGCATAAAATCATAAATTTAAAATCACCGATAAATAATAAGAAAAAAAAACATATATCACCATTTCCGTTTAATAAACACACAAAATTACAGGAACTTATTAAAAAAACATACACATAACTTTAGCCGTAGCGTAGTGCAGGTGTAAATCCTCCGTAATCACAATCAGTAGTAAGCTGACACTCTTTGTTGATGGGACTGACCACCCACCTATGCTATGCTATCCTATAACTATGCTTTTCGAATCATAAAAAAAAAATCACACAACAATAATCGCTCACGTTCACGTTCGTTGGGATTAAGTCTGAACTGGTATACAAGAATTGCGAGAGAAGACACACGATTTGAACCGCGCGGACAATATGACGTGCACTCCGTGCGCTCACAGGAGTTCAAATGCGAACGTTGTGCGTGCGGTGAAATCCAAAAGCCCTGGACGGACGACAACGACGACGACAGCAACTTGTGTATAGAATGGGTGTAGCAAAACACCACGCCAATAACAGAAATCTTGTTACACACTGCACTCGCCCTCTCTGTTTCACACACATAAACGAAAGCAGCACGTTGCTGGCTGCTGCTGCTGCTTGGATCAAAGCACGAGCAAAATCTGAGGGGCTGCAGGCTGCGCCGCCCTGTTCCACCACACTCATTTCATTGTGCATAGAATACGATCGAGAGCAGGGTAACGACGACGACGACGACATCGACTACAACGTCGACTATGCTGATGGCGACGGATGGTGGCTTGGTGGCGGCTTTTCTCAGAGAAGGAGAGCAAGTGGGTGGAGGTGGCACCCTCCTTCAGCCGATGAGTTTTAACAGAGCGAGAAACGGATTAACGTTTTCAGCGTAATTTTCATGTCAACAACACGTACAAGTGCTGTAATCGATTAAGGATCGCGATTTTATTAGCTGCTGCCATTAATTGTGCACACTTCGGTCACACAGTCGATTGTATACGAATACGATTATGTTTCGGTTCAGGTGTACATTTGATATTGTTTCCTTTGCCGTTCAATGGCTATGAAGTGAGGGTCATTCGCCAAATGGACTTAGCAAAACAAAAAACGGAAACAAAAACGAAAGAAAACATGTGAATGTGAGTGTGCAAACAGAAGTCGTTGGAAAAAAGCACACATAGCCTGATGTATGGCCAACAAATTGGAGGTTGTCGCAATAAGGAATTGACTACTGGAGTGCTTGATGTCATTTGGGAATGGCATGATGGGGAAGAGGGGAACTTCTCAGTACAGTCCGGAATGAAAAATGTGACACTTTTCCCTGTAAAAAGGGCTAGTTTTGAAAATGGGCATCAATTCCATTGAAAAGGCAAAATGTCCATTGAAGTGGAGTGGAGTGGGTAATGTAGAAAAGAAACAGTTTTCCTTTGTTAAGAATATATGAAGGTGAATTTTGGTATTTGTATCTTTCGTCTATTCCTGTATTAAAAGTTTTGATTTGACTTTCAAGCATTAACTTTAAGAGGCCCGAAATTTAATAGTGTAAGGTCTTTTCAACACAGGTTCTATGTTTCAAATTCCTCCAGTACCACAAACGGATTTTCAACTGTCAAACTTGTGAACAAAAAAATGTACAAACACTCCATTTGGAATTATAGCATACAATTTTTGACTCCTTGCATTCATGGCAAAAATAAAGCTTCAGCTTTTGCTTGATTGGAGGTGCAATAGTTTAGGCCCTGGGTTATTATATTTTGATAAGGACATAGGAAGGTTCAAGATAAAAGTTTGGAAATTTGAAATAGGGCTCATCCAAAAAATTGTCTATTTTATTGGTTATGGACGACGCAACTGACATCGGTGACTCCACGCAGGTGATTTTCTGGGTTAGATCCGATACCAATCCTAGGAACACTTAAAGAAGTTCTACCAGTGGAACAAGTCCACTGTTACAAATTTCCGTATGTTTCTTGTGTGCATGTTGAAATTCCTAGTTTTCTTATAGCAGCTTATAGCAGGTCATATATAGGGTCTGCCATTTAACGTTTTTTTTTCAACTAGTGCTTATTTCGCGAATGGTAACACTTAGCTCATGTCTGATTTGACAGATAATTAGTTCTATCCTTCCGCTGAACGAATATGGTTGTGTATACGCTTGAACAACGCTGGGAAATATTGCGACATAGCGACATAGAGAAGATGCCGATTTTGCCAAAAAAAACATCTTTTCAGATGAAGTTCATTTTGATCTTGTCGGGTATGTAAACAAGCAAAATTTAACGAATTTTTGTTCACAAAAATTGAAGAGAAGGATATTCGCAACATTTGGTTTCAACAGGACGGCGCTAGGTGCCACACAGCCGAAGCTACACTTGAAGATCGCATGAGCTGATGTCGTTTGGCCACCGCGGAGCTGCGATTTGACACCGTTGGACTATTATTTATTGGGTGCCGTAAAAGATACGTGTTACGCCGACATGCCAGAGACAACTGACGCTTTAAAGGACAATATTCGTGAAGCCATTGCTGAAATACAGCTGCACACAATCGATAATGTGCTTAAAAATTGGACCGATCGTGTAGGCTACTGCATGGCCAGCCGAGGCAGCCGTTTGAATGAAATTATTTTCCATTATTAACCGGAAGGATTGTACTTTCAAATAAAAAAATAAATTTGAGTAAATATTCAGTGGTTTTTTTTTATAGCATTTTCAAAAAAAAAATTAATTTGTCGGACCCTATAGATGGCGCTGACCTGTTATCTTCTATTGCATTTAACTTTCGTCGAGCTGCTCGCAACTTGCGTAGCGTGGATCTATTACTAAGCACTTTTTATAGTACGAATTACGAATGGAATGAGCATGCATTTTTATTTGTTGAGTTTGTTTTTAATTTGTATGTTTATTCTACCACAAGCACTAAGGGAGCAATTTTGTCCAAGAAAATTTCTAGCATTTTAAAAAATGAATCATTGAGCAACAGCAAACTTATCTTACGCAAATGATCTATGGTCGGGGTTAGATTTTGGAGATGTTCACGCAGTAACAAGGTAAACACAACTCGCCTAATTCCTTTGAGAGTTTAAATTCAAGCTCGATTTGCTTAGAGAAATAAATTTTGAAATAGAAAAAAAAAGACAAAACAGCTCCAAATTTAAATAGTGTTTTAAGGACTTTGACGTTTTTAATTTGGTATTTAAGTTTTTGGAGGATCAATTTAGTATAACTGAAAGCCGAGTCAGGTTTGAAAACCATTTGAAATGGGAAATCTGTTGGTTTAATGCGAATAATTTAATTATTACTGGAACAGATCCACACAAACAAAATTAAAGTTTCACTCTGCTGATTCAACAATGGATCGAATGCTATAACAAATCAAGCCGTGCAATCTTCTCCGTTTTTGAGTTTCACATTTCTCGTTTATACATATGTACCACAGCTTAAGCCTCCAAAAATGATTTTTAAAGCTGACATATTCTTTATTTTCCTAAGCAACATTTTTGACACAAACCACAAACAAATTTTTAATTTAGCGCACTTTTGTTTTGCTTACCACTGTAAAATTTATATTCACATATCGTTCTCCCCTTAAAATCGACAGTATAAATGCAATAACGTAGATATAATGATAAAAAGGTATTTTATTTTTTTTGATATCATGTAAGGGTTCACATTTAAAGACCACATGAACCTAACAATTACGTGTAAATCTTTAAGATCTTAATGTGTTTTAGAAATGCAATTTGGTATGGTTAGATTATATTATTTCCAAATTAATTCAGTAATATATAGATATGAACGCATACAGCTGTTGTCAAGAATAACTGTTATTTGATTGTTTATGCCAAAGAATAAGATGTATGTTATTTATTTACTTGTTATGTATAAAGTTTTCAACTAAAAATATATACATATTTGTTACCATTATGCCGATTGAGCCATGCTTGTTTGCTAGGTTCAACATAAAGAAGAAATTCTGTGCCAACTATATCAGTATTATTTTCCTTATTTACAGGAACAAACTCAGACCATTTTTACCATGCCCCTCTTAACGACGCTTATTAAAACGATTTATTAGGATGCACAGCTGCAAGCTTCATATCATGAGCTCATGTTTAACATGAGCAGTTCCCGGCACACTAAATCTTTGACTCTTATCCAGCGATGAAGAGCTTAGATATTCGGCACTCACCACGTGATAGAAAAAAAGATGCAGACTTTTTGCAAATGTTTGGGCGCAATAGTTTGGTCTGTCTACATCAAGCGCAATCTCGCCACCGAATCTTGTGTTCACGAGAAACCCAATCATCAATGGAAGACACGACTGAAGATGTTGGCAGGCCCAACACAGGTTCGGGTCCTGAGAAAACTCATCCGAGATCTCATTTCCCTGGATATCGGTGAGACCTGGGACCCAGACAAATTCACTGTGTTCAGCCTTCCGACCAAATCCAGAGAAAGCTTGAGTTCTAGCACTAACTTGGAGGAGGTAAGAGGGTTTAGCAGCGCTTTTGATGTAGCTTGGCTGTCACTGCATATGCAAATGCCTCTAGCTCCCCACCTGCTTTTTACAATATAGCGCATAGCCATTAGGATAGCGAAAACCTCCGCTTGGAAAACAGACGCATGTTTACCCAAGGGGTAGTAAAATCTTATGTTATCGCGTTCCACAAAGACTCCAGCAACAGACCCCTGTCCGGTTTTAGAGCCATCCGTGAAAATACGATGGCATTCAATCCATAGTTCAGAGTCTGGCCGAAGCCATTTCGTAGCCTGCGGAAAGTCGACGTGGTAGTTTTTTCGCAGAAGGATTTCTGCACAATCCTGTGCAGCTGAGACATGCCGTTCTTTGGAGTTTGGCAAAAGAAGCAGCAACACGTTTCTGCGAAAGCCTGTTCCAACAAACAACCGATGAGAGGAGCGGTCTAATCATGACCGTATAGATCCAAAGGACCGTTTTAGGAGACAAGCCCCATATCTTACCAAAAGCGCCTTTATTGAGGATTACACCCAGATACTTGACTTCATCGGAGATAGTAAAGGTGACACCTTTAAGCGCGAAATGGGACAGACCAGTGGCGATTCTCCTTCTCGTAAAGAGAACAACCGTGGTTTTAAGAGGATTCACTGAAAGCCTATTACTAGTGCACCAAACATCGATCAAATCCAGGGATCTCTGCGCCCGGAAAGAACGGCGACATCATCCAAATAACCTCGAGTGTAGTTTCCAGGAAGATTGAGAGCCGTAAGCAAGGAGTCTACCAGCATACATCATAAGAGGGTAGACAGAACACCTCCTTGCAACAAAAGTATAAATATGTGAAAGTTGCACTAAGTCTTTTGTGAGGTGATATGGCTTCTTTTATATTGGTATATTGACTATAAAATAAGCGGCTCTTTACAGTAGCAATAGGAATATTCTTTCCCTCATGCGTAAATAGTTTGACCAATCAACATGTTCAAATCTCTAACATCCGATTAAATTTAAGTTTTTTAGCAACAACAAATTGTAGTTATTGCAATAAGACGTTATTCATCTAAAATAAAAACTAAACTGAATACTGAAATGACAATCCTCAACAGTTCAACTGGAAGAACTGCCAACTTAACTTATAACTGATATCGGATTATCAATCATCTGCATCCCTCCAAATAATTTGTTTACACTGCCCAAAAAACAACATGTGTTTGAGTCGAGAGGCTAGCCTCTGCCGAGATATATCAAAACGATTTGATTGAAATAATTAAATTATACATGCAACAATGATCAGTTCATGACCCGTCAAACAAAAAGACATAAATATATTCAAAACCATTAACAAAGTTACCAAACTTATTAAAAACCCTCAAATGTCTCTGTACACCCAATGGTCACAAATCCATACTTATATATGCTCGTTAAAGACAAATGAAAGTCTATCCGCCAAAAGTTGACAATGTAAACGTTTTGCAAACTCATGCATCAAACTGCCCACTTGTGTAGGTGGAAGTGCTTAGATTTTTCACATTTAATTCAACTCGATACATGATCTCTAAGATGTAAATCCGTAACCCCGAACGCCCGCTTCTTTCTCTCCATTCAATATTAATACGAATTTAAAAAAAAAATTAGATCAACATAACACGACCCAAACAATGAAGGTTGCAAAACAAAATGTATCATAGCTACATCAACGATACATAACGCACAAAATCTATTTTACGATCTACAGTGAGAGAGGGAGAGCAAAACGAAAAAAAAGAAAAACAAACAACAAGACAAAGAAAAAGCCTAGTGTCAACCTAAGTGGTCGTTGACGCCCCCCAAATGAAGTTGTTCCGCTCCTTTAATGGGAGTAAGTACAACACAAACGTTTACAATGAACTTTAACACTATAAATCTGGGACGCATAAATTGCAACTAAAAATTTCACACTGCGTTCATAAATCGCTCGCCTTTTGGGAAACCCACTACACTAGTAAAGCGTAGAGAGCGTAGAGCCCGCAAGAGTGGGTTACAAAAGCCATGGATCCATACAAAGGTCCAATCTATGAATTTTCAGCCTCGATCCAACGGTGACAGTTCTTTGTTGTTAGTTAAATGCTGTGTGGACCATTATGGGTTTCATTTTCGCGCAATCATTGTCCACTGAGGAAAAATAAAGAGATTTCAGAAAGGCGTGACCTCCTTTGCTGATTCCCACGCATTGAACAAGAAGCTTAGCGGCCAATCTAGTACAGAAGTACACAAATGTTTGCAGCAATATAAAATCAATATTAGCCACCTGTGTGCAATTTTATTATTCAACCCGCCCAAGCTGGGATAACAAGTGAAATTACCTAGTAAACCACACACTAACTGCGCGAAAAAAAAACATCATCGTAATTGTAAAGGGTATAGGTATTACGCGATAGGACTCATCATTCCCAGTAATGCAATAATAGTCATTCCGAGCGAAACCTGAAAATGCCTCGTGCTCCTTACCTGGAGCCGTAGTTCTTCAGCTTATCCATTATTTGTTTTTTGGTTTGGTTTGTTTGCGCCAGTGCCCTGCGCTGATGTACTTTTTTGTTCTGTAATTATATGACGCTAACAGCGTTTCATTTACGGCGTGTCGTCCTCATGCAGGCTTTCTCACATATCTATGGCCATGCTTTATGCTGCGCGCGGTGTTTGATTCCCAGAAACGTGTTCCACAATGGTTTCAAGGAAGGCGCCCCTGTTCCACATGCATTTCTCTACAATATAGTGTTCTGTTCTCCAGCATTTATATGGACATTGTTACTGCAACAGCTACTGCTGCTGCCACTGCAAATGCTTTTGTTTTTACTTTTTTGTTTTGTTAAATCTTCATTCTTCTATACGACGAGGTTGTTTTTTATTTTTATTTTTTTATTTTTTTTATTTTTGCAGTGCTACCACCGCCTGGTTGTTGGTATTCCTATTGAGTAGACTCTTATCGCGTTGTTGCGCTTGTTGTCGTCCGCTTATGAAACGTGTGACTTTGTGCATCTGCTGCTATGTATGGATTTAATGATGACGATAATCAGGGTAGACGGGGTGTGTGACGTTGTACCTGACCGGACGCCTATCATAAGTCGGTTGGATCTTTTCACGCAATTTTGCCTGATGAACTTTGATTTGTGGTGTCACCAGCAGGACTGATGTGTGAATATTTCGAGTCGAAGAATGGCGGCATCATTCTATGATCCTAACATCCAGTCAAGTGTTTAACATTTTTACGATGACGGGAAGTGTTTTGCTTCCAAGATGTCGGGCTGTTTGCCCGTTTCAATGGGTAATGGCGCAGCGTCAGTAGATTTTTGAAAACAAAAGGGGTGTCGCAAAAGAAAAAAAATGCGAACAAATCATTGACCCTATATAAAATTTTATGACGTTTCAAGGAATAATTAAAAGTCGTCAATGATGTTCTTAGAGTGACATGTTAGGTTCTTCGGAAACATAATTTATTCGACTACAACTTTGCTAAACTTTGCCGCGAAAAATTCATCATTCATCAGAAAAGACCTCTCGAAATTTTACCACCTAAGGTACTTTTGGAAAATGGTTTCCAATATGTCGGTTTGTGTCTCCAATTTAGTTTTTATACCCTATCCTAAGGGTATATTAATTTTGACACATAGTTTGTAACACCCCTTAATATTCGTCGTAGACCCATAAAAGTATATATATTTATGATCAGGACCAAATCCTAAGACTATTTAGCAATGTCCGTCCGTCCGTCCGTCCGTCCGTCCGTCCGTCCGTACGCAATTTTTAGGCCTTTAAATTCAAGTTAGAAAGCTGAAATTTGGACCACATACTCCCTAGGGCTCCGAAATGGTTAAGTGTAAAATTTTTTTGAATACGCCCACTGCCACGCCCACAATTTAGAAAAAACCGATTTGAAGCTACAGATGGACAGATAGAGGGATATAACCTTCACAAGATATGTAGGCACTGCCCTACTTTATAAGTTTGTCATATAAAGTTTTTTGCCACGCCTACTTTTAGTGGGCGTTTTTCACTAAAATGCTGTTTTCTTCGATAATTTTCATAGAAACCGAAAAAAAATGTTTAACAAGATATTTAGCCAATATTTTTTCCAATATATCGCCCATACAAAGTTTTTGGACACGCCCACTTTTTGGGGGCGTTTTTTCAAAAAATGTTTTTTTTTTCTAAATTTTATAGAATGAAATAAAATGCTATCCATCATCTTCTTAAGGTTTTTTTTTGGGGCATATAGGGATAGGGATAGGGTATCATACTGTTCGCTCCAAGCGGACTGTAGCCTTTCCTTATGTTTTTTAAATGGTCTTGTTAGATGCTTGCCTATGAGACATTGTCTTACACCTATTGTAGAACCGACGAACAGTCTTTTTAGAGAGATCAAACACTAGGGAACATTTCAGATCCAGCTTATTCCCATCTGTTTTGTCGAATTTCGAGTAAAGATAACAGATCATTTCGTCGACCTCAAAATATCATAAGATATCATCCTATGGCGATGGCCCAATTTAAATTCAACGAAGAATTACCCTAGGAAGCCGCTGTTACTTCGTTTTGGCTAGACAAATGAGTTCAAAATTCCTAACTTGAGGGACAAAGTGTAAGCTCTGTAAAATACTGATCCAGCCAGTTCTGCTCTATGGTGTGAGTGCTGGACAATAAGCAGGAAAGGGGAGCAGATACTAAACTCTTTTGAAAAAAAAATTCTTCAAAGAATATATCGCTTTGTGTGAGAGGAGGGCGAATGAAGGAAAAGATAAAACCGCGAACTCTTTGAGCTGTACCAAGATGTTCCAGACGACAAGGAAGACGTTGTACCCAGCTTGTACGTTTCAAAGACCAAATTGCGGATCCAAAGGTCTGGATAACTGGAAGCAGCGTACACGGGGTTATAGAGGTTGGAAGTAAAAGACCCATGTTTGATGTTACGTCATTCGCAATTGCTAGTTATTGGAAGTTCAATTTGGTAGGTCCAATTGCTGGTTAGTTTCCATGTTTGATGTTACGTCATTCGCAATTGCTAGTTATTGGAAGTTCAATTTGGTAGGTCCAATTGCTGGTTAGTTTAAGTTAGTTTAAATCCCGGTATTTTAAAAATGCGTTTCATTGACTTCAGTGTCTTTTTGGAGTTGCGAGACCTACAAAAACCCACATGGGATCAGTTAGGAACCAATAAAGTAGGAAAGTGTTTATGACTATAATCTCGTTGAAAGGAGAAGGCCTATGTATTGATATCCACGTCTAACCTGGTCCACTTATTAGCTTTTGAAAGAGTACATTCTTATGTTATAAAGTCATAGAAAGCTCGCCTGCTAAGACCAAAGAAACTGCGATTGACAGAAGTTTATTTTTGTTTGAAGACTCGGTTTGATAAAAAGTATTGATTAAATTGTTGTGGTAAAACATCGTCTTAAAAATTTTCTGGTTCCATAGGAAGTATTGGTCGATTACAAGGAAAAAATAGTATACGTGCCTTTTAAAAGATATTTGGAGACGGATCATGGAATAAATACTTAGACGCTTCTTTGTCTACTTCGAAGGAGGATCAGCTTTAAAAAGGAAAGTAGCTGCAATAAAATACAACAAGACAGCAAAACTCGACGTCATACTTTTTGAGTTTTTACGATGAGTATCAACGAGCTGCGGTATTAATTTTTGAAAAGCTTGGGAGGTCGGGAATTTTTCTATAATTCGATCGTTAACTTTCTTACATAAGAATTCAAAAGCTTCAATATTGTTACCATTGTCGAAATCAAACATTTTTTTTACAATAGCATTAGGGAAATAGTGGATAAGAGAAAGGGAGATAGCGATGGTTTTAAATATCTGTAAACAATTTGAAGGAAAGGCAGAACTTGGTATAGCATTCCACATTCGTATTATATGGTTAAGAAACGAATTCTTATATTTCACAGTACGTCCTTATATAGGATTAAGGGTGAATTGATGTGCATTCCTAGCATGGCGAGTATCGTGGTTGAATTGTTGTAGTGTGGAATGCAACAGGTTATTTCGTTCGATAACGATAAAACAACGATAGACAGGAGACATTGCGACTATGACTAAGAGGGTCAACCGATTTCGCGGTGTCTCGATCGCCAATAAGTTTTATCGCACGTTTTTGAATCCTTGTCTAGGCGCTCCAAGTATGTAATTAATGCATCAGACCAAATATAAGCATTACACTCAAGTCTGGGACGAAGAAACGCCTTATACATACTACCCAGATCAGAAGGGGTGAAATATTTCTTGAATCTCTTCAGAAAACCTAGGCATTTTGCAGCGTTCTTGGCGACGTCGAATATTTGGTCATTACAACGAATTTTGTCGTTAACGCACATACCGAGGATGGAAAGCCTTTCGGTTTTAGCGATGAAAGTGCCATGCATGGATAATGGCGATTATTGCAGTTCCGCTTTAATGACAGAAAACCGCATTGTGTTTTGGGAGCATTAAATTATACTCTTTTGGTTCAACCCCACTTACACATGCTGCCAAGGATTTAATGAGTGGAATTTGGAAATGAATATGAGAAGCTAAGCGCGGCAGCAGTATCCACGTCGTTGTCAAAGGAATCAAAGCGATCAGATATTGGCAAACAAAGTTGACACGACAAAGTCTGGGGTTGTAATGTAATCTACCTATGCTAATCTATGCAATCTACCTTTGCACTAAACTACGACATTTCTGTTTCAATTCTATTATATTGTGGCACTTCGCAAGTAATCATCACTATTTGCATGGGCGAAGTTAAAGATCGAATTGAAACTGCATCGCGTTTAAATGGAATTGAGTCCGGATTGAATATCTCATATAAAGGGTGAGGCTACAAGAATTTGCCTAAAGGTGACAAAAAAACTTTTAATAAAACAAATATAAAATAAAATCAAAAAAACACAACTATACCGAGGTTTCATAACGAGCCGGTACCGAAAAGAGACTAAAGGAGGGTATATTTAATTTAGGGTAAGTTGGTTTTAGGAAGATAGTTAAGTTAGTTTAATTCAGAATAAGCTGAGTAGGTTGTATATAGTGGGGGGGACAAGAACTACTCCAGTTCGACAAGCTAACCGAGCAACAACTAACATGCCGCGTTCCCCTCGCCTGTACCTAAGTTGCGCCTTGTGTCTCGACCATGGTCCGCAGTGCAAACAAAAGTGTGGAATCCTAGGAGTCACCATGACAGATGAAAGAGGAATAGTCCACCCAGGTGCAAGAAACGCAAGAAATCACCACTTTGCTAACCAAATATGAAGTTAACATTTGTCTACTTGATTCGAAGGCTACGGCTAATCTGATTAAGCAAAGATATAACTACCATATTTGTATTCTAAATGCTCTATTTAAATTAACTGCTTGAAATTTATCACGCTTCACGCCAGAATGACAACTCTTAAGAGCTCATTAAACTTTAATATCTGCAGCTATTAATTCCAAATCATGGAACGCTAAAAATTCAAATAACACCCACTCGCAAAGCAAATCAAAATCAAATCAAATCAAATTAAAGTTAATATATCACTTGAATTTCTCGTTTTCTTAATTATTGAGAAACTTCTAACTGAGAAAACACATTCAACCTGATCATTGTTGCTGTATCTCGCGCTATCATTGCTCACGGTACGGACAAAATACACATCTCAATGTGCAAATTTAATCCTAACCGTGTTTTATTGATTGATTTGCTTGAATTAAAATATATATGGCAATCTCTGCACACCCCGCTGGCAGTAGCTATAGATACTATACTTATCCGAAGCGACGAAGCTCTCTCGCTCTGACAAGACAACCCGCATCACATTCGATGAATTGCAATTTGTTTTCTTTCCTGCCTGCCCCTTAGTGGGTGCCCGTGCACCCTTTGTTTAATGCCAAAACACAAAACACACCAATAATCGTTGCAATCAATCTAACGATAATAAACATTGCAAATTGAATGCCATTAAAACGTGTTGTAAATCAAAAGGCACAGTAGGAGTCCCCCCAGATGGACACTATGCAACCGCCACCAGCACCAGCTCCAGCACCACCACCACGCAGTCAGACCCGGCTCCAAGGGAAAAAGGGGCGGAGAGTATTATAATTATTTTTTACGCTAAGTATTCATCGGCTGTTGTTGCACTTGGGGATGCCGTGAGCATAATTAAATGCCTTCTGCTGACGTGTGACGTATTAGTAATTTTCTATTGAACGCGGACTATGACTATCTAGCTCCCTATATGGCGTATACTACCTTTACTTTGTATTTCGGAGTAACATTTCAATTTATTTGAAAACCTATGCGAGCGACCTTTAAACGTTCAAATCTGCCAATATTGAGTGGTGACACTTTGAAAAGCCATTAATTGGTCAACCCCCTTAGGTGTGTGTTTAATGGCGCACTTCATGCGGCTTGATATATTTAATTAAAAAAATAAAAAAAAATAAAGGAAAAATTGTGTGTAGGCACTCGGTGGCAAAAGGTGAACACAAAACAAACAGCGTGTATGACGAAAGTTTTAATTGGGATTATTACGTTGCACACAATGCCTATGGCTTAGACATCCGCGCTTACCTTCGCCGTCAGTGAATTACAATGTTAATGACATAGGGGCGATGCAAATACATATTTTTATATTTAAACGCATGCAAGGGGTAGAAAAATATTGTTGTGTGGGAGGTCGACAAGGGGAAAATCCACACGTATACACACAATCAGCCCGACAAACTTACCATCAGAAGAGACATAATACACTCCTTTAAATATTTAATAGAACAATATTCCCCAATCAATGTAATTTCGCATGAACCTAATGGCAAGATAAAAAAATAAATTAAATAAAAGTTTGTCTTATTATTATTTTATGAAGGGACAATTTGAAGATTGGGTAATAGATTTGGAGATTATAACAACAACTGTTCGTCAATATCTTTTCATGTAGTAATAGTGCAGGATCTCAACTTGACAAAGCCCAGAATGTAACCCCATGGTACATACCGAATACCGGTCTCGGTCAACTCGCTGCAGAAAGGTTGCACTCTGACCAAAACGGAAAATAATTTAATATTTTGGTAAAAGAAATAAGGAAAGGATACAGTATACTCGGAGCGGTACTCTATCTATATCCTTTAAACTTTCTATTGGTGATATACTAAAAATAAACGGGCTAAATAGCTTGTTATAAAGTTTTTTTATAGAAATTTTCGATGAAAACAACATATTGTTAAAAAACGCCCATAAAAAGTAGAAGTGGAAAGAATTTCACTGTCTCCATATTTTGTTCATTGCATAGGTTCTAAGTCATTCTCTTCAACTACAGCTTTAAAACGATTTTTTCTAAATGAAAGTGGGCATATTTAAACATTTTTAACACTTTACCATTTCGGGAACCCAGGGAGTATAAGTATGTACCAGATTTCAGCTTCCTAGGATAAATTTAAAATCCTCAAAAGTTGATACGGGCAAAAGGACGGACATTGCTAAATAGTCTTAGGTTTAGGTACTGATCATAAATATATATTTAGGGGATTTTGTTTAGAATTGTTAAGAAAAGCATCATTAAAAATCCATCATTTCCGCAAATTTACCGATAAAAGTGCGGTAAAGAGTATATTTATATAACAGCCCTCTAGTTCCAACAAAATAAAAAAAATATATATATATATCCCTATTATATACTTTTAAAGTGAGCATTTACGATTTTGACGTCGTTTGATTTCATAAGTCCAGCAAAAATATATAACAGGTAACCAATTTCGTACATAAATTTCTGAATAAAAAAAACCTTACAAAGTGAGTAATGAAGGAAATCGAACAAAGTGTGAAACAAGCCTAAGTATTCTTTGTGTATTAGTTTAGTTGAAAATTGCTGTGATCAAGACAGTGATGCTTTACTAATACCTACATAATGCATTGTCGTTCTTTTCTTGTTTGATTCGAACGCGCAGTCGGTTGTGCATATTACGGAAATGCTATAACCCGTCAATTAACCACATTACCGTACGATTTATTTTTTCTAAGCTATTTACGCGTTAATTTACAAAAAAGATAATAGTGCGTGTGCAAGAGTAGGTGTAGTAATTAAAGAATGGGCAAATGTATTACAAATCAACATATTCCCAACAAGCATACTTTGAAATGACGATTTTTTCTTAGTCAGATATCTTTCAAATTGCTTAAGCCCAAGACAATGCAATACAGATATTTGACAAGATACTGTGAGCGTCGAAAGTGAGTAAACATTTAGCATTTATTTATTTGTGTTAAGTAATTTTATAGCAATTGGACAATTATTTTTGGTTGAGTTATTACAAAAATAATCATATATAGTTATTCCTGAAAATCTGACGAGAAAAATATGGTACAGTAGAGGAGTCTTTCATCACACGAACTCAAGTTATATAAATTTGAAGTGAATATTTAAAATTTGGAGGGATAAATACTTCATTCAATTTAATTAAAATTTGTAAGTAGCATCGTGTGATTTTATAAGCCTAGCAAAAAGTTATGACGCCTTAAGCAAACATTTAAAAAAAACTACGTTTTTCAGCTTTTCATTTCAAATGCATTTTTTTTCAAAAATGCACAAAGAAACTTAATTCTCCCGGCTACCGGTGGTGTGTTGCTAGGCGGAAAACAATTTTACAAAGAAAATAAAGTGCACGACTGCGTCATACGAAACTTTCTCGCTACATGTGCAAAAATAATGGTAACATTATATCACATAATAAATTTATTAAAAACCACCTTTTAGGTTTTGAAAAATTTGATTTTCTCAAAAACGGCACTTACGATTTTGATGTAATTTCGCAAATTGGGTACTTTTTACATAATTGTTCATAAAAAAAAAATTATCAAAATCGTTAGAGCCGTTTTTGAAAAAAACGAATTTAATTTAGTTTTAAGAAAATCGTTATATGAAAAAAAAAAAATAATTTAAAAATGGAAGTTAGCAGATTTGTTCAACTTAACATCATAAAAAAATAGCAACATTTTTCGGAATTCCCTTTATTAGTTTTCGAGATATTGGCGGTTTTATAAATTACCGTTAATTGATTTTTTTCCATTCCAAGTATCTTAGTACCTACAAAATAGACCAATATACTTGGAATCATTTTCTACAAAAAAAGTAATGTGATTTTCACAAAAAAAAAATTGTATTGCATGTATCGTTATTTCAAACGATAAAGCCACAAATAAGAAACAACGCCGCGAGATGTAACCCCAAAAATTGTATACACGAACTTTGAAGCAAATCCGTCGTTCCGTTTCGCCCTACGGCGCTCTATAGTCGTAATTTCATCCCTCATACTCAGTTTGAGTTCGAAATTTTCGCACGATCACAATAACTTTCTCCTTAGGATACTAATGTATACGAAAAAACTATGTACATATATGCAAACTATATGCAATAAATACATGGCAATTGGTACGGCAAATAGTAATACGCATTATAAAAATAAATTTCAACTATTCAAATAGGTACAATATAACAAAAACATAAAAATCATAAAAATGACAAAGGTTCCGCTGAAGATGTTGCGCATGAGGAAGACTTTATGTTAAAGAATCCATCTAGATAACTTTGAAGAACAACACTGCCCATGTTCAAAGACGAAACCCTACGAAACCCTTCAAAACATTTTAAAATCTAGGTATCTACTATGCAAATCTATGAGATCTGTTGCGGAAAGATTGAACAGAATTCAAGGCTTTTTGATGTAGTTAAACAAATTTGCATTTAAATACAAAATATTACTTTTGAAAATTCTTATATCGGAGCTATTTCAGAATGCTTTACAAAAATTAGCAGAAACTAAGAAATTCCATACTTGGATGAAGGTGTGTTTACATTGTCATTGATTAAACATTATTTTTTACTTTATTGAGTATTTGTTATGATTATACCACTTGACAGGTACATCGGATAAGCAACTGATAATTTGTTACATTTTATTTTTAAGTTCAAACTGTGATAGCTGTTATTTAAAAAATGCGGTGCTGATAAATTGTTAGAAGTCATATGATTGAATACGTTTTTAAAAAAAGGAAATTCAAACTTTAGTCGATTGTGCTTCTAAGCAGATATCCTCTTTTTGGTTTGACGTGCATCGTTATTTTCCGTTGAGGTAATTTTTAACCACTTTTTCACACATTTTGGGCCGTATCGCGGCCATAACTTGAGTTTGTTGGTTTTTAATGCGTCTAGAGTTCGGGGATTATTCGAGTAAACACGGGTCTTTTGCGTAGCCACCATCGCATGACCTTGGTGGCCAATTGACATCGCCAAAACATGAAATTAGAACATCAGGAATCACACGCAATAAAGCCATAATTGGTCGTTTTGTGATCGGGAAATCGATAAATTCGGATCAACAGCAACACTTGCATTTGCAACAGAAATATATTCGAATGAGCGTGCATTACGATTATGCAACATGCCTTACGACATCAGTAAGGCTTCCACTCTCTTCAAACCTTGCAATCGCTTACTGAAAGCAAACGCTTGCACGAACTAGTCACACTATTCGAGTGTTTCTGGCGCAAGCGTGCATGCAAACGTTACTTGAAACAATTGCTTGCATGCAAGTACTTTTCGGGTCGTCACACTGAGCAAATGTGTTCCTTGCATAGTGTGATGACATCTTAAAACTTGAATAAACTGAAAATAGATTTCCCAGAGGAATTCCTTATGCTTATGCCCTACATATCGGTACTTTCGAGTAAGATTTAAAGATGAATACTCTTCTTCTTCTCTCCATTTAACGATGAGATTATTATCAGGATTACAATGATCATAACCCTCTCACTTCACTGCATTCCTACTAGTCCGCCTATGAGGTTCTGCAGTCATCCCGATTTTGGATCACTTCATCATTGAGGCCAATCAAATGCTGGTGTTTCTGCATTTTAGTGATCCAGGAGTTTTTAGGCCTCTCTTACGCGATTGTAAGGGAACGTTGATTTCCATTGCCTTTTTGACGGGGTTAGTAGGATCCCTTGTTTGAACATGGCAATACCAACTGAGTCGGTCGTGCTCCAATTTTTTGACTTATTAGAAATTCATCGGTGACTCCTGCGGGAATATAAACAAAATATCTGCAGGAGTTCCAAAAACAATCCTTTGCCTTTATCACCAAAATACAAGAGATCAACATCACCAATCTATAACTATGACTTTTGGCGACAAAACAGATCAACCAGCAAACAAATTAAAACACCTCATTTAAGTAAGTGATTGGAGAAAAAAAGGAGAATAAAGCTTCATCAAAATAAATCTATTCATATTAAAAGTTAATATTGATGGAAAAGAAGTTCCATACGAACATACTGCTAAATATTTGGGTATAACACTTGGCGCCAAGTTCAGATGGAAGGAGCATGTCAAAAAAAAAATAAGAGGAGCCAAATATTAAACTCAAACAAATGCTATTGTAAAAGCAAGTTTCAAGTTTGTACGCAAAAAAAAATCTACGAATGATACAAATATTCCAAAATTCCTCAGAAGCTTAAAATTTAAAAAATGTTACTGGATGAGACTTCGTCTCCACAGTCCCAAACTATACAATCTATGGTTAAAACCCCCGGGAAGACTTTATGCACCTAATTGCATCGTCAGGAAATTAAAACTAATTGAAAACTAGTCCAATTGTTCCGTGTGGCGCTGGAGAATACGCGGTACATTGTTCAGTTCGGCAGCAGCTCATCTAAACTGTTCCAAACATGTACTGGATTCCGGCAAGGGGATGCGCTATCATGTGACTTCTTCAACATAGAAGGCACTGTCTTCAACAGATCCGTACAGCTATTGGGGTATGCGGACGATATCAACATCATCGGCCGATCCCAAAGTGCCGTGATAGAGGCTTTCACGGCTATTAAAGAACAGGCGAAACTAGTTGGCCTTGAAGTGAATGAGGACAAGACTAAATACATTCTATCAACAAACAAACAATCATATGTCCAGCGACTAGGACCAAATGTCACTGTTGATAGCAGCAACTTCGAGGTAGTTAAGGAGTTCATCTACCTCGGAGTAAAAATCAACCCCACAAATGACATCTTAGTGGAGATGCGTCGAAGAATTACCCTAGGAAACCGCTGCTACTTCGGTTTGGCAAAACAAATGGGTTCAAAACTCCTCTACAGAACACTTATCCTGCCAGTTCTGCTATACCGCGCTCAATTCTGGACGATAAGCAAGAAAGGAGATCCTTTGAAAGAAAAATCCTTCGACGGATATTTGTGCGAGGAGGGCGAATGGAGGAGATGATACAACCGCGAACTTCTGGACAATAAGCAGGAAAGGAGAGTTAATACTGGGCTCCTTTGAAAGAAAAATCGTTCGACGGATATTTGTGCGAGGAGGGCGATTGGAGGAGATGATACAACCGCGAACTTTATGAGCTCTACCAAAATGTCGATGTAGTCCGAAAAGCTAAAACTCCTCGACCACATTGGCTCGGCCACGTCGAGCGAATGGACAACAACGCTCCAGCCAAGAGGATCTTCGAATCCCAGCCCCCAGGTTCGAGACGACAAAGAAGACGGAACCTTTGTTTCAAAGACCAAGCCATCGCGGATGCCAGAGCGTTCGGTCTGGATAACTGAAACCCGGGACCGTAGAAGATGGAAGGCTGCTCTGTGTCAGGCGGAGACTCTTCACGGGTCGGGAGCCCGTTACGTAAGTAAGTATAATCGTTTATTGAGGTGTAAAGAAGAAATATAGGCATAAGAGCACTCAAGTTAACGAACATTTTACGACGAAACTGAGCATAATCCCATTATGGTCACGCTGTACTGTTAACGAGTATTAAGATATTTCATTAAGCTAGCTTTAGCTCATGAAAGTCTATTATGGTTGGCCCTATACTTTTGACACTCACTTTATATAAAGATGTAAAAGTTTTTGCATCAAAATCAAACAAATAAAAGCAACTACTTCCCCGATCAGTGTTGGATTGCGATCTTTAACTGCAAACAAAAATTCTAACAAAATCTGTTGAAATTTTGTTAACGCTTAATTCCGAAAAAATTCAAATTTTTTTTTTAATAATTCATTTTAATTTGTGGAAGAAACCATTAATTAAAAAGAATGACTAGTTGTTGTTTATAAAGTTTTGCAGATTCCAAGTTTTTACATTGGGATTCCCCCATAAAATGTTTACAAAATGTTTATGTTTACGCGGAAACAAAATAAGAACTTACTTCACATCCACTTGATTGTTCAGACTGAACAAATTCAGACCGATCAATACGTCATCTACATTATGGGAATAGTATCATTCACCTTAAACACTTTCATTTGCATTTTGAATTTTCCCGCGAAATAGTAATATGTCCAAAAAAGTATAAACATCGAAAATAGATGAAAAGCCAAATAAAGCCTTCCAACTCAATAGTCATTCAAATTCCGAAAAAAATATTTTGTACACCCATATTTGTTGCTTTCTTCGACATACAAAACATTTATTGTTTACAAATTTGCTAATTTATTTAAAAAAAAATATGAATCATTTGCATTTACTAACCTGACTCATCGCCCTCTTCTGAAAAGCATCAGATGTAGGCTATCAATTAAAATTATACAATGTCCATGAGATTAACTCGTCTAACTACAAATGGCCATTTAGTGGTGAAAAAAAAACAACTAAACGCCAAGACCGCAGCAATTATGCAGCACACACTGTTCTGCGACCAATTATATTGCCAAATAAGTGGTCGGCATTGCTTTAATAAATTCAAAACACGAAATTAGACCACAAAACTACTACCGTCAGTTATTTCCGGTTGCACGAAAGTCTGCGCATTTTTCTAGTAGAACCACCAATATCAGCACACAACTCATTCACAAAGCGCAAATAGTGAAATATCTTTGTATTCTCTCTGCTAAAGGCAATATGGCATGTACCCCATATTTGTGCACTGATAACAATAAGCAAAAAAGCAAACATTGACAAACAAGTGTGATTCATTTTATAGTTACAGTGGGTCACGAAAGAAGAAGCACAAAGTATTTAATTGAATTGAGTTGAGTGACTCATTTGAAATATTTCTGAGTAATAGCTATTTATCAGGAAAATGATAAGTGTCTTATATAGCAAGGGAAATCATTTTCATGAATGTAGCCGACTTGAAAAAGATATGAAAACTAAACGGTTTTCGGTGGAAGTTATCTCCTTCCCAAACGGGAATATATTTTGTTGATCATCAAAATCAAATTTGAGAAGTATAATTGTTTATATTTCAGTACTTTTGTCAGACTTGAAGAAGTGAGGCAGTAAAAGTATGTCAATCCGATAGAGTGGTTTTTGTGATATGATCAATTCCTTAGATTGGCATTGAATCAACATTATATCTCTGAAATGTTCCCAGTATTTAGTACAAACCTCTGAATTTGAATTTAATGAAGCTTTCCGTCGACGAAGAAAACGACGGCAAAACAAAGTATATACTGTCAACAAGAAGGGACACCCAACATCGCCGAATCGGCCAGAATTTCACAATCGACAGCTTGAACTTTGAGGTAGTAAGGGACTTTGTGTACCTTGGCTCTGCTAACACATCTGAGAACGACATCTCGTCAGCAATCAAACGAAGAATAACACTTTCGAAAAACTGAAGGAACTCTATATAGGACCCTAATATTTCCAGTCCTACTCTATGTTTCCGAAGCATGGAGAACAAATTTCTTCGTAAGATATATGGTCCCGGATGCGTTGACGGGTTATGAAGGAGACGATTCAACGATGAACTCTACCAGCTGAACAGAGATGTTTTATGGATTCTCCTTTCTCAATGACAATCATTTTTCTTGCGTGCCTAATAAAACGTCAGTGTCGCTATGTCGGGGAACCCATCACAGGAAGTTGTCACATAGGCGGTTAAAACCAAATCCTATCTTAAGAACACAAACAATGTGCAGAGAATCGCTCGTTAGGGCATAACAGGCGCAATTAAATCCACACCACAACTAAGTCTGGAAACGCTATTGAACCTGCAACCTATTGAGCTATCCACGAAGAACACGGCAGCCAAAGCCGCTCTCAAATTAAGAGAGAACCAAACTTGAAAGCCTGGTTATTACGGACACTCAAGCTTACTTGACATCTTTGATCGGAAGGCACTCATGACACTTACCGATTACGAGAAACCCAGGTATGACTTCGAGAAAAATTTCAGAATCACTTACCCCAAAGACAGGATTGAAACTCACCCAGTACCATCAGTCGTTTTGACTAACTGATCACTGCAGTCCCTTCCAATCTGAGATCTATGGGGTTAAGAAAGCAGCACAGACTATCTTATCGATGGGACTACCAGCAATGGATAGTCAATGGATCTGTTTGGATAGTCAAACAGCACTTAAAGCAAAGTCCCTAGTCTCTCTTCATAGGAAACATAGCTAAAAGGCTAGGGCTCTTTACAAACGGCTTCTACAGACGCTGCAGAGACGAGGAGGAAATAGAGTCCGTGGAACATCTTTTATGTTACAAGAACACCGCTCATCATGCATGGGAGCACGATTCTTCGATAGTCTGGAGGACTTGGCTAGTATACCTCTATCAGACATAAATCGATTCCTCAAGAGATCGAAGTGGTTTTGTTAGCCACATGTCCTTACATGTATATATAGGGTACTCACAATGAGCCTTCACGGCATCTGGGTGAAATTTGCGTCTGCTGCAAAACTGCCCTGCTAACCTAACTTAACCTAACACTAAAACACAAACTTATGTTGATCACGTTGCACACATCAGTCACTCCTCTTATTCCTCCTATTTAAAAAAAAAAGGTATGGGACAGACTAAAATTAATGGCATTAGTTATCTCAACTGACTTCACTTTAAAGCGAAACGTGTGGGGTTTAATTGAATCAGTCACCCCACTTTTCTCTTCTCCAAAGTTTCTGGAGGGGTTCGGGTTCGGCCTAAATTACTTTAGGCACCTCACCTTCCACTTAAAAGATTTCCGGAGCGCCGGAGACTTAATTGTTACACTCTCCGCACTCCGCTCTTAATCCAATCCACAGCTAGAGGACAACTTGGGTCCCTGTACCCCGATTGAAACTTCGGCAGAGCTGTAACTCCAACCTTCGCTTCATGTGGTAGTTATTTCTTGTTGATTTATTCAGCACTCTTATCGTTTTTGGCTTTCTAATGCATATTACTTGGTTACAAAAGGAATTGTTATTGCAAAAGTACTCAAATCGGCGTTTCTGTTTATACCTGTATGAAAGGCAGATAGAATAGATGCAAACTTCGAAACGATGTCGATCGAATGGGCAATAAATCACTGTTTATGAGGCGAGAATTTGCGATAAAAAGTTCGTTCCAATGCTCACACCAACCAACAATCTAAAGAACATTATTAAGTAAGCCACTTGAGCAAAAATTAGAGGTAACCCCCAAAGAGCGGGCATTATCTCTCACCTAGTTTATCTGCTCTCAATAAATACCACTGATAAGAGAATAATAAAAATCACGTCAAGCATACGAACTTGTACTACCACTACCATAACCATCCATAACCATAGTTCGTACTCTCCTCTGAACTTTTGCAAATCTCTATAAATCACCTAGCCGGCTCTTTCTTTCACTGTCTACCGCACAGCCTGTCATTATTCTACGTGTACGCGCATGTATATCACATATTATTGCAAACTATTGCGAAACTAATGACAACGCTGACCTTTGGCCCGATGTTGGCTGAACACTCTTGATAACCTAATATTTTGCTGAGCTATTTAAATGTTTGTTTTGTGAAATGTTCGTTTCGTGACTCGTGTTTTCCGTTTATCAGAGAACACTTCCAAATCGATAGAATCGCTGACGATCGTCACAACGATTGTCTTCAAAGAAACTATTCAGAGGTTCATTGACGCGCAGCACAACGAATTACTGTTGGTTTTGATAACAAAAATATTAATAAATTCGCGCCCTATCAATCCGTCAGCACAAGATTCGATCTGTCAGCAGGTATTGGCTTCCGCAACAAGGGCTTTGAGTTTATCTTTTATATCTTCTCAGTTTATCAGTAATAAGAGCGCAACAAGTAGACAAGTCACATTTGACACTGTGGTGATTTTCTTTTCAACCAGACTATACAATATGACTTAAACCAGTGCAGCGCAGTTCTAACACTTCATTTTCCACTTTCATCAGACAATCGCCATAAAATCCAATATCAAATGGATTGATAACAAATACAAATCCTTTAACCCCCAACTCTTCTGTCTGTGGGTATAGGAATGGCGGCGGCGGCGGCGCTCTTTTGTGCGGTGCACGATTGCATTTGTTTATTTGTGATCGATGCGTGCTTCAAAGTCAGCGCTACTCAAAACAGAACTCGCACTATTAATTGCTTGCCCTTTTACACGCAATCTATCCAAACTACACGTTGCGCCCCGAATTTGATATTCACCTTCTCGAAAACACTTTTTTCTCATTTTTCCGCACACTCTCAGGTACACCAAACAATTGCATAAAACTTATGTTCACATTTTTAAAACAGAGAAAAGAAAATAAATTAGAAGAGTAGACCAACAAAAAAAAAAGAAAAACTTATCACAGCGAAAATGAAAAGAATCTACAATCTCTACAATGCACTGTAACATTTTTTCAGAGGCGACCAATTGTCTGTACAACGATTTTGGTTGTTATTTCGATCGGAATTAGATGAGAAGTTGATAAATTACTCACATTAAGTGTATTGGATGATTTTAGACCGAATTGCACTGTTTATTTTAATTAATTTGCACTGAAAAACGTTGAATTTAACACAATTTGTTGTTTATCACTTGGCAGCAGGAGGAAAAGCAAAAGCTTCCAACAGTTTTACACAAGTATTACAAATCAATAAAAAAAACTGCCAATTTTAAGATGGAGACGAAGTAGGATGACTAGTAGGTGATATTGTATCAGGCGTTATGTGTGGAGGCGAGATGAAAATATGAACAAGTAGATTTTGACGTTTGTGTCATTTGGGTTTTTCCCTTGCCATACGGCACTGCCAGAGGAACAAAATGAGTTATCAAAATTGAGCACATTCATTTGCTCAATATTCAATAATATTTATATTTTGGAAATTTGGCTCCAATTATAGCCACAATTAGAATGCGGAGGAGTAATAACATTCAAGCCAGCACATAATAAGAATATTTTCTTACTATTGTTTTTAAGATAGGTATAGTTGAATTGCATACTAAAGTTACATTTTAATGATGATATATGAATTAATCATAGTCTTAAGCATCCGTATCCACTACACTAAAATAAATATTGGTAATTACTGCTAATTTAAGTCAGTCACATAAATTCGAATAATTCGAATTGGTGAGGACTCTTTAAAATTAAACAACTGTAACTCTTGGGCGGTACAAAGTTGGAAGATTCAGATCCAGATTTGTTCATTGAGACTTTAAATAATGTCGATTTTCATTCGCCCATCCACCATCTTAGATCTTACTACAATTGCTATCATTTCACTGACTCTCACTGTAAAAGCTGCTGCACCTGCCTTCTAGATAAGACACCACTAACAGCAGTTGGAGGAAGATCTAATTGTTTTTTTTTTTTCGAATTCTAACTAAATCGGAATCGGAATCAAATAAATGGAATTATGATTTGCTTCACTGTTTCCTTGCATTCATTCGGACTTGTTTCGGACTCGTTCATTCAAAGTTAATTTAGTTTAATGGGATTGCGATCGGTTTCACCGTTTTCACTGCGTTTCGGCTTAGGTCATGGAAATTTTATTAGTTTCAATATTTTCGTTGGGGTTTGATCAAAGTATTGAGGATGCTATTAGTTTCGTTTATTTCATACACTTATACAAAAGAAAATTCGAAACAAAGGGACCGCGATTTAATCATTGCATTTAATTTCTTATTGGCAAAGTCTCTTTAACTACACTCTGCGAAAAAGTAGAGAGGTAAAGTAAGACCAAGATAGACGAGGTAAACTAATAGTTACGTTTTCGATTGGTAATCCGAAAGACTTCCGGACTCTTCTGAAAGTGTTCGTTTGATTTATATTTTTTTTTCGTCCTGGAAAAAATATAAATGTTCGTCTGGCCTTTAATTCAAAATAAAAACCAGAAGCACTAACACATTCAAACACCATAAACATCATAATCAAGAAATGTAATTTTTGTTGCTGATGCATTTATAACTCTTCGGTTTTTACTAGATTAGCTAAAAATTATAGCTAAATTTAATTCAAATAAAGAAATGATATGAAGTATAATTTACACATATTTCAACGGCTTATAATGTTTTTCTTCCATTCTCTTCATGGTCATCAGATCGGCAGGGAGGCGGTTGGAAATACATATACACAGATGCAACGGCAAAGTACACTTCAAATGTAATGTATGTGGTTGTTCGATTGGCATCCCGGATCGGACAGCTCTTCCGGATTACCAAACGAAAACGACATAAGTGTCTTGAACTAAATGCACCCCATCGATGGTTGTCTCAATCAACCCAAGTCCATACTCGTACATATTATATAACGAAGATAATGTTGGTTGCTTATTGGAAATTGAAAGAACTTCAACCGAAAGATATATCGTAACCGGGAGTTTGTCGTATTGTTAATATGTTTAAGAGAAAGGTTAAAGTAGACTGTTAAGCATCATGTTTAAAACGCGATTAGAAAAATGCAACGCCCGATCGTACCTTCTTAGTAAAAAAGACCGCAGTTATCGTTTGCTGATGAAGACGAACCGATGGCAACATTTATGTGGACGGACCGGTGGAAACATTTATGTGGTTATCCCACATAATCAGATAATATATGGCAGAGCAATGACTTACAGCGAGAACGGTAGTGGACCAAAAATGGATTCATATGGGACACCATCCATTAACTTAAACAATTTGCCTTATACCTGAAAGATACGGCAAGTAGTTTGACTGTCTTATGAGAAATTAAATAGTTGAAGCAGGTTATTACACAATTTGTTATAAACCACTGTGTCAAATGCCTTCTTAAAATCTAGCAGCACTCGCCTTCATCTTTGTATCTTTTGCGTTAATCTTCGACATCGTTCACTAGAGGTTATACAAATGTGGCTCTTCCTAAGACCCGCTTGCTGTGTTGTAATTGATGTCAATACCATTAGCAAAATAAAGGATTCAAATTGTCGATTATGACCATTTCAATCAACATTTGCAAGGCGGTTCAACTTTGGCTTAGATGTCAATGCTATGAAGATAACTACGGTTTACGCCAGCCAAGAGAGGGATTGAGTTCGTTCTCAAATACTTCGGATATAAAATTCCTAATTTGTATTACGACCTGGTTTAGAAGAGAACAGCAAGTTTGCCTCAACCCTTTAATTCCGTTTTGGGTTTTCAAAGGAACGTGATGATTGAAAAGTAGTTTGATGTTTTTGATGACTCGTTCATTGATTGATGTTAAGTAAAAGACGGAGTTCAAGCATATAACTCCTGCATGTTCTCCGAGTAAAGTGTTGTTTATACAATGTAAATTTCTATATTAATATATTGAAATGTGTTCACAATCATAACATAAAAGTCGAGAGTTAAATAAATAAGATCATGGTTTAAGAATGCAGGAGCCGAAAAATCGTTTTGAGAAAAAATTCCAATAAAACACATGCTTCGCACATAATCTATTTTAATCAAAAATAAATTTTCTTAAAGCTAAAAAGCACTCCACAATAGATATCACCACCCACCTAATTATACATCAACCAGACGACCTTCTGTTATTCGTCCGCCTCCAAGGCTGCATTCACATATCCTTCAATTTCCTTTATCGCCTTCACAGTAACCGGCTGCTCAGTACGAGAGTACTGCGGTGAAAACAGAGTGTTCAAGATGTATCCTTGAAAGACGGATGTCTTCATCTGATTGAACTTATGTTCAGTCAGCATCAATTCCAATTCATTTTTCAAATAAGGTCCCATTTTAAGATCTGAAACCGCCTTTAACATAGTACACTTTTTTGTCTTAGTTTCTGCCAGTTTCAGTTGCAAATGTCGCCTTTTCAATTCCAATTCTAGAATTTCCTTATTTTTATCTGCCAAACCGTAGACTTCTGGAATTTCCTCTTTGATTTTATGGGCAAATTTTACAATTGGCTCACAGCTCTCCAAAATTTTGCTTATAAGATAATTTCGTATTGCTTTGCGTTCGGTGTAGGTAAGTGAAATGGTTTTTGATTCATTTAGATCTTAAGAAAACAATAAACATATTAATCGAATAAATGTTAGTAATTTACAATTTATTTTACCCAAAGAACAAGTTTCATCATCCAGGCGTAGGTAATTCTGATATGTAAGAATTTGAATCGCTTTCTGAATGCCATCTTTGTCTGCAACATCAACTTTGCGTAGGTTAGCACTTTTCAACAAATTGAGGAGAAATTCCAGCTTTTCTACTTTTTCGATTTCTGCATTTCGGGCTTCTATTAAATGCTCATTGTTTTCTGTGCTGATAATGAGATTATTTTCGGTAAAATCCGACATTTTTCAATGAAAAATAAACAAGAAAATGCAAGCGCAACGAAAATACAGCAGAAAACAAACAAAACAAATTCAAATTGAAAATTTGACAACTGACAGTCGGCAATGTGATTTATTGTTACCTGGGTTTGTTAGGTTTGTAAGGTTTGAAAATCACTAGGGTGGATCGTAGGTTTGAAATTACATGTACATTTTCTTAAAGCGGGTCCATGCACCGCATAAACTATGGTCACATAAACTATAAATCATATAAAATTACCAAGAAGACGCATCTCATACTAATGATCAAACTGAGAGTTTTTGTATTGGTTGGTCACAACGTGACCTTAGATCTTAGCTGGCTCTTTCTGTTTTGTTATTTAAGAAAAAGCTTTTTGTGTTCAAATTCATTTTCAAAGACAAATAATACTTCTTGGTAAGTGCCAATGTTTTATTCTTCCACGATCAAGGGTACCAGTACTCTATCGATACTCTATAAAATGAAACTTACTGGACTCATTAAAAGACTTAGGTGTTATTCTTGACACCTGCCTAACCTTTAAAGATCATATGGACTAAAAAAGAAAGTAGTAAGTAAAAATAAAATCAAAGGATTTTACAGATCCTTATACAATCAAATCGCTATATGTTTCAATAGTAAGACCTCACATTGAGTACTGTAGCATAATATGGAATCCGCAATATGAAATTCACTCCAAAAGAATTGAGCGTATCTAAAGACCCTTCGCTAAATATCTGATTTTTCAATTAAATTGGCGATGTGCTTTGATTAATCTCAACTCCCTTCTAAGTCGACGTAAATATTTTTCGGTAATTTTAGTAAGATATCTAATCCATTATAAAATTCAATACCCTAAATTGTTAGCATTGATAAGCTTTCCCTTACGATGACATCTTCGCAGTTATTTCCACTTCCATTAGGATCTCTACCTAACCAACTTTTCGCGTAATATACTTAAAAGTCTGCTTAATATGAAATAAAGAAGAAAATGGTAAAGATATTTATACTGCGATTCAAATTACATTGACAGACTTTGACAGTCTATATGAAAAAGAATATGAATACCAACTTTTTTACAATCTGCAAATTCCAGAGAACTTCTGCATTTATATCCTCTTTTTTTGTAATTAAATGCTTGTTTTAATGTTGTGAATCTGAAAGAAAGGGGATTGTGTTTAGTCTTATACCTTATACTTCCAAAAAAGAAGAGGTGTAATCTGCATTTCAAAGTGTTAAAACAATCCTGATGACTGATAGTGACGATGATATTTTATCAAAAACCATGGGTATTAACTAAATTTGTTGCTTTTAGCCCGATTGGGGATGTTACTTGCTCGGGTTACAGCTAGGCAGATATCTCACTGCAATACGTATTCGATTTATGATTGGATGAAATCGCACATTATTTTATGACAAAGAGAAAACACGGAAAGTCAACTTCACCAGTCAGACAATGTTATTGACTTTATTCTTGTTTCCTATTTAAATTTGTGCTAAGTGTGGTTTAATATGGCAAAATATGGGTAAGTAGTATTTAACTAAGCTTACTCATTGCGTTTTCATTCAAAATTGAAAGACTTACACTTCAACTTATGTTTTGATCCTTTTGGCTCTGACAGCAAATCTTTTCTGCAAGAAAAACGCTATTAAAACAATCCCAAACTACAAAACAAACTACGCCAAATTTATTGATAAGGTAGTGCTAGGGTAAGTACATTTGTGACAGTTCCCTCCACTCGATGAATTGAATTGCGACTTGCATTTCCTTGGCAATTGTATTTTTTTGAAATATACAAGGAAATAACATTATTCCAAGTCAGACAAAAATAATGAAAGCTGTTATCAGAGATGAAAATACAACTCTCACCGAGGACGATAGTGATGATTCCGATAAGGTAAAGTGATTTGTATCATCTACTTTTCTATTGACTGTAGCCTTCTTTACAGGACGATTCCGGGAGTGTTGCCAGCAATTCGACAGCAAATACTTCTCGTAGCAAGTCTCCATCTGTACGGCGACTAAGGTCCAAAAAGAAGAAGAGCTCTTCCAAACAAATGAAACCACTTTACACCTACAAGTAAGTAAAAGTCCTGGCTAACGTATATTAAATCAGTTTAAATATCCTCAATTTTAGTTGCCACTTGCGGGAGGACCATGGTCAGCCTATTTTCGGTTCACAATTCAATCATTATCTTAGCAAAGGGCAAGCTATTTTCGCATCAGTAGGCAAGGATAGAGTTTCGGTTTATGAGTGCCCGCCCAATGGCGGCATAAGACTTCTCCAATGCTACGCAGATCCAGATGTAGGTAAAGGAATTTCATTATTTCCTCAAGAATATCGAATGCTTTTCTCTTTAAGGCTGATGAGAACTTCTACACTTGTGCTTGGTCATATGATCCAGAAACAGGAGATCCTGTCCTCGCAGCAGCCGGTTACCGTGGCGTAATTCGCATTTTCGATCCAACAAAACATCTTTGTACGAAACACTACATTGGACATGGTCACGCGATAAATGAACTCAAATTCCATCCAAAGAAACCGACAATTCTTCTCTCTGGGAGCAAAGATCACTCCTTGCGCTTGTGGAACATTCAGACAGACGCTTGCGTTGCAATATTTGGTGGTGTCGAGGGCCATCGCGACGAGGTTCTAAGTTTGGACTTTGATTTGACCGGAGATCGCATAATGTCCAGCGGTATGGATCATTCTCTCAAATTGTGGAGGCTAGATAAGCCTGCGATTAAGGAAGCGATCGAGAAGAGTGCCACATTCAATGCTTCCAAGAGTGTGGGTCCATTCGCAACAATTAAGGAACACTTTCCCGATTTTAGCACTCGGGATATTCATCGCAACTACGTTGACTGCGTGCAGTGGTTTGGGGACTTTGTACTCTCCAAATCTTGTGAGAATTCCATTGTTTGCTGGAAACCCGGAAGACTGGATCAACCGATCAAGTCATCGCAGGACTCATCTGCTACTATTATCCATCATTTTGACTACAAAGAGTGCGAGATTTGGTTTATACGCTTCGCTTTCAACTATTGGCAGAAGATGCTGGCCTTGGGTAATCAGCAAGGAAAGACATATGTCTGGGAATTAGACAACGCTGACCCGCATGCGACAAAATGCAGCACATTAGTACACTCTAAGTGTACAACTGCAATCAGGCAGACATCGTTCTCGAAGGATGGCAAAGTTTTAATATGCGTGTGTGACGACGGCACCATATGGCGGTGGGATAGGACTATTTAAGTAACTTGCGATTATATTGGATTATATTGGAATCTCGAAAAGTATTATTGTATTTATTTATTGTATTGGTTTTTAATTTAAGTTTATTATAATATTATGCTGACATTTTTGTTTAAAGATTTTTTTTTACGCTACGCCAGTAATTGAGGTTTTTATGGTTTGAATATCAGAGCAGAAGTTTCAGTTTTGTGACAACCTTTTGCATTGAAGCCAATTGCGTCCTCGAATCGAATCTGCCATGTGACGCCCTTTCTATCGTTTTTAAGTCTGTCTGTTATGCCTGAAACAGATGTTGAGGAAACTGATTTTATATGGAATATGACACAGCTGGCTGCATGTCAATTCGTGCTGCAAGTTGTCTCTATTTCTAAATGAACTTGTATTTTGTAATGAACATTGTAAGAAAATTATAGTTTAAGCTGGAATGAATAAAAATTAAAAAAGTTTACATGGCCACGCCCACGCATGCAATTTTCTGACTATTTTTAAAATTTGACAGTGGTTGTGTGTGCTTTTCCTTCCCCAAAAACTTTAGGGTTTTTTTTTCAAATTAAAAAGGAAAAAACGGCAAAAAGTCATAAAATGCTCTAGAAAGTAGCATTTTATGACTCATTATTTATGGATCCTTGATATTACACCAAAAAAATGATATGGAAAAAACGCTCAAAAAACTCCATACAAAGTTTTGGCATTTTTTCCTAGAAAAAACCCGCAAACGATTGAAAAGGAAAAAGCGCCTAAAATGTTTATTCTATCGCTGCAGGTAATTTATTCTACAAGGAGTTTTAGGCTCAACTTCAATATTAAATTTGAAAGTTATGCCGAAAAAGAGCATTTTTAATTTCCATTTCATTTTTTGGCTCTTTTTCCTAAAATTTTGGCGTAATTTTCTTACTTACTGTCGTGTTTACCTCTTTAATTTTTGGGTTTTTTTTCCAAAAATTTTGCGCCCAGATTATTTTGGCCTTTTTTCCAAAACGCTCTTTGGCGTAATTTCCTATGGTGTTTCAAGGAGCTGCTAGGCTTTAAGCCCCCTGTATGGGTCGTTTACGTCTAATAAACCAATAGATACCGCAGTATAATAGTGCGAATAAACCGTAATCTGTCTTCCTGTGTATTGGTATATGCTGAAGTCCAATGGAATACTAGTAAAACCTCTATATTTCTTCGGGGGAAATCAGATTAATCAATACATTAAATTAATACATTTCATTCAATCGAAAATTTGAGAAAATTCCACAAGAATCAAACAACAAATTCCTACCGTCGTACGCAGCGCCATCGTGTATCTTCGTTTCTACTACATATCTGGCAACAACCCTGCATGTTAAACGTTTGCAAACGAGGTTATGTAGAATTTTCACAACAAACTTGTCAGAACGCAGCTGACATTACTTTAATTTTTAGTTGAAATTCCTTAAAACTTTTCACAAATAATTCTTAAAAATGGGTTCATCATCTAAAAAACATCGTAAAGAATCGAAAAAACACAAGCGTTCGCGTTCGGAAACCGAATCGTCGGAGGTAGCTGAAAAAGATCGCGATACATCTCGTCATCGTCACCGTCACCATCATCATCGCAAGGCCGACGAGGGTGGCTCCAGATCAGGATCGGGATCACCTACTTCCAAAACCAAGTCCATTGGTGAAGAGCGTCGCCACAAGCACAAGCATAAGCGTCACAAGGAACGCCATCAACAGAAGGATCGCCCCAAAAAGGATGTAGTCGTCTCCTTGGACAACTCGGACAGTGACAGTGAGTAGACGGGAGATTTCCATTTATTCATTTATTTATTTAGTCCTTATATTGACTGTAATAGTGGTGCAGTGTTAAATTGGTAAATTGCTTGCAAGCGAGAAGAGATCACATCAAAGAAAGCGATTTTAATGTGACTTCTTCGAGAAAACTAAGTACGAACCAAGCAATTCCCCAAAGACTGCACTTTTCTTCTAGTTCATATTAAATTATCGAATTTTTTCTCTCTACCTCTATTGCAGGCTGGATTTTGTTTTATGGATTCCTGAGGTGGGTGTGGCCAAATTTATACTTGCCACAGGAGTAACACATTTATGAGCAAATGAATGCATAGAATCTGTAACCAAGCTGAAGCTGATTGTTGCTTTTTTTCTACTCTTCTAGGTTCGGATTGTGTTGAGGTTCCAGTTGATGCTGACGAGCTAGTAGTTGCGACCAAAGGAAAAGAAACTGTTTTGGCTTCGAACAAGGGCGATCAGGAACAGGTGGAGAAAGACCAGCGGGCCCGCGACAGGGAAAGGGAACAGCGTGATCGTGAGAGGGAGCTGCGTGAGAGGGAAAAACGTGATCGTGAAAGGGAACGGGAAAGGGAGCGTGAGCAACGTGAGAGGGAGCACCGGGAAAGAGAAGCTCGAGATCGAGAACGTGAGAGAGATCGTGAACGCGAAAGGGAACGAGAACGAGAAAGATATCTTGCAGATAGGCAAGAACGCGACCTTGAGCGGTATCAGCGAGAACTACAAGAACGCGACAATGAGCGTCATCAAAGAGAGCAGCAGCAGCAGTCGTCTTCTAGAAGGGATCCTGATAGGAGAAAGGATCGCTCCGCATCTCCCATTCCGGAAAGCGGTGCTGGCGACTGCCTCTCCATTGAAGAGACAAACAAATTGCGTTTAAAATTAGGCTTGAAGCCGCTAGAGGTAGACTCTGGACCCATAAAGCCATCTTCAGCCTCTGCTGAGAAGAGCGCAGCAGAGGAGAAGCGAAGCGGGGAGCAGCTTGCCAGCTACAAGGACGAATGGGGCGAGTTCTTGCACAAGCCCGCCGATAATTTAAAAGACAAGGCCGAGGCCGAGAAGCTGCGCGAAAAGTTCAAACAAAGAAAAGAGAAGCGCATGTTGGAAGAGAAGCTAAAGCGCATTAAGACCTTAGGTGAGTCCGACGACGAGGTGGATGATGTGGCGAAGTGGGTTAACAGCAACAAAAAGAAGGAGGACCTTCGCAAGGAAGCTGATAAGAGGGTTAGTACTTTCCACACAAAAAATTTTTACAAAACTAAATCCTTTATTTATAGGCAAAGGCTTTGGAAGAAATGGACGCGGAGTTCGGAATCGATGAGTTGGTTGAGAAGGAACGCATCGACGCCAGGCGTAAAGCCTATAGCGACCGTCATCTTCGTGGGCTTCGAGTGGACCATGATATGGAAGAGTTTTCGGAAGGTAAAACTGTCATTCTGACACTGAAGGACAAGGGGGTGCTGGATGAGGACGATGACGCTTTGGTCAACGTCAACATGTTGGACGACGAGCATTACCGCAAGAACGTCGCAAACAAAAAGAAGAATCCACTCAGCTACGGGTACGATGTCTACCAAGAGCAGTACGACATGTTGGGAAATCCCATTGAAAGGGGAATCCTCGGAAAGTACGACGAGGAGATCGAGGGCGCCAAGAAGAGAAAGAATTTCGTCATTGGCGAAGACTTGGAGGAACAGCGCGAACATCAAAGAAAGCTGCTAGAGGTGAGTTCTTCGAAAAATGTCCATTTGCCGTCAACCATTGACAATTTTCTCGTTTCAGATTAAAACCAAGCTAGCTGGAAAGCGCCTTGAGACCCTGGAAGACACGAGGATACAACTTGCTTCTGATACCTTCACAGAGGTGGAGATAGCCAAGTTCAAAAAGCCGAAGAGGAAGGTCAAAAAGTTGAGACAAAAGCTCAAAGCTGATGATTTACTTGCACTCGCTACAGAACCACCCGAACAGCACTTTGGAAGGCGACGGCATTTGCATGCTAATATGGATGGAGATGTGGTGGACTCACCGGAGCCGGAAATGAAGCACGACATGGAAGAAGAAGACGATTTGCAAAAAGTTCTCTCCAAGGCGCGCAAGCTCAAGCAAAAGGAGTCACTGATCAGAAAGAACCTTCCCATCGAAGCCACAGAGATCAAAGCCGAAGTGAAGGAAGAGCCCGAGGAGGACGATGATCAGGCGAATGGGTTGAAGGAGGGACACATAACTCTCAACGCTACAGCTGAGTTTTGTAGGACTTTGGGTGACATTCCGACATACGGTATGGCTGGCAATCGCGACGAAGACTCCAATGATATGATGGACTTTGAAGTGGAAGAACGTGTAGATGAGCGAAAGCAAGAGGAGCCAGAAGCAAGTACAGGAACTTGGAACTCGGTTAACCCCGAGGATGTCATCCGTCCGATGGAGGACGATATTTCAAATGACATAGGAGACATTGCCATATTGGACGAGGAGCCGGATGTTGGCGCGGGCGTTGGAAACGCCCTAAAGCTGGCCCTGTCAAAGGGATACCTCGAGAAGGACGATAAAAACCGGCCTAGTAACTCGAAGTTGGCATATCTTCAGGCGAAGAACTATTCCATCGAAGACAAGTCAGCAGGGTGAGTTCTAATACATTGCTTACCAAAATACGCGGACTAAATTCAATCTGTTTTTAGGGACGATGACAAATTTGGTCGTAGAGATCGGTTCCATTCTGGACCAATTATGGAATTCCGCGACAAGGACAACTTCAAGCCGAACGTCAAGTTGGAGTACATTGACGACAATGGGCGCATTCTGAACTTGAAGGAAGCATTTAGGTATTTGTCACACAAATTCCATGGCAAAGGTCCGGGCAAGAATAAGATCGAGAAGAGACTAAAGAAGATGGAGCAGGATGGGGTAAGTCATCAAATCAAAAAAAGTGTAAAGCCTTCAAAATTAACGGTTATGTATTTTTTTTTTAGTTGATGAAAACAATGAGCTCAACCGACACCCCGCTGGGCACTCTTACAATGCTGCAACAGAAACAGAAGGAGACCAAGACGCCGTATGTGGTGCTGAGTGGTGGTAAAGCGGCGGCAGCCGTCAGCAATACAACAATATCCAAATATAAGTAGGCGTCGGTTTAAGAACAATTTTGCAAACATTTGCAAACTTAATTTTAATCTTATTTACAACAAATAACAATAAACAATCTAAATGATATTTTAAACTCTCAATTTAGTAAGCTTTCGCTTTTGTGAAAGGCAAGGTCTCATGCCGATTTAATTAATAATTTTGTAAATTGTCGCTCGGAATTTTTGGTCTTAAAAAAATGGGAATTTATTTTACGTGGAGTGATGAGTGCGTTTTCAGGTTCTTAATATAAAATGAACAGAAATGATTTATCGAACATGGGATCAGTAAAATTTTATTCAGAAAACGTTTCTACATTTGCGAGCAGCAAGTATTGGACACATCGAGAAGATATAAAGACAATAAGCGACCGAAGCAAGAGGTAAGTAAATTGTTAAATCTAATAAAGAATGCCCCTCCCTATTGTCAGTAATACTTTTGTTAACAACGAAGATGGTCGTCATACCATTCGTCGAGTGGTGTGTGGTCTTAGGGATAATTTTACCAAAATGGCAGTTGTAATAGGTAATTAAATAGTTTAATCAATTGTAACAGAAATGTCCAGACATATTGCCGAAGAATACTAAGATGAATGTAGAAAAGCTAAAACCCTAATGACCCTAACAAGCAGGGAATCACTAGTGTAAGTTCGGAAACATCAAACATTTGTGTATTAATGCGTCATCACTGCCAACTTGCGATGCTGATGCTTTGTTGACTGAGCATTTCGTTGGCGTTTTAGAACGTATTTGCATTAAATATTTTTTTTATCAAGTTAATTTTTTATTTCAAATTCTGGGCTTTTTAAATTTCAGAAAGAATCTTACGATAATTTTTTTTTTATATTTTGGTCATTTAGTTTTTTTTTTTTTGAAATATATTTGTACCTTGTGCAAAAACATTTCTTCAGTTAAAATCGTGTACTTATTTACTTACATTTCTTTCTCTTCTGACATTTTCAACTTCTTTGCCTGCCGAATTAACAACTCATCAAGCTATTTGGTGATGTTTTTGTTTGCACATCAGTTTACCTCAATTTGCATTAATGAACACTTGACGCTAAGAGTGATGCCAATAGTTTCTATTAATAAACAGTTTCAAAACATCATGATGTCGGTGATGCATTAATGAATTAACACCTAGTATTAAGCTTACTTGCTTACTTAAAGGGCTCCCGACCCGTGAAGAGTTACTGCCTGAGAAAAGGCAGCCTTCCATCCTCTGCGGTCCCGGGCACGCTGCTTCGAGCTGTGCAGTTGCCTTCCGTGTTGACACCTGCCCTGCGAACTATCTGCTCAAGAACAAGATTGAAGAAATCACACGACAGCGCTTCTCCTTGCAGAAATGCGGTGCATGTTTTAAAGAGATCAGATGAGCTGCTGAAAAACTGCACATTGCACCGCGTGTTATCTAGTGTCATGCGACACATCTGGATCAGTTCTGACGGGATCCCGAATTCGACCATCACCACAAAAGGCTCCGTACGATGAATGCTGTCATATGCGGCTTTAAAGTCGATGAAGAGATGGTGTGTCTCGACTTGAAACTCGTCTTTTCCAGGATTTCTCTAAGTGTGAAAATTTGGTGTGTTGCAGAATGGATTGAGACGTTCACACAGTACGTTGTGTGTTGTATTTTGTATTTTAAATATAAAAAGAAGCACAATCATATAGATCCTTCGATTAATTGTAAGCCATTGTAATACGTCTAACATTAATCGTATAGGAGTCAATCTATTACACAACAATATACATTGTATCTCTATTTTGCAATTTTTGCAACAATATTCAAAATGTGGTTTTATCATTACATTGTATATTCTTATTACACAGGACATTGATAGCTTACGCCTTATTCTATTAAAAAATTGAATTTTCTTTGGTATTTTAACCCTAGAAAGATAAACTGCGTCTCGGAGGCGCCCGCAAATTATATTTTTTTGCTTTCTTCTTTTAAACGACGTTCGTACAAACATAAATTTCGAAGCCATTTATGTTTATTATGTCATTTATTTATGTTTTACTTAATTTTAAGTATTGTAACAATGAAATGAAACAATAAAAAAAAATATCTACTCAATTTTGAAAAAAAAAAAAACAGATCAAATCAAAGATTACTCCTAGGTACTTTATTTCATTGACTTGAAAAGGTTCTCACTATTAATTATAATATTTTTATCAGAATTACCTTTACGTGTCTTCAACTTCAACTTAATTTGTGATCTGCATTTAGTTGAGCGATGCATTAATCAGCAAAATTTGTAGAAACATACAAGAGCGTATCATCCGCGAACATTCTATTTTTACATAGCGCAGCACATTATCCAAGTCGTTGACAACAATGAGGAAAAATACCATTTTAAAGCGATTCATTTATAATCCTCAAATAACATGGTCCAACAATGTCAAATGCAGTTGGCAGTTGGCATCCCTTTTAGCATTCATACCTTTCATTATGTTCTTTAAATCACTCATATTTATCAATAGAATTTTAAACGTTTTTCTATTATTGATTTCAACAAGGTTCGTATAATCAGCGAAAAGTATTTCATCATTAATTTCTTCAACACTTTATAAAAAAACTATTAAGTTTATTAGCTATATATTTATATATATATATACATATATACCAATGGACGTTTGTTTTTAACATTTCTAAACTTTTATGTAAATTGGCTTTCGGTTAATCCTCCTAACACCCAAGGTTGAGGAAATTGACAGATTTATCTTAACAAGTACTAAAAGGCGTCACATTGCAGCTATCAAGAGAAGCTAAATATCTTCGATAGCTACCTCCTTTCAACCAACCATGTCGAGAAGAAGACTTTCATTGAAAGGGCTGCTTTGGAAAATCTGGAAGTTGGTCATCCAAAAAATGTTTATTCTATTTGGTTAATTCTATCACATGCATCTTGATTGTTAATTTCACTAAACTCCAAAGATCGTTATATTTAGGTTGCATTGGGGCCTTCCCCAATAGGTGTGCTACCTGGCGCTGCTTTAATGGTAATTATAGTCAAAAAAGCAGTAGTTTTTGGTACAAGTGGTACTCCAGTTTTTATGACTATGCGCGAGAAGTCGACTTTCCCAAAGTTCAAAAACTTATACATATTATTAGGTTTCATAGACGCGGCAATCATTCACTGAAAACCGCAATATATAAAAGCTTTGCTTTTATGGACGAATGACAGCATTGCGTTTCATAAGCATTCAATTTCACTGTATTGGGTTCTATTCCACTCAAGTATTCTTAACATAAATTGCTGCGCCGGAATTTGAGAGAGAGTTGAAAGCGACACGTGGCATTAGTTATGGGTATCAACGATTCTAAACGCACACGAATTTTTGAAAATAAAAGAGTGTAATGTCAAAGTCTGTTAAATGCTTTTGAAATATTAAACGCAACGATATTGTTTTTTACCTTCTCGGTAAGTCAGATTCATTTCACTTTTCGTATAGATATTTTATCAAATCACCAGTGCCACAGTTCAGAAGTTGACGATTAATCAGATAAGAGATTGGATGATAAGAGAAAAGAGAGAGAGAGAGAGAAGATACATTCGGCCTTATCTAAGGAGTGGGCAGCTGGAATATGATTGCAATGCAGTCGTTTCTGACTTGTTTGTACAGTTTTCAATAGAATTCCATATCTGATCCATCAGTGTACTAGATCAGACTTATCAGATCTAGTTTAGGAACACCCATGTAGAGCGGTCTAGTATTTCAACCTCGAATAGATTCCCAAACTTGTACTCCGTAACCATAATATCAGGGATATAATAAAACAAATCCATGTTTGGGGTTTCTTACATTCGAGATGTTTCAGTTTCAGTTAGTCCAGGCCCAGGGGTTCCCAATCTATTTTGTACTGGGATAAAAGAGTCCTTCATCGCGTCTATGATTCATCCAAAGTGAAGGGACAGTGAAAAGTACCATTCACTTTTTATTTCACGTATCTCACCTTACGAAGAATAGACAGTGGTAGTGTGTATGAGAGGTGAAACCACAAAACTAGATGAAATTAGGCAAACAAGGGTGATTGCTATGGATGATTTCACCGTACGGACTTCACTTTGGGTGTACATCAGAAGTGCTTCTATGTAAATACTGGTAAGGGTAAAACTTAAGAAAGATCAGGGCGTTCAGAAAACTAGGCTAAAAGTTCATCGTTTTCAACCACTTTAACTAATCCTATTTCTTAATCCATTATAGGGATAGTTGGCACCGAGGTCTAGAAGGGTGACTGTCCCGCAAATAGCACAACACATAGCAGCAATCATATTACATATGTGCCATTCTGTGATAAGTACCGTTATTTAACTTGGCATGTCCAAAAAAAGAGATGGAAGCTCAAAAACACTTAATAAGAACTTTTAAGAAAATCCGGCGACTGATTTTCGCAGGATGACAGATAGATCAGCGAGTACAAATCAATATTATTAAACCTCATTAAAAATTTGATTTCGAAATTTAAGCAAGCTTAATTACTCTAATCTTACTAAGAAAATATGGAGACCATGTGTTTTCTAGCAATTTAGTATTTATATTAAACTATTGGTTGATTTTGTTATAAAATAATAAAAGATGCTACAATAAGGGCAAACTAACCCAATGGCATACACACTTTGGGTGATAGAAATATGAATAAAGTTTTTAAATGTGTATGTTTATTTAACTCTGACGGTAAATTTAGTGATGAACAAATATATGTTATTGATTTTTGGCTTGCCGTAAGTCGCATTTACGTTAATAGCAAGGGCATTTATTGATTCATAACAGATTTAACGAATATAGATTTTGTAATTGGATCTAAAAAATAAAAAAAATCATTAAAAACAAAAATTTAAAAAAATTTAAATATCTAACTTACATTGAATCCCTTCAATCATTAAACTGACGTGGTTTTGTTCATTCACCAAATGTAAAGTTTGGTATGGCCTAATGTAATCTGCGACAATAGTTGGTTCATCGGTTTGTCGAATGCTGAAAATTGATCCTTGATATTTTATTCCTGTAAGCAAAATTAAAATACATGTTATTTACTAGCTAATGAAGTTGAGACTTAATTTTAAGAAACGGAGATTTTCTAGTTCATATTGCTTGTGTAATGGAAGTAATTTAAAATAATGTCAAACGAAAGATGGCACTCAGTTCCTCAGAAGTCTGTAGTAATTCGTTACTGTCCCAGAAAATTTACCCTCTCCTAAGATCCCTAATTAAGGCTTTTTGGGTGTGGAATCCATAAAAGGAAACGTTGCTCGGCTTTTCAAGAAATGTAACACAACGTGCACGAATTAATTGCAATAAATGTCAATATTTAAGGTATTAAAAGAAAAATTATTTTCAGAAGAAGTGACGAATTACCACGAGTACGCTATTTGAAAGCTAATTTTTGTCTTATTTTATTGTCCCAAGAAAATAACTTTAGCTTACCCGAAATTAAGGCACTCTTCGTTCCTGGTAAAACAGACGGTCTTTTCACTTCCATTCGATCGGCATGGAATCTAACGCCTCCGTAACCATTTATCACCGCTTGCAGAAATCCTCCAACACCGGTAAGAAAATTTACGGCACCTTGTTTACCCCTAATCACCTCACTCCAGACCTGCATACAGAATTTTTTAAAATAAATACACAAAATGAAGTTCACTGCTTACCTTGAAGGGTTCACGAACATAGTCCTTGTAGCCCTTTTCGAAAAGCTGCTCTGCCTTCTGCTGGTCACCCTCATCCAAATGCCCAATTGCATGCATGGACCAAGTCATTGCTGGACCGCTCGCTCTTGTAAGCGATTCATAGGTCTTCAGGTTGTTGGATAGAGTCGATCTATAAATTGTATTGATCAAAAGCAAAATCCCATTTCACTGTGAAGGAATACCTACATATTCATGGGGTACAGCATTGGATAAGATAGAAGTACTGCGTCAGCTTGCTTAATCTTTACATCCGGAGTGTATCCTTCATATTCTGGATTATAGTCTAACTTTGCATCATACGGGACCTTCAATTTTTCGGCAATATCAAGGCATTTTGCAGTAAAGACAGGGTCTGTTCCACAAAGTTTTTGAGTAAAACTAAAAGCGTTCTTTAGGAGTCTGTTAAAAGGACTGATGGCTGATACTTACTGAATGAAATCCAGACTATGGTGTACTGCTATATTTGTGTAGGCATTATTCGTCACATTTTCATGGTCCTCATCTGGACCCATGACATCTATTAGAAAATGTTTTTATCAATTAAATCATTTAAACTAAAGTAAACACCAACTCACATTTAATATCGTATTGTCCTGTCTTCTCATCCAAACTCACACGACTAACCCAAAACTCAGCGATGCGATACGTTAGTTCACAACCCTCATGTTGCATCCATAGAGTGTTGTTTGATACTACAAAATAATGTCTTGTAGCAAATGCAATGTCCGCCGTAATGTGAAGTTGCTGCTGAGCTACTTCGGGGCAACAAGGATTTGTTACTTCGGTTCCGGTAAGCGCACTTTCCCAGGGAAATCTGAAAAACAAATTCCACCTACACGCTTGAGACACTACTAATTGGAAGTCTCACCGTGCTCCAGCGTTCCCATGCTGTTTGGCATTGTCCACCGCAGCGTCTAGTTTTCCATAGCGATAACTTAGAAGCTGCCTTGTCCAAACGGGCGACAACTGAGTTACCACTGGAAGCATCCAAATTTCTGTATCCCAAAAGTTGTGTCCTTGGTAGTCGTCACTTAGGTAGCCTCTACCCAGACCTGATGGACTTAGACCGTAAAAAGGTGTATATGCTTGGTTAGTTATGAGGGAAGGCAGCGAGCTGGCGAGATAGAAAATTCCAGCGTTGATGGTGCGGGCAAGATCCAAGTTGCCATCTAAGTGAATGTGGAATTGATTCCAGAAAACATTCCACTGTTCTGAGTGAGATTTAAGAAGACTCTCCGATGGTGTTGCTAAAACTAGATCACGGGGTTTATAACGTGTTTAAAGTCTGACAAACAAGGGGGGATAACTAACCATCACTTAGTTCCTTAACAGCAATCACTGACGTTTCCCCAATCGCCACAACAATGCGCAAGTAGATGTTGGTTTCGTTCTTCGGAAGGTCAATGTGGGTTGGCCAGGCATTCATTGCGAGACATATGTAAGGTTTGGCTTTCTGAAAGTTCGCGTTTTCCATTTCCTTTGTTTGGTAACACGAAAGCACTTGGTTGTTATCTGCAGTTGACGTAACGGAGATTGGAGTGAAGTCATCGCTGTTACTTCCAGGGTACATATCAATTAGGAATTTCAAAGATCGAGGACCTATTTTGGAAAGATTTTTTTTGTTTTACAAAAACTAGTATTCAATTTGTTCCCTATCCAAGATACGATTATCCAAAAACTCTGTTTACAGGTTGAATACAACTATAGACATGCACTCCGAAGTAAAACCATTTTAGGCTTTGCCGCTACCATAAAATCCATCGCTTCTTAATCAACGAGAATTCACACAGAGTTGACAAGGCAATAGCTCCCCATGGGACCATTCCCATCCCATCCCAGTTCCATTTCGTGATGCAGCATTAGACACACTCGTCGTACCCACGTGCAATTGAAAGATCATTTGATACCCTTGCTGTCGACAGCGATGCACGCACATTCCCGCTTTCGGAGCGCAGAACAAAAGCCTAGATCGATCGGACTTAATTGACTCACTTGTAGTAGAGAGCACCACACAGTGCAAGAAGCAAGAGGAAGACAAAACTGATGCCCAACTGAGAAGTCATTATCACATATTGCTGTCATGTCGTCATCGGGCTCGGTCTTGGGCTCAGGCACATCATTTGGCATTTGGTGTGAGATAAAGATGAAGAGAATACACACACAAAAAGAAACGAGATCGCTAGAGAAGTTCTAATGATGTGCCAGAGATCATTAGAACCGGCCGTCGACCGAGCGGCGGGCAACTTTTATACACGGAAGCAAATCGAATCAGTGACGTGATCTTTGATCTAATCTCTTTCTCTTGTGACGAACCCTATCCCAATGTAAACAGAACAATGAACATAAATACGCGCTTTTAAGACGGAAGTCTTGATTATGATGATAATGGTTGTGGGATGCTGATGGATGCACTTAAAGGTAACACTATTTTTTTTTTCGTATTTTTTTTTTTGGAGCAAAATTCGATTGCAACCACTTCCTGCTCGACATAATGGAGGAGGATCGCTAGTTACATTTACAAACATACCTGATGTGTTGTTCCTTCGCTGCACGAATATCTCATTAATTATGGCTCTATTAAAGTAGCGATGGGGGTAGGTGCGTACAATCGTTTCGATTTCTGAATTAGTTTGTTTCCGCTCAAAGATGCCATTGTACAGGTCCATTTTGAAGGTTTCCTTTGTATAGCCTCCGCCTCCTATGGGAATCACTGAGATATTTCCAACATTTTGAATTCTTGCACGATGACTAAGGCCACCTTTGCCATTGTAGATCCCATTCACGAAAATTGAGTCGCCAAATATAGTGAATCCAATTTGTCCATTGCCTAGCGTTGGCATATAATTCAAATCTTCAGGCAGGCTATGAAAAGAGAATAGCCATCAAAATTAAGAATGACATTGAATAATGTGAATTTGAAAATACCTCTCCGACTCAAGGATGTACGGTGAATCTGATGCGTCATGATCAAGTGAATGTACAAAAATCAATATTGTAGAGATAACTAGAAAAGTGAGCGCTCTCATCTTGCTTGCGTGGGGATTTTGCCGAATCTGAATCAAAACAAATTGTGTGCATTGTTTTTAGGTTCGATTATTCTTATCGGAAGTTGTTTTATTTATACTTTGTTTATTCAGAGTGTTTGGGACGTGCTTTTATTTTGATTACGTGACAGAAATTCATCACATTTGAATCTTTAGTTTGACTGCTCATTTTAGTGACAACACAACCCTCACTAACAATGGTTCTCCGTCACTAATATATGAGATGAACATTTTGCCGGAACTTGCAAAGGAAATAATTAATATCTAATATACAAAAATACAAGTTCATCGTTTGTGCTGATATATAACACAAGATTACTGCTTGGAAGCACAATCTGTTTTCTTTTAGATATTTAAATGTACCTCAGTTACAGTTTGACAAAACTTTTCAAGTCACTTTTCCCTCTAGCAGGATTTTAGATAAACTTAATCTTTGTCTCATTCCGAGTTCCCTCCCCATCGCTGCAGTGGGTTTCAGCATCAGGCGGAAGTAATGGTTATAAAAGAAATGTATTTTGTCTAAAAGGAGGGATGATATTCACATCTGCTCGTGCGGGGCCTAGATACATTTACGAAAAATGAAACATTTCATTCCATAAATATTCTCTAGGCATTGCGGATTTTATTTAGAAACAACTTGTACAGCCAATTGGTGCTAGAATAGTTCACTGTGCACTGTCTCACTGTCATGCTTGAATCAAAGCGCGGCCTTTATTTAAACGACTCCTCTCAACAAGCTTTAACTGTTGCAGTGTAATAGGTTACAGTAAATCCTGGATCTAAGTTACACTTTACCCGAAATTGCAATCAACGGATGAAAACGAAGTATCAAATTGTTGCACAAAAACAAGAGATGTAAAGGGTAGTAATTTGGTCAGATACCGGATATTTGTCATGTAATAAGGCCGGATATTCGCCCACCTGATATCTGACTTAACGAAATGCCAATAGGAACGCATAAATATATGTCTTGCACCGCAAAGAAGAGCATGTGCGAGAAAAATTAAATGACTTAATCTTCTAGACCCGAATTTCAAGGTAAATTTGCTGGGAACTATTCAGAAGTGTCCAGGAAAATAAAATTGTTGGAAAGTTTAAGAGCTTTGAAGAGTTGTTAAGGAGATAAAAAATTTTTGAGCAGAAAACTGTTGTGGCGGAAAAAATAGTTAAAATGCGGTTTCAAAAGAAATTGGTACTGCAAACGTACTTGACTTTTATTTTGAAATAGTTCAGAACCATCGGAATAATGATTCGGGGCAAGTTAAGTTTATGTCCAACAATATTCGCTGTTGTCTTAGTTTGCCAAGATTTTTCATATCCGTGTAGCAGCGAATCCAGCTCGACTCTTTTTAAAACAACTATTGCTTACGAAAAGAAACGTTATCGTTAATTAACTTAGTGAAATCTCTAATATTATTGAACTGCTTGCCAGCGTTGCCAAAAAGTGATGTATGGCCATTTAGCCCTTGTTTTTTGCTTTGGCCCACTGGCCACTTGAAAATGGCCCTCAAATCTTGAAATTGTACTAGAAAATCTAAAGCCTTATTTTAACAAATTATTAAGGTTTTCTTATAAAACATCTACCTACGATGTTGCATAGTTAGTTTAGTTTTTTTGTAAAGGCGTTCGGTCTGTTGAATTCTATCCACCCGATGAAAATTAAGTGAGCACAGCAATAATATAAACTGAAGTCCAACAAGGCGCCTGGGCCGGACGGTCTATCCACCAAACTATTTGATGCAATAAGATATAACTAAAAAAAGAGCATTCACCAACTCACTTCCAAGATTTGTATGCGTGATGAATGGAACGTAATGCGTGATGAATGGAACCGTTTGTTGGTTTCACAAGAAAGAAATCCTTCTAAACTGCGATAACTATTAGGTATCAGTCTAATAAACATCACTTATAAGATCTTGTCCGCCATATAGTGCGAGCGCCTGAAACCTCTTGTCAAGGATCTGATTGGACCCTATCAGTGCGATTTTAAGCCCGGTAAGTCCACAGATGACCAAATATTTGCACTAAGGCAGATCCTAAAAAAATTCTTAGAACTTTAGATCTTAGATATTCACCACCTTTTATCGATTTTAAAGCCGCATATAACAGTAAGGGACTTCGTCTACCTCTTCGCTGCTTTCACATCTGAAAACGACATCTCTTTTATTTATCAAATTTTTCAATTTCAGGCAAAGAGACAGAATGAATTTAAACTTTCAACGTAAAGTGGCCCTTACAACAGCCTCAAACAGCCTCCAATTTTTTTCTTTGTGTCAATGCTGATTACTGTAAAAAATACCACTGCTCAATTTAAGCTTTGAATGTTTCTTTCCTGCTCTTTCTCAATTTTTTTTCGCTTAAAAAGACTATCCGGTTACCAGACTATCCGGATTCGACGTTTGTGGATAAACTCATATACTTCTGATCCTCGTTTATAATCACTCCCATTCCAACTTGCTGCTGACTCCATGAAAGCGAAGAAATTAGAATCACTACCAAATTTTGACGGAAAATCTTGCACTGTAAATATTTGGTCGGTCATACATTTTCCATGTCCGAAGCTTCATGTTAAAGACCTATTAGGATCGCTTAATCTTAAAGGTGTTTAAAAGACTTAACATAAAGCGACGTCATGCTCTCGGGCGTTATTAGTATTATTATATCCGTTATGACCGTGGTCCTATGTCATATCACCTTGAAAGTGTTTCTAAAAGAAATATGACAAAATCATAGTCTTGTATTGACTATCCCAGTTGCCACTTTGTCAATTCACAATACTATAAGTTCTCCGTAAGCATACACATTATTTTTCATTAAATCTTTCGCAAACATGACAATTAGACCTCCAGTCGCGACGGCGGCGATTCAAAAGATTAATTGTTAAAATATGTGAACTATCTAAAGTGCCGGCACCTCAAGCTTACTTTGATTTACTCACAGGTCCCGCTGTTTTCTTTTCATAATCAAAAAATATTAATTGCAAGAGAAATTCTCTAGAAATGCATTTTCTACCTTATTCTTTTTTTGTATTTGATTAATTTTTAGGTAGAGTTATTAAAACTGTACAAAAACGTAGACATAGATTCCGTTTAGTCCGTTGAACCAAACAACAACCGATGATTCCAGGGGCAATATCTGAAACAGTCTTCCTTTCACCAGATTCTATAAGATTCTGAATTCATAATGCATAGATCATCATCATTTCCGGGTTTACTTCGATTAAAATGGTAAACAGTTAACTCTTGAGTTTAATAATGAGTCTAGATATGTTAGATAATGACTGCTCATACATACATGCATAATGTACATATATTATGCGATTTCTTCTACATAGACCGCTACTATATTGTTTCATTTTCTTTATACGTACTTTCCATCAGTTTTACTATCTAACAGATTTGATTCTGTGATCTAATAAAACTGAATGGTTGCCGCATCAAGCAATTATGGTTGTGAAGTTGCCTCTCGGCAAAGTAGAGATATAGACTACATCTATCTCTTCTCATCGCCTTATGAGACATTTAAGGAATTTGTGAATAGAGCAACAAAATACGACTAAAAAAGAAATCATATTCTTTGGTTGGGGTTAAAAAAAAAAAGACCAGATGATGTTTTCTGATCATGCCCAATGTAATTGCCATTTAAGAACAGGTAGCTCATTGAAGTTATGGAGTAATGGTAAACATGAATAGGAAATAGTAGCGCAATCTGATTGTACTTGAGATTTCCTTTTTAACAAAAAAAAAAGGGCTAATTCCAAGAAATTATCTAAAAGATCATTTAAAGAGAAGACGTAACACTTTTTGTTATGGATTTTTATGGCTTATGACCTGAGAGGAGTAACAGAGGATCTTCATATGGGAGCTACTGGGTGGTAATAGCATTTTATAGCCTCTTTTTTTCTTCAAATTTCATAAATGTAATTTATATTTTATGGGCTGCTTATTAGACGGCATCATGAGAATAGATTGAGAGTTATCTTCATTATGGATTTTCAGGCATTTGTGGTTGGTCTAAGAAAGGTTTGTACATCAAAGAAAATAGTGTAGTGAGATTGTCTCTACGTATTGTAATTTTAATTGATAAATTTTCTTCAGCATACAATTTAGAGCAATGAGCAAAATAAACCTCGGTTCGAAAGTGTTACGAAACTAAACCTATTCATAGAGTGTCTTAAAGTGTGTATGGCTTAAAATATTTATTTTTTTCGTAATAACAAAAAAATTGTTCGTTCAAAGTAATTTCAACAGAAGACTTTATTCCTTCAAGAAAGCAGTTCTTCAGATTTGCAGGTCTTATCTAGTGGTGGCCACATAATTAGCACACTGACAAACAAATTTTTTTTCAGGAATAAGATTCCATCTTTTTTTAACTTTCTCGTATACATTAGTATACTAAAGAGAAAGTTATTGCGATCGTGCGGAAATTAACGGTAATTTATAAAACGGGCAATATCTCGAAAACTAATAGAGGGAATTTTTAAAAAATTTACAGTTTTTTTTTATACTATAAACTAAAACAAATCTGCGTCCTTAGATGTTTTAAATAATTTTTTTTTTCATATAACGATTTTCTTAAATTTAAATTAAATTCGTTTTTTCAAAAACGGCTCTAACGATTTTGATAATTTCTAACAATTATGTTAAAAGTGTCCAATGTGCGAAATTACATCAAAATCGTAAGTGCCGTTTTTGAGAAAATTAAATTTTTTAAAACCTAAAAAGTGATTTAAATAAATTTCTCACCATTAATTTTCGATTCATTTTGCGACTCAAAAACGCATTTCATGTATCGAGAGAGTTTCGTATGACGCAGTCGTGCACTTTATTATATTTAGTTGGGTATACCTTTTGGCGTATATTTGCCTGCAGTCGACGTGGCATGCTTTCCAATGTGGGTTGGAATCGAATTCCGCCCTTCCCTAATAAACTCCCAAAGCTCCTCCAAATTCTTGGCCTAGAAGGTCCTAGGCATGCCAAAAAACTATATAAGGTAAACTTGTAAAGGAGTTTAATTTGTACACATATTTAGTTAACGTTGTAATCCTTCATCTCTTCAACTACAGCTTTATAATGTTTTTTTTTCTAGATTGAGGGCGTGGCAGTGAGCGTATTTACATTTTTTTTAACACTTAACCATTTCGGAACCCTAATTTCAGCTTCATAGCATAAATTTAAAGGTTTCAAAAATTGATACGGACGGATTGATCATATTCGTCTTCGACGAATATTAAGATGAGTTACAAACTATGTGCCATAATTAATATACCTACCCTTAGAATAGGGTAGAAAAGTTCTGTCAGCAAGATATGTCAACAATTTTGCTGAATTGTTTACTTCGGCCTAGTTATTCAATTGAGTTTCTTAGAGACTTTAAAGAAGCGCTCTATTCGTTTTTAAAAAGGTAGACTTGGTATTGTCGGATGTGGTTCTACAATCGATTTGTTTGCACCATATTCATCCAATAAGAGTAACTGTCCTTCAAAGCGTTCTATTTTAGTTCTTAAGTTCCAATATGGTTCATAGCAAGGTTAAGGTAATTGATTAAAGGATGCCACTGAATAGGCGAAACAAATGTCGATCTGCTCAGTTGGACTTAAGATTCCACAAGATATGTGCAGTATTTTGCATTTATGCATTTATGGATGCAACAGACAGTGGACATTTTTCGAAAAGTACGTCATATTTAAGGACTTCATTGAGAGTAACATTATGATCATCTACTTTACTTTCTTAAAGAATTCACAAAAAAAATGCACTCCAAAAACGAGGTTTGTCGAATTGCGAAGACGACAAGTCTAAATTGGTAGTTACGCAAAGAAGAATCATCGCCAAGACGACGTCGTTCGATCGTTATTGCCTTACGCGATAAGAGCCCACACTAGATACACTTAGAAAACTCGATGGTTTCTTCACTTGTTAGTGCTTTAATTCAAGAATTCTATGAACTAACTAACTAACAAAGTCCAAAGGCAGTTTTATCCAGAACCTAACCAGTGCTGGATCTTCAGACATTCCTTGTAAGAACCAGGCTCCAGGCTCTAAGTGCTGAACGTTTAGACCTTGCCGCAAAAGCCCATTTTTGTGTTTTCTTTTATCGCCATTTAAAGATTACAAAAATGAAGAACACATCATTTTATTTCTGAGTAATTTTGTAAGAAAATCCAAAAAAGGTGCTACGGACAGAGGCCGTATGTCACATCCACTTTGTAAAAATATCGATATCGTTGTACGCAATCACGTAGTCCGTAGCATTTTTATTTTTTTTTTTGTGTTTAGGTACCAGTGTAGGTAGCCCTTTTAAGAAATTCAGTGACTACATCTTATCTATCATATAGAAACTTTCAGAATGCACTTGCTCCCTGGCCCCTTTTACAAAAGCTGTAATGATTGTTGATTCTGGTTAAAAATAATAAAAAAAACAGCACAACAGCACTTGCTGCAATTGCAATTCTGTCAGAACAATGGCCGATAAAGTGAATCCCTATTCCAAATGAAGATTTCATCAAACTAAAGTGTGCAATAGCAAATCTAACTTATGGCACCTAAACTAGCTGCATATAGATTCAAAATCTACGAAGCGAAGCGCTCCTCTCCGCTTGCCACATCTTCACAAAAATCTCTATTATGCTTCTTCATCAAAAGAAATCGCAACACGATTTAATGACACGCTATTTTCAGTCACTTTGGCCAAATGAGGGAGCCGGAGCACTCGCCCTACCGTCCTACCGAACCCTCCTCCTGTCTTATTTCGGACCTTTTTTTTGCAGTCGTCTGGAAGTAGCAATAATAATTTTTCACTCCATCGTAGTCATTCAACCTGTTGAATTGTTTATGTTGCAAACAGCACAACTTCATATAGATACACAACATAACTATGTTGATACCGAGTAGTAACTATAGGGGAAGCGCGAGGAGCCAAGTATAACCAAATTAAAGTTATGCTAGGTAATTCACCTCTAGCGGCGTCGTCGCTCGTCGTTGGATTCTATAATATTAGGGGAGAAACCCATTGCTATGGAGAACAAACTCGAACGTTGAAAACGGGGAGAACCAGCGAATTCAATTGAAAGCCGAAGCGAAAATTATCTCGATGGCTAGGCTATGCGATGCGTGACGAATGCGGACACTGAGATGGTGGCGGAATGAAGAAGCAACGACGCGGCACCAATGAGTTTCCGCTCAGTCAGCAAAAACCAAGCGAAAGATTACAAAAAAAAACCATATTAAAAAAAACACACAATAATTCAAAAATAATTCAAAACAAGGGCTGTCGGAGGTTAAAAATGATCCCCAACTTTGTTTGGGTGATGTGTAACATGAAAACTGAAAAAATATTTCACTATATCATTGCTAAAATACTGTGGGCTAGGCAAACCAAAATCGTTTGTAATGGGTTTGAGTGATTTTACATTACGATAGTTTAAATGATAGATATCTACGTTTAGGTATCTAGGTACCTTAAGAAGACATTGGAAAACAAATCTTGAATATTAAATTCCAGATATGGAGTTGGAAAAAAGTTAAAAATGATTCTCTTTTTTTGCCGACAAGCTTAAGTTGATCAAGAGAGCCCCAAAAGTCGCCTTTTTAAAATATATGACCAAACAAATGGCGAAAAAAACGAACATTTCGCCGGAATTCGGAAAAAATGTTGCAACTTGAAATTGTTTTCTAAGTCACATGAGAGTTTCCCTTGGGTTCAGTTTGTACACCCTGAAGAAGGGTTGTCTGTAATATCAGTTCTGTATTATGTTCACTGAAGAAGTCTCCGAGATGGAGCTTTTTATTTTTGGAGTGAGAGGGGCATGTACAAAGTAGGTGGGATATAGTTTCCTCCGCCTCCTCTTCCATACAGCTTCTACAAAAGGTCATTTGAGAATGCACCAAGTCTTGTTGCATGCTTGACTATTAGACAGTGTCCAGCAATGACACGTAAACCAGCGCTAATGTGCCGCCTGCTTAGAGAGATTAAATCTTTTAGAGCGTTTCAGATCCAGTTCAGTCCCGATCTGTTTCATCGCTTGTGAACCAAATGGTTGATATCTCAGTAGCAGCTAGTAGCGAATGGTATCCCTATCTCTCCTTTATCAGGTGAGAGAGGTGTCGTGGTCTTAGAGTCTTAGAGCCTTACAGTTCCCCGGCACATAGCAAAGGCAAGTATTAAACTGCTTCACCACCTCCTGAAGAATGTAGGGCATGGAATAACACCGAAGTGAATATTAAAGGCCTGTCACAGAAGAACTTCAGATGTTTGGTGCTGGTCTTATTTCGTATATTAATTTTTAACTGCTGCTGTTAAAGTTTTCTATATATAATATTACGTAAAAAATATTGAATTTACTTTACGCACCTTGAAATGAAAACCATATTAAAGCGTTTGACTTACAAACTTTGTGTTGACCTAAGGAGAGCCTCGATATACTGCCGCCTTCCATCTTCTCCAGAGCACAATTCTTTCAGTTATATAAAGCAATCAGTCTGACATCCGTGACTGCATCGTCCTTAAAACGAATGCGGGCTAGGACCCAAACATCTATTGGCGGGGTCAACGATTTTGAAATTTTGCAAACTTTTAAGACTACACATCATGTTACATCCCATAGAGTTCGCTTTGAAATTTTATTTTGCAATAGCCTTTTTCGCACACGGGCAATATATTGTTTAAATAATTTTTAAAACGTGCTTTCAATCAGGATTGTTAAAATCTTGCACTTTGTCTTTCGAGTTAGACATTTTACCAAATCAAGTTGCGCATTTTTTAAAGAGCTCAGATTAGCAGTTGCCAAGGTGCAATTTTGTCAAATTCTATCACATCTATTCTAATCTATTTCAAAAAAGTTTAATTTTTTTTACCCTGCATGGATATCTATAGGGTTCTAACATGATTTCATGACTAGAATGCATTGCAATGTTAATAAATTAAACTCTTTTGACTGGAGCTATTTTAAACCACGCCTTTAACTACAATTTACAAAACCTTAATTTAATTTACTAAATTTAAAATTTACACTACGAACCCTATTAACAAGGGTTTTTAGAAATTTGGTTCAAAAATGTTAGTTCTGTGCGTAAAAATCGAACAATTGTTTTCAACAAGTTCTTTTTTAGATCTCTGTACTTTTTGTGGCTAACTTGTAAGGCAAAAGCGATTTTTGTCTAAAAGAACTTGACTATTCTTTAACATTTATGTTTCATTTTGCCAGATTTTAGCATATACTCCTTTTTCATTTTCAGTCTTATTTCCTTTCTTTAAATATTAGAGATAGTAATTTTGCCGAATACTTTGTATCCGGCCGCGGACATCTGGTTAATCGAAATGTAAATTGTGGAGCATAAATACATGTCTTGCACCGCAAAAAGTGCAAAATTAATTGAACCACCGGAATCAGTTAATACATATGCGGCAGAAGAACAAAATGACGTCAGCTTCGAACCCGAAGTTCATTGCCAAAGTCCTGGTAAAAATTCAAAATGAGAGTGCCAAATTAATTATTGGAAAGCTTAAGAGCTCTGAAGAGTTGCTACAATAGGCTTTAGAGAACATTTTTAACTTCCTCGTATACATTAGTATACTAAAAAGGGAAAGTTATTGCGATCGTGCGGAAATTTCGAACTCAACCTGAGTGAAAAAAAATGGGTCCGCCAATGCCGTCCGTCAGTCTGTCTGTCCGGACGTCGAATGGCGAAACGGTTCGACGGAATTACTTCAAAGTTCGTATGTAAGGTTCTTGGGGTTATAGCTCGGGGCTTATTTTTATTTTTTGCTTTATATTTTGAAATAACGGTACCTGCCATACAAACTTTTTTGTGAAAATCACTTATCACTATTTTCCTCAAAAGTGGTTCAAGGATTTCGTTTTTTTTTGTACTAAGGATGTTTAGGATGAGGTCAAAAATTCTGCGTACTCAGTTCTTGGAAAAAAAATCGATTAACGGTAGTTTATAAAACGGGAAAAATCTCGAAAACTAAACAAGGGAACTTTAAAAAAATGTACAGTTTTTTTTAACTATAAACTCAGACAAGTCTGCATACTTAGATTTTTTAAATATTTTTTTTTTATAGAATGATTTTCTTAAATTTAAATTAAATTCATTTTCTCAAAAACGGCTCTAACGATTTTAATATTTTTTTGTATTTCGAACAATTATGTTAAAAGTGTCCAATGTGCGAAATTACATCAAAATCGTAGTTGCCGTTTATGAGAAAATCACATTTTTTAAAACCTAAGAAGTGATTTAAATAAATTTGTCACCATTAATTTTTCGATTCATTTTTCGATTCAAAAACGCATCTCATGTACCGAGAAAGTTTTGTATGACGCAGTTGTGAACTTTATTTTAATAGTTCGGCTTTATCGGAATAATGATCGGAGCTTGGTCGCACATCGAATCCATTTTTTGCCAAGATTTATCTATCACCTTCGTGTAGCAGCGAATACAACCATCGTTTTCGAAAGGAAACTTCATCATTAATTACCTTACAATGTAGAATAACATTTTTATTCAACATCCCTAGCTTTGGATGTTTTTTTTCGTGCTTCAACTTTTTTCCACAAACAAGGATTATCCGCTAGCAAGCCGGATACCAAAGCACGACGATGAGTAATTTCATCAATACTGTTGCTCGAAATGTGTCAAACAATATTATGAAGGTACATACCCAAAGAGGTACTTAGAATGAACACAGGTAAAAGTTTGTAAACTGCTTATTTGTGTAAACTTAACGTTACATTTTGTCATTCCCCGCACTTTCCTTTACATCATTATATTTCAAATTAGGTATACAAATTGATTTCTTCGCAATCAAACCAAGTAATTGTATATATTTCGTTTTGGTTTAAAAAAAGAAATCAAAAATGTATCTTAAGTTGAATAATCATGACAAATATAATTAACAAAACGAAATCCTCCTTCTTCTTGTTAGTGTACCTCGTGCAACAAATAAAAATATTCCCACAGACTTGTTGTAGCGCCCTAACCACAGCCACCAATTTTAAATTATTTCGTTTATATTTACTACCACGGAATGTGCACACACTGAAACAACTTCTCCAAAACATGACCCTTTTCTTTAGAATTCCTCTGCGTCAAGGAAAGAAAGAAAGAACGAACGAAAAAAAAAATCTTTAATGGGTTCAAAAAGTCGCACACTGTACCGAAGCCGAAAAAAGTGTCACAACACAACAGTAGCAAGTACACTCTTGGTTGTTGGTTGACTGCTTCTGGTCACTGTGCTATGTGCTTCCGCTTAACTGCTGCAGAGTTAATTGTCGGCTCTGTGATCGTTGTAGCCTTCTCCGAGTTCACAAGAATCACTATCGGGTTTATGACGAGACTACGTTTGCAGTGTTCTTTGCTGCGAGTTTTATGGCCGGCTACTGGTGGTACTGCCACTGAAACAACATGCGGTGGTGGCTAAAGACATCGTCGTCGGTCAGGCGGCGCGGTTTCTTTGGAAATTAACCCACAAGCATTACAATTAAAATGCCCAAAAAAAAAAATAAAAACATCGGATAAGAGTTGGTACAAGTACTTAGAATCATCAGTCAGCACAGCATATTTACAAATTTAACTTCCTTCAGAAGTTTTTATACAGCTTTGACTTATTTTGTGAATATGAACGGAAGCTCTGTCTTCTTGATTGATGCCAGGGCGTTTCAGCAGGAAATGGAAATGAGTCCGAGTGCGATCCTAACTTAATTTATAGCATTTTTTTAAGATTTTTCTGTCTCAAGTGAAAATTAAAGATTAGGGCAATTAATAGGTCTTTGTTGCTCCACTCATGCATAGTCTCAGTTATTGTCGATCGTAAATTGACACCATGTCGACAAAATTTCCTTGCCCTTCTTTTGCGAACAACAGCCGCCAGCTAAATTTCCCCTACGTGCCTTACTCCTTTCCACGCCTTTCATTTTCAAGAATTCTGCATGCCAACGTCGTCCTACTACACCCAGCATGCTGCGAAATCTCGACATAACGACCTTAAAATAGATTAACAAGATTATGCAACGCAAAAGCGCACACATTCTGCACCACAATATATTTTGAATTAATTTCTCGCGCCATCAGCCTCCCAGTGAGATTGCAAAGCGTAGACAGGAAGCACTGGTTTAATCGACGATGCTCAACTCAGCTCATGTTAAAGTGTAACCGCCCCATTAAATTAAAATGTCACTTTAATTGCCGGGGGATGGAGTGGCCGGTGCGGCAGAGCCATCAACTGAGTGAGTGCAAATTTCGCGATCTTTAGTCGTCAGCCGGATATTGAGCGCTATTAGATGCCTGTCCCTTTCTAGATGGACTCCACGAAATTATGATGTCCGATCGGAATCTTGGCTGGAAATGACGTTGATGATAATGAATTCGGTGTGAATGAAGTGTCTTGGTTGACCGTTGGATGCTGATGGATTCCATCAATGCTCATCGATGAATTATGGTCGCGTTTATTCTCTAGGCTGTGCCGGCGGCCGGTAGGCTCACAGGTGCCGAACACGCCGCCACTATGATTTGATGCGAATTTTGTTGCGTGACCGATATTATGTAGTTATAGGTTACATGGAATCGGTGGGTAATTAAGCACTGCAAATGTCATGTATTCGGAGCGATTTAATTTATACCTATCTGTCTGTGACTACGGTAACTGGGCTGCTTTGCAAATTCATTCAACTGAACCCTTTGTTTGATAATGTCATAGGAGTGGTAGGTAGGTAGATGGAGAGTGGAGATCTGTGGTAGATAACTTGTGGAACCGGAATTGAAATACACAACTGGTGAACCGCCGGCCAATAATACAACGAATGGTAAATATGGTGGCGAATGCAATGAGCTTGGTGTAAACATTTAAAAGGGACTGGTGACTCACGACTTTCAACCAATGTCTAGAAGCTATTTATAAATAGTTAAAATGGCAGGTTGCACCTGAATGGACAGAAGAACATTTAGTTAGATCGCAACTCGCTTATCGCTTAGATAAGAAATCAGCTTCTAGTACTTCCTGGTTCCCGATCTTTTTCGTTCAGATCAGGTTATAATTAAGAATATGTAGTTGAATAAATTTATTTACTTCAGAATTATTATGCAGTAGCAGGTAGACACGTGGGCGCACTATAAAACCTCGCCGATACCAACTTAAGTTTTGCGCTGTCCCACTTCTTGCGAAAGTCGGGCAAACATCAAGAAGCCCTTCGAGGTTTCCTCCATTCAAACATTATAACTTCGCACACACAATGGTTGGAGAAGCAAAACTTAACTGCCAAGCAGGGTACCGAAGTCTAGCAAATTGATTAAACTTAAATCATTTGGTAGTGCACTTATACAGGTTGGAAAACCATACGTGTTGGTAGATAGTCACATAGAAATGTATTATTTCCTCTCTGTGAATTCCATGAGAAGTCGAATAGAAAATGTTTTTTCGCATGCAAAAGTACATAAATTCTATTTGCCAGAAAAGTTTCGATGAAACCTCCCCAAAATCTGGTTACAACCTTAAGGTTTTCTTACCAAACGCACCGTCTAAAAATTCCACAAAATAGTTGCGAGTCTTTCATTTTAACAAGTCTACTGTGAGTCAGTCAAATGTCAACTCTCCGATTAGCTGAACCATGATGACGTGAATTATTCGAAAATTTTTAGGTGTACAAGAGACTTGCAGTGAACTTGCATATTCTCAAAGCTTCAATAAGGTTTGGAAATCTTTTTTTGATTTTTTTTTCTGTGGTGTGTAAATGTCCCTAAGGAACCTCTTCTTATATGGAAGCTGTCACCATTACAAGTTTAAACAATTTTTAAAATGGACAGGAGTCGATCCATATATAGCCATTTTCCTCCGCCCTCTCCATAAGCTGGCTGATTGGGATTTTCAGGTGTCACTATTACAACGTTGAAAAATATTTCAAAATCGGTAGAGAAGCTCCAGAAATAGCCTTCCTCCTCCCGATTTTATTCCTATCTCGTTTATTCCTATCATTTTTACATATCCGATGGGTATCAGCATTACAGCGTTGAAAGAAGTTTTAAAATCTTAAGTCTATTTCCAGAGACAGTTCCAGATTATCCGTACCATCTTAGGTATGTCGGTAAAGTGGTGGCTTCCTGAAAATGTACATCCATATAAAACATGATACACGGTTTCGCTCTCGTTACCGCCCAAGCATTTATTGTATTGTCAGTCGTTTAACTCGGCCATTGTTGTAAAATGCCAGAAGAACTCTCTCTTCGGGGACCCAAGCGAGGGAGAGCCTTTCTATTTGCTGAGTATTCCGGCAATCATACTCTGCAGAATTGAGTGTGCTTTGAGATATGAAGAGACTGAAGAGACTACATTGGAGGAATGGATCTTTGAAATGCGTAAAAGTAGAATAATAACAGCTGCTTGTTGGCAGAATTAGAACTGTGCGAGCTGTAAAAGGTTCGACATTTGGTATCCTACCTGCGTACTGCCTTTTCTCAAGACGCAACCCAAAAGACTGGGACTCTCCGGGACAGAGATATTGCGGTTAAACGGAGGACAATATGCGTGACAGAGGACAATGTGCGAATGCAAGAAAACTGCTTTTAACAGAAAACAGCTTTCATGGATGCGGTTTTTTTAGTAAGCTAAAATATAAAGCGGCTTAAGTGATAACAATTAAGTTTTTGGAGAGAAATAAAATACTTCGAGCTAATTTCGTGGGGATGTAATTTGTGTGTTTGAAGTTGGTTCTTTCGGGACCCATTCTGATGCCTATTGTTTTGTGCGGCGGCATGTCTGACATAAACCTATTCTAATTTCTATACCCAGTACAAGATTAACCAACAGGCTGCTTTTCATCCTAATGCTCCCCCCGCAAGCAATAATGTCCATATTCATTTCAATACACAATCAACTAATCCCAACGTCCTTCAAGTTTAACTGTACATAAAGCCCTAACCAGCTTGAGGTTCAATCACGAACTGTGCCTTCACAAATTCGCATGTCTTACTGTCAACGGCTTTAGTAAGTGTGAAGGCTTATTTTACCTTGAGGGCATTGATTGATATCGTCTGTATCGGAAACGGTTGTACATTAGCACCAGATTGAAAATTCCTTAGTCTCAATGCAGTTAGCTAATTGAAAATTAGGTCCTACGAGATTCTTTAATAAATATAACTAAAGAAAAGTAAAATATATACTTGTGACAACAGCACTAAAATAAACAAATCATACAAACCGAAGTTCTAACTTCATTAGTACCGCAAACCACGTCTTTCATCTTTAATACATTTCATTGACAAGAAAAATCACTCTTCGGGTCATAATAAAACCGCCAAGGCCAATTAGCATTTAGTAGCAACTTCTTCTTTTAACCTTCACCAACAATAAAGTGCTCATATAAAACTATTCATCCCAAAGTTCAGCCATGAGGCTATCCAATTAACAGAGACACCTTAAGCTACCTCAAACACCTAGCCAACGCCATATTAGTGTCAATGTACCGAGTATAAAATTCTCTATTGCGACAATGACCAGCAGCTGTGACTGTAAGACCATCTTTTTCTAAGATTATTGTCGGCTGGTCACAGGTCGAAGACAATGTGCGACAACGGCGATTTTCCGGCTTGTATCGCTAAAAAGATCCCTAACAACAAAAAATATAACCAAGCAGAGACATTTTTTTTACCACTCTTTGCACTTAGAATACAAATTTCGCAATTCTCACAAGCCACCATTCAACAGATGCCTTGAGGAACTCCTTTTTCTTATGCTCTCACCTGTACCTGAAAGGCATTAGGAGAGATTTTTAAACACCTTCTAGATACGGCCCAACCTCAGACGGTTTTTCTGTTTACACATCCCTATGGGTACGTATGACACACTGGCAGCGACTGGTGGATGATTTATGTCCAACATTTAACATTCTGTAAAGGAAGAAGAATATTCTGATAGGAGCAGCATCATTTTCATCATCTCGTCGTCGCGTCGCGTCGGTTTCCTCTTGAATTCGCATTGCTCCTGTGAAACGGCAAATGGCCCGCGGCTAGAAGGAAGGCGGCTCACATACGTCGCCATTCGTATGGTGAAGAGCGATGTGTTATGAATTATTTTGTTGGCACTGGAGTCGACTTCTCGACACACAATCACTGCGTTCGCTGCGGTATGCGTAAAGGTTCAAATGGCACTTGCAATATGCGACACCAGGGGTTCTTTTTATTCATACGGAGCGTAGGTATATGAACATCGTCGTCAATTGATGGAATCCAAGGACATCGCGTAGATGAAACCCTCAAGAAAGCGTGGCAGTTTTTATCTCCGAGGTCAGTAGGTGAAGAGCGGGTTAGAAATTTAAATTTAGACATTGGCAAAGGTTTAACTTTTTGCTTGGTTTAATAATTAATGACTTTTTATTTGTCATTATGATTTTTTTTCATAAATAATTACAAGGTATAAAAGATGTTCGAGATTCCTTAAGATTACATTTTATCCATCTTCGTGACTAGTTATCACGATATTTCGAAATATGTTATGACTAACATTTTTCAAAAAACTTAATTTTTCGTAAAATTAAAATAAAAATAAAAATGGGACACTTTCTAGTTGGAGATATGACTGCATAAAATGTTATAACTTTTTGTGAATTTTGGAAAATTTGAATTTGAATTTACGATAAATTTAAAAGTATTAACATTTGTTGCTTATTCAGGTCATTTAAACGGAGCGTAGGTATGTGAACATCGTCGTCAATTGATGGAATCCAAGGACATTGCGTAGATGAAACCCTCAAGAAAGCGTGGCAGTTTTTATCACCGAGGTCAGTAGGTGAAGAGCGGGTTAGAAATTTAAATTTAGACATTGGAAAAGGTTTAACTTTTTGCTTGGTTTAATAATTAATGACTTTTTATTTGTCATTATGATTTTTTTTCATAAATAATTACAAGGTATAAAAGATGTTCGAGATTCCTTAAGATTACATTTTATCCATCTTCGTGACTAGTTATCACGATATTTCAAAATATGTTATGACTAACATTTTTCAAAAAACTTAATTTTTCGTAAAATTAAAATAAAAATAAAAATGGGACACTTTCTAGTTGGAGATATGACTGATTTTATGCAGTTATAACTTTTTGTGAATTTTGGAAAATTTGAATTTGAATTTACGATAAATTTAAAAGTATTAACATTTGTTGCTTATTCAGGTCATTTAAACACTCCTTTTATTTTTTTATTAGACGAGGTGATGATCAGAATTATAGAGATCATAAACCTCCCAATGTGTTCTTTGACGTAAAAGTTTCATAGAATTTTGTAACTTTTAATTCGATTAAACTTCGTTATCCTTGCTCTCGTGCTATGCATCTTTATCTCAGCTGCTGTGTTCCTCATAATTTTTGTATATTGTCCAACGCTGCCAACCGTATGTGAATACCGGGCGAAAGCTTAGATTTGAAGGAGATAGCAGCGTTTTCTTACCACTTCAACCACCTCATGCTTACAAGATGATTGATGTCATCATCCACGGTTGCTCCTTTGTTGATCATAAATCCAATATATTTGAAATTTTTAAAATTGGGAACGGAGTTAGAAGTTTTGGAAGGAAATTTGAAAAACCCAAGTAGCAGTGGAAGACATGACTGCGGATACATGCAGACCCAATGCAGGTTCTGCAGAACGGTAATTATCATAGTTTCGAGTATGTCCCTCAATAAATGTTAATTTATTTTGAAATGCTATACATTTTTTTTGGAGTACTGAGCTGCGAGGGATCCACGCCCTTCCAATATTATCTTACATTTTGCTGTAAAAGTTGATAACCATGTCAAATGCATTGCTAACATTGCCGACTTCATTAAGTGTCATAGCTTTGAATTAAGTGTCAAAAAGAAGTCAAATCTGATGAGCTTGAACTCACATGTAAAATCAAGCGGAATTCGAACGGCTGCATTTCCAACGCAAAAAACAACTCTGACTCGAGGGTTTTCAGATCGATATTTGAGCTAACTAACTAATTTTGTTTGTTGCTGATTCAATTTCTGCACATTTATGTTACATTCTAGCAGCAAAGCCGAGCGAAGCTGTAAAAAAAGAAGCCAATGATGTGCTGTGTATTTTTAACTTTCTCGTATACATAAGTATACTAAAGAGAAAGTTATTGCGATCGTGCCGAAATTTCGAACTTAAACTGAGTATGAGGGATGATAATACGAAGAGAAGTAGAGAAGTCCAAAAAAGTGGGTCCGCCAATGCCGTCCGTCGGTCTGCCTGTCTGTCTGTCTGTCCGGGCGTCGTATGGCGAAACGGTTCGACGGATTTGCTTCAAAGTTCGTATATAAGATTCTTGGGGTTACATCTCGGGGCATTTTTTTTTGCTTTATCTTTTGAAATAGCGGTACCTGCCATAATTTTTTTTTGTGAAAATCACTTATCACTATTTTTCTCAAAAGTGGTCCAAAGGATTTCGGTCTTTTTTTCTACTAAGGATGTTTCAAAAACGGCTTTAACGATTTTGATAATTTTTTGTATTTCGAACAATTATGTTAAAAGTGTCCAAAGTGCGAAATTACACGCATCTCATGTATCGAGAAAGTTTCGTGTGACCCAGTCGTGCACTTTTTTTTTAAAAAAGACCAAACTGGCCAGTGGGATATAAGTTCAAAATCGTGTGGTATCGAAGAACTTGGGTAAACCAATAGGCGGAAGCTGTGAATAAAAACCTCCGGAGGCCGGTAAACGATGGTACTTACAGCCCAGATTGACATGTTTACATAAAGATAATTCGGAAAATCAAATTCCAGAAAAGTAATCATAGCGATTCGTATTTATTGTTAATTTGCTGCACGACATTAAGTGGTAATTTACAACAAATTAGATCCGTGTAAAATATATGTGTCAACTTTCATGGTGATCGGTCAAACGGTCTCGGAATCCATTATTTTGTTCACATATAAACCAACATTTATTTTTATATATAATATAGGATCGTTTTTTGTGGAGACTAGTGATTGATTGATTGGAGAATTCGCTTTTTTTTTTAATGAAAATAATTCTTTAGAATCACTAACCTCATTTTAATTGTTGGTAAAATTTGCGCCGGCACATGCATTTTACATTATATCTTTACGTTTAACACATCGCGTACTGTAATAGGAACTGTGTAGAACTAAGTGTTTGATTACTAGCGACATAACCATGGTACTTTTTGTGTATTGCAAAGACTTTTCCAGCACGCTTAAGTTAGGTTAGGTCAATTGTCTGGTGAAGCAGAGCAAATCCTACTGTGCCACACTAAGGTTCTTACGCCGCCATTGTGTTATCCTTTGGAAGAGAAAAGCTTATGTCATAGCCCACTTTTGCCTAATGGACCCAAAAGTATACAGCCAGCCCGACGACGCACTATGTGACCAATCAGCGTTTATCGTCTCAAAAATCTTTTTTTTTTTTTTTAAAGTAAAATTTCAATGTTTATACCAATAAAAATGGCTAGCGGATATCTAAATTATTTGTTTCAATACATATTTCACATTTACACTCAACCGTTATACCAGAATGCCCAAAGTTCTCGAAAGAAATTATGTCACACAAACAGTAACCGCAAATGTTACTACTTAAGTGTTTAATAAAAGATTTATGTAAGTTTTAGTACACATTTTCAATTTTGTTACATGTGATCAATGTTTGAAATTCATTCGGGTTTTGCATTCCGCTCGTTCCCTTAGGTTGCAAAGTGGTGTTCTTATCTATAAAAGCGCCTGGTCAGTTGTTGACACTTTTCTTGTCAGTTTTTCGAACCGGTCGTCACCCAGTATGTCCCTGTGGTGTTTCGTCTTATGCTGTGAGCCTTAAGCTCTAGCCGACACCGGCGATGCTTGGACTTAATTCCAATATCAGATACTGCGTTTATTGCAGCCTGACTGTCACTAAAAACTGTAATATAATTTCTTGGCATTGCCATCATTGACAACATGCTTGACACTTCCGTGATTGCTATAATTTTCGCTTGGAATTCCGTATAGTGATAAGGGAGCCTTGTAGATCTAAGAATATTTAGTTACTCGGAAAACAGTATAGGACCTATTCAACTATACTGCAGAATAAATGCATAGGGAATAGACTGTTAGTTTTTCGTATCTTCAAGGCGCCTTTGACAGGTGATTCTTGCATATAATTCTAATTTGAGAATAGTTTTCCAGTCTTTCTCATCGCACTTATTTTCCCTATACATGCTAGTCTTTGTATGTTTGTCCATGCTGCCACATTTGAGTACCCAACTAAATCCATAGAATTATATTGGAGGTAGGATCCCACTTTCTGCCTAAGATGCGGTTTCATGCATAGGAAGCATTTTTTGCCATTTTAAAACTCTCTCTTGACATTTAGATATCAATTAAGTTGCCTGCCGAGTTTTATTCCCACATATTTTGAATTTTCGGTCCCTTCAATAGGTGGGGGTTCGAATTATGGTGTGCTACTTTTATTTGTGTGAGTGCACAAGTTCGCCCTATTGGGAATTTATGTCGACGATTCTCGATCTCTAAACGTACTATTCTTGTGCCAAATATTCATATATGTCTTCTGTCATTACATAATACCTACATCGAAATATAGCAAACATTATTAAACATAAAATCTTATTGATCATTTATCTTAATTTTTGTTTAAGTGCTGACAGGTTAAGAAAACTGCCGATTAGCTAATAACGAACCGTTCATAATATTTCCAGTGTACTGAGACATAGTTCGGACAATTTATCACCTTTGAGTGGGATGTTTGCTATAAATGCGGTTAATAGACTAGCAAATAGCTAGAATAACTTACCTCCGCCCCAACCAGACCTACGTTTGGCTATAATCAATTTTACCAGTTTTCAATTTATTGGTTTCCAATAAGCGCAATCATATAGTCCGCGCTAACAGTGGCAGCGCACCTGGGATTGGCTTGGTGAGTGTACTTGTACATGTACATGCAATGTGCGATTTATCTATTTGCTCACGTGCGAAATTCCACAATCCAGTTCGGCGCAGCCAATTATTCTACAGTGTAACATGAAACTGGTAGGTACGGTAGGTAAACTGACTGGCTTTCAACAATACAAGACTGCAGAGTTGCATCGAAATTCCTTCAATTTGCTGGCTGATCGATCATTCAAGCGCACGTAAACATAACTTTTCTCACCTTCCATCAATGCCAAGGGAAGAAGGCGCGCGGCCGGTGCAGCGTGGTTGTAATTCGTAGCATTGCCAATCACTCTCAGCAGTCAGACACCTGCATTTTCGATTTACCTTCGTCCATTCACCGATCGAGTGCGTCTTCCTCCACCGGCTTGCGAGAGTATTGTAATCTCGGGATTAACGCATCCAAACTGACAAGCTAATGTAAATTAAAGTCGAAAACCAACCTACCTATGATATGTCGACGCTTTTTGATGGATCACGATCACTAGGAAAGAATGGATTTCCTAGAACGAAAATTACCATGAAGCATCGTCGACCGGAGCGAGTAACAGGTGTAATAATTGAAATCATCTGCTCATAGAGCACACGACGACGACGAAGACGAAGACGACGGCGACTACCATGGCAACCAATCGACAAGATTATAATCACTTTCTGCTCAGTTCGGTCGAAAGATTGTGTTCCGTTCTGTTAAAGGGGAGAGCGAGTGCGATTATTACAATGATCAGGCACTATGAAGAGATTACTGTCGCCGGTGCCGCGTTGATCATTATGATGATGATTCACGGGAGCCAACGAAATATTATTCGTAATGATGTGTTCTAAGCACAAAAGCTGGGCCTGCAAATCTGCACATAGTTTGCTGGATAAAGTAAAGCACCGTCGGTCGTAGTCGTCGCTGCCGCCGCAGGAAAGAAGTTCTTTGACTTCTCTGCGCATCGCTGGATCGGATACAGTCTATTCATCGGAGCAGAAAATCAGGCAGTACCAGAACACAGGAAGATAGCTGAAAGCAGCAGCGCGAGTGCGAAGGGAAAAAAAAATCATAATCTCCGATCAAGACAAGTGGAATCGGATAAAAGCGTAGCGCTACTTTGATAATGCTATATGAATGTATGGATGTGTGTAGTTATGAGAGAATTTTTAATATATTTTACCATTTTTTTATGCTTCTTTTCTCCGTTTGACTTCTATTCTTAGATGCGCGCGTTCTAATATAGTTCCCCCTTTCTGAAATATTACTGGAAATTGGACTTCTTAATGAGGTGGTAGAGGCTTCTTTCTTTTCCGTGCTGTGGGGTATTCTAAATGGAAGAACGTTAAAAAAGAAGGGGCACAATTCAACCATAAAGAAACAGACAGTTACTTGACGGTCTTACTAGTATCTGATGACAAAATGGCAAACCTGTTGATTGTGAAGTAGAATTTAAAAGATCACTTATTGGAATAGTATCCGACATCCGACATCGAAAATTTATTATTAGTTTTTAATGGCATATGTCCCGTATATTCATGGGCAGAAAATAAATATTAGGTATTAGCGAAACCACAAGAATATGTGAACCCTCTAATTGTATGGAGGCGTCAGTTTTCTAAACCGTCTTGTTTTTCGTATGTGCGAGTGCCCAAAACTATTTTTCAATGATCTGATTTATTTTAAAAAAGTGGTAAGTCTGTTATCCAGATTGGATGTCTTGCCCTTTTAAGCTTATACTTAAAAGAAATAATGCTGTCATGCGGGGTCATAAATGAAGAGGCCAAAAGTCTGAAATGGACTTTTGACACTTAAAAACGAAGAATGTAGATCATCCACAGCCAAATTTTCATAATGCAATATCTATCCAACCGTGGAATTCCGCGGTATCGAATGGAATCTTACAGTGGAGCAATGATAAGACTATGGCCAACCAGTCCATTTTTCGAGGCTACCTGATAATGAGACTTATGCCCTATCGTGGAACAGCTCGATTAATATAATTCGTAAATCCCTCAGCAGAGGCATTAAGATGTAGATGACACAGTTGTATTAATAACAGGAACGTATTTTTCCAACATTCGAGACATTATGGAATCAGTGCTATGGACACCATCAATATGGACGGTTAATTCGAAAAAAACCGAATTTATTCAATTTACCAGCAAGTTAAGGTTCCGATCAACCAAAACTAAAATGTGTTGGTTTGAAGATATTGATTCCTAAGAACTTCCATCTGAAAATTTAAGCTCTCCCTAAAGATTAGAATTTATGAAGACAACATCTTCATTACAGTCCTTTATAGTATAAACTTGTGTTGATCCCAAAAGATCATAAGTAAAAAAAATGACTTACTCACATAGCAAAAAAAATCTTATAGCTTATTCTATGCTCTAACTCTCTAACTCAATCTTCGGTAACCTCATCTGATTGCATTATCTAAAGGGGCACAGCAAACAAGATTTACACCTTTTGATGACTGATGGTGATGTTTTATCATACGATTTTTGATTCTCATAAATTCACTTCACTTCACACGAATAAGCAAACAATAAGGTAGCACAAAAATGTAAAACCAAGCGGAAAAGTCCCTTTTTTTAAAAATGGCGTTGATATGTCTTTCTGGATAGTTCATAACATATAAAAGTTTTTTTGTTTACTTAGACAATACAGCCATAATCTAGGTTATCGGTATCGGGCATCAATAGTGACAGATAAACCAACCTCTTTTATATACTGGAGGGCAAGACTAGTTTTTATAGGCTGGGCATTTGTTCTCTTTTTGACCTATCACTAGGTCGATCACAAGTCAATTTTCTGTCCTCTGTAATGCGTTACAGTTCGACCCAAAACTACTCGGAAACTTTAAGGTCTATGAAGCTGAAATTTTGACTATAGGTAGATCGTTGCCTAAAAAGAAGCAGGAATATATATTTTTTTCCTTAGTTTCAATGCTTATTTGTACTTTAAGTTTATAGCTCCATCTACATATCATTGTGACATAAAACTAAGTTACATATAAAGTAAGGTGCCATCTTTATTGAAGTAGATAATAGTTGATGATACATAATCGATTCTATATGAAGCGCGAGTAAAGTAAGTATGTGCAAGTCTCCCATAAATCAAAATTAAATTTTTGCTTACGGTGGGAGTACAACAAATACTAAACCATCCAAATATATCTGTGTTATATGAATATACTAGATAAGTGAACATAGATCTAAAATTCATACTTTTAGGCCAAAGGTCAAACATGCTGGTTATAGTTGGTTTTTATTTGGTCAAAGCATTCCCATTTAGAAATTTCAAAATGTAGTGCATATTCGAGAGGAGTAATGTTTGTTTTTGGGTTTTGGGGATTTAGGAGGAGTTAGGACTGCCAAACAAAATATATAATGCCGGAGAAGAAATGAAAAATATGGCTTTATGTTACTTTGGTATTTCAGTCAAAATCGGTTACAACGACTAGGACCTTTGGTTTATTCGATCAAGTTCGTAGGTCTCGACTTTGCTAATATCGATTAGAGTATCTACTAAAATGATAGAATATTTACTTTAAATTTTTTTATACCACGAAACATTTATATTTTCTATGCAATGCAAGCAATCTGTCATATTAATCTGATTAATATAATGTAAGCCACTGTATATAAATATAAATGTTTTCTGACTTAAAACAATTAATATGTATTTAGTTAAATAGTAAAACTTAATGGCAGGATTTTCTTCTCCTCCCTCCTCCTGGATCGGTAGTCTTTTTATGGAGCCCTCATATTCCGCTGCAGCGTTCTGATGTGTGCACATCTTGTCACCTAAGTCGGACATACGATGTGTGATTATGCGTATTGCCACTTGAAGTGGCTTGTTACCCAGGCCAACTCGTTGATGATGTCGTGATACTGCGACCACTGGTTGTTATCGTCTGTGGAAGGTGTCTAACGTCGAATTTCTTCTTCGGGGCAGTTCGCAGCTTCTTCGAGCTCTAAAAATATCTGCAACAAGAAAGTGGTCGACGGTTTCCCCTCGATATTAAGTGTTTGTTCTTTTTCATTTTAAGAAAGTAGTGAAAAGTGTTCGCAATTCAAACAAAGAAAAGGGTGATTTGAAACTCCAGAAACTATAGAGCAGTTCAACCGAAATATCTCAGCCTCTGAGCTTAAAAACTAAGTTCCAAAATACATTGCAATATGTTATCTGTTTTTTTTTTATGTACATACGGATTTTGTAATTTTTGACTAATTTCACACTCAGTATGCAATTAAATTAAAACATGCCATTTAAGCTCCAACCCGCATAAACCTTACACAAGTGCTTTTTCAAACCCATTTTACCATTAAGCACTGCATTAAATATAAAATTTGTGAAACATCTTCTTCAAACCAATTCCAAATCTAAAGTCAAGCCAACTGCCATAAATTCTCTTATGCCGGTAATGATTGACACTCTTCAGTAACCATGAAGTTTATGATTTTCTCAACCGTACGGGCTCAGCCCTATTTCTTTTTCCATTACGTTAAATAGACCATCTGAGTTACATCAAAATGATTGTTATTACTCAAGTCTCCCCCTCCCAAATTTAACCCCAGATGCATATCTTTGGCAGATATATGTATGTACCTCTACATACCTGCTGCTGTGGCTGCAAAAGTGCAATCGGCCCTCTCATTGGGATGGTGTGGTGGTTTACCTTTCGGCTTTGCCTTATCTGATGTTAAAAGTCATCGATGTGAGACCGCGATGTTAACTTTAAAATTATTGTTGTTGTTGGGACATTAAAAAGTCGTCATAGTTCGGTTAGATTTATGCTTCAAAAGTGCCTGTACGCACTGTTTAGACGCAAAATGCCATCATCATCATCATCATGATATAATTATTTAATATACATTATATTTCTTTTTTGTCTATTTTTCCAGTGACATTAGGTGGGTAATTAACCAAAATTCACAGAACTCTGAAAAATATTATTTCAAAGGAGACAAAAAAAACGAGGGAATACAGCGAACAGCCACGTCAAATGTGATGCCATCGCTCCGCAGCTACAAATTAGTCAGTAGAGTGTGTTTTGCGTTTTGGCAACCTCTTGTTCACCAAACGAAATTAGTGATGATACCTACCTACCTATTTTGTTCGTTGCCACAAGTGGTTAATAGATAAAAAAAAAATTATTTTTACACAGTCATTATTCTTAATTTAATTCTTAAATTCTTTCAACGCAAAGAAGAAGTTGAGCGTTGGGCTGGAAAAAAAAATAATAACACAAAGGAAAACGGGCTTTCGATTAGAAAAGGAAGCATTCAAGAGGAGAATTGAAGTTGGATGTTTCCTAGAAATAAGACAAGTTGACTAATTAGAGCTTCGGGATTTGTTTGTTCAGAGATAAATCTAGAAAAATGTTTGCAAATTTCGTTTATTAATCAGAAATTAAAAAGATCTGAATTTTTAATAAAATACGCCAGGGTAGGTGGAGTAGCGGTATCCTATCTGGAGTTTTTTTCATTTAACGTTTATGTCTGAAAATTAGCTTAACCTAACTTACTCTAAGACTGCGATATCGATTCCATTGACAGCCAGAGCAAGAAGCTAAGTTCTACCGGTCCTCGTCAGATCGGAGATCACATTTCTCGCCTGGTTATACTACGCCCAAGGTCGTCTTCAACACAGTCAAACCAGGAGAAAAATACTCCTACTTTCTCTTTAACCGATTTGATGCAGCATAGCATAACGGAAAAGGTTAGAGATTCTTATGCCGTCTAATCGATAGAGTTCACCGAGACAAATCAAACGCACATGGGTGCCTCAATAAGGTCACTTCCGGTAAATTTGGTTGCCATTACCTAGCTCAGAAGGTTGAAATTGCACCCAAATTATGGAGCTCGGCGAGATAAACACAATATATGATTTAAAATAGTCGGATGGGGTTGGCAACCATTTTTTTAGCAGCGTAATTTTTACTACAACTTAGCTTAAAGTTAAAATTAGTAGCCGGTTAAAGATCTGGTTTTTGTGAAAATGAAAATATAGGCTACCAAGTCTTAAATGGTCGGATGGGGTCGTCAACCCTACTTTAATGAAAAAGTCGATGAAACCTCAATTTACTTATAACTTCTTGTCTGCAGGAGTAATGAGTAATACACCGAAATAAATATTGATTGCCTTCACTAAAGTTATTCTTTGGCAAAGCCTGAAAAATTGGAGGAATAAAATAAAAAAAATTGATTTATTTCACCAAATGTATAATGGATGGTTCAAAAATGGACTCTGGGGCAGCTATAAAAGCCCTTAGCCCTAATTATTTACTTCAAATCAGCACTACACTGATTTTAAACCCTTCAGGCGCTCAGTACCAGGAACAAGGCCAAAATCTGGTGGGAATTAAGGGAAATGGAAAAGCTAACGAATTGGCTAGAAAATGATCGGAGACAGTGAGCAGAGAGTCAAAAGCTTTAAAAATTGTCCAAATAATAACAAAAACTCTTTTTTTAGTAAGTAATTTTCCTAATTGGAAAGCCCCTGTACGTTAGGGCTTTCAAGTTACAAAAAAATGCATAAGTAAATAGATTTTCCTAAAGCTTAAATAAAAAAAAATTGGTACAATAGCGGGGTCTACCATCACCCTAACAACTGAAGTTATATTAAGTTAAACTAAATAATTTAAATTTTGGGATGTAACACCTCTAAATGATATAACTTTTATTATTTTGGCCATAGTTGTAGCTAGACGTTCCTTACACAATTGGGCGTGGCAAATGACATTGTAACAAGGACAATGGACAATAAATGAACTTATCGAAATATTTTTCTAAATTATTTGTTAAATTGTTTCGTTTTAAAATGTGTATGTTTTAATTTCAGCCTTTTAACCGGGCCGGGCTTTGCTTAAGCGGTATAGCTGAATCACAAAAAGGGTCCTTTGTCAATGTCTTTGTGAGAGTTAGTTGTTAAAAAGAATTTTGTTCTGTATTGCATTTTATTTTTCATTTTTAAGAGAATTAATGTAAATAAAAAAAATAAAAATAAAATACTCCCCTAAAAAAGAGACCTTGCAAACTGACTTAATTGTGGGCGAGGCAATAGGCGCATTTGAAAAACTTTTGCAATTGAACATTTTGGGCCTATAGGAAGTACATGTTCTAGTTTTCAGCGTTCTACCGCAAAAATAAACGTCTCACTTAATGAACAACGGGATAACTTTTGATGCTGATCATATGTATGTATATATACTTTTGGGGGCCTATGATGAATGTTAAGGAATGTAACAAACTATCTTACAAACTCCGACACACATAACAAGTTCTCGTTGAAGGTCAGGTTTAAGGTAAAAAACAAGTGAACAACTTTGCCAATAAGACAATTAAAAAAAAATGTTCCCTGGTCGGTTTTTAGGTGATACTGGGGTGATTTAAACTCGTTTGGCTTCATTAGATCGTTTCAATCATTCTCGCCATTTTTTTGTAAGGCACTCAATCCTTTCAGTTAAATCGAGTTAAAATATGAAAAAGCTTGGCGCAGAGCATGTGACATGGTCGTATGTCGACAGACTGATGGGCGCTGATTAGCTAATCATATTTCATTTGACTCTATTCGTATTGCTGCAATGAGGGTTGTTTTTGCAGCTTGTGCTGCCTGTTTCTTTATCTAATAAAGTCATTTCCAGTTGCCTTCCAATAGTTTGAGTGTTTAAAAATTGGCATAGTTAGTTGAAACGAACTATATCAATCAATGACTACACCCATAAACTGATAACTACCTACTTAATCTGAAACAGCTTACGCTATTATAAAATGCCCTCCAAAACAGGCTGTGAACAGAGCAACCTTTCTAATCAAGAAAATTATGTAACCTTTCAGCCTCCAATTATTCACCCAACGCAAAGTATAAAAAACCATATACGGACATGCAATTTATGTCTCATGTCGAGGCCAATGGCCCCCTTGGAATTTTGTAGACAATTTAGATCTTACTTCGATGGGCTGGATCCATAGTATCATGCTTAAACCACATTAACCCTTAGCTCTTTCCGCAGACTGCCTTTTAAAAACCACATAATTCAAAATTAACACTACAACCAAACTTCCTGCCTGGATCACCATCATCGCCACCATCAACAGGCGCTCATCAGACACGTAACACCAGCAATAGCAATCCAATTACGCTGGCCTTACCGGTTTTGCGGAAGGTGCTAGTGCTATCTGTCGATGGTGTTGTAAATAAAATGCGTTTCAATCCATATTCAGACATTTTCAATCAATCACCGACCAACAACAACGTCAGCCTCCAATTAATAGCGGATGCCGGTCCACGCGCTCCCATCTCTTTTCGCTGGCATGCTTTGCTTAGATGTTTCCTCTACCACCCGGGAGCAGTTGCGAAAACAAAAAATCCAGTTTTACCGCAGCTCAGCAGTGTGGAACATAGCGGTGTTCCCATCTATCGATAGTTAACGTCCGGTGACTGGCACCGGACCGGATGGGCGAGCAAAATCAAAAATTCACCTCTCTCTGGTAGACGAAGTGGTGGCGCAACGCAAACACAAACGAAACATCGATTGGCCAACTTGTGTTCCTCCGAATTAAATTGCGCTGATTTGATATCTGTCCAAAACCGCAAGCGAATAGAAATAGAATTCTTGCAACACATTTGTTCAACATTCGCATTCACATTCACATTCCCATTGCCATGGTGTCAGGTGGTGAACCCTGCTGTTAGTGTTTTGGTAGTTCTAATGGGACCAGGAAATCGTTGTCTTCGTCGCCGTTGAGCAATGATCGATTTGAGCTCGCTAAGGGTCTTTGCTTTTGGGCATCACATTACCCCTTGCATTACTTGCACTGGCTGGCATTCTAGCTAGCAAAGTGATGCAAGGCAATGAGGAACAACGGCCAACAGCGGTGTGCAGCACTTGAAAACAGTTAAACGAGCAAATGATGTGGTGCTCTAATTTGTAGTCAGCATGTGGCGCTGGCTTTATTACACCATTCAAATGCGGGTCTGATCGATTATCAATTAGCCGGGGTCTTGTTGCTGTGCGCTGTGAGGTGGCTTTGGCTTAGTCACTCGCCGTGGACTACATTTACGATTTGCGGGAAAAGCGATAACAAAAGCCCATGGAAAATTTGTGCTTTGTTTTGTTTTTTTTTTTCTGTCTTTTTCCACAAAATCAAGAGAACGTGGTCTAATGTCAGTCCACGTCAGACTTACACGATTCGGAAAGTCGTGACGTTGCCTTTTCATTTGTTGCCCACCATCAAAAACTAAAATCATTGGAATTCATGGATCACGGAGTGGATTAGATTTATATTTGGGCATGTAGTCCATCAAATAGATGGTCGCGGGCATGGACAGTCAGACAGTCAGACAGATAGCCAGACAGACAAACAGCAGACATGGTTTTTGTAGAGCATTCATGATGCTGTCCACTTGGTGTTCGTTGGACTTCACCGAATTATATTTAACTGGGTCTACAGCGTTGCTGTCATTGCTATAATGCGATTTAAGTATGTAGTTCTCCTAAACGGTACTGGAGATGGGAAAATTGGCTACAAAGTATCAGATGGTTACAATGATTTGAGTTCAAGCGCTGCTGGACGACTTGTTATTCTGTTTTTCAATGACAAGTATGGCTTAATTTAAGTGGCCATTGTAACTCCATCAGGAAAGGGGTCCAACATAGACAGCAAACAGTTTACTCTGCTAATAGCCGGACATTTTTGTAAATATGTCAAATTAATTTAGGCGTTGAGGAAGTTAGTGTTGCAATTTATGGGGATTGAATTGGCTCTGATGTTTAATGCGGGGTTAACGAAGTGCTATCGATATAGATTCTGGTGTTAAGCAAGACGTAGCCACATCAATTAAAGAGTTAAATTAGAGGAATTATATTCGTCTTTTAAACGTGATATGGTCAGAAATTGTTTCTGGAAGGATGTAAGCACAAATTAGAGCGTTTTTTTGTCCCAATATAGTAATCTCAAGAAAGGCTAGCATTTAGCAGGTTGACTGAGAACCTCACCTCAGCCTCTAATAAAGCGTTGTGGTCCTCCTACCCTCTCATAAGAACTAGAAAGAAACAGCACTAGTGGTCCAGAAATTGAGATCTTCTGCAAAAAACTCTGTACTCAATCTAAAGGTATGAGGAAAGAGTGCAATTGGGACTCATATAAAGCTTATAAAATATAATTAAGGAAAGTGAAGCATTTATCTTGGAGACACCGCAGTCAGTAGCACCTCGAGACTTAATATGTCAATATAACTCGAAATATCTGATATCAATGGACATAGCTACAAGCTAAAAACCTTATCAATCAGCGGGACCAGCCGAGCTAGAAAAGACACATCCTGCCAATGCTAGAGATTATCCTGAAGACCTGCATCGTTTTACTCCCCATTCCGCTGCTCTAGTGATGTTTTCATACCTAAAGCTGGTTAATACTCCCACGGAAGTCCTAAATCTCAGACCCAAAAGCCTATCTTTATACCTTATTGAAACCCTTCTTAAAAAAAACTATGCATAAGCATTAAACAGAGCTACAGAGTGAGGGGTTGTACTTCACCTTCAAATTTTTAGATATTTAAAAATTGCAAATCAATTTTTGTATTCAATAAATTTTAAAATTGTGAAATTTTATGCATTTTGGGGTAAAAATTCGTGGAATTTTTGGAATAAGCCCAAAAATCGTAAACATACGATATTTCGTGGAATCTAGCACCGCCGCTGTGGGCGCTGAAAGTAGATGAAGCAATCGGTTAGCTGAACAATCTTTTACTTAAGTAGAATTATCAGTTTAAATCCTGTCAGTAAAGGAACTCCAAAAGGTGGTGTTCTGTCTTCTGTTCTGTCCTCCCTTCTCTGGAACTTGATGGTGAACGAACTACTAACATTCCTGGAAGCGGAGGGTTACAAAGTGATCGGATGACTTTGATATTTCCGTCTGAGGCAAGCACCTCACTACTATAAAGGATCTCCTCTAAAATGCTCTTAACAAGCTATTCAGTTGGGCAGTTTGTTGTGGTCTGGGGTTAACGCTCGCAAAACTAAACTCACCAAACTCTCAACCAAATACAAAATTCCACACATTGATCCTCCCTCATAAAAGGAATAAGCTCTGAAGAAGCGAAATATGTGGGTCGGATTATAGGTTAAAAGTTGAGTTTGTTTTCTCTTGCAAGCCAGCCATAGGGCCTTCAACCTCACACCACTCTAAGACCTATACTTACGTCCGGAGTGATTGTCTGGTGGACTGCTTTATATAAAGCGATTAATAACTTTAGATATTCGGTTACACCTGATACCCCTCGATATTTTTATCAGACAAAAGGCAGCCAAAAAAGCTGTTCGTCTTAAAGCTACGTCACAATGAACCGACAACGCTATTGGCCATGCCTTCATCCTTAATAGAATAGGGAATATCTCCAGTAAAATCGTCCTTGGATCGTCCTTGGAATCAGTCTCCGTAAACTCGGGGCACATTGACATTCCTGGGAGCTGTAAGGCTGTTGAACTCGCCAAATTGGGAACCACGATAACTCTCTCACCTGATAAAGGAGAGATAGGTATACCATTCGCTAGTTGTAAATTATCGCTAAGGTTGGCTGCTATGGAGGAAACAAACTTTAGGTGTTAAGCAGACTGAACATTAGCCCTACTATAGGTGAGTGGCAACACTGGGCACTGTCTTATAGGTAAACATGCAAAAAGACTGGTGCATTCTCGAACGACTTTTGAAGAAGATGCATGCTCGAAGAGGATGCTTTAAACATGCCCCGCTCTCTCTAGAAAAAAGAAGCTCCATATCAGAGCCTTTTATACGAAAATACATGTGATCTTACAATCATTGACATCAAACGTCTACTTAACTTCGTCAGATACACCAATTGGTTCAACGAGTAGGGGGAAACTTTAGCCTAGATCCCGTGGTATTACAATGCTGACAGCAATTTCAACCTAACATAACCTTAATAATGCCTTATGGTAATCTGTCATGTAAGATGGTTCCTTGGCACAATTTTTCTACTTATCATTTCTTTTATTGAAGCACTCCTCTTTGCTGAAGTTATTGAATTTTAGCTAGTTGTGGGACATACGACATGCTTGGACAAACGAAATTGCTTTAACAGCAGTTTTTTCGAAGCCATTCGAAATATGATGTTTTCTTCCCTTCTATCTGTCTTCTTACAATTAAAGCGGAAGTTAATCTATTCAATATATGTACAAATGTAATTTCATTGTAAAAATAAACAGCATTCTCAAATTTAACTGTCAAAAATTCAAAGTAAAAAATAAACAAGTATCCGATACGCTTCGCCGATCATAAAGCTCGAACATGAACCTGCGCCATTATTTCAAATGACTATTCAAATTGTGTCGTTCTTTGTGATATACAAATATTTAAGTTCAATTTACCAACCACGCTACGCAGTTAGCAACAGTGCAAACATTGACAATGACAATTACCGCCACAGAGTAATACCAAAGCTAACACCCAGTTTTTTTTCTTCATCGAAAACTTAATAAGATACTCTGTTCCCATGTTGAACAAGATCACTTCCTATACCCGGAATTCACATGACAACCCAAACATCAAAAATGAAAACATATGTAATATGTAGTTGTTAAAAGGGCCTGTTGTAATGGGGTCGAAATTCTTACCTAGATATGCAGGTGATGTCTGATGTGACGCAAAATAGTCAAATTATAGTTCATCGCCATCATCGTTGCCACCAACAAGTGGAATTAGTGAGTCGTTTATGCAGGTGTGTATCCCGCATTTTGATCCACATGCGTATGCTAGGTAGGTACTTGTTATTCTTGGGCGAATTAAAAAGAGAAATAATAATTATATCTAGCGCTTCCCCGAAGAGGGTGCATATTTAATCGAACGCATTTCAGTGGCACGGTCCCTTATCACTTAAATAGATCGTTGGGGTTAGGCAACATGATCAAAGTCTCAATTTTAAGCTGACAATAATAAAATTTTCATAATTGAATTGAGGACATTCCACATATGTATGTAAGTCCTTCACATGTGTGGTGAGCTTGTTAATTACATGTGTCACAGGAGTGCATTTGTTACGCTACACTAACAGTGTAAAGGATAGTTGGTTTTTTTTATCCTGTGGGAAGTTAGCTGTAAGATATTCCCAGGAATGAATAGACACTTTTTCGATCGGATGCCGGAAGAGGAATATAAAGAAGACGAATTTTACTTTTCCATTGACGGGGCATCACAAAAGGACATGCATTTTGAAAAATGTGAAGTCATTTGGTTATTTAATATAATGATGATTAATTTAATTTATTTTTTTTATACTTTTATTGTGTGGGTTGTTGCAATTCTCGCAGTTTCTATGACAAAATAAAAGAATTTAAGCCAGTCAATTTTTAGTTGAGTTTTTTTGGTCATATTGGGTTGAAGTAAAATCAAAACATTTATATATCGAATTCGACGACGTTCATATATCTACCACGAACGCAAAGGTGAACGCAGGGTGTGACTTAAGCTGCAAAGTAGCTATCAGGGTAAAAGAGCTGAGCTTTCGGTCTTACAAGGCCAACTCAACTAAGGAAAACGGAAAAAAAATTTAAACGAGCCAGAAATTCATTTTATTTTGTCAAATTCTTCTACGACCAAAAGTTGAGGCAAAAAATACAACAGAAAAACTTTTGGTCGTTTGTCTTGAATTTTAGAATTCGGCTTAAGAATTCCCTCACTCATTTGTAATGATACTACAACTGTCAGCTCTTTTGATAAAGCGAGCGCTCCCAAATCTTTGTTTATCTCCTACATTCGAGCGCGTGGAAATCTCTATGTGGTCAATCATTTTTCGCACTCGTACAGTGGCAAGAGCACTTCAAGATCTTAATGTACACAAATCCGCTGGTGCAGATGGTATTCCCCCTATCGTTCTGAAGGGGTGCTTTTCATACTATTTTTTATTTTTTATACTTATACTATTCTTTAGGGCTCTTTCCGAGAAGATGGAAAACAGCATTTGTTCACCATGATAATGTTTTTTTTGTCAAGTTTTTCTTTTTATGTTTTTAAAGTTGTCAAGTCTCAATTGGAAAACCCGTCATATCAGTGTAAACAAATTATCTCACCTTCCCAACATGGTTTCCTTAAAGGTAGATCAACAACTACTAATCCATTAGAATTTGTCTCGGGAACTCTTTGCACCCTGGAAGCTGGTTCTCCAACAAATTTCCCTCAACACTAGCGCCGACAATCTTTGATCGATACCTCTCATCAGAATCAACTATCATCGAACAAGTTATGGAAGGAACGAACATCTAACCCATATGCTACGTTTAACTAATATGTACTTTGTAAAACCTTTTCGACTTCCACTTAAGCAAAGACAGCTTCAGTTTTTATTGCTTGTATTAAGTATTAAGTTAAATATAGTTAAACAGACTCTCTCTTCCTCCGCTGATGTTTGTTGCTAAATAATATCAATGCAATTGATATTAACATTAATTTTTGAGATTCACCTTTAAGGGGCTGACCTTTTAAACGTCTTACCAATCCAGACTTAAACTTATAAACTTAGCAATACTTAAACATAGTGGCCAGAACCATTAAACCACTAAATAAATTGCATTATTATTTGCGAGATTGATTCTCTTGGAATTTTATTACTTCTGACTGTAAACGGTTTGTTATTGACCCCGTGGATTGTGGTACCTCTGGCAGTGACATCAATCTTAGCAGATATGTCGTCCCTTGGCTTTCCAGGCATGCGTAGACTGCGCGCTACCCTGGGCGGTGGTAACATTATTGGCTATCGTGTCTCTGGCCCACTCAAGGGAAGTATGCTCCTTCTGAGTTAGAGAGGATCTTTCCTTAGCAGCAACGTTGGCATATATGCGTCTGGTCTTATTGAATAACCTCTTTCGTGATAAACCAGGGGTTATCTTCTTCAGTCTCATTATCTATCTGGCCTCATTAGAGTTACCGGATTTCTCGTCGGATTCATCGGAGGGTTCGGCTAGTAGCTGTTCCTATCTCTCCTTGCAGGTTTCCTCATCAGTTAGACCGCCTTCAAGGGCGTCGGCCAGCTTCCATGGAACCACCGATAGGGTGTCGTCCAAGCCTTTGGCTTGGTACCATTATAGGTGAATTCCGTGAATTCCTATGTCAGTGAACAGTGGATTGAGGACTTAAGCAAAAAAAAAAAAAACAAAACAATTAAACCTTTTTTTAAACCTTTGTATTTAGAAGTGCTTCACTACTGATTTGCCAGCTATACTTGCATACACAACTACAACCCTTAGTTAGATACTTAACGTGCACTGTGTTTGACTACTGGAATGAGATTTTGTTATGCTTTACGTTTATGGTGTTTGTCATGCTCTCCTTAAAAATGTCACATCCTTAACTATACATAATGCTGCCGTAGTAAGACCGAATGTTCTGAATGTAGTTGAAGTGTGGAGAGAAGTTTCATCACATAAAAATAATAAAGCTAAACGAGTTGATTGTCTCATCATCATTAATGCACTCAGAACCTCTACTACTAATGAACTTACGTGCAATCGAAATAGTAGAGGTTATCAGCCCAGCATTACAACTGAGAGACTAGACTGTCTTCTTACAAAAGACTTACGAACGGAAAATTACCGACTCTTATCGGACTATAAAAATAAATAAATATTAGGCGTTAATGGGCCATACAGAGGACCTAAAGCCTAGCTTCTGCGAAGATATATTTTTGGAAACGACCTACAGTGTAATGCCGATTGGAAAAGGCAATTTATTGTTGAGAAGCTTCTCATGACAATTCGGACGCTTGGATTTTTGTCAGATTTTGCAAAAAACTTTTAGGTGGTACGGTTCAGATTTGAACTTTGAACCCTTCGCTTAGCAGTTAGCACTTAATCACTAAGCCACTGCACCCACCTTTTACGTAGGACCTAAAAACAAGCTTATCCAACATGCAAAGATATGATTTTGGCGCCGGCTGACGAATATGAAAAGGGATTCCTACCAATCCATGGCCGTGGATATTTGTTAAGTTTGCTCCTATCTATCCACATTTAGACTTAGGTATCAAGCCATCGCAACCGAAAGACTAATTAGTTTCAACAGCACTAAAATCAAGGTACACAGTTTGACCCTACCTACCATTTCGGGTTACTTTCTTTTAACTCTTTCGGGCGCCAATATTTTCTAAAAAAAAATCACCCATGCGTCACGAAATAAAAAACAAAAAAAACTGCCAGATACAGTTTTTAAAAGAGTTATTAAAATTAACAACAACCTTTCGTCTTTCACACCACTTTCAAACTCAACTTATGCTAAAAATTGTGAAAGAACTTTCTATTATCGCCGCGCTGTTGCGACTTCATAGATACAAAAAAGTGTCAAGAGTATACTTAAACCAATATGCCACTCGTCTTTAATTTGTATCTAACAAAAAAAATCTAGCAAAATGCTTGTATAGCAAGACTAATTTTGGCCAAAGTTAAAGAAAAGAAAAGAAAAGAATTTCTCTAAACTTTTCTGTGTATTTCAACAGACATGAGTCTGTGGTAATATAGGTACTCCATGATACTTGAAGCTTCTCCACTAAATTATTGACCATGTTAGGTACACTGCCATACTACTGTATATAGTTTTGAGCAATTAACCAACACGCTTAATCGAAACATCCGACCGATCTGCTATAAGCCTCTTTACTTTTTCCTATCCGCAATTGTATTTTTCCCTACAGCAGGTAGAATCAAATTAAGAGTTCATTGTATCTTATGGAAGTCAACCGAAACAGTAGAAACTAATTCATCTCACAAAAAAAAAAAAAAAACTAAGAAAAAAAAATTGGTAATGGTATGGTGTGGTACAAAGAGCGCAAGATGTACATACAAACAGCACGAAGAAGCAACAAACAAAGAAGGAAATGTATACTCGTCGTAACATTATGTCACGGACAACTAAAGCCTTCGTTTGGCCGGTAATTTACTCCGCGATCCATCAAGTTGTTACCTGGGAAACAACATGGCACACCGTCCTCATCATCATCTTGGTCATATTCGTCATTAATTTGACAACGAGAGTAGTCAAACTCTATTCGTCCCATTCTTCACTGACACTTGAATGCTGTATGTGAAAAGATACTTTTACTCATTCATAAGGTTCTCCCATCTGCCATCTCACCTGTTAGAGCAGATACCGAACCGACACGACAAGCGACTTTTGTTAATCCCCCTCCTCGGACTTATTACTATACACCTGATGGCAAAGTCATACCACCAGGTAGAATAGAATTGAAACAAGTGTGTGAGTACGTTCGTTCGTTCGTTCGATGTGCTAAGGCAAGCAGAACGGTTCCTATCCCCTATTCCCATGTGGGTTAAAAAGAGAGCCCTCTATATACAGTCAGTCCCTACAACAGGTACAAACCAAATTTATAAAGAAAGGTGGAAAAGGTATCTACTGCCAGAGTATAACGAACGATCGCGCGCTTAGATACAGTACTCGACGTAGAGACCTCTCTCTATAGCTGATATACCTTATCCAGGTTACCTGTTCCCGTGTGCACGATCACCAAGTCAGTTCTGCACAAACGATCGTAGTGATCGGTTGAGTTTGTTTGTTTTCTGTTGTTGATTTTTTTTTCGCCTTGAAAATAATATTGTTTATTGTGGTCTAACACTTGGCTACAGAGCCAATCGCGGTTTACTTAAGTCATTCGCGAGTTCAACCACCAAAATTGGACTTGAGATCAAAAGTGATCTTTATACAACAACAAATGAGAAAATTTGGGAATTTCAACCTATTTTTTTTTTTTTTGTTATCTTATTGAAGTGCTAATTGAGAAAGACTGACTATGAAGTTCATCTGTAGCTAACTTTGTGCGTTCGCAACATGTACTCGTAGATATCTGACAGTTCGATTTTTTTTTGTTGTTGTCATTTGTTCAAATATTGAAAGCTGGAGGAATTAATTTATGAAAACCGATCACCATGATCGGCAGAAAATTGGTTATTGAACTTGAAAAAAAAAATGAAAATAAAAGTTTGGAGAACAAAATTAATTTCATACGAAATTGGAGGAGCACCGCAGGCTTAGTAAGCGCATTGAACAAGAACAAAACTTTTAAAGAACCTTTAAACTGAAAGAAAACAAAAATGTGTAACAACGTTCGAATGGATAAGTTTTTTTTACAAGTAATTCGATACACCTACTGCGACGAGAAGAAAAGTGATCGTGTTGCGATTTTAAAGTGAACTTAATTCTTTTGTCGAAATTAATTTGCGAATACATAATGTGATCTCATGTTATTGGCACGATTGAAACTAATCACGGAATCGAATTTGAGTTGGAATTTTTCGGACAACGCTGGACAAATTGAGGTAATTTTAAAGTTTTATGTAGTTTTTGTTTTATTTTTTACCTAATACAAGTCTGTAGAAACTATTTTAACAAAATGGATATAACGACTTGGTTTAGGTTAAAGCAAATTTAACTCACGTGAACTAAGCAAATTATTATCTAAGCGAGTAAAATAAATAAATCGTAAACCAAATTTAAAAAAATTTATTGAGTCACCAAAACCATGTTAATGGTCATCAAAATAGTCATGGGTAATGAAAAACTGACGACAAATTTGTTTCGTCCACTTGGCTTTCGTCCTTAAGTTTCCAAACTTTAGCTCAAATGTGACAATATTTTTCGAGCACTAAACTCTGAGACTTTTGTGCACTTAATCTGTTTTTGACTAGCTATACCTATTTCATGAGCTAATCGAATTTTCTTTAGTAGCGTTTACTGCTACCTGTCCTGTGAGAGAATATTTGTAGGAACTTTTAGAAGAAAACTAATGAGATTTTAAAATTCTCGAAGTACATAAAAACAATCATTAACTAAAAGAACAGAACATAAATAGCAAGCTTGGCATTTTTCTAACCATCACTGTGTGCTGAATTTTTAGTAAATTTTACAGAAGCCAAAAAGGCAAATTCTCAATACTCTAATAGTACATTTTGGGATATTTGACTAACAAAACCATTTCGATCTTTTTTTAAGACTCATAGCCTTTCAGTCATATACCCAACGTTAATACCTCGACGAGCACCCGGTTTTAGTTCATGTCAAAGCAAACTAGGGTCTTTGATCTCTCCCTTGTTCTTAAAAACCTATCTTCTCCAACCATTGTCTGTGTGCGCGAAGATATAGTTTTTGACACGAAGGGAAGGGACCAACAGTTTATTGCCCTTTCAGAACAGCAATTTATTTTTGAAAAGCTTCTCATGGCAGTTATTACTCTTGGCTGTTTGTCAGACGTTCGCAACAGGTGGGGCAGCGAATAAAAACTTTCAGGTGGTTTTTCGCTTAATGGTCCAAGGTACTTAACCCCTAAGCCACTGCAAACAATTCTCTTTAGCAGAACTCATCTCTTAGCGGTGTTGAAGGCAGGTAGCAGTATGTCAAAATCAATCGCTCTGCTGTCAGTATTTGCGCATATACCTTAAAACAAAATAAGTTAAGGTTTGAAGCCATTATTTATGGAAGTAGAACATTTCGGAAGAATGTGCAATTTTCGAAAATAAAAAGCATAACTAAGACATTTAGGAAGTAATTGAACAGACCTTATTAATTTTCTTCAACAAACCTGGGTTCCCTTACGTAAAAAACTCTGTAAATCATGTAATTCGAAGCACTGTCGTACAAATGATCTTTTTTGAAGTGAACAACTTATGACTTAAGATCATAAATAGTCAACATCGTTCCATTATTCGGCCTTAAAATTAGAAGCTTACTATTGCATGCTTTTTTTGTTGTTAAAGTTGGAAAGGTCGTGCCATTTTACATTTTATGGCACTGACAAGCGGTATCAGGTATTGATTTGTGATAAAAAAACATTTTATTTTTATTGTGAATTCGAACTATATAGGTAAATGCAGTGGCAAGTTTAAATTAAATTCAAGTGATGCCATCTTTGAAGTGTAAATTATTATAGTCGGGTCATGTGGTATGAGTTAAAATTAATTGCTATAGCTTAGATAACAGCTTCATTGAGATCGTTTTTAAGTCATTTAAGTCATAGCCGAGCTTGGTCTTACTTACTGTTTTATAAAGTACCTTCTATAGACGGATCAGCGGTTGAGTCCGAAATACTTATGTTAAAATAGTTCAAATTCATTCATTTTTCTTATAGGAATCGGCATAAAGCTGCTGAATGCTTGTTTGGTATTGATAAGGTATTCACAAAGAGTAGGGTGCAAATACATTTTTTTTTTATTTTGATTCCATAGTTACATTTTATCCCAAATAAGGTCAACTTCGGTTACGCTGATTAGAATAAAAATAACGCTGACAATAAGACCTTTGAAATGCACATCTATAAAGTTCGACGTTATCTAAGAGCTGAGCGATATTAGAAATAATTTTGGTCTGTGTATAATGTATGCCCTTATTTGTCTTGGCCCATCTATAGGATTCGCCGGTTCGACGTCGGTTCAGTTTTAGACAAATCACTGAGCCCATCAGCTTTTGTCTGATTTTCCTTTAACGATACTGGTGATCTCCAGTCGCGTTAACCCCCAGATAGGCGGAGTGGCGTTCAAATTTTTAATGTGTTGCTAGGCTCCACCTGATGTCATGTTGGCTCTTTAGTCGCCTTTAACGACCCGCTCTTTTTTTATGAAGGTGGCGCTCAAGGGATATATACGGGAGTTATACTGCTTATATCGTGTACCTCACAATAACTTGTGTCTTGCTTTCCTTTTACAATCATACTGATCATTTCAAATTGTATGGAAACGTTTAAGGTGTATATTATGCATGTGCACATTTTTCGCCATTAAACTATCTGAGCCCCAACTTTTAGGTCACGTTATTTTATTGTCAAGGCTTGTGTTGCCACAAAACTGGAAACTGTAGCTCACTATTAATGTATTAGTTTGAATAAAGATCAACATTAAAAAATAATATGGGTGGTGAGCAATAAACGTTACAAAAAAACTTTTATAACTTATTAAATATGGTTACTTATGAGCCAGGCAAGCAGATGTTTTGTAAAACAAATTCAAAGCCAAGTCGGAATGACTTTGCACATACTATGTGTGTTGCATCTGTTTGAAATATTTTCTGCCTGTATCTCTGGTGAAATAAGTGCATATATATACATATTTATCAACAACTTATTTACCGACTATATTTTCTTGAAAATAAGTTCACCTCAAGGTAAATAGCTAATTGCACAATGATAAACCTTCAAGTACTATCTCGCCCAATTCAATCAGAGAGATACTGTATCTAACTCACTACACATTTAATGGGGACAGTAAAAAAAAAAAGCTTACGTTTGCAAGTATCTTATACACAAGTTTTCGTGTATGGACATTTTATTTGTAGTTTTTTTTTTTAAACAATAATTACTGCAGCACTGATAATGAACATTTTAAACTAATTTTCATTGTTCTGTGGCGTGTTGAGTTGCCGACGACTTGTTGTTGACTTGATTTGAGGTGTGTATAGGTAGGTAAAAGCAAGCGGTACTGTATATATTATGTATCCGTAATTATTTGAACAGTTTATTACAGTCAGGGTCTATAGTTTAAATGTCAATTAGTCATCATAACAGTGTCGCCATTGCAAAAATAAATGATTTATTCCACCACCCGAAGTGAATGTGGTGAAATGAACTAACATTTTTTATTATCAATTGCTTGTGGATGTGGATTTTTTTTTTGCCATGTGAAGTCTATGATTTTTGGTTTAGATTGCTTCGACTATGCCACCTCGGGAGCAAGCCTGTGCCGCCAAAATGTATTGTAGTGAAATTTATCGTTTTGGCTCTTAACTGTCGTGTTAGATAGATGTAATATTAGTCCAGGAATGATTCACCAGTGCTGGTTTAATGTGGAACAGGGACACGGTCACGGACACGTATGTAGCTAAATAGTCTCGTGTTTCATTTGCATGTAAAAGGAAAAAAGCGTTAAGTGAAATTGTAGATAAGATTGCGCTGATATGCAATCAGTTTTTCTGTTTGGCAATTGATTAAGACACAGATACTCACATGTTTTGTTTTGACTTGAAGTAGACAGTTATCTTTTTTTTGTTCGTGGAAGGTTATGAATTTGTTTGTAGGTTAAGGGCTTATGAGGTTTTCTTTTTCAATGAAAATTGTTTTATAATTGTTTTCAATTTGCAACAAGGAATAAATATGCGATTGAGTTGAAATCTATCACTTTATCACCTACGCTTCTGCATATGATACAAATGTTGTTCCTTCTTGTTCTTGAATACTAGTTATATTTTTGTAACCTACGCGTGTAACCGGGTACTTGAAAAACACGTGTTTGTAAAATGCATGTACACGCATAATTTGTTTGCCTATCCCAACCAACATTTCAGTTCCGATACGGTCGTACTTTTAGGCTTCAAAAGATGTTATGAAACTTTGGTTTGTTCTGGAAGACAATCACTTGTCAATGGTCTTTTATCTTAAATAAAAAAAGATTTATAGAGTTTAAGGCTTCTATTAATCCGATACGAAAACTTCTCGAAGTAAGTCTCAGTAAATCGCTGAAAAAGGAAGTTGTGCAAATTTTTGGACAGTGCTGGTGGATCCCAATTGCATTGTGGCATATTAAAATACCTTAAAATTTATTTAAAACTAGAAAATCTTCCATAAGACAGCGTAGGGAGAAGGAAGGGAGTGCTTAATTCGTTCCGTACACTCTGTCGCGGTCCTAAACTGGAATAGCTCGCGCTGTGTCAGAGATGTTACAATAGTGGGATGCCACTCCTCGGCTGAACTAATCTTTTTGATTCGGAGCAATGCCCGTGGTGGGATAAAGGCAGACCGAAGCGTTCTCTCTGTTTGCATGTCATTAGGGGTAATAAGCCCCAAAGGTGAGTCTATTATCGCTGCCTTTTCAATTGAGTGCTGTTTGGTACAACATAAGACACGTCTTAAGACATTGGCTCTCGGAAACCTGAAAACATTTTTTTAACAAAAATGACAGCCGTAAGCCTTATTAGAAAGAAGAAGAAAGCTGACAGTGTTCTTGTCACAGCAAAAGGATTGAGAAAAGCATCTCTATGTTTACTTACTTACTTACTTAATTCGTGTTTATTAAAATGTAAATACTACTAGTCTAGCCAGATACTGAACACGATTTTAATAGCCATTGCCCGGCCATTTTGCCAGCCGAACACTATCATCTGGTACTTCTTACAAATTAAAGCATTTAACCAAATGGCTCTTTAAAGAAATATAACATATGAAACGCTTTCCTAGTAAAACTTTATAAAGCGATAACTGTACCTAGCGATGATATCCATTTTTAAAGCAGCTTTCTGAATGAAGTAATAATGTCAGTAAAAATTGACAGAAGCTCTTAAGAAACCTTAGCCTGAAATTGAAATTTTAATTTAATTTAGTTGATCCGTTCCGCTAGTGAATATTTTTATGATTAATCCTTCCCATTTTCCAATTATTCAGTCACGGACCAACACGGACTCAAATCCGCTTAATAAGAAACTCTCATAGTACCTTATGTAAGCACGAGCAGTGGTTTTGTGCACAATTCGGATATGGTTTGGATATTGATTGCGTTCCGCCGGTTACCTAGGCAACGCGTGAACCAAGCAGTTCATTCTCTTTCAGTCATTGAGTGAGTTCATCTGTCTTCGTCGTTGTTATGCTAGGGTTACGACTGTTATGCGTTCCCTGGGAAAACTGACTATAAAATTCGCCAGTACCAATATCATTCGCCAATTGATGGAAGCATCAATAGACTATTAATTCATTGTCGCCTAAGGCGACTTGTTTTAATTGGAAGTTGCAAACGTACCTGATTACTAATTTTTCGGTTTTGCATTTTGTTCTGCTGTTAGCTCCTTTAAAATCCTTAGCTAGATTTAATCATGGATCACAGAGTTTTTTTAAGGCTGTCACTTGTCGTTCCTTATCCTCATTTAATGAAGTTTTTTGTTTTTAAAATACGTAATTTACCTTTGATGCAGTATTTAATTAACTCATGGGGGTACACGTAACATGATTCCTGTGAAGCGCAGGGAATGATTCGACGGTTGTACCGATATCGCACGATCGAAGTAAAATAAAAGGTAATTTCACGGCTATTGTCTTTTTTAATTGCATCGGGTAGGTACCTTACCTATGACAATTCTATTTACGAATTGGTTACATAGTTGCATAGTTGATTTCAAAGCTTTTTCAACTGACAACCTTCTCGTTTACCTAATCAAACCCCTCATCAATAGCGCAGCGTACCACACTTCATCCCCATCATTAACTGAAAAAATATCCAACTATCTGACAACTTAATTACTGCAACAAAATTCCATTTGATTAAAATTGTGTTCGAATCATATCACTCGACATGACATGCTGCCGATAAACATACCTCCGATAGTCAGGCACGCCACTTAAATGTTCGTCGTCCAAACAGCCAACACACTCACTGCGCCGGACAACAACAGCAGATTGTTGTCAATTTGGAGGCACATTCCATGCCAATGCGATGCCAGTCGCGCTCCGATAGAGATAGAAACCGGCCAAACAGTTCCAATTGACATAATAGCCTGGCATGTACACCCAGCCATTCGTCTGTCAAACCACGAACGTAAATATCCGCCGCTGATCAGATGGGTTCGATTCAGGCATCTGAATTTGTCTGTATTGAAAAAAAAAAATGAAAAAAGAAAAATAAAAGGAAGAAGAAGTAGGAAATCGAGCAGAAGGGAAAGAAGTCCACCAATAAATCTCATCTCATTGGAATCAGTCACATGGTTTGGTTTGAATCCCAGATGGACTCCTTGGCAGCAGAGAACCGGAATGCGCGACACTCAAACTTATGGCGCAGATCGGCCACTAAAGATTTCCTCCACACCGAAGACGCAGAAGGCCCTTCGTGCGGGTAACATAAAACCGCACACTCACAGCATTTTTCGTGCGGACGGATGAGAATCCCTTGAATGAAATTCTTGTCATGATGCGGACAAGAGGGCCACAGTTGTCGTAATTATGCCTCTCAACCCTGGGCTTCTGATTGTTGTCTGGTGCGGTGGTGCTTGTTGTTTCCGAACCCAGGTGCGCACACACAACAAGAGTAATAACATCTGAAGCAATTGCTTCGCTACATGCATACTTCGTCGTCGTTGGCCGCCTGACATCATCGTCATCCATCCCGGTGGCAGTTGTGGAGGGCTTATAGGCATATGAATTCGGGACATGCAGAGAAGATGGGAAAGGAAGTGAAATCCAATTCAAAAGAAGACGGAATGAACGCAAAACCGCAAAGTTGTGTTATTTAATACCTCCTGGTATACGGAATGCCATTGCTATACCTTCTCACTGTGTCTGTTTTATTTTTTTTTTCTGGGCTAAAGTGACCCCATCGGCAGAAGGACGACTCCGGATAGGGAACTGGTGAACTTCGACGGGATAAAATGCGAATGGGAAAAGGTTTTATTAGGTCAACGGACTTTGCTGAAACGGATGTGGAATGTCGTTTGCAGGTCATTTTTTCACTTATCCTCCCCTCCTCAAAGATCCTTGCGAGAAAATATTTCCTTATGTGGTGTGTGTTGGGACTTTTGTAGATCTGTAAATTGGAAAGGTATTTTAATTGTGTTGGCTATAAACACAAACTGGGACATTTTTGAGGAGTTCAGGCGCCTTTTTGATAGAATTTTTTTTGTTTTTGTTTTATTTTGGAAATATTTCTTAATGAGCACATTTAATCGTCACTTACTCAAGACTAGCTTTGCGGCTGATTCGGTTGCCGTTTTCAATCGGATTAAAACAAATGTTCCTTTATTTTAAAATTATTTCACAACTCTAACTTCACAACGGGATTTTTGAATTTAAAAACCCAGCAGCAACCACTGTTCCACTTAGTTTATCACTTCGGAACTTATCATTCGTAACATTTCCAAATAATTCCTCCTCTTCTGAGTCACTGCCAGTGTTCCACGATGTGATATGAAAATTTTGCTGTTTCGGTAAAGAATCTGCATATTTCGTCTTGAAAGATGCTGATAGTTCTGGGTTCGTAGTATTTAGTTTCTGGCTCAAAAACTCCTTCATCAGTTCTATAGTTTAAAGATTAATTGCTCTAATCTTTGTTTTTAAAATTGTCTGTTAATACAATAATAAATTTCCTAATACTGTCGCACTTTTGGAATGGCCAGTAGCGTGCGTTTTTCGGGTACATAATGCATCATATTTTTTTCAAACCAATCCATTTATCCCTTCCGGTTTCTTGCGTTGCCATTAGTCTGTATTGTAAGCCGTGTCATTAAGCATGATGTAGGGAGGAGTTAACTCCAAAAACATCTCCCTACATGGCTGCAGTTGGGCAGTTAAGCGACTGAGAAACTTGTTTTATTAACTAAAGACCGCAAAAATCCGATCATCATTGCATAGTTCTCCAATACAATTTCATTTCCAATTACATTTGCAATTACATATTTTTAATTACATCATGTAATTTCAATAACCGAAAATTCATCTAGATGTTACCACTTTTCAAATTGAAAACATGGGCATTAGTTTTGTCAAAGTTCAACAATAGCAGCGGTTGGGTAATGTTAAAAATCTTACAAAATGGTGGTCAGTGTTAGAGACTCCATGGTCAAAGTTAGGACGACAAAGGGGAACTCTTCTTATAAAGGGTGATTTCTTAAGCGTAGTTTTTTTTAAAAAATCGAATAAAACACTCAAATTTGAATCAAATATTCAAAATTTTTATTGCAATCGAAAAATAGGCCTTTGCCATTTTCGTTTTAAGGACAACTTCATGTAAATGTTGTCCGCGGCTCCGTTTCAAATGGTCCATTCGGAAGGTACAATTTTGAGTCACTTTTTCGAGCATTTCGGCCTGTATTCCACGAATTACGCGTGTTATGTTATCCTGTAAGGCTTCAATCAATAGACTTCCGATTTTACATAACCCTAAAAGAAATAATCAAGAGTTGTTAAATCGCATGATCTTGGCGGTCTCACAGGGCTATTTCGAGAGATAAGCTGCTAACCAAATTCATCCTTCAACATTTCCATTGTTTCACGAGCTGTGTGGCATGTGGCACCGTCAACTCAGCCAACTGTGGCAAAAAAAAGTCGCGTAACATGGCTCGATATCGTTTGCCGTTGACGGTAACGTTTCTTCCACGGTCGTCTTTGAACAAAAATGGACCGATAGAAGAAGGATGAAGAAAATGAACGGTAACCTACACAAAACTGTCGTTTTTTCGGGATGAATCGGATTTCGATAAAACAGCGGATTTGCACAGATTTCAATAATTTGCAATCGTTGCTCGTTTGTAAGTCTTTCCATGATTAAATGACATAGTATACTGAAAACGTTTCACTTTGACAGATGATGTTTGGACGCCATTACTAACCAGTCCTGCCAACCTGAAAAATTAACTCAGAAAAAATCACAATTTTTTTTAATTTAATTTGAAACCAAATAATATTAAATCAATTTGTAATATAATATATTTAATCATTAATACGAATTCTAGCGTATAATCCAAAAATTCTGAATAAGTAAAACTTCTGACATTTCCTGAAAATATTTCCAAAGATTGCAAAGATTACGCAATAGAATTGCAATATACCGCTAAAATTAGCAACTAGCAGTTGTCTTCATCACCTAGCCAACTACTAAGTTCTCAAGTCTTTGCTTCATACGCATCTCCATGATAGTGCGAAATCTGTTTTAACTTCCTTACGACTTCTACTTCCCGAAGCCTGTTGGCAATTAGCTTACAACAGAAATTAAACACAATTAAGTGGAAAAAAAGTAACAAATTTCACACGACCAAAGAGACCACAGAGAGACCACCTCAACGTGCGATAGGAATCAAAAAAAGAACATCCAACAGGTACATAGGTTGCAGCTTACAAAAACAGAAGCCAAACAAACCAACCAACCAAACAACCAACCTCTGGGACAATACAACACCTGGGAATGACTTCCATCACCTGCAGAACAACCATCGAGCTAAAATGGTGTGAAAAACCGCAAAAACGATTAGAATCACAACAGCACAGTAAAATGCAAACCCAACAACGTGGGTAATTACATTTCGGGAAGTCGACGTATTCGAGCCGCTTGTATAGTTGAACTTTAATTGCCCCTCAACCGGGAAAGTTCTAGGAATGAGAAGACAAACCATCACCAGCTTTTTGAATGGCCAGTCGACACGGAGAGTGCTGTGTTCATAATTACTTCTACCTATTCAAAGTCATATGGATAGTTCTCATGTGGAACTGTAATTTGGAGGAAATACAATTTTACTACACCGTTCTATGGCACTTCCTGGACTACTGCATTCGACCCACAAAAAGTCGAACAATATTCGGGAAATAAAAACAAAAAAAAAAAAAAACAACAATCTCATAAAAGACAGAGCGGAACGCTTGTATCGCTGCCGCAAAACATAATTGAACATCGTGTTCTTGGGCCTACCTTTGTGGGCCAAACAATGCCGAGCCCTCCTTCAATTGATTGGAACACGAATTTCTACTCCGCGGCGGCGCGGCGTGGCAGACCGTAATTTGTTACACAAGTGGATTGCATGAAAAATTAAAAGGGAATCAAAAGGCAAACACACCGAAGCTTGGGAAATCCACAGCCAGCGGCTGGCAATACAATCAGTGGGATTTTCTACGTGTGCACTGTCTTTTTGGACAGCACCGGGGAGCACCCACAATCGTAACACTGACTTGGTTGCAACTTGTTTGAACTCTATTATAGCTGTCTATCTGTGTGGCTTGAGAGTGGTCGTCTTTTCTTTTTTTGGGGTGAGAAACCTTTCCCGCAGATTGGTCGTGTGAACACGTGAAGGCTTCGGGTGTATACATATATAGTAAAACTCCACTCGACGAACTCGGGCATAGTTCCTCTATTTAAGTATGCATGTGGAACGAGGAATCACGATCTCTCGACGAAACTATTGACATTTACTCACTTCGAAGGTTGGTGACTCGTCGTAATTCGTATTGTACATGGAAACGGTTCAGGTATAGGAATTGATCAAGGCAGGAGGGGGAGGCTGGCTGCTCGCTGGTGTTTGAATAAATTGTTGAATTTCAAATTACTTGAGACTGTTTGTTAATTGTTGGTTGTTTGCTTTTGTAATTGATTTGGACGTGAATGAGAAGCAATGTTTGTTTGGATTAGTGACTTGAATTTAAAGATGATGCTGCGAGACCTGATGCGATACAATGTGGAGGTGGCGGATGACTCGTTCGTTTGTGGCCAGGAAGACATGTTCGACTGGTGATGGAAAATTTGCTTTCAACACGAGTTACTTTCGATGGGGTTTGGACTTTCTATTATTTGATCAAGTGTTGAAAGGAAATAGAAATGGAAATTGTATTTATTTGAAGTAGGAAATTGACTTTTCAATATGCTGTTTGGTTAGGAGAATGCTAGGGCTGTTTTTCATAAAACCTGCGTCAACCCGACTTCTTACACTCTATTTACTAATGAGTGTCTTATATGTTCGCAATGAGCCATATTAGCAGGGTGGAATATGAAGATTGACACTTTTTTGATTGGCAGTTTGTTTCATTGTATATCTCCTTTTCTGCGATTCGAGAGAGATCGCAAAGTTTTAGCAGATTCAGAAGCCAAATAGCTATATCTACAATTGGAAGACTGACAGCTCCTGAGGAGTGAAACATATACTTCATGGAATTCACGGCAATAAACCTCGACAGCTTGTCAATAATGCAAAAATTCTTGAAAATTCTATCCCAAACTTGGATAGGTCGACTTGGTCATACAACCGAAGTTCCGATGACAATGCATGAGTTAGAATAGGTATCCATATGGCGGGAATTCTATACAATTATAAACACAGAGGCTAAGGATGTCAATCACAAGATTTGAGCATCGAAATAAAGATTATTTTCTGGGGCCATCCGCCGTTTTACCAAAGGCATTTACCCTTTAACTGTCCGAGGGCCCACAATGTCTTAGAACTTTTCGGTTCAACATGCAATCTAGTTCGGCCACTATACTAATTTGAGACAAACGTCCTAATCGCTTCTTTCACACAATCACGGTCCTTATATCGAGGTGGGATCTTAAAATCACTCTGCGCACTAGTGCAACAAAACGCTACCGAGCGACTTAAAACACTTCAAAATATACTTATGCCAATATTCCAACTGCGGTGAAAAATTAAAATAGTCCTGGCTCTAACTGCAAAGTACTTTTTTGAGAGTGGAAAAACTCCAATCGTAATCTCTGTAACATTCCAATCGAACTCTGTACGATTCTTCCTATAGGAAATTACTTCCTTCATCAAGTTGAGCTAATTAGGACTTAGCTCTTCTTCCCGTTGCTGAATGGCCTAGCGGGATAAGTGACCTGGACACTGATCCTTGCTAGTACTCGCGCTGGAATGGGCATAGATTTTGTTGTGATAGACACCACAAAAAGTCTGTTTAAAACAATTTTTTTCATTAATGGTCCTTCAAGCCGGGTTATGAGTCACCGAAAGATTGAAACAATAAACACAAGACTTTCAATGACAGTGTTTTCCTTCGTCGGTAGTCAGTGTCTCATCGAAACTCCAACACATAAGTATAGTCGTGAGCTTCTGAGTTTCCATGTCAGTTAAAACCGGCACAAGATTGCCGTCAAATCATCATTTCAAATGATCGATTATTCTACAATCCGAGCAGCGTGCCAGAAATCATTTGTTAAACTACTACATTCCGCTGATCTAACAATTCTCTCATCTCTGTGAGCATCAATTAGCAAACAGAGTCTTCGTCACGTAAATACAATCCTCGAAAACGTGATCTCCCATCATATTATCTCATCGCGTACACAATACAACAAAGTTAATCCAATTTACCAGTCATAATAACAAGTATAATGGATTACGCAACCAACTCAAATAAAAAAAAATAAATACAATATCCACTTCAACAACAAATGTCCAAACAAGGAGACTGGACCTTTTCCAGTCTACTGAACACACACAAGAGCCAAAGTGAACGCATCCTGTATAACGCCAGTGAAAAAAGGGGACAAGAATGAGGTCAATAATAATCAAAACACATTTTGTTTCTCTCTTGTCTTTCATCCGGTTGGCAATACAAAAAAAAAAGAAACAAAATAAAATAAACAGAATCAACAATAAGCAGGGAAGAAAAAGGGAAAGGTGTGTATCAAATCATTAAGACAATCGTCCAACAATGAGTAAGTATAACAAAAGAACACGATCCACAATGCTACCAAAACACATGTGAACACTGAACCCCGATCACACAAACGTGTAGGAAGCAGAGAAAACCGATCCGCGAAGAAGCCAAGCGAATGTTAAACAGAGCCAAACAACTCTAAGGAACCAGAAACCAAGTGTAGGAACAAGTTTTCCATCCATCTATCGCGCCTCTCTGCAGCTATTCTGTGAGTCAAGTGCCACAGGGTTCGCATAAAAGGCCAGTGATATTATTATTTCGTTTTGTGTTTTATTTTAACTGACCATTTTGGCACACACCTTGCCACAGTTGCCACATCCCAAAGATAGCTTGATCATGATAATGATGATGCTCATGTTGGATGTGACCATTGAATGGTGGTTGGCAATGGCAGCGACGATGTTCATCATCACCTATGAGTCGACTTCAAGTGAGTCTGGTCCATCCATGGAGATGTACATATATGAATTGATAGCAAAGAGCGCGCGCGTGCGCGCTCGCTCGCGATTGGGATAAAGCTTTCAATTGAGGTACGAAATTGAAATATGACTTAATGATGTCATAATAATGACAGATAATTTGTGCCTTTCTTCTTGTTCATCTGAGACAGAGAAGCGGCTTTGATTAATTGAAGAAGCATAATTTATTGCGCTTGGGATATCTGAAGTAGTATGGTATGCAAATTACACGAAATGATACGGCCAACATGGCCATGACGAGTGGCCAAGACATTAACACTGAAAACAATTCGATTTGATGTTGCTGGGTATAGTGTGATTGGAACACCATAAAGATGTCAATAATGAAATATTATTCGAATGATGAGATGGATTCAATTCAATTTAGTTCAGCGTCAGAGTCAGAGGTAGATGAAGAAGATGAAGAAGTAGGAAACCGGTTGGGTGCTTTGAAGAAGATGATGACAGGCAAACTGGTATTGCATATCCTCTAAGGAATATTTAAGATGTACAGAAAATAAAAAGTATCTTTACACTTCCTGGTGCAGGGAAATATTAATGCGGTGATTACATTTTGTTGCATTTTCGTCTTTTTTTTGCAATGGAAAGGGCTTGTAGTATTGATTTTTAATGGGGTTACTTTGTTTGTGTGGATTAAAAAAGTCCAACGACGACAGGTTTTTGCTTTGGGTGGAGTAGCTTGTAAGATCACTTTGTCTTGGTGTCCATATGCTTGGTTGTAGCAATTAGAGATGTACTCTCTTTTGCGATCAGGTCAGTTGCGCTTTGAAGTTTCAGAGTTCAGTGCTAAATGTGCCCCAACAAATGTTATCGGAAATCACATCAAAAGGTTTGCGTTAGCAACTAAAGATAACCCTTATTTGGTTTTGTAAACGATTATTCTTGGCATATAGCAGGGATGGGCTAATGAGGTTCTTCTTGTTGTCTTTTAACAAGAAATATGTATAGACCACAGAAACTACGACTGGCAAGTGTATCTCCCTGTTCAGATTTTAAAGCGTCGTCAATGTGGAAAATATACCTGCAGCTATTTCAACTTCTAGTTATCTATATAAATCAGCGTTTCTTCGGAGCATTGACCATGCTCTGTACAGCTTCACTACAGCCTTATCCTGCCATTTTGTTATTCACTTTTTGTTTGAACTGCATCATCTGCAAAAGTTGCTATACTGATTTCTCCACTACTTAAAAGTAATAGAACTGGACTGAGAACCCTACATTATGGTACACCAGCTTGAAATGTACTCTGTTTTTTTTTGAAATTCTAAAGAATCGTTAAAATTTATTATATATATTATTATTACTTGGACAACGATATTGGGCGATATAAGATTGCAACGTTAAGTGATTTGCCAAGCTTTGAAATTATTACTACCTCCGCGAATTTCCCCATTTATAGCAGGGATGTAGCATTTATAAACTACGCTGGTTTTTTATTAAACCTTTTTTCGGAAAATTTTTAAGAATATTTCCCTAAATCGAATCAGAACCTCGGGTCTTGTTTTATTTTAATGTTTTTTTTTCCTTGAGCTTATATTTTTATCAGTCTTCAGGATACGTGTTGTAAGGGCATTGTTCCATTTATCAGGCTTATTTTTCAATGATTTGTATGTTATGTGTTCAATGTCAACTGTGCTAGTTCGACATGTAAACCTATTACCCCAACCGCCATGCTGTCCTTAAAGTAATGCTGTCGCCTCTCTTTATTTTGGTTGGATGGACGAAAATCTTTCATATTGAAGAGATATTTCTATGTCACAGGGGGATTCGGATCGGCTTTGCCGTCTGCAAACACATTTTTTCTCATCTCTAGGTCTTTCTGTTCGTGTCTTGTTGCCTTAACATGTTCATACTTTTTTTTTAGCTTTTGGGTGAAACTTTCCAATGTTGTTTCGGGTCCCTGGAGTAGCACCTCTCTTTTTACTTCATCGATTAGTTTTGGCTTTTAGGCTACGTTGGCTTTAAAAAAATTTGAAGAACCTTATGATTATTGCCCAACACTCTGAATACCGTTGTGCCGGTAAGATTATGGCTTCATGGCTAAAGCCCTGAACTTCTAAGCGCAAGAATTGAAATGAGAGGTTATCTTAAGTTTGTGCTTCAATATCGAGTCTTCTGTATGATGTCGCAATTGATGATCTATTCCAGGCGATGGGAGTGATAATTCTATAGGAGTTGTCCGGGTTATTTGCAGTATGCTCGATGTCAAAAAGCTGGTGTACGATTAAGGTTTAAATATCCCAGTTACTTTACTGATTTGTTAAAGGAAGAAAGTACTTATCAGCAGTGTCCAAAAGAATTCTCTTAAAAGCACTACATTCTCAGAAATCATACAATTCCATGAAAAGTATGTATCTTCTTAGGAAAAAAGAATGAAACAAATCTAGAAATTTAGAAGTTGTAAGATATAAAATTTGCAGGATTTTCTATTGGGTACTGTTGTACCAAAAAGCATTAGATGTTTTAGTTTTAAGATAAACAATTTTTAAATCTCTTTTCTTTCGCATGCGAAATTTTGACTTTTATCAAAAAAAAGGCTTAATAAACATAAACATACCAATAAAACGTATCCTACCAATAATAAACAAAAAATGTTTTCGCATAAGAATGCGGAGAAATCCATAGATCTTAGATAATGGGGAAAACATTGATGAAAGTATCTAATACAATTTAGAAAATCAAAATCAAATAAAACTACCAAATATTGATTAATATCTCATGAAGCATACCAAAATGGGGTTCACTTTTGCTTGGCTTTTAGCTCAAATAGTTTCTAAAATATAGCCCCTTAGGGCACAGAAATTCACAACAAAGTACAACATAAGAAAAAACAAACAAACAATCTCTTGTCAATCACTTCAAAAGAAACCGCAAGTGTGTATGTTAGAGGCAAATTCGTAGAATTTCCATATCACCTCCTGTCAACAGCAATTGAAAGAAATCTCATCGCAAAAGAAAGTTCTCAATGATCGTCTTATATAACTGAGTTTTGTGGCTTGTGCCAGATTTGAGTTGAACTTAAGTATGCCATCGTCATAACTCGTTCAACCATTGCAATGGTATGGTGTAGGACTTCGAGGCGGGATAGAAAGTATAAATCGATTTTGTACCTTTCTACTGATCTAATTTACATTCTCTTTTGGTAAAATTTCCTTTCTTTTGGCTTCCATTTAATTTCATATTTTCTTAGACTTAAAAAAAAGAACGAGCTCCTTACTAACGATTCATTTTATTTTCTATTTTACAGATACTTCAATTTATAAATCATCGGTAAGTTACACGCTATCATTTTCAGAGAAAAAAAAGTCTCCTACTGAAATGGGAACCCTCTGGCTAACCATCTATTATATCATTAAACCGTCTCCAAGTCGCTTGATATATTAACTTTGACTCCCATATAACTACAGCCTGCCAATTTACTAGCAGTAGGTACCTTCATAGTTTGTATTTTTAGCTAAGCCGAAACATAATAATTCAAATGACAATGTAATCGTGTGCGCCTCGAGTATAGTAGTATTCCGCGCCACCATGTCCTCATAGCCCAGCTACCATGTCATAATTCTTAACCGAAACATTATAGAGTTCTCATTGCCATCAACCCGATAGCTAAATGCAATTTTACAACACACGAAACCGCGTGCTTGATGTTTTATCAAATTGCTCCACGTCTACCATGTCGTTGTCATCGTCGGCGGCGGCGGTGGTGGCGGTGATGGTGGTGGTGGTGGTGGTGGTGGTGATGACGGAGGGAAATGTGTTTTGTTTTGTCTAGAATTTGCTGCAACCTAGAGGCATATCTTAAGTCATTCTGTATTTCTTATTTTAGCTTCTGTTGTAATGTAATGTTTTCATTAAGTCATTCGCATTCGCATTCGTATTCGAATGCCTACATGCAGATACTTTTGTATTCTTTGTCACAGTGGCTGCTGCTACTGCTACTGCTACTGCTACTGCTACTGCTACTGCTGACGATGCGATGATGACGATGTCGTTGTGGAAGTAGACACAACCCCGATGGGCGATGACGATGACTTCAGAAGCTAGTGAAAGCGTGTGAACGTAAACTGAACTTGAGCAATGACTTATATCTCTGTCACAAACAACAGTCTTGTGGCTTTGAAACTAAAAATAGAAATGAATTGGTCTGAGCGAATATATAAGAGAACCTGCACGCCAGAGGCTGCCAAAGTGCCAAGCCAATAGATGATGACTATGGTTGGAGTAGGAGATGTAATTTGAGATCCCTTTGTCGATTTTATAGATACACGTATCTGTCTGGAGGGCTTTTGACAGCGCCACTGAAAGAAGATGCCTGCAATTGGAGGCAACAGTCGGGATGACAAAATTGGGTATAGCAAGAATTGCAGTAGAATTGGGTAAAGCAAGTGGATTGAGCGTTTTAGATTCAAATAGATGCAAAATTGTCACATTTTTCAAAACAATCATTTTTCAGCTAAGTTGTTTCGAAAATTTTGCGAATATTTCTTGAGTTCTTCATTGAGATCAACAAGAATCCACCTTGGAACCAGGACATCATTTTAGAAAGTTAATGCGATTTTTCGATCTTAGGTATCTTGAAGTTGAAATCTAGGCCTGTGCCAGAAGAAAGACACAAAGATAGAGCTTACGTAAGGAACTTTCTGAAATTTAAAGAAGCAGGCTTCAAATTTAGTTGAACGTGCAGAGAGGTTTAAAGCTGCCCCTTGTATTTATTCAGCCGTCACATTGCGGCTGCGGTGCTAGTTTCATGCATTTCTTCTTTAGCTGTAATGGCGTAAAGCTTGTTTCCCTTCTTAAAAAATATAAGGCGTAATCGCGCATACGGTGTGCGAAGATATATTTTTTCACACGTGAAACGGACATGCAATTAATTTCCGACTACGAACTATAAATTTGAGAAGCTTCTCCTGATACCCTGATGACACTGCCATTGCATCCAGCTTAAGCTCGCTTAAAATCGTGTCTCAAATTGCAAACCATACTATATTGGAGCAACTCCTTTGCTCAGTAAATTGATGCCACTAAGCAGCAAACATCGTCATCATCATCATCACGATATCTGATGCCACATCGCGGCAAATCATCAGCGTCACAATATGCCTTTCATATTGCAATGCGCACATATATGCCCACAAGCTAATTGCTGTCAGTCTGTGGCCTATAAAGTCATTGAACCGCTTGAACCTACACGCAGTCATTTTAGGTTTCCAGCACGAGTGGGTTTCGAATAGCGCTGTGTCGTCGCAATTTCGTCAAAAAAATAATTTACAAAATAAGCACTAAATTGAGTGCTGTCTGCGCGCGTAAACAGCAGGTGCGCTCAAACCTCCATAAAATTGTGACTCATACTCATACATATGGGTAGTGGATACTTTCTTGCAGTTCATTGACCAGCAAGTACCTACTTCAATCGAACTTCTATTTTTGGGAGGAGCATTATCCACACAAGTGAGTTGGCGTTGCTACACTCTATTTCAAAACAAATTCATCTCAGATGATCATATCGAGGCAACGAACATAGCCGGAACATGACACTTCCAGCTGAGGCACAGACACACGGTTATACCTAATCATCAATCACACGATATGGCTGGACGGCGGATAGCGAAATAAACTCAACTTGGACTTGGACTTGGACTTCCTTTAAAAGGAGCTTGTCCACAGGCGCCACCGTGTACATATTATTGTTTTTTTTTTAATTTCTCTTTACTTTTGTAACATTTTGTATTTGTTTCTGCGCGCCGGCCATGGCCTTTTCCAGAGAACCCGCATGATCATCATCGCGCCTTGATCATCACAGAAGTCACCTTGGTGGTAGTAAGTAACTACCTAATTCCGACTAACGTGGATAATATTTTTCTTTCTTTAGAGGAGAGCAAGAACAAAATGTTGCACGTTGCTGTATATATGTATATCCTTGAGATAGTCGCTCGCAGACCATAAGAGTTTTTCTATTACAATTTTAGAGGTCGCACATGTTTGGCTTGACTTTGTTTTATATTTCTCGTTCGCTGGTGCAGCGGACTTTTTATTCGATACAAAATGGGTTGCCTTATAAACAAAACATGACCATAGATATACTTGTTTGGATATGTGATTGTAAATGGAGGCACATCAGAGCGGCAGTATATTTACTTTTGCCATTGCAAGTTGTTAAAGGCTTAAAAGTAAGAAATATTGCCATCGATTCGGCGTACATAAATGGGACATGTTAAGTGTGGCGCGAGCTTGATAATGGTAGGAGATTAGGCATGTGGTTGGATAAGTTAGTAATTGTTTTTTTTTAAGGTTTTATCGCTGAATGAGGAAATTAAAATTTAGTCATTGGAAAGGAATGGAAGTAGATGTACCGTCATTGGAGCACTATAGTATCATTATGGAATTGTTTAACCGAATATTAGTTAAGCTACTACCTGTAGTTTGTTGAATGCTTTTAAAGTTTGGCTATTTGCCTGGCATAAAACACGAGCACTAGAAGGAGTACATTTAAGGGTCTGTGAGAAATTAGGTATAGTAGGTAGAGGGTCTGATGGCATGTTTTGATGCCAGGTAAAACTCAAACCCAACCATTGGAGTTGAGGACAGAAATGATGTCGTCCAACCCAATGTCTTAGGTGTGCAAAAGGTCATCAAATAATAACTTCCCCAGCGTGCGAAGCCTAGCCATAGCTTAAGCAGGATACTCGCCAAAAAAAATTAAACACAGGGTCTTCGCAGCTTCGGCAGTGGTTGTTTTGGTTGTTTGTCTCCTGCTATTGAGGAGAATGTCAGTAAGCCTAAAAATATGTAGTCCGATCGTTTTCATTTCACACGTAATGGCATCTCCCGAATATTTTCGTACCTGTTGTGATTGCCAATAGGGAAATACAATTCTATCGACGTACAGCAACGCTCCAAAGTTACAATGTTTAACATGGCTTCATTATTGAGCTGGCTTACCCGTCGGTAAGGTAAGTTTGAATGTTTTGGTAGCTAAAGCATAATTCCTCTGATTCGTGCCATTTGTGGAAATAATACATATAACATTATGCGTCAAATAACTCCAAGACCTTCTCTCGTTATATACAAGCTCTATTCAAGATAATCGTGTGCACTACGACTGTGCCAATTGTTTATTCTAGAAGATTGAAACTAAATTCGGAGCAGGGCGAAACATGTTAACAATTCATTTCCTGGGTTCCTATCTGATAGAGATTTTTCCGACAATTTAACCCGTTTACATGATCTATTCGTCCAAATCGAAGCTCAACCCAGATTTTCGTCGACATCGAATTGAGATGACACACAGCCTATTCAGTTTCGATTCGATTTGGGTTCATATGGTGTAGAATTGAGTTCGAATTTAATCTCTCGCACAAAGGAATTAATTTGACGTACATACATTTATTGATTTCGTTCATTTTATGTTTTTCAGGTCTCGTTCAATCAAAGTATGTAGTATGTACATATTTGGATGATGGGATTGTGATTGGTTCCGTTTTTTTCGTTGCGTTTCGGTATCGTTCATTCTCACTACATATTGCGTTGGCAGTGTGTTTGAAAGTTCAAAGGGATTGAAAACGGAATCGATTGATTTGGCGTGAATTATGTGATCATCTACTTTTCAATCACCAATTCATTTCGAGTGATGAATAACAAACATTGAATAGCTCCAGTTTGCATAGAGCAAATATTGGTCTCAGTCGACTATCTGCAAAACTACTCATCTGTGGTTTTAACATAAATGTGAATCATTCATTTTATTGACATATTTTTGCAAGAAATAGACTTGCTAGACATTTCCCAATGAAGAACAAAGTAATTTTAGAAATGTCACTGAGAAATAGTTATAGAACGAATGCAATGAGCATTGTATAACCATAACAAAGCTTACTTGTATATTACCATTAGAAATCCATTAAAGGTTATCAAGAAAACATTCCTAATCGATCTTTAAACGAAGATGTCACTTTTTAGACCTCTTACGTTACTCATTACCGCCCATTATACTATACCTACCATAAATTAAGAAACAATTTTTCTTGATTTATGTCTTCAGATACGGGCGCGATTCCAGCTATTTAATATATTCCTAGTCTGGTTTTCATTCTTGAAAAGCTTTCCTCACATCTTCAATGATAAATCCTCCAGGGATCCAGTTACCATTACCACTATCGTTTTTATTACATCCATCAGCAAGCACGTTGTGTTTTTTGTTTTTTTTTTCCTCATATCCTTGATTGACATCAATGTTCATGTTGATGGCATGCGACAGCTGCTTCTTGAAATGAATGTTTTCCTGAGAGACAAAACTGAGGGGAAAAAAAAGAAGTTATTATTAGATTCATAAGATGAATGAAATGTGCAAATAGAAACAAGAAATGCAACACGAGCAACAAAAAATAGGAAAAAAAAAATCAATCCTACTAGAACGAAGAGTGGACACCTCTGCTTCTGCCCAGTGACGACTTAATAAAAGTTAAATTTTATACCTTTGCACCTCCACGATGCTATGCTACATGGATTTCTCTGCCTGGACTTAGGTATTTATCTAATTAAATGGAAACAGTACAAGATTTAAAAGAGATACTGATGGAATACCTCAAGGCATCAACATCAGAGAAGAGGATGTGGATGAGGATATCTCTAGTAAAACTTCTCATATTCAAGGATGAAGAGAGTGTTGAATGGGACTTGCTTGACTTGGTTAGGCCTTTAAAATATTTGCTGTTTGTTTTTTTGCGCTCGCCTCCCTCATTTGGTATTGAATTCCCTATCACTGACTTGGCATCTGAAATTCTCGAGTAAATCATAAAATTTCTGATCTATGACAAGATCGGTTATTTTTGTTTGTTTCTTTCTTTCTTTCGCGGAGGTATCTACGTACGCAACTCTCCCAGAGTGGACACAAGATACAAGAGTTACGACTCATTCATTTCATTGGTTATGTGTGTGGACCGGTTTCGATAATTGTTGGTTAATGGTCTAAATAGCGTGAAGTAAGTGGAATCGGTATGAAAAGAGGGGAATTCACCGGGAGTAATTTAAGTTTCACGTCATAAATGGTTAAAAAATTACATTTATTAACTTGCAATTATAATTGGCCTTTGAAGTAGTTACTGCAGAAAGGTGCTGTCAAAGATGAATTTAAATTATTTATGAAGTAGGTAGGTACTGAATGGGATCTGAGAATGGTGAATGGTTTTTTTTTTGGACATCGCGAGGCAGAATTCTGTGCGAAATATTTAAAAGAAAATAAGAACGCTTTGTTGGCACAATGTCTGCCTGACACTATAAAGTGTCACCATAATTCACTATATATGTGTCTAAGCTGCTTCGCTGTTTGATTTTCAGGGCATTGACACTTCCCTGATAACCTATTGAAGTAAGCTTCGTTAGTACTTCTTTACTTCCTCAGCAACGTTTCTGGTCCCTGCATTCATCATCAGAAAGTCCTTTGCAGTTTTCAATTGACAGACATTTGGGCACCTTAAGTGAACGACAAATTGAGTACTCATCCACTTAGAAAATCGTATTGCACCACCGCCTTCATACCATTCACCTCCAGGCCTACTATTGTCTTGCCATTATCAAAAGATTAACGCGGTGGACTGAAGCTATTCCACTTATCGTTAAAAGAGCGCGAGATGAGTAAAACGTTTTCTGCTGATATCGGGTTCCTAGATTTGAAGCTAATTTTGCGATACTTTATTTTTATTCAGTTTAAAAAATCAAGCCTACCATTTGCAAGCAAACGGGTACATTTCCCCAACTATAGTGTAAATAGGATACAAATACGTCTCACGGTTTTTTTTCGAGCATTCGCAATCATCATCAGCAGAGTTTGTAAAGGCTTGCCTTTATTCTTGAATCTTTAAAGGCTTGTGTAGATCAGTTAGACCTATGCAACCTGTCAATTACGCGAAATCATTAGATTTCATTTGTAAAGATTTAAAAAAGATCTCATTAGTTTTTGTTGGAATACCTACTGAACTGAATGCTCTGACCCCGCATCACTTTATGCTTCGTTTAAATGTCTATTTGAAATGTTAGAGTGTGTCAAAAAGTTCTTCAAAATTTTCTAAAAAAAAACCAGAACCTCAAAGCTCAAAAAGACTTTAGTCGAAGCTTCAAGAAGTTCTTTTATATATGTAAGCTACAGCTTCAACGTCGTGATCCAAGACTTCAAGGCAGTCGAGAATGTCAAGAATGTTTTGACTTTTCATAAAAGTTAAAGTGCTCATCGAGATTCCTCTGTAAACCAACTTTAAAATTCGTCAGCATCCTATATCATTTGCTATATTCTTAAAATATTTAAAGACTCTAGTCTTAGTCTGCGTCCACAAAACAGCACATATAATTTATGTGTCATAAATCGATACTAGCACTTCACCTAAATACTGACTGAATTATTTTACTTTAAAATTAAAAGTACAAGGTTTACAGAATTGCACATACCTTTCCTGGTAAAATGTATTTGGTTTTTGTTTTGTTGTTTTCACATTTTACTCAGAAAAAAAGCATAACCGTTTTTTACCAGCAATTTTATGATTTCATTATTTATTGCGATATTAAAAATCACTGTAGGTATATATTATCTACCCCTTTTTATTGGGTTCGATAAGATCGATGTGCAGTCTTTAAGATTTCTAGGAAACTGGCATTACTTATCGAAATGAATAAAATAAATTTCATTGGTGAATTGTAGAGAAGGTTTTCCTTTGGTTTAATAACTATACAAGAACATTCATGCCTATTTTAATAGAAAGCAATATAAAATATCTAGAAAAAGCAGCACAAAATGGCTCAAAACAAGATTTACTTAAACTTTCCTGTATGTTAAACGTGGTTCAAGTGATTTATTTTAGGTCAACTTACATCAACGCTTAAAAATGACAAAAGGTCGACCAAGGTAATATTTTCGAAAAAGCGCTGACGGGACATGGATAGATTGGATATGATCGACGATTAATGTACTGGAAGGCTCATTGAATCCTCTTTAAATCGAGGTTGCTCTTTTTACGAGAAGGAGGAAATTGACTGGTTTGTCTTAACTGGTACTGAAAGGTGTCGCATTGCAGCTATCAAGAGGAGCAAAATATCTTCAAATAATTTTCGATAGCAGGTCCCAAGCATGTTAAGACGAAGACATCTAAGGGATTTTCGGCTTTCTGGCAGTGCATGGGTACATTTGAAAAAACATTTTTGGTTTGGGGGTTGACTTGCCTTATTTTGTAAAGACCAGGTAGAACGGTAGAAGTATGTGTGTCTGCAGTCACAGCTAAGCTTTCTTGGCACTTAAGGCCTTGCTCGATTTTTTAATCAGGAACTCTTTGAATTCAGTCGGAAGTCAGACTGAACTCTCTGAGTTTTGTTTGGGTTGGAAATTAGTTATCTGACGAATTTGGTCGTCAAGGTTCAGAGGAAGTTTTTGCCAAGCACTAGGCTTAAGTGATACTACTGTCTGTGATGCCACTTATGGGGAAGGCGATGACACCGCCAACGATCCCCTTTGTAAATGCCCTGTCTTTGCTCGAAAAAGCTTTCACATTTTAGGTACTTATGAAGTGCGTGCCGAATATGCTAAGCCTTCTCGGCTTTCTGAAAAATTCAGGTGAATAACTGAAGTAATGCCAGCATCTGTTACTGCCAGAACCTGAGCTTGGAAAACCTTACTGTAGTCTTGATTAAAATAATTAGTTTGAGGAATGCGCAATAAAATTCTGCACCAACGCTAGTATTCATCTTGCAGAGATCTGTACATACTGACATTTTTGGTCCCATACACGGTCGCTCTATCTCGCGTGAAAGTAGGTGACGAATGTAATTGGTGACTTAAACAGCTATTTAACTTCACTGTGATTCAATAGGGATTTTATTATGCTTTCAGTCGTATACTCGGTGTACTTAAGTCCTAAACGACTACAATAATTTTGGTGAATATAACAGGATTCGAAGACAATAGTGTAAGTATTTTTTTTTGTTGAACTGATGGATACCATCTGAGATATACAGATATAGATAAATCCAATTTGTATAATCCATAAAAAGTAAATGCAATACATGACCTGCGAACGGGACACTTCTCGGGACAGAGTTTGAAAACTGTTCCGGAAAAAGCGTGACATATTATAACAACGCTAACCTACTTCACAAGTCGGTAAAACTTCAATGCGAAAGAACTCGATCACGAACGATCCTAATAGCTAATAACATCATTCTTCATTAAGTCATTAAATCGCATTTAAATCTCCTTCAATCAGTAAAGAAAAATCCTCGTACAAAAACTAAATTCAACTCTCAACAGTTCCTGGGAATTAGGTAAAATTACTTAACAACCTCACACACGTGGCATGAATAAAAAAAAACCTACAGTCAACTCAATTAAGACGGAAATGTCGACAAAAAATCTGTTTTTCTCTTTCTTTATCCATAATTGCACAAAATATTTATTTAAATTATCTCAATTCCATCGGTCATTACCAATCCGGTTTTGACTTGTAGGTATAGACTGACTGTCTTATTCTCCTCTGTTCACACTGTAACAGAAATAACCCGATTTTGTACAATAATTAAATGTTTAACGATTACGACTTTAAACTTTAAAAGTATCTCACATGCGACGGGTGGTAGCAACTAAGTGTACATAAAAAGAAAAGGCATATCTTCATGACTCACATATCTATATGTGTGAAGTTCATTTATTGATACATGACAAAAAAAAATATCTACATTCGTCTGTATTTTTTACAAGAATCATGTTTGAAACAAGTAAACAACTTCATTAGAGAGAGAGTCATAGGTTCTGCTGTTGAGTTTGATCTTTCTGCTTTTATCCAAAGCTTGTTACTCTTGCTCACGTGGTGATTGGCTAATAGTAGTGCCGGTAAATTACATCATCGTTACGCAATTGGTCGGTGTTTTGTTTTTAAGAGAGGAACAATGAGGTGTGCTGTCTACTTTAACTTTTTAAGGACTTTTGGAACATACAATGTTGCTTATCTGATTAGCAACATGGTGACTGGGGTAACGATTTGTTAAATAGTTTGTATCAAATTTGTCTAATGACTAGTTGTGCGTCGTGTTTTAATATTAGAGCGGGATTTAATCATAAGGTGCGCCCAATTAGACACTAAATTTAGTCTTAGTGAACGTTCCAGTGTTCATAATTGGTCGGTAGTATGCTTGAGGGTAGTGGGTAAGAGCTAGACCAGTTTAAATTAAATGGGTCTTTAGTAGTCTGCTGTTTTTCTCACCATAAATTATTCCATTTTAGCGCTGAGAGTGGTCATTTGAATATACATTTTCAATAAATAAAAAATATTTTAAGACATTCACATTTAGACCCCCGGGGTTCCGACTCTCGATCCCTACTGTATCCTATCATTCTATGCGATTATATTTTAAATTGTACAGACTAAGATTTGGTCATGCTTGTATAGTTTCCATAGGTTCCGGAGTATGGGCGATATATTCTTTATTTAAATAGCCATGGTCAATGTATGCGTTTATTTGGTTGTAGTAACTCGTAAAGATTTTTGTCCATTTCCCATGACAAGCGTCCATATTTCTTTTACATCTACGACGTCAATATGTTGCTAGCTATTTATTGGGACTAGCTTGGAGCGACTGATGATGTGGAAATGACGTATATGAAACCCATTAGCTGAACAGATTTGTTGAAATGTGTCTGCTCGCTTCAGAATGATATTGACGAAGCCACATTATATAGGCTTTACTTGTTTAGAGGACTACTTAGAACTACTAGCCTGCCTTGAAGTCAGTTCAGAAATGGTGTTGCCTGAGACAATTTGAAATGTTTTCCATTTTAATTCGGGCGAACCTCATTCCTGATCTTAACTTTTAATGTGGCGAACCTATTTCTAGTCCGAATGGTAAATTGGGGAAGCTTCTCATACCAGATACTACTCTTGGATTTTTTTCAAACTTTCACAATGAGGGCACCGACAAACTTAAGATGGTGCTGGAAAGACTTAGTCCAACACTGAGGCACAGTGCGCACTCTGATGTTGTATGGACGGTGTAAAATGTCTGCTTATTTCAGCGAGATATGATCCGCATTTACTGATCACAAGCTTCCGACTCTGCTTCATCCATACTGTTCCGCTTGTGGGGTTCATCTCAGGGTTGCTCACATTTGGTAGATTTGTATTTATTTTGCATAGTCATGCACTTTATTTTTGTGACATAAGCGGTGACGAATACCTAAAAATGTGTATTAGAAGATTTGGTCGGGTTTCCAACTGCGACAGTTTTTGTACGAACTCATTTTTAAAATCTTTTACATTCAAACGCAACAAAATCCAACACACAATGAATAAGGTGGCAAACTACTTGAACCGAGAGCAAGTTGTAACATTTATGTTTCGTAACCGAATTTAGGGCAATGAAATCTGTCAAAAAAACTATCTTTTTGTACAAAACGCAATTTTAATGTTTATTAATAGTCTTTGAAAAAACAAAAAAAAAAATGCCAAATGCTATTTGATTTTAATCGGCAAGATGGTTTGAAAGTTCAATACCTGCTGTGACCTACATACCTACATTGGCTTGGCTCTATGTTCGCCGCAACTTCTTGCCTCACTTCAGAGTCTCAAGCGCAAACTTATAATTTATTACTCAACAAAATAAACAACCGGCGTCATACAAATTGCATTTTAAGTCAGTTAATTAAATATGTACATACGTATAAGAAAAAAACCCACCATCAGCAAAAAACTGATCTATGATCGGCTAAGGCAGAGAAAAAAAAAACATAATTCCATTAACACCAATTGCTATTGCTACTTCGCGGCGGATCTCTCCGTATATTAAGTGTTCAACTAGTCTAATCTTTGGCACAAGGTGGCAAAGTAGCAACACAAAAAAAAAACAACACGACCCTCTAACCACAATTTAAACGTCTCGTTCCTTACTCAATAACAAGATAATAGCTCCAACTACACACATGCCTTGCAGTTTAAAAATACCTATACAAAACCTGCCCATGATGAGGTACATACATATGTAGGAAAAAAAAGCACAGTACCTACACTTCTATCGCCAATCTAATAACAATAATAATAGTTTAAACAATTTCAAATCGGACAAATTTGCGAGACCAACCGATGAGAATATGTTTCCCTGGAAGCAGTGTGCGACGTAGTACTACCGAAACTCCATAGGAAAAAAGTAGTATTCTCAACTTCACGTAACTATGCGAGAGACCGTATGAAATTACAGCAAATTACCGGATGTAATTGGCGGTCGTGATGAATCAACATCGCAACACACAACATCGAGTGATTTATTTTTTTTGTGTGACTGTACACTGCGAGTAATTTCACAAAGTATGCATTCCACAATCCAATCGTCGTCGCGCGTGAGCTATGTGTTCATACATATAGCTGAAGGAAAAAGTATTAAAGTAACTGTGCAGCCCTGCGGCACTTCATCAAAGTCTTCAGAATTCTTTCTATTCGGATTGCGTTGGAGAGCGCGTGTGCGCCAGAAAGAACAAAAAATGTCATCATGAAGCACCGTTTCATAGTCATAATAGTACCGTAATTTTCTATCATCCAACGAAAGATACTGATACAAAGATACTAAATCACAGTGAAACTGCTAATTGATTGATTTCATTGATATGCACACTTTGCTTGATGTCTTGTTGGTTGGTTGACTACCACGAGAAATATCGGGGAGAGTAAAAGATACACAAAAGAGGAAGATCCGCCGGTTTATTTCGGTAAAATCTGATATTTTGATTACTACCTGTCTTAGAACAGTAGAATGAATGGGGCTTTTGGGCTAACCAATATACATATATCATTTTTACCGTTCTTTTGCTTTAATTCCAGCCATGTGTAAATGGTTGACATTAACTTTATAAGAAGAAACAGAAAAAAGAACTTATTAACAAAACACCAGTGGTGTATGTAAATATCTTTGACATTCGATTGGAAAGTGATGGGGACACTAATTGAGAACCTTGTGCTCCATTCGGTGGCAAGAATACTGAAATAGGTCGTAAGCTGCTTCACCATCGCGCGCCATTAATTAAATTCATGAGACATCTCGTGATAGTGATGTATCTATTTCTGTGGGATGTTAAAATTAATGCCAATACTGTTCGGGTTAATAGAAAAAAATTCAAATACATAGACATTGTTGAGTTGTGATTTTCTTGAGATTAGAGTGAATCCGCGAAATTATTGTTCTGCGATAACGAATGATTGATTTATTACAACTGGTTTGGATGAAAGTCTATTGTTTCGGAAATTGTCATTAAGGAAATTTTGCTGTAAATTTATAAATTATTCGGAAATATCTTACGTAAGAATGTGTGATTGATTTGTAAAAAACCTTCAGGGAAAAGCGAAATTTATTTCCAAGGCCAGTGAACATATGATCGCCCCAATTAATTATATTCTATCCTAAGGGTATTATGTATTCATTTTGACACCCTCCGTCTGCGACTAGACATAAATATTTGTGATCGGCGTTAGAAGTTATGCTAGGATTGTCCGCCCATTGGCAGTCTTGAAGGCCTTTTGATTATAGCTGGAAGGCTTACATTTGGAAGATATATATATATAAAGATATATACAATTTTGAACTAAATAAAACCCAATGAAGACTCGATTTGAAGGGCTCACTTTTTGACCAAATTGTGTTTTATTATAATAATATTATTGCTAGAGGCTATTGCCCAATCGTTTGATGTGGAAAAGTTATAAAAATTTTGTTGTTTTAATAAAATAGCTTACAGCTAATACTTATTGATTTATGTCGATCGTACTAAATATATTTTTTTGTATATACATAAGTACAATATGGAGTTAGCAAAACTCCATGCTTTGGGTTATGTATTTTTTCCGCATGATAAATTTTTAAATTGTTCGAGGGTTGCTACTTAAGTTATTAGATATAATATTTCAAAATAGTCTCATATTTTTAATTTAGCCTTTTAATTGTTAAGTTGGTTTATTCCACGTCGAAAAGCATAGAAAATTATTGCATGTAACTGTTCACGGCCCGATTCCATTCTATTTTACCAAGAAGAAATGTTTAAATAACTGTAAACAACACAAATAGTGATTTGTGTAACAAAACGTTCCGAGTACAATTACTATTAAAAATGTCAATTATTACGATGGCAATGTTTAATTTGATATATCCACACTGGTGTTGCTATATCTGAAGTAACATACCTCCGTACTTATGGCGGCTTAGGCTAGGTATGACAATTTGATTTTTTGAAACAATCTATTAATGATTTAGTAGTGATTTACTCATTATTTTGCTGTCAATCAGCCTTATTTGTCCCTGTATCTCTGAAACTAATTCAACTTCAAGAAGACCTATGTTTGGAAAAAATTAGTTGCATAAGTCTTTTATTTAGCAGTAGCCAATAATATGACTATACAGAAATAATGCTGCTTGATAATATCGGATTACGAACATTATTTTAATTAAATTTTTCTTTTTGTTTCAGATGCGGACTAACACTTACAAGTTTGTGCAGTTGCTTATGAGAAAAGGATCGTATAATGCAGCTCGAGTGCATTCAAATAAACTGGCATTCGGAATACCATTCGAAAGGGTTAAATTTAAATAGTCGATAGTAGTTGGTACTAATAAGTTAATTCGATGTTATGCTAGCTAACATCGCAACGTTATCTAGTTCCTTTAGTATCAAGTTAAATTGACTATAAATTTACACCATTTTTTTTGTAAGTTTGGTAAAGTCCGAAACCCTGTGACCAGGTAAAAGTGACACCGCACGAAAGCCAAAGAATAAGAAGGAAACAATAGAAAATTTAATACTCGCGAGTCCCTATCACCGAGATAAAGTTATGTGCAGTTTTTTAATGCGAAGGAATTAGCCTATCTCGTGCCAATTTAATTTGGAGTACTTGAATTCGCGCCGTCCACCTGTATTCCTCAATTGCGTGAAATTTCGCTCCGTTTGCGCCGATGTCTAATATAAGATGGGTTTGACACCCTTCTCGTTTCCGACCGTCCGTCTTTTTATACTCTGCTTTGCCGTTGGGGATAGTCCTTCCAATTGGACTAACTGGACCATTGGAAGTCTTCTAACGCGTGGTGATGTGTAGGCGAAGGTAAGCCTACCAACCGTAAGTTAAGACAGTTACCTAGTTCATTTGACCTGTATGGGTTGCTTCCCAAAAGCTCCCGAGAAGTAGACCAATGATTGATGTCACCTTGGCTGCCCCTCCACTTCTAACATTGGTAGGAGTAGAACAAACCGAATGGTTCTTTTTGTTGCCATACATTTTACTGCGACATTACTACCCTGACATTTACAGATATGTCTTAAAGTTAAATTTATGTGTTTTGAGTCTTAAAAGATAAGTTCAGTACTGGACAAACTTTAAACATCTTCACATACTTTCAATAATAATTTACTACTTCAATCAACAATTAATGTAAAAAATTGATTTCAGCAGTTCATAATATACTTTTCCACCGGACATTAGTTCTTAGCACAATTATATATTATTGACACAATTATAATCTTCTCATTAGAACTGATCTTCAATGTTGCACGTACCTGCGCAGCGCATACATGTTTCTCTGATCGGATTACACATTCCATGGTTATAATGATCGATAGGTACATTTTTCTCGGAATCCGAAAATAAAAAAAAATTGAATGCTCACGACTAACGTGGATTGAGAATTCCCCACAAAAATCGATCTGTTTTCTGCAATGAAAACCATTTTTGACACCAAAATAACAAGTGAATCAATTAATCACTTAAAATAATAAATGTTTTAGGTTTAAAATTCAACGCACATGTACATTTGATTAGAAACACTTCCAAATAGTGTTTGTTCTTTTGATATACAGTTTTTTTTTACTTAATTCAACGTGGTGTTGATGCGATATCACCCCTAAAGCCTCATTGAATTAACATCGTTTGACATGTGATAGACAGCTAATAGTCGTATGAAATTTGATTTACTTCTTTTTTTTTGTAGAAAAGATTAATTATTATATTCTCTTTATTTTCGTTCTAAATTTGGAAAACAATTAACTATTCGTTGGAAGGGGAAACGTTCGGAGAAAAACTAGAAAAACTAGTTTTTATCAGTTTCTTCACCTTTCAATATATGTAAGTATGGCTTATGGTTATGCTGCGTGAATTGGTAGAATTTAATGATAGAATTATCGACAGATATGAGTTTCTGTTGAATTATTTGCAATCACAACCAAGTTGAAATGTTGATCTAATGAGAGTTAAAACGTGAAGTCAATTAGTCTCTAAAGTTTCTTAACGAATTTTTTTTATAGCCATTTCATATAATATATTTTAGGGCCACTTGAGACTTAAAGTATTATAATTGATTATAAGAATAGTAGATTCGTCGAAGACGTCCATATAAGGTTTATTTATTAGTAGGGTATAATTAACTATAACTTTTAATTTAGAGGCACTAAATTTTGAATTATTTTAGCTATAATAATTGTTATATATACTTTGAAGACACAATTTTAAGTTAAGCCAGTTTTTGCCGGAAGAAAAGTTATGCCACCCAAACTTAAATTAAATAGGACATAAAGCCTAGCTTCTCCAACCATTGTGCGTGCGAAGTTATATTAAAGCACTTAATACTAAGCCACTGCAACCAAAATGTAGTTTTTAAAAATGCATTATTCTCAAGACTTTTGTTTTTTTACGAAAATTATAGAGATCTAGCTGACCGGAAAAACTTTTCTCCGCCTAAATTCGTTAATTTAATTGAAATAATAGTTCCTTAATTACAAAAGTTTTATTGCAAACAATGAAAATAACTGAGGAATAACAAATGTCGATGTGTTTTAGTCAAACCGCAATGATTGACGTTTCGGCCAACCTTCCGCCTTTTCACTAAACTGCTTTATAATACACAACCTTTCATTTTATATTTGGGCGCGAACACTTACAAAGCGGGAAGGTTTGCCGACACGTGGGCACACCACATACAATTACCATATGAGGAGCATGGAATTCAAGAATGATGCCACAAACATCCAGTGATTGTCTTTTCGACTTAGTAATTGTCATAGCGAAAACGTGACGCACGGGAAATTGAAAACGCTTAAATACGAATGGTAAATCGTTCGAAATAAGTGGAATCCGCGGAATGAGAACATTCCGCTACAAAGTTTCGGTGTATTGAGATTGCGCAGCAAAATTATAACTGAGTCGACTTTCAATTTCAAATTGTGTGGCAGCAAGCCCGGAACATCGAAGAAATTCAAAATGTACTTAAAACCGAATCCTTCCCTATGTTCAATTTTTCCGATAATTTTCCGACATATTCCTCTATATTGTACTTCCTTGGGCCAATACTAATCTATCAAGCCCACAATCGTGAAATTTGAACGAACCGTTTTCGACACCCACGACAGTGCTCAGTCAGTGGAGGCAGTCTCTTTTACAAATATATAGATTTGTCGGAGATATTAATTTAAGTTAGAGAAGACATTTCTCTAAAATAAAATGTGTTCGAAATTTTATCAATTCCTCTCCTCTCTGTTTTAGCTTGGTGTTCAAATTTCGTTGTTCAAAACATAGAAAAATCATTATTTGAGCTCGAAAATAATATCGATCGTTGTGTTGTTGCACACACACTATGCGCTGCGTCATCGAAGCCATAGATTTGTTTGGGTCTGGAATAATTTTTCAAGGCCCCTCTCATATTAGTCTGCAGTATGCGCAGCAAAAATGTGACTTTGGCGTTCCAGTCTCTTGCTCAAATAATGTAAAAATGTCTAGATTTTCGAGCACGGGACAACTCAGATCGTTTTTCTTGGGCGATACAGCTATTAAGGCCCTTGGTTTTCATGCTAAGAGTTCACTTCGGTGAAATAAAAATTGAAAATAAGCAGCTCACCAGGTCTGGTTCAAGTTAAGGAGATAGGTACGACTAAGCGCTCACCCGGACCTAGGGACTTTGTTCTTGGTGCTCGAATTTATTTAAGCGGTAACAGATCTTCACATAATTAGCTTTGACAAAGATTTTTCCAAGGTGATCTAAAGAACACTGTTCATTATAGAACCATACAAATGGAATGAAGTGGAGTTCTACAATGGAATCTGTATCGCGGCATTTGAAAATGCACCACCATAATCTGGTATAAAGTGTGGTAAAGCGTAGTTTCTCCTAATGTTTATGTAGTGCTGATTTGAACTTGAGACCCCTACACTGCTCAAAAAATTAACTCTATGAACTATGTGTAGGTTCCTGGACAATATGATATTGACGGTAACGAAAAAGCCGACGAATTTGTCAGTAAGTGCCATGAAACCCCATTTGATTAACCATTTTTAACTAAATGTTGGGTGCAATCGAAACTTATCTCTTATTGGGCATGCAGTCCAAGCCCTAGATAGCGTAAGCACGCCATTAGGTGTTTAAATGAAAGGCCTCACAGGTCTTCGCTGTCATTTAAACATAAAATAGAAAATAGTTGACTCCCCGGGAGTGGCGACTTAATCATTGAAAAGACGAAAAAGCTGAATATATTTTATGAGAATGTCCAACCCTACATGGTATAAGACGAAATATATATTTTAGGGAAAGATTGGGTGCAATCGACTGCCTTAATTCATAATTCGCAAGCAAGCATACACTTTCGCTTTGTAAAAAAAAACCTGTGGGGTTTCAGTTTGACCTCAAAAATATACCTGCAGTCCTCTCGGTTTCGTGGTCAATACTAACTGAGCCAGTCATTCTCCAAATTTATCTTAATTATCGTTCAGTTTATCGTCTAGGGTGGATAGGATAGAGCATCGAGCCAGGAGATTTGAAACCATTTGCTTGGCAAACCAAAGTGCCAGCTACTTTTAAGGTTACTTCTTTTACAACTATTTGACTATTTGACAAATATTTTCTTCTGAATTCGGATTTATTAATATTTAAGTCACATTGACCGGCATATGAACAAAGCATTCATTGCTGGCTATGACTGTGTTTTACTTCTTTTACTATTCTATACACAGATATATATATATAGTAAATTAAAGTCAAGCAAACCGACAGAAGCTAACTATTCCCAATGGAAAAAACAACAAGCGCTTCCCAAATATACAGTAAAGAGCACGTTTCCTTTTTATAGTACCAAATTTGGTGATAAAAAGATATATTCATTTCGTAATGGCAGGGCTTCAAACTGCCTTCATCTAAAGTAATTAAGTATAACTTCACCGTTATCTTTGAGTCAGCGCTTACAACTTCGGATGATTACCGTGAAAAAGCGAAAAGGGGTAACATTCTAAAAATACACTTGCTATTAATCATATTTGTTTGCATTTACCGCTGTATGCGATATTAAACCCTAATGAACTCTTCCACTTAAAAGCAGAACAGAGGTCGTACGATTCGTTCAATTTTTAAAACAACGCCATCAAGGTCAACTCTTCTATCTAAAGTAAAAGCTCATCTACAGTTGCGCAACTCTTTCTATTTTGTATTCACCCGACTCCCGGTCGCAACACATGATTAAATTCAAAGCTGTATTTTACAAACTGAATGTCAATTTCGCATGTATCTAAAGCGCCTAGCCACCGAGTGCCGCACCTGATGCCAATATTTAAGAATATCCGTACTAGCATTCATTCATTTTGCTCTGCATTCTCCATTAACATCACTCAACCGCATCGCACAAATCTATTTGAAATCTTGTTTTCGACCGTTATAAGATCGATCTTCGACACGCAATCTTCTAATTACATTACAAATAAAGTATCAATGAATTCGCATTGTATGTAATTACTGTGTCACCTTAGATGAGAACAGCAATTAAGTTGTACTAGTATACCTCGTTGTTTTTTTATCATTTTAAACTCAAAAGGATCTAAGCCGATTGGTTGGTAAGAATTCAATGATTTGTATCAGATTCTCGGGAACGTAGACAGAACGTGGATTAGTGTTTCTGGTTTTTTTCTATATAAATTTTTTTCTTTTAATTTTTTGCTTCAACAAAACGGCACACGTATAACATGAAATCGATCTCTTAATGACCCAAATAAAACATTCACATATTGCCGATACACATCTTTGTATCGCTAGCAAAGTGTGTGGAGCACCTGATAATATTTTAATCGAGTTTCGCATCAAAGAGCCTTCAACTGGTCGGCGAATCAATACTGCACATGCATGCGATCAACCCAATGATCCAGTTGGCACCCGAACCAGAAACTCTTACGTTCACCGCTCATCGAGCTCATAAATAAAGCATGAGGCGCGCAAAAGAATCACGCGCTTCATTCTGCAGTGGTCCAGCGGCGTTGCCGACAACGACGCAACGGGTCCGCAGAAAGTATCTCTGTCCCTCCGTATGTGCCTGTGCATCTGGTTGCACTCGGTGAGATATTGAGGAGCTGCTCTAGTGAACTTGACAAACTCGCCTGGTTGTTGGGTTAATCAATCCGTGTCGCGCTGTGTTGCAATAAAAAAGTGCCACATATGTGCGTGATGGGACTCCACAATGCGCGCCGCGCCACATACCGGTATGGACCAATAATCTGCTTCACATCTTATCGTAATGATCCTCGGATCGTGTATCGATCGGCATCGACTACACTGTGATGGATACAACTTGGTCGCTATGTAATTGATGCGTATTCATTTTCATTTTGCATTAAGATCTGTGTCATTACACATAAATTAGGTATAATTGCATTAGATTGGCGCCTCATGAAACTCGATTCTTGCAGCCCGCGGAGTGAGCCGGATGATAGGCACACAGTCACAGAGACAAAGAGACACATTGTTGTGCATGACCTACGTTGGGCTCCAATCATCGTGTTACCAAGGGTTTTCTCCTGTCTCTTTGTGCAATTTTCAAATTCCCACCCACACACAAGGTGGAACTAATTTTGTGTAATTTTCCCGTGAAAGAGAAAGGGATAAGGGGAAGACTCGTAAATACATATAATTGGCAAATCATGATCTGAATGTTTACCCTACGATGCCCCATTGCCAATGTCCAGATATACTATCTCTCGCTCTGTCGTTCGCAGTCGCGAGACCAAGTGGAAAAAAAAGGAATCGTGAACGAAAAAGTAGCTAAAGTCCATCCATCTTCTCATCGTATACAAAAGAGATCCATAACATCCCACCACCAGCAAGCAGTACCGCAGATGAAACCGAACCGAATTGCGAAGACATTTCCTTGTTGCAGATAAATCTGCATGAGTGAAGACAGCGCAACCTACACACAGATACAGTGCAGCACATATTGAAATCAATAACCATACATATTGTTGGAGGCTGTGATTTCTTAGCTTAGTCCTCCTATACGGACTACCGAGAAAAATACGATGATCTGATACCACACACGGAAGAAGCTCGTAGCAAAATGATGCACATGGACCGATACTGGTGTAATAAATGTTCAACACGGGTAATTACAACATTTCATTCTAATCGTGAATCTTACCAATGACTGTCGCGTAGATGTCGATTGTTTCGTTTGGCTTTTATGTGTTTGTTCGCGTAACTATGGGATATGCAGATTTGGCTTTTAAAGTTCACAATGTTTAGTTCTCGTTAAAAACAAAGACCACAGAACATGCACGACATTACAATTTTATGATTAATGGCAGTTTTTGGGATCTACATGTTAACATTTTTAACATCAGTACCAGTAGCACTACATGAGGCTGGTAGTGCTTAATAAGACAATTAAGAAGTTATTGGGCTTTTAATGAACGAATTCACAAATTCACAAATTCAAGGAAAATGGCAAACATACTACGTGACCTCTGACGTAAATAATGCACAAAGTGTTGGCCATTTAAATAAATATTTACTTAAAATGCCTGCTGTATCATCAGCCAGCAGCTACACTTGTTTCATCTTCAAGGCACGTTAGACAAGTTATTCATCATTATTCCTTTAACCCCGGTTGGTACAAACGGCAGTAACAAATCTTCGGCATTCCTTTCGGCCTACAGCTGTTTATTTTATTTCACCTGTGACCGCATATAACTCCGAGGCGGTACTTCTGCCAACACTATTGATGTTTTTCTTGTCGTCGTGCGCTCTCAGGATTCCATTCGTGGGTCTGCTTCGCAATGTGTCATTTGTCTTCTTCAGCGCGTTCCAGCGCAATCTAGTGCCATTTTCTTCGCCTTGTGTCGACACCTGACCACTTCTCCCTTGGTTTGCGCCGCAACTTTTTCTTGTATATAATTTGTGACCAACTCATTCCTTTAAGCGTAGGGTAGATATCGACTCAAAAATTCTGTACTTATTTTATTGGTGCTTGTAGTTTTTTCGTTAGCAGGGCAGAAGAAAACTTTATTCGTCTTAATATTAATCGCAGTTCTTGATTTACCCAAAACCTAGCAGAACTAGCATACTATCCGTAGAACCGATGAACCCGCCAGGCAGACCAGTAGGGAGGTAGTTAAGTGGGAGGGTTTCTTGATCATAACCATGAAAATGGTGGAAGAAGATTTAGATAAATAGCTGCCAACAGATTCCAAAACAAGTTACTTAATACTTAAAAATGCATTTTATTTGCACAATTACGCAGCTTATTAAAAGACATTAAAAGTGGCAATCAGATTGAGCCATTTTAAGATTTTTGAATAAAATAAAAAGTTCTCTCCATAACTAACTAACTAACGAAGCCGAAAACATCCCTATTTAATATTATATATTTTGAGTATACAAGGAACCCCCTTGCCGGGTTTATGGAGTGACAACACGATCTATGCTGCTCAAACGCTCTATAAGTGAAACTAGCAGCAATGGAATTGACCGACAGCATGTACAATCAGATAGAATTTAAAGTGCGGTATGGCTGCCAGATGCGCCAAGGAATGAATGCCTTTTAACACTCAAAACCTGTGTTGGTATATCTTTGAACTGGTTTTTCCCACGAAATAATTTGTTCCCCCTTTTTTTAATCCCGGTTGTTTCGAAATTCCCATAATTTTACCACAATGATATACCGTAGTGGACAAATAAAAGCTATCACCACACTATTTCAATTGCTTAAAATAAAAATCTGTTATGCTAAGTTTCCATCCCATAACTGTTTTAAGAACAAAAAATAAACGAATAGACTTCACCAACTTGAACATTTTAAAGTCAGATTATTTGTTGACAATGTCTGAAAATATTTACTGCCAGTATCACTACTGGATAAAAAAAAATGTGGGAAATGTAATTTCCCACAATATTGCATTTTAGAACTACTTTTTCCCACGATACCGTTTTTACCATCAAAATTCCCACAAAACGGTAAATTTCCCACGACTTAAAAAAACTGTTCAGAACTACTCTGTTGGGTTCCCAGACACGTCGAGTCAAAAGTTTTATAGGTTTGACTTTATAATAATGGATCAATACTACTAGTTGTACCATAACCTGTGGCCCGCAATCGATAGTAAAAGATTAAAGACTGTAGTTTTCTGGGTACTTTTCGAGGTATACTGCATTATTGGAAGCATGCCCAAAAAGTTCATAAACGAAACGAAAGGGTGTTATTAGTTACCAAGAGTAAAAATGAAGAAAGTACTAAGAAAGCCCTGCTTGTGGGAATAATTCAACACTCCAATAAGTCCAATTGACTTCGCTTTTTGAAAGGTTTCAATTGGATGCCAGATGTAAGTATGGTGATGGCAGTCAATTCTCCATCTATCGCCAGTAGAAAGAGGATTGGCGACATTTTCTGCTTGTGCCAATTTTGCACTTATGTCTTACTGTTCTTTTAACATATGTTGTATTCAAAAGTAAAGGCTGCAACAATTTCCTTTAATATGTTAATATTTTTAAACTATTTTTAACGGCTTTGAAAAAACTGCTAGTATCTGTATGATGCAAAACTTTTATCCTCTTTCACAGCTTCAGCGCTCACCATACATACCTGCCCTACCATTCAAACTCAGCGGTCCATCCAAAAGCCGTCACCATGACTAAATAGTTGACATCATACAAGACGATAGGACGACAGCATTATGACACCAAGCTCATGGATTAACACTGACTTCATCTCCTGGTAAGTATATAGTGAAATTGCACATTAAACTCGAGTTAGCATCGTAGCGCAATTGCTCTGTACAGGGAATGGCACTGGAAGAATTCACGGGATTGCTATTAAAATCTCCCGTGTTCTCTTAGTGGCATCACTAGTGCGAGCTGAACCAACATACATGCTGCGAAAAAAAACGAAAAAAAAAAATGCTAACCCATTGTGTGCTGCGTGTGACTAAAGATAGTGCGCGCTTGTTAAAAAAACACACACACACACAAAATGTTAATTATACGAGAAATTAGTCAGAAGATTCAATATGTCCGTAGATGTGCCTGTCCATTTGTCTCTGCACCTTGCTAAATGGATTTTTAGTTGCCGTTAAATTCTTAGTCTAGGCTAAGTGCCGTTGCAAGGTGTTTGCTTGGACGAAACAAGGAAGAGACGCTGTATCGCATAATTACACTGCGTATACATTTGTGTGTATTCTAAATTTAGATTTCCGGAAAATGCAATGGAATTTCACCTGTTTGCTGCTGCCACTAACAATGGACAAATATTTCATTTTGTCATCCACATTATGCGATTTTAAAGCTATTTCTAGGTGCTTCTGTACAAAGATGTGAATCTTGTTGAATAAATTTCGAATTAAATTTACTTTGCGTGTTTTGATACCATTAACCATGTTGGTGAGGTAATAAATTGTAAATAATTTAAAAGCGGAATACATACAAGTAAGTTAATATGTTAGTTTTGGCGTATAAATTTTAGAAGCATTTTAGACAATAGGGGCCAGAGTCGCAGCCCGACGATACTTTTTATGTTGTGTACACGCGGTGGGTTATCAGTCGTCACCTCGAACCCCCATCGCATCAGTTAGAATTGCGAATTTGTTTTTCATTGGAAATGAGAAGTGAGAACCAAAATTCAGAACACTCAGCTCTGGGTGGAGGAAATTAAAGTTTTCACCTTGAATCAACTTCACGCTTGATGAGCATTGACGCCATTAAAAAACCCCATTGTTGCGACGAATTGACGCAATTGCTAAATGTGGTTGCTATAAAAATGCCGGCCGGTGTGATCTCAGTTGTAGAGATTATTATTTTGTTTCCAGTTTTATTTTTGTGTATTTTTTTTTTTGGCGAATCAAATGCGGCGATTAAATTTTTGTGTTGTGCATAGGTATATGTATATAGAAGAATAAAATGCGTTGTTGGAGTACACGAATTAACCTGACAATATGGAAATTGTTGATAAAAATTCATCATTACATCATTTCTGACTTTTTATTGCTTAAAACGAAAGAGTTCAACTGCGAACTAGTTTGAAATATTGACGTCAATTCATGGTATTCTTTTCGGACAAGGAAGTTGTTGCATTGCAGTTTTCTTAAGTCTATAAAGTGGCCAAGGTATCAAACTAAAAAAAAAATATACATTTTTGGTTTAATGAAATCGTAGGGTTTCGTGGGCCAGTACATATTGAACTGGTGAGGTACTTGCTAAGAAATGTCCAGTATTGCTCGTACTTTGTACGCAGTGAGGCTCCAAGCAAACGGCGCCCAACTGGCCGTGACTTTAAGGGGATGCGATCGCCGCGTGTTTGAGGAGCTTTGCTGTAATATGGATATTAATTGTAATTGACAAAAATTAAATTTTGGAATTTTTGGGAATAATAAAAAAAAAAATTATTGAAAAGACATTCCGATTTATGTTTGGACATTTCCCTAAAACATTAAAAAAAAATTATTCATTCATTTTACATAAGTATATAAATACAATAAATAATAAATAATTAGATTCATTTTACATAAGTATATAAATACAATAAATAATAAATAATTAGATGCATGGGATAAGAATGAACCCAAGAAAGTAAATCGTTATCCATCTACACAGGTGGACTAAATATTCTCAGAAAAACTAAAACTACACTTTTCAATCAAGCTTCCTGACAACAGCAAAGTCTTCTAAGCAGAGGGTCTGGTGATCGCGGAAGAGGCCCGTAAAGTGTAATTGTTGGCAAAACCACGAAATGATATTACCATTTTCATTGACAGTCAGGCAGCAATAAAAGAAGTTTCTGATATTGAAATAAAATCCAAGCTAGTTCACCGCTGCCGAGACTAGCTCACAGCATGCCATAAATCACTGTTGGGTCACTGGCCATAGTGACAAAGCCGGCAAAGAGAGGGCTGACGAATTAGTGGGGTATGGGACTGAAATGGACCGAGTAGAGATATTACGATATTCGTATAAAATCTTACAACAGGTGAAAAGAACTAACTACCTGTAAAGCTCTGGCCAGAATACAACAGTGGCCGAACCAGCAAACCTCTACGGATTGACAGGGCAGCACTATCTATGCTGGTAAAGGCAACAACGGAATGAAATTAAACCGCAAGGATGACGATATATGTCGAGGTCCATGAAGAGATCCGAGTCTCGGTCACTTGAGGAACAGAATTCGTGGAAGCTGCTACTTGACTTACATAAACATTCTGATGTGTCACTTTTCATCTCAGGATGGCTGAATGGCGTCGAGTAAAAGGATACGAAGCCTAACCATTTCTTACACAAATGGCTAACCCACACACAAAAGGGCATCACAATGGGTCCACGAAGACCTAGGTGTGGCATAGCACATACCGATCTGTTGTGCCGATCCGTAAACCTAATCTAATATATAAATACGATATGTGGCATTTTTAATAGGTATCTACATAAGTTTGATCATAACCAAGTGTGTTTTCAATTTTGCTACAAATAAAATGATACACTCGCCAAGAAACCGAGAAGAAAAGTGCGAGTGTGGTTTAGATGTGATTTGTGGCAATCCACTGACGATTGTAAAACACTATATCTTGTCGAACTGCCTTTGACGCATTATATCAATGGAGACGAAGATCTGCATTAGACCTGTTATGTTTTCATTTTTTTATTTTTTTTATTTCATGTCTGAATTGTGATTGGTGTGATTTCTATAATTTTTGCGAAGCCTATACCAACAAAGAGAATTGTCTTTGTTCTTCAATCCACAATAACTGAGGAAAAAATTAAAGATATAACCTTTCTTTACAACGATTGTTTTTCTAAAAATATTTCCCATAAATCATATTCCAAAGTATTAAAAATAAAGTCCTTTATAAAAGCGACTTATATGGCTTATTGTCGAGAAATTTGGAGAATTTAATTATTTTCACATTAATTAGATCCAATTGAACCGGCAGAGTACCACATCCATCGAACTATTTCACTGTCGACCACCAATGTCGACGGTAAATTCTTATAGCAACTTTGTCACTTCGAAATTATTTGCAGGAACCAACTTACAACAAAGCATTAAAGTTTCCAAAAACCTGAGAAATGTGGCTGGTTCTACTTGGGATTTAAATACTTTCCTATAAAACTTCAAAATGGGAAATTTGTCAAGTATAATAATAAAATATGTGAAAGCATTTAAAATTACATTAAATCTTTCATAATCCAGTGTTGTTTCAATATTGCTACGTAAACTTTAACTTAGGGTTCTTTTTTAAGATCTCAGTGCTGTAATAGGCAAAAATGATTTTTGTATAGAGCTACGGATGACTTTTCTCTTCTTTAATATTTAGGTTTTGCTAGTAATAGGTATTTTAGCAAAAAACCATGTACATTTTGATAATACATTATTATACGTAAGGTGGGGTAATTTTGTAGATTTTTTTTCAAATGCAGGTCCCAAAATTTTAAAATCCTAATTCCGGATCAAAATAGAAAACATTTTCAAGGCTTAGTGATCGCTTGCATCTATTTAAACTCTTAAGTAATCAATCATTTTTAAATCACACAATACCCTAGAAAATGTAGCCTTGGTTATATATTGTCTTTTATTTCTTTTTTTTTGGGAATAAGTATATTTTTTTTTTTTTACTTAACGCTAAATTTTTCATTTTTCCATATAAATACTATGTAGCTACATTTAATATTTGCAAATTCTGATTTTACTAACTTAAGGTTTAAGTTTTTAACCGAATCGATCGCGGGTTGTTTAATACGCTAGTATGCCATCTTCTCTATAGCAGTATGAAACTGAAATACTTGGTTCTTCAAATATACTTTTTTGGAACTAAAAGAAAATTCTTCGTTAAGGATTGCCAATCCTTAAAACCTTATCGACAATAGTTCTATTACAAACAATAGTTTTGAAAAGCAACAGCTTGTTTTTTTTAAAACTTAATGTACAATTTACCATTGCCTCAAAAATGCTTTACCTAAATGCAAATAAATAATTAATGGTGTCACTGAGCTGTTCTTTTTGTCGATGAAAACGCCCGTCATGTTACAGTCAATGGAGATCGATTCATAGACATTTCGCAACGTTATTTTTTTGGTCAATTGCATGAACTATATATTAGTGATAAGAGGTTTCAACAAGACGGTGGCACAAGCCACACAGCGGGTGTTACAATCGTACATACTTATAGAAAACTCAATTCTATGAACGTGTTATATTGAGAAATGGTTCTGTCGATTAGCTGACGAGAGCATTTTTTAAAAGTGATACGTTAAATCATCTATGGGTTCATCGAAACGAAAGCTGCAGTCCGTGGTGAACATATTGGTATAAGTTTGGATATCAACACAATTATTTGATACTATGCTTTAACATGCACAGTGAGAATATTGATACTGAATAATATAAATTTTATTAAGTGTTGCGAAAATATCACGGGTCTTAATATACTCAACCTATTATCTCGTCCAAGATAGTTCTCAAACTCAACGTCTTTCCTTGTATCTCTCAGGATAATCGACTGTAGGCTGCTCCTACGGGCCACCAAGTTTTTGCTGAACACTTAAATGTGTTACGCTTGAGCGACACCACCACGATGATACAGCGGAACACTTTCTATGTAGTTGTTCTGCCATTGCTCGCATCAGGTGGCGGATTTTCTGACGTGGTGAGTGCCGAGAGTATAATATAATATATTCTCATCTTTATTCGAACGACCTGAAAAACAAAGTATACATAAAGTAATCTACACGGTAGTACGCATGTAGAGCAATGAAGTTGTACCAAAATGAGCACTAGTCTGACTAAAAAGTTCCAAAAAAATAACAATAATAAAATTGACTACTAAAATTGATTCTTCGACGGATCTCCACTAAGATGTCATTTGTGGAGTTGATGTTTATCCCGAGGTAGATAAACTCCTTAACTACTTCGATGTTGCTGCTATCAACAGTGACATTTTGTCCAAGTCGGTGGACAGATTATTGTTTGTTTGTTGATAGCATATATTTAGTCTTGTCCTCATTCACTTCAAGGCCAATTAGTTTTGCCTGTTCTTCAATAGCCGTGGAAGCCTCTATCACGGCACGTTGGGATCGACCGATAATATCTATATTGTCCGCATACTCCAGCAGTTGGACTGATCTGTTGATTGTTCTTTAGCTTTTTTATAGCTAAGCCAACCTCTTCTATACTGGGCGGAGGGACTTGTTCTTCATTGACTGGACGTAGGTTCTCTTCTTGTCCCATCACTCTCTCTACATTTTGTCCGTTTAGCAGCTGCTGGAAATGCTAAACGACCCAGTAAGTCGGTTAAATACTACTGTTGCTCAATTAAGGAGCACTTCCCAGGAACTACTGTGCTCGTTTATCGGGCCCCGAAAATTATGTTGCAGCGAAGAGTAAGGATATGGTACGTCAAGTGGGCGGCTCTGGCCGTGACGCAAAGGAGAGCTCTTTTAAGAACATTTTGCATAAACATTTCGCAGACTTCTGGTGTAATATTAGAAAATTCGTTTCTTAGTTTATCCTTAAGCTTCGATGTTGTTGTTAGGTTTGTTGATGTACACTTTTTCCCATAAAAGAATTCGGGAGGCGTCAAATCAGGGGGTCATGAAAGCCAGTCAATATAATGTCTCGTAAAATTCACATCGTAGCACGAGCTATGTGTGATGTGGCACTGTTTTGTTGGAGCCAAGTGTTCTGTATGCCTAAATGATCCAATTCGGGCACAAGAAAGTAAACTTAAAATTAACCGTTACATGGCATCCTCTAAAAATCTGACCCAATGACGACAGTTACTCTACGAGGGTGTATCGTGGTATTTGGTGTCAGTTTCAGTGCCCCAATAGCGGCTACTCTGTTTGTTAAAAAAGCCAGCCAACTTGAAATGTGCTTCGACTTTGACTCTTTCTACACACACGTCTATTTCACCTCGACTGTAGTCATAGAGCAATGCGAAACAGTTTTATGTACTGAGCTATGCGTAATGAGACGTGTGGTTTTACCAAAATGGCGCTCGTCTATTAGCTGTAGAAACACTTTCAACACGTTGTTGTGGCGTCAATCCTTCATTTTCTACGACAAACTGTCAATTTTCATTTATTCATAAACAAAAAAGACAGCCAAATAAAGTCGACCTGGACTGGAACATAAAACGCGCCCTGTAGTTATTAATTCACCATGTTTCTGCTTAGTGATAGCGACAAGTGTTTCTCCACAAAAAATCATGACTTTTTCAAGCAGGAAATTAATGTTCGAGTTTTTTTGTACTGTGCAATAGGTGTTAAGAACCAGTGGTATTGGATCATCAGTGGATTGGCTACCACACAACATATCTAATCCATACGCACTTTTACTTCGGCTTTTTTCTTCGATTTTATCGAAAGAACCCATAAAGCAAGAATAAATTAAGAACTTCATACAAGCCCGTTTTCGTTTTTGCCTACTTGAAAGTTAAGCACTAAAAAAGAACCAAAAACGTTATGTCGTACATATGGACATGTTTAGGATCTATACGTTAAACTTTACACAGGTTTAACAAACAAATTGAAATCAGATTTACATATATCATTCGTGAACTTAACTAAACTATAATAGTATAGTATTTATTAAAAAAATAATAAACATTTTACGACTTTTATAATTGAATGGTGAAACAATAATTGTCCAGATTTACATAGATTACGAGTTAAGTTATGCATCATAAAATGTCAAATATTAACACCCATTAATTAATTAATATTCATTTTATGTAGATAAATGTTATGTGCGATTTGAACTCAGTATGATAGCTTTTACTTTTCCCTATAACTTTGCTGTTTTTTTTATCGCGAAGCACAAATAAACCTTAGTTGATTGGGAGTTCAATTATGAAATGACGCTTCTGCTTAAGTCTAAGTTTAAGGAAGTCAGTGAAGATTTCAGTATTTCCCAGGTAGAGAAAGTTTCATAATTGATTTGACATTTTACAGAACAATTAACGCATGAGATGATATAGCGATTATAAATATATTATAATATATTCGTCACTGTTTGATTTGAATTCTTCTGAAGTGGCATCTGCGATTCTTGTACATAAAGTAGATTTTTTTTATGTAGATAAATAATAATCAAAATTAGTCCGTGTACCTTCTAAAAGTTTTCATACGCTGCCACGCCTCTTGCCTAAGTCTGGCAAAAATCCAGTAAGAACTGTCGTTGGATATTTTTCAAAAATTTGAAGTTCTGAAGAGGCATTTAATTGTAGGTCCTTTCTATAAGTGCCCAAATATGTGTAAGTGTCCGGTATGGGTCATTCACGCCTAAAATTTATCTATTTATTTATTTTAGTATAGGATATTGCCAACGTTGAGATATCTAGCAAGTTGTAAGACGTGTCGGCTACAAGATGTTGCCATTTTTATGTTATGTTGGGAAACTATTTATTCTATAAAGCTAACGATGCCTTTGGTCTTATTGTAAAACAAAATCATATCTGGCTTTTTATTCATATCGGTCATAGAGCACTACTTACCTACATACTCGCTTTACTTACCTGTGAAGAGCTCTGGCATCCGCGATCACTTGCTCTCTAAAGAGGAGGTACGGTCTTCTTTGTTGTCTTGAGCCTGGGAGCTGCGAAGAGACCAAGAACATGTATTTGACGTGTTTTGGGCTTTTTGGACTAAATACAGATCTAGGCACTTCTCCTTCATTCGCCCTGCTTGCGAAGGAACAAATATCCGTCGAAGTTTAGGTAAACTGCTGCCAAACTTCATATTGCGCCAAGCGACACGTTGTATAGGATCTTATAGGTAACATTAAGTAGGTATAGGCTAAGTTTGTTCTTGCAAGACATATGACGGCTTTTTTATTCGTTTTTATTCGTTGCCCCACATCTTGCGAACGTCTGACAAACATCCAAGATTAACAACTGCCATGAGAAACTTCGCAAAAATAATTTGCCGTTCGGAATAGGCATTAATCTGTAGGTCCCTGGTTGAAGAAGCTAGGCTTAAGGTTCTGTATGGACAACTTATGCTTTATATTTTATTTTTCTACTTGGTTCATGATTTGGTACACGTAACCTACCAAAAAACATCATCACCATTTTTAAAGAGTTTTCCTGGCATACCGCAACGAGGTATGAGGCCAAAAACCAAAATATGAATAATCGCCCCAAAAAAACTTTGGGCGATTGTTCATTTTTACTTTGGACGATTATTCAACCTGCAATTTTGGGCAATTGTTCATAATGGAAAATAACCCAAAAAGTAATAAATAAATATTTTCCCAAATCTATTTGGACCAAAGCTTGCAGCTTTGAATGCATAAACAATGGCATGACTCCAAATATAACATTGCAACCAACCAGGGGACAGCGTGTCATTGTTTATGCATTCATGTAATTCAAAGCTAAATATACTCCATTACTTATTCATTGTTATCTTACATAAAAATAACTAATTACAAAATTACTGTCTGTTGCCATAAGCGACCTCCGAAGTTACATGCCGCTTGCAGAAAGGAAGTTGAAAACGTCCATAAAATGTCTTGGGCGATTTTGCACTTTTGGATTTCGGGCGATTCCCTCTTGACAACAGATCCAAGTATTTAGGAGATTGTTCATTTCAGCTTTTGGGTAAATGTTTTTGGGCGATCTTTTATTATGGATAACTGTCCATATTCTTGGGCGATTGTAACTTGGGCCATTGTTCGTACAGCTCTGCTACTCACCGTTTTGCGAGCTACTGCAAAGTATTCTTAGCAATTATAATCTGATGATAAATTTCGCAATTCGGGAAAGATTTTGTTCAGTTAATGAAGCCTATATATAACTCTTTGATTTTGGATGTCTGTGACTATTCGGTTGTGTCCTATGTCCATCAAATATTCGTATCTAACAGAAATTAAAATTTCTTACCAAAACAATAAAACTATAGATTACTTTGTATCTCACGTTCCTACATTTTAATCATCGTTCTGCAGATTAGTCCCTATCAAGTTCACTCTATTTTCCTCTCTCTATCTCTCTGTCTGCGAACACAAACAGCCAAACATCCATTCTGCTTGATACGTTAACACCAACACCAATTTTTCTCACATTCTCTTTGAGCAATTTTGTAAAATAAATCGTTCGTCCCCTTTGGGAATAGTCCAAGCCACACTGATTGCCCATTCATGAATTCCCTCGATTGGGCGAACAATGTAATCACCGTGTCTAAAACAAAGAAATTCCAAACACAGTCCGAACCAGTACTGCACTGATGGAGAGCAGGAAGTAAGGACTCGTGGTACCACCAACCAACTGCGACTCTAGCCACGGCGAATCTGAAACTAATGACATCGTTTCGCAAACTCTAAAAAGGTAATTTCCTACCAATCGTCGCGTCGTCCCGGCCATGCAAATTTCTAACTTTTTACATCGCGAGGACCTAGGCAACTTGAGTGGGCATGAAAAGACAAATCTAAGACTTCTTGTAACGTGTAGCGCATGCGCGTCGTAGTAAGCATTATGTTCCAGATACAAACACGTAGGTATGCGTATCGCAGCGCGCAGCGCACAGTCAACGTGAAACAAAAAAATTCGAAAATTCTTTATCCCACCGAATATCCCAGAGACAAGTGTTTCTATAATGTTACCTGGTGTTTGCACTTAATTCCATCCCCATGGAGTTGTTGTATCTCAGCCGCCGCATTGTGGACCGTTTAAAGTGATCACATTAGGTTCGGCTTCTTCGTCGGTCGGTGCAGCGCGCTGTGTTTCTTCGGATTGCCTGTTCAGGATTTCTGCACGAATATCAAGTGGGGCAATAGCCGCAAGAGTAATTTACCATATGCGTCTGAAATTGGTAATTGGTATTATGTCCAGGGCATGTCACCGCAAGCGGAATGGACATAATGCTGGGGGGATATGCTGTGAGTACGAACAAAAAAAAGGAATATGGACGTGAATTTATTTATTGCAATTGCCACGATTGTTTTTTGTTTTATAGGACTGATAATAATAGAAAGGTACCTAAGTAGGCAATATTTAGCCTTCCTTTTAGATTTATTTTGGCTTTCAGAAACTTAAGTTGATGAAATGAGTTTTGAAATGGCTGTAATTAAAGAATATGATAGTCTTTAAGAATCCAGTCCAGATGCTGAAATCAGACTGGAATATAATCAACATAAGTTTCAGCTCAATAAAACTTTCCGCTAGAACTGTCGACAAAAATAGGACAATATAGAAAAATTGTAGCACCACCTAGTCATATTAACCCCATCCAAAAGACATGCTCGGAAGTTAAGCAGCAGAAGTATATTTATTAAAAGTTAGCACCATGTAAATTCAAGAAATTTAAGCGAGACAAATTTGCTATACGGAAAATTTTGAAGCTACGTGCCCGGATTGCAGAGGATGGAAAACTGTCTTGTCTCAGGCAGAGACTCCTTACGGATCGGGAGCCCGGACATTTGGAAAGATAATTTAGTGGTGGATACAAGTCTTAAATGCTTTGGGTAAACAGTTATGGCTCATTAAACTCAAAATTGTGAAAATTTGCTGTTTCATTATTTTTACTTAAAATGCATTTTTCTCAAAATTTGTACGATGTATATTTTCAGTAATTTTAATAAAATGTTTATTCTTGCAAAATTTGCTTAAAACTATGTTTTGAAACTTTGTTACATACTATCAACAGTAGTAACAGCTATTTTTGTGAGAAAACAAAATTTACTGGGTGACTTCTAATCTCGAGGTGTTTAAAATGCTGTAACTTTTAAACTGCTACAGGAACAATAATAGAATTATACAAGTTTAGACTTTGGACACATCTTTGCATCTACAGAAATGTTATGGCTTCTTAAAATCTAAACTATAAAAAAATGTTCTTCCATGTTTTTAATTAAATTCATTTCTCTGAAAATTTGTACTTAATAATTTGTAGTTGTTTTGTGGTACCTTTATCCATAAAAAATTTTGTTTTGCCGGTTTTGAACGCCGATCGCGCGAATTGTATGAGGATATAGGATTGTTAGCCCATAGTAGACTTGCAATGTACTGGCTAATTGAACGCAATTTTTGTTTGTTCGCCTTTATTTTTCGATGGCTGACTGAAGCGTTAAACAAAACCCAGATAACTAGTCTTCGGTGTGAATGCTTTAACGAAATTTTGAAATCTTTTTGTGCAAATGTCCGATTTCAGTGCGGTGTGAACAGGTTATTAAGCGTTCATGAACGAGTTGAACATGAACAATAGGACGCCTCGCCACTGCAAAACCTGAAATAACGAGACGTAGAAATTGTACTAAAGTTGTCACCCAGTACAAAGTGACGTCAGGATGTCATCCGGATGACCTTTAGTGAAAACACAAAAGAATAACGCGATCTAATTGTTGAACTTCAAGAGCAATTGAATAGTTTAGAAAGACTGAATTAATTGGTGATGCTAAATACAAAGGCCGTCAAATATCAAGCCGTTTAAGTGTTAATAATGAAACAGAGCGGTTTTTGAGGTGGTGGCATGAATGGATCATATATTATCGAAAATTATTTTGATCAGGGAGGGCTTTCATCCAGGAGTCACCCGGCGTCTGGACTCGCAGATACCTTGGCAGCCCATTTCAGTAATACATCCAGACTCCTTGGGGCTTCCTTAATATTTGCGTACGTCACCTACTCAAATCACAGATATGATTTATTTACTCTTAATCATTTGCACCCAAACTCGAAAACTCGAGGCGTTATTACACTTATTTTGTTTTTATTATTTTCAAGTTACTGTAATGGACTGATCGCCGACAATTATTGCACTTTATTTTAATTCGCGGCACTTTGGCATTATTTGAAAACTTCGAATCCTTTTTAATTGCCTCTGCCTTGCCTTTGTTAAGCACTTCAAACACGCCTCAGAACGATAATAATAACAATTTCCCAATGCATCAATACGTCCTATTTACTTCTGTCCCAGAACTTATATATCTAGTTAACTAAAAGAAAAGTCTCTCCTCATTCAAGTAGCAAGTTCAAGTTCATAACTATCTCGGATACCCACGAGTCAAAGTGTGCTGAATATATAACTTAAAATCATTGTTTCAGCTACAATTCACAGATTTGCGCACCGACCATAACCTACCACATTACGTTCAACGGTTACAAAGCCTTAGCAACAAACACACAGACAACAAAATGATGAACGGTATGAAATGGAGGATTAAATGAGAAAATTGTTAAGTTATCCCGGGATGCTTTTTATATGTAGCTATAACTCCATTTTGCCATGTGGTGGTTTATGACTTTGGACTTCCAGTAACTTGTTCACTATCCTTGTTCAACAGATCTGAAGCTGAACAGTCGGACGACGATGAGTTCGCGAAAAGAAAGGAAACAAAAAAACAAAAGGAAAAACAGCATAGTAATGGGCGTCAAGACATTCACCATCGTCCGGCCGAAATGCAGTACAGGTGTTGGATGTGGATGGATGCGGTGATTTGTATTTGCCAATTGGTAATAGGCTTCATGGTCAAGTGTTTGCCTTTTGAGGCTAATTACTGCGTGTTATGCGATATTTTACTTTTCTTGCTTTAGTCATCCGTCCATTCATAATGTCCCAGAGAAATGGCTGGAATCGGTTTCCGGGATGTTTGGTTTGGCTGTGTTCTGTTCCCATCATCATTATGGCGGGCCAACGCCAACGTGTGTCGCTCATGTAGAAGTCGGATAGTTGATGTTTTTATTTATGCTCAGCAAACAACCAAACATGAGATTATTTCCCTAAGATATGTAAATCCCTTTGACTGAAGACACCATCGTCATCATGATGGTCGTCATTATCGCCATTGCGATTGCAATCATCATCTTCTTCTTCGTCGTCGTCGTAGTGGTCGTCATCATCAGTCAGTCCTTTACTGTGCAGTTGCTTCTAGCTCTGGAATATATTTTGTCGCTGAATAATAATGGGATATGTGAAGTTCAAGTGGAATGAATGCAGGAACAGTGTGTGCTGAAAGATACAATGTGGGATATTATAGTAATCTTCACACATTCTATAGTTAGTGAAGCAGTTTGTTTGAAAAACAAACTTAAGAAATTTTAGTCACTCATCATTGTCGTTAAGACCCTTTAGGTTGATGAACTTCATATTTTAATGTCTTCACTTAACCATTATTGGTCCTGAGGTTATCAAGCTATCAAGCATTGCTCCAAGATATTAAGCTTCCCTTGATAATGAGGTGACGCCTTTTAGTACTAGTTTCAGATAAAGAGAACAACGTCGCTTGCACTTCTGCACAAACTCTCGTTAAGCCTGTTGCGTTAAAATTAACAAACAAAACCATGGTCTGCTGCATCCCATATCTTCCCTTTATTTTTTGCCCGTCGCACTTTTATTTTCCGTCAAATTACTAGAGCGACGTTACCGTGGGAGGTTTCTGGATTAATTCCATTCGCACCATAACATGTACTTCTCTGTAAGATGACAAAATCAGGATCAATAAAGAGCACAGACTGAAGGTCCCAACAGTAACCTTTAATTGATGAGACCATACCTTCGAATATAACTAAGTATACAGGTGCCCCTTCCCAAACCTGATCCATGTACCAAGGTCAACATGTAACATTAAAAGGTCCTCAGATGGACCACTTTCAAAAAGGCTATTTCACCATCCTAATTTATCTACAGTGATTGATGTGAACTTGAAAATATAAAATTTTAAGTTTAAGTCGTAAAAGACAACTTCAAACTAACTGGGTTCCTTTAGTGTATCCCATTTTTATTTTCTGCGCGAAAGCTCAATCGTTAGATAGGGACCGAGTGAAGTAAAAGCTTATTCTTCGTCTTTTTAGGACATTTATTGGAAATATTTCCGGCTGGGGACATAAACGCGGACATAAACGCAATCATTGGTATTTTCAAATAAACAGAGCGAGAAAACCATTATAAATGACTTAGGTATGGTTGTGGATAGCCGAAGGAAAAGTTATCGGAGCTCTGGCAGATGGCAGAATGGGCGAAATTCACACTAACACTATCAGGGCTTCGCAAGAACGTCGAATTTTAATTAAAAATTATTTAGACAAATTTAAAAAAACCATTGGAAAACTTACAACTGAATGAACTACGTAAATGTAAACTCAAGAAGAGCAAGACCGAGTGCTCACGATAGGGTTGAAAAATTAAAAAAATTGCGAAAACTGAAAAGTGGAAGAAAAAAAAGGGTTTCTTTTATTTTTAAGTGATTGCGGCGGAAAGTTTTATAATCCCCATCCCGAGAATATTAACTTTAGCAAGAAACTAAGTTAAGGGTATAGAGGTTAAGCAGATAAGTAGAGTGATTATATCAAAGGTTTAGTTTATTTTGCATTGGTTTATTTTATTTCCCTGTTCGTTAAAGTGAACAGATAAAGAGCGCACCCCATTCCACCGTTCATTTTCACCCGTCATTTGTGCCCCATGTGGCCCAAAATTCACCACGTTTAAATAATTTTCATGCCGAACAGAGAACAAACTTAGTTGCGCTCCTCAGATCTGTGATATTTTCTAATCAAAACTAGCGGTTTTGTACTTAATACATTTTAAAATTCCCCATTAGGTAAATAAAATTGCATTTGCAATCGTCCTGTTCTCCAACATTGCTCGGATCCATGCGACAAGTGATTCTTCTACACCATGTCGTCCAGCGGAGTTGGACATTTTGTCAAAAGGCGCATTTTCAAACGCACACTCAATGTCGGTATCTACTAGTAAGCGCTGTCATGCTTTCAACTAGAAAGGATGTGAGACTAACATAACTTTTTATATGAGCTGACTCACTTCGGCCGGTCTACAGTACTTGGTAGACTTATATGTCTATCTATAAGCATGTAAACATATCGCAGTCGTTGGCTTACTCTGAGAAACACCAGAGAGATAATTACTAACATGTGCTCTGATTTTGGGCCAGACAACAGACACTGACAGATAATTTAAGTGTTCCTATTTTTATTTTCCCAGGCGGAAATTATGGCGATAAAGGAAGTCTTGTGTCTTGTGTCAAGTGTCTGGACTCTGTCTCTATTAACTCTTTAGTAGCCCTAGATTGCAGATCATCTCTAGAGGAGATGGCTGAGCAGTTTAACATTCACGTCTGCTGGGTGCCGGGGCATAGAGACATTCCGGGTAACTGCAAGGTTGACGAACTCGCCAAACTTGGAACTACCCTCTCAATCTTGCCTGAAAAGGGCTAATTAGGCATACCAGTTTCCACATGCAAACTCTTGTTTAAACTGGATGCAATAGAAAAAACTAACCACAGATGGACAAATGGTACTACTTGTCTGACAACGAAGCAGATTTGGCCTAGGCTGGATCTAAGACGCTCAAGAAGCTTGATTACCGTTAATCGATCGCACATTAGTGCTACAATTGGTGTCATAACTGGACACTTTCTGTTAGGCAGGCATGCAATAAGGCTTGGCGCCTATTCAAACGATTTCTATAGGATCTGTATGGATGAGGAGGAAGAGGAGACTACTCTACACCTTCTTTGCGAATGCCCTGCTCTCTACCGAAAGCGAAATCTCCATATGGGGTCCTTCTTCTATAGTGATCTTAATGATCTAAACTTAACCGACCCAAAATGTCTCTCACGCTTATAAGTACCTCAAAATGGTTCAACGTGTAGACAGGAACTTCAGATCCACGTGGTATCACAATGGACCTTATATAGGTCTAAGTGAGTCGGACTTCTATCCGACTGCCATTTCAACCTAACCTAACCTAACCTATTTCCATTTTGCCCAAAACTCCGGCTTTCAAGTTTGGCCAGTTGCTGTAGTGTTCCACAAGGTAGCATTTGTGGTCCCATTCTCTTCATCCTCTCTATTAACCATGCGATCTTGTAGGATCTATTTAAACTAAAACGTATGGACCCGCTGTCAGGGAATGCCTATTCCCAGAGTAGAGATCACTCAAGTATTTTTGTTTGCTTTTGTTGTCTTTGAAGTTAACTCTGGAACGACCCGTCTATTTTACCTTCATGAGAGTTCAGATCTGCTTCTTCAGACGTGTGTTGCGGTTTTCGATCAAATATCGCTCGCCAAAAACTTATCATATTAATACCACAAGTAATAATGCAGATTGATTACATCATACAAAAAATATGGAACACCTTCATAACAGACTTTAAGGTTGGCAATTCGCTACGTGCTGCACAGTTTTGTGTTTGTGTTTTGAAAAAGTGTACTTCTTGTGGATTTGTTTGCTTTTTGAATTCTACAAAACTTCTGCAAATCTTCTTAAATAAAATAATGAAAGCAAATTTTCTTGTCAGCTTCACTATGGCATAGTGATGCACAACAAAGAATAGAGATGGAAGACCTAGTCCGATGAACTCTAATCTGTGAGCGGTGTTACCTCTTTTGAGGCTGGACAGCAAAAAGCGACGTCGACCTCTCACAACATAACAAAACCTGGATGAAGCTCCTTCTTCTTATTATTTTGCATTGCTGTCGCTGTCGTTTCAGCAGATAGGTATAGGTACTTCCTCGCCGGGTGAAGTTGTAGTTCACAAATTAATGCAGATGTTCATGTTGAAAATAGTAAAATCTCAACTCAGCGATAACTGGCAACTGGGAGCTGCTGCCAGGGAGACACAACCCGGGGGATATCACAAATCATTAAATGCAACGCTAAGCGATTTCAAATCGGTGCCTTCATATAGTTTTCTCCTGCTGGTGCTGTTGATGATAGGACACACTATTGCTGGTGCTAGTGCTAGTGCTGGTGCATCATTTTCATCTTAATCATCATCATCTGTATTTGTATCTACATCTGCATCTCTCACCAGATGGCCAGAGAGTATTAGTAGGTAGGTCTGAGACCTCACCTCTAGTCACTCTCGCAAAACAAATGGGAAAATAGTTTATGTCGACATTTAAAGTTTAGGAATTCTTTTTTTTCGTTTTTCTTTGGGGATGGGAATGGAATTATGCACGTTGATTGAATTAAGACAATAAAATGGAAGATGAAGCTACAGCGTGGTACCTCCAGCTGGGAGAAACTACACGTGCGGTTACGGCATGGATGTTAGGCGGAATGTGTGTGTACACACTACGCGGTATGGGACCGTGCAGGCCGGATAGTTTTTTTTAGTTCTTTTCACTGTATGCACGAAGTGTGCGAGAGTGTCTAGTGCGGAGGAAACTTCCGTCTATCATTCGTGAGGAAAATGAATGAAATTGAAAGAATGAGTTTTCCGAGGAGGTAGTGATTTTCGCAGATGCTCGTAGGTCGATGTAAGAGTTTCATCTTATCTGGGAATTTATCTGACTTTTGTGCATAGTTTGCATAGAAGTGATTACCATGCTCTTGGCATGTGGGATAATTTTGTGCTTTTTTCTGTTCCGTTTTTTTCTTACAATGAAATGGGAAGCGGAACAATTGTGGAAACTGCATGACATGTTTTGGTAAATTGAGAAATTTGTATCTATATAGGAAGTTCAGTGCTATTTTTGGGTTCAAACGTATAGTTACACTGAATTCAAAGAGGGGAATCGCTAAGAAGCAACTGTTCATGTCGTGAAATATTCTAGTTAGACTATGATTTACGTACTGGTCGCTTTTTTTTTGAATACTTTTCTTTGAGTAATTGCCTTCTTTATCTATACATACAAGGTTATGGCAAATTTTATTACTTAAACCAAAGAAAGCGCAACCGTGTCGATGTTGTTTTTAAAAACTTTGGTACGAATATACCGAATAGTATTTGTTCCGTTTTTGCAAAATCGCTTGCTTGGTTGTGAACCTATCTGACCTCAATTCACACTGAAACAGACCTTCATTTTTGTTTGCAAAGTATTTCAACTTAAGGCGGTGGTATCAGGCGTCATCAGATGCAAGGTAGTTTGGAACTGTCGCTCAAAAACAAAGAGGTATTGTGCTGGCAAGAATAGAGCAGGAATTAGAACAACAAAACGTGGAAATTGCCATAAAACCATAGCGGTGGTGAAGGGAATGTTATCAGAAAACATCATCAGAACGACTGGTCAGAGATGAACTAATCTGGTAGGTCACAGGGTATCTAAAGCCTTATAGCCCAGATGGGATAAAAGCAGATCTAAGGAGATTTTGAATCTAGACAGACTACGACTTAGAATGATGATCGAACCCTTTCCGGCCATTTTGGCCTCGGGAAGCATACCAGGAGATTGAGCCTCTCCATTACTGACGCGTATAGACTTTTTGACAATCGATGCGTAACAGAGGCCATAACGCACATATTGTTGCTCGGTGCAGAAACAAACACATGGGAAGTTACTTCTGCAGCAACATAGAAGACAGCAAGTAGCTTGTGTAGGCGACGGTAAACTGTTTACTTTTGCAGGGGAATAAATTGGTTCGGGGAAGTGGTGTAGGATTTGTGTCTTCTTTTTCTTTGACGACCTTTTTGAAGTTGGTTCTCTCAGGGATCACGATGGACTGTATAGCTATCATAGCTCTGCCTAACTATTTTTCAGGTTAAAAAAATCTCAAAATAATATGGCGGTCTTTTTTTTATTAAATTGAATAATTCCAAAATGTTGCACTGCTTAATGATGTATTTTCCTAGGCAATTCATAAAAACTAGGTCTGTTTTTCCTACCTACAAAATATATATTTAATATTTAATATTATTGTTGATAGAGAATATAGCATAGTGCTATGGCACTATGGCACCCAAGAAAACATTCAGAAATGATAAATAAAATTATGTAACATTTTCGATTGTCTTAGTGATTTATTAAACAAACCGAGGCAAAGGAACGCAATACTCATTGATAGCCTAGCTGCTATCTATCTGTCTAGCTGCTTACTTTATGTCCTCAAAATTACTACTAAAATGTCGAAATAAGCTTGATTAGTGTATAGTTACCTGTATCTGGATTTCAGAACGTTGAAATATGTAAGGAAGCGGCAAGGCTAATTCACTGATAAACCAAGGCTCAAAACGTCCTTCGAAATTCAGATAGACAGATCTTGATAAAGCCAGAAAGATGAGCCCAAGACAATAAACAATTGACCTTCTTAATGGATAACGAATAGATAATGCCAGAACAATAGCCACCACAGTTTTTTTACTGGTAGTGAGAGGAGGCTATGCTTAGGTAATATGCAATGCCACAGTTGAAATGTTGAAATCAGTAAACTTTGCAGCAGGTCGTAATACGTAATACAAGACACACAGCAACCTAGGGTTCTCCAGATGGTCGAACAGCAATCAAATCGATCACGTGCTCCTCGATGCAAGGCAAGCATCTAAACATTATTGACCCCTGTCTTATGGATATGCCGTCTGATGCAATGACACCAGAAATCCTTCTGCGAAAAAACTACCACGTCAACTTTCCACAGGTAACGGAATGGCTTCGGTCAGACTCTGAACCATGGATTGAATGCCATCGTATTTTCACGGATGGCTCCAAAACCGGACAGGGGTCTGGTGCTGGAGTCTTTGTGGAACGCGATGATATACGACTTTACTACCCCTTGGGTAAACATGCATCTGTTTTCCAAGCGGAGATTTTTGCCATCCTAATGGCTATGGGCTATATTGTGAACAACAGGTGGAGGGCTAAAAGCATTTGCATTTGCAGTGACAGTCAAGTTGCATTAAAAACGCTTTTACCTCGTCCAAATTAGTGCTAGAACTCAAGCTTTCTCTGAATTTGGTCGGAAGGCTGAACACAGTGAATCTTGTCTGGATCGCAGGTTACACCGGCATCCAGGGGAATGAGATCTCGGATGAGCTTGCTAGGCAAGGTTCAGAAGAATTTTTCTCAGGACCCGAACCTGTGTTGGGTCTGCCTGCATCTTTAGTCATGTCTTCTATCGATTCTTGGGTTCCTCGTGAACCCAAAATTCGGTGGCGCGACTGCGGTGGATGTAGACAGACCAAACTATTGCCCCCGGACATTTGCAAAAGGTCAGTATCTTTTCTTTTATCTATGAGGAGAATCGCTTGTAGGCGTTCTTTCGGGCCACCAAGCTTTTGTTAAACACTTAAATGTGTCGGGCTTAAGCGACACCACAAAAAAAAAAAGCGAATCTAAAAAATATATCCAGATGTTGTACAAGAAAGTCAATTCGAAATTATAATGGAAATCTAGTCACAGAAGCGCAGGGAATTGTAGAGGTGTTTAAGCAGCATTTCTGGCATCTGTTAAATGGACAACTCATCGAGAGAGTGGTAGGACAGGAAATGAGCACCCGCCTAGTCAACGTAGACGATATTCCACTTCCCAGTTAAGAACAGGTCGTATCGGATAGTAGGGTATCATCAACGACGTATGAGAAAAGGAACCATGCCCGGTGACTGGACTATCAGCACCACAAAATGTTTACACTAAGCTTTTCCGGGGAAAGACGAATTTCAATTCGATACACTCCATCTTTTCACCGAATTCTTCTTTTTTTTCAATAAAATTCATCTGCAGGAGCTCTAAATGGCGATGGCCGCATTGGGAACCCCGCAAACTAATCAAACTGGGTATCGTGATGCTGGAGAATACTCAGTTGAGTGCAGTTGGACAGTAGCTCATCTAAACTATTCCAAGCATGTACTAGGATTACATGTGAATTATTTGATCCTAATTCGGAAGGCACTATATTAAACAGAACAGTCCAGCTAATGGGGAATGCGCACGATGTTGACGTCATTGGACGCTCCAATCGTGGTTTCGCAGCTATGGAAGAACAGGCGAAGTTAGTTGGTCTTGAAGTGAATGAGGGCACGACTAACTATGTACATAATGAAAGAGAGCTAGTCTGGATAAATAAAAGCAGCGTCTGATAGGCTTCGTGGAAGATGGAAGGTTGTCACTTTTTAAGGAGAATTAAATAAAAATAACCAAATTTGTCGCAATAACGCCAATACTGAATTATACAAATTTATAGACCTTAAAAAAGGGAGGCCAGGGCCCTACAATACGCCCATAAATGTTGAAAACTGATTTTCTATGTAAACTGATCTGTGGAGAGACTATATTTTTGTTGCTCCTATTTTACGCCGCAGATATCAAAACCAATCATCGATATTCAATTCGGTTGTGAGACAAAGTCGTACCATTACGTTCCATATAGTCCGGTTATTTCTTCAATTAAATTAAATTTCCTTCCAGTCTATCTTTCTAAATGATGCCGACTTGACACCACCACACACTCACGGTGTGAACTTCATAAATTACAATTATTAAAAAATCCACCAACCATCTATCATTAACAAATCATAATTCCCCCAAACCAATCGGATTACTCGCACTCTTTTTCTATGCCCCAGCGCTAAGCAATAATCATGTTTACCTAAAATGCCTTCTTTTGCGTTGAAATCCCCAATTAGCTCCAAATTTGACCAAGTCGAGGAACTCGCAATCCAAAAGACCATGACTTTTGGGTAAACTCGTTTCGGTGATATATAACAAAAACCAAAAAAAAAAAAAAAAAAAACAACAATAACTTACTCATCTGACTCGAGCGAGTCCATCAACCGGCTTCGACACTACTGTGATCGAATGGCACCACCTTAAGCGTTTCATCTGAATTCCATTTCCAAACCGAGTCCCACAAATTATTAACAATTGACCTGGACAATAGGATCACCATTTTTGGTGTAGCTACATTGTACTTTGTATGCGATTGTACATAGGTACGTGTTATGAGCTGCCATTCCAAGCAACTCATCTCTCAAGTGGGTATCTCTAGTGCTTAGTCTCACTCACTATCTACCCGTTGCTGGTCCCGTTCATGTGCAACACGATTGCATGACAATTGCTCAGAGATTTATTTTTTTATTTTTCGAAATTCCCATCATTTAATGCGGAATGTATAATTAAGCAGCCGAGAGAAATAATAATTTAATGAAAATTCAAATACAATTTCAGTTAAACTTTCATTTCGTCTTCTCGCTCTGGTGTATTCCTCTATCAAACTCCAGCCACGAGATGAACAGTTGAACGAATGCAATGTTAATAGATACGGATTGAAGATGTTCGGGGGAAAGTCGATGCGATTAATCAAATAAATTTTAAACTGTACATAGCTTCATATTTACTTAAATAATTATTGCAAAGAGAGCTGGACGTTTTTTTTGTGGACTTTAATCGGATACCCTAAATTTGTTGCCTTTGTTCAAAGTGCGATGTACCAACATCAACATGATGAATAATTACCGACTGCCGGATGCATGGTTCAGTGCGTCGAGCAAGGAAAAAAACAAAACACACCTTCATTGTTTAAAAGTAATTTTTTTTGTTTCTCTTACCGGCTCTGTTAAAAATATTTGAACTCTAATACTTTTATCTACTGCGGTGACATCTGTGATGAAATTCTTAAGACTTGTGTACTTGATAATTTCAGGTGTCGATATGGTAGTTCAGGAGTGTACATTCGATATTCAGGTTTGTGGCTTGTGGCAGGTTTGTGGCTTGGATATGTTGAATTCCGAATCGGTTCAGGGGTACCTAAACTTACTACTGCCGTGAACCACTGATATTGTTGGGATACAATAATTAATTTATTTCTAGAGCAGACCTCCACTTTGAAGAACTATGCATATAGGCCTAACGAGAACAAAGGTTTTACGTTACGAGATAAACGCTTACTTTCTTGGAATTTATACGGGGTTCTTTCTTGGAATTTATAACTTTCCGTAGCTTACGGGGTTCATAGGAGCCGTAAAAAGTGCGGTGCGACGACAGATAAAAAAGACGACGTCAACGGAAATTGCTAGAGTTGGACAAAGACGACGCGCAATAAACAGAGCCAGATAGTAGTCTTCCAGGTTAAAAATTTAAGGCGGTTAATATAAAGAAACAAGATAAATGGGTCGTTCCTAAGTACATCTCGAAAGGCAAATCGAAGAAATCAACGTTGAATACTTTCAATCCTGGACACGTGAACACGCTGGTAGGGACACTCAAGTATGACTGGCATACTAAAGTATGTGATAAACGAAGGTGATGTAAAGCGCTCTGGTAGCGTAAGTGTTGGATAATGGGACCGGATTTGATGCACTAATGCGATAGGGTTTGCCGCTTGTTAAGTTCTAAATAATTATTCTGACACCAAACAGAAAAACTATTGGAAGATCTTGGTGAAGAAGGCTATAGTCTTCCTGGGGAAATAGCCTTAACATATTTGTTTATAGTAAGGACGAAGAAGGGGGGCCAAATGGCATTCTTGTGGAACGTCCGAAGTGGCTTGATAAAGGGCCGCCTGGACGGATTTAAAGCGAACACTGTAATAATGGTTATACAGATAAGAAAATATACATTTCAATAAAATGGGTTCAAAACCAAGGTTAGACAATTTATAAATGAAAAGTTGGCCTGTGCTCGACTTGCTTAGCCTGATTGCCACATTTATGAGATAATGGTTGATTGATTTTCTATTTACTCTCTTACTGTACTTATTGTCAACATTTTTTGTCGTACTCCAAGGTGCCGAACTTACCCGATAGCATGCAACGTAGAACCGACTGTGAGAAAAACCCACATTCTCAAGATTCACATTCGCAATATTATCTGCCTGTTTCTGTTTCTTTTAAAGAACTATGCCGCTTCTCCGACTGCTTATTCATGTTCGCTAAAAATTGACTATAATTCGATGGAATACATAGAATTGTCAACTGAATGACACAAATCAGATCACAGAAAAAGGTACATTGAGAAAGAGACTCTTAATCCAGTACCATTCCAAATCCCCTGGAATTTCTTAATTAGAATTCTTCAACGATATCTAGGTAACTTGTCATGTAGGTGTCATTAATGTCAAACCGGGCTTCAAATACATATTTTTGACAATCAGCAGCACCCTTTGCGGTTGACACGTATTCACAGAAAGGAAATTTAAGGGAGGCTTTTGCAGCCAGATGTAAAGATGTTTCTAAATCAATTAGGAGCATGTAAAAATTGCATATTTTAAAGCTCTAAAGACTGCAATTAATTTCATTAAATAAGGCGGAGGAGAAGTTCACATTTTTTTGGTTCAAAGTAGAAATATTGAATTAATTGGTTTTCAAAACCCAAATTAAATATTTTTAAATGCACTAACCTGATCCTTGTGAATACCGAATCCTTTAATTTTTTTTTACTAAAATCTGTGCAGCCGTTCGCTGTGTAGGTCCAGTCAAAAGAAAAAGGTCATAAATTCAATAAGATTTGTGGTAGTTGATCTGACTTTGAGGAAGCCATGTTGACTGGGAGAAATCTTTTAAAAGCTCAAATGAATATATAAAAAAGGTATTAGGGTCGGTAGGCCGAATGAATTAAATTCGCGTTCAAATTTGTTGACCAAGAAAAAGGTGGAAATTGCGTAAATGCTGAAAATTCAAGACTGCAAGTAGGTAAATGATTTCAAATTAGGAGGTATTCATTTGCTGAACCCTTTCAAGAGAATAATATCTCTCGTCGAAAAATGGGTATAATATAGCATCCAAATGTCGATGCAGCCATGTACTCAAAACAGACAATGATACTAAATCGGTGTTATTATTAATGAGAAATATTTAACCTATTTGCAAATTAAAGAAAATCTTTAATTCCCAGGGCATCTTCTCTGTATTATCAACTTTTCCATTTGTAAAAAGCTTCATTACGAACTATTCGAAACGTTTTATTTCCCGCATTCACCACCACCTTTGACAATGCAACAGCACGCAATCAACCATCAAACAGGTGGCCAGCCACTACCCTCCTTCACTTCCTGTTTCCAGTGTCGACCCGCGCGCATACTTAAAGGTCGGATGTATAACAACGACAGTAACAGGAACATCATTTCATTCCGGACGTCCTTCGAATAAATGATGGCAACTTAGTGGATCCCCAGCAATGACTTGAAGTTTTCTCGCCCGCAACGCACCTTCTGCCCTGGCATAGGGTAGTCATTTTAACCGTTCGTCACCGTGAGTCCCCTTTGATTCCTCTCCCTGCTTCCGTGAAGGAAGTCAATCAAGGACAAGGTGGTGGCTCTTCACAGTCTATGCAGTAGCCTCTTGGACTCTTTTACTTCCTCGGGAAAGTTAACAGCCAACTCAGTTAGAAAATAGCACTCGGTCGGCATGGAATACGAAATTGTGGTTATGTGGTTGTGAAATCCCTTGAACAGAGAAAACCACCCAAAGTGTTAGAAGTGATAAGGAATTAATTCAAAAAAAAGAAACCGAATTTGTGCCCCGATTTGGTTGAACCTTACTCCCAATTCGACGACGATTTCATTAAATTTGATTAAACAAGAGAGAGAGAGAGAGAGAGAGGTAAGAATTCGAGAGTACCATGCTGGTATTGAGCTGATTAAATTCCTTAGTCCTTTATCATTTCTGTGGCTCCACGTCTTTCAATTGAAATTTCCATTGAATACTAAAGTCGCTTCGTAGTAATTACTCGCCAGTCGCCACCTACCTAACTCATTGTGAGTGTTTTAGTTTTCTAAAGATGTTTGATTGTTTGCACCTGATGCCTGTAGTTGGTGAATGGAAATTTAATTCCTCATGCGCAACCGATAAAAATGGTTTACAACCTACATGCCAATGGAGTAGTATACAGAAGACACCTACACACAGCCACAGCCAACTGCAATCGATAAAATCACCGAGGACTTAGACTTTGTTCCTTGTGGTGGTCAGCCAGTTGGCGTTGGCCTGGAATTTCACTGCAGAGGCATCTTCCCTATTCACATGGTGGGGAATTTTATTGGCGTAGTATTAAAAGTGGTCTAATGCGCTTTTATTTTCAACCAAAGGAGGGTGTTGGGAATTTATTCGCATTTAGTCAGTCGTTTCAAGCAATTAGCTAGTACCTGTGCCCTTTCATGGGAGGGAATTGGTGACGTGTTTTTATTATACCTACTTCCAAGAACGACGCGACGACGTTTACTTGGATAGTACTTTTTGTACGCATCCGATCTGGAAACTACTTGTACTTGCAATTCAAAAGTGCAAGAATGAAATTACTTTTCCGAGGACTTTTCTTTTTGGTGAAATAAAGATAAGTTTTACGGTGCATTGCTGTAGGTTAAGAGCGACCCAGTTTTAATGGCCTTCAAGGAATTGTTTTTGAATTTAATTTTTGTTTTGAATGACAGAGATTCTGTTGGGTCATATAAAATGCCATTTCGGGTTTGTCTTTTTTTTCTTTTGAGTTTTGGAAGTTCAGATTCTAGTTTTGTGCTTCCATCAAGTCGGCTACTCTGGAAATAAGTAAGTCTTGCAAGCACCCAAGGCAGGATACATTAAAGAAATATTAATTTGGAGAAGAACTAGGTCAACTGTCGAATTCTAGTGAATGCGTGCTTTGAATCATCAACGCAGCTGCAAAAATATGTATAAAAAGTCCTTCGTGACCAAAAAAATAATATTTATAACGTTGAAATGAAATGTGTCTATAAAAGGGCTTACCTGAAATGACATTTTGTTGAAGAAGAACAATACATTTTTTTTGATAATTGTGACCCACAGACAGACATGGCTATAATGTTAAGAACCCGTATGAGGAGGAACTACCTAGGTAGATAAAGCGGCTGCTTTCTGGAAGTGCAATGGTTGTTTTGTTGGATCTTTGAGAAAAGAAACGAATGTAGGAGTAAAGCTCGAAGAACCTGCCTGTGGAATCAAGGATATAAATGTGGAATTCCGATAATGAATAGACACAGAATGCTCTGTCCTTCTTCTTAAAAATAGCAGAGAAAACGATCTCTCTCTAATCTCGTGTAAAAATTGCAATGAAAATTTAAATGGGCATAGGTAATGCAGTTTTTCTGATAACAACATTTTTGTGTCTGGCTAAAATGGATAAGTAAGTTGCTTAACTATTTTTATTTCTTCGATTTTTTTTTTAATTTTTTTTTATATAGAAAACTGAGGGAATCTTGCCAGACGGGAATAACACCACCGACCAAAAAAGCTCCGAAACCAACATCTTCATGGGCTAATTTATCTTTGCCTCCTCTTTCACTGAGATGGCTTCTCAAAATCTTCAAATGGGCTGCTTTCTGAAATTGAAAAACGACAGCACTGATGTGTATCGCCTGTCGCGACCTGTTTCCGTTCTGGTTGAATATACATCGTCCTTGTAGTTTGGTGTACTTACAAGTTTTGTTCTGTAATCTGTTAGTGCAGATATCGTCTCGTCTTATGTCCGAATTCTACGTAAAAGTTGTTGTTGAATTGTATACCTGAGATGTTCTTGAAAAGTCAGCTATCGGCCAGGAATCCGTACTTTCGGCCACCAGTTTAGCGGCAGCCTAGATCAATTGTAAGCGGGCCACATATTCCGGAATATAGTTCAAGATAACAGATTTGATTACCGAGAAAGAACCTTTGAGGTGTAATGCGAGAAAATTTCTTTCTTCACGGATGCTAGAGATAGACGTCCTCCGCCAGTTATACATAGAGACTCGTCTGGCCAGCTCGTCGGCCCTCTAATTACCTTTTATGATCCTATAGCTGGTCCAGTGTCTCCCTGCAGTTCTGTTCAGTTCGATAAGCTTAGATGGTTGAGTCGGTTACTTTGATCGCGCTTTGACTGTCAAAGAAGGCAGTTGTCTTTGTTTTGGATGTCGGTGAATTCAAAAGTTCCTTGCTCGTCTGCCTAGCGGCAAGGACTTCAAGGAGTCAAGTTGGGGAATTAAGAAACGCCGCCTCGAATTCTCTGGTGACGATGTTTGACTCCCATGCCTAGCTGAATGGGAATCTTAAAGAGCAAGTTCTATGACGGTTTAGTTTGAACATTACATAGTCATTGGAACTCGGTTCATCTCTTAACTTTGATGTGTTCATGGGGTCTTGTGGACCAGCATACAGATTCTTTAAGTCTTACTGCACTACACGATACTATGGTTATAATATGCAGATCCGGGAGAAGAATGTTTAGAATGACGTTGAATGAATGCCTTCCGTGGTTCCAATTCAAGTTATTCCTTGAACTAGGGCTTCCCATAATACCGGTGAGAATGTGGACGTACATTCTAGTTCGTAGTTCCCACTTCTTGCCAAAAGGTTTAGGTATTGGATGCATAAAAAGCTGCAGCTATTGTTTGATATGTAACTTCTAGTTAAGTTTAGAATCTAGAGTGACACGTAGGTAATAACTAAAGCACTAAAGGCTAAGAATAGAAGTTGGTTTAAGACATGGAGATCTACAGGCTTTAAAGACTGTTACCTAGTTTAGCTGAAGATGCTTGTTTAAGGGATGCAGACAAACCATTAACCTACGAACTCATCTACAACCAGTTCGACGAGAGATTCTTAAATAGATTCAGTATAGAAATTCGTAAGTTCGATGAGGAATAGACTAAAGTCCAGACTAAAAGTCCTTGTCGGACTTTGCCCACTTTTGCTATGAAAACTACTGGGACATGCCTCTTTGGGTATATTACATGATTTAGAACAGATTATGGCACAAAATTAGGCAGGGGTCGTAGAATAGTTCTCGCGAAGTGTCATTGAAACTCAAGTAAGAGTTATTCCAAAGCCCAATTCATTTTAGGTGAGAAATAGCCTTCAGAGTGGCATATGGGTAAACATACCGTTCTTTGCAGTTTAATGAAATTAGCAATGACAGTTTTGAGTGAATGCTTATCCAACCGAAACATATTAGAATATTGGCCTAACCATTGTCATGTAGACTCTTTTGGGTGAAAAAGTTCATATCCTGCCAAAGGCAAGCCGAAAAGACTTACATGTCTTCGTCTCAACATGCTTGGTCTAAAGAAGCTTGCTACCAAGGATTACTTCAAGATATTTAGCTTCCCTTGATAGTCACAATGTGACGCTTTTTGGAACCAGTTGAGACAAACTAAATTTAAGGAGATTCATGGAGTGAATTTTTCTAGTACGCCAATCGTCGATCATGTCTATAGCAGTCTGCGCTAAGAACCCAGAAATGTTGAGCGTGGTCAGCAGAAAGTCTAACATCATGCACCAAAAAAGTGGGCGGCCCATTTCACAATCCGCAACTACAACCGTCGGTCGTTCTACTCTCCGACATTGCTTGGATCAACGCGACAACTGATGAGAGCTATGAGATGGCCAACGAGCTAGCAAGAAAAGGATCCGAAATGGATTATGACCGGGGACTTCGGTCGATCAAGCCGCCACTCTGCAATCTCAGAGAACGAGTGCAATATAAGATACGAATGAAGTGATATATCACGGTGTTGCACTTAATTTCGGGGTGGGTTAAAAAAAAATTAACCGAGTTTAAACGCGAAAAAAAAGAAAATAAAACGCGAGAAGATTACGGCCGCCGCCGCGTCGGTGGTAAACAATCAAATACTGGCGGATAGGGAAACGTCAACAGGAATTCGCCGAAAGAGAAGTGCAACAGGTAGCCTGTTGAATGCTACCGTCCCGGTTGCTCAGCTGGGGTGGGTTCGGAGATGGAAATAATTTTAGGGAAGGAGAAAATTCTGAAACGAAAAGGTATGAAGAAAAGGTAAAGTGATGGTGGGTAAAACGGGCGCCACACAATCTTTGAAAAAAAGGAATTGTGAAACCTTTTTAAGAAGAAGTCGATGATTGATTGCTAAAAAAAGGAATTAAATAAAAAAAGGCAAGGTTTTTAAAACGTTACAAAGCTCGAATGAGCAACGGTCAATTTATTGAAGTGACGTTAGATTGCGGAACAACAAAAGAAAATATCGCCGTTTGAAATAGCCCGCTATCGCTATTTCCCGAAAGTTAATAAAAACAAAATGAAGGGGGCGCGTGTCCCGTGATTTCCGGGATTTTACCGTGACAAAAGCCTACCGGGTTCTTAAAATAAAATGCCTAACTAAACGAAACTTTTTTTTTCTTTTTTTTTTTTTCCAAAGCACTATACTTAGCTTTTACAAAAAAATCTGCTCCTCTATGAATCCTGATAATTGTACCCCTGGGAATCAGCTGCCTGTCCTGCCGCTATATCCTTTGTCGGCCGTCTTCTTTCTTTTTCTCCTCTTTTTTTTTTGTGTGGGATTCTGAACTCGCGCAAAACTATATTAAAAAAAAACTTCCTCGATTCTTTTCAAAACTACCACAACCTTTGATGGTCAACCAAGAAGTGTCGGTTTGTCCACTTCCAGGTTTCTTTTGTCCGTGATGGACCATTCACTCTCTCTTTCATACCCCCACATTCAGCAATTACGGAATCCACTGCGGCTTTTTCTAGCATGCACTCTGTCACTTTACTGGAGTGTGCCACCGCCTCCGTCTCATACTCTTTCGAATTCGCTGCAACTCTGGGGCTGAGCGAATCGATGACCACATTCACACAAGTTTCCCCAAGAGGACGTGTTCACAAACACTTAAACAATTCGACAAGATAAAAGGTTGAAAGAATCGAGAAATGTTTGAAACGCGAAAATGTCCCCAACGAATAAAAGTTAATAGCAAAACAATACCGAAGTAAACCAAAAATGAAAAAGAAAGAAGAAACGAAGACGTATTTTAGTTTTGGGACAATATTTGCTGGTGTCCCAATTTAGTACCACCCCAGGAGTCTTTGAGGAGGAGTGTAAAATCAATGACCGAAAAACTATTCTAACCCGGTGGACTTTCGCGCAGATTTGGGGGAAGGGGAATCTGTATAGCGTGCTATTTCTTACATACATGTTTAATTATTGGGCTCTTGGCCATGGAAGTCTTCGTTAGGTTTTCTTATGTGAGTGGTTGGTGAATGTTGTTGTATAGGCAAACAGTCTGCTTGGCTCTAACGGGGTCTTCATCCCGACCCGTTTGGAATCACGTTGGGGTGTGCTAAGGGATCGTCCTCCCCCACCCATCGTTGTCGAGATGCCAACACGCCGTTGGGCTCCATACCTGCTTTTGTCATCCTCCGGGTCTCATGGAAACGAGCCAGCTTGATTGGGATTAAAGGTCAGTCAGAGGCGGCCAGTTAACCATTCTCCCAGCAGGTTGATGGAAATAAAAATGAGAGGATAGGGCGCAAAAGTGGATTGGGTATGGGAGTGGAAGGGTTGAAGGGGAAACAAATTTTTGTGGCGTTTTTTAACGCAACAAACTCCATCCTTACCTCCCGAAGAGGAGAAATTGGCTTTTCGTAAGAAAGGCCGAAGTAAAAAGGGTAAAACATCACAACTTAGACAAACAAAACATCAACTTCTCGATCGCTTTTGCGAGAGGTAGTTCACATCACAGAGCATAAAGCTCTCAGTTACTCTTAGCGTAATCTTCCTGTTACGCGACTTATATGCTGGTCATCTTCAGGGTCATCGCAATATGGCTTGAGGTCTTTGACGTTCCACGTCCCTCGCTCATTGCCATCTTCGTCCTCTAAGGTATAGGTCCATGGTGATACCTTATCTCGTATGCGGAATGGGCCGACATACTTTGGCGCTAGTTTGGCCGCAAAATATTTTGCCGCATCGGACAAAATGAAGTTTCGTCTCCAAACAAGTTCATGTCGAAGGAACTGTACATCCCTTCGCCTAAGGTTGTACGTATTCGCCGCCTTCTTGGTTGCCGCTGCTAGCTTTTTCCCTATTTCTAGCCTAAGCTCCCTGAACCTATTTTCTCTATTGCTCGTATTACTGCCGTTGGAACACGGGATAGTGGTTAAGGGAGATTTCCCGAAAGTCACCATTCCTCGACCGAAATTGGCGTAATACGGCGAAACTCCCAAAACATCATGTTGGGCTGTGCGAATACTGCACGCCACCTTCGCTAATTGAAGATTCCAATGCCTATGATTTTCCGATACATACGCCCGAAGTGTCGTCTTGATAATTTGATTAATCCGTTCCGCCGGATTAGCCTGAGGATGGTAGTGAGCGGTAAACCTTATCGTAGACCCGTACCCTTCACAAAGAGCCTTCAACTCCCTGCTCTTAAATTGCGGACCGTTGTCGCAGACTACGAACCTTGGAACACCAAACAACAAAAAGACATTATCCTCTAATTCCCTACAGACCGATTTGGCCGTCGCAGACCTCAAGGGGAACAAGAGTGGAAATTTGGTAAAATAATCAACAACAGTTAAAATGTAGATATAACCTCTACTTGATTTAGGAAGTGGACCAACAAGATCTATGCAAACCATCTCCCACGGATCAGTTACCCCTTTCCTCTCCGTCATCAATCCAGCCGGCTTATCGTTGACCGGTTTAGCACTCTGACAAATTTTACAGTTTCTGACATATTTAGTAATATCTGACCGCATTTTCGGCCAGTAATACTTTTCTGCAACCCTACCAAACGTTTTCTTAACCCCCATGTGCCCTGAAAGCGGATTGTCATGACACTGAACTAAAATATTTGCCCTATCGTTTTTCCCTACAACTATTTTCCATTCGGAGTTATTATCCTGCACTAATATATGACTAGCCCTAACATATTTATACAAAAGTCCCTGATCGACACGCCACGACGGAAAGTCTAACGGCTTAGCTTCGACTTTTTCGGTCATCCTTCTTATCCAAGGGTCGGAGTTGTGCTCTAAAATCCCAGCCACGGCCGGTAAGCTTCTCGAAAGCATATCCGGCACAACATGTTCCTTCCCTTTCCGATGAATAATATCGAAGTCGAATTGCTGTAAACGTACAGCCCACCTAGCGAGTCTACCCGCGGGGTCCTTCAGCTTGCTTAACCACACCAACGAGTAGTGGTCAGTTATGACCCTGAATCGTACACCCTCGAGGTATGGTCGCAGTTTTTCTATCGCCCACAACACAGCTAAACACTCCTTCTCGGTGGTTGAGTAGTTCCTTTCGCATCGGTTAAGCCACCTACTCAAATAGCATATCACCTTCTCGCCCTCCTCAAACGTCTGACTCAAGACAGCCCCAATCCCGAAATCCGAGGCATCCGTTTGGACCACAAACGGCCTTGTAAAATCCGGACACGTCAGGATGGGCGCCGCTACCAAATATTCCTTAGCCTTTCTGAAGCTTTCCTCGCAAGCATCAGTCCAGCAAAATTTCTTGTTCTTCTGAAGCAAGTCGGATAACGGTTTTACCAAAACTGCAAAGTTCGGCACAAATCTCCTATACCAGGATACCGTTCCGATAAAGCTTCGAACTTCTTTGACATTCTTGGGCGCAGGGATGTTCACCATGCTCTCCACCTTTTCAGGATCAACATGCAAGCCGTTGCGATCAACGATATACCCTAAAAATTTCAAAGAGGGTCTGCACAAATTGCATTTTTCCTCGCTAACCTTTAAACCTGCCAGGCACAAACGCTTAAAAACTTTTCCTAAAATATCTAAATGCTGTTCAAAAGAGTTTGTTACAATAATAATATCGTCTAAATAGACGAACACGTGTGGTTCCAAATCGGCCCCAAGCACAGTGTCTATAAACCGCTGCCAGGTCGCTGGAGCGTTATGTAACCCGAACGGCATTCTCCTAAACTGGAAGAGTCCTCTACCGGGAACTGTAAAAGCCGTATAAGGCCGCGAACTTTCCTCTACCGGGATCTGCCAATACGCTGACTTAATATCTAAGGAGGAAAGAAACTTCGCATCCCTAAGCTTATCTAAAGTCGCCGATATATGAGGGAGAGGATAAGCATCCCTCTCAGTAACTTTATTAAGCTTCCTATAATCTACGCAAAACCTATACGAGTTGTCCTTCTTCCTAATCATGACTATGGGAGAAGCCCAAGGGCTATTCGATTTCTCAACGATACCGTCCCTAATCATTTCAGGTAATTCCCTATCGATGTGAACCTGGACTGCTGGAGAAACCGGATAATACCGTTGTTTTATCGGCTCAGCATTTGTCTTAATTTTGTGTTCCACCAGATGGGTGCAACCAAGACCTTCAGGCATATCTTTAAAAACCCTATCGATAAAATTTCCTAACCTTTGTTGTTGTGTCTCGTCTAATTCCGACAAATCCGGCGCATCCGAAATTGCAGCCAATGAACTTTGGCTTGAAAAATGCCACTGTCCTGTTCTCAAATCCGGGACGATCCCCGAAAGAGCCCAAAAATCTGCTCCAAGAATTAGGACATGTGGGAGACTCGGTATGACAAGACACTCCAACAAAATAACTTTTCCCCGCACTAATATCGGCAACGAAACTACACCTTCTACAGCTATACCTGCACCATCCGCTAATGAAACCGAATCTATGTTGCCTTTAGTTAAACCTATACCCAAATCTTTTAAAATTCTCCAACCATCCCTACAAATTATCGACCGCGATGCTCCGGAATCTAAAAGCCCTAACAAGTTAACCCCATAAATGCTAACACTAATATACGGACGCGTGTCATGACTATTTGCCTCGAGTGTATAACCTAATTGGATAATACGGTGAGCCGACTGGTTGTCAGCAGGCAACCTTACAAAACTCAACGGCGCCCTCGTCCTGCTGACCCGAGAGTGCGTTGCTCGTTTCCCGAACACGGCCTACAATCTCTGCGAGAGACCCCTGCTCTCCCACAGCCCAAACAACGCCTAGGAGCGGAACAATTATTAGCGTAATGGCCTTCACCATTACAATTAAAACAACGAATGACTCTATTAGGTTGAGCGTTCCTTTCAACGACAGCAACCATTGGTTCTTCCTCAACCGCTACATAAGCCAAATCCGGCTCAAGAAGATGACGACTACGAATACTAGGAGGGGGAGCAAATGTTTCCACATTCGCCCTCACCGTCTCCAACCGCCTTCCCAGCACAACCAAATCATTGACCGACTTGGGATCGGCCAATCCAAGTTGTGTCTGGTAGAACGGGGCCAGATTCCTTTGAAGAATCGCCAGCTGCCGCTTTTCAGAAAGAGGTTCAGATAACCTCCGAAACATATTTGCCATCGTCGCCACGTATACGCCGATGGATTCTTCCTTACCCTGCGTACGACGTCTGATCTCATCCAACAAGAGATCGTCGTAGTTAGGAGGAAGAAATTCTTCTTTTAATTCCCTAACCAGTTCTTGCCACGTACCAATTGTGACCCTAATCGCCCTAAACCAAAGAAGTGCCTTTCCGATGAACAAATCAACAGCCGACCTAAACAAATGTGCTTCTGTCACCCCCCTGGCTTGACGAAGCTCCTCAACCCTCTCCAAGAACGCGTTCACTGACGCTCCACAGCGTTCACCTGTGAACTTCACGTCCCATTTCTCAATTCTCTCCGCACATCGTTCAGATGTTTGGAGAGTTAACTCGCGAACTGTTGGAATCGGTTCGGCTGACACTTGAGGAACAGTATTCCTCACCATACCGAACTTGGTCGCCTTTTCCTCTTCTTCAGCATTATTCTCATCTCCTTCGCAATCGGTTAAGATACCTAACAGCACTATTAAACGATTGCGAAGTTTCCCCTTATCGGTAACCTCTTCTGGTTCCTCCGTGATTGCCCTTCCTAATCGCGCCAATGCCCATTCGATCTTAGTTAAGATCTTTAAATATTCCCCTGACTTGTGATTGGTTGGCGGGTTCTGTAGTAGAACTTGAATTTCCGCTATTTTCCCCTCAATGGCCTCACAGTCCGCTTGAAAACTAAACGGATAATCCCCTTGTGTGTCCATAGACCTTGATGCTCTAAGCGCTCGCCGCATAGAGTCTACATTTCCCCGTGGAAGACCTCGAACATCCATTTCGTATTGGAGTTCGTCTTGCGCTAATCTATTTATTTCCATTATAGCGAAAAAAAAAATTTAAAAAAAGTAAAACAAATTATTCCTACCCGAAATTATTTAAAAAAACTCTCCACCAAAAAATTTAAATTTAATATAATAAGAATCAATCGAAACGTGATTATACACCAATCCAATAAAAGAATAAGTGTATCACCAAAAAAAAAAATTCTAAAAAAAGAAAAAGTTGATTGTTGGTAACCCTAACACACGAAAATAAATTGAAGACCAATTATCCACAAAAAGCAAAAAAAAGAAACAAATTCAAAGTAAAATTAAATTTCAAAAACAATAAAACAAAATCTACGCATAAAGTAAAACTATTGGCAACTCTAACCAAACAGAAAAATAATTTTCTTCCAAATACAAGTATAGCAACAACAACAAAAAGAAACAAGAATCGGTTGCCCACAATTTAAGCAAGGAAAAACAAAAACAACAATCGTATGTAAAATGCCGTATAAAAAAAATTATGTTGGTATAGCAATGGGTACCGTATATATGTGCATATAATATAAATAAATATATGTAGGTAATGTTATTCAATTTACTCAAAAGACATCAATGAAAACAAAATAATATAACGTATGTGATGAAAATGGAAATATAAATGAAAATAAAAACGATCTTACTTGGGAAACAAAGGCAAAAATAATTCGTCCAAATCCAACTGCGGATTTTATTTGGAGATTCTCGGCGCTGGTCTCAATCCTCGGCACAAAACAAAATGATGGGGCACCAAATGTAAATCACTAAATATTAGAGAAAAAAAATTAAAGTAAAGTAAAACAGAATATATGTGCACAAAATGTGAATATATGGAACACAAAACGGCACAGCAATCACAGAAGGGTTCAATTTCTTTTTCTTTTTATCAATCGATCGATTTGATTTAGGTGGGAATTAAAACGTATATATTTTATTTAAATCAAAAGCCCCACGTTGGGCGCCAATTGTTGCACTTAATTTCGGGGTGGGTTAAAAAAAAATTAACCGAGTTTAAACACGAAAAAAAATAAAATAAAATGCGAGAAGATTACGGCCGCCGCCGCGCCGGTGGTAAACAATCAAATACTGGCGGATAGGGAAACGTCAACAGGAATTCGCCGAAAGAGAAGTGCAACAGGTAGCCTGTTGAATGCTATCGTCCCGGTTGCTCAGCTGGGGTGGGTTCGGAGATGGAAATAATTTTAGGGAAGGAGAAAATTCTGAAACGAAAAGGTATGAAGAAAAGGTAAAGTGATGGTGGGTAAAACGGGCGCCACACAATCTTTGAAAAAAAGGAATTGTGAAACCTTTTTAAGAAGAAGTCGATGATTGATTGCTAAAAAAAGGAATTAAATAAAAAAAGGCAAGGTTTTTAAAACGTTACAAAGCTCGAATGAGCAACGGTCAATTTATTGAAGTGACGTTAGATTGCGGAACAACAAAAGAAAATATCGCCGTTTGAAATAGCCCGCTATCGCTATTTCCCGAAAGTTAATAAAAACAAAATGAAGGGGGCGCGTGTCCCGTGATTTCCGGGATTTTACCGTGACAAAAGCCTACCGGGTTCTTAAAATAAAATGCCTAACTAAACGAAACTTTTTTTTTCTTTTTTTTTTTTTCCAAAGCACTATACTTAGCTTTTACAAAAAAATCTGCTCCTCTATGAATCCTGATAATTGTACCCCTGGGAATCAGCTGCCTGTCCTGCCGCTATATCCTTTGTCGGCCGTCTTCTTTCTTTTTCTCCTCTTTTTTTTTGTGTGGGATTCTGAACTCGCGCAAAACTATATTAAAAAAAAACTTCCTCGATTCTTTTCAAAACTACCACAACCTTTGATGGTCAACCAAGAAGTGTCGGTTTGTCCACTTCCAGGTTTCTTTTGTCCGTGATGGACCATTCACTCTCTCTTTCATACCCCCACATTCAGCAATTACGGAATCCACTGCGGCTTTTTCTAGCATGCACTCTGTCACTTTACTGGAGTGTGCCACCGCCTCCGTCTCATACTCTTTCGAATTCGCTGCAACTCTGGGTCTGAGCGAATCGATGACCACATTCACACAAGTTTCCCCAAGAGGACGTGTTCACAAACACTTAAACAATTCGACAAGATAAAAGGTTGAAAGAATCGAGAAATGTTTGAAACGCGAAAATGTCCCCAACGAATAAAAGTTAATAGCAAAACAATACCGAAGTAAACCAAAAATGAAAAAGAAAGAAGAAACGAAGACGTATTTTAGTTTTGGGACAATATTTGCTGGTGTCCCAATTTAGTACCACCCCAGGAGTCTTTGAGGAGGAGTGTAAAATCAATGACCGAAAAACTATTCTAACCCGGTGGACTTTCGCGCAGATTTGGGGGAAGGGGAATCTGTATAGCGTGCTATTTCTTACATACATGTTTAATTGTTGGGCTCTTGGCCATGGAAGTCTTCGTTAGGTTTTCTTATGTGAGTGGTTGGTGAATGTTGTTGTATAGGCAAACAGTCTGTCTGGCTCTAACGGGGTCTTCATCCCGACCCGTTTGGAATCACGTTGGGGTGTGCTAAGGGATCGTCCTCCCCCACCCATCGTTGTCGAGATGCCAACACGCCGTTGGGCTCCATACCTGCTTTTGTCATCCTCCGGGTCTCATGGAAACGAGCCAGCTTGATTGGGATTAAAGGTCAATCAGAGGCGGCCAGTTAACCATTCTCCCAGCAGTATGACGGAAATAAAAATGAGAGGATAGGGCGCAAAAGTGGATTGGGTATGGGAGTGGAAGGGTTGAAGGGGAAACAAATTTTTGTGGCGTTTTTTAACGCAACAACGGAAACTATGGCCAGAGTATAATAGGAGCCGACCTTACAAGCTCTAACAGTATGACAGAGCATCACTGTCTAAGATGAAAGGTGCTTTAACTGGCCACAACTTTCTAAGAACCCACATGATGAAATTAAATCTCAAGGATGACGAAATTTGTAGAAATTGGCTGCTACACGAGGATACACCTCACTATCTCTGCCTCTGTGTGGCTGAGAGACTGTTACTTATTGCCAACTAACATAAAAAAGTTGTTTCTGGCGTAATGTTCGTTTTATTTTTTGGCCTTTTTTTTAAATTTTTGCGCAAATTCCTGGCATTCTGCCGAATTTTCCTTGTTTTTTAGTGTTTTTTTCCATAAACATTACGCCGTAATTGCTTTGGCTTTTTTGCCAAAAGCACATTTTGCTGTCAATTCCTTTGGCTTTATTTCAGGGAGCCATCAAAAGTCGTACTGTGAAATTCTGTTGGTGACAAATAAATTATATTAAACAGAAATATCCACACGCTCATTTTTTTTTAAACAAAATAGTTATAAAGCCAGAATTGATTTAAATTTTTTTTTTTTTTTAAAAAAAATTCTCTTGCCAAGGCAATAGTTGAATGTTCCACCATTTAAAAACTATTGTTGGCTATTTTTGTGAAAAGTCAAAAAAGTATAAAAAAGTTTTCCAACTCTCCACACTACTAACATTGTTTACCCATTTCAATTACAACCGTTTTGACTCGGTATATGTATTTGCGTACAACGAAACTGTTTGCTATTTTCATAAACGGACAATGAAAACCCATTGTTAGCAAACACAGCGAAGGACTCTTCGAGCATAAAGCAACGAATAAATAATAAACACTTCAACCATAGCAGTTGCAGTGAATTCAGTTGTTGATGAACTCTATACCAACCTCACCTCAACGTTGTGATGGAAAATAAATAAATCATTTTCACAAGTGCAGCCATTGTCCAGGAAATGGACATGCCCGGTGTTTTTTTTTTGTTTATCCTTTTAGGTTGCAGTTGCAGTTACAGTCCTTGTGAACAGTGAACTGTCGTTTTTAATTATCATATTTTTCTGTAACCCAGGATACTCTATTTGTCTATCTATAGATGATGTCGTAACCTTAGTGTATGGCACTTGTCGCATACTAACAAGTGCCTAGAACTTTAGAACCGTAGACCCACTTAATGCAGTTTTGCATTCCACAGCCATATACCACCGTCTTCCCTGCTACATCTGTCTGAGGGAAGAAATCGATGCTGAAAGGATAGAGCTATGCAAAAAAAAACACACACACACAAATATCGATTTATTTCGTCCTGGCTATTTAGAATACCTTTGGTAGGGATATGGTGAGCTAAGGTTAACAATGTTTACCTTTTTATGGTCAGCAGTTCGAATGTTGGATAGAATTATGATCACCTTTCATGGGTGACTACTGCTGTTTATCTGGGTTTGTGGTCCGGCAGTAGATCCGTATATCGAATTAACACCGAAGAGGCATTTTTCATGTTTGAACATTTTGTAACGATTTGGAGTGGATGCTGTTGGATGCTATTTGTTTTGGGAATTGTGCATTTGCATTAAAAATTGCATTTTCACTTACATCAAAATAGGCCCATTGTGGTAAGGGAGGGTTGGTCATTTGTTATTTTTGGATTCAAAAATGTTTGCATTGTTTAGATCATGAAAGGTCATGGTTACACTGTCTGTACAGAACCAATTTATTTATTTATTCATCTATTGTATTTATATATGTTACCGTAGCCGACCATCTCCAATACACTCGAAAGTTTATAAAATAGCCAAACTTTCTCGCTACATAAAATGCATTTTTAAAAGAGAATGGTAACATTTGGTCACATACCAAAATATATAAAAAACACTCTTTAGGTTTCGAAAAATTTGATTTTCTCAAAAAAACGGCACCTGCAATTTTGATGTAATTTCGCGCAATGAACACTTTTTACATAATTGTTCAAATAACAAAAATTGATCAAAATCGTTATAGCCGATTTTGAGAATACGAATTTAATTTAAATTTAAGAAAATCGTTAAATGAAAAAAAAAAATATTTCAAAAATCGAATTACGCTGATTTGTTAAACTTAACACCATAAAAATTAGTAAAATTTTTCGGATTTCCCTCCTTTAGTTTTTGCGATATTCGCGGTTTTATAAATTGTCGTAATTCGATATTTTTTGCCCCATCTTAAGAATCCTTAGTACAAAAAAAGGCCAAAATCCTTGGAACCATTTTTTTAGCAAAATGGTGATAAGTCATTTTCAGCAAAAACAAAAATGGTTGGCTATTTTGTTACGATAATATCGTTATTTGAATCGATAAAGCAAAAAATAAAAAAACGCCGCGAGATGTAACCCCAGAAACCATATATACGAACTTTGAACCAAATCGGTCGAACCGTTTCGAAATACGGCGCCCGGACAGACACTTCAGACCGATGGACTGTATTGGCGGACCCACTTTTTTGGACTTCTCTAAGCCATAATGACATCTCTCATGCTCAGTTTGAGTTCGAAATTTCTGCATGATCGCAATAACATTCTCTTTAGTATATACTAAGGTATACGAGAAAGTTAAAAATGCATGTTTAATGCCCACAAATGATAAACTTTTATCGTGAAGTTATGGGAGGCGTTGACAAATAAGTGGGCTCTATGAATACTTTCGCATATCGGATAAATGGTGGAAAAACACATTCTGCAGATTAATAATAATGGCAGGTGCCAACGCATGTGTTATTCACTCTCAAATAAACCAGAAAAGGATGCTATTCAAAACATTTTTGGTAAATTTGTCAGAGGGTCTGATCGCTCAATTGTACGAGATCTGTCAGCGCGCCAATCGGCTATATCGCTTCTTTGTTGATAGGAGTTGCATGAGAGTATGCAGAAAAGTGTTAAGATTTAGAAAAAATAAAAGTTTTTCTTATGAAACAAGAAAAGAAAAGAGAAAAAAAGGTAAAACATAATAGCCACAAGGGCAGATTTTTAACTTTCTCGTTTACATTAGGAGGTATACGAAAGAGAAAGTTATTGCGATCGTGCGGAAATTTCGAACTCAAACTGAGTATGATGGATGATAGTACGACTATAGAGACGAAGTAGGTCCGCCAATGCCGCCCATCGGCTTGTCTGTCCGGGCACCGTATGGCGAAACTGTTCGACTGATTTGCTTCAAAGTTCGTTTATAAGGTTTTTTGAGTTACATCTCGGGGCATCTTTTTATTTTTTGCTTTATCATTTGAAATAACGGTACCTGCTATACAATTTTTTTGGTGAAAATCACTTATTACTATTTTTTCCAAATGGTTCCAATGATTTTGGTCTTTGTTTGTACAAAGAATACTTGGTATGGTCCAAAAATACTGCATACTCAGTTTTTGAAAAAAAAAATCGATTAACGGTAATATCTCAAAAACAAACGAAGCGAACTCCAAATTTTACACTTTTTTTTAAAACTATTAATCTCAAACGTCAATTAATGTCGTACTTCTCCAAATGAATGCACGTCGAAAAGTACAACATTTTCTTTTGCCACCTCTTTTATACAATTTTTCTTTCCCAAAAAAAATATAGAAATTTACATAAAAATTTAATTTGCACAAAATCAAGCATGACGACCCTCGGTACATGTTTTTCTTCCTTCTTCCCTAGCTCGCAACCTATGCCTCACTTCCAAAAAATCAAGGAAATATGATTCAAGGCCTTTCCTGACTACACCACAGAATTGTTTTCTAAATTATTAATTCGCAAAAGGAATCAGCGCAATCACAGTCCTCTGTAGCAATTGGGGGAATAAATTTTCCCCTCTATATCTGTGGCAAAATAGTTCATGATTAAGAAATGATATCTAGCACATACCCTTAAATATTAATCATCAGGTGTCATTAGATGAATTATTAAGTTCCAAGAAAAGCAGCATGTCGATGGCACATGCTATTCTTGTCAGAAATATAAATTATACGTCAATGCTTTGCAGGAAAAATATATTTCATGTTTGTTGGCCAAAGAGAAACACGAAAACAAGTTAGGTGCAGCCATTATCGTCCTTTAATTTATCTCTATTCTTGCCATTGCGTTTTTCTCTCTCGAAAGTTTGCTTCTCACATTCTGTGTCGTTTTCTTTTTTATAATTTTTCGATTTTCGTTTCTTTTGATTCTTTTCATCATCTTCTTCACATTCGACATCTTCCTCTTCTTCTTCGGCCGAAGGACACATTTGCAGCCATCTCTTTTCCATCCGGATGCGCATTGCATTCATAAATAGATCGACGTGGGAAAATCGAAACACGCCAGGGAAGAAACACATGCCACTGCCCATTTAATGTTTCTGACGGAACTATTACAAATCCTGAATAATTCGGTCAGACTTTTGGCTAAATCCAGATGGTCTAAGATTGGATTGCACGATAAAAAGGAACTGAGCTCTATATAGTCTTTTTAACTTAAGTTGTGGATAAGATATGATATTACTATTATAAAAAAGTTAGAGAGGAGTTCCTTAAACCTACGAAGAGATAATTGTGGATGCGTACGAGGGGCAAAGACTAGAGATAGATGCTCCTCTGAAGTCACCGAAGAAAGTCGATGTGCACCAGAAGAGCGTCTTAAGACCTTTTGTTGTCCTCGATTTACAGCTTAAAGAAAAAGTGACATTTAAACAGTCTTTTTTATAGACTCCTAAAAGCAAGCGAGCAAGCTTGTCTAAGTTTTGCAACCGTGCGAATAAGAAGATCAAAGCAAGTTTTATTTATTAAAATTACGCGTATATAAGGCCAAAAGTCATATTTCTACGTTTTCGTAGAGCTGAGATATATTTAAAAAAATGTATTGGCCCCATAGTTTATTTAATTTGTTCATTGCATCGCGCACAATGTAAATGGCTTTTTTTATTTTTAATATGCTGTTTTTTCGAATAAAACTACAGCAAAATATATGTGTAATCTACACTTAACAGTCTCTTAAACTTAACAGTGCTATTAGCACTAATTATATTAAGCTTGCTTTCAAAATCAAAAAAAAAAAACGACTCAAAACTTCACCAACTTATATCTGCGTACACAATTAAAAGAACCGGGAAGAAAGTAAAGTGCGAAAAAATTAATAACTATCCTTTTCATGGAATGACTTTCCTGAGCCTATTTTGCAACGATTTGATAAGCCTTGAAATTTCCATTAAGGCTTTTTTAAGGTTCTTCCTTTATCGAATCCTTTTTTGAGATAATACGACAAATGCTCAATAGGATTTTGAAGCCCGACGATTGGAATGGTGAATGCAATTTGAGTGGGTCGTTGTAAAGCAACCAGAGCCTAACGAATTCCGAGGATGCTTCGGATTACTGTCATGCATAAAATAGCTTCCTTGAAACCCAATTTGTCTGCACTTTTGTTTATAATACATTTTATAATATAATATTTTTAAGTATATTTAGGTGTCCTTACTTATCCCTAACTCCAGACCTTACCATTCAAACCCAAACCATTACACCACCACCACCACTATGCTCAACCGAGGGAAGAAAAAAGCGCAAACTTTCGACCAAACACCAAATATTGCCGACGATATTTCATATTTGTTATTAAAGGTTGAAACGGTATTTAAGACAAATATTTTTAGTTAAACAACGTTTTTTGTCACACATACTTTTTGGTGGACTTTTTCTCAAAAATGCTGTACATTTTATTAATTTAATAAAAAAAAGAAATAACTTTTTATCCATGTTGCTTTTAAAGCCTTTTTTTGGTGGCATATAGAGATGGGTAAGGGTATAATATCTTCATAAGTTTAGAGTATATCAGAAGTTAGGACATTTAACGGTCTTATAAAAGGGTAAGTGGTCATATATTTTATGTTCAACATTTTGAACAAGGAAGCTGCAGTTTGGAACACGTACTTTTAAAATGATTAGGAGTACCATAGTTTTAAATGCGCAACAATTTAGAAGAAACAGTTTTAAAGCTTAAGTTCAGGAGATAAAGAGTTGGGACACTGACTGAGTACACAAAACGCACTTCCCTCCTTCATTGTCAATGTCAAATATTGTTGGTTGATGACATTCAAATTTCCAATGGGCATAGGTATTGCAGTTTTTCTAAGAACAATTTGTTTGCGTCTGCATAAGAGAAAATAAAAATAAAAATGGATAAGTAAGTTTCGTACGGATTTTTATTTATTCGTCATTTTGTTTATTAAAGATTTTTACTTTTTCGGTCGCTTTTTTGATTACTGAAATGGCTTCCCAAAATCTTCAAATGGGCTCCTCTTTGAAATTGAAAAACTAAAGCGCTGGTAAGAGGCACATGTCCCCCATATTCAATAACTTAACTATAAGTGGTATAGATTAAAACAACCGAAATTCGTGAAAGATAAAGAATGTATTTGATATATTTTTGCAACTTAAAATAATATGCTATTCTGTTACATTGAAATAAAATTAAATATTAATTAAATTTATAATTAGTACTTGAACACACTCGAGTATATATATAAAAAAGAAATTTATATTAAATAAAAATCTTTTATAAGTCTTATTTCATATATTAAATGTATACAATATTTTATTTAATATGTATCATATTGTATGTTAGTATGCATTTTTTTTTGTAAAATAATTAACACAGTGTTGGTGCTTTGGGTGCGAGCTGTCTCTTGATGGCTTCACGTACATCATTTTCTGCAGTATAGTATATTATTTTGTCCTTTGACTCTCCTTTTGTGCGGTTAAATGTGGCTGATGGGACGAGCGCTCGTCAAGCTTTAAATTTTTTTGTTTTTCATTTGTTCTCTTGTGCTCTATTGTGGTTATTATGTAGCAACATTGATTGTATTTGGTTAATAAAAATAAATAAATAATAAGTTATATAAATAACATCGAATCGATTGTTTTAACTGGGCGTGTCCTGGTGATTAAAAATGCCGCCTTGTTGTATCTCCGGGCTGTCATCATCATCCTTATTGCAAGCTTCTTCCATTTTGATTGGAGAGTATGCTTAGCGAAGATAAATCACTCCGTCCATTTACGCTACGTGATATGCCATTGCCATTGCCATTACCATTACCATTACGTGTAAGTCCATTACCGTTGCTATTTCCATTCAAAGAGGATATACCATTGCCGTTACTGTTTCCATTGCCGTTCGATCGAAGACCGCTTTCATTGCTACTATTTCCGTTTAAATTCAGACTGGATTCAATGCTGGTCTGATCTTCGCCCAAGAGTTCCGAACTGCCATTGCCATTACCGTTTACACTACCATTTCCGTTGCCATTTCTAATACCGTTAGCATTACCATTTCTATTACCATTTCCATTACCATTTCCATTTCCATTAGTACTCAGACTTCCCAAGCTTGTCGTTATGGTTGAACTAATACTTTTGCCACTATTAAGTGTCAAAATCTGCTGTCCCGCTCGTGTTCCTATACCATTACTAAGCCTTGTAATCACCAGAGGTGACTGGATTAGCTGAGCTTGAATAGTGGCTGTAGCTGGCTGACTTATGACGGTTTGTGGCTGTGGAATCCGCTCAATAATGATCGTTCGACGATTCTTTTCCAAGGCAGCAATATCTGAGGACTTAGCAAAGACATTGGTTGTTGGTAGACGGCTTACGATAGTGGGTGGATGTGACACAATGCTAGAGTGTACAGTCTGACCTAAAATCTGACGTGGAAGACCTTGAGATAAGAGTAGAGCTTGACTATTTGAAAGGCGATCGTCGCTTTGGAGGCCGGATGTTTGAATTGACTGCTGCTGCTGGAGTTGAATACGCTGCTGTTGGATTTCCTGTTGCATTTGCTGCTGAAACTGCTCGATAATTTGTTTAGCTTGTGCCTGAGCTTCAGCTTGAGCCTGCACAACAGATTGAGCCTGGGCGGCGGCTTGAGCTTGAGCAACAGCTTGAACCTGAGCTTCAGCTTGAGCAGCTGCTATCTGTGCCTGTGCTTGGGCTTCGGCTTGAGCTTGCGCAATCGCTGCAGTTGCTTGTGCTTCGGCTTGGGCCTGTGCGGCGGCTACTTGCGCCTGAGCTTGGGCTTGAACAACGTTTATTGGCGAGAGAGTAACTTCGTCGGGAACTTGCTTGGAAACAACTGCATTAAAGCCATTTATGGAATCGGCAGTGTAGTCCACAATACGACGTGTGCCATCGGGTTCCACAAGAGAGTACTGTAAGAAAATATGTGTCAATCGAATTCGTATAATAAATCACACGCATCTCACCTGTCCTTGAACCAAGTCTCCATTCCGCTTCTCTTCCTGTGCTTTTTCATCTCCGGTCACTGAATCCTTCACATCGTACGAAAAACTATACTGTGGATGGTTGTCGTAGTCCTCCGATGATGTGATTCTAGCTCCAATTGCGTTTTGTTGTGATTCTCGAATTTTTTGCTGCACCAACTGTGCTGTGGCTTGATTTAGATCCAACGAATGCAGAGAAAGGGCGTTTACATACATCCCAAAAGTGATGACCAATACTAAAGAGTGTATCTGCCGTAAATAAACAAATCAATTTGTATTCAATCAGTTCGCCCCTTACGAAAGTAGTCAAAGTCCATCAACCCATAAAAGACACATTTTGTAACGATTTTATGATTCAATTCGAAACTTTTCACCCAGAATCCATCTGTGGCCAAGGAACTTCTGGCATATTCACTTATATGAAGTTGTCTGTTTTCGATTATTTAATAAATATTTTACTGTCCCGCAACAGATGCGGAAGGAGGGTGTCATCCTTTTGGAATATCAGATTATTGAATCTTGAAGAAAGTGTTACTTGATTTTCCATACGATATTAGTGTGGGTGTATAAATAGAAACTTTGTTCCAAATAAGAGTTACACAAATTAGAGTGAGCGAGCGCTTATAAAATATTGAAAAGGGATTACAGTTTTGCAGAAGGGTATTTCTTTTGGATACGAAATTTGTTCGTACAAACATTGAACTGCATAATTTATGGTAGAATTAGGAACGGAGAAGTGCTATCCTGAAGTTTGAAATATAAAAGTTTCGTTGCTGTGACGTTACTAATTTCATTTATAAACTGCGAAGATTTAGACAATTTTTCGTAAATAATCGAGTGGGCCATCTAAGAAATTAGTTATCCGGAGTGGAAGTCCTTCTTTGGAATAAGAATGCCCAGACGAATACATATGTATATCTGTCTGTCTGTAAAAGGTTGCTTTTGGAGATAGTCACTTCAAAGGATCACTGAAATAAATGGACCGATAACTCTAAAATAGAATACGTGTTTTGGAACGAATTAACAGGGGCGTTCCACCTAAACATAAACTTGAAGAAATTAAGGATATAACGGAAATGACTGAAAGTAGAAACATTGCTGAAGGAATTGAATGTAAATTGGAAAAGGAATTAAATTAAACACGAAGATCTACCTCATAGTAGATCAACTAGTAACTTGGTTTGAAAATCAAACAAATGGAAGATATTTTAATGTCACATTTTAAGCTAGAGTGGTTAGTTCCGAAAAACTACCAAATAAAGAGATAAAGACACAACCGCAGGCAAATCTCAAAATGATGTCTATAAATAACCACTCTCAGTATAAACGACCATTTTTAAGTTTGTTATAAGCTTTTGGACACTCTAGACCTGATATTTCAACGAGTGTATGTATTTTAGTGTAGATGGTGTAGGTAATAGTTGATAGACGATTTAGTTCTTCAAATGTAAACACCGAATCGATTGGGGTGATATCAGTTTGTTATAGATAAAAGTTTTAAATTTAAAGTTTTCGAAAACTGTAAAGCCTCGAAATTTGGAATATTATAAGCATGTGATAAACATGTGCAGGAATACAATTTATTTTATTAATTGTATGCCAATAGGTACTTAAAAAGAGTATAAGTTTTACGATTTCAAAACATAATACAAAAAACATAAATACCATAGTAATTGTGACATAAATTGAAGTTATACATTCAAAATAGCGCCATCTAGACTCAATATAATAATAATGAATCGAGGCTAAATGTAGCACGAGTAAAGGCGACTGAAAAGCGACATCACATTACTGATTTTCATACAGTAATAAAGAAAGTGCGACATTTTATAAGATAATAAGATAAATAAGAGATTGAAATTGCAAATTAGTGAGAATTTATAATAGTTTACTTGTAAACTATTTTGCTTAACTACGTTACAAGCAATTTTCGAGAGAAAAATTAAGCTAAATGAATCAATAAAGATAACACGGGCTAGGCCAGGCATTCGGCTAGTGAAAATAATGTTATATATGGCAGCTGTGTAATGGAAAGAAGTGGCAGGTCATGCAATAAGCAAAAAATTGTTTGCTTCAACGATATGTAAGGCTAAATTTATTTCAGAAGCAGGTAATGTGGGAGTCAAGCATCTGGTATTACGACCACAAAGATTGTATACCTTGACATTAGAAAAATCAAAGTTGTTTAGCTTAGTCTTGGAGACAATGGTAAGTTTTTTTCTGAGAATATATGTATGAATCAAAAATGTGGTGCTGCGATTAATAAGTTTGCATATATCAATGTCAGAAGGTAGTATTGCTTTACCATGGAACCAATTAAATATATGCGTTTCCATATCTGAGGAAGCGCACATAAAGTTTTTATTCGCTGCCCCACCACTTGCGAAAGCCTGACAAACATAGAAGATTAACAACTGTCAAGAAGTTTGTTCCACTTTTCTTTTATGCATTTATATTAGGGAATATCACACATTAACATATTCTCAGACAGAGAATTCAAAGATGACTCTAATTTGGATAGATAGAATTATCTAAACACCTCAATGAACTCACTACTTACAATTTGCCCCTCGTACCAGGGTCAGGAGTAGTTATTTCTGCCTGCGGGCTACCAATAAGTGAGAGTTGGAGTTTAACTTCTGGGAACTCAATATTCATCAATGGGGATGTATCAAGTTATTGCAAACAAAATAAGATCATTTTAATTTCTTTAATTGAGTAAACGTCGCATTAAGATCGTTACTGACTTCCTCGCTGAGTAGATTCTATTGTTGACCAATTGAAAAGTGATAACCAAACTGTTTGCACCAGAATATAATTGTCGGATTGCCACAAACAGTATATATACGTTACGTTATAAATAATTACGTTATGACAGTTTGCTTCGTGTTTCGTTAAATTTTACTCTGATTTCACCACTGATCATTTCAACAGAATGGTTCTTGTCTCAATTCTTTTTGCGTTTCAGCCCAGTTTAATATATATAATCTCAACAATAAAAAAACTCATGAAATTGAAAAGAGCGTAAGAACCCTAGACAGTTTTTCAGTTTTTAGTGAAATTAAATAGATTATTTAAGGTAAACCACAAGAGATTGAAAGCTTCCTTTGTGTGACATAAAAAAAGCCAATTACTCCACAGATCACGAAATTTCCATTTAAGCGTGGTTCGCATACATCACAAAACTAAATAAGTTAATTAATAAATTAATTTGGCTTCATGGATTCAATTGAGAGGTTCACAGTTACCACAATATTGGTACAAACTTTAACCCATTGAAATATTTAAAGAGTCACAATTCAAAACCACACCATTCAATCTTTCATTTGAATGAATTCAAATACTCTCCTCTACCTAAAATTTTTCCAGTTAGTTTGTTAAACCGAAATAAACTTAAGAGATAAATCAACCTTTTAGGTTGTGGAAAAGGATGTCGGCCAAAGGTACCATCACCACATTGTAGAAAGGAATCTCCCCATAAAAGTCATATCCAAATCAATTAATCTGATGGAAGGAATTTCGTATCCACCTTCGGAGGTATGTAGGTTGAGTAAGTATTCCTTGTCCTTTTTGGACAATCTCTTTTATGGTATACCAATTCCTGGTGATAAAACTTTCACAAATTACATTCCTTATGAGTTCGAAAAGAATGAAAGTTCCTTCTCGAAATACATAAATGGATGGTGGGATAAAACTTTTCAGACTCCTTTAATAAAAGCACAAGAGTTATGCCTGCTCTAAGACGTTGAACACAAGCGATCTTCTTGTTTTCAGATGAGAGATATTTATCATAAATTCAGGGAATTCCTTCACACATACCCTTGACATTTTGCGTAATCCTTTTATTTTGTGTATCCGCTTTAATAAATCAAAATCACTGACGGGTAGTTCTTCGCACAATAGTTGCTCAAGTAGATCAACAAAAATAAAAAAACACACACAGGACACTACTGACAGGATATTTTTGTTTGCTTTTATTTCACTCTTTTACTGCACTTCACTATGCTTGTACTTCAGTGATTGCTGCTAGCACTTTGATACAGTATCTCAGACAAGTCATGGCATTTATATGATCCACTGGCACTCATGTTGGGGTTTACTTTCAATTTTCTTTGATGGTCATCGGTGGGGTGGATTGACGTTGAGTAAGCCCAGCTTAAGCTTTGTGAGGTATAACCATAACCCATATGACATTCGCATGGTCTCGTTCTGTTTGAGTAAGAGGTTTCCTCTTTGGCCATGGAGGGCACGCCGAGATTCGCAAATAATGTGTTTTAATGCGAGCGACACATGCAGCATTTTATTGCGCAAGGGATTAAGTTGCCCAGACGATTGGCTCAGTGTATGAGCAGAGCATACCTACTGTTTGGCACGCGGTCAGTGGAATTCGATGTAAGGGATTGAATTTCAGTACACATCTATGTCAGTGGAGTAATATGTTGTTCTTGATACTTTAAGTGGCAGGGCTTGTTTGGTGGGCGATTTAGAAGACACAACAAGGTGCAGCAGGTGGCGTTAGATGTTATGGACGGCTGGACGTGGGGTGCAGTTAAGTGGAGGATTTACTGTGGGGTTGGTAACTACTTAATTTTGATTTTGAAGCTATGCAAACATTTTTATTAGGGTTAGGTGTATATTTTTCTAAGGGTCAACATTTTGCATTGCATTTATGCATTTATGAATTTTGTACTGGGTTTTTGTTATATTCATTAAACTCAGAATAGCCCTAATAAGGTTCTTAAAGCTTTTATCTACATCGGTGGAAACGAATGGATCCCGATTGGAGGGCTTCAAATAGCAGTTGACAGAGTTTGGAGTCTGCGTCGTTATATTAAATTGGTGTAGAATTAAAAATAGTGAAATTAAATTCTTAAAAATAAGTCGGTTAGGTTAAGTTAGGTTGGGAGGGCTGTTTTGCACGAAGTGAAATTTAACCCAGAAACCGACACTAGTTTTGTGTCTTTATGTTAGAGGTACCCCTCTGCAAGTCGTTCAAGCTTTCAAAGAATAGTGCTTCCATCTAAATATGCGGGATTCCTGTAGAGCTGGGCACACTCATAGAAAAACCTTTGTAAAATTAGCCTAAATCCCGGCATATCCCGGCTATATCCGATAAATTGCCTTAGGTACGTAAAATATATTTTACATAGGTATCTGCATCAATTTAGCTTATTTTTGAAAAATTTACCTTAGAGACTAAAAAATGATAGTAATTTTGTATTGTTTCAAATAACTTCACATAATCTGAATATTTGATTGTGTAGTGGATAGTGTGTCGTCTTGTGACGCGGTAGTAATGTACCGCATGAGTATTGCAATCTGAGTCTTTAGTGCTCCTTATAAATTTGTTTACACTTTAAATACCATGAATTCAACCGTGTCACAAGAAGACACACCATTTTCTATTTCTCTACGTTATCGCCGTCTTAGTAGTTACCCTAAAACTGAAACAATTATGCACATATTGCAATTATTTCATATGATCAGTATTTTCCGTTGCGTATTAAACCTTTACTTCCCGCACCAGAAGACTATACATTTTTCTCTCACTACGTCTCCTTAGTACTTATCTCAGACTTAAAACAGTTTAACCTAGTATATTCCGAGCATTTCATTTAATAATTATTTACCTTAGTGCTAAGACAATTCTACACAGTGGATACATGAATTTGCTCAATTTGAATCGGAACATCACGCTAGGTTGTATGCAATATTTTCTAAGTCGAAATTGTGAGGACACTTGCTTAGTGGTTAGGTGCGTTGGACCACTAAGCAAGAAGTCGCTGGTTCAAATCCGGACCTGTATCACCTGAAAATTTTTATACGCTGCCCCACATCTTGCTAACGTCTGACAAAAAACCATGAGTAACAACTGCCATGAGAAGCTTCTCAAAACTTAATCGTCATTTGGAATCGGCATTAACCTGCCAAAATTACAAATGGAAAAGTTGCCTTATAAACGAGGCAGAGATTACCTAGATCTAACGTAATTTTACCTTTGACTTCCAAGATCAGCTTTTTCTAAGGCAAAGTAACCTTTCTTTCTAGCATAAATTAACATACTTTCTTGGTTTATTCTGAAAAGTATTTTAAGTCAACTCTACCTATTTCCCAGCTGCGTTTTGCTTGCCTGATAATTTCCAAGCAATATTTTTTACATAAGTCCGTAGACTCGATTTCCTCTTCATTTCTGCAGAAATCGTTTGCAAAGACCTCTAGCCTTTGCCATTGCTTAATCGTTAATGTTTTCAATGATCCATGTTTCCAGTATCCATTTAATACACTAACGAGATTCCGGATTTGGCTATTACAGGGTGTTTTTTTTGGAGGTAAAGAATTAAGAATTGAAATAAAATAGAAGAAAATCATTTTAATGTCCATCAATTTGGCTTTATTGGAAGGATAATTTTATGCCATTAATATTTAAATTTGATTTTGCGCATGTGGCCGCCGCCGCTGGTTCGAATAAAGACAAGTCTAGGGTCCAATTTTTAACCACTTTTTCACGCATTTGGGGCTGTATATCGGCAATAACGCCACGACTGTTGGCTTCAAAGTCCCCTAACGTTTCTGGTTTGTTGGCGTAGGCGAGCGACTTCACATATCCCCAAAGAAAATAATCCAATGGTGTCAAATCACACGATCTTGATGACCAATTGACAGGTCCATTCCGCGAAATTATGCGCTCATCGACATCCACATTCATGCCATCCAATTCGGGAACAAAATAGTTGGTTATCATGGCTCTATACCGGTCTCCATTAATGGTAACTGACTCTCCAGCATCATTTCGGAAGAAGTATGGCCCAATGACTCCACCAGCCTATAGAGCACACCAAACAGTCAGTTTTTGCGGATGTAATGGCGTTTAAAGGGTCTCATGTGGATTCTCTTCACTCCAAATGCGGCAATTTTGCTCGTTGACGTAGCCATTCAACCCAAAATGAGCTTGCGGTAAACTTCGCGAACTGAACCATTATTTTCGAAATAAATTTGCACGATTTGCAAGCGTTGTTCATATGCCAACATGTTCAGATGAAATGGCAAACCAAACTGAACATAAATGAAATTAGAGTTGCCAGATTTGAGCACAAAATGTCAGTTTTATCTCTATTCGAAAAACCAACGTCTAAAAAAAAACACCCTTTATTAAGAGAAACTAGTGACTTTTATCATTTGGTCAGTTTGGTCAATTTTAAGCCACAGACTTCGAGTTATGGCGCAACTGCTAGTGTTCACCGTCAATGAAATTCTTATTGTAGCTGAAAGGCGGTAGAACCTGTCCGTTCGCTTATTTAAATCAGAGCCGCTTTCGACCAGTTCATCTGCTTTTTAAATTAAAAAAAAAAATAATTAATGAAATAAGGCTGCAGGCGATTGCTTTTAGTGCCGCTTGACTGGATAAAGCTGGTCTGTCAATTATACCTGATAAAAAACAAAAGTCCTACTTTGACTTAGCTGAACTTCTGGCTTCGATAGTGTATAGTGTGTGCGCCTGCTTGCACTCTAGTTGTTCAAAGGTGAGACTCATTAACTAACAAAACAGACAAAAGTAGATAATTTTAATAAAAGACAGTTGTAGGTCTGTCTGAATTTACTAAGTATTATAATTTTATGTATCCTGTAAAAATTTAAATATGTTCCAGGTTATAAAGCGTGAATAATTATTTGTATTTAAAAATTGTGTACTTAATGAGTTACACCTTTGAACCGACGATATGTTCAGCTTTCTAACTTAACTTTGAATACTTAAGAAGTTGATGCGGACGGACTGACATTGCTTATTCGTTAATTGTTTTTGGGGTCTACGACGAGCAAAGCGGGGTGTTATAAACTATGTGTCAAAACTAATATCACACCAAAAACATAAATGTTAAAAAATAGCCGGAATTAAATTTATTAAAAATTGCACAACTAGTATTCATATTTTTATACTTGGCAAATGTCTCTAGATTTGTTGTAAGTGAAGTTAGAGTGGGGTCAAAATAGCGTGAGTTGGTTCATGTAAATAAGAGTGTAGTGCCAAAGTTGCTAAAGAACTTGGCAGGGCACTACCGTGCCCCTAATACCCTTAGGATAGGTTAAAAATTCGACAGTCCAATTGAAAGGGAATACATATGTATATGTTCGTTTGAACTACTTAAGGCCTTCACTCAAATAATATTCGCCCCATACAGTATGTAGGTCGGAATAATTAACATATCTCTGAATTTTCAATTGAAAATTTAATGCCTTAGCACAAAGGAATTTATCTCTTCTTTAGCATTGACATTCCATCAATCAAACTTGAGACGAGGGTTTCCTTCGAAATATTTTAAAAATATCTTTCCAGCTAAATTTCATCTCTTGTCTATAAAAAGCTGTTTAATGCCACGTTTTATAAATAATTGATTCTGGCATCCCTCTTGGTCTACCTAAAATAAATACACCCATTCCCATACTTTTCCTGAAATCAAATATTTATCCTTAATTTCTGTTCAACATTTTGGTTTCATGTTAGAAACAGGTTTGATTGTGCGAGACTTTCATTTAGTTTTAAACTCTACCAAATAAATTCTTAACTTCAATCATTCAACTTTTAGACGTACGCTTCAAAAGGATATCACATACAAATCGATAGATCGATATGAGTGTAGGAGGAGTAGGCACAATTCTATAAAATGAAGGCAATCAAATAAATTTTATGTTCCTTCTTATTTAAAAGAGAGAGAGAGAGAGATGTAGATACCTACAACAGTCGACATCTGAAATGAATTGCTCTCCCGGGACAACAAAAGTGTAAATGTCTCAAGTGGTTGAACTGTTCTGGAGTTGAAAACATCAAAACTTTGTAGTTGTTTTTTTTTGTTTCGTTATTTACTTTTTCCGTTTGCCAAAAAACAATATCAAGAGGGTATTTTTGTGATAGGAATTAGGATTGAGAATTACCTACCTCTTCTGCACCTGACGTATTGTGTTTTGGTAAGGCAAAAAGTTTCTTCATGAATAGAAATAAAAGCGCACTTGTTTTGTTTTGTTCGCATTTTAACCGAGTTAGGTACATGAAAAGGTATTTCAATCCTCTTGCCATTGAGTACTTCAAATAGGGATTGTGTTCTGAGCTGTAATAAGAACTGAATATTGGATGATTTTTCCGTTGCATTCGACAATGTCCATATGCGTGCGTTTGTATTGCACTTGGGGTAAACTTCAAATATGAAGAACACTTTTTAAGATGAGAAAGGTAAGCAGTATGACTTAAAGATGCTTTAAGTCAATCAATTTCAATTTTTTTTTCAATTTTAAATCCATTTTTTATTTTCTTTCAATAAAGCTTACAAACTAGACAAAACGATTAAATATAACTTAAAATTAACAGGATACTTATTCTAGATTACTGGTCCTTATGCGGACGCTCTAAACTTAACTATTTCACTTAATACTATTACCTTTCGGACTTAATTAATAATACAATTTTTATTAGTTAAATATCATTTTTTTTTACAAGAAAATTTATTCTAAAAACTTGACTCCTTTATTAGTTTATTTTTATTTAAAACTACAAAACTAAAACTACTTACGACTATACATTAAAAACTTAGAATCTAACTAATGCTACTTAAAATTACCAAACTAATACTAAGTATAATCGGGGGTGATGTGCCCCCAACTCCATTAGCAGCACCCAGCAGTCGCCAACATAGCGTACATGCGCCACCGAGAGTCCACTGACACCGAAATGCGTCAGTCGACTCTTAGAAACACCACACCTTGCAGCCGACCAGCAGAGCACCAACTAATCAACTTACCACTTAAAACTACTTAAGACTAGGAGGAGTTACCTAAGGTAACACACCGACCTGGAAAGGCATACCCACCTCTTCCACTCTTTCCTCAAGCCACCAATAGTCGGTGAATTGTTTATCCGTATCAATTTGATCCCTCCCCCCTATCGCGGTACTAAAACGAAGGAGCTCGGGAGCATTAGCGACTTCCCCGTCGTAGGTCAGCCGTTTATCAGTCGCTCTGCGGTAGCAGTGGTATAGTACCGGGATACCATCCGTAGTCAGTACCAGCCCTTTTGTACCTTTACCACCTATCTCTTATTTCAGTCACATAACTACCTACCTAGAGTCTACCAGACTCCGCTCTGCTCAGCTTTTGATAAAAACAAATACCAGCGGCTAGCTCCAATGTGGTAAGAAAGAATTTACAATGACCCTGAAGAATGAAAACAGGACGCACATTATCCCGGAATGAAGAGGATCGAACGATAACGGGAATAACATATATTTAGAAGCATATAACTAAGTTAGAGTTCGCACACTACCGTGGATCGGAACAGTGCGGAAGGGAATTGCTTTGATTGCTCACAGAGCAAATTTCTTTGCAGCCTCTTCCACTATTCATTGCAATGAAATGAAAAATTATATTCCCAACATTAGATAGTATGCGCTTAAGTGAGATTATTATTCTGGCGGTTTTGATGGCTTATTTGAAAATAATCTCGGTAACCATTTATTTTCATTTTTGAAAGGAATTTTAAAAGTAAGCTATCGTTTCATTTTTAAAATAAATTTTCACAAAACGGCGATAAAATCAAGTCAAACTTATGCAGCTGTGCCCCAGAGGAGCTATATCTCTTTACTGTCTCTTAACGTTACCCAAGGCAACGTGTGCTTAGTCATACGCTGATAGAATGATTTGAAGAAAATCGTCAATTGGGGCAGCCGAAAGCATTGTGTCTAAATGCCTACAGGATTATTGAGTCACACTTTTCGAGATCAGTGGTTAAAAGTTGAGGTTACCTACGGCAATCAAGTGTTATTTGTACGGTCGCACTTTCAACAGGATCACAAATCTCTTATGGCAATTTAATTCCCAGTTCTTATGTCAACGGGCCGTCGACTGATTTAGGCTTAGAAAAGGATTCAATTTGCATTTTGTGGGACTGACAAAATGTGTCTTATTTGCGTCGATTGTTTTTCCATATTTAAAATTGTGGTGTCCATGTCCACAGTGACGTTAGATTAAGAGCTTTGCAAATGATACTTGCCATTGAGGGCTTGCCGATGACGACGGTGACACGAAACGAAATTTTCAAATATCCCAAATTGATTTAGAGAGCATAGAGGAGGATTAATAGCATTTGTAGTTGGTTACACTTGGATCCCCAAAATTATGAAGCGCTGGAAAGTGTTACTGATTATCGACAAGAACCGATTTTCCCTTTGAATTCTGAAGATCCGAACGCTTCCGCCTCAGATGAAAATCAGAGCTAACATCGTGTTCGTTAATAGCCGATCGTCTAAAATCTATGGTAACTTTAAAAGGACACTTTTAAAGCGACAAAGAAACGTTGTGGTGTTCAGATGAAGTGAAAATAAATAGGCAATCCAATATGGACTTATTCGACTTATAAAAAAGGCTCGCCTCAAGCCAGGGTACAGACTAGGGCCTATGATTTTGTCCGTGCAGCCACTTAGCAAACATAGATACATGCATTCCGTGTTATTTACTTAGCCAAATAAAAATAAAAATCTTGGATTCATTATCCGGGAACTCAGATATGCATATTCAGATAGCCATCATTTTATGAAAACGGATCCTTATTTCACGCTGTTCGCTGGGTAATATACGCGCTTGGGCCGCAAGGTGCGATATTGGCGTTAACCCAAGCAAAACGGAACTGATGCTCTTCAACACCAAAACCATAAAACCACAGCCGTACTCTCTCACTATCCTTCAGTGCTAAATACTTGGGTGTCACTTTAGATCCTAAGCTTAACTGGAAGCTGAATATCGAACACCGGGTGTGGAAACCTTATAACTTGCGCATGCAACAAAACTTTAGTAAAAAGTGGGACTGCTCTCGAAATTTTCCAGCGTCTTTCAAGTAGAGGTCCTAATGATAAGGAAAAATACTTCCAAATAGTACGTCAACTCAAAACAACATGCAACAAAACATGTGAAACCATTCTTTGAAGACATTTCAGACATATCAGATATCGATCTCAATGTTATAGTGCTAATTGCGTACCCTGGCGTACACCTTCTTTGTTCTATTTGGATGAAATAACGTATCTAGACCAGATTACTTCAAATGTATGTTTAATCCATAACATGGTTTGACATGGAATTAGTCCATAAATGGCAGAGTATCTGTTCCCTCGCATTAACTGATCCACTTTGACTTACACCAGATTTTTATTTGAGTGAAAAAGTTTTTTTTCTTAAAGCAAAGAGTGATAATGACATCAATCAAAGCATATGGCTTCGGATGGATGAAGTGCCAAAAGAACTATGATAATCTTCTTTGGATGCCAAGTACTCCCTTGTTCATTTCGGCTCAGGCAAAAAGAATGCAATATTGAAAAATGCTCCAAGCTTGGTCGAACTTATAGAAATTTTAGAATTTTTGAAGAATTTTTTTACTTTATCCCAAAAATGATTTTTTGATAAGCCGCCACTCTCAACCGCAATCAAAAAAAAAAAATCTCATCCCAAATCAATTAAATTTGCAAATCCTGTATTAATATTGCCAAACCGCATTTTTACATTAAAATCCACCTCATTGCAATTAGTTGGTGAATGTATTTATCTGCAATTTGGATTTTCATTTGGGGGTTACTTGCATGAGTAACCAATTTAATGACCATCCCAATGCTATTCGCAGTAATTAATTTCTAGCACGGTGAGGTAGGACGCACTACAATTAAATATCCGAATTGGTATCATCATCATCATCATCAAAACTTTCAATCGAAAATTGTCGGTTTCGATAATTCTAATATTGATTCGTTCAAAATATTTCATTTGCCCAACCGTCGGTCGTCGTCTGTGTGCGTGTCGGCCACAATAAATTATCCTGCGGCCATGACCGCTATTGACTTAACAAGCAATTTAATTTTGTACTGAATTCATGATTTGACGTTTTATTCAATCAAACGTGAAGGAAATGTCAGATAATTTCAATTCGAATTAGAAACTATCGAATATGACGTTCGATTGATGTTAGTCGAACCGAATCAAATTAGCAGTTGTACACGATTGTTTCAATACGGTATTTATATATATATGTACGTGAAATATAATTAGTTCTGCTTACGGTTTGTGCAACTGGTTAGCGTTGTTGTGCGATATGCAAAGGACATGGTGCCCTTGAAATGCGGTTGGCATTGCATTGTGCTTCAAGTTTCAATGAAAATGATTAAGGTTAATCATTTTCCAAGTCATTTATAGATAAGGGGCCTTACTAGTAAACACATTTACTGAATGCTTAACATTCTTTATACAAATCATGTACGAATAACGAATTTAGTGCCCAGGTTAATCAGAACCAAGGGGATAACATTCAATGTATGGAAAGCCATATTTACGTCTATAAAAGTATAAATTGAAATTTTAAATCAGGTGTTATCTGTTGTGCAATATGATGGTACCTAAAGTAGGTATTTTATTGTATTTTATTGTATACAAATGTACTGAAAAGTGGCAGGTTAATAAGCAATAAGTTTAAATACATGTAGGATTCGGAAGGACCGATAAGGATAACAATAATGACGACGACAACGAACAAATAAACCAAGGCACAAAATACCATCGAAGAAGAAAATATAAATATATAACAAAATGTCTAGACAATACTAACGGCGAAGATCATAAATTTGACGATAAAGGCCAAAACAACACACACGCTTGCGTAAATAAAGAGTACCTACGAACAGTCAAACTACGAAATTAACTCATGTTAATTAAATTCTACTCATCAAACACTTTTATGTGATGCCCATATAAATAGGATCACATAGAAATCTAAATAATTGCTTAACAAGATAATGCCTAACGCAAAATTCTTCGAGTGATTTTCGGTCCCGTTTGCGTTGACGGGCTTTGGAGAAGGAGATTTAACAGCGAACTCTACGAGCTGTACAGCGACATCGACCTGGTCAGAAAAATACGGATTAGTCGTCTAAGATGGCTGGGTCATGTAGAGCGAATGGACACCAACGCTCCGGCCCGAAGAGTCTTCGAATCCAACCCGGAGGGACAACGCAGTAGAGGAAGACCTCTCCTAAGGTGGCGCGCGCAAGTGGAAGGGGACCTCAACCAACTTGGAGTGCGCAACTGGAGGCAGTTAGCCAAAGATCGTGCTAACTGGAGAGGCGTATTGGTTGAGGCCCAGGTCCACCCCGAATTGTAGCGCCACCTAAGTAAAGGAAGTAAGTAATCTCTATGAATCAATAAACGGTCAATTTCATACACTACTCTCAATAACAAGCATTGTTTATAGTCTCTGTTGGCATAAAATGGAAAATTGGTGTCAGTAAATTTTCCAATCTTATGATTACTTTTTCGATTGCATTATATTTTCAATAATTAGAATCCATTTCAATTAAATGACAATTACAAGTAATTAATAATGTAATCGCAATTACAGATTTTAAATAAAAATATAAATAAATTCCTGTTATTCAAGTGTAATTGAAATGTTAGTAAATATCAGTAATTAGAGTAATAGTTTTTATGTAAACTCTAGTTCTCATAGTATAAAAGAATCAGTAAAATTTTTTGAAATTCCCTTCGTTAGTAGTGATTTTCAAAAAAAAAAAATGTATGGCAGGTACCGTTATTTCAAAAGATAAAGCGAAAACTAAAAAGACGGCCCGATATGTAACCCCAAGGACCTTATATACGAACTTTGAAGCAAATCCGTCGAACCGTTTCGCCATACGGTGCCCGGACAGACATACTGACCGAAGGACGGCATTGGCGGACTTTGGACTTCTCTATAGTCGTAATATCATCCCTCATACTCAGTTTGAGTTCGAAATTTTCGCAATAACTTTCTCTTTAGTATAAGGCAAGTAAATTTTCTGTCTTCTGTCCGGCATCTCTATCAGATTACTCGAAAACGGTAAGGCCATGAAACCTAAAATTTGGTATACATCTGTTAGAGAAACCGCTTACCAAGTCGTCTTAACATGCTCACATGCAGGACAAGCTGCGTTTTTGTATAGCTGGGCAGTGGAATATGAGATGTTCCACAGACTATATTTCCTATTCATCTCTGCAGCTTTTGCAAAAATTATTTTCATCCTTTTGCCAATGATATAGTGTTCGGTTAATAACCCGACGAGTACACGGATGTGACTTCTTTCAAGAGACACTAGGGACTTTGATCAATACTAGCCCCAGACTTCTGGTTATGGCGCAATGGCTATTGTTCCGCTTTGTTGCTTAGCTTAATTTGTATTGACGATGAAACTGTTAGTGGTGTTGAAAGGCGGCAGCTATCCATCTGCTAGTAGTTGGTTCAGATGAGAGCCGTATTTGACCAATTCGTTTAACTTTCAACTACTTTTTTGGCTCTTTTCTTTAGCACTCGACCCGTGTACTGTAAATTTTCAAGTTTTCGTATACGTGGGCACTTAGTACCCTCTAAAGTAATTCTGGAAGAAAATTGATTTTTCTATACGAAATTAAAGAGATTTTTTTTATTTATATAAAAATCATGTACACCTATTTCAAGAAATAGTAATATAATTTTTGGTGTACTTGGGCATTGTATGCCATAATAAATCATATTCTTCTTGAATATTATAGACCAATAAGCACGTTAATATTCGATTTAAATATTCCTTTGGTCGAGGGTTAAGTGTACCACAAAATGAAGAAAAAGAATATGCTAATAAGCTTGCAACGTCGCACTGCTAAAACATACGTGTGCCAAGTTTGCCAAACATCATTGCAAAATTGTTTGCGTTTTCTTTTGAAATAAGCGTTCGTTGGGATTGCTTTACCTTGGCACCTATTGCACTGAGGAAAGAGTGCAGATCTATAAAAGAATATTAAGGATACAGCTTTATAGTAGATCTCTTAAATATTTTCCGCCTCTTTAAAACTTATCATGAATAGAGGAAGTCCGTGCTTAACTAAAATTTCTTCAACTTTTTTAGAATTTCGTTTCTATTTTTTAACCAAATGAAGTGCTTCGATAATTTTGAAGCTTTCGTTTTAAGATCTTTCAAAATGTCTTCTGTGCAGACTGAGTCCGCGGCCTACTACTCGATGCTGCCTTTTCGACTTATGGATTTTCTCAGTATATAGTTTTTTGAGAAATCGCGCTGTAAAGGACTGTTCAGATGAGAGCGAATTGCGAACAAATCAATTTAAATTTATTTATGAATTGAAAATTTCTAATGGTTCTACCACAAAAGTATTATATTTAAGATCTTATCTAAAAAAACTGAGTCTAAATTGATTTAAAAAGTGAATGAAATAACAATTTTATTGCTGTGGTACTTTATTTACCATTTACATAATACAGTCGCGATTGACAAATCCACGAATGAATAATTCGTTCGAACATAATCTTAAAATTGAAACATTTACAAATTACTTCTTACTACCCTTTTTACTACACTATCTTCGGTATGCAACTGGCCATACGGTTTTTGTTTGACCTCGTTTTTGTCGATAACGCACAAAACCTTCACCTAATTTAGCTCTTTCTTTAGATCTTGGTATGGAAGTTCGGTTTTAATAAGTTTGGTGTGATCTTCATAGTTTTCATGCTTGCGGTTTTTTACATACCTTTGAAGAAGTGAAGTCCGACGCCGAAAGACAGTACTTTGGTTTTGTTCGTCTACCGATCCTTATGGCGGTGAAGTAAACTAAACTTGTAATTTATGGCTTTCCCTTGTAGATTTGATCTGTCACCTGGGGAATTGTATCAAACTACATTGCATGTTCTGTATATATTTATACTCGGTTAACTGAGGTATCTAGAATTTGGTCGTCCAACTCCAGTATGTTTTGGGCCTAACCCTTCTTACTACCCTTTTTACTACAATTCATTAATTTATTCTAATAATAAGAAAATGCTTTTGTTTTGCTTCAGAAAGTTACATATAAAAAGATTGGTATGACTCATTCGTGCACTGTATTTCTTTTAGAGCAGTTTTTCAAAGGTTTTATTTCAAAAAATATACTTCTTCAAAAGCTCTCTCCTTACGTCAATTAAAAAGTCTTAATTGTGCAATTTCTTAACAGATACTAGTTTTCTTTCTCCTCTTTCTTCTTCTTTTGCTACTGATAAAATTGCCGCAAGAGAAAAGAACACAAAGAAGTTGCTAAATGAAAACGCCAATTAAAAATGTTAAGAACTCTAAAAAAAACATCCATAAAACCATAGTCGCGACAAATGCACTCGGCTCAAAAGAAAGAATTCATTACTCTAGGGTAATAGCTATATTTATTGATTGCTTCTATTTATTTTGCAGTCAAACCAAATCTAATCGGCTTGTTTCCCTAGATGATAAATTGTAATTTGTGCACATAATTAGTATTCGTGGAAAAATAACCGTCCTCAAAACACATCCCTTAGTTGCAGTGGCACTATGGCTATGGCAGTTCATTCATATTCAATCCAATCGGATACAAGTTGAATATTCAGAAAGGATTAACTCATTTGAAATATCTACATAGATTTATGGTACATGGCAGGAGGTCAGAGTTGTGTGTCTGCCATGGCAGGAAATGGAAAGGATGCGACTGAAAGTATGAATAAAATATTCGATGGTCTGGGCTTTTGGGTTCAATTTCGCGAAACGTTAGGCTGGTGCCTTGACAGCTTCCACTTATGGCATTTCAAGCGAGAGGCAGAACCAGTTCATGCTCTCGCGAATGGCATTCCTATACTCATACTTCAAAATGCGGTCATAATTTATGATATGTCGGAATTTTTGCCAACCATTAAGTGATTTTAAATATGAATCACAGCGGTTGCATAAACCTTTTAACGTAATGAACAAGTTAACAAGTTTTTTGTTTGATTTTGGTGGAAAAGTTTTTTGGAAATAAATTCGCCGAAAAAAAGTAATTTGAAGTCTCGTAACTCGTGCATGGATGGGTGGTTACTAAGCATTTAAACTTTCTGTTGGTACTAAAAATTACACAGCTTTTCTGGTGAGCAACTTTAAACTTTGAGAAGATTACGTTAGTAAGGACGGAAGTGGTTCCATGGCGCACACCAATGCCCTTTTGCATTCAAATGAGTTAGTTTTATAACACCGAATGGAAATGATTTAATTAGAAAGTTTTCATAAGTAGGAAGGATTTACTTAAATTAAAATCCAACATTGGTCATGGAAAGTTTTTGTTTCATACCATTATTATCTACTTTTGCGCAGTCTCAATTAAAATCGGAGTGCAATATATTTAAATAAAAGTTAATTTAAATCTTTTTATTTACTTGTTGTGATCAGAATTTCTTGGAATCATAAACCTCCCACTTCAGTGCATCCCTCCCGGTTTCGTATCATTTCGTCAAGTGTCCAATCAAATGCTGATGTGTGATTCAGGAGCTTTTGGGCTTGTGTTACTTTCGAGTTTGTATACGAATATTGGTTGATAATGCATTTCTGCATTTCTGACGGGGTTCGTGAAGCCCCTTATTAGAACATGAAAATACAAACGCTGCTTTCTCAATCATGTTTTTTACACCTGCTTTCATATAATGCACCTTTATCTTTAGAAGGCATTTTTTCAACTTTTAATTATCAACTTTCATATAAAGCACCTTTATATTTAGAAGGCCTTTTTTCAACTTTTCATTACAGTACATTTTTCGGTCACAAGATTTCGGCAGATTTTCCAGCGACTTCATCCAACCTACCCTTCCCTGATGAATGATGTCGTCATCCCTAGATGCTTCGATGTTTTTCACTTTTTCATTCAAATAAATGTCTGGAATAGGAGTAGGTCAGAGAAGGGGCAGTAGATATACTCTGTCTTTTTTGGGCTAAAACGTAAAGTGCACGGAAAGAATTAAAAATCACCAATTTCAATTCACAAATCACATATTTTTTGTAAATCAGGATGTTTTTCTTTAAGATAGAATATAAAATAAGCTAATTTAACGCACACAAACTTCTCAATCTGCTACATTTGGCTTGGTTTGGAAGGATTTGCGATAGAAAGTTGTTTTTCGAGAGGGGATTGTTAATAGAAAAATATGCCTATTTTGACGCAATTTACTATTCAATATATGAATTTAACTAACCAATCTCAATTTGCGAAAAATATTTCGTAAATACATATTGATTAAATCGATTAAAATTTATATGAACTTAACAGAAGAAAAGTGCATATGGATTAGATGTGTATGTAACAATTCACTGACCACATCTTCTTGAATCTTTTTAACGAAATAGGGAGGAGTACCTTCTGTAGATTTTCCTTTTCTGGACGCACAATATCTCGAGTGCAGATATATGGATATCTCTAATCTTCCTCTAATATGGACATCGGTAAGTCGTTTCATGGTTTTGATAACAACTGATGTTAGACTAATAGGTCTATAAGAAAATGTCAAAATTTATATTTAGGTTCTAAGCTTATTCCTTAGATTATTCCTACTCAATATAGGAATTTTACTATCGTAAAGTGGCCGTAGAGCAGTAGATACCCTATGTGCCTTAAGAATTGACCATCCTAGATTGACAGACGTAATGGTTTTTTCCTCAAAAGAGCTCCTTATTTAGCTAGCTCTAAACAGCTTCCGGCACCTTCTGTATAAGAGCGTTAAAAAAATATATCCACCGGAAATTTTGAAAGGTTTCAATGAGCTAATTAAACATTTAACTTTATCGGGTCAAAAGATTTTCCCGGATAAGCCGGATAGTAGAGTAAATCTATTACTCAAAGTTGACATTCAAAAGATGTTCATAAAGTGCAACGAACTTCTGCAACGTATAAAAAAAAAAAATTCAGGAGAGTGATAGCGGCTTGGACTGTAAGCACCTCTAATAATGCAATAGGTAATAAAATCAATTGGGTGGGTGCAGTGGCTTAGTGATAAGTACGTTGGACTTCTAAGCGTGGGTTCAAATCCCGCCCCGTACCACCTTAAAGTATTTAATCGTTTCCATTCCATTCGTGTCAAAAAATATATCTTCGCACACACATCGGTTGGAGAAGCTAAACTTAAGGTCGTTCAAGCCTAATACTTTTTTTTATTTTTAATAACATCAACAACTTTTAATTGACAATTAAATATTTAGGAAAATATGTAATCCGTAATAACATTTTGCTGGTCTAAATATGGAAATAAAAAACGGAGAACTAAGCTCGGACGGACTCTGAGCAAAAAACTTGTGAATTTGTGTATCTTAATTGTGTCAATTTTAGCTTTAAAAATTTTATTTGCAATTGAACATTTCGGGGGCTCTTAGGAGTATATGTAACAAATTTACCTTCAAGCAAATCATGTGCCACAAAATGTACAAAACACATGGCACCAGCATTGCAAACACTTTTCATTCAACGAATACAGAGTTGAAATTCCTCCTCCCTGGAATAATGTATCTAACATAAATCATTTTAAATTCCTCAGGTAATCAAAGTAAAACATATTATCGAACAAACATAAATATATGCCCAGTTTTGTCGTTTTCCCCCCAAGAATACAACTTCATTGTAACGAGGAAGCGTCCATTTATATCATTCGAATCAACAAATATATTTGCGAATCCTTACTACCTTGCATTTTATTGAACTTATTATGCGAATTGCGTACAACGTATTTGACAATACTTTCCGGGCAAATGAAATCGAACTCGACAACAACAAAATAAATAAGAATTTGTTTAATACAGGACTCGTTCCATTCTTTCATCCACTCATATTTTGATATCAAGACAAGGGCCCCCCATTCAATATTGGAAAACTTTTCGCAGAAAAACTTTTCTACTGAAATACCTTTTATTTTGCCAAAAAAAAAAAAGAAAAATCTCCATTTCACTCTCACAAATTTTTTTGTGTTCACATTCCAGAGAGTCAAAGTCAGGCTGAATACAAACATGGGCACAGTAGTATGCCATCCCTTGGAGTCTTCATCGGTAACCAACGATTTATCGGCACATTGTCATCGTTGTGCCTCGACGTGTCTTCCTAAAGGATTCCTCCGCAACGGTAAGTCGATTTTATCAATATCAACCATGTGTGTGTGTGGAGATTTGCATTCCATGCGGATGCCATGGTTTTCATCCTCCTCTTATTTTTTCGTTTGCAGAAAAATCAACTCCAGATGCATGCCCGCAGTTTCCATCATCAGATAGCATGTACGTGCTGGCGCTGGTACGTATCAATGGTATGGTATGACGTATGGTAGACCTACGTGTGTACAAGATAATAAAATTTGCTGTTTAATGCTTTGTAATAACCATCAATCGATGACAGATATGCATTTAATGAGAACACACGCTGGCGGTTAATTAATTAAAATTCCAATTTTATTTGCAATTAACTGGATCGCTTGGATATTTTTGACGCCCGACTGCCTACCTACCATGAGGGTTGGGTTAATGAAATTGTAAATTAATATGTTAGCCGGCAGCGAATTCTCTCGTTAACACTTTGATTTGAGTGTGCAAATGGAAATTAATTTGAAAACTTTCTTATTTTGTGTTCTTTTCATCTCGATTTGTGGCTTTTATCTGCTAATACGCCGATGTAGCCGATAGCATCGAAAATGGAAATGCCTATAGATGAGGAGGAATGTGTGAAACATCCGAATGGTTTTACAGGTGAGTGATGTTATTTATCTGATTTTGGTAATAATGGCGCAGTTTTCGTGCCCCGAAGGTATATAATTATTCCAACACATTTTTTAAGTGTTTAATTGATTGAAACATATTCCAACTGCGTTGGAAATGTAAAAATGCATAGCTTTTAGAGTGGGTTTAAGCAGTCATAACTGTTTCTTTATATGCCTTTGCCCATATCGCCTAGTAGGTCCTAGGGCCTCTACAACGCCTAAGCGCCATCGTTCTCCCTAACTATTTCCCAGTTGCCGTGCTTCCTTCTCGACAGCTATGTACTCCTAGGAACGCCGTGTATTCTGCCATCCTAAGTTAGCAGATTTAACTGAATAGCGTGGTTAGCTATGGACCCGTCACCATTTCTGAATGTATGACCAATCCACTCCCAATTTCGTCGCTGTATATTTATGCCTATAGGTTCTTGGCCCGTTCTTTGTTTACAAACCCATCGAGTGAGAAATGTTTATCGGTGTTTATTGTCTGTTATTCCAATGCCTTTAAAGATGCCAATGCGTAGACGGTTACAGTGAATTCAGACCCATATGGTCGAATGATAACCAATGTTTTTTTTTGGCCGGCGATTGAAGAACATGACTTGGACGGTATGTGGTTCCAACAAACCAATTACGGCATACGCGTATTTTCAAGTTTTGGCGACCAAGATAAAGCGATTTGACACCGTCAAATTCTGTGAGGCTACGAAAAATATCATGTTTACGCTTATAATCGCCGAACTCTATAAGCATTTAAAATCAATATTACTCAAGTTATGGCCGATATACCGTCGGAAAGCCATTTAGCTTATGGGGACAAAAAACCTATTAATCATCTGAAAATTGCAGACATTGCAAAATTGATATAATACATTCCTTCAGAATTTAAAGACCTAATGAAATATTAATAAATATATTTGAATGACCAACTGCAAACTAAAGAAGAATACATTTAAGAAGAATATATTTAAACAAATGTTGACTTATTTCTTTTCTCCATTTACGCGACGACGTTATGATCAGAATTATAGCGATCCCAACCCTCCCACTTCACTGCATTGCTATTGGATCTATTGGTCGAAAAATAAAGGGTGATCCATTTCGAGGTTCCCTACTTTTTTAAAGAAAATTGATGCGATGTGTGGGAAGTGGCGCCGTCTTGCTGAAACCAAATGTCGCCGAGATCGCGAGCTTCAATTTCAGGCATCAAATAGTGGGTTATCATGACACGATAACGGTCGCCATTGAAGGTTACGTTCGCACCGGCATAATTTTTAAAGAAATATGGACCGATGATTCCACCGGCCCACAAACCACACCAAACCGTTGTTTTTTTTGGATGAAGTGGCAGTTTTTCAATCTCTTCAGGTTGCTCTTCGTCCCAAATGCAGCAATTTTGTTTGTTTACATACCCATTGAGCCAGAAATGGGCCTCATAGCTAAACAAAATTTGCCTCGAAAACGTCGGATCTTCTTGGAACTTTTCAAGAGCCCATAGAGCGGAGCGATGTCGCTTGGGAAGGTCGAGCGGCTTCAGTTGTTGCACAAGCTGTATTTTGTACGCTTTCAATTTAAGATCTTGACGTAAAATGCGCCAAGTCGTTCCATACGTCAGTCCGAGTTGCTGCGAATGGCGCCGAATCGACTCTCTACGGTCTTCGTGTACACTCTCAGCTACGGCCGCTATATTTTCTTCACAGCGTGCTGGTCGTGGTCTATTCGGTCGAATATTATCCAATAATGAATGCTAGGTCTCAAAATGGGTGATGGTGTTGCGAATAGTACGCTCAGTAGGCCGATTATGTTGACCATAATTTGAGCGAAGTGCACAAAACACATTCCTCACAGAACGTGAATTTTCATAATAAAGTTGAACAATTTGTAAACGTTGTTCACGCGTAAGTCTTTCCATTATGAAATGCCAAACAATACTAAACAAAAATAACATGACAGCATGACACGACTCACACGTGATCTGTCAAAAAAGGCTATTGAAAAAAGTATCTCTACTTGGATCACCCTATATCTGCAGGCCTCCCGATTTTGAATCACTTCATCAACAATCCTCAATCCTCCAGCCTCAACAATCAAATGCATCCTCCAGCCTCAACAATCAAATGCTGGTGTTTCCAATTTTTCGAGATGGGTTCTTTAACCCATTTTTTTGGCTAACGCGATACCCATTCCCGTCCAAAACAACTACCCAAACATCAAGTACTCATTGCTGGGAAGTGTTATCATCACTTATGATGGCTGCATCGTCAGCAAAGAACAACTGATGTACTTTAGGGTCCGTCACTTTTCCCTCAAGCAGATAATATACGACTGTAATAAAGAGCAAAGGACTTAAGAGACTTCCCTGGTGCACACCGACTTTTGTTTTGAATTCATTGGTCACTCCTGCGGGACATGTGACTTTTGTCTTTGATCCCTCATACGTAGGTTTCAGGAACTCCTCGTTGTCTTGTCGCTACCCATATCAGATCTCTTGGCTGTCTATCGAATGCTTTTTTTCAAAATCAACCAGAATAATTTGAAGATCCTTTAAGGAGTCACGATGCTATTCCATTATGATCCTTATGCTTTGGATTGCATCTGGTTAAATTACGCGCGACAAACTCGCACTGGTCATCAGACAGCCGCATGTCGGAAACTTCTTCATTTTTGGGGCGGCTCCTGCAAAATAAAGCCGGGACAGTTTGAAAGTTCCTCACAATACTCTCGCCACTTTGTGCATTGTAAATGAACTTCGGCGACCGAATTGCCTGAGCATTTCTTTTTCTCTGTGCGGCAATCTTGAAAATTGTTGTTCCCTTGATCGTGTTTTGTCGAAGCTCGTGAGTTACCTTGTTCCTATCTGCAGGCAAAGAAGATACCTCCTCTAACTCTTGATACAGAATCTCCATCCATTTAGCTTGAATTTGGGCACAGCTTTTCTTCGCGAACCTTTTGCAACATTCGTATTCCACTTTAATGCGCACATTGTTGACTTATTTATGTTTAATAATTGCTATTTCATTTAAAAATAGTTTCACAATATTAAAATTGATTTTGAATCTGAATTTCGAGAACGGCACATTTCATATATAAAAAAATACCTGCAAAAATATATATAATTTTTGTTCTTTTATATTACTAATTGACCGCAATGTATAATCCAAAAAAGATTTTATTTAATTTTACACTACTTCAGATATTTGTCAATTTCCAGAAATGTGTCCTTTTCGAAATTGCTTATTCAATGATATTTTGTTAGTTTCGACAAATATTTTCCGCATTAATTATTTGCAAATAAATTTTACCATTTCGACCATTTACTTCGTTTTATTTATTACCAATAATTTTTCAACAAATCATTCCCCAGAGCATCATTAACATGAAAATTCAATTAAGCTATACGACTTCAAGTGACCCCTAAATGGCCCATTCGATCAGATAAATACTTCTAAGAACCATTCAGCAGAATGACTGCCAAAGAATAAACCATTAAAAGCCAACCATGAGAATCAAGCAAGTTCAAACAAAAATTTCAACAGAAAATATCCTTGAGGTAAACAAACTTAAATACCGTACTATGGTCAACTATGTTTGTCCATTAATCATTGTAATTGGATAAGAGTAGGTACATTCTCTGTCAGTGGGCTGCAATGAGGATTCGAAAATTGACTTCTTGAAATCGAATGGAACAAGAAATCGATCAACACTCTTCCCAGCCACATATAAATGTATTAATCTCACACAAACACTCACATCTTAATGTATTTTCGGATGGCAGCTGAAGCGGGTAACCAAAAAATGCCCTTCATAATTACATATTCGACTATCAGTTGTGGACAATCGATTTTCCTATCCACCCTATACCCGATCCTTGGCTGCATTGGTGTTCGTGAACTCGTAATAATAATCGACGGAGACCACAGAATATATAGGAATAGGACATCAATTAGCTGGGTAATGGCGTATTTAGTTCACTGAACTGAAGTCTATTTAGTTCAGCAGGCAATAAAATGTGTGTGTGTGTGTTTGTGATAATATCCTCTGGCTCTCTGGATAACTTCCACTCTTCCTAAATGAATTTCATGCAATCAGGATGATAGCTTCCGAGCTGGCAAATAAAAATAATAAAAAAAAAAACAATTTTAATATTTGCCCATAAATATCCGAAAGATACGCAGCAATTTGTGTTGTCGGAGGCTCATAAATATTTCCTCAAAATGACCCTACTTTTGTAGGTGAAGTAAGTGTTTTCTTGAAATTGCACATTCTCATGGGATTTAAGGCGGCCGTCATTTGATTGGTGCGGAACACTTTATTCTCAAGAAGGAATGATTGAAACATAATTTCAACGCTGTGAATGAATTTTTGAAAATTATTTCTAAATCCAGTTTATCCGCGAAGGAAGAAGTTTGTACAGCGAACCTTTTGGATAATCATAAAGCGAATTTTTAATGATATTAAGGAGTTATTTCGGTAATTACAGTGGTTAAGGTTTTACTCTGTAAAGTTGTTACCTGAGGTTTTGACTGTTGACAAGCAAAATCAACTGTCAGGAATCTTTTTTTGTTTACTTTAACCGTTTTTTTACATTCACGCATTTAAGAGGAAGGTCCTTGAATAGATAGAGCGAGCGACTTATGAAGTTATGTGGAGATTTAAGTACAAAAGAGATTCTAAGTTTCTTACGTTTTTTTATTGATTTATTTTAAAGATGTGTAAAGATTATTAAAGCCACTTAAAAGCTTTGAGGAATGTGTATGTTTAAGTTTGCCGCACAGAGAAGAAGAAATGCTCAGGAAATTCGTTCGCCGAAGTTCATTAACAAAGCACAAGGTGGCGAGATTATTGTGAGGAACTTTAAAACAAACAGTTTCCCCGGCTTTATTTTCCAGAAGCCGAGAGGAGGAGAAGCGACCGACATAACAGTCGAAGAAGGTGGGAAAGCACTCAAGAACTCCAATAAGAGAAAAGCGGTTGTGCCGGATGAGGATACCCAGTGAGTTCTGGAAAAAGATGGAAGACATCTGGCTCATATGGCTCATGATTCTTATCTCCAAACTCATGAGAGGTGATCCAATGCCCAACCAGTGGAGGGAAAGTTATCTTCTTCCTTTGCACAAAGGAAAGGGAGATACGCGAAACGGTGATAATTACCAATCTTGATCCAAAGTTGATCTCACACACCATAAAGATCATTGAGCCGGTATTAGATGGTCGCCTAAGACAAATAATACGGCTGTCTTACGACCAGTGCGGGTTTGTCGCGGGTAAATTATAATGGAAAAGCATTGTGATTTCTTAACGGATCTGCAAATGATCTGATGTGGGTAGCGCTAAGATATTGAGGATTTCCTGAAACCTACGTACCAGGGATCAAAGACAAAAGTCACATGTCCCGCAGGAGTCACTGATGAATTTCCAATAAAAGTCGGCGTTCACCAGGGAAGTGTCTTAAGTCCTTTGCTCTTTATTATGGTCCGTTTTCGTCAAAATCTGTATCTGTATCTGTGCTGCCAATTCTTTGACCCAAGTCAACCCATTCCGGACATCTATTTGAATGGGGTGGTAGTTCCCAAGTGTAAAAGGTTCAAATATCTGGAACAATGATCAACAGCGAAGCAACAGTTGATGACGACATCAATCATCGTGTAAGCGTAGGGTGGATGAAGTGACAGGAAAACTCTGCCATCTTCTGTGACCGAAAAATGTCCCCTAAGCTGAAAGGAGGGCTCTACACAGCAGTTGTGTGGCGCTCATATACACAATGCTGGACAATATTCAAAAAGTATGAGGGAAAGTTGACAGCAGCTGAGATGAAGATGCTTCGCATGACAGCAGGAGTAACAAAGCTTGATCGAATAAGAAGTTCCAGAATCCGAGGAAGCCTTCACGTCAAAGAACCCGTTTCGAAAAACTCAGTTGGTATTGTCATGTTTAAAGGAGGGATCCTACGAACCCTGTCAAAAAGGCAATGGTAATCAATGTTCCCTTACAATCGCGTAAAAGAGGCAGGCCTAAAAACTCCAATGAGCTTCTTCAACTAGAGCGGTCCTTTGTTGAGTTCAGCTCTATCTTAGCTGAAACCTTTATCCACTGAGGGGCCCTCCGGATTAGAGTCGAATAAACTTCGAGCTGAAGACATCTTTAGAACATCTAGTAATCTCAAACGCGCAGCTGTACAACTAAAATAGTTGGGTGTTAAGTGGTATCCTATAGAACTGGTCAAACAAAAACAGTAATCAAAATGCATGTTCTAGCAAGACAAGTTAGGAAAGTTATTAAAGGGTGATTTTTTAGCTGGTTTGGTTTTGGCAACACTGGTTTTGACAGCTGACGTGTGTTTAGTACCTTGTGTCACTGTCAAACAGCTTCAGTTTGGTTTGCAATTTAACCATGGATCGTCTTACAAATGAACAACGCTTGCAAATTATTGAATTTTACTATCAAAATGTACGGTTCGAAATGTTCATCGCGCGCTGCTTTCATTTTATGATCGGCATTCTCGACCTTCTGAGCAGTCTATTCGGAAGATTGTGACCAAATTTCGCACCAAATTTACTTTGTTGGACATTAAACCACCAACACGTTTACGTACTGTGGGTATTGAAGAAAATATTGCGGCCGTATCAGCTAGTGTGACAGAAGACCGCGAAATGTCGATTCGGCGCCGTTCCCAGCAGTTAGGCCTTTGTTACAGCACTACGTGGAAAATTTTGCGGAAGGATTTGGGCGTAAAGCCTTTTAAGATACAGCTGGTGCAAGAACTAAAGCCAGCCGACCTACCAAAAAGCCGAATTTTTGGTGAATGGGCTCTTGGAAAGCTGGCCGAGGATCCGCTTTTTTATCGAAAAATTGTGTTCAGCGATGAGGCTCATTTTTGGTTGAATGGGTACGTAAATAAGCAAAATTGCCGCATTTGGAGTGAAGATCAGCCAGAAGCATTGCAACAGCTACCAATGCATCCCGAAAAAGCCACTGTTTGGTGCGGTTTATGGGCCGGCGGCATTATTGGGCCATATTTCTTCAAAGATGATGCGAATCGCAGCGTTACTGTCAATGGTGAACGCTACCGAGCGATGATAACAAACTTTTTTTTGCCCGAAATGGAAGTTCTTGACTTGCATGATATGTGGTTTCAACAAGACGGTGCCACATGCCACACAGCACGCGAAACAATGGCGCAATTGCGAGGCGAGTTTGGTGAACAGTTAATTTCACGTTTCGGGCCGGTCAATTGGCCGCCTAGATCGTGCGATTTGACACCATTAGATTATTTTTTGTGGGGGTATGCCAAGGCTAATGTGTATAGGGACAAGCCCGCTTCGATTGACGCACTGGAAGCCAACATCCATGCATTCATTCGTGAGATACCGGCCGATATGTGTGAAAGAGTATGCCAAAATTGGACTCAGCGGATGGGCTACCTGAGACGCAGCCGCGGTCAACATTTGCATGAAATTATCTTTAAACATTAAATTGCAAGGTTCAAACTATTGATTCAAATAAATATTTCATTCATTTTTTCGAATTTTTTGTGTTTTTTTTTAAAAAAAGTTCTAAACCTCTTAAAAAATCACCCTTTATTTCAAAATTAATTATTTTTATAACTAATATGTTAAAAAAATTTCCAAACTTCATTACGGTCAAAATTTTTAATCATCATCATCATTCTGTTACGGATGGTAAATATAAAACTAAAAACCGACTGGAGAAAGTAAATTGATAGTGAGTTTTTAACTTTTTCCTGTACATTAGTATACTAAAGAGAAGGTTATGGCGATCGTCCGGAAATTTCGAGCTTGAACTGAGTATAAGAAGAAGTCAAAAAAAGTTCAACGGGTCAGGGTTCGACGGATTTGCTTCAAAGATTTTGGGCGATTTTTCTCGCGGTTTTTTTTTTATTATTTGTTTTATAGTTTTAAATAACGGTCCCTGCCATAACATTTTTTTTGTAAAAAATTTCACCAATTTTCTTTAAAATAGTTTTAAGGATATTGGTTATTTTTTTTTTTGTATTTTTTTAAACTTGGGATAAGGCCGAAAATACTGCATACCCATTTTTTTTTTAAAAATGTCGTAATTTATAAAACCGCCAACCCGTTTCGCCATACGGCTCCCGGACAGACAGACAGACCGATGGAAGGCATTGTCGGACCAACTTTCCGCAATAGCTTTCTCTTTAGTGTACTAATGTACAGGAGAAAGTTAAAAAACCAGAATAAAGTGCATTAAACTTGTGGCCGCTTGGAAATATGCAACTCTGTCACTGTTCATTAAAAAACTGGAAGAGTCTTTTGCTTCAGAAGGTGCTGGTTCAGCCTCACAAAGGGAGAAGCCATTCCAGAACAATGTTTGAATATTAATTCTTAAACATACCTCACATAAATATACATATACATAAATTATAGTCTCCATTTAACCCACAGTCGACTTTTCAAAATTGCTAAAGAAATACCAAAAGCATTTTTATTTTACGAAACAATATTGATCATCGAGAAACCGCTCTGTTAGTCCATTTCGGTTCATTGTTTTCCATTTTTATAATCACCATTACAATATTGTATTACAAATTGAATACAAAAAGTATCTTTCGGTCTATCTCTGAATTAATTACTTTCAGTTCAGCAACCAACTGCAGAGAACCACAATGACTGAACCAACTCGGAATGAGGATGTAACCAAAAGTTTCACTATGTTGCCTCCCTTCGGACAAAGCAACTCTCTCACCCAACTAATGAATGGATTTCTGATTCAAGAAAACATTGTTCCAAATCTTTTCTGGCATTAATTTCGCACTTTGTTTCATTCTTTTATTTTGTTTTGCTTTCAGTTTCTTTTAAGAATCTTTTACTCACAAGCAATGCAGCAGTATCAATTTCTGGGAAACTTTTTGGCTGCGAAAGTGCCGAGTCCTCACCCTTGGGGAAAATGGGAATTAGGAGAAGTCTCTGTAAATACAAACACACACACACACACACGCAAATGTTGTTCCAATCCCCGAATTGAAAACTCTTGTGCACACAAAGAGAGGCACTTTTGCAACATTTTGCAAATCTGTGTGATACACAATGGCCCGGTACATAATGCGAGTCAACTTTTAGATCTGCACTCAGTGGCATAGGTTAAGTTTGTATTGGGGGACTGCTGCTGGTGACTTTTTGGGCAAATTGTTGTATGGCATTCGTTAAAGTTTATTATACGAATAAAAGTTACGCAGGCGGACGCGTCGTTGGATGGTAAAATTGCAAACGAAAGAAAGCAAACTTGGGAGATTATAGGGCCGACGTCATTAAGTCATTAAGTGTTTGCGAAATTGGATACGTTGTAAAGAGGTTATATTGGGGGGCGGATTTAACGAAAAGTGTTTTTTACTGTTTCACTTAATGAAATGTATATAGGCACCACTTTAAAAGTAAATCCTTTTCAAGTTTGTGCACGATTGCACGCAGGAAATAAAATGGTTTTTGCTCTCATAACTATGCGGTAAAATAATAGAACGGAAAGTAGTTGAAACGAGTCATCCGCTGAAAGTTGGCTCTGTACCAAAAGAAAATGTTACGTATACGCACGAGTGTCCCAAGAGTAAAGTATGTATAGTGCCGATTGTGCCTTTGAATTTTAAGTTTTTTTTTTGTCGTAAGACTTTTTGCGATTGAATGAGCAAGTGTGAAATTTAAGGACTTTTTGTTTTTTGGGGGGATGATGATAGTAAGTGGAGTCTGATTTTCTTTTACTGTTGGCAATTAGCTTAGGTTGAGCAGTTTGTGTGACTAATTCTAGTTAACTCTTTATGGGGCGCCCTAAATTGGGTTCACTATTCTTGACTACGAACAAAAATATATCTAAGAAAAGTATTTAAAGTTTTTCGTCAGAGACATGACGTTGGCTGTCGTTAATATGCGTTGAAATATTTTACCACCAAGTCACCCCCCAAAGTCAGCAAGTCTGTCCGATGAAAACATAGAATTAGCATTATAACTTAAAGCTTTCGGAATGAGTTCCGATATGATGACGCCAGATTCTACGACGCACAGGAGTCTATCTTTTGGCTCCTGACCAGAACCTCCTTCTTCCTTCCTGTCTTCGTTTATCACTAACTGTTTTTTCTCTCCAGTTTTTGATAATATAGTATGCGTCATTATTGGGCGAATAGGTTTTCAGTACCACAAAGTTTACGCAGAGTTCTTGAAGAACGGCAGACGAAAGAAATTAAGTAATGTATTTATCAAATAATCTGGGAATGCTCATAATGTGAATGTGAACTCATAAGTTAGTTGAAAATTTCTGAGTGACCAAGTGAGTGCTATAGAAGTAGTGTGCATGAAAAAAGGAAAAGAGGACAACTGCCTCTGCGCATAAATAAAGAATAGGCTGGTCTTCCCAAAGTTTGTGTGCTGTATGACCACTAGGGAAATGTGCAAGAGCACACTGCAAAGAGGAGTTCTCTCACCACTACTTTCAATCTGGGTATTGAACAAAAGTGATGGCCTTTGCAGAAGATGTTGCAATAGGGAATTTTTCCCACTCAATAAAATCATGTAATTAGTTTTTAGACCAATATCAATATCCAGATCAACAAAAAAAAACTTAAATCCAGCTAAAAATAAATTACAGCGATAAAGCGGGAGTAAACCCAGATAGAAAATTCAGTTCAAAATTTTCACATGGCGGTCGTCAGATCTGGCTTGCATTGCATTGTAATTAGAAAGGGGTTATTCGAAGACAACAATCGCTAAGACCTGCTGTTCCATTTTACTTGAGCAAGGCTGTCCAAAGTAGCCACAGAACTGTAACTTCGTCTCAGAACTTTAATTGCTGAGCTTGCCACTTCTTATAGCAGGGCGAAGAAAGTATAAAGTCCGGTTCTGGAAAAAGCGTTTGGAAATGCCGTTTGGTCCCGAGTACAGGCTAATGGCTTTGAGATACTCGCTAGGCCAATCAAGGATATTAAATCAGAGATTCAGGAGATTTTTAGACTTTTAGAACAGCTTTAAATGTATGCATGATGCGAGATCATGTCAGTAGTTAGTATGATGTAGACGTAAAAGCTGAGTGGGCAGATGAACAACATCTTATGAATGCTTATGGGCCAGCAAATACTGATAATGAGCTGTGTCTAACAAGAGCGTCAGCAGCGTCGTTTACTCTTTCCTTAAAAGTAAAATTGCAACAATTTAGGAGTAAACAACTCATAGGACCAGAAGCCTAACTTTTACAAGCTTGCCATTAAGAAGCGCACTGAACCTTACATCATCAAGTCCCTTCGCTGATCTCCCGTCTAAGTCTTATAAACATGCCTTCTTGCTCTTCTTTATAGAACTCCAGGGGTCCTAAAGTTTACACCGACTACTACCCCAGGCATAATGCTACACCTTACTCAAATCGGTATATTTGGTAAACCATCAGGTTACAGATTCTCTATTGAACTGATAGATCGTATAAGCATAGTGAGCCTTATATACAGTCAAACAGAAATTAAAACCCTGAAATCGCCAGCAATCACATCCAAGTTTGTCACAAGGATTTACCAGGTATCTGCAGAGTGGATGAACTGTGGTACGTGGCAAGGGTAATGCTTCTCAAAATCTCAAAATGTAAAAGCATTCTTTGATTTTGGCATTTCATTCAAATGACGTTGTTTGTTTAAATTTATCTGAGAGTTTCAGCTGAAAATCGGTTCGATGTTCGATTACAGAATTCTCATCACTATAATAAATATATTCGGGAGTTCTTGGGGTAGTTTTGTATATTTGCTGTTTTTAATTATTAAACGTAGTTAAACCACTGCCTTTGCCGACATGAATGGATTTTAACTAGAGCTGCTGCTTGTTCTATAAAATCATCATAGAGACAACAAGCCACTCAAAATTTAAAGTTCTTACACAAGAAAACAAAAAGTAGCTTTAGCTGTTAAAATTATAAAAGACGTGTTAAAGTTCATCGATTGTTACAATTGTTACCTATTTTAATCCTAACTGAAATTGATAAATGCACTTTACTTAAAACACTCCCTAACTTGCAGTATAAAACTTTGTCCTGTATTTTTCACAGTCGAGCAATTCCATACTCATGGTAGGTAATTATTTCCGCAGAGCCAAAAACATATACGTATATTTTGATGTGTAACTCGTAACATTCCCTGCAAAAAATACACACAACATTTTCGGGTGTACATAACAACTAGACTTTTTATTTATGTTTTATATCCTTTGTTCGCATCCTTCGACTGCAGTAGAATACAAAAGTTTTCCTGTGTTCACGCTCTGCACCATCTAAATTGGTAAAGTTTTTTTTTTCTAAGTTTGTTTTTTAAGTACACAGTAAATAAATACATTTGCAAGAAATGCAGTTAAAAAATTTTAAGCGGAGGTCAAGCTTTAAGTTAAGGAGACATGATTTAGTCAAGCGAATGTTGTCTTTACATTCGTTGGGGGAATATTTCGAAAATATGAAACGCTATATGAGATTGTTTATAAATTTGATTGTTGATATCAAAAACATATTAATACAGCCTAAAAAAACATTATGTCATTTATAACAAAGAATTAGAAATTTCCATGTGACTAATTTTTGTTGGAAGGTGTTTAGAATATTCATTTATGTATTTCATCAAATATGGCACATTGGCCTCTAATAGACTACAGAATACGTAATAATTATAATATAGAAAGAAATTCTGCATTAGTGTTCAAAACAGTTAGACATTTTGTCTTAAAACTGTCTCTGCTTAAAGGCATTTTATAATTATCCAACCCGATGGGAAGGAACATGAAAAGTAAAGCGAGAACGCAGTCCTCGAAAAGGAGCATAGAAATCTATACATGACCGCAAAATGGTGCAATTGATTTTGTAGATATTTATGTCTCAGAACAAACATTATGTCAAAATATTACCTACGAGTTTTCAGGGATTGAATCCCTAGCAGCAGACAAATCGAGTTATAAGTCAGCATATCGATATCAAATTAAGTATGTACGTGTAAACGTTTTTCGATCCTTTCAATTCTTAACGAATGAAATTTTGTATAGCCGAAATAAAGAGATCTTACAGTAAAGGGGGACGTGAAGTCCCTTGCACTTCTATAAATAAAGCCAAGCGTAGAGCTAGCTTTGGCTACGATTTGGTCAATATGACTGGAGAAAGAATGTCTTGTATCGAATATAACGTCAAGATTTTTGTTTTTATTCAATGTAGTTCCGTTAATCGTTAATATCATACAAATATGTAATCGGAAAATCCTTTTGCGAATATATAACTCTTTGGCTTTTCGATACTTTTTAATGCTATACAAAATTGATAAGCAAGATAAATCCTTTTCTAGATTATTGTTGACCGTGATCAGTATTCAATATTGAAAAAAGTTAGGAATTTCATTTATAAATAAAGTACACGACTGCGTCATACGAAACTTTCTCGGTACATGAGATGCGTTGTTGAATCGCAAAATGAATCGAAAATGAATGGTGACAAATATATTAATATCACTTCTTAGGTTTTGAAAAATTAGATTTTCTCAGAAACGGCACCTAAGATTTCACACATTGGACACAATAGAAAAAAATATCAAAATCGTTTGAGCCGTATTTGAGAAAACAAATTCAATTTAAATTTACGAAAATCGTTATATGAAAAAAAATGTTATAAAAATTATTTAAAAAATCGAAGTATGCAAATTTGTTTGACTTTATAGTATAAAAAAAACTGTAAATGTTTTTGAAGTTCCCCTTATTAGTTTTCGAGATATTGCCGGTTATATAAATTACCGTTAATCGATTTTCTTTTTCAAAAACTGAGTAAGCTGAATTTTTGACCCCATCCCAAATATCCTTAGTTCAAAAAAAGACCAAAAACCGTGGAACCACTTTTGAGCAAAATGGTGTTAAATGATTTTCACAAAAAAAATTGTATGACAGGTACCGTTATTTCAAAAGATAAAGCAAAAAATAAAAAGATGCCCCGAGATGTAACCCCAAAAACTTATGTATGAATTCGATAATCTGAACATACTAAATTCTGTCGGTTAGGTACGGGTACGGGCTTAACCATTTAATTAAATTGGAGCGAAAACCTACGTTCGAGAGAAATTGAATTTAAGAAAATTAACCAAAAAAAATTGTCATAAGCTAATGGACTATTTGAATATAAGTGACACGGCAGGACACTGAAATGAAAACTTGTATAATTGTATATACATTCTATGTATATAGTAAATGTTGCTAATTTATTAAGTTAGGTTTAGCATTATTATTTTATTGAGTACAGAAGTAAATGGGATGCTGTCACATAGTTACTTTTCAAATACATATTTTATTGTTTTTACCTAGTTGCCCGTCTTAGAAGAGCAACTTAAATTACTTGAAACTTAGAATACACACTCCACAATAGAAATATTTAGAAATACTTTTTTTTTGCATTTCACCAAATTCGAACCAAGGGCGGAGTTTCATGGACGCCCTCCTCTTTCTAAACTAACTGCAATACAATATTACAAGTTCAACCTTGACAGCATACTTAAGTGGGATAAAACCAATAGAGTTGAATTTAATGCTTCCAAACCACAATGCTGTCTTCTGCCATTAAATCGAAATCCCAATACTCTGCCCATATCAATGGATGGCACCTGCATCGACGTAACCGAAAGGCTTTCCACCCTCGGTATGTGCGTTAACGACTAACTTCGTTGGAATGACCACATATTCGACGTCGCCAAAAACGCTGAGAAATGTCTAGCCTTTCTCAAGCGATGCAAAAATATATGACCCCTTCTTCATTTATTCGGCCCAAACTTGAGCATAACGCTCATATCTGGTTCAGGGCACCTACAACATGTTTTGAGCTACTTAACAAAATTTAAAAACGTGCCACTGAACTTTTTGGCGATCGAAACATCGCGAATCTTTTACTCATCGTCCCTGTTTCTCCTGCATAGCGTTGTTTTATTGTTTCCTTCCTTCAAGAGTGCTTAAACAAAATAGTTAGTTGCATTTCATCCCTCAAACATTTTAACCGCAATACCCGTCTTGCCAGGAATGCTCATCGGATCACTCTGAAGCGAGTACTCCAACATACTATAAAATATAACGTTCCTTCCTTTGCCACAAATTACAATTGCGTTAGGGCGTAGTATCTACGCATTTGAACGTAGATATCCCTACTGATAGCAATCGATATCAGTTTTACCCATATCATGTAACTAACCATGCATGAAGTTTAATAACACTTTCTATGTATTACAACCAAAAGTCATGTCAAAATAATGTTATCAGCACAAAGCCTTTGCACCTATGAGTACGGAGTGAAGAGAAATAATTTTACATGTTCAAATCAATGGCATCGACTGAATTCGTGCAAAATCTTTATTTATTTGTGAAGGAATTATAACACAGATAAAATTCAATATTAAGGTCCTTCCTTCCTTTCTTTTCATTGCAATATCTCGATAATTATTATCAGTCTTATCACATACTCAATACCCGCAATCAGAGCATATCACAAAACAAATAAACGAAAATAGTTTATTACCCACACGACCACACGGGAAGGGAATTGATGTTAGCAAATAAGTATCTACCGCTTGCTGCCCGCAAGGCAATAATTGTTTATTAGCTTCCACAACGAGGAAAAAATAAAAATTCCATGTAATTTATTTACGTTTATGGCTCGTAGAAATGTATTTAATTGTTTCATCTCGTTTATTGAAAATATGCATGTTTCCATCTGCACGGCTAATAACTCATTGGGTGGTTCTTCGAGGAACTTCAAACAAAAATTTGATTTCTCACGCAGTATATCAATACGTATCTAGCAAATAGTAGCAGATTGCGCATCTACACAATTCAGACACTGCCGGAAAACAAAGGAAGCCAACGTAACGTAAATAACCTCTAAACTGCGTGATTTTCTAAACAAAAACGTACAAGGCTGGCCAAGTAAAACTGACGTCAAAACAAAATGAATTTTGATTTATATGAATCTTGTGGTGTGAGGCAATAAAACCGCCGACCGTGTAGATGCGCAAATCCTTTGAAGGTGTTACTTGAATATGTATGAGGCAGGCAGGCGCTTGTAGTACGCTGGCACACATGTAGTTGGTGCGTACTACATACATGATCATAATAATCATTAAAGTCTCTGAGTTGAATTTTGATGAACACATGGGCAGGTGGTTTTAATGCAGTGAGATTTCAACAGCCCCATGGGGTTATGGGATTATATTGATTTGATTTGAGTTCTGCTGCTTTTAACATAATCAGCTTGGTGGGGAGGGTAAATACTTGACCGCAAGGTGATTAGTTTTAAGGTGGATTACCGTGGATTATTGCTGTCGCACAAAGTGAATACATTGTCAAGGAAATTCAGAAAAATGGGAACGATTAGGTTACGAGGGTTTTACTTGGCAAGTGATTGTGGTCATCTTCAAGATGCGGTCGCACATTCTACCAACATGCGCGATTCGTCAAACTTGAATACACGATGCCAGTACGCCCTTAAAGTAATTCTCCAGTGGAACTGACTTTTAATTTTTCATTTCTCCTCTTCATAATTTTGCTTTCTTAGCCATTCAATTCTCGCAAGTTCTATAAGGACACTGTGCTTCATTTTTATTAATAGCGAATCATTTCGTCAACTATTTCATTTGGATCAGGTTGTTGATAGTCCACTCTCCTCAAGCGTGGGAATTAAAAGACTATATGTTTCACATCTTCTTCTTTGCTCGGACAAAATACGTGCAAGATTGGTGACGAATTTGGCCTAATTCATGCGAATTCATACCTTTTTTATCCATCGTGGCCAGTTGGGATCTGAGTTATGCCAAAATTTACTGCTCAAACTTTTCTTTTCACGTAAACTTCTATACTTGGGGTAAGTTGCTTTTTGCATCTTCCCTTGTTGGCGTTGTCCCAGCGAATTTGCTCTTTATTCTTTTCAAATTCTTTTTTATCTCGGTGTCATTAAGCCTACATTCGCTTTAGTTAGTTAGGTAGGATGTCAGCTAAGACGGATTCCTGTTTTTATGACAGCAAAATCGTCAAATAGGATCCCAAGCAGTGCATACGAACTAAATGCAGTCTTTTTTCGTACCACAATTTTCTGAACGTTTCACGATAGGGTATCGCGTATTTCACCTGTCTGTATCTTTGAAGCCGTTTGACCCTTTATAAACCAACTTTCTCCGCCTTGATCCTCACAATTGACTGAGCTAAGTCTCACCAGCGCATCCGACTTGGTTATGTGTAGTAGGTTTAAGTGGCTTTGTACCGTTATAAATACTAGGAACTTATTAAACGGAACCAAAAAATAAATAAATATAAGGCTTAAGCGGTCCGTACAGGTTCTTAAGTCTAGCTTCTCCAACCATCGTATGTGCGAGGATATTAGTTTGACACGCATGAAGGGACCTACAGTTTAATGCCGATTCCAACCGGCAATTTTATTTTTGAGAAGCTTGTTATAAGATTTCTTACTCTCGGATGTTTGTCAGACGTTCGCAAGAGGTGGGGCAGTGAATAAAAACTTTAAGGTACTATGTGCCGGGATTTGAACCAGCGACCCGTCGCTTAGTGTCCCATGTACTTAACCACTAAGCCACTGCATCCACACACAGCGGAACGGTCCAAAATTTTGTCCCTGTACTCTGTGCACGCGCCAAACGGTGGGATTCTTGGGTATGACCATCCTGCCCTTAGGTAATGTTAGCTTCAGGTCTTTTAAAAAACATACCTGCATACCTGTTTTAGAATATTTTGATGTTGTCACGCTAAAAATAATATTAATTAAGGTTTAAGGTTTGCTGGGTACAACATCATTGATGCTCAAATCAGGAACGAATTCTATGCTGACATCTCTGTCAGAGTTGTGTTAGAAAGTATCAACTCAAAAAGCCACAAAGAAAGAAGTCCAAAAGTCTTCAATGGTAGGTCACGGGTGGGCAATCAATAAGATGATTAGATTAGAATAATTTTTACAATTTTAAAGTTCGGTTAACAAATCTTTAATGGCATGGCAAAATCTGTCTGGCAGATTGACAAGTTTATGATATTTAAACAAAGAATTAAACCGGCGCGCTAGGTGCATAATAATATGTACTTTTTGTTTTGACCTATGTATATTGAAATACTTCTCTTAAAACAGCAGTCCAGTCACATCCATTGTGTATAAGAAGAACATCGAGTAGTAGTTGATTTTCCGAAGTGCAGTTTTCTTAGTTCGGTTAATATGGAGTATACTTCTACAAAATGCATTACAGTCATGTCTGGATATAGTGAATTATGTAGTTCACTTTAACAAGTTTGACATTTTATTTTACAGGAAAATACAAAAAATATACTTATCTGTTCGCGATTTGAATTTTTTCAATAAATATAGGTACATTTTTGCTTCTTGCGTTCAGAAATTGACTTTTTGTCGGCTTTATCGAAACTTTCAATAGCTTGAGTAGTTTTAACAGGATTTGTGTTTCTTCTTGGTAAAAGTACAATTTTCGGAGAATACACATTTGTTTTGTGATTCTCTTGCGTTGTTTTTTGTCCTTTTTAGCTTCAAGTTGCTGCAATTTTTTTTTTACTGTTTAGAGGCTTTCGATTGTTCTCTATTTAGAGTACTCCATTTAGAATGTTTTCTGTTCGCTATATCGGGTGTTCACTATATCCAGACACGACTGTGTATCATCTACGAGTGTTCAAGTTGCATAAACAGAATTTTTGTTGGTAGATCTGGACGATGAGGTATATATTTAATGGCAGCAATTCTCCTCCAGATTTAAATATCGTTTAAATATTTTCTACTCCACGTTATTTTTGAAAAAGATTTTCTTGCTATATAAATGCAAGATCTTTCAACTTTTCATCAATAACTTGCAGAGTAGTATAAAGTTTGAATTTCATATGTTGGTGATTAAACCCAGATAGGTTTAGTGAACAACCAGCACGCACTAGCTCATTCTACTTTTCAAAGCATAACAATTTTTTACCGAGAGCGTGTAAAGCTACAATTTTAGGTAGACGTTAAGGGGGAATGTTTAAAACTGTGAGGACATAATCAAAATATAGCTTCAGCGTTGTGGTGAACATTGGCGAGTCCTATTTCAATGTATATATGAGGGTGAGGCGACAGTCTTTTTTCCGGTTTTCATTTTCGAACAGCGTTAAAAAGTTGCGCAATAACCTTTCCTTTAGTATACTAATTTATACGAGAAAGTTAAAAAATTCGAACTGCTTCAACTACCCGTAAAAAATAATAAAAAAAATAAACTTCATTTTTCTTAGCCCTGTAACTTTAAAAGTACAGCTTCTGAAAAGGGGTAATTTAATTTCCTATAAATGGAATATCAGAAATTTCTATGTACGATAAGCCAATCTCAAGAAATTTGTTAAAAGGCTTTGCAAGCCTTTAAGTCTTTTTTTGCTTTATCGTTTGAAATAACCATATCAGCTATAAAATTTGTTTGGTGAAAATGGTGGTGAAAATTTCTAGAAAATGGTTATAAGGATTTTGGTCTTTTTTTGTGCTAAGGATACTTGGGATGGGCCCAAAAAAACTTCATACTCAGTATACATTTCTTGAGTTATTAAATTAGGTTTACAAAATCAATCAAATAGTTTTTGTAGCTATATCTATTATTTTTGAAATTATTTGATTTAGAGTTGTTATGCCTCAAAATGGTAGTAATTCGCCTTACCTTGATCTAACTTGAGTTGGGGTGATGATAGACCCCTCTACTGTACCACATTTTTAACGTCTGGTTATCAGATATATCACTGTATGTCATCATCATTAACATTCTAAAGGAATCGGAAATATACATTTGCTTTAAATTTAAGTTACAAAAAGTATTTAAAGAAAAAGCTCTGGAAAAAGCGGAGTCCGTTCCAATTGCGTATATGACAAAGTACGCATAGATATTTTTAATGGCAACAATACATAGTTGTAAGTGTAAAAATGTGATCGGCTATGGAATATCCTTTTTGGAAGCCAGTTTGGCAGTCACTGAGAATCCGGTGTTCCCCACCCAATTGGTAAGACGTTTGTATAAAGTACTTCCTAATATCTTACGAATTGTATCAAGCAGTGAAATTCCTCTGCCATTCTCAACCATATTCTGATAATTTATTTTGAAAACTGGGAGAATAGTTTTGGTACAATTCAGTTAGGCGCTCAATGAGAATGATATGATGTACTTGAGTAGGAACGGTCTAGAATGGTGTATAAACTCATGAGACATACTCTGGAATATTAAGTCTTTCTAAAAAAGTCTAATAGTTGAGCTTTTGATAATGAAGAGTTTTGAATACAACAAGTGACGAAGTTGTTATTGTTGAAATCACAGTCGAAGGGACCTATTTAATGCGTGTCGCACTTTCGCAAGAGTTGGAACACTAAACAGCCATCGCTATAAAAGCAGTTAAGCACACAACTCATTAAAAGACGCAATAATCTACTGACCAAAACAATCAATCGCCCAAAGCTAAAGGCACTGATTAGCTTTTACCTTATATTTGCATCAATTACTGTAACTCCCTAACGACAGTCGTCGATATCAACAATCAGTTCCTTTCAGCAAAACTCATTATTGATTCTTTTCACCCACAACATGTTATTAATTTTTGTATGTTTATCAAAAAAAAAATATGGTTACATAATTTGAGTTAAGTCAACTTGATTTACGACAATCTAAAGCCATCTAAACTTTGGGCTATAAGGCTAAAAGTCAAGCAATAAACTCTGGCATTACGCCCGAAACTGAGCAGCACGTGACATGTTTTTTTAAGGCTAAAATTTCAATACACATTGTGTCCTTAAATAAATAATAAAAACCCCATTTATCCCCAATTTGACAATACATCTATCTTGAGAGAGCTGAAAAATCTCTAGGTACTCGGGGAGGCAACAAAACAAGGATATAGCTTCTCATCTTAAATTTATCGTTGTCAAAGTCTTCATCTAAGTAAATGTGACTAAAATGACCACAAATGAGGGTTGGTGTTAATTTACTGCCGAACAGTATCACTATTACACCACTGGCAGGACAAAGGGTTTCATTTGACTACCACCAAACCGGCATGAGAACTCCTCTGTACAATACAGCCCCTATGTTGAGTTCCCTTGCAAAAATTCCTCTAACGACCGTCAAACTAGAATCAATGACGGTTCTGTTACAGCCACAATAGCTGATTTGGAATAGAATCAGCAGTTGAATGACAGATGAAAAATAAAACACCACCCACCGCCACCATTCTCCCTAATTTTGGTATGACCGACAAATGCTTGGTTCGATGTAGTAGTTCGAAGCGAACAATCCAAAAACCGAATGCGCCGAGGAGGGTTGTTTTGCTTCCAACAACTGCCAGTTGAATTCAAGCCTCTCGACATACTAGACTGTTTTTATGTTCCTCGGGTATTTGAGTTGAAATTTCGACAAAATAAATTCCATATTTGTGTGGTGTTGTGCGAGCAAAAGAATAAAACAAATTAGGGGTAGGTTTTGAAGACAACCCCCCTTATAAAATTTGGAAATACATAATAAAATGAAAGCTTGTGTGCCAAATTTAGGTCAAAATAATGAAGCACGTGCTCGGAAAGTGCTCTTTTTCTAAGCATAATACACCGAAGCTAGAGTGAATGCAAACATAGTGAAACATCCGTTTGTCTGTCGTAATTTTTGTACCCACGGAACTATTACAAAGCTATTACTTATCCTTTTTTATCGATGGCGTGTCCTTAACCTTTTATGAAACACTAAAAATTCCATGTTCAACGATTCAATTTCGGAGTCGTCTTCCTCATGGCCTACAGTCACGCAGGCCAGTTGTCAGTTGAACTTTTTCTCTCTCGCTGTTAAGTGCCCTATCCCCCCCACCGCCCTCACATGCATTGTCAACACTATTTTTGAAGACCCATTTTGCTGGCAGTTGCTTTGTTGTCTCCGCCCTCGATGATTTTTGAATGCATGTTGTTTCTGGGCTATGCATATTTCATGCGGCCGCCCTTGAACGCAGCCTGCTTGTTTGTTATGATTTTCCATTCTTATTTAACATAAAATCAATTATTTTTATTTACATATCTTGTTTTGTCCTTCGCGCTGTCCCACCCACCTATATATATCTCGTACAGACCCGCAGGCTTACAAGACATAATATCTTATATTTGTTCTTCTTCCATTCCTGTGGCTTATTGTAGAACCGTAGAACTGAGTAGCAAAACAAAGCGAAACATAAACAAAAATTACTCCCACAGCACAAAGTGTAAATATAGATACAAAAGTGCAACAAAACGAAAAAAAACAATTCCGAAACCATAAATAGGCATGAAGTGGTAGTAAATCAATCATAATTGCCACTTGAGGTGTCAGAAAAGAGGAGAATACTGCAACTGACATCCCTGTTTGTTTATGAAGTGTCGGATCGGAAGTAAGTTTTGATCTAAAATTGAAATATACGTCATCACTTCCGCATCATTCTATATATTCGTGTGTGAGAGAGTGAAAAACGCCGGAACGAGTTTACTTTTTCGTTAGCGATATAAATTAAAGACGGAACATTCGTGGAATTTGGAATATTTTGAATTTTTTTCTCATTAGTCCAGCTAAAAGTGAGTATCTACAACATGACAAGTTATTATGTATTGCTTTGCCTTCATTGATATGATATTACGAACGACTATTGATTGGGAGGGATATCTGAGATCAATTTTTGAATTGAAATTCGATGAAATAGCCGTGGGAGAATACAAAATTAGAACCATTTTTCTGGGTAGGAGGTGGAGGAGGGTTGTTATTGACAGGCAGACTTGCTTGTAACTTGCGGACGGAAACCAAGCAAGGCAAAGAGAACGAGGGAAAGATGAGAAGTATATATCTTCAAGCAAATATTGAAATATTTATGGACATTTTTGGAAAAAAAGGACAGGCAGTTGCAAAAGTTTCCTAAATGTGTATTTGTTTATTTTTTTTGTTGATTTTTCAATTTTTGAAATGTAATTCATTTGGTGTAGGGGGGTTTGTCTTTTCTGTTTTTTTTTGTTTTGTGGAGGATTGCACGTTTCATGTGGTTTTTTTTTATGTTTATTTTCTGAGAAAATGTACTTAGCAATTTCGGCGCGCTGGTGGAAAATTACTCTGATAAAATGAAGAATGTTAACATTTTGATTATTTTTATTTCTTTTCCAATAAAATTGTTTACATCGTTATAGTACAGCTACAGCAGTCGGAATGGGCAAATGTTTAGAAATTGAATTTGGTGCTTTATACTGAGGTGGCTTTGTTTTTGTGTGTGTTTTTTTTGTGGAAAATTAAGCAGAGTAGGGAAACAAAATTGGATAAATTTAAAACAAGGACACAAATTGGACTCGGCTATTTGTAGGCATCTGGACGAAATATTTACACTTGCAGGAAGCTAATTATAATGCAAATATTGGGATGGGCTATCTTAACAAATTTTATACAATTTTGACAGTACCGGTGCAGCCGAAGTACGAACGAAATTTTGAAAACGCTCGAATTTTGAATAGTGTTTTGAAACACTGTAATACTGTTTCTAAAGTGGAGGTGTGTTGTTAAAACGCTCTGAATTTTGAAAATAAATTTTGATGGCAACAAAAGGACTAATTATACATGCAAATCAATTTTTAAACAAAATTTGAGATATCAAACTTGAACGAGGTCTGGTAAAAGTAGCATGCACCATCGAAAATGTAGGTACTGACCTATTTCCCAAAATAAATAACTATTGTAATCATACTGGAGTAAGTGTTCTTCAAGACATTTGTTTTAAAATTGGCATTCCTTTTCCCAGCTACAATCAAATTCCCAGCTTTAATCTGACAGCGAAAATGTGATCAATCATCGGCAATGATGGCTGCACTGCAATTAGGCAAACTCGGGAAATCAGACGTATACAGATTATACAAAATAGGACCTAGAACAGAACCTTGAGGGACACCTGGACTAAACGACATCAAATCTGAAACCCCACTATTGACATGGTCTCTGAAACAACTATTTGACAAAAAAACTTTTTACAGGTATAAGAAGGAAAATTTAAGTTAATCATTTTAAAAATAAGGCTATATCTAATAGCATCGTACCTGTTGATTTTTCTAAGTATCAATTAATTTTCACATGGTTGCAAATTCTTAGAACTTGTTAAGAAGTATTGTGATATTTCCTGAATCAAAATTGTTCTCTAGGAAAATGTAATTATCACAAATGTGTTTAAGAAATTGTTCTGAAGCTGAGGCTGCATAGCAAACTTATCGGCCTATAACTTCCCGGAATTTCCGGAGGTTTGACAGCTCTGAAAACTGCATTTTTACACAGGCATTGATAAGAAATGTGAAATATATTATACCTGAATTGGGTAAGTGCCCATTAGTTCGCTTCAATATTGAGAACAATCTAAAAAAATGTGATGCAAACTTTGCAAAATGAATCTACTCCGTTACAGGTCAATGGAGTAAGCATTGCCTGGGCTCCGTGTGTCAGATGTCTAGGAGTGCATCTTGATTCCAAATTAATATTAAAGGACCATATTTATTGAACTATTCAAAAAATTGCCATAAAAATGCTGTATGCTTTCATCAATAGAAAGTCGATGCTTTCAAGAAAGAACAAGGTCATAATTTATAAAGTAATTTTCCAGTAAATTCTTTTGCCATTTTTTTTCCTTTTTTTATATAATATACGCGCATTGAAGGGATTGTGGATACCCTTATAATGAAGTAACACAGTGCAGGTATTAGGGAAGTGAACGATTAGGAAAAAGGAGATACCGATGCACGTTGGTTTTAATTTTCTGTAAACTGTAATGCGAGGGAAAAACAGAGCATGGTAGAGCATTCCACATTCGCATTGTACGATTAAGAAACGAATCCCTGTATTTCACAGTAGCTACGTCCGAATATAGGCTTAAGGGTTAACTGATGTCTATTCCTAGCATGGCGAGTATGGCGGTTAAATTGCTGTAGGGGTGGAATGCAACTGGCTATTTCGTTTGAGCACTTGTGGTGGAAATACCGATAAAACAATGACAGGCAAAAAACATTACGACGATGACTAAGAGTGTCCAGTGATTTCGCGATGTCTCGATCGCCAATAAGTTTTACCGCACGTTTTTGGATCCTGTCAAGTAGCTCCGAATATGTAGTTGGAGCACATTATATAATATATATTTTTACTAACAATTTATTTCTAAAGGGTATTTTTTTTAGAGGTTGGTTTTTCGAATAGGGATACAACTGACATTTTGTGTTCAAATCTGGCAACTCTAATCATTTATGTTCAGTTTGGTTTGCCATTTCATCATGAACAGGTTGACACATGAACAACGCTTGCAAATCATGCAAATTTATTTCGAAAATATTGGTTCAGTTCGCGAAGTTTACCGCAAGCTCCGTTCATTTTATGGTCGACAGAATCGTCAATCAGAGAAATTAATTCGGTTAACCATGGATCGTTTTCGCGTTTGCTCTATACGCATCCGATGCTGGAGAGTCAGTTAACGTTAATGGAGACCGGTAAAGAGCCGTGATAATCGACTGTTTTGTTTCCGAATCGGATGGTATGAATGTGGATGAGATGTGGTTCCAACAAGACGGCGCTACATGCGACACAGTGCACGTCACAATCGATTTATTGAAGGAAACATTCGATGAGCGCATAATTTCGCGGAATGGACCTGTCAATTGGCCACAAAGATCGTGTGATTTGACGATATCAAGTGCGGCTTTTAAGTCGAATTAAAAATGAAGTGTCTCGACTTAAATTTTATTGTAATTTTCCGGAATTTGGCTTAGTGTGATATCGTTAGCATTTCCTATTCACATACGTCCTTTTAATTCCCATTTCCCAATATGTGTGTTACAAAATGGCTTAAATCATTCATAGATTGCCTTGATACTTCTTGAAAATGAGGCATATGGAGCCGATAGTTTCTTCCACCCATACTCGGTTAATGATTGGGTGCATCACTATGTTTAAAGAGTTTAGCAGTTATTACTCTCTGAATTAAAATTTTTTAACCAATGCAAAGAACTAATTCAAATTTCTGTTCTGACGAGTGTTCTGACGGCATACCTTTCAGGCGCACAGTACGCATAAAAAAATTCTTTAAATAGAATTAATAAATTTACTGTTTTTTTTCACTTAAATGCCAAATGCTTCATTCACTCGCAAATAAATCGATCCATTTTATTTGAATTAGAGCCCAATGCCTACATGCAACCATCAAAGTTTCCAATTTAATTTATTAATCTGACCTCATTATAGGAAAATACATTTTCTCCCATATTTCTTTCTTAACTAAAATTTCGGATCAAGGCTACCACGATAAAAAAATAGTTCGAAGCAAACAACACAATTGGCCAGCAGATAATATTGTGCTAGCCATTGGCCATGATTGATAGCCCGAAATACGCGTTTCAGGACACAATGGCGCCGTCAATGGCGGCAACTGTCATGTAGGTACAACGGAACCGAGTATTTTCCGCGAATATTAAATCTCTCATTTTCCTGGCACTTCATTAATTCGGATTAATGACAGCAAGAGAAAATGAAACAGAGAGCCACATGAAAAAGTCCAGGAAAGACGGCACATCAAAAACACATTACTCCTCATCTGGAATGCACAGAGCACACATTATTCATTTGTCATTTTTTCCAACCATCGCTGCGCCAAACTCCAAACGCGGTTATGAATATCCCGGATATCCTTATTTCATATAAACTCTCACTCGCTCCATTCTTCATATTTGGACAGACTCTGTCACAGTATCTATCCTGTCTCTGCCATATGGAATGTGATAGTAGTAAAACATCCTGCGGTCCTTTATCAATATGTGTATGCGAACGACAAAGTCGTTTGAAAGTTTCCAGATGCACATCCTCTATCTACATGAACTCATTTCATTGGATTTCGGTTTTTCTCATTGCTCTTGCTTCGCGAAAGTTTCCCTAAATATTGACGTTACCGCTGTATATATGAAGATGGAAACAAGGACAAGCCATGTTGGCTTATGCATGTGAATGACATCACACTTTTGCAATAAAGATAAATTAAATGATAAACTGTACGCCACCCACTCTATGGGCACTACTCTTGTGAAAGCCTCTTCTTCAAGTGATGATGCTAGAGAAATCATTGGCACCAGACTCAAAAGAAGGACCCAACCAAGCGACGAACACGGTGTAGAGATAAAAAAGAACTCAAAAGTACCTCCATTTAAAAATTCAATTTATTAGCACAAATTTCCCAGCAATTACATAAAGCCCCTTCGCCGGCTACGTGCTTGTATCCTTAATTAATTCTTAGTCACAGAGGTTGGTAGCACACACACACATACAGACTCAATAACTAGGCGCACGGTAAATATCTTGCGTGATCTGCACTTGACCTTTTATTCAGCAACGCGGATCTTTGCTCGCCTCTCTATCCAAGGTGGAGGGGATTTGGGGTTGCATCGTGCTATTGAAGTGCTTCCAATGATGTCGTAGAGCATAGCAAACAGAATTCAAGATTTTGGATTATCCCTGCAGTCGAAAAAGGATAAAGAAGGGACTGCTATACTTTCTACGACAACATGGCGCAAGGATGGTGGAAGTAAAAAAAAGAGAAGCCAGAAAAACCAAAGAAATAGTTAAAATGAAAAGTGTACGGACACGACGACGACGACGGCTAAAGCTATTATCAGAGTTTCTACTTTTCGGTCAAGTATTACAAATCCAACTTAATGAGTGGAACGTTTGTTCTCCTACTTCCTTCTTGGTCTGGCTTCGTTAGTGCTTTTTGGAGTGCAGCACTAGTGTTTACTGGGCGTTGTGGTCTATAAGTGATGGCTTTGTCACCAGAGGCGATAGGACCGTTTTTGTGCAGTTGAGGACTGGGCGCTATTTTTTTTCAGCATCGAAACCAATTAGCACTGGTGTATAACATAGCCATCAATAATGTAAGAGGAAAATGTTTTTTTTTGTCATTCATTTAATTAAAAAACAACTGAGCAAATGATTTAATTTGCTGATGGGATTAAGAGAAAAATTGGGAAAAAGTGGTTGGAGAAAGGGCAATGCAATTGAATTCGTTGTTAGGGCACCATTAAAAATTCCCTTAACTTTCAAGGCAAATCAAATGGTAGGTACCATGGTGGCGGATGGCAGATAGATACTTAAAATCTGCAAAAATGTTGTATGAGAAAATTAACCATGTTAATATGTTCAACCGCTTCTTACACGCCTTTAACATAATGCACTTATAACACTGCTATATGAGTACTGATTTTGTACGTGCTCGTTGAGTACTATTACAATAGATAGAAAATCTAGATAAGATCATTTAAAGTTCTCATTCTTTAGCTTTAAGTAATTTTAAGACAGCATAAGCTAAGGATTTAGGCCTAAAATGCTACAACACCAGGATTTGATTGGCCTCAGTGACGAAGTGACATGAAATCGGGATGCCTGAAAATATTTTTTGAGGTCAAACCCGCGAACCCTACAGGCGGACAAGTAGGGTGCAGTAAAGTGGGATTATTATGACCAAATTAAAGGCGTGATCATAGCCCTGTTGATTAAAAAAAACGATGAAGAAGATTAGGTTAGATTAGGAGATAATTTCCCAGTACTTGTTTGGAATATCACAGCCGAACAAACTACCCATTGTTAGCGGTGTCTCCTTCTAGTGGACGAAGCTAACAAAGAACCGTGATAGGCTGCATTATTGGAGATCACTTGTTCAATTTCCTCCTCGTCTCTACAGGTGCTTCAGAAGTCGTTTCCAGAAATCCAAGATTGTCGTGTCCGGGCAATACCCCGACTAGATTCTGGATTTGGAATTTTTGTCAAAAAGAACTAGGGCCTGTGATTTCTTATTATCGATTGCGGGCCACAGACAATGGCTTATGGCGCAACTGCTAATGTTGTTCCATTACTCAATTCCTCCTCGCCGAACTCATCTGAACATTGTCAATGGAGTTCCGTGCTTTATTGAAGGCGGGTAATTCCAACTGTTAGTCCAAATCAGAGCCCTTTTTGGGTCGGTGGCCTGCTGCAAAATAATACCGTGTGATTGCAGATAACTCTAATAGCCGAAAGGCATTCGTTGCGAATAATTCGTTAGAACGGTCTGAGCAGCCCTGTCAACACCGTAGAAGATAACCCCTTGATGCCAGTGCCGGGAAAATGTCAGTCCTGTCTATCCGGTATTAAAACGTTGAGGGTTTTGTGAAAGTCTTATTCGAATTTCTCGTAATTTCTCTTATTGATACAAGTGCTTTCCGATTAAGGATGTCACGTATGCGTCAATATCCGGAAGAGTCGGGCATTCAAATTTTGTTCTTTCGTAGTCAAGGAACACATTATATATACCTTGGGTATATTAAAGTTTCCAGGCCTAGTTGAGGTATGAATTTTATAAAATCTATCATACCCAGCAATCCTTTGACCCTTCTTCAGATGCATAAGATAGGATTTAAGGAACCGTAGGCAAGAATGAGTCTTAACATCGTCGTATACAGCCATTTCACTATCTTTGGCTGTTAGTTCCATTTCTTGTATTGTACACATTCAGTAATTTCTTCATTTACCAAGGTACTTGGCTTCGTATTGGCTTCGGTTGACAGATTGAGGCGAACGCCCTTAACACTTATCATGAACTTAAGATATGGACATGGTTTTTGCTACAAATGACATTCCATTCTCGGTATGCGTATTAATAACAACCTTCGTTGGAATGACCACATATTCCATATCGCCAAGAACTCTGCGAAATGTCCAGGCTTCCTTAAGCGTTGCAAGAAATATTTTACCCCTTCTGATCTTGAAACAATTTATGTGGCGTTTATTTGCCACAAACTTGATTATAAAGCTCATATCTGGTCCGGGGCTCCAATTATATATTTGGATCTACTTGACAGGATTCAAAAACGTGGGGTAAAACTTATCGGTGATCGAGACATCGCGAAATCATTTGACTCTCTTAGCCATCGTCGTAATGTCTCTTGCCTATTGTTGTTCTATAGCTACTTACACCATAAGTGCTCAAGCGAAATGGCCAGTTGCATTCCACCCCTACAACAGTTCAACCGCAATACTCGCCATGCTAGGAATACACATCAGTTCACCCTTAAGCATATATTCGGACGGACAGTAAAATACAGCGATGCGATTGAGCAGCCGGTTCTTACTGCTCTCCACGATTTCGCGATGCTTTGGTACATCTATTCAGAGATACTTGTCATCAATATTGCAGACCATCTGTTCCGCTTTCCCTAATGTGTATCGACGTTGGCTGTTACTTGTTTTCCCAGTTCTGCCTACTTTTCATGTTTTTTTATTGTTTGGTTTTTAATATTTGAAAAGGATCTCTCCCGCAATTACAAGAGCTGCTGGCTCCGGGACTGAACGATAACCGCCTAATCCTCTAAATGCATCGGGCATCGGGCTGAATCTCATACTCATACTTAAAGATAGAGTTTGTTATTGACATATGCAGTCTTCAATTCCTAACCTTTGGTACTTCCAAAGCCATAAGCTTGCTTAAAACATTGGTTGACTTCTATCTGTTTCAGATGATGCTAATATTGTGAGTCTTGTGGGCAGACGCAAACAGACCTGAAACTATTTCTCAGGACTGTTTCTGTTTTCTCTTTAATGAGGCTTAGACCTAGTTGTCTACAGTGAAGAAGAAGGTATTCTCGGGAACCTCCATTTATAGAACTCCACCATATGTCACGTTTCATGCGTCAGGGACAAAAAGTAATCCTCTTCGCTCCTGCGGTGTCACATCGGTTTTCATATTTTCGAAAAAAAAAATTATATTGCTATAAAAACCTCGCGCACTCTATTAATTTATTGGCTTTTAAACCTCAATGGGCTCAATAAATTTAATTTAATGTTTTAATTACTGGACCTATCCTTTTAATTTATCTCTTATAATTTTTACTGATGTGCAATGAAAACGGCGACAAATTTAAACTCCACCCACATTAAATTTGTTTGTTTGGGCCGGTACCTGCCCCATATACTTAACTCTTTACGTTAAATTTAAAAATAGCCGTTGTTAAAAATATCCGCACCGTTGATATTCGAATATATTTATACACACTCCGCGCAAGTAGTGGTATTTTTATCGATTTAAAGTTGGCCGTTTCCACATCATATTACTTTGTCCTTTTGTTCATTTTACATCAAGCCTACTTATTCCTACTGAACAACTTCAATATGCATTACGAAATGGGTTGAAAGTATTCCTAATTAAACTTACTTTTGTTTCGTCTATCCTCGAATCCTACTCATACACATGGTTGATTCTGAATGAGCAAGTTTCCACTTTAGTTGTTTACCATTTTTGTTGATTGGGGTTGTCATTTCCTTTACCACTGAGAGTCTCGAGCTGATTATAAAATTGAGAAATATATCTTGTGGCGTCTCTCAGTAATAAACTTTTACATCTGAAATTTGTAAAATTGCTAAGGGGCTAAAAACTTATAATTATATTTACATTTGTTTGCATATTTTTTATGCATCAAGAAATAGATAAAAATAAAATTGTTGCTAAGTTTAGAATATTTTCAAAAAAATACAGCCAAGCCCATTCTCAGCTAAGTCTTTGACAAAATATTCGTGTATCAGAATGTTCAAGTCACAGATGAGGAATTAACCAGATAGTCAACTCGAGAGCGAATCTCTCACCTTGCCTACAAGCTAAGTCGAACTGATAAGCCCCACATAATTTGCACTTATATTGGCTTTTACGTGCAAATCAAATGGGAATCACGCACACATAAATCGAATTATATGGGGCTAAGGCCGCGCCCATGAAATGTCATTTTTTATAGCAAGAAGTTGGGAACAGTTGAATTTAAGCAGATTACAACTCACAATTTGGGTGTGTAAAATAAACATGGTCAATATGCGGTGAATATGGATTGATAAAAACATACTTACCACACAACTAATAACATAATAAAATATTATAATATTAAGAAAAAAGCTGTGTTTTAACTAATTTATTCTAATTTTTAATGAAAAATAATCAAAATAATATTGATTAACGTGACTAATATATAATAAGTAAGTTCATTATACATTTTCGGTTGGCAATAAATTTAAGTATAACTATACTAGCAAGGATTTCGTAGATTATGGATGGTTGTATTGAAGCAGTTAAGTAACTCTACACAATTGAACACTGGTTTAAACCGCTTTTTAATAAAACGTAATCCAAATTCTTACAAATATTACTTTTTGGTACATCGAAACACTTTTTTAACAAAATTTGCAATTACTTCCTAGTAGTAGTAGTAGTAGTAAATTGTTTTGTTTATTTTCATATAAAATAAAATTAGAAAACATTATAACTTGACAAATAAAGTCGGCTGTTAAAAAAAGTGGCTAATTAATTCAATATATATGTAACATAATGTGCATGCTTATTCATGATATGTACTTAAATACCAAGCATTTTCGTGATGTACTCAACTACCAAGCATTTTCGATAAAAAAAGTACCCCCAATATTATTTATGCAGTGCATTCCAGCTACCTTTTTTTCTCGTTCGTCCGTCTATCGCTTACTTTAAATTTTAAAATAAAACATATTAACTTATGTAAAAAATTTCAAAACCGCCTAAGAAAAGAAACAGCTAATAAAATTGATTGACTGAACAAATTTTGTAACACAACATTAGGATTAAAAATACTTCTTTTTCACTTTTTTTTATCCATGCACGGAACCCGAATATGTACATATATTCATTAAACTTTCATATGTTGAATAAAAACAATCAAATAATAAATAAGTAATAAAACAATCAAAGAATTTAATATATATGTAAAAAACCATTGCAAACTATTTACTACAAATATTTTACACCCAAACATTACTAATTTAGAAATATTTATGCAATAATACAATAAAATATGCATTTTATCTCATTTTATTAACCAAAATGGAAAAGTACCACAAACCAAAAATGTTTATTTTAAGGCAGATAAAAAATAGAGAACTATTTCTAATAACCGCAAAAAATAATCCAACTAAATTGTAACAACTTTATTGGGTAACTAATTTTTTGTTTCTTTATAAACATTTATATTAAAATAAAATAAAAAGTTGAATCACATAAACTCAACACTTCGCAGAATTTTCTATTTCCCAACACATCCGCCGTGACCAGCTGTTTTGTTGTTGCGATTTGGATATATTGCAAAACTCCCCACAATTATTTTTGGCGGGTAATCTAGTAAATTAGATCTAACTTCATGTGTCTGGCTCACACGTATTCACAGATGGGAAAATTGAGAGAGGATTTTGCGGCCGTTATTTTTTCGGGTTGAAAGTGATAGGGGATTGCAGAGTTGACTATCTGGTTAATTCCTCATCTGTGGTTCAAGTGTGGATGTATGTAAAGTTAGTGAACAAGAAGAATACCATTTGAACTATACTGCCAAAATTGCTAAAATGTAAAAATGTAAAAATATAATAGTTCTCGTTTTGCAGCTCTTGGTGCTTTGACCTTTGTGGTCAAAATGGTTGGTGAAAGCGATTATTTGAGAAAACAAGCATTCTCAGTCTAGCCTCCCACAATCACACCTATTTCTCGACAGGGGAAGGGGTAACCAACACCTGCTAAAGGTCGTTGGTGCCAGTTGCCAAGAGAGGGGGAGGACTTACAGACACTTTCTTACTAGCGAACGAATTCTAAAGGATGGAATCAACGTTAGCGTTCACAGTTGCGGTTAGGCTGAACTAGTGTTATCCGTATAAGAGCCAGGTATATACCAGGTCTTTAGGGATCCCCAACACTAAGTCATTGTGTTGGAAAAGTGTTGGTGGCAGATGAACCATTAATAAGGACCAACGGCAGCACTCCCATCTCAGACGCGAGTTACTGAATCCGATATGTTTCCTGACCCTCGAGGTTCGGGCTTCTGCGTAGGGTTAAACATCGCAAATAATATCTTGTATGCCGTATTGTGCGAGCTCCTAAAGCCTTTTTTCAACGATCTGATTAGACCCTATCACTACGGCAGATCCTTGAGAAAACCCAAGAAGTCCATCACATTTTATCGACTTTAAAGCCATGTATGATGGCATCTATGGAAAAGAGTTATACTGGGCCATGTCTTTTTTTGGCATCCCTGCCAAACTCGTCCGTCTGTGCAGGATGACAATGGAGTAAGCTAAGAACAGAAGCGAAGTAAAAACAATGTATATGCTGTCAACAAGAAGTCCCTTCCCAACATCTATAAATCGGCCAAAATGTCACAGCCGATAGCTATTACTTTGAGTTAATAAGGAACTGTCCACCTCGGCTATGTTATCACATCTAATAACTACATCTTCTCAGTTATTAAACGAAGAATGACACTTACGAACAACTAAGGAAACTCTATATAGGACCCTCATAATCCCAGTCCTGCTCTATTGTTCCGAATCATGGACTCTTTCTAAAGTGTCTGAAGATATTCTTCGTCGTTTTGGGAAAAAAAATCTTCGTAAGACATTTGGTCTTACAAGAAGAACAATTTTTAAATTTGGCAATTTATTCCAACGAACTTTACCAAAGTAAACTTTATTTCAGCCTAAAGTCTAATTATTGAATTTCACGGTTTTTCGCACTCAATACCTAACCAACTAAATAAAATGCTAAAGTTCGTTTAGCCGTTTGCGGTGTACGTCCTTGCAGGCGAATTTAAAATTCCTTTTTTATTATTCGGCATATTTCACATATCACGAAAGGAGGCACTGAAAATTACATCTGCGAACAGGCATTTGTGTAGCTTAAAACAATGCCCATTGAACAATTTGTTGTTTTTGCACAAAAAGTCTCTTCTGTGAAAACTAATTTTATCTAAATATTTGTGTACAATCTGATTTGAATTCATTTCAATGCTGCATTTGGCCTTTTGCTTTCGATTTGTTTAAATAAGTTTTCGAATGGTTGAATACGTGGTGTTGTTATTGTTTCATTAGCCACGAGTATTAAAATAAAATAAAATTTAAAATAAATTTTATTATCACAACAAATGAGGAAGGGGCTATTGAAAGCATTCATAGATTGAACAGCTCGCCACATGATACATTTTGCCAACAATTTTATAGAAATGCAACAAGTTCAGTAACGAGTTGAAAACCGCCCAAAAGCCATCATCAAACTGAACAGAATACAACGGCTCTTGTGTTTTGGTATCTCCGGAGGGATGCGAATGGTTTTAATAGGATAACCTATTAACCCTTCGTAGCACTGCAAGTTTTAATCAAACGAAGGAGCAAACTATAAGCAAAAACCATGAGCTAATAGAAATGCTTTCGGGACTTCCCGGACTGAACATGATCTGCGTGATCACAGATCGCCAAACAAAGATGCTATGCTTCAACAAAAGATTCTCCCCAGAGATCACAAACAGAAAAGCATGTGCAAGCAACAACACACAAAACTGCCTAAGTGGTATACCAACAGTTTAAAAATGGACTAAGTTGTGGGTACTGGTATTCTTGGACCAACAAAAAAATCTCAATACCTATGGGAAAAGGACCCAGTGTATTTTAGGCAGACTCCATGCCATTAAAGACGGCGCAAACGTCATTTACAACTCACATATCAAAGGTGCTAACATCCACATGTTCACCAACAGTCAAGCAGCGGTAAAAGCCCTTAGCTTACTACTTATTGAGTACTGCACTGCTTTGACGCCCTCCAAACGCTCAGTGCCAGGAACAAAACTAAAATATGGTGGGTTGCTGGACACAGCGAAATTGAATGGAATGAAAGCAAATCAGCTTTTATCGCAATGTTGATCTACCAAAAGTTTTTAGCAATTGATTTGAAAAATTGTTATTTTTAACTTTCTCGGTATACATTTAAATAATAAAGAGAAAGTTATTGCGATCATGCGAAAATTTCGAACTCAAACTGAGTATGAGGCATGATATTACGACTATTGAGAAGTCCCAAAAAGTGGGTCCGCCAATGCCGTCCGTCGGTCTGTCCGGGCGCCGTATGGCGACCGGTTCGACGGTTTGACGGATTTGCTTCAAAATTTGTATACAAGGTTTTGGTGTTACATCTTGGGGCATCTTTTTAGTTTTTGCTTTATCGTTTGAAATAACGGTACCCGTCATACATTTTTTTTTGGTGAAAATCTCTTATCACTAATTTTCTCGAAGACGGTTCCAGGGATTTCGGTCTTCTTTTATACTAAGTATTCTTGGGATGGGGCCAAAAAGTACTGCATACTCAGTTCTTGGAAAAAAATCAATTAACGGATCATTTTGCGATTCAAAAACGCATCTCATGTTCAAAGAAAGTTTCGTATAACGCAGTCGTGCACTTTATTTGTCCTGAATCAGTCGGAAAAAACTGGCAATTCAGTGATAAGGAGCTTAGATGTCCAACACCCACGACGTCAGCACGGAGATGTTGGAGGCTAATTGTAGCAAAGTCAGGACATTCGCAGGAGAAATTCTCCGTAGTGTTTTACTTTTACATTTGGATGCGCAAATTAGTGGTGACTCTTCAGAATGTCTATCGGAGTGTTTTCTTGCTATTAAATTCCGCAGACTTTCCGTACACATTTGGTCGAACTAGTTTGGTTTGTCTGCAGCACGAAGAATAGTGCATATATTGTTTTTTGGAGACCTAGTTATCAGTGCAAGCCCTTACTAGGGATGCCGGAAGACCCCACATAAATACCAGCAAGCAAAACTAGCCCATTATATGTTCCTTTATAAATCGCATCAACTCTAATGCAGGTTTCCCTAGAAATAATAAAGCAATGAGCAACAACTGTTGTTGAAAATGTCATAATCATAGTAGTATGAGTAAGTAGGTTTTGACGGAATTTTGATACACTTTTGAATGTTTTATGCGAAAATTGATTAGGATTGCTATAACAATCCGAATATACGTGTTATCTTCCCCGATTTTTTTTTTAGAAATTTAAAGATAATCCAAAGTTCTTCGTCAATAAAATAAACTACTTCGGCTTTTTAATTGAATTAGGGCTCTACTTCTTAACTCACTGCGACTGCTGACTATTTAATGACTTATATAGTTTTCAAAGATGTGCAGCTTTGAACTTATTAAATTAGATGAAGTTCATCATCCTAAGCACGTACGTGAAAAGACGTGCTTATTAATTAATATAATATATTAATTGAAAAATTAGCTTTATTAATGAATTAAAATTGAATAAAATTATGAACATCCATTGCGAACTTAAACTTGAAATTACAAAGACAAGGTATTTCTGGAAAAATGACAAATATCGGAGACTTGTTGTTAACTAGACCGAATTGAACTTCCAATCCTGTTTCTAATTAAGAAGCACGTTCGCAAGGATGCTCTGGAGGTTTTCATTGGTCTTCCCTTTAAAGAGTTGGGAGAACTTAACACGAAGGGAAAAAGTTCGCCATTAAAGGTTCCGAATTTCAATAAATTTCTCTTTTTATTTTCTTGAATTTCATGTAGGTCTGAGAAATATATTTATAAAAAATAAAAACTATACTCTATGCCTTTACACTGCGGGCAGAATGCGTCATCCACGTGCTTATATTTAAGGCAATACTTCCGAAACAGTAATTTTCCGTCAAAAACTGTGTCGGCTACAATTTTTCTCTCCACGTGTCCTACAGCTTTCGCTGATACCGTTCTGAAATTGCGGCTTTCTCTAAAGGATGCAAATCTGCGCACCCAGTGAAGTCTTTTCAGGTAGACTTTCCATCCGTTGTAGGTGCACTGCTGCTAACAATTTTTCTAATTAGGCCTGCTTAATGCATCCATTTCTTTATTCGCTTGACTGCAGTTTTGTTCAATGTGACAACGTATATTATATTTCATTGAATAGGGTTTAGCACTAAGTCTTCTGGAACTTTCACAGTCATTTTGAGTTTCTAAGGCCCTTTTCCGTATCATAGTTTAGATTTCTCTCACTAAGGTAGTTATATATTATGTTAAGGACGTAATTTGGGATGTTTTTCAACAACGTAACTGCAGCATATGCAATATTTCCGAAAGAGAAAATGTCATCAATTTTATTAGAAAATGTCCTATCGTAATGGAAAAATGAAGATGATTTCTAGGCAAACGTATTATCTGAAGCAGCACTAGTACTCCTCAATTGTAAAAGAAATGAAAAGCTACATAAATAAACGATACTTTTAATTAAATGTCAATCGGGCAGGCGGCAAAGCCATGGTTTAATGATTTTTGTTTATAAACAATTGTATTATACATATGAAATGAAATTAATATATAAAAATTATCTTTCTATCTATCTATCTAATTTGGGATGTGCAGGTTGTCTAACAATGAGTTAAATGTGCTTCGAGTCATATTTGTCCTCAAATAGGTTTTTGCGCAAGCTCACTTTTAGTGCCCTTCACTTCTTTTAAAATTGTCGACTAGGAAGTCGTGGGCTTTCTTCCGTATTCGAATTATATGCTCAAGCACTTTCCCCAGTTTATCGTACAGATTGGGTTATCCGATCGATGTGTTGGCCTTTGAAATAAGAAGTAAGGACTATGCTGTTATCTTTTCCATTGTAACGGGAACATGCCTTCAGTGAAACATATTGTATTTATGTAGTCGTCTATTGGGTTTATTCAATTGGTGGTACTGTCTCGGCAACTTCAGTTGCTCTTCTTAGTGGCATATACCCATTTTGTCTCGGGAAGAGTGCGCTGATAAATAAAGTACAACAATTTCGAAGACGCTTCCCATGGACCCCTAAGTACCTGAAGAAATTTTGCTATTGCTTTTTTACCATCGATCGCTATTTTTATAGAAGTCTAAGACTTTCCATTTTATTTTTTATCCTTGCTGGGGGAATGCTCTACCGTTTTCGAAGATTGGCTTGTTACCTTAATTTAGCAGCACTAGATCCAGGCTTGTAAAGTTTTCTAGCAGAGCCTCGCCTTTTATATTTACTGTTAAGCTGTTTCATTCTATACTGCCTACGAGCTACACTGGTTAGTGATTTTCCTTTAACATCGGTAGCAAGACTTCCAATCATTTGCTTGAATTTCATCATACTCCTGCTCGATGGTGGATAGTAGCTGAAGAAATGAATTATTTTTCTTTTGTCATAGGCGGTGTCTACAGTCCTTACATCTGCGATTATCTAAAGAAAATAAAAATATTGGAATTGGAAATTCTTGGTAGAAAAACCAAAAAATTAACCAAATTTAAACAATTATTACCTTCTAACGTCTCCAAAACCTTTTATTTTTGAATATTTGAGTTATAAAAACATTAATTTTTAACAAAATTGACCTTCGAGTAGGAGTAATGTTCACCCTCTTTCTGCCTTCAGCCCCTTCAAACACAAACGTTAATCAAGTTGAAAATTGAAAAAAAAAAAACAAAAAAACTTTTCAAAGGATTGCAAAATAAAAAGTAACACTGCTTGAAAGGGCCACAAACTCCATTAACGTCGAACTTCAAAGCAACAGAAAAAGGTAAAGCTAATTACGACCAACCGAATTTATTCCAATTTTCTTGTTTTAATGGAATTTATTATTACCATGGACTTGAAGGATGGCATGCCATCTTTTATCCTGACCAGACTTCAGTGCCGTCAACCTCTAGGCGGCTTTTGTTCCTTTTTGCTTTGTTTTGAAAGACACCTTTATTGGAACATCACACTTAACCAAGCCTTGATTGTACAAGTGTACGCAGTGTAATAAATAAATTACCTTCAAGGATAAATGTCCTATAAAACTCATATTTGTCAAGGAAGTGATAAGTGGATTCATAAAACGTACGTGAGCGGTTTTTTGTTCTATTCCTAGTCGAACATATTATCAAAAATACACCCCTCGAGCAAAGAACAAATAATATGAAACAACAGAAACCGAATGAATTATTACTCACAACTTGAAGGCATAAAATATGTCCTCCAATTTCCGACAAAAGTGTCACCCCCAGCTGTAGGCACAAGTAACCTTGATCTTATTTAACTTACAATTTACAAACACACTTATCTCCTTGAACGCTCACATTGCAAAGGAGAATGGGCGCAAAATGTAATTTATTTTTTGTTTCGTAAATTGGAAATGGAAAAGCACAGCCCTCGAGGAAAAATGCGGAAGATCAGAGTACAATCCGTTGCCGCCACCAAAGTTAACAGGATTAAATAATCCTTTTCTTTTCCTGGAGGCAGTCAATTTTTTTGCCTTAATTTCGAGAAAGAGCTGGAGCCTTCCCCAAAAAGCAGCAACGGAATTAGCACATCATTTAATGTCAACCCCCCACTGCGAAGGAGTTGGCTGCTTTCCCATAGTATCCTTTCCATTCCACTCATAAATCGTTCGGCAGTTGACGTAATCACAAGCACGCTCGGAATGCCTAATTCATGTTATTTCACGGAAATGGTAGAAGTATTAAGCCAGCCCCTAACAAGTATTTATCCATTAGACCTACGGTTCTCTCCAACTTCAGTTCCCTCGACCAACCTAAACCTACCTACTCTATACGTGTATGGTGAGAGTAAATTAAGAATAAGGATATTTTTTGTTTTGGTGGACGATGTGTGAGCTCCTGCACACTCGCTGCTGAATACTAAGCGCATTAACTAGTTATTTATATATATATTTTTCTTTGTGGCTGAGAGACAAGGATAAAGTGCTGGTTGCACATGAAAGGGACACATATTATCTTCTTATTTCGTGAGTAAAATATTCCCACTTACTAGAGTGAAAGTATTTTCTTAGTGTGATTGAAGGTACTACGTACTTGTGTAGTTCTAAGGGTTTTCCAAGCCATTTGACACTCCATTCAGATGGAAAACCTCGAAAACGGAGATTTCCATCCTCGCATCCAAGTTGTCGGAAGATTTATTTCGCATTCATCTTCAATTTTGCACTTAATTTTCCAAAAAAAAGGGAAGTCCTCCTCTCACCAAAGCTGATAGAAGAGCATCCCTGAAAGTAATGATATCACTTTTATAGACGCCACGGCAATGGAATTGTCTGAGGAGATAATGGGAATTCCTTTTCTTGCCGAAGACGGATTCAAATCGCGTACATAATTCGAAATGATGTGTTATGTGCTCAGTAGTGTAGTCTTTACTTTATGTCGATAATGGATTTTCTGCGGGTGTTGGTAATGGTGTTGGTTATTGTGGGCGGTTATAGATTGGAATAGTGTGTGGCTTGTAAGAAATGCTGTGTTTGTGTGTGTGGGAAAGGGCTATTAAGTGGTATCGGACGGAGGGAGGGTATTTGTCCTTTTTCGTTGTGACAAAGCTTGAAATGTGTTTTCAATCAATCCAATTTTAGAAACAGACGGCAATTGACGTAGATACTGCGGTAATGGGAAATAAATGCTAGATAAACGGATCGATTGATGTTCGAAGGATGTGTTAAAGTTTCTCAGGACAAACAAAGGGTGCTGTTATAGACAGTTATTGACTGCTTAAAGCTGGTATTTATACTCACATTTGATGTGGAAGTAGTTCTATATGTATGTATGTAACCAGAGTAGTTGTGTAGATTGGTGGGTTTGCCAAGATAGGCCTTTATATGGTTTAAATAAGTGCTGAGTGGTTCTTCAGAAATAGATTTAATTTTTATGTCAAAACTTTTTATAGCAAATTCTTAACAAACTTGTGTCTTTTCTATTACTTCTTTGAAATATTAAGCTTTCTGAGCTTATTTTAAGGGCTACAACTTACAAGTTCATAAAATATTTCAATAAGTTATATATTCAATAGATGTTTTTTTTAGAGGTGTAGAACTTCGAATTGAAGTAAAACACGAGAAAATCGTTTTAATGTCCATCAATTTCGCTTTATTGGAAGAATAATTTTATGCCATTAATGTTTAAATAAGACTTCGGATATGTGGCCGCCGCGGCTGGTTCGAATAAAGACAAGTCTAGAGGTCCAATTTTCAACCAGTTTTACCACGAATGTTTGCTTTCAAGTCCCCTAACGTTTCTGGTTTGTTGGCGTAGGTGAACAACTTCACATATCCACAAAGAAAAAAATCCAATGGTGTCAAATCACACGATCTTGGTGGCCAATTGACAGGTCTATTCCGTGAAATTATGCGCTCATCGAATGGAACCACATCTCATCCACATTCATATCATGGCACTATACCGGTCTCCATTAACGGTAACTGACTCTCCAGACTCTCCATCATTTCGGAAGAAGTATGGCCCAGTGACTCCACCAGCCCATAGAGCACATCAACCAGTCAGGTTTGGTGGATGTAATGGCGTTTCAAGAGTCTCATGTGGATTCTCTTCACTCCAAATGCGGCAATTTTACTTGTTGACGTAGCCCAAAATGAGCCTCATCACTGACCAAACTTTTGCGATGAAAATTAGCATCGATATCAATCTCATTTTCGGCCCATACACCAAAATCACGAGCCATTGCATGGTCTCGCGGCTTTAATTCTTGCACAAGCTGGATCTTGTAAGGTCGTAAGAAGAGATCTTTGCGCAAAATCTTCCATAAGTTGATGAAAAAAGCGGTGCACGGTGGCGAATCGATTCATTCGGGTCCTCTTTAACACTTAGCTCTACAGCGGAAATTTCTTCTTCGCTGCGCACTGTTCGACGTCTCTGTGGATGCGTATTATCACACGTGGGCGAAGCTAAGGTCCTGCATGGGCGGCATATTCGTAATATTTCCTTTTTTATTTCTTAAAAAATATTTGCGAAAGTTGGAACGCAAGTGCTCAAATAAATTTTAAATTTTGCAAGTTTATAGAGAGAAACCCTGGGCCCTTAACAGCTTTATCGATAAATATAATAATCTGAGATTCTACGTAATGGATAAACAAACAGGTTTCCAATACATTTTTCAGAATTCAAAACCTCTTTGTTTCGAAGAAAAAATCAGCTCAAAATGTGGTTGTAATAGTGTTACAAGCTTACTGCGTGTTACGAGTTTACTGTGAGTCATCTTAAAGTCATCTTAACCATTATTTGAACGATGATCATGTGAATTATTAAACCTGGCAATTAATTGACGGAATTAAATTCCTCACCACCGGAATGTAGCAATCACATTTCATGGGGTATCAGTTCTTTTATAGTCAACTTGTTTCTCCAGCAACGAAATATAAGGTCTTTAATCCCACTATCAAAGTATATTTTGACTGCGTAGGATGAAGCGTTAGTTTTTAAAGGAAATAAAGAAAATTTCGAAACCTTAAAACAGGACTGCGATTGAAAAGAGGTTATATAGAGTTTCCTTAGTAGTTCTGGAGAGCCCCTTACGTAGTTGGGTTTACCCCATTTCAAGATGTATCCTGCTAAATTAAACATTTTTGACTTGGAGGTCCCTCTGCTTAAAATGGGTAATTTAGCAGAATCGGTGATTTTTTATACAACAAAAGTATTTTTTTTTTCATTTATTGCTAGGAAGTCAAAACTCCAAACACTTTTCGCTGCGTTTAAACGCGAATCAAGGGTTCTACAACTAATTTCAATGTGTTTCAGCTGTCAAATTAAGTTGGGTTTTTGGGCCCACTATTTGAAAATTCTAAAGGGAATTAAGTTTTTAACATTCTCGTATACATTAGTATACTAAAAAGAAAGTTATGGCGATCGTGCGGAAATTTCGAACTCAAACTGAGTATGAGAGATGATATTACGACTATTGAGAAGTCCCAAAAAGTGGGTACGCAAATGCCGTCCGTCGGTCTGTCTGTCTGTCCGGGCGCCGTATGGCGAAACGGTTCGACGGATTTGCTTCAAAGTTCGTATATAAGGTTCTTGGGGTTACATCTCGGGGAGTCTTTTTATTTTTTGCTTTATCTTTTGAAATAACGGTACCTGCCATACAAATTTTTTTGTGAAAATCACATATCACTTTTTTTGCTGAAAAGTGGTACCAAGGATTTCGGTCTTTTTTTGTACTAAGGATGTTTAGGATGGGGTCAAAAATTCTGCATACTCAGTTTTTGAAAAAAAAAATCGATTAACGGTAATTTGTAAAACGGGCAATATCTCAAAAACTTATAAAGGGAACTTCAAAAAAATACAAAAATTCAGTTTTTTTTATACTATAAACTTAAACAAATCTGCATACTTAAATTTTTTTAATACTTTTTTTTTATTTAACGATTTTCTTAAATTTAAATTTAATTCGTTTTCTCAAAAACGGCTCGAACGATTTTGATACATTTTTGTATTTCGAACAATTAGATTAAAATTGTCCCATGTGCGAAATTACATCAAAATCGTAGGTGCCGTTTTTGAGAAAATCTAATTTTTTAAAACCTAAAAAGGGATTTAAATAAATTTCTCACCATTAATTTTCGATTCATTTTGCCGACTCGTATGACGCAGTCGTGCATTTTATTTTTGTTTTTAGCAATAATCGATTCAACTGTTATAGCTTCAAAAATATGTCAATGCATTTTGAAGACATAATTTAATAGGTCATAAGATATTGATATAATTTTGTATGTTTTCCGTATCCCTTTTACATCTTCACCCTTTTCTTTTACTATTTTCTCTTGAAAACCGAAATTTATTAAGGAAAATCTCGAGAATCATTTGAGTTCGTTTCGAGTTATTGATGGACAGACAGACGTCGCATTTTATGAGATAATATGGTAACAATCTTGGTGTTATAGGTAAAGGGTGTTTTTTTCAGAGGTTGGTTTTTTGAATAGAAATAAAACTGACATTTTGTGGTCAAATCTGGCGACTCTTATGTCATTTATGTTCAGTTTGATTTGCTATTTCATCATAAACAAGCAAGCTCCGTTCATTTTATGGTCGACATAATCATCCATCCGATCAATTAATTCGGTTAACCATGGATCGTTTTCACACTACGTTTATTCTATGTGATAATACGCATTCGCAGAGACGTCGAACAGTGCGCACCGAAGGAACAATTTCCGCTGTAGAGCAAAGTGTTGAAGAGGACCCGAATGAATCATCGATTCGCCACCGTGCATAGCAATTGGAGCTTTGTCCATCAACTTTATGGAAGATTTTGCGCAAAGATCTATTCTTACGACCTTACAAGATCCAGCTAGTGCAAGAATTAAAGCCGCGAGACCATGCAATGCCTCGTGATTTTGGTGTATGGGCCGAAAATGTGATTGATATCGATGCTTATTTTCATCGCAAAAGCTTAAGTAATGAGGCTCATTTTGGGTTGAATGGCTACGTCAACAAGCAAATCCACAAAAACTGACTTTTTGGTATGCTCTATTGGTATATGCTCAGTTGGCCACCAAGGTCGTGTGATTTGACACCATTGCATTATTTTCTTTGGGGATATGTGAAGTCGCTCGCCTACGCCAAGAAACCATAAACCTTAGGGGCCTTGGAAGACAACATTCGTGGCGTTATTGCCGACATACAGCCAAAAATGCGTGAAAAAGTGGTTACAAATTGGACCTCTAGACTTGTCTTTATTCGAACCAGCCGCGGCGGCCACATGCCCGAAATCATATTAAAACATGAATGTCATAAAATTATCCTTCCAATAAAGCCAAATTGAAGGACATTAAATGAATTTATTTCAATTCAATGTTCCTATACCTCTACAAAAAATACCTTGTATTGTAAGCAATTTTAAATAGTTCGATTAATCCTGAATAGATTCAAATTGGAGTCAACTACCTCCGTGATTAGCTTGCTGTTCCGATTTTATACCACGGAAAGAAGTTTGGGAGCTGTTGGGTTCACGCTTAGCATGCACCCTAAGCAATCATTAAGTGTTCAATAGATTGAAGCTACCGAAAGGTGTAGAATTTTCTTGTGACAAGATAGATGCAGGTGCAGGTGCATACTTAGTTTTTTTTTTATTAAATTATGACATTATAATTTCTGTTGATAAGGTAAACTATGTTATGTCTCCTTTTAACAAACCAAAATAACGTCCTTTACACCGGGGACACCTTTTTAGATAGCAAAATATTTGCCTGTACCTGCTCGTATTTTCGAATATTATTTTTTTAAGTTAACACCAGTAGCATCTTAAATATATTTCACGCATAAATAGAACACACACTTAATTAACTTTCAACGACAAAATTGTCAAAGAAAAAACAATGCTTTCTTCTGTGTTACGACCTTTCACATCCATCAAAACGCAAGTAATAACCTTTCTCTTCCAACCTAATGGACACACAAAGGTATACAAGTTTTCCCTTCTGTCCACCCTGAAAACTAATCAATTTGCCCTAAAGTTCGTGCTTGGCTTTCCCAAAAGTTATCATCATAAAATGCGAAAATGTAAGTACGGGTGTGCCTTTTTTCACCATCAATGACCAAACTGCAGCCCACTTCACAAAGATGTTAATTCCCTTAATTTCGGTTGAATTTTCCCTTGTTCTTGCTTGTTTTGCGGTGCGCTGACAACGACTGCAGAGCAGTCTCTCATTATCGAATAAAATCTGTCAGAACAATATTACACTAATTGGCTTATTTTTATATCCCTGCCAGTAAAGTGACAAAATAGTGTTAGTGGCAGTGTCCGTCGAGACGATGGAATACTAATGGTATTCTAGATGTGTTGGAGGGCATAAATGGTGCACTGAAATTATGCTCGTTCTCAAGCGAGGGAGTCCTCGAGGTGTCGAATAAACGACAGTGACACAAGTAAGGTCCTCCAGAACCGATGAAGTGAGTAGAAAAACACAAATCGCTTAATGGAGTGTCATTAGTACTTAATGTTACATTTGTCCTTTGGAGGATGGCCTCAGTAGAGTAGTATGCCGTTTTTAAAGTATTTTTAGGGAGAATAAGTACTCGAACATGAAATTGGGTTGAAAAGGTCAGTGACACACGCCTTCGTGTTAAATTGAAAAATACCATCAACGCATTAACTCACTTCCGACGGCTACCAGTTCCACTAGAAATAGAAACGTGAATTTTTACAAACTATCTATATTTAGGCTAACTAAAGGAAATGTAAAAAAAAATGTTGGTAAAAAGCTTTTAACGTTCGCCGAAAGGCGTATCCAAGTTATTGAAGTGAAACTTTCTGCGGCTAGATTTTACTTTACTGCCACACCTACAAAATCATTGAAATTATGTTATCCAGTTGGTTTTCATGCACTTAACTCATGTCTGAAAAAAAAACTTGACGCTCTCTTACCGTTTGGACGTGGCACTCCCCAAAGTTTCGAAAATTGCCTATGAAATGGTAGGTACTAGAATTTCTAAAATGGAGTGTCCAAATTTTTTAAAATTTATTTTATTTTACTCGGGAAAAGAAAAATTTAACCACTTCTTTGGGGTTTCCTTTCCTTCCTTCCTTTCGAACCTCAAGTACGAAAAGTTCAAATATCAGAATGCATGACAGTTAAAGTAACGAAACTTGATCGAATTAGAAGTTTAAAGATTTGCGGGGAAGTCTTTATGTAAATAAACCCATCCCCAAAAAAGCGGAGGATGACGAGATTAGCTAGTATTGTCATTTTTAAAGGAGGAATCACATGAATCCTGTCCAAATGCTAACGTTAATCTATAGGGTGCTACATTTTATTTTTAAAAGCCTAAAATGTGATTTAAATAAATTTGGTATGTTATCAAATGATTTCATTTTGTTTTAGCCGATTCAAAAATGCATTTCATGTAGCGAGAAAGTTTCGTATGAGGCATTCGTGCACTTTTTTTTTTGTTAGAGATATATAACTTTGTTCCTACGAACCCCGTCAAAAAGGCAATGGCAATCAACGTTCCCTTACAATCGCGTAAGAAAGGCAGGCCTAAAAACTCCTGGATCACACAAATGCAGAAACATCAGCGTTTGATTGGCCTCAATGATAAAGTGATCCAAAATCGGGATGCCTGGAGAGGTCGAACCGGCGAACCCCACAGGTGAACCAGTAGGAATGCCGTGACGTGGGAGGGTTATGATCCCTGTAATCCTAATCATAATCTTGTCGTTAAATGGAAAGAAGATAGAACTTTGAAATGGAATAAAGCAAAGATAATTTTTTTTAAATTGACATGAAATTTACTTTATTCGAAAGATAATAATTTGGCATATAACGTGGCGAATGTTGTCCTCAAGGTAGTTTAATCGTTTTGGGCTTATCGGCGTAAACTAGCGACTTCACATATCCCTACAGAAAATAGTCAAGTGGCGTTAAATCGCATGATCTTGGAGGTCAATTTACTGGTCCGTAACGTGAAACTATGCGGATACCAAACGTTTGCTTCAATAAATCAATTGTGGCACGAGTTGTGGAACATGTTGCGCCGTCTTGTTGAAACCACAGCTCCTGCGCATCATGGTTGAGTAAAAAAGTCAGTAATCATGGATCTATAGCGGTCACCATTGACTGTAACGTTCTGGCCAGTAATTCACCAATTATTCCACCAACCCGTAAAGCATACCAAACGATCAATTTTGGTGAATGTAACGGTGTCTCAACGTACACTTGAGGATTATCATCACTTCAAATGCGGTAGTTGTGTTTATTGACGTATCCATTCAACCAAAAGTGAGTTTCATTGCTAAACAAAATTCGCTGATACGTATCTGGAACAGAACCATGATTTTCAAAATAACTTTACGTTTACGTTGTTGCGTCAGTCTATTCATATTGAAATTCCAAAACAAACTTAAAATAAATCACTTGACAGCTGACAAAATGGCGGTGAGTTCAAATAGTGTTGCCAACTTAAAGTTCTTTACCTCCTAAAAAAACACCCTATACAAGCGAAAAGCGCTAAGACTCCTGAATTAAAAAAATGTAGCAACACCAGCATTTTATTGACTCAGTGACGATGTATAATCTCCGGAACGCCTGCAAATATTTGTAAAGGTCAAACAGCCGAGCACCATACGCAACCAGGACAATCTTTTAATCCTGATCATTTCTAAAATTTTTCCAAATAAAAAGGAAAACCGTTGCTGCACGAGTCCGTCCACACCTCGTCACAACTTGAAGAACAGTCGAAAGCTCAAAAGATGTTATTTCTTGGGTAGTAAAAAGTGCTCTGATGCGACTGAACTAAGCGTTTTAGGTGCATAAGTTTGCTAGTGTGATTACTCACGATTACGATTACTCGCTCTAGATGGCAGCACAAGTAGAAGTAGATTTTAACCAACTTGAAAAGCACTAACAAAAGAGATTCGATATCTCCTTGTAATCCAATTGTTTTCTTTTTATTCATTTTGGGTGCTTTAAGTTTAATGCCAACCAATCGACAGTTGTTTTCGACAACAACGTGCCACTAGCCTAAAGTAAGAAGAACATTAATCACAATAAAATGTCAATCATTTGTGCAAAAAGTGGCGATTGTGGTGATGAAATTGAAGCTGTAATAAATCAACCCGTCAATCTCAAAAGCCTGAAAATTTCAATTGACAGGTGTTAAGAGTTCAACAGTTATTACAAGTCCACAGCTGTTAAACATATTTTGAATGGATGGAAAAGTTCACATACAAAAGTGAAAAGATGCGCGATATGCCATTTAAAGTTATGAAGTTTGAGTGAAGGAAGAGTTGAGGTACGGTTGGGCAGATTAAACCATGACAAACATTGCCACCCTTTGCAGTCATTAATTGAGAACGAAAAACCATTTCCAATTTAAACTCTCAAGACCACAAAATGATTGATTCCATCTACACAATTTTCACTGTTCCATGGACAAACATACGACACGACACAGACTATATGTCGAACCAAAAAACTTTGTCCATGTGCCAACATTGAACAGAGAGAGCATAACCACACAGCAACATCAAAACGAAAGAACAATAACGAAAAAAGTGTCGAGAAGTTTTTCGATTACGTTTTGTTCAATTGTAAATTGAAATCCATCATTTCCATCATGACAAAGTATCTGCGACTACGGCATTGAATTGCGCAGCAAATATCGCTCATAAAATAACTTTTATTCTGCGTATCCGGTTATTCGAACAATCTTTACAGATATTACCACATAGGTATCTCGGAAATATTTTTTCATCTTTAAAGGTGAAGTTTCCATTTATCTCAATCATTCGGATAAATGTGAAAAGCAAACAAAGTTTTGGTAATTTTTTGCACCTCGCTGCACTCCATGTATTTTGACAGGAAAGAAATTCACTGAAATTCACTGCATCCCCAAATGAACTGTGAAAATTGCTAGCTATGCCGGAAGGACAAAGCGAAGACAAAAAGTACAATTTACTTTTCCTCATTCAATTCAGTTTGAGATATTTTCACTTTTATTACCTCGAATTTTACGAGTAAAGAAGTTTTTTTTTTGTTTTGTTTTAGTCCTTCGGTTGCAGTAGAGTAAATTGTGCACTGGTGACATAAGACGTTGTCGGAGTGTCAGGGAGTTGATAATACTCTATTCTTTCCACTGAAAGATACACCCAACTGCACATACAATGAAATTAAGTTGCTTAACATTAACAGTAGAGGAAACTTACTCACAGTTGTGTGTTGAGATAGAAATTGCGGAGAAGCTAACTTGGGTATGGTGTATCGGTGAAAGGGATCTTTTGCTGTTTCTGAAAGTGAACTGCTTAGAGTTTGTATTATCTTCAAATAAACCGAATTTGCAATGCAGCTAAAGTTTAACGTTGAAGTTTTCTAAATTGAATTAAATGCATATATGTATATTCAAACAGGGTTAAGTCTTTTCAATGGCAGCACTGTTTATATGAAAATCATCCTTTTGTTTCTTATTAATAGTTCCGTTAGCTAGTTTAGGAGTATTTAAAGTAATGGTGTTATTTTCTTCTGTATCACAAATTAGGTATTAATAGCACAAAATAACAAGTCTGTTAATTTAGAATTAAGTTTTAAAGAGGGATAATGGAGATTAGGTTGGTACATTGCGTATGTGCACAAAGGGAGATATTGTTGTAATAGGAACTCAAATATCTACCGAGACAGTTCTGGGGGGATTTCTATGTATGCCTAAGGTCTGTTGAAACTGCCCTATATGAATTGGTTTGAAAAATAGAGGCGAGCCTCCATCATGGATAATTCGTTCTTGACGAGACCAAGAACTTTTTTGAAAACGTATTTATTGAAAGATTGTTTTCAAAAGTGTTGTTTTATGTTATGATATGCATCTAATATAGTGCGTTGGACCACTAAGCGAGAGGTCGCTGGTTCAAATCTCGATCTGTACCACCTGAAAGTTTTTATTCGCTGCTCTACCTCTTGTGAATGTCTTACAAACATCCAAGAGTAAAAACTGTCATGAGAAGATTCTTAAAAATTAATTGCCGTTCGGAATCAGCATTAAACTGTAGGTCCCTTACATTCGTGTCAAAAAATATATTTTCGCACACACAGTCGAAAAAATCGGGCCTAATGTGTGGGCCGTTTACGCCTAATATTTACTTTATCTGTGAATAGAATTTTCTTCCCTCTCCTCCTACCGACCAATGGCACTTACTTCCCTTCTTTCCAAGGTCATGGAAACGGTGATAAATCGTCAGCTTGTGAATTATCGGCGAAAACTTTTTAATGACTGGCACTACGGTTTTCGCGGCAACAGGTCTACTGGTGATTTGATGACATACCGATCTATTCATTACGGTCTTGAAAGTAAGATCGTTGCAATTGATATTTCAAAGGCATTTGACAGAGTTTGCAATCAAGCTCTTTTGTCGATAATGCGTGCATTGGCTGTCTGTCACTTCTAATCCAATCCATTCCTTCCATCAGCTTATCATATTCGTTTCCAGGCAACGTATGTTAAGGGGTTACATAGAAGAAGAAGAATATTAGAATATATATTCAAAAAATTTTGTTGAAATAAAAAATAAAATATTTTTTTCAAACTTTTTACTGTCTTAAAGATATGCATTTGAAAACGAATTTCTGAAATTTTTAAAGGAAAATATTCAAAACTCCGCCATTGTGACGCCATTTCCGAAGATTCCTCGGAAAAAAGGTGCGTCCGCGTTGACAGTAGAACTCGTGACAGGATCGTCAGAACTAGAATTTGGGTTTGGATTTTTGGCACACTTTTTGTAAAAAGAAGAAAGCTAATTTTGGTAAAATTTGCTCAACTTTTTTTTCAATAGTTGTGATTGAAAAAAAATTTTTCGTCCAAGTCCTCTCGAAGACCTGTGTAAAATTTTATCAAGATCGGTTTAGTGGTTTTCGAAAACTTTTGACAACCGACTTTGAAAACACAGTTTTGAGAAAAACGCGTTTAAAGTTTGGATAACCTCAAATAAACCTCGTGTTTCAATTGAGTGCGCACGTTCCAAAGGCTGTATCTCCGAAACTTTTATTCGGAATGGCTTGAAAATTTAGAATAATATCAATAAGACAATAAAAAAAAATCGATTTCTTGAAGTTGTGAAACCCATGTAACCCCTTAAGCTCATTAAATTCTGACCTTAGAGTGGAATTTAATGATTCCAAAACACAATGATGTCCATGGTCATTAAAGCGAAACTCCAATTACTGATTAGCGATAGAAACATTGCGAGAACGCTTAACCCTCTTAGCCATCGTCGTAATGTCTCCTGTCTGTCGTTGTTTTATAGATACTTCTTTAAAAAGTGATTAAACGAAACAGCCAGCTGCATTTCTTCCCTTTAAAACTTTCGCCGTAATATCCTAAAGCCAGTATTCGGGCGTACTGTGAAATATAAGGATTCGTACCTCTGTCGCACTACAAGAATGTGGAATACTCTACCACACTTTGTTTTTCCTGACCACTACAATTTGGAAACATTTAAAATCAATGTGCATCGGTTTCCATACTTTCGTTAAATTACTCATTTCCTTAGTGCCCGTGGGGTGTTACTATCATCATTATAAGGGTGCTAACAGTTCCTTTTACACGAGCAAACTTTTATAAAAAAAAAATTAAAAAAAGCGAAAGTGATTGTGATACTTTTGATTGTCAACTGTCAACTTATTGTTAGTCGATTCCACCCCAAGGCTTCATTGTAAAGATAAGGTAGTGGTCGAACTTTTATGATATTGTGAAGCACTATTAATATCCCAAATGTAGGAAAACTATTCAAGGAGAGAAGCGTAGTTACTTTTAAGTGTAACTACGCCTAAATAATAATTGAAAGTGTGTATGGAAAGCACTGACAGATTTCATCAAAAATCCTTAAATAGAAAACAAAGCAAATCCTTACTAACTAACATCTTTCATCTAATAATACAATTTTTTCTAACGAAAGGATTTGCTGGCCATGATACACTAGAGGTTCTACGATCAGTTTATGTTGACAATTTAACCGAGTAAAAATATTTTTTAACGGCCGACGACAAATACCATGGGTCGAAGTAGGTACTGGTTACGTTATAGCCAAGTTCCAGTTCTCATCAAAAACACCCACTGACTATTGGTAATGAGAAAACGCTCTCTTGCACCAACCTTGGACGCGTAAAAACGAACTTTGATGTATTAAACTAAGTTCAATATAGTAATTCCTTACTAAATATTTGAAAAAGTTATATATCTACTTAAAACTAAAATAAAAATTCAAGTGTTTTATAAAAAAAGAAAATATAAATATACAAAACCAAAAAAATGGGATAGTTACTAAATAAAACTACAGAATAAAAACAACTAAATAAAGTCTTCCGAAAACAAGTGAAATCAAATATAAAAGATTAAAAATAAATTCAAATTGGTATCACCCTAATTCTAAAAGGCTTTCCGATTATACAGCATAAATTCTATGTTGGTAATTTGATTAAACGGAATCGTAAAAATAACTTCATCATTGTTCATTTCTCATCTCGAGTGATATTACCGGTGCAGTGCATCACGTTGTGCAGAGACCTCTCATCGTTCGTCACGGATAAGAAGAACGCTCCGAATTGCACCGCTATCAATCTGCAAAGATCTTCCCCACTCATCATCGCCAGAGTAAGAAATTTCGCTAGTCGAAATCCAACCAGAACAGCAGCATCGCGGTTAATTTTAATTGTTTGTGACGTATGTAAGTAGTATTGTCTAGAATTGTAAAAAAAAGAAGAAAAAAATGTTACCTTTCAGAAGATAAGTGGTAATAATTGAGCGCATGTCTCTTTCAACCTGACGGGAGTAATTGGAGCATTTGTTCACCATCATCGTCAGGCCTGCCGAAGTAAGAGTTTTTTTTTCTCTCGAATTTTTATATTTATCTTTACATATACACATTTACCTATTATTTAACTGCGACATACGAAACTTTCTCGATACATGAGACGCGTTTTTGAGTCGCAAAATGAATCAAAAATTAATGGTGAGAATCTTATTTAAATCACTTGTTAGGTTTTAAAAAATTTGATTTTCTCATAAACGGCACCTACGGTTTTGATATAATTTCGCACTTTGGACACTTTTAACATAGTTGTTCTAGTTGAAATACAAAAAATTATCTAAATCTGTAGATCCGTTTTTGAGAAAACGAATTAAATTTAAATTTAAGAAAATTGTTATATGAAAAAAAAATTTTAAAAAAATTATTTAAAAAATCTAAGTGTGCAGATTTATCTAAGTTTATAGTATAAAAAAAACTGTACATTTTTTAAGTTCCCTTTATTAGTTTTCGAGATATTGCCCGTTTTATAAATTACCGTTAATCGATTTTTTTCCAAAAACTGAGTATGCAGTATTCCCATCCCAAGTATCCTTCGTATAAAAAAAGGCCAAAATCAGTGGAACCATTTTCTAGAAAAATAGAGATAAGTGATTTTCAGAAAAAAGATTGTATGGCAGGTACCGTTATTTCAAAGGATAAGGCAAAAACTAAAAAGATGCCCCGAGATGTAACTCCAAGGACCTTATATACCAACTTTGAAGCAAATCCGTCGAACCGTTTCGCCGTACGGCACCCGGTCAGACAGACCGACGGACGGCATTGGCGGACCCACTTTTTTGGATTTCTCTATAGTCGTAATATCATTCCTCATTCTCAGTTTGAGTTCGAAATAATAATGTATACGAGAAAGTTAAAAAATTTAATATACCACACTATTTTATATTATCCATACATATTTAAATTTAATCATTCATGCATACATCACATTGGATTTAATTATATAAATATATACCTTAACATGTTTTTTTTTTCGCTAATGGTTTTTTTTAAGATTACACCATAAGTACATGTGTTACATGAATTTGTGCAAACTTAATTAAATTCAATTTAATAAATTTGTTTTAGTTTAAATAAAACGTTATGATGTTCTAATTAAGTGTTTGATTTGGCCGTGCATTTGATTTAGTTTAGATGGAGGAAGGTAACAGATGAAGGGTGCTACAGAGATGGCACATGACTGGTAGGATATGAGATACAATACAATCCTAGTTCTCAAGACAAGGGGATCATTCTATTTATTTCTATTTTCAATTCGGGTTTATGGATTTTTGTTTTTTATATTTATTTAGCATTTTTTTTTTCGTTTAACTTCTTACACAGTGGACGCAATTTAATTGATCTAATTAGGGGTGTGCAATGAGATAAAAGAACCCCCCAAAACGACGAGCTAGTACCAGAGTATTGCTAGGCGTGCACACCGCATCTTATTAGCCTCCCTTTAGGATCATTACAGTACCTACCTACATTAAATTTTCATTAATTTGAGAAATAATTTTTGGGTCTATCTCCCAAGAGGATCTATTACTATAATAATTCTTTATATTATTTTAGATATCTATTATTTAAAATAAAGTGAATAAACTCAAGGACATCAGTATAAATAAATTGAAATGACCTTGCATGACGAATTTTTCGATTTTCTTGTTTAGAATTCAACAGGAAAGTGCTGCAAATTCAAACCACCACACATCAATACTTCATTTCCCATTCGATAGTTATGTGAATGTAGATAGACATCACATTCGTTTCCCTTATCCCATTTTTGAGGCTACCCATAGCCAGTGTCACCATCAGCTCGGCCACAATTCAATTGACAGAATTCGACCCATAGTTTGATTACATGCTGTCTAACAAAAGCCCCCACAGGCACAGATGTCAACTATCCGAACATCAAGCTGTCAGGTTATTTATTTGGCATCCTCAGCCCCACGACCAGAAGGCAGATCTACCTCAATTAGAAACGGACTTAATCACATCACATATGGCCAAGTTGGTGATATGTATGTAGCCATGAGCGTCGATTCGTAACACGTAACTCAATTTTGGCATGTGTAGTGTACGCTACCACACCATATGTTCGCCATCGTCGTCGTCGTCGTCGTATCACTGTAACAGCCTTCATTCCATCCTCTAATCTCTTAAATGAAATTTTCCACTCGCTTAATGCAGTTAGACTTTGTCACAACAGTCAGCCTTGCTATAGTCTACGAATTTCCGAAAGGATACACTTTACACAATTTTCACCCATCCGCTTTGATACACTCACTCGCACGATAGCTCTCAAGCATTTATGCGGTGGGGGACGCGACGACGGTGAGTTGAACAGTGAGTGTGGAACAGAGATAACAACGTTGGACCACATTGCGCTATGTACATGGAGCTTGGGGCTAATCAGCGCGAGTGCTGAGATAAGACTAAGCCTTTCAAATAGTCTAGCACTCGTCACATCCACACACTTGTGTCATGCGCCACAAATAATGACACTGACTTGACAAGGTCGTTTGAGAAGGATCATCTAACCCCAGCCCAGCCCCACCAATCATCCATCCATTTTGTCTTAGCCAAGGAAGTGTGTGCGTGTGTCGTTGTGTGCATCATCAGTTGCACTGTTAGAAAGCACCTCATCCTGTTGTCTGTTTGCCATCCTGCAAATTTCCTTTTGCCACCAATTTATCAAATTGCGGCAAGCGATTCATTTTTGTGTTTTTCTTTGCTTTTTGCTTCCTTGTCGTCGATGTCGACGTCGACATCGTCTGCTCGTTCATCAGTTCACTTACGAACTTATGTGTGGCTATGCTGCGGCATGCGATAGTGTTGCGCCTGATATGGATGGTTGGTAGGTTGGTAGGTTGGGTCGGATGGTTGCATGCATGCCAAGCTTAAGGGGGATTGTTGTAACACAAGTACGCGGGAGTTATATCACGCTCATTGTGCTCACCCACTCATTCGGAAAGTAATGTATCTGTAAACATGAGGATGATAATTTATTCCTATTCATCATCGAATGAGCACTTTCGAGTGGCGGCGGCGGTGAACGTCGGAAGTGGAAGTAGAAGCGGTTTCCCAGGATGCATATGGCGCGTCGGGTTGAGTGGATGTTTCATTACGTATGTGAATTTATGTAGCAGTTTTTTTTCGTTTATTATTGTTTGTGAATGCGCCTTCCATGCTGTTCGGCAGAAAAATCAATTCTTTTTTGTTTGCCTCACACGACTTTACGTTACGTACGTGTGTTGTATTGTTTGTGTCGAAAGGGAGTTTTGTTGACGCAGGCTTGTCTGAAATAATCGTAGAAAATAGAATTTGTTTTAAGTTTTGCTTTTAGAAGGTCATGGCGAACATATGTACATAGATATGTGCTGGTACCTACCAACTCTCTTGTCATGAACGAAATTTCATCTCGTTCTGTTCAGTTTAAAGAAGTCTACTCCCGAAAGGCCGTTAAAAATAGAAAATGCTTTTCTCTTCTACTAATTGAAAGTGAACTTTAACTGGTAGATGTGAAATCATGTCTCTAAAGTTAGTTCATTAGTGGCAAAGTGGATAGAGAAAATTAACGACATATTTTTGCTTCGTTAGTAAAATAGGCCTATGTGTGAGTACATTTTCTTCTTCTTCTGTCTCCATTTGCTGTTAGGCATCGGGGTAGTTTCAGAATAGACATCTTCTCCAGTTGAGTCGGTCTAAGCTCTTTCTTCTCCTCTCTGCTCCTCATCCGTCCCACATCCTGGATGCCATTTTCAAAAGTTTTTCGGGCTCTTCCTCTCAGTGCATTGCCTTCCGTTCTTCATTTCCAGTACCTGTTTGGCTTTTCATGACTCGTTCATCAGCTGTAGATGTCCCAAACCATAGTAGTTTATTGTGGGATCGATATCTTCTGGCCTACTTATTTACATTTACTTTCATTTCTAACCATATTTCTCCCGGTGTTTCCTGCGACCGTTCATACGTACTTCGTTTCTGTTGCCTGTAATTTACTCAGATGTATTTCTTATAGCGGAAAACATTTGGTACCATGCAGCTTGGGGCACAATAACCGTGTTATTAAGCTTAGGCTTTGTTTTTGTGACTATCTCTCGTTAACCCACTATTGTGTTTTTTATCAGTTAGTACGCCGATAAATACTTTATTGGTCTGGCTTAGCATTTCTTGGTCTATTTTTTCCTTACAGCTGAAAATGCTCCCCAGGTATAGTATATATAGGATTCAACTTTCTCTAATTCTCTGCCGTTGCATGTTATATGCAGAATATACGTCGACTTATTCTCTTTAAATACTTACATTACCTTGTTCTTGGTTATATTAACCTCCATTCCTTTTCTATTTAGATTCTTGGACCACTTCTTATCTCTGGGACATTTTTTAGTTTTAAGTGCCCTTCTACCTTACGGGTAGGGTTTGTGAGTAAATCCTTTACAATCGCGTAAGAGAGGCAGGCCTAAAAGCTCCTGGATCACACAAATGCAGAACCATCATCGGGATGCTTGCAGATATTTTTTGAGGTCGAACCGGCGAACTCCACAGGCGGACTAGTAGGAATGCGGTGAAGTGGGAGGATTATGATCTCTGTAATCCTGTTCATAATCTCGTCGCTAAATGGAGGGAAGAAGAATACCCATTAAACATCATGAGGTCATGAGGCACAAACTTAATTTAGAAGGTGTGTTTAAGAAATGTGCATTTAAAGGCAGATAGAAGGCTAGACTGCTTTACCTGACAGGAAAAAAAATCGCTCTGTAGCGCCGTTTGGTACAACTTCTCATGAGATCTGTGTATAGAGATAGGTTAAGATGTTGACTCCGAACCACCTCCAACTCCAGTCGGATATTCGAAGAATACGTGTAATTCCTATCTCTAGCTAAACAGGAAAGGCTACGGTCCGCTTGGGGCGATACCCTATTCATATCCCTATATGCCCCAAAGAAAAAAGCATCAGAGACAGCTTTTTATTTCATTCTATGAAATATAAAAAAAATATTTCCTTAAAAAACGCCCCAAAAAAGTGGGCGTATTCAAAAAAATGTTAAACTTTACCAGGAGGGAGTATATGTTCTAAATTTCAGCTTGAATTTAAAGGCCTCAAAAGTTGATACGAACGGACATTGCCAAATAGTCTTAGGATTTGGTCATGATCATAAATATATATACTTTTATGGGTCTACGATGAATATTAATGGGTGTTACAAACTATGTGTCAAAATTAATGTACCCTTAGGATAGGGTATAAACATTGTCAAAGATATATTTTCGCCATCCCGCCCTATCCATTCGAGCCGATCGCGATCTTCTTTTCTATTGGCATAAAGCTGCAAGACGTCCCATGACGTCTCGCCACACACTTGATATGCTCCGCGTTCATGCTTTTGTTTTTAGTACATTTGGGCCACGTATCTCATAATGTTGCGCTATCGTCTTCCGCAGGGGTCACATCCGATCTGGAGTGGAACCACTTGAGTGCCTTGCCCTTTAGATGGCAGGAAATAAGCACTCTCCCACTACGTATAACTAACTAACAACTACACTCCTGTACATCAGTAGATCCTTTACATTCGTGCTTCTTCTTGGGTCTTTAAGTGTTTTTTTTTAATACTGCGAAGTTCTGATTTTACTTATAGGAGAGAATACTTCAATTCAAAGTAAGTTTAGATTTATATCCGCCACTATATTGCTATTAATAGTTTCATGAATAGTATACATACTTTCAGACTAAAACTTTTCAATAAACAAAATATTAAGTTGAGTTTTTAATAATTTATCCATTTTATATCTAATCACGCAATATACGCACACATCAAACACTTATCATATTCGAATTAATTTCGTTGAAATAAACTTTCATTAAGAGCCCCCTCGTAACTTTGCCAAATTGAAACGACGACGATCAATACACTCATATAAATCACATTAACTCATCCTTAAAATATTTCAAAGTAAACACTTCATAAGAAGCACTTCCATCAAGCAAATCATCAACTCAACTCACGAACATGATGTTTTGTTTGATATACATTTCACATGTCATCAAATCCTTAATTAATTTTTAGCTCTTTAATACGCACATCCTTATAGCCTCGTAATCTATAGTCACAGATTTCTTTTTTCATTCTTCGTCGAAGTGTCAAAGAGTATATTAAATCCTTATAAAATGACTGCCGAGAGTTGAATGCCAAATATAACACATTATGTGACGATGATCCGGGTAAATAAAAGAGAAATCTCACATTCATCTACCTAACCCCGCTTGATGATCCACTCATAAAAAATTCTCAAAAAAAAAAAACATGTCAAAAGTCACGAAATCTTGTCGATAGCATTGACACACAAACACACACTGTTTTTTTTACATATGCTTGTGGAAACAATAAAAGGAAACACATCGAGAAGAAATATTATCCACAGCCACAGGCATGAAGCTTCGAGACATAGTATCCTTTGGTGACATATTATTACACGCATGCCTACATACAGAGGTACTTAAAAATGAAATGCGTATAATGTCTGAGGGTTCATTATTTCCCCAAAGGTATCTGATTGCGATGAAAAGTGGGTTTCGAAGTCTTAATTCTAGTTAAGGGTAACGAAAATCCTTAAGGGATACCATCCTAACTAAGGCTTTCAGTTTCGATGAGATTCAATAGAAGATTAACTTGAGTGTTCAAAAGAATGCCTTGTCACACTTATGGGTAGTATATTCACCTACTGATTAGCGCAATTATGTAATCCGTGTTGACCTTTTCCTTTATTCCGAGCTGAAGTTTTATAAGAATTTGCTGAAGTTTCAATTAATGACTCATGAAAGTTGGATTCCAGTTAACTCATAGAAACTTCAATAATGAAGCAAAAACAAGACTGCAACTTCTTTTCCTTTGGAAACTAGTCAAGGCTTTAGTCAAGGCTTTAGTAAAGAGTTTGCTTCTTCTATAAGCTTTACAGAATCACTAAAAAGCTTTGTATTGCCTAAACTTGAACCTTTTTTTTGGCGTACACATTCCACATTCAGCAATGAAGGAATCCACTCAGCTACTTAACAACTTGGCCCTGAAAATCCATTTAGTAATTGGTATTATTGCGTTTTTATTATTTATAGGGTTTCGATAACTATCCCACCGTTATCCTCGCAGCTTGAGTATGTTTGAGGGCCTAAAAAGCAATTTTTGTTAAGTGTTTATAGGTTTATAAAAAAAAACAAACAAAATGATATATATTATTACAAGTTCAAAAAATAGGGTCCGCCAATCCCGTCAGTTGGTCTGTCTGTCCTGGAAACGTATAGCGAAACAGTTTGACGAATTTTTCGTATATAAAGATTTGAGTGTTACATCTCGGGGTAATTGTTTATTGATTTATTGTTTGAAATTTTTGCCATACAATTTTTTTTTTGGTGAAAATCACTTATCACCATTTTGCTCGAAAATAGTTCCCATCTTGGGATGGGGCCATAAATACTGAATACTCAGTTTTTTGCAAAACATTCAAATAACGACAATTTATATATCTCAAAAAATAATAAAGTGAATTCCAAAAAATTCTTCTATTTTTTATAATGTTAAGTTGAACAAATCTGCGTACATCGATTTTTGACGGTCAAGATCTAATTAAAGAAAAGGTCTTAGGCGGGATACCAGATAATTTTAAAATAAAAACTGTATAGCTGGCTGAACTGCGCTATATAATACAAAAATTTAAATTAAACAAGGCTCCTGGATACGATTTGATTACGGGGCGGGCCCTTAAAGAGTTGCCTAGGAAAGCACTAATCATGCTCGTTTACCTAATCAATGCTTCGTTTAGACTACGACAATGGAAGGTTCATCGATGTCATTATGGGTCCAAAGTCCGAAAAGCCTCCATATGTCAAGTATGGTCAAATCATGTAGACCAATTCCGTTTTTAACAATAATATCAAAGGTATTCGAAAAATTTGTATTGAAGCGATTACATCAGATTATCGAAAAGCGCCGATTAATACCTGACCACTAATTTGGGTTTAGAAATAGAAAAAGCCCTAGAGAAGAAAAAAATGTTTGCTAGCGTTTGCCTTGACGTCTTCCTGGCTTTTGATAAAGTATGGCATACGGGATTGCAACATAAGCTTAAATTGGCCTTTCTAAGGCAGTTATATGAGATACTAAGTTTTTATCTAGCGGACAGACTATTTATGACCATTACAAAAACGAAATACTACAAATTTGTACAAGACATACTTAGTGCGCCGACTTCACCGGATAAAACCAGATAGGATATAACCTTGTTGTAGTATAAAGGATTTTGAAGGGAGGTGTTTTTAGTGAGTAAGAATCTCAAACTACTATGAGCACATGTGGCCAGTCCTTATAGATTTTCCAATTACCCCTTTTTTAAATTTGTTTTCATATAAATCATTCTAAAGTTAAATTAAATTCGTTGTCTCAAAAATGGCTCTAACGATTTCTAACGAATCGCAGGTGCTGTTTTTGAGAAAATCAAATTTTTCAAAACCTAAAAAGTGATTTAAAAAAATTTGGTATGTGATCAAATGTTACCATTCGTTTTGAGGTTAGGTTTTGTATGACGCAGTCGTGCTCTTTATTTTTTTAGAATATATTCCACAAATTAAATCCCAAAGTATTAAACTTTAAGTCGGTAACACCCTGTATTTTTATTTTTTTTTGTGTTGTGAAGAAAGTAGCAGGTATTATAAAGCCAAAAGCGTAATATTCTGGACTATAATATGATAGGCTTCGAGTTAGTTTAAAATCGGTCTAGCTACATATTTCCGAAATTATAAACCTTGCAGGAAAATATTTGATGTTTGAAACAACAACTACGACATAAGTACTCTTAACGGATTGCTTAGTTAAGTGGAAAGAAATTCCATGTAAAAGAACGATTGGCTTAACTCGAAGTGGAATCTTTTTCTAAAAAACATCACTCCACACTCCGTAAAATTTTAGCACGAAAAAAAAACACATAAAACCCTTTATCAAGAAAGACATTACTCATTGCTTCAAGTATTGCTGTTAGCTACTTCAAGTGAAAACTTTGATGAAGCACCCAAGACAATTTTTTTCGCCTATAGCGTTGCTTCTTTTTTATGCAGAACTCTTTTTTTTTCTACAAAGGAAGAACATCCTTCAGTTTTAAAGGCCAAGTGTATAACGAACGAAAATAAGGTGCGGGGTGGAAAGCAGCAGTTTTGTCGCATAAAAAGGATTCAGTCATTCTTTCACGGAACAATACTCGACTGACGTTGTCGTTACACTCGTTTAAGCTTTTACACTGATGATGAAATTTGTCGGTTACTGGAAAATCTGTGAAACCAAACGTTCAATAGTTTTTTTTCCTTTTTTTTAAGGCTATCAAAGAAGGATATTCTGTTTTTCAGGAAAAAAGAAAAAGAAAAAATTTCAGATCAATTATGAAAATGTGTATTGTGTGTAGCACAAGGTACGGACTGAGGACTGCATGACATGAAGTGCTGCATGCATGGAATGTTCCCAAGTGGTGCTGTCGATTGCATCGAAAATGAAATGAATCGATGAAAGACTGCTTGCTGCTGGCTTGAGGGGCAATGTGCAAGACGTGCAAAACGAAATCAAGTCATGTGCACCGTGATGATGGATGGAATATATAAGTTGTGTTTTACTGGTAAGGTGATTTCAATTAAACGATGAAAGGATTTCGGGTAAAGGTTGAACATTTGTAATGCATTTTCAGTGTATTGGAGAACCCTGGTGAGTGTGCTTCTTTGCAAATTGAGCTATTTGATTGAAACGCATATTTATTAAAATGAGAAATGAGAAAGGAAAAAGGAAAATGTTTTAATTGTGGAAATGCGAAAAATTCCTTACTACAATCCAAATTCATCCACAACAAAGAAAGTCATGCATACGTAGCCTAATCATCAAGACGCTTACATTATTATATTAACAATAATTCAATAGTATACTACTGGCGGAGGCGGTAGATCCTTTGTCAGCTTGAGCTCTAAAGAAGCTATCAGCGATAAAGTGATGACTATTCGGTCATTTAAGGTCAACCCATCTGAGGAAAACCGAAAAAATTTCAAACGAGCCAGAAATGACTGCAATGCCCACATTAATCGTGTCAAAATCTCCTACGACCAAAAGTTGAGGCTGTCAGCTGTCAGCCATTTTGCAGCTAGCTCAACGCTGCCAAATTGTAGTTTATCTCCCCCTGTACGCGAGGGCGTAGAGTATTCTATGGGACCCAGCCATTTTCGAACTCGTACCGTAGCAAGAGTTCTTCAAGATCTTAACATACATAACTCCGCTGGTCCAGATGATATTTCCCCTACCGTTCTGAAGAGGTGTTCTTCTACACTGGCAAAACCACTGCGTAAGCTTTTCGATCTGTTCTATTCTTCAGGGCTCTTTCCGAGAAGATGGAAAACATTATTTGTCCAGCCCAATTCAAATTGTTTTGAACGGTTTCAAGTCTGCAACTTACCAAATAAATGCTGGTGTTCCCCAAGGCTCCGTTTTGTCTCCGACTCTCTTTCTCATTTTTATAAATGATCTACTCTCTGTTACTTCTAATCCTATTCATTCCTTCGCCGATGACAGTACCCTAAGCTTTACATATTCGTTTTCTGGGCAACGCCTCTCATCTTCGGGCGTTTAACTGGAACGGCAACGTATGTTAAGCTCATTAATTTCCGATCTTGACAGCATACTTAAATGGAGTAAATCCAACAGAGTGGAATTTAATGCTTCCAAAACGCAATGCTGTCTGCTGACATTTAAGCGAACCTCTAATTCTCCGCCATTATCCATGAATGGCATTTGCATCGCTGAAACCGAAATCGCTGAATAGAAATTAAAAAAATCCATAATAGTCCAAATTTTACTTAAAAAAAAATATTCCGGTTTCGTATCACTTCGTCACTGAGGTTAATCAAATTTGTATGTTATTAGGCCTGATACCTTACGTTTGCCCTTTGACCAACTGAGCCGGTCATGCTCTTCCCAATCTAGACGCTCTGCTGTACCCAATCTAGACGCAGTATCGCTGTTAATGTTGGAATTCTTCAGAACACTCACTGACATAGTTAGGAGGACCATAAATCTTTCTTCAATGACTAGGCCTTAAATTTGAAACTTCAACTCCAGAGTCTGGTTGTAAGTCTCTCATATTTTAATTCAAATTATTATGGCAACTCAAGTCTCATTCTAGAATTATCTATTTTCAATATTTCAGTGTCAATATCAGCAAACTATACAGGTCATAAAGGTGGCTATTCTTCCGGCAGTGCAGTCAAGCAACATTTTTTTGAAATTAACTTCTAGAAATTCTAAAAATTTACAATTTTCGACTTACGAATAATGGTCATCAGACAATTTTCAGTTTAACACGCATGGAAGATAAAGTTTAATGTTACGACACATTGCTTTTGTTGCACCAGCGTTGAGCGTTGAGCGTCCCTGTCAATTTTTTGCAAATCTTTATTGCTTACTAAAATTTGCCGTATGTTCATGACTTGCAGTTTTATCCTGCGGCTCCTTGGTGCAAAGCTCATGACATAGAATAAACAGAATTGATTACATCCTCCTTTCTTGTTTGTATTTCTTGCCATAACTCTACCGATAAACTTTTACATTTTTCAACAGACAAGTTAAATTGATGAATTTCGCGAAAATGTTGTAACCATTCTTGACGAAGTGTGTTTCTTACATAAATACCCATTATTTAAAGTAATTCAAAACTCGCTCTGCTTGAAGCAGGATTAAATGTTTTTTTTTAATTTAATGAATATTTGATCCCCTTACTTATAAATGGGGGAACAAAAAAGAATCCCATATCTCTTACAACACCCTTTGTACAAATCACAACTTTTTTGTTTTGGGACCAACTTCAACATTCTTTATAAGGAATAACAAAAATTTCTATCTATTCAATTTTTTTTTGCTTTCTATCTATTTTGGCCTCATACACAAAGAGAACGGAAAAGCATATTTTTGTTAGACATATTGAAGCTATCGCGCTTCTGTAAGCTTTTTTGCAGCGTTATCTTGCTGCCAGAAGATTTGAAAGATTGTTGTTTGATTCTGAAGGATTTAAATTTGATTAGGGTCTTCATTTCTCTGTAAAAATGTAGGTTTAATATTGGGAAGTGGGTCCTTGATTGGTGGTGGTTTTGTGGTCATGGGTATATAATTTATTTATAAAAGTAATACTACATTTTGTTACAGAAAAGCTTGTGTTTTTTTTTGAAGAATTTAACTTTAAAACGAAATAAAACAGATACAATTAATGTGAATTGGCATAGTACTGCCTTAATTGAAAATATGATAATCGGTAATTATCATTTAGGAGATATTGAATGCAGTGGAGTAGAAAGCTTTTTGGCTTTTGGTCAAACAAAACCCAGGTATTGTACGGTGTGAATGCTTTCATGAGATTTCGAAATTGTTTCTGAATCTTGTGGCTTTCTTCAGCACATTGAAGACATATTATACTGCTCATATACACACATATGATTCACTTTGCAACTTTGCAAAAAACCATTGCAAATGCAAAGTTCTGTTCCAACTTTCAAAAAAAAAAAAACTGATTAATTGCATAGGACAAAGTCGTGGAAAGTTTGAAATTTTAGTGAAAAGCTCTTACACTGCAGGAAATTCCTTTTGTATTTTAAATTCCAAGTATTTTTGGTGAAATAGCGCTCTGATTATTTGTGGTCCTTAAAAAAAAACGTTGAATTTTCGAACGAATTTTAGTAATTTCACAAGGAGAATTTTTTGTTAATGATGGATATATATCTCCGAATCTAATCGGTTCTTTTTTTGTTAACCAATTTCTATAGCAACGCCTGTTGGAAGTATTGAATTTCAATGCTAATGAATGACAAGTTTCAAATACTTCTCTTGAATGCGTTGAGGTATTTGTTGTCGTCAAAGCAATTCATTCTATCTGGATCTTAAAACTAACTCTCTTGCAGTTACTTCAATGAATATTTATACAATTTTTAATTTTTGCATTTTTTAGCTCACAGCTTCAATGAAAAACTGCTAGAATTATACGAATTTTTAAAAAAAAAGTTGAACTCTACCAACCCTTCCGACTTTAGGCCAATCAGTGTAGTGATATACTCTAATCAGATTCGGTATAACCTGAATGCTGATAATAATAATTCCTTCTGCAGTAGATTCTGACCAAAAAGCTCAAAGGTCAACTATACTACTTGACAGAAATAATAATAAACAAGTGATATACAGGGGAACAGAAATGTCCTTTTTTTTAAGGTTTGCAGGGCACGAGACTTGCAGCTTTAGGGACCTGTAAGAAGGCTTTTTAACTGCGCGCCTTAGCACACATACCATCGAAAACGTCCGTGCCAAAAAAGCTCGGGCCACTCCTTTTTAGCCCTGTATTAGTTACAGCAGCATTACAAGTGCACGGACAGCACCAACAAATGTTGCGCTTCATCGGTTCATATTCGTGGGTGGTTCCTAGTACTGTTTTTCTGATTGGCCATCCAATTAAAGTTGTCTATTGTGTCAGAAAACTACTGCAACGCTACTAACGACTGCGGAAATGTATTACCCACTGCGCAGCCTAAACTATTCAGCTAACTTATGGCAGACGCATCCTAAGACAGACGTAAATTTAATGTTGCTTTTAATGACTGTGTTTGTTTTGTCTGTCTTTTGGTTAAAGTTTGACTATAAGCTGAAGCAGCAGATGAAAAATTACGTGGCGAATGTTGACTTCCAAGGTATGTTTTCGGCGTAGACTTCCGACTTCACATAACCTCTCATCACAGAAAATAATACGAAATCTCTATTATTTTATGGGAAAAATGTCACATATTTCGTTTGGATGAACTTATTTTTTACTAACTTTATTTTTGTAATAAATTACTGATATTTCACAAATACTCTTTAAATCTAAAAATTTAATAATTTATTTTAAAAACGTTGGGTCTATAAATTAACCATCTACCCTCCAGTATTTGTCTTGAATGATTATTGCTATTTTAAAATTACATTTTAAATTGCTATTAAATTTGATTATTACGGTCGATGTCTTTAGTAATTTTTATTTTGTTTTCCTCTACTCTGTCATCTCTGTAATTTGCCTCTTTTAGCCTTCATTTCGTTAACGAGAGATAAATCTAATTAATTTCAATCCATTTAGGTGGTTAATGGACTTTTATTCCACTCTTTGTGTCTGATTTTTTCATCAATTTTGGTCACTTTGGCTAAATGATATCTGTGACGAAGAGAATGTACGATAAAAAACAAAGAAATAAGGGACAAAAGCTGCATTGAGTTTGTCATGGACACAGAGAATGGTAGGTATTCGTTTCGTATTTCCAATGCAGTAAAGACATTCAAAAAGGAGCTAACGACCTGACGGTGGTTGCATGGAATCTAATAAAGAAAAATGCATTTGGGCTTTGAGAAAGCTGCATTCCCATTGGAATGCGAATTGGTATGTCATTTGAAAAAAAAGAAAACAACAAAATACAAAACCATTCCCACTCTTTAAAAATCCATAATTTCATTTTATTTTGTTTTCATTGCATTCCCCAGAGTTTGCTCAAATTTAACCACCATAGAAGCTATTATAAATGCCAAACAACCTCTCCAGCTTCAGCTGCTGAGGAACGGAAAGCATTCATAATGAGCGACATGGCGTAAATTATTCTCTCCACACTGAATTTTTAATGTGCCCAACACTCTTGACCATAAATTTCCACTTGAAATTGAAATGTGTAAAATGGAATCAGAATGAGAGTGTAAATATTAAAAAAGCGAAAAAATAATAATACTAACTGACATTGAACGGGAAAAAACAAATTAAACATTTTTCTTCATTTGCATTTCGCGGAATTTTCCTTCCATGAAATCGAGATAAATGAGCTAGCTACCTTCTCAGTGAGGGAGTTTAGTGATTTTTTGTTTGTTACTTTTTTGTTGCAAAAAAAAATAAAATAATTTGCCACCCCAATTTCAAGGGGACATGGACAAATATATTACCAGCTTCATCTTAAAACATAGAATAAGGTCAATCGACAATAAAACGGGATCTTTCTTATTAAGCAGATTTATACCACCCTAATTTTATTGAGTTTTCAAGTACCTAAGTTGCTACCTAACATATTTTAAGAGGTTAATTTCTCTTGACATTTTGATTTAAGTTGAAATTTACTTTGGGATAACAGCTTTTGGCTCGTAACTCAAGAACTTAACTAAGCTACTTGATTACTTGCTGTTCCATTGGTAAGTGGGGTGTTGTTTGGTTGAAATTTGGAAATGAAAATTAGAGATGCCTTTCTATGTGTTACCTATGCGGAGCCTAATTCTTATCATTTACCAAATATTGATAATTTGATCATTTTAGAGTATGTACTCGTTTTCTTTGAAGTAATTTAAAAAATGTTGCGTTATTTTGAAGCTGTTTCGCATAGTTAGGTTTTTTGTTTATTTTTTTCCCTGCCCAAATGGCTGACACTGCGACCTAAAAGATCTATTTTATCAAAGTGATGTTAGTTTACGTAACGAATGACTTCCCTGGTGAAAGCCACCACTTTCTTAGCTGTTGAGTTTCTAAATTCAAACGTTGTACAGAAGTCCTTTTCGAAGATCCGTCGTCTTAGCCAAAGAAGGGATGTTTTCAGAAGAAAGCACCAACATTCAGTTTTTTAAGATGATACCTCAATCCGTAGTGGACAGTGAGGAAGCCCATGAGCTTCCTAATGTTCTCCTTACTTTAGAACATGTTTTCCTTGTAGGGGTAGGACCTAAATAATCTATTGGATTGTCTTAAACCCGGAACACTTTCCTAGCGGTTAAGACGAAGTTGTTGTTATTCCCAATCATTAATTAGCCCAAATGACTCTGCAATAGAATTCTGATACAGCTCTAGCCAGTTCGTCTGCAAATTCGTTGCTTTGCTAGCCAGGTACCCATCCAAGTTTGTTGCTTTTGGCTAATTCTTCCAAAGCATCGTAGCAGTACTTTACCGTTAGAGAATAATAATAGGAATCCTAATAGGACACTGTCTCCTGCGAAAACACCGAAAGAAACTAAGTTTGTCAGATAAATATATTTGCAGTTTTGGCGTGTGATTTGCAGGTTATTGAGGACATAACGCATATACTTTGTGAGTGCGGGTTAATATCGTGTATTTGGAGAACATTTTTGAGAGACACTTTTTCGTCGGGGGAATTGACGGCACGAATGTTAAATTCCTTCTTTGTTTTTGCAAAGTAATTGGATGTTTTACCAGGACACCCATAGATATGAGGGGAGGGGTCCAACTCCAGATTTTACTTTTGATCTGTCGGTGTATCGGATCAGACTTCTCGGATCTAGTGTCGAAACACCATTTGCCCATTTCGAGCGGTCTAGTATTTCGAACTCGAATAGATTCCCAAACTGGTCTCCCTAACTATAATATCGGGGATGCAATAAAATATGTTCACATTTGGGTTTTCTTTAAGTATTTGAAGATGCCGAGATGGTCTTCCGGAATAAACTTTTATTTGAGTGGCAACTTAATACCGTATCTAGCAGCTGTCTTCTTAATAGAGATATGAATGCATCGCCCCTGTAATATCGAGGCATGCAACACGCTGCACCTACTGCAGCTTATTTGCGGTTGTCCGCCCAAGTACTTTTGGCCACCAGACGACAACCGCTTACAAGATGATGGGTCTGACCAACATTGTATACCGGCAGTATATCATTCCGGACCAAGACCCCAAGTTCAATGATACAAGCGTCAATTAGCCAACATGACTCTAGTTGCACGCTCGGTAGCGGATCTGATGTGAGAATTTAGTTAAGTTTTTTATTTAAGATAATTCCAAGATAATTGACTATCAAGATGACCTTTCTAGTGAAAAATACTAGAATGGTTTAACTGTAGGATTGCTGGAAAGGCCTTCCTGCTTGCAGCATTCTAAAATTTGTAATAATGCTTCCACCACTACCACTAGTAATGAGTATACTAAGCTTGCCATTTATAATTATTGTTAGGTTATCAGCATAACCAACGGCTCTATAGCCTAGTCTAGACTGACTATGAGATTGTCAAGTGACAACTAGTTAGGTGTTAAATATAAAATTATTAGAAATATGCAGTTGATTGTCACCTATATGCAACCATTAAATTCTGTGAAGATAGTCCCTAAGCGATATTGCCTCGTATTCACAAAGTATGTGGGTTATGTCCTCAATTGTCTGCAGATTACCACAGAATCTGCCCACCTGTAACGATTCCTACTATTCTTCTAAGCGTATCCCATTTTACTTTTATGAACTCCATAGATATTTTACCGGCGAAAAGTGGCCAGGGAATAAGGACCATCGACAATAAATACGCTGATTAGGTATATTTTCCTCGATAGCACCCCAAACTATGCAGATGGGAGGTAGACTTATTTTCTGAATGGTGCAATCTTAACGTTCTTAAGCTGAATGTAGATAACTGTGAAAGCATGCCCTACAATCGAACTTTTTCTTATATAGACCCCTCTTATAGTCTTAATGATAGTACTGTTAGGGTTGTAAATTATTTCAAGCATCTTGGCGTCTCATTCGATGCAAAACTCCATGCTTGGTTTCTAAAAAGGGAACTCGATTGTTTTTAAGGACCCTTTAGCGTTAGCGAAAGTACTCCTTTCGACACGTCCGTACTTCCGTGCTCCTTCTTTCACATCCGTACTACTATTTTTGTGTAAAGACAAGAGAAATCTTACACATATAGCAAGATGAAACGTCATCTTTAAGAACTCTATTCCATTACAAATTTAATGAAATTTTGGCAGCACTTAAGGGGTTTTTTGACGTCTGGAGCAAGAAACTTAGGAAGGAAATATTCCTTGTAATGTCAATGTTTAGGAAAGGTTAAGAAAAAAGCATTTAAAGAATTTTAAGATATTTTTTAACGTCGAAAAACATAAGTTTTTGAAAACTTCGTTTACTTGGTGGCTAGCTCTTTTACAGGTTGTGGCAAGAACATTAGAACAGTGGCCTACATTATTTTTTGAAGAATTCTTTTGAATGCTCTGACAGTAACCAAGATTTTGTTCACAAAATATATTTTACAAAACCATTTTAAAAAATTTTATTAACTCTGAGTTTTTATATGACGAGTTTTTATCAAATCCAAACTTTTCCGACAATAATTAAAAAAATATCGGAGTTAAAGCTGAACTTTTTCTTAAAACAAAAATTTTTGAAAGAAATCAAGTAACCGAAATAAAAAGTGTTTGCCGAATATATTACAAAACCTTGTGTGCGCAAAATTTCGCAGCGAATGAATTTTGATGACAAAATGTTAAAATCCTAACAAGGCATTTTAAAAGCCTAAAAATAACTGTACTACTATTTTTTCCAAAATACTACTCTATTTCGGCTTATGTACTACTTTAGAATATTTGTGGCCGGTAACACTGACCCTTATATATTAAAGGCAGAGTTCAGTAGTCTTGTTGGTTCCATATACTGTAGTGTTGTATGGAGTCCAACTACGTTAAAAAATATTGAAAGAGTTTAAAAAAATGTTTTTCGTTTCACACTGCGCCGACTTTTTTCTAATACGCTTAGTTCGTACCAAACTAAATGCCTATTGCTACAGATGCAGGAGGAAAATGTATTATAATATGTTCATTAGGGAATTAGTTTGCTTCACCGTGGACTGCGGGAATTTACTTTTTTGTATAAATCTGTATATACCACAAAAATCTTTAAGATCAAAACTTTTCTTACAAGAACATTTTCTCACAGGAAATTTAAGGTCTATTTCAATAGTTGAAGATATTGAGACAACATTTTCGTTACCTTTGTCATCAGAGCACTATTTAGAGAACTAAATATAATTGAGATGGAATAAATGGAATAGTGCATTATTCTAATGTTTTTAAGGTTTAATGATTTTTTATGAAATTTGCAGTTTTTAGGAAAGTTAGTAGTTTTCGGTGTTTCACATGGTCAAGATAAAATTCTTTAGTTTATGTTTAAATTAATAGGTATATCAATGTGTCGACATGTAGGTAGGATTTCATTTCAGTAATAGCAAGTCGCATTTCTTTCATCGAAATGTACGGTCAATATCCGTTTAAATTACTTCTAGTCTTCTTAAAATAGATATGTAGGTATATACATATTCTAAGTTTCAAATAAATGTCTAATCGAGTTTCTAGTAAATCTGATCTTAAAATATTTGTTTAAATATAAATTCTATGGCCGCCCTCAAGAAACGTACGATTTAGTGACCCCAAACATATTCTATTCTTGGTCTTTCATAAGAAGGTAATTTATCTATCCACGTCAAATATATTTATGTCCATTACCTAGGCTTTTTCTTCACAATTACCTACTCATTTATTTATTATAGTGACACAAGGAAAAACAATTAACCTACAAATTTTTTTCGTAATTTAAATACTTAATCATAACACCAAACATATATTTTCTTGTTGCTATGACGCACGTGTGTCATATTCTACACATGCAGTTGCGTCTCATTCGAACAAGCGATGGTGTTTATGATTTCGTCGATAATAAATCGAAATCAAATTGACGTCCTTGATTTCAATGTCACGAGTGCTGTTGATATGACACGACATGTATTTCGATTTATTTTGTACAAAAATTGAGCTGTCTTTTAAAACTGTCGTTGGATGAAATTTACGACAGCACATTTCAAATTCGATGTAATAGTATCAGGTTATCTATTCTATCCTTGTGGATTTTCATATTTTATGGGAATAATTTTTTTTCATGACGAAAGTTCCGACTTTATTTGAAAATAGTCGCTTGCTGTTTCATGTTCCAGCTGTAGAAATGATTAGCTAGCTCTATAACTGGCCACAAAAGTAGCTATCAAAATTTTAAGTTCACTTCAAACAATACTAGAAACATATAATTTTATGGGTGAGTGACATAAAACACGAACGTTTTGTAAGGTATATTGAGTCTCTATTCATATATACAGATGGATCGCAGATGCACTGATTATCAGATAATCAGAGGAATTAAACACGCTTTTTCATGCTGCTTTCCCAAGCTAAGGTCCTGGCAATTGCGGAAGCTATTGGTATTGTATCAATATTACCAACAGTCTCCATATAATAATAGCCAAGTCAATTAAAGGTAGATCATGGCCTAAAAAGGAGCAGGAATATATATACCTTTTTTTTTAGTTTCAAGGCCGAGGCTACTTATAAGCATTCAAAGTTTACAGCGCCATCTAGATTGGAGAATGGAGTATAATTATAATACTAAAACTAAAATAGTTGTAACATAAATCCAAGTTACACGTAAAATATTCCGCCATCTATAAGTTAAATTTGCAATACAGTAGAAATCGCTTACAACTTCATCTTTGGTTTATTACGACCTTACAACCAAGTTCGTTGGTTTCGACTGAGCTAATATTGATATAAACTAATCGGTTAAAGTATCTACTAAAATGGTAGATTATTATGTTTTCTTTCCAATGCAACCAAACTGAAATGACAGATCTGATATTTGAAAAAGTTTTGATAGGAAAATAAATATCTATATTTTTTAAAAAAACAATATTTGTTGACATCCACAAAAGCAGTCAATGCAACTTAAATAAAATCTAATCTGTTTAATCACTGTCGCATAGAGCTTAAGGCTCACAGATGGACAACGGACACAGCGACATAAAAGAGAATGAGATTTCCGACGAGCTGGGAAGAAATAGATCAGAAATGAATTATTACCGGGCACATCAGTTGATCAAACCGCCACCCTGAAATCTCAGAGAATGAGTGGAATACAACATTAGAATGAAAGAATATAACTGGTGGAAATTGAGCAACTGTGGACATCGGGATGGCTTGCCAGGATTGGATTGCCATTAGCTGCCCAGGCTTATTGTTCTATGGGAGCTACAAATGTTAGCAAACTCTTAAACTTTTCAACTTAGATCTGTCAAAATATGTATATCGAAGTTTGAGACTTTTCCGTTTTCTCCGACATCTAACAGATGTGACTTCTTGGACTAATTGGTTTTATACTCATAAAAATGTTTAGTATGATGGACTTAAAGGATTCAGATGTATTTTCTTAAATCATATCATCACCTTCTGAAGCTCTTTGTGATAGGAAAAATTACTTTTTGGACCTTAAAGTCACACTTCATTCAACAACGTACTCTGCGAAATGATTCCCACACACTATTACAACATACTTCATTCAAAATGAATTGGTGCCCTCAACTCTAACGTTCGTTATTACTTACCAGATCTTAAGGACTGTTCACATGAGAGCGAACTGCGAATAGGCGAATCGCGAACAAATCAATTTTAATGTATTTATGAATAGAAAATTTCTATTGCTTATACCACAAAAGCTTGATATTTAATTGATCTAACATATTATCGAAAAAAACTGAGTCTAAATTGATTTAAATAGCAATATATACAATTACAAAACATTTCCCGCGAATTGAACAATTCTTGCCGCGAACTATCACTCTTATATCACAATCCACATAATACAGACGCTATCCACAAATTCGCAAATGAAAAATTCGTTCCAACATAACCTTAAAATTGACAAATCCTGCTGCTAACATTTACAAATCAGATTTGCGGGTACCTGCGACCAAAACAAGTTCACATGTGAAAGAAATGTCAGAATTTACGAACATTCGCCAGTTCGCAGTTCGCGGTTCGTTCTCATGTGAATAGTCCTTTAGTGTATTACTTTTGTACGATCTCTCCTTAAATACCTCAGGCAAGTTTGTCTCCCTATCGTCAAATTTACATTCAAAGAATTGAAGTAGTCCAACATAGATTCATTCGGTTTGCCTTCCTTGGTCTTGTCTGGACAAATCGCTTGAAATTATAGTCGACATGACTTATAACCATGCTGAGGTGACGATTCCGCCGATTCTTCTTACAGGTTCATATAGAAAGAAAATATGTTTGTTATATTAAACTGGTCGTTACAAGCGACATCCTCATAAGTTCATCGTTTGAGGTATCAATTGACCTGCAACCACCGCTTATTCAAATGATCTATCCTACACCCAAAATGACATAACTGTATCTTTAATTAGCCTGATAGCCCACCGCACCTCTTACGAACTAGTTTACTAAAGAGAAAGTTATTACGATCGTGCGGAAGAGAAGTCCAAAAGAAGTCCGCCAATGCCGTATGTCTGTCTGTCTGTCTGGAAGGCGTACGGCGAGACGGTTCGAAGTTCCTATACAAAGTTTTTTTTGGGTAACATTTCGCGGAATGTTTTTATTTCTTGATTTATCGTTTGAAATTACGGTACCTGGCATACAATTTTTTTTTGGTGAAAATCACTTATCACTAATTTTCCCGAAAATGGTTTCAAGGATTTCGGTCTTCTTTTGCACTAAGGATACTTGGGTTGGGGCCAAAAATACTGCATACTCAGTTTTTGGTAAAAAAATCGAATAACGGTAAATTATAAAGCCGCCAATATCTCAAAAACTAACAACGGGAATTCCGTTAAATTTTACAACTTTTTTATGATGTTAAGTTGAACAAATCTGCGTACTTTGATTTTTTAAATAATTTTTTTTTTATTTTTTTTATATAACGAATATTTCTTAAATTTAAGTTAAATTCTTTTTCTCAAAAACGGGTATAACGATTTCGATAAATTATATTTTGAACAATTATGTAAAAAGTGTCCAATGTGAGAAATTTTTTCTAAAAAGTGGTTTAAATAAATTGGTATGTGATTAAAATGCACATCATGTGGCGAGAAAATTTCGTGGTCAAAAAACTTGCATGGCAAACATGTGACGGAGTTCAGCGTCTATGTATTTTGTTAACTACTAAGCAAATTTAACACTTTACCATTGCTGGACCCTAGGGAGTATATTTTCAAAATTTCAGATTCCTAGCTTAAATTTAAAGGCCTTAAAAGTTTATACGGACTTACGAACATTGTTAAATAGTCTTTTTGGTCGGTTTTGGTCCTGATCATAAATAAATATACTTTTATTGGTCTACGACGAATATTTAGGCGTGTTTACAAACTATGTGTCAAAATTAATATACCCTTAGGATAGATATAAATAAAATGAAGTTGGTTTTTAGTCTCTCTTTGAATTAAACTAATCCTTTTTTTGTTTTATTTTTTTAATTTAAAATTTCCAAGCAAACTCCTTTGGATATATTCAAATGCGCATGGCTGTTTTCTCCCAACTCGGCAACTATGTCCACGAAAAACTGTCATCAAACCCCATAAGCTATTCTGTTTTATACGAGACGTTGGTAGGTAATTGAATATAAATAAACTTATGTATGATAAATAACCGAAAGCTTATAGCTTACTTGTACTTAAAAATGTCATCGCAAATGAAAATTCGATTTCCGACATCCATCAGCATTCTGCATTCGGCATTCGGCTTACTGCTTACGGCCAATCACAAGTGCATCTTTCATCGCAGTTGCCATTGACATCAACATCCATCCAATCATCCTTATAAATATTTAAAATGCAATCAAAAATTCTTCTCATCCTTGGCATATATGTAATATGTATGTACATGCAAATTCTCTGTGTGTACTGTAGATTTCGTCCTTTTTACTGCACAAGAAGATAGGGAGAGGGAGTGAGTTTCCAACTTAATGACATTTATTTAGCACATTCGTATTCAACATTGCGTATAAAATTCGCAGGAGATGTGGCAATCAAAATTATTCATTCTTTTACTGATGCTCATGAGTCGTGTGTACAGGACTCAGATGGTCCATAGTCAGCAGATGCTGATAAATTCACTTAAACGACCCGAGCCGAAATGAAATTAAATATATTTTTATTGTGACTTCCGTTTCACATGGAGGTGAACCTATTTTTGAACATTTTTCCCATGATTGTTCCAATCGATCAGGGAATAGATACAGTAAGAAGTGGAAAAGGGAACAGGAAATTCATAACGGCAAACGAAGAAGCAGGAAACGAAATATATGTTTTTTGTTTTTTTTTTTTTTTTTGCTGGATATTATGTAACAAGGAAATGCTCATTGTTCAGTCTTCCAGAAGGATGGTCATTTTCGCTGGGGAAAACGTCTCGGAAAGGACATTCATAGTACATAATCTTTGCCCGGTGTCGTGCATGTCCACAGATTTTGTGTGCGGAGCAAGATTTTACTTGACTGCTGCTGCATGTGAAACGCTTAAAAATACTTGTTTACGAGACATCCTGTGGTTAGTTACTATATCGTGCTTTAAAAAGTCAAAGTTGTGGCTTCACGAAAATCAGGGAGAGGTCGACTTCATATTTGGTGTCAATGCGGCTTTGTGAGCAATTTGGCGGTAACCTACATAACGAGTGTTATTAAAATGTGTTCCTTTCCTTAATCGAAATGAGAACAACTGCAATATGCTCAAGTGTGGGTATATTCCAAACTGTTTTACTGGGAATGCGGATATTTTTCACATTGGAACAACCACAACTGGTGTGGAAGTAGTTTACGACGAACACAATATGAATATGCTATAAACGTGAAGGACTGTACTGTATGAACCATAGGGTTTCCAAGGATAACAACATATACGAAGTGTAGAGTGTAATATATTTGAAAGTATTATGCAGAACGAGGATTATAGGGATTTAGTGAATATGAAAAGTTGCTCCTGAAATAAACTCACGTACATTGTTGTAACTCTTGTTAAAACCACTTAACTGCAATTTAATAGGCACTCATTGTTCTGGAGGAAAAAATGATTCTCTCTAGTGGTATCAATTTTTTAACATAGGGGCAAAAGTATATTCTATGCTACTATTTGGTGTGCCTCAGGTTGATACCGTGGTATAGAGTGGGAATAAGGCGCGCAAAAAGATCGATTATGGCTCGGCACGCAATCCTGCATGAACCAGGGGTCGTCCAAATCCATGTCTTTACTTTCAGAAAAAACAAAGTTGGTTCGCCCGCTGTTGACCGAAACGTTGTTCCCGTCCTCATTTTTGAAGAATAATGGTCCAATGATGCCACCACTCCATAATCCGCACGAAACTGCCACTTTTTGTGGATGCATTGGCTTCTCGACAATGACGTACGGGTTTTCCCACCAAAGCGCCGGTTTTGTTTGTTAACGTAGCCACTGAGATGAAAATGCGCCGTTTTCAGAAAAGTTGATTTTTCTTCCAAAATCGTTGTCCAATTGAAGTTGCTCTGACGCCCAAACTGCGAAGCGATAACGAAACGGATGGTCGTTCACCTTCAATTGGAAAACTATGAACAACAATCTACTTACCTATTACGTTTCTTGTGGGCACTTGCAGCAACTCTTAAGGAACTTAATCATAATTTTTCTTGTGGTCTCTTCGAAGAATCTTTCTTTTTATTGCTACCGAATAGCTTTGAAATTAGAAAAATAAATGTCCACGCTGAAAAAAAAACAAAATGACAGGCCGCGCGAGAAATGTCAAATTGGCTTGGTATCAGTGCATATTACATGTAAATGCATGTTCTTTGGTAACCAAAGTGTCATTTTGGTTTAGAACTACTCCAAGTGGGTGGATGGAAATTGACATTAGAGTTGATCATTGACAGCAAAATTGACAGCTGAGAATAGAAAGAGAATGAATCGAACACATCAGTGGAACGATTATGTTCCAAATTGTAGAAACGATTATCAGCTGTTCATGGAAATCGATTTCAATCAGTGAAATAATAAATATAGATTTATTGAAAAGTTTAAATCAGAATTAAGAAATTTTATTTGCAGAAAAATTCTATAAGTGATAAGCCTTATTTAGATACCATTTAATGCCAATATTTTCTGCTTACTCGTCTTCAAATCAGAAAACACAATTTCCAATGATGAATTTCAATAGTAGCTATAACTAGGGATTTATTCAAGCGGAAAGCGACTTATTTCGTTCCGCGGAAATACTATGATACTGCCTTTGTGTCGAGATTTCGAGCGGGAAACGGCTATCATTGTCAAAATAACCTATGATTAAAAAAGTAACCACTAGATAGTTCTCAATATTCTTTTAAGATGGAATGGAAACGAATACGGATAATACGAATACGCCTTTGTCCAATTTGCTGTGAAGATTTTTTTTGCTATTTATCTTGAATCATATAACATATACTAGTATATATCAGTCTTATTTTGTACATTCTGAACTGCTTTAACAAAATCATTTATTAAGTATGATGGAAATGATTTCTTCAGTATGCGTTTCGAGGCATACTGACAACTGAAAATGTATTATCCAAGATAATTTTTTTTATATAACGCGAATTTTATGTAAAATATATGTTTACTTTCGCTGTAAGAAAGGCTTGGGGGCGAACAGTATGATACCGTATCCCTTTATTCCCCTAAGAAAAAAGCGTTAAGAACATGATGGATAGCAGTTTATTTCATTCTATGAAATTTATAAACAAAATCTATTTATTGAAAAACCGCCTTCAAAAAGTAGACGTGGTCAAAACCTTTTTCTGGGCGATAGAGTGGACAAAATATAACTTGTTAAACATTTTGTTTTTAATTTTAAGAAAATTCGGACATTGCTACATAGTCCTAGGTTTTGGTCCTGATCATAAGTATTATATACTTTTAGGGGTCTACGACGAATATTAAGGGGGGGTTCCAATCAATATATCATAATTATAAAAAAGATGTGGCCATAGGAGCTTGCCTGACGAAAAGTTGCCTATTGCAACAGTACCTGTGTGGCCCGCTAGGCGGGATAAAGGGACTTCAATCCTCATTCCGCAGGCTTCAGTTGCGTCTCCCGCATTATGCCAATGCATGTGGAGCTTATGTCATCCTGCCTTGGTTTTCAAAACATTTTTTGGACCTTTTTTAAAATTTTTCATGATGAAATTTCAACCCCAAGCTTAATAAAGTGCACGACTGCGTCATACGAAACTTTATTTTACCGTTACATGAGATGCATTTTGGAATCGCCTCAAAGAGATCGCATAACAAATTTATTTGAACACTTTTAACATAATTGTTCAAAATACAAAATTGAGCCGTTTTCGGGAAAACGAATTTAATTTAAATTTAAAAAAATCGTTATAAGAAAATAATTTAAAAGAAAAATTATTTCAAAAATCGAAGTACGCAGATTTGTTCAAATTACCATCATAAAAAAATAGTAAATTGTTTCGGAATTCTCTTTATTAGTTTTCGAGATTTTGGCGGTTTAATAAATTACCATTAATCGATTTTTTGTCCATGAACTGAGTAAGCAGTATTTTTGGCCCCGAGATGTAACCCCAAAAACCTTATATACAAACTTTGAGGCAAATCCGTTGCACCGTTTCGCCATACAGCGCCCGGGCAGACAGACAGACCGTATACCCTTTTTGGACTTCTCTATAGTCTTAGTGCCATCCCTCATACTCAGTTTGAGTTCGAAATTGAATTGAATAGGTTTGAAGATTTCTGCAAACTTGTAATATTGAGCCACAATAAATAGCATTGGACTAACGACGCACCTTCAATGCACACCTAGATGCACTTAGATTGGAAATTCGTCGTAAACGGTAGTGGAACATAAATCTTTCTTGAATTAATGGTGAATCTCCTATCTATCCATTTCATCCCTATTTTTGTTTTCATTTCGTTATCTTTAAAAAGTTATAGTTGAGTGAAGTTCATAGCAACGTCTCCGGAGTAAATACCAGCGCCAGCCACCAGCAATATGTCCTTTCATTAGATCCACTCTGAAATATTTATACGTACCAATATTGCCATAAAACTAAAAATTATCTTATTAGAGTTATGGCCAAGACGCCATTATTCAAAAGCTCTTGAGATACTGAATATCCGTTATTTTCAGATTTATAGACCAGCTGTAATATCAGACATCCATTTCCATCATATCATAACCCCAAAGCACTAGGCATTAAAAATAGCAAAAGAGAAAAACTCGTATCTTTCACGTAACAACTAAATAACATAAAATGAACACTTAAAGTTCATGAAGCAGCTGCAACCATAACTAAGCACTCTCTATATCCTGTATGTGGCAGTACCTAAGTGAATCTTGCGATGAAAGTTATTCGAATGAAGCATACCTACGTGGTCTACAGTTTTATAGTTTTTTTTTCTCGAAACTATATGAGCTCCAATGCTGCAATAATTCAGATCCAATCGAGGTACGTGCAATGTTTCTTAAAAAAATGTTTATTGAGTTTATCCTCTGATTTGAATCCGTATCTGTGAGCCTTCTAGAAACCTTTTTTCACCAAACTTGGTTACGAGCGATTGATTTATCTGCATGTAATTTCGCGTAAGACACATTCCCATCCCTCATAAACTGTGTGTAGATACTTGAAATGGAGCTAGACTTTATCCTTTATTCGTTCTAAAGTAATAAACATTTCAATAAATTGTCTATGTAATTTAATTTGAAGCACATACCTTCGAAGTTCAAAATATATTATTCATAAGCTCCTGCTACCACGCACCTTAAAGAACCAACCGAAGATACACCCATACACCCTTAAGAGAAAATTTCCCAACGCATATCCGGAAATTACATGAAATTTTCAACGCACCAACGGAAGCAGCCATTCCACACCAATACCATACAGGCCTTTCCCAATTTGCAGACTCAAAAAAAAAAAAAAAAACCATCATCCTTTTTCCCGTCTTGTAAAACTCGTAAAAATTCAGCCCGATTTCGAAGCTCCGCTGCGTGACCAAATAGCTCATCTAGCACATGGAATTTCAAATGCCATCGCACTTTAGTGAATGACACTTTATGTCGCCATTCCACAGACTTGGCAAATATTTTTTTGTTGTTATGCTCGCCCCCAAATCATCATCATCGTGCCACAATAGGGGATGATTGAGGAAATTTTTGAACGAAATCGCTTAAATGCTCGTAAAATAAAACGACGATGTCGTGAATATGTTGGGTAAGGGTGGGTGGTTCACAGTGACCTTGTTCGCTTTGGCCGCTACCATCGTAAGCATCGGCAGCTAAGGAGAAATTCTCTGAAAGCACCACAATGATGGTGAATCATTAGAAGTATTGTCGGCGGAACCCATTCATTATGATGTTAGCAACAACAAGGAAGCTATGGATGGGGTGTACTGCCACTGGGTATGGAATTTGAATGGATTGGCAAAGTTATTAGGAAGGCAAAGCGAGCATAACTCACGAATGCTGGGCAAGTTTATTGAATTTTGCTAAACTATTATTGATGATCATGTAAATATGTCCATCGGCTGAGCTATTAATTTTCGAAAACTTTGAGTTTTGCCAAAAAAAGGAGGACAAATGCGTGAATGTTTTTTGGTAGGAATACTTAAGATTAGATAGTTAATGTTATGTGCACTTAGTCGGATTGGCTTCTTTAAGCTGTGTGAGGGAAGACAACTTTGGGGATCTGCTGATTAAAGAGGTGGGGCTTAGATAAACATATTAGTTAAAAAAAAGTCGGAGAAATGATGAAAACCAATTTATCTACTGAAATAAAATAAATGGCCTTTAGTGATTTATTATCTCCCATTTCGAGTGATAAAACAAATGAAAACTATTAGTCTATTTAGGAATCAAACCAAGACGCTCTGTCGTCATTCTGTTTTTTACAAGGAAAGGCCTTTCATCCTCTGCGAACCCAGGTATACTGCTTCCAATTGTCCAGAACAAGCGATGATGCTATCATCGGCGGCTTTGAAGTCGATAAAAAGATGGGGGACTTGTCTAAAATTTGGTCTTCGGTCGATCTGCCGGCAAAACTTGTACATGCCTATTAGTGTATTGCAGAAGGGTTTGAAAGGTTCACACAATACGTTGGGATATGCCTCGATAGTTCTTGAAAGACATAGGCCTTTCTTGTAAATGGGGTATATAGAGCTTAAGGTTGGTAGAGTCATCGGTGCATGATTTGGTGCATGCGGTTGGGAAGTCAGAAGTATTCGAAACAAGCAAAGGATTAAAGCAAGGAGAGAGTCTGAGCCCACTACAGTTTATGTTATTATGGATGAAATAGCTAAATCGTGTAAGAAGCAAAAAGAAAGTTTGGGAGACTTCAACCCATCTACTCGCAATTCCTATTACATGCGGACGATATTGTTTTCATAACAAATAATCTGGAAAGGCTACGAAACGCGTTAGACAAGTGGTCCAACAATCTAAAAAGAAAATTAATGGAGGTTAATATAACCAAGAACAAGGTAATGTGAGTATCTAACGAGGTTAGGTCGACAGAGCATCTGCATATAACATGCAGCGGCAGAGAATTAGAGAGAGTAGAATCCTATGAATACCTATGAATCAGGGAAAAATAGACCAAGAAATGCTAAGCCGGACCAAGAAAGCAGTCTCAACGTACTATCAGATAAATAACACAATAGTAGTTAAACTAGAGACAGGCACAAAAACAAAACTCAAGCCTTAGGGCAGAAGAAGTCGATTCTACAAGATCCATAAGGTCCATGGATCCATTGGCGCCTGCCTGACGAAAAGCACATACCTCGAGCGGAACAATGAAGTTGCGTGAGCGGTACCTGTATCATCCGCGATGGCTTGGTCTTTGTAACGGAGGTTCGGTCTTCCTTGTCGTCTCGAACCTGAATGCTGGGATTCCAAGACCCTCTTGGCTGGAGCATTATTGTCCATTCGGTCGATGTGGCCGAGCCAATGTAGTCGGTGTGTTTTGACTTTCTGGACTACATCCACATCTTGGTACAGCTCATAGAGTTCACGTTCTTTTCCTCTATTAACCCTCCTCGCACATAGGGCCATAAATTCTTTGAAGATTTTTTCTCTCAGAAGAGTTAAGTATCTGCTCTCCTTTACTGCTTATCGTCCAGCACCATAGAGCAGAGTTGGCAGCAATTCTTCGTTGAGTCTCCACTAAGCAGTCGTTTTTAAAGTTAATGTTAACCCCGGGATAGGTAAACCCCCTAACCACCTCGAAGTTTCTGCTTTCCATAGTTACGTTTTGTCCTAACCGGCGGACACATGTTTTCTTGTTTGTTGGAAGAATGTTTCACAAGTGTAAGCCAATCTTAATCCGCCCATTGACATCTTTGGAGATGTACAATTTTGTACGGGCAGAAATATTTTATGGTCGAAAAAGGTATTTTAGTCCTTAACTAAATTTTAGCGCCACCTTGAGGTTAAAAGGTAAATATTTTTGAACTACCTTTCAAATGGGAAAATGTAAAAGAAATATTTAGACACGTTTTCAATAGGATAGCTGGGTTCTTTTTTAAAAATTGATACCGTACAAATTCGTCCATACATCGTCCTTAAGTTAAAAATATATGTAGATGTCAACTAAGAAAACAGAGAAAATTCAATAGCCTATTGGTGATGGTAAAGAATGAACAAATTAGGCCAAGATAAACTAGATCATTCTTGCGGTTATTATTGGGTAATATGTTTGGTACCGCACTTGTGTTTTCTTGGTTGTATTAGGCTACAGACTACAATGCTGTCTGTGGTTGACTTATGTTAGTGCATATCTGTTCTTGGTAGCTGTTATCAGAAGCATGCCCAAGATTATCCAACCCTTTTTCTGAATTTCTTTCTCTTTGTCGTCTTCAGTTTTAATGCTGGGATGTTATGAAAAAAGTCTCATCTATATATTTTCCAACCGCTTCCGTTTCCGACTAAGTCCGCTTGGGGAGAAAATTAAGTATTAAATCCCTCAAAAGTTGATACGACCGAACGGATAGTGCTAAATAATATTAGGTTTTCATCCTGATCATAAATTTAAATATTTTTACGTATCTACGAGAATATGTATCTTATGATAAATGAAAGAATTGGATTCCATTCCGTTTCGATAGCGAATTGTCCCAATTCAACGTGATATAACTTGATAAATGAAGAATGTAGACATCACTTGGCATAGGATTTTTTGTTTGCCAGAACTGAAACACCCTATACCGTCTATGAAACTAGAAATCTCTTTAACTCCAATGTTACTGGAAGTGCGGGTTTGAAGTGATTTTTAGGATCAACCCGATATCTACCATTAAAAAAAAATATAAATTAAAGAAATATTTTGAAATAAAAAAATGGTTTATGTAATTTAGTTTATGTGTGAATTCTGCTTAAAAGCGAATGAGTGAAAAATAGATTTTACAAGAATTTCTGGTTTCACCAACCATATACGATTTTTAATTATGTGAAGGTTATTTTTAATTTTAAAAAATGTAATTAATATTTTTTTTTTGGTAAAATAGTTCATAAAATTTCTTTTTTTACAGGTAAGGATATCATCTTTTGACGCATTTAATAAGGTAAGCTCGTTATACTTCAATTATTATTTCCCAAATACATATATGCAGATATCTGAAAGTCAAACTTATACACAATTCTTTTAAAAAGTTACATTCTTCTACATAGATACATAATTTTACTACACCTTATCCCAAGGGTATATTAATTTTGACACATAGTTTGTAACACCCCTTAATTTTCGTCGTATATATTTATGATCAGGACCAAATCCTAAGACTTTTTAGCAATGTCCGTCTGTTTGTTCGTCCTCGCCGATTTTCACTAAAATGCTTTTTGCTTCAAAAAATTTTCATAAAAACCGAATAAAAATCCTTAACAAGATACTTAGCCATTATTTTTTCCAATATATCGCCCACTTTTTTGGGGCTTTTTTTTTTAAAAATATTTTTTTTTTTAAATTTATTGAAATCAAGTGCAGTCCATCATCTTCTTACCGCTTTTTTCTTTGGGGCATACAGGGATATGGATAGGGTATCATACTGTTCATCCCAAGCGGACTGTAGCCTTTCCTTATGTTTTTTTATACAAACTAATTTAATCTACATTCGTACAAACTTTCCTAACTTTCAAATCCGACCCTCAATTTGTCGTTAACTCTCGACAAGTAATGAGCAAGAACAGATTGAATCCTTTTCCCCAAAATCATAAACATTCCTTTGAAGGTATTATAGTTGAAGCTTTCCATTTGAATGCCGACAACAATAGTATGTGCTATTAGGCAGCAACCAATGCGATTGTGAAATAATTCCGAAAGGATCTCATTTGAATGTCTTAATACAATTTCCAGCTCCACTGCATACATACAATTGAGTAAATATTCATGCATACCTACAACATGCGATCCAGCAACACTTAAACGAATCAATGAATACACGATGTGAGTATTCGACGATGATAGGTATTGTTCTGTGTCTTAAAGTCTTCCACGTACCTAGAATAAGGTTAATGATGTTGTTGTAAGCTTTCTCAACCTACAATGTATCTCTATCTCACATGTTTCTACTGTATGCAAATTAATGCCATTCTAAAACCAGTCGACAGATGAAGGAATGAATTAAGAGCCTTTATACAATTTTGTTTTCTTTTTTACATAAATGTTTAATGTTAAATTAGCAAGGAAAATTCATATTCATTTATCAGTAGTCGCTCAATTGCAGACAAGGATGCCTTCTCTATAGCAAGTGTGTATAGGTTTGTGTGTGTGGTTTTGTTCTTAATTAAGTAACAATTTTAATTATGAAGAAGTTGTGAAAGGCTTTACGAAGTAATGTATTCTGTCTAAGGGATCTGTGTTATGTGCTCAAAGAGAATGTGTTCTCGGAGACGGCACGAGTATGGGAACGAACAAGTATGAGCATATAATGAAATGGCATGAATCTTACGAGTGACGGAAGATTATACTTGAAAAATTATTTACGACAAAGCAGAGACAAATGCAGTACTCTAGCCGTCGTATGAATAGGAGATTAAAATAGGTACTCGCAGGAGACAGGAGAATGAATGCTGAATAAATTTGTTTTCTTTATAATTAACTAGTTACGCTGGAGAACAGTGCTTAATTAGATTTGCTTGTGAGCACATTTTTCATTTAAAATTAAATCTTCTGTATTTAAATAGAAGAGTTTTTATAATTTATTTTATTTAAACATACTTTCTGTTTATGCTGCCAATTGGTGTCGTGTTCTTTCGCTTGTCTCACCTATTTTGCCGCTAAGTTCCATTCTATTCATTTTGTGCTTGAACATTGATTCTTGAACATAATTACAAAATAACAATCGGCGTAGACTGCAGAGGGGTTGAGACAATGGTAAGGATAGATTTAAGGAAAGTAGAAAGGAAGGGGTGATACTGTTTTGGGGTAAGTGTTACGTATAAATGATCAGCAGTTTGGTTAACTGTAAAGGATATTCGAATCTTTTCGAACGGTCAGGCGGCCATCAAGTGTCTGGATTCTGTCAATATTACCTCTTTAGTAGCTCTAGATAGCCAATCATCTCCAAAGGAGATGGCTGAGCAGTTCAACATTCCCCTGTGCTGGATGCCGGGGCATAGAGACATTCCGGGTAACTTGCAGGACTGACGAACTCGCCAAACTTGGAAATAACAGTTTTCACAAGCAAGCTCTTGATAAAAATGCGATGGAACGAATGTTTGGACTAACTTGGATCTAAAATGCTCTAAGAGTTTAATTACCCTCAATAGATTGCACATTAGTGCTACTACCGGTGTGATGACTGGACACTGTCTGATAGGCAGGCATGCAATAAGGTTTGGCGGTTATTCAAACGACTTTTGTAGACCTTTCATAGGTCTTACTGTGTCGGACCTCTATCCGACTGCCACTTCAACCTTACCTAACTTAACCTAGACAAAAAAAAATAGTCGATAAAGAAGAATGACACTTTTAAAACTTGCGAAAATCGTGAGAGTTTGAACCCGCGTGGCTAAAGATTCTCATAGTTTTACAGCGTGAATGAATCATACGCATGCATCGAAACATTTATGAAATGATACGTTAAATAGTTCGAATGAAAAAAGGTGCATTTATTAGGGTGAAGTAATATTGCGGAACATTTAAAAGTATTGCCGTTTGAAATAGCGCGCTATCCTTATTTCCCGAAAGTTTTAAAAAGATAAAATAAAGGGTCGCTCGTGCGGCTATTTTAGGGATGTTACCGAAACAAAGGCCTGCAGGGTTTTTAAAACAAAACTTCTATGATCACCCTTCCCCTCCCATTGTTTTCAATATTTTTTCTGGAAATCAGAAATGTTTCATATATGTAATTAAAAAACAGTTTTGAGGTTCATTTACATTTGCTGAACTAAAATCAAACATAATGTTGCATACCATACGGTTTAGTGGAGCTTGCTGCATTCTTCTTTAATTTTTAATTCTGTCTTAATCTTCATTGATAAGTGCCATAAGTTGATATATGTTATGAAACGAACTTTCGTTATGAAGTTGCACATCATCTGAATATATGTTCATATGTTCAAAAATACAATTAAAGCGATCGGACGAGATCCGCCAATGTCCGGGCATCACATGGCGAAACTTTTCGACGGATTTGCTTCAAAGTTCGTATATATCGTTTTTTGGGTTACGTCTCGCGGCGTTTCTTATTTTTTAGCTTTCTCTTACCTCGAAATACAATTTTTTTTTAGTAATTCTGATTTTAAGTAAAGGGTGTTTTTTTAAGAGGTTGGTTTTTCGAATAGAGATAAAACTGCCATTTTGAGGTAAAATCTGGCAACTCTAATTTCATTTTTGTTCAGTTTGGTTTGCCATGACAAATAAACAACGCTTGCAAATCGTGCAAATTTATTTCGAAAATAATGGTTCAGTTCGCGAAGTTTACCTCAAGCTCATTTTGGGTTGAATGGCTACGTGAACAAGCAATATTGCCGTATTTGGAGTGAGGAGTATTTACATGAGACCCTTGAAACGCCATTACATTCACAAAAACTGACTGTTTGGTATGCTCTATGGGTTGGTGGAGTCAGTGGACCATACTTCTTCCGAAATGAGGCTGGAGAGTCAGTTACCGTTAATAGAGACCGGTATAGAGCCATGATAAGCGACTATTTTGTTCCCGAATTGGATGGCATGAATGTGGATGAGATGTGGATGAGATGTGGTTCCAACAAGATGGCGCTTCATGCCTCACAGCGCACGTCACAATCGATTTATTGAAGGAAACATTCGATGAGCGCATAATTTCGCGGAATGGACCTGTCAATTGGCCACCAAGATCGTGTGATTTGACACCATTGGATTATTTTCTTTGGGGATATGTGAAGTCGCTCGTCTACGCCAACAAACCAGACACGTTAGGGGACTTGGAAGACAACATTCGTGGCGTTATTGCCGACATACAGCCCCAAATGCTTGAAAAAGTGGTTTAAAATTGGACCTCTAGACTTGTCTTTATTCGGCCACATCGAAATCACATTTAAACATTATTAGAATAAAATTATCCTTCCAATAAAGCCAAATCGATGGACATTATAACGATTTTCATGTGTTTTATTTTAATGCGATGTTTCATACCTCTAATATGAAATATTTTTTTTTCAAATGACGATTTTCTTAAAATTAAATACGTTTTATCAAAAACGGCTCTCACGATCAAATATGATGTTCGAAATTTGAAAAAATCAAATTTTTTAATACCTAAAAAGTAGTTTAAATAAATTTATTATGTGATCAAATGTTACCATTCTTTTTGAGGCAATTTAAAAATGCACATCATGTTGCGAGAAAGTTTCGTATGGCGTTGTAGGGCGCTTTATATTGTTTAATATTTGAATTGAAAAGACCAAGTTTCATTCTACGCAGTCGTTCAATTTTGTTGATTTTTTATTGCGATTAAAATATTTCCAAAAGTCTTAACTCATCATATTATCATTGTTAACCAAAAAAAAAGTACATCCTTAAATATTAACTACTGAGTACACATATTAGAATCTGCTTAAAACTATTCAGAAACCTTTATAGAAAACCGACGTCTATTAGACGTTTTGATTTATATTACTCTTCGAATATGCGGTAATGTAGGGATAAATGTATAAAACACACAATAAAATTATATTTCCCTGCTACTTTAAATATGTTCCGCCTTATCTTCAACTTGTTTATGGCTTCATTCCTCAATGGATAACCATTTAACAAGGTCTTTCAATAGCCAACAAAAAAACAAAACAAGCAAAAAAATGCCCCAACAACCCACTTAATACACAAATTCATTTCTGTTGACGATTAGTTTATCTCCTGCATCACAATAAAGCCCCAAAATAAAATTACTAACCAAAAGATCAAGGATCAAAACTGACCCTAATAATCGTAAAAAGTTATTCCCAACATACAGCCGCACCAAACAAAACCCCCCGAAGATATATGGGTTAATATTATAAATATCCACACGATCATCCTGTATTCGTTTATCTTCTTTATCCCGTATCCAAAGACTTTTTTTTTCGTTTTTATTGTATCCTTTGGGTTACTGCAAACGATTTCAATTGACAATGAAAAATAACACCAGTTTGATAAATTCTCAAATCACAGCATCACCCTCAGTAAAAATCCTTGTTTGGTCTTTTCATTTTTCTTTTTCCTATATATCTAAGCAAATCAGGTCAGTTTTGAATATATGAATATCCTCTCGAGTAGAACGTTGATTAATTGAATTGCTTTTTTATTGTCCGACAAGGAAATACCCATCCTTGAAGGGGGTGGTGCAAAGCATGATTCTTGAATGCATTACTTTTTGACACTATTTTGCACAAGCTCCCGATTAATCCTGTCGAGATGCCGCGTCAGGGATCTTCTAATTAAATTCTGTTTAAATTAACATTTTAATTAGCATGAAAACTTACAACAGTAGGTTAGCTGGTGGGTTGGTTGGTCTGTTCGGTTTCACTTTTGATAACTACTTTTGCCTTACGAAACGCGTGGTGTTGCGTGGCGGTCTTGGCATTCAATACCCTACTTCTTGTTCTACGCTATGTGTGAATAATTCATGACGATAACGATGACGCCGATTAGCATGGCGAGTAATTTAATCGACAAATTTAAAGTGTGTAAGTTGGAGCTAAGATAAAATTATACGCAGCCAGCAGCATCCCCTATAGATAGGATGAGAAGAAGTGGAAACTGTTTGCTCAGCACGACTAGGACTATCTATGTACAAAGATGGCTATGATTTTGTGTCTATTTCTTTGTGTTATTCGTTTTTTTTTCTGAGGGTTAAAGTTCGTGGGCAGAGAGATGTAATGCGATATCTTGCTACTCTCGTTCTGGAGGTAAGAAAAACTGCTTACATTTGAAATTCCATGTAACGAGGGTGAGAAGGTAATTGCTGGCAAAGAAAGAATATTGATGTCGACCTTTTTTTGAAACGACATCAACTTAAAGGGAGAGTATACGGCGGGAAAAAATAGAACAAAAAAACAAGAATTCACTACGCAATCTGAGACAGATATCATCTTTGGAGGATTGCTTTCTACTGTGTTGAAAAATACACTTTTATACTTTCTTACGCAGGGAGAAGATCAACATCTTTAAGATGCATTAAGAATTCTTCATGTAAATCTTGTGTATCTTCAATAATAAACAAGTTGAGCCCGGGAACTATAGATAATAACCAAAACTTTGGTAAACATAATTATATTTGCGTAAATCCCATTTTACCAACTCTAACACTCATGAATAAACAAATCTACGTCTTTACTTTGAATCGTGCATACAGTTATAAAGCAAACACACTTTAGACAAGAGAAGAGACGTCGTAATTGAATAATTAACCGGAATTAATGTCAACAGGATCTACAGCAAATAAAGAGATGTGCGCGAGTGTATTCGTTCAAAAGCTCCCGAAAAAGTCTCGGTAGTTAACCCTTTCACCGATGGCACATGTAGATACATACATTAATTATGATAATGACCACCAACGAGGATACCCGATACCCGATACCCGAGGAAGTAAACACTTTAAGTTTCTGTTCATTAACATTTTACACGTAATTAAAGTATAGTTACCGAAAGTGCATACCTCGGTATAGAGGAACTAACTTTTTAAATTTTGATTTGGAGGAGCAACATTTTTGCATATATTTTGTTAAGTATAAGAGTCACTACGTGATTTGACTTTTAAGTTGTAGTAATTGCAATCGCTTTACACAAGTAGACTTCTTTTCAGACCTGACTTGCCTAATGTGCGGTATAGAACGTTGCCGTGGTGTTAAAGTTAAGGTAGCAGGTTTCCTTCTTTCCGTATAAATTTAACAAGAGTACCAACAGAGAAATATTTTCCGTCTAATACCATAGAAGGGTAGAAATTCAAATGAAAATTTGTTCACCTGTTTCGGCTTCGTCAATACATTGTCGGAGAGTCGATTGGTTTAATTTCATAAAATTGAAGTTTGGAAATCATATCGACTTAGATTTAGTTAGTTTGGCCAGTTTTAGTTATGTGCTTTTCGCGCAATAACATATTAATCTCGAATGCTAACAGCTTTTCATTATATAAATGCCTGTTGATTCGGCAAAACAATGCCCAACATCGACGAATCGACAAGAATGCCACAATCAAAAGCTACAGCTTTGAGGTAGTTAGGGACTTAATATCTCTTTGTATCTCTCGATGTTTCTTTGGGCTGAGAAGGTATTTGTATATGTAGAAAAGACCTCTCCCGAAAAACTAAGAAACTCTATTAGAAACCCTATAATGCCAGTTCTGCTCTATAGTTCCGAAGCATGGTTCCCGATTTCTAAAGCGCTCACGGTTGTACAGCGAATCGATCTGGTCAAAAAACTGCGCGTTGGGCATCTGAGGTGAATGGCACTAATAGTTGGAGGCCTTAACCAACTTGGAGTGTGCAACTAGAGGGAGTTAACTAAAGACCGCTATGTTTGGAGGTGGTTACTAGTTGCTTTCCAAAACTAAGAGGAGTCCTTCTGATACTCTTTTGGCCAAATGGTTGACTTTTTCATAACCGTCAATACCGTCATATCCAAGAGCCCACCGTTATGAAGCGTTGAAGCAGTGCATGAGTGGTTGGAGCATTTTTGAGGCTTTTCCCCATCGCTATTTTTCAGGATTGATCCGTTTATACCAGCTCCCACTCTACTTTAGAACACGCACGTATTACACTTTATGCCGTTTAAGCTGTCTGGTGGATTATTGCTTATCCATGTTTCTTTGCTGGGATCCCTATTTTAACGGAGTATAAAGTTTTTTGGAGGCGGTCTGTGACAGCAAAGATCATATTTATATCCAAAAATGTGTCTTGAGACGCTATACCTTTACTCCTTAGTATTTTTGCGAGTCCACCATTGTCAGGATCGCTGCTTTAAATCCTACCCCGTACCACATTCATATTTTTATTTGCTGTCCTTCCTCTTGCAATAGTCTGACAAACATTTGTAGGTCCCTCCATGCGTGTCAAAAATATATCTTCGCACACGCAGCAGCTGGAGAAGATAGGCTTGAGCTTTATTTTATTTTTTTTAAGTTCAGTGAGTGATCTATGGAGTGATCCTCAATGTACTCTCATACATACGACAGCAGCCCCACAAACCTGGCCTTAGTTATATTGTTAAAGAAATGAGAAGCTATTAAATTTGTTTTTTTTTATATAGAATTACTTCGAGATATATGACTGAACGATTGGGTTTTAAATTGAAACTACATATGAGTTTATATTCCTTCTGTTATGGAAATAAGCTCTGACAGCTCATACTAGTCATACTTTTTCATCGTTATAATAGGACTTCCTTATAGATGTTTTTCATTAGTACCTCTTTACCTCCAATTTAAGTGCAGAAACACGTACTTTTTCTATTAATTGACTAAGAGGCCTAAAGGGCCTTCACCATCACTCCTAGTTCTTCCTTAATATTTTGCATTATAGAAGCAGCCTAGAAACCGACTTCTCATTTCGCGTATGAACTTCAACGTCGGTTTATTTTTTAAGTTCAAGCCTAGTTTCGGCCGGGATCAAAGCCAAGAATGTAATCATATTTGTTTGGATCGCACAAAACCTATCACCGAGTCTTTCTGTCGTGGAATTTTAAAATGTCAGGCTTTGCTGCTCGTTATCCATATATACAGTCATTCAAGCGGAGATCAATGCTTTATAAGTAGCTATGCATTAAGGACAACGGGAGCGGTCAAACTTTGTGCTTAAGGTCTTAACCTCTTAAAATTTAGTCCTTTTACTTAAGAAATCGGTAAAATTCAGCTAGAAGAATAGGTCATATTGAAATCACGAAAAATTGGTTATTTGCGGCAAACTTTCTCACAAGGACTCAGACAAAGTTTTCGCAGGATCTAAGCCTGTGTTTTTCCTTTGGTCATCCACTGCTAGGGTTTCCATTATTGACTGAGGCTGGTTCACCTACAGACACTATATTCGGCTGCATATATACCAAACTATTTAGTTAGACCAAGCTGAAAGTTTCTGAGACGTCAGAAATTGTTTTTGGTTTGTAAGCGAAAAGAGATTACAGGCTTAAGATTATAGGCGCTAAGTGAATAATAAGGACACCACTAAACTAGCTCTAAACTGTAGCTCCAACTCATAATTATCTCAATCAGAATTGCCGGATTGGGATTTAACTCCAAGCCATAACTATGTGTCTAATCTAACCAGCCGCGGTAACAGCTAACTTCCGAAATGCTAATGCATTACGAAAAGTTAATTCGCTGTTACCTGAGCTAATCGCTAATCTTATAGCTTCAATGGCGCTGCCAGAGGGGATTAGCTTAGGTTGTATTTATACTAGATAAAAGGTTTAACCTAGAATATTGAACATAGAATATAAATAGACATGCTTTAAAACAGCTGTAATTCTAGCCTACCTTCCACGAGATAGCGAGCACGAGCGAATTGTGTCTACGGTCCATTCATTGAGGTGACTCAAATAAGTGTAAATACACTATTAAAACTAGTGCTCAACTAGAGTAGCTAGATTAACTAAAGACCACACTAAACATACCAGCGGTGGGGTAAGCCCAAGGTCTCCGCCGGCCTGGAGAGCTATCAAAGTGTGTACGTAAATCAGTTCATAAAACAATTAATAGTCTAATAACCACCTTTACTCAATAACTACTCATAAACAACTAAACTTTTCTTGCCTCAAACTGTTCCCTACGACAATATTTGTATTCGCCTGGTCCAGTTTAACCTCTTAAAAATAGCAAAGTTTATGTGCGAAAAGTTCCAACACCCTGTATGTGTGAGGTGCCTTCACTAAATCGGTTATTTATGACAACGACATCAGCATACAACTTAACTTCGACTACAACGACGACGACAACAACATCGATAAGTATCCGGTATTAAGGAGTAGGTAGGTAGATGGTGTAAGCAAAATTTATTGATTAAATTATTTTCATCATTAATTTTGCTTAAGGGGGAAAATCCTATGAAAATCTTTCAAGACTAAGGCGTCTTATGGATTGGAAAATTGAAATGTAATTTTTATTATTACTTTGGCAACATGTGCTCGGTTTAATTTTGTAAAATTATTTTTCCACCCAGCGTAGTGCTACGACGAAAATGTATTCGCTTTAGCTAGGTATTGGATCGATATAAATATAAATCAGCGGAGCAAAGGAGATTAGTATTTTTAATTATAAGAGGACTGAGTATACCTTCATCTCGGGTTTGACTTGTGATTGTGTTTGTTATCCGCAAGTTTGTAACTTAGGTTTTCTTTTTGTCTTAAGCTTTGCATTCGCTGAAGCACTCAGAATAGAAACTGGTTCATTTTACAGATAGATACTTCCTTTTATTTTAGTAAATTACCTGACTTTTCAGAAAGCCGAAGAGATTACTACCACTTCAGCACCTAAAGCCTTCGCAGAGAAAATGTGCCGCGTTGTCTTCGCCTTCACAAGCATCGCAGACATTTGTCTTACCTAAGTCTAGCACGTTTAGGAGCTTGACAAAAGCATGGTGGCCCGTCAGAATGCCCAGAACCCAAACAAGATTTAGTCTTCCGACCGAATTCAAAGAGCTCTTGAGTTGGTTCACTAACTTAAAGATGTTTAAAGGACTAATCAAGGCCTTAATACTCCGACCCCTACACCTGTTGGTACTTCACAATATAATGCATGACGATTAAAAAAGCATAAAGCTCCACTTGGAAGACCTGGGGCTTAATAACGAGGAGAAAAGCCCAAGGTGGTTATATTCGTAAAAATGCAATTACAGCTGGCTCATATCCTGGCCAAAACGATTCTTGAACTAGGGGAAACTTTAACATATGACAAAAGCCTTGCTTCTCCAACCATTGTTTGTAAAGATATATTATTTAAAGGCAAATAGAAGGGACCGACAGTTTAATGCCGATGCTGAACCGAAATTTATTTTTCAGAAGCTTCTTATGGCAGTTCTTACTCCTGGATGTTCGTCAGACTTTTATAAGAGGTAGGGCATAGAATAAACAATTTCAGGTCTTACGGATCATATTTAAACCTCAATTAATATTAAATGCGACGTCCTGAATTAAACCGTAAGCTTAAGCTTATCAACTGAATTGAAGTTTCAAACAATGCATTGCTAAATCTCTGCCGGCAGGTAATCTCCCGGAGATACTTTGATATCAATCATTCTTTATCTTATTTTGAAATTGTCCTTTAACATGACATTCTCAAATTGGGATTGATTTGCAGTGGAATATTAACTAATAGGAAACATTTCTTAAGCCATAACCCAGCGCTGAATGGCAACCATGATATATAATCAGAAAGAATTAACACAAATTAATGAGATTTTGGGTAATTGCTTTCTTTCTCGATTGTGATTATGTGTTTGTTAAGGTAAAATATTTCGGTGTAGTTCGTGAATGTATGATTAAGCCATTCCACAGAATTAAGTGGATGACTATCCTATGAATACTTAGTAAATTTTTCATCTTCTTAGCATGGCAGTAGAATTCGAAGTCCCATGACCAGGACTGGCCATGCTGTTTTACGGAAGAACAAAATCATTCAAATATTCGCCATACAAACTTGTACGTACAATTGCCAGTATTAAAAAACCTATCACAAAATATCTGAATTTGCCGCCATTCTTGCGTTAAGCAACAAATTTGATAGCTGACAGCTTAGGGTTAAGAAAAAATGTTGAACACTGTTGAAAGATATATTAAATTGGTTTAACTTCGTCAAACTGTGAAGAGAGTAATTGCAAACATTCAGGAAAACTGTATCAACATCAATTTGTGATTGACACTTATATGGCTAATGAGGAATTAGAGCATGAGAGTGTTGCTGAAACTCCAGAGACATGAATTTGGCGTTGTGGACCAGAAGTGGAAATTTTAAGAAGGCCTCTACAGCCTATAGCTACTCACAAAAGATCTGCATTGATAAGGCTTGCAAAGCTCAATTAACACCAGAATTGTAGCCTATCGACCATGCACAGCGAAAAGAGTTCGTTGTATGAATTATTGAGTATCAACGAGTTCATGCTGATATTTTGAAGGATGAATCTTCGCCAATCGTCAAATTTAGGGAATTTTGGGGTTTAGAGAACCAAAATGTGATTGTCAAAAAATAAAACGAATCGAAGAAGGCACATCTCCGGATTAATCCCTATTCGGTTGTTTGAGGTCACCGATCTATGACAGCTTTTCATCGAAAATCATCATGACCGACGAGGCCCATCCCTATGGATATGTGAATAAGCTCAACTATATCTTCTGGGGCACTGAATATTTGCATAAAACCCACGAAGAGCCATAACACCCTCTCAAAGTTACTGGATGGTGTGCTGTTTACGCTGGAAATATAATCGGGACTTATTTTATATTTAAGCCATCAAAGAGGATATCCGTCGAGAATGCGATTACCTATAGCTGGAAGTTCTGGCAAGATTGAATAAAAATGTCATAAATCTGCCCCGAATGCTCTTTAATTATGGCGGCGGCAACTAAGCTGATATTATTTTCTTGATTTAATGGTAAGACATAAAAAAAAAGTAATCCAACAGCAAAGAACCAACGTTTGGAGCTACTCAAAGCTGCATCAACGAAACTCAGCCACGTCAACAAAAGAGTGCGCATGTTTCAGCAACGCTTGTATTTACTTCCAGGCAGAAAAATGTTGTTTATTTCTCCTTGTTAATGTGACGTCCACTGTTGTTTCCCTTTGGCGGTTGGACTCATAGCTCGCAGGTGACATTAACCTTTGCACCACCAATTGAGTATATCCGCTCTTTGATATTTGTCGTACTTTCACAGAGCTGGGGCTTAAGGTGTTTCAAGGCAAATTGACTGTCAGTAGTAAATCAATAATTATGATCTTTTTGCTAGGGAAAGCATTCCCGATGATTTGACCATCAGCCCCATATGCACCATCTAAAAGAAAGGTGATCCAATGTCTTGCAAGAACTATCAAGGCATATCTCTGCTAAATATTGCATTTAAGATCCTATCAATCGTACTGTACAAACGTTTCAACGCCTTCATTAACACACTAATCGACACTTACCAGTTTGGCTTCCAGCGCGGCAGATATCGACCATAGACCAAATTTTCGCACTTAGGCAAAACCTTGAAAAAACCAACGAATTTCAAGTCGAGACACAGCACCTCTTCGTCGACTTTAAAGCCGAATATTATAGTACTCATAGTGGGATATTGATCAAAACTCCCAAGTTGTCGCACAAAGTATAAGCTCTATGGAACTTTTATTCTGCCAGTTCTGTTGAACGATAAGCAAGAGAATAAGACTTATTTGGTCCTGTGTGCGAGGAGGCCGAACGGAGAAGAAGATAGAACCGCGAACTCTATGAGCTGTACCAAGATGTAGATGTAGTCCAAGAAGCCAAAACTCGTCGACTACATTGACTCACCCACATCGAGCGAGTGAACAATAATGCTCCAGCTAAGGGGATCTTGAAATCCCAACCCCAAGTTCGAGACGACAAGCAAGACCGAACCTTCGTTTTAAAGGCTAAGGCTATGGCATCCTGTGGATGGCTTCACGTTAATGACTTTTTCATATGTGACATTTTTGATTACCAATGAACTCAAGACATTTGTCCGTGTCCAGTAATAAACACGGTTATATTCTTTAATAAAACCAAAACGAAAAGCCTCAGGACTCGACATAATTAATAAATAACTCCCGTGTCCTCCTTTACTCCTGTCCTTTGCCACAAAAGTTATAGACTTCACCAAATTAATGGACATAAAGTTCTAAAATTATTCACCGATAACTATAGTAAGCCTCCGATCATCACTAAGGAATTCCAGGAAATTTCAGTGAAAATTTAAAATTACCTAAGCAACACTCAGCTACCCATTCCATCCCACTTGAACGAGAGGAGTGTCAAACTTCTCTCCAAGTCACTGACTGCTGAAATTTCAAATTCAACATGTCAACTGATGTCACACCATCCAACTGCCTCTTGTAGCAATCTTGTAGCAACAGAACTTCCTTAACTGATGAATAATCGATTTTCTTTAGTATTTAATGTTGTTAGCTGCTTGTCGGCCTTCGCTTACTTTTCATCTTCCACCTTTCACCATAGCATCAAACATCCTGTCACAGACTTCACTGAGACAAAGTTCTTGCATAAATTACCCAAACTATGGTCTGCGTTGAACTTATTATTGATAAAGGCTACGCTGCGCTGCTAAGTTATCAGAATGTTATTATTATTTATTCAGCGACTTTCCCAATTTGCTCCTCGCCACAGTTTATCGTCATGATGATGCTGGGTACACATTATTGTGCCGAAAATGAATCCCTTACTCCTGGTAGTCTGTCCCTTCAACAGTGACCGCATTTAATTTGTTCGCAACATTGTATGATGCTTTGGTTGAACTGTTAATATCCACAGGGATTCTAGTAACGCACGCACCACAGGAAGCACCACATGGTTTTGATGGAATTTATAGACTCATAGAGCTTTTTATGGTTTATAGTCGGCTAATTTTAGCTGCATTCAGTTCACGGGAATCACGGGGATACATTGTCATGTCATCATTAGCAGTCTGCACATGAGATGCAATTTTTAAACAGTTTCCTCGTCTGCGTAGAGCACATTTGGCGGCCCGTCACCATCTGTGTGAGGGGGATGATTGTTTTAATGAAATCTGATTTTATGAAGTACGGTAGGTATTGTAGAAGTTAAATCGATCTCATCCTTTGGGTTATGTGTGTAGGGAGGGTGTGGTAGGGGAACTATAATGGGAATGACATTAATGAATAACATTATCAGACTGTCTTTAGACTAAATAGGTTAAGTAAATAATAAAACAGGCAGCCTAATTGTCCTACACCTATATCTACCTAATTACCTTATTTTTCCATTTAATATTGAACAACATGTGATGTAATTAATCTTTGTTGCAAAAAATGACGAAAATGTGCTCTCTAAAGTTGACGTCGGAAGTCAATTTTACACACCGAGCCTTTCTTGACATAAGGGGCGCTTTCGACAATTATGCATATGACTCCAAATCAAATGCATTGTTCGAAAATGTGTCTCACCTGTAAATGGCTGCCCGCAGGGAGGAGTAGTCTTAGTATTCATTACCATTAAATATGTCTAAATCATCATTATTAGGATCATGTAAAACACCCTAAAGACTAGCTCCTTTTACAAAAAGAAGAAGTACTGAATAAGTTCATTAATACTTAGAGGTGAATGAGAGGGTTGCAGGACTGACTAGACATAGCTCTTCTCTTCTCCACGGAAAAAAGTGTATCCACTGCTGGGCTTCGTAAAAAGAAATATTTTCGTACACTTTAGCTTGAAGGCGCAAACTAAGTGGTCAAAGGTCAAATCTAGGAAGATGTGGCCTACTTACGACAAATGCAAAACACTGAATCTCATACCGAGAACACGTGCGGAACTCGAAACTGTTCGCCATATCTACCGGCCTCTGTACTATAGGCACGCATGCTGCCAAGGCATTCTCCATAACACCCACTGCCGTAGCTGTGGGGACAGTGGGGTAAACTGTGTTCCATCTTAAATGTGGTTGCTCGGCTTTAGCTAAAACAAGACAACTCATACTAGGTAAACTATTCCTTCACTATCTCTCATTGTCTTCCTCAATAAGTAATTTCTAGTCCTTACTCATTTTTCTATTCTCTCTATGATTTGCAGTTCCCAAACAGCGCAGTGTGTGTTTCAGACTCCGCAGTTGGAAATCGGTCACTCTACCTGCCTACCTACCTAATCGTAGATAAAAGCCTCAACTAAATAGAACTCTCATTTGAACAATCAAATAACTAAAGCAACCAAATCTTTATGGTCTTCAAAGGTAACTAATTTAAAAGGGTACAACGTCTCGCATGCCTGATTAATTCAAAACTATCAATAACTGTGCATTTACTTCGATTTAAAATGATTTTGAGTGTTGGATATCTTTATTCATGGGAAAGATTATATCCTTCAAGTATTTGCCGATAGTGTGGATACACATTTCTGTGCCCGTTTTATGGTCTTTAATCATGAAGAGTTGCTATTATCTAAGGCTTTTGGCAAAAGCCCGCGACGTATTTCGTATTTTTGAAACTACATGTTCACCAAGCCCCGCTCATCCAATTCCGGCAGTCGGTTATCACGGCCCTGTGCCTGTAGTGTTCGCCAGTAACAGTGACTTTCAGTGGATTTTCAACCGCTTAAGTGGAAATTAGCCTTGTCGCCCGGGATGATTTTCTACACAAAATCGTCCTTTTCGTTGTTGAGTATAAAGATGGCTTGGCAGCAATTCACACGCGACTGACGGTTTGTATATTGCAGCTGTCTAGTTCACAAATGTTAAAAATGATTGATGCACGACGCCATTTGCAAAAATCATAACATCTTTCGATAGGGTGATCAGGTTAAAGTGATTATGCGTTATGATTCGACAAAGGCTTCTCTATGCATATCCCAAGTAGAAAAGCACCAAACTCTGTTGGGTTCTTCGTTATGGTATATATTGATGGTAACGAACATTTACATCAGTAGGTAACTAAGTGTAAGGTAAAAGTGGACTCTTGTTTAAGCAGAAATTTATTTAATTTTAAAAATGTTACATATTTTTAGTTTGCAAAAATTTATTAAGTGGCTAAACTTATATAAGTATAAAATAATGGTACTAGGCTGTGACTTCCTGGGATTCTTATGGTGCGATCAGGATCACGATTATCAGAACGTGTCACCGAGATGACATACTGACGTCAGAGAAATTGTGTAATTCGGTTGTCATCAGCAAGTCGTCCGCTAGATCATACCCGATCATACAGTGTCATCAGAGTGTAGTTTTTTTCAAATGAAATTTGAACGAAGCAATCATCTGATGTCATCCGATGTTAGATGACACTGTAGAAAATTGACCGATATTATCCGTGGGACCTTGTCATCCGGTTGACACGTTCGCCGTATGACTGGCGATCACACGCGTGAGCACTTACGTCTATGGCATTGTGACATCAGGGTTAACATCCGGATGAGTTTTAAAGTGCAGCGAAAGGTAAAGGAAGAGGTGTAGCGGAGGAGGGGTTGAGTAGCTATTTATACACCTTATTTATGGAGGAGGCAGAGAAGCAGTAAACAGGTACCATCTCTGGAAATACTTTACTGAATTGAAAAACTGTTAAAACGTTGTCATGGTGGCAGCATCCAGATCAGCTTACGATAGGGCTGAGAGTTGGGAATAGGATGTATAGGGTAAACACCTTTTTCCCGATCGACTTGATTTTAAAAATTCTTTCAACGTTGTTGAATCGGTATAAGTTACCTCAGGGAAGAGGGGGTCTCTTTTCTACTATTTAGAGCCCACCGTATTAGAACAGGTTTCTTAAGGATATTACTTTATACGAGCGGAGCCGCTATTAAAGTCTATTATTATTATAAATTTGTATACACACTGTTATTCCAGATAAATTATTTAAATTGCAAATTCCATTAACGTCCCCATTTGCAAACATCAAAGGCCAAACATCGATTTATGTTTGCTTGAAAACCCTTATTAACAACGAGACATTCGCTCTGATTAATGTATAAATTAAGCGTAGACATGGCAAAATATTCATTACACAATATATATTTAAATATCCCTTTTACTAAATTCCAATTGCCTTACTTAGGACTTTCATTGTCCTAAGCAGATTATTTCTTACTGTTTTACTCTTTGTAAGTTTTTCATTTAAATAAATTCTATAAATGGCCGCTGTTACTTTTCACATCAAAAATAAATAAAAACATACAAAGATTGGCCCAACTCTCCATAGAAGTAGCAGCAATAGCAGACAATCAGAAAAGTTTAAAAACAATGCAAAGTTCAACCCTTTAGGGGAATTTGTTGTCAGAACAAAGATATAAAAATTCAAAGATTAGATTTATCCCCGACGAACCTTCTTAAATGAAATTTTAAATTTCAACCAATTTATTCTCATATTAGAAACTTTAGTTTAACGAAATTGATATAGCAGAGAAAAACAGATACTTATTTAGTATATTCCAGTCTCTTTGTGGTTAGTTAAAGCAGCAAAATAAACAAAAACCTCTTGCGTATACTTTCTAATTGGAATGAAATCGCAGGTGAATTTATTAAAATGCAAAAACAAAACTCAACCAATGGCAAAACTAAGAATTGCATTTGCTATACAAAACACCAGAAGGACACAACAAACTTGAAGGTAAATTTAAATAACTTTCATGCTCTTCGACTGGGAGAAACCATAGACTGGTACTTATTCAAAAGAAGACCGAAGAAAAAAATTGCTTGTTAAAAATACCCTGCAGGGGGCGAAAGAAGAAGTTTACAGATACTACGGTTTCCACTTGCAGTTCCTATATCAAAAAAAAAAAAAACAATCTTCTTTCCGAACTCTTCGTCATTTTTAAAGCTATTTCCACTTTGTCTCAAAATATTCAGAAAATGTAAATGGACTTTTCCCGGTCGCATTCTTAAGGATAGAATATCTTTCACCAAATTTGATTCATAATTGTGTACCTTATGCGACTGAAAATAGGCGGGGGATTGGAAATAATTGGGAAAATAAAATCCGACACACATCTGATGTTGCGTGTCTATTAAATTTTCACGAGGACATTGATTAATTGAATTTTCATAAGCGAAATTAACCTCAGCAGTTTGCATGAGACATTGAGACAAATAGGAGTGAAATTATGCCGAGTTGAAATATTAAATCTGCTACAGCTTTATAGTCAAAATAGTCCCAGGTACCGTTGTCGACATTCGGCGTCCATTCAAGGGAGAAAAGACCCCAAATATTTGTGTGCCAACAGCTCCGGGATGTAGATGCAAGCAATTACTGCTACATCATATCCTTTTGTTTTTTCCGGCGCTCTATATTATAATGTTTAAAGTTAAAGTTGAAGTAGCTCCAGGCAACAGACACCATGTTCTCTGCTTACTTTTTATGAACGCCCTGGGTGAGCTTGTGAGCAAAAATGGGGTGTACATGGGTATCTACTTTGTTTCCTTTTGAAGATTTTAAAACAATCTTAAAGGCTGTGAACATCTACAGCAAGTATTTAAGGAAAACTTTAAGGGTTTGCTTTTAGCACGGCTCATGGCGTCGCCAGGGGAACAATGGTCGAGAGAGTGGTTGACGTCATTAAGTGTATGGACGGGACCAATTAGAATCGTAATAGGACCCAGATAGACAAGTCGAGGCCAAGTGTTATTCAAAACATAGAGAATACGACGATAGAATGTGTTGTGACTTGTTATGGCAAATGAATGGAGATTCTCTTTCAGGCGGTTTTTGCAGTTAATTGAGGTCTCGTCAGTGGCTTAAGTGTTATTAGGGATATGATTTGGTAGAATTACTCGAGGAAACAGAATGGATCTTATGTATATTTAATGAGATTGGGCAAGTGAATGTGGGGATGATTAGATACTTGAACTGTGCCGGGTGCGACGATTTGTATAAATGCTACGCCAAGTCATTAGTAAGGGAAGAACGTAAAGGGGAGAGTATTAAGAAGTCTTACTTTAAGTGAAAAGAAATTTCTGTCTTCGTTGTTTCTGTATTAAAAATAATTTATGGCGAATACCTACCAACCCTCCTCCATCCATCAAAAATTCATTAATTAATTTATTCAGCGTTCAAAAATGAAACAAGACCTTACTTTCGTCGGTTGTCAACAGAAATCAACATCTAAAATTTCGCAGATTTTCAGAAATTCCTTTGTGGATTTTATGAGAAATTGTTGTGAAGTTGGAAATTATATTTTAAAGCCTTCTTTTTTGTTGTGTCTCGCAAGTCTTATTAAAGTCATTTAGAAGTTAAGTGTATTATTAAAAATGTATTTACTTGTTATTAAAATGTGGGACAGTTCAGAACTAACCAGAACTTCTGTGAGTTTTCCCTTATTCCCTATAGAGTGCCACCCTATATAAATAATTGTTAAATTGTTTTCCCTCACTTGGCAACGCACTTGAACCATTATTGGCCTATTTCTTTACAGCAGCGATCTAGTATAAAGCTCCTCCTTACTGTCTAAACATTTGGAGCAACGGAGACTTCTAATGTCAGTCTTGGTAAGACTATCGAGAGATGAAGCAGGTGTCTTTACGTACAAAGGCAGGTGGGAATAAAACTGCTGCAAAAGTTATTTGAAAATGTGTCAAGCTTCGCTATGAATAGTATTCGTAAATAACACGTTTTGCAGTGCTAACGTACAGTGTTAATAGATAGATCGCGTCCTTAGAGCGTTTTAGATACAGTTTTGTCCACATATGTTTCGTCGCTACACATGTAAGTGCAGACTCTCCTTTTTCAAATTGTAGAAATATGGTGGTTCCTAATTTAACGAGTTCATCAGGCTTACAATTTCCAGAAATGTCCGTATGCTATAGCAGCCAACCAATGTCACAAATAAACTGCAACGCTATCTCCTCAAGAGACGAACGGCAGTTTAGGGCTAAGATGGAGTTCATAGAGACTGATTCCAAAGATGTGTTGCAGCTTCACTGTCTGAAAAGGTGGAGGAAATTAGGTATTTTTCCCTTTAGCCAAAATAAAAGTTCTTTCATAACCATTGTTTCCGCCTGATACACGCCGTAATGGTCAGAAAGACGGAAGATGAAAATTAGGTTTAGTCCGTCAGAGAAAATACTACTCTACACCCCATCATTAGTTTATGATCCTTCGGTATAAGAATGCATTGAGGCTAAATAAAAGCAGACCCATCATCATCTCTGAATGGTTTAGTCTATTTTTCTTGAAAAAGACCATCGTGGCCTTAATGCGAAAAGTCGTATTGCCCGCCTGTATATTTTAAGGGGTTTCTGATGATACAGAATATCCAGTGCTGCGTAGGAAGTCGAGCGTAGTGCTCCGCCAATACGTAAACAAACTTCTTTGAACTTAGCACGATTAATTGTTTTTTTTTTTTGCAACAAAAAAGGGTTAATGTAGCTTTTATAACTCTTACCTGGATATTAGACTACACTTCACTTTTTATCTTGGTATACATATGTAACTGGCGTCAATATGTGAAAGGTCAGTATAGAAGAAACCGAGAAGAAAAGTGCGTATGGATTAGATGTGATTTGTGGCAATGCCCTGATGCTAAATGCGTTTGAAATTATAAGTCACTAAGGTATTCTAGAGAACTAGAATTACCAGATTATTTTATCCAATACCGAACAATTCTGAAGAATTGAAGTTATTCAAACCACTTGAAAGTAAATGATGGAACTGTGTTATTTGAGATTTCCAAGTCGAAACGATACGAAAGAAACGAAGAATTTATGCATTTTTTTGGCTCTAGGAAATAAAGCCCCAAAATAAAAATGAAATAATTCATTACGAAATAATGAAATAAAATCCGAAAATAAAAATCAAAAATAATGGCCCAAAAGTTGAAGGCCCAAAACTTAATGTCATAAAGTTATTAGTAACGGCCGGCGGCCCTTATTTCGCAGTAGTCATTGAACCGAGAGATATCTTGTGACAGTATTACATAGAAGTGAACTCAAATAAAAAAGTATTCAAATACAAAAATGAAATATAACCCAAAAGAACAAAATAAGTTCCCAAAAAAATTAAAAAATGTTTGGGACCTTATTTCATTTTTATCTTGGGGCTTTATTTCTTGGGGACTTATTTCCTAGAGCCATTTTTTTATGCTAAGACAAATATTTGTCAATATACAGTTTTTGATATTTTTGAATTTTTCTTTCGATTTCAAATTTAGTATAAATCTGCTCCGAAATATTGCGGTTTCTTAAAATTTTACTTTTCGTCATCTTAGGTTCTGGAGCCAACAAATATCTTGTCAGTCAAGAGGTTGAATTTTAAGTTCTACCAATGTTTCATGACTGTAAATAGTATAAATGTATAAATTTTTGTGAAATTTCGTAATAAATACTTAAAGCTCCTAGATTTACAAAAATGTAAAAAATTATGCTGTACGCACATTTCACCATCAAATCGTGATGAAATCGCAGGAAACTGCTAGGTAGGTACATTGATTGATGCTCTTGTGACAGAAGTCACGGCTCACTTCGTAAGTTGGTTCGATTTTTACCTTTTGGGTACAAAAACATTTTAAAGTATACAAGAAGAAACCGCTGTTAGTGGCTCAAAGTGTCGCCCTATAAGTAACATCCTGATTTGTACAAAAAGCTTAGAAGGTATTTTAGCTCGACTTTGCTTACATCTTTAGCTCTTTATAGAAGTAGCTGCCGAGGGTCATACACCTTATACTAATTAGGCACCGATATTCGCTTAACGGACGATGATCAGATTTCTTGATATTTTGAAGCTCGGACACGTAGCTTAGCTCGGTCTAAACAAGGACTTTATAGGGAATTCCACAAATCTTATGCTCTGCACTCGTAATTCCTCTCTTAGCTGTTCTTACGAAGATGATTTCGAATGTAAGTATTAAATGCTTTGTCGTTTCCATTATCCATGCTGAAACAACACTTTTGATTATTTGTTGATGTTGTTGGGTGATCGCTTATGCAAAGATATGCCAACATGAAATTACCATGAAACCGGCCACCAAATGGTACAGACCGTCACTGTTATAAGAGACCAGGTGTTCTCTTGCTCTGTTTAGCAAGATTAATACGTACGTGAGATGCAATTGCTGAGGTTGTCTTTACCTAGACAATTCCTGGTATCTCAGTGCCCTATTGCAGTCCACAGTTTCTTCAAAATCTTCAGTTGCAATGAAATGCAATGGCAAAGTCCACAAATATTCGTTTCTTTATACAGTTTTCGAAGCTCAACTTACATGCGTGGTACGCGCACCGCTAATTTGAGAACCGTTGCGGTAACTAACAATACCAACTCCTTTAGCCAAAAAAGTTTGCCATAAAAAAGCTAGTACTTGCTATAAGCACTTTTCTTTTTATAACAAAGAGAAAACCCTTATGGAAGTAAACTTATTCGAGCTTATAAAGCTAGTCCTTAGTTGAAAAAAGCTTCAAAACTAAGAGAATTTCCAGGAAAAACTCACCACACCACCCACAAAATGTCTCTTCTCCCAATTTTGCTTATCACAGCCAAATCTTATCAGTTTTACATTACATTGTTATGAGAAGGGCCTGCTCAGATCCAGATTTAACGCTCACTCTTTCGTTGAGTGCACTTCAAAATTCACCGCGTTTATTTTTAGAAAATCTCATCAATGCTATTCGAATACACACGCATAATATATTTATCCAGACAACGAGACTGATGATAAGGGTAGGTGGGTTTTTATGTAAATATAGGTGTAAGGTGTCTCTAATTGGAATTAACTTTGATGTAGCCCAAAGGGCTAAGGACGGAATTCCTACGAAAGTGCGTCTGATGGAATTTTTTGCTTTAATGTCTGGATGATTTATTTATAGGAAGGACTTTACATACATATATTCTGTTGAGTTATGTTACTGTTTATGTTTTTTTGTTTTTTTTTTTGGAGGGATAAAAGCTTTCCCCACACTTCAGAGAAAAAGAGAGTGATTGCTACACTGAAAGAGAAACAAGAAAGAAAAAAAAAGAAAAAAAGGGAAAATTCTTAGTTTCCGAGGAAAGTTTTTGTTTTCATACGTTGTCCTTCCTATTCGACTGTTTCCTTTTTTACATGCTTTCGACATCAGTCAAGCCAGCAGACACCCGAAACCTCCCTCTGCATGTGATTGAGTTAAGTCCCAGCGAGATAATTGTGTGTATGTGTGCGTTCACAGAACACACTGCCAGACTCTCGGTTGGTTCTCATGCTTTAGTTCCTTTACCAGGATCAAAGACTTTAGGTCGGTGTATGGTGTCAGTCTGCTGGGTTGTTTACGCTACAACACGCCGCCGGGAGACACATTTTTCGCTGCACTGCTTTGTGTGAGCCAATCAAACGAGTCTTAAATTTAAATAAAAAATACAAAACGGGTCCTTCCGGGATTTAAGACGTTCAAGCTCCTTCGGGTTTTTCTTTTCTTTTTTATTCTGAGTGAGAGTTTTCAGGTTAAAATGAAATGCAATTGTTCAAATAAATAAATAATTAAATAAAGAAGTGAAGAAATCAGAGTAAGCAAGTGTGATTCAAGTGAAGTGTCCCTTTTGCTGTCTCATGCTAAGTGAAGCCTGTTCCCCTGTTAGAAAAAAGAAGGAAATTGTGCAAAATTGTTCTTTACAGTCGTTGGTCTTCCGCGTTGAAGTCATCCCTTTATTCGTGTGCATGATCTGTATCGTCAAACCCCATGAATCCTCTTGGAAATTTTCGATTAAGCTTCAATAGTGTTGATGGTGACCTGTTGCAAAGGGTTTAAGGATGGAGAAAAAAAAATAAACGAATTGGATACGGAACAACAAATTGAAATATGTATAAGGAAAGGGTTCTCTTTTTTTTTTTTTGTGAAATCCTCAAGGGGAAGGTTGACAGCAGAAAAAAATCTTCACCTAATCGCTTATTCCATCACTTTCCTTAAGATTACGTTTTTCCCATTTAAGGGATCTTAAAAAATGTATTTTGCTGACGAACTATATCAACCTTTTTCAATTAAGAAAATATCCTTATTTTTGTTTTTTTTTCCCATTTCGTCTCCTCTCTAGAGATTCTCCAGCGAAGCAGTACGGGTGCAGGGTAATGTCAGTACATACTCGTTTAAGGATACCACATGAAAATTCACTTGTGTACAGGAAATGAATTGCTTGCGTTGAAGACGATATGAAGGTTAATCCTGTGATTGATATACCGGACTAAGAGATGAACGGTGGTGGGAATGTTGGGCAGATATATATTTTTATGACTAAAAAATGAATGGACTACTTTGTCATGTCGGTTTTATCACCAATCCTACATTTTAGTTTACGATTGTGAGGATTTCTTTTTTTTTTCCTTCTCATCATCTCAGTGAAATGCAGCCATTTGGATTATTCTTTTAGCAACTTTGTTGTTGGAAGGAGAATGGGAAGCGTTACGAACAAACAAAACGAGAATTTTACTTAAAGTTTATGATACGGTTTTCGTTATGTCTCAGTTAATGCTCGTGAGTTGTTAATGGGTTGTGTAACGCTGCAAATAGGAGGAAAATGTTGAAATGGTTTTACGACTAATTGCATAGGTACTCAGGTTAATTGCGTTTTTAAAGCTTTAAAATGTGTGTCAGTCAGTAGTGCGAGGGTAATTTTTGTTATTTTTTTTAATTTGAATTTGAGATACAAAAATCGATTTGTAAATAGAGGGATAGGTACCTATCTGTGATAAATATATTCTAATTTATTAGAGTGCCCTTGCGAAAGTCGTGGAACTATTTCAGTTAAAAAAAACTTTGATTAATCGTTTAGCTTTTTTCACAAAAAGCCGGAAGTGATTTATTCCTGTGGACGATTACTGAGAAATAAATGCAAATATTTTTAAATGTGAATAGTTAGCAAAAATCGACATAAGCTGATTTTTTTTAACTTGGTTTTACATACTTTTACATGTTCACCATGAACGGCCCTTACAGGGAAATAAATACAGATAAAAAAATAATTAAGGCGCCGTCAAAGAGAGCGCGTTTTTAACGCGGCGTTCAGCTTATTTAACGCGGCGTTGAGATTATTTTGACGCCGCGTTGGAGTATTATACCACATGGGTATAGACATGGGTGCTTTCCCACACATTCTATAAGTTTTCCATTTCTGGAAGCAATTCAAAATTCAATGACGGAGATATAATTCAAAAAATCAATTTTTTGTAATGCGGCGTAAAAAAAAATAATTTGTAATTTATCACTACGCCGCGTTTTGACGACACGTTAAACTTGACGCGGCTTTGAAAACGCGCTCTATGTGACATAGTGTATGTGTTGCTATATATTACAATATATGGCGTCGAAACGCGGCGTTAAAACGCATTCTGTTTGACGGGACCTTTAAGCAAGCTTTATTTTAGCCTTGAATGGAAGGGTGATGGTTTATTACAATTCTGTGACGATTTAATATGTTAAAGAGCGGTTTCTCATAACAGGAGTCCCCCACACAGGTCAGCTAACTAACTGCCCCCAACGACTGATTTTAAACTCATCCGAAATGAAGAAATTGCCTTCTTTATCATCGTGCATAAAACTCGGGATGTTGCTTCAACTGATAAAAAAATTGCAAATACTTATTTGGTGCTTTTAAGTACGACGACTCCTGATTACCCTGTTGCTAGTTCTTTGTTCATTTCCATTAAAATTTGATTATATCAGTAACAACTATAAATGGTGCTCTTAATTAGACTCTAAATTGTAACATAAGACAGATGACAAATAGCGGATGACAGATGACAGCACTTACGTGGCAGCTGACAGGTGATGCATAAGATATGACAGCTGATAGATAAAGAACATACAATAAAATTCACTTATGATTTCTACATTATTAAATCGTTCGTCGTTATCGGCGGGAGCCCGGTAGTTATTAAATTTTGAGACTGTTTTGATGTTAGATTTTAGAGTTGACATATTGGTTTAATCTATGTAACAATATTAAGTGAAATATATTTGTGCGCAATGACCACTAATCCTTGAAGTTTATAATTGACAAACGCTCAGAATCATATGCGTAATTTACACTTCAGAATCAGTGTTGTCGTTTTTCAATTTCAAAAAAGAAAAAGGAGCCATCGAAAAAGTATCAATTATTTCGGATCTTCTTTGTTCGTTGTGTTGATGGATTGTGAGGACGGCGGTGGTGTTATTTCTGTCTGGGCAAATTACTTCTTTTTTTTATTAAATTACATATGATCAGAGCACTGTTCGGAATAGAAATACAGAAATTCCTAGACTTACGTCACCATCTGTAATAACGTAAATTAAAAGGCAATTGAAAATGTATACAGAAATGTTTTTATTTCTTTTATTTTTCTAATATTTGTTAAAACAAATTTAAGTTAGATACAGTGTACTATTCTTGCCTACACTTTCTCAATGCGGAAACCAATCATAACCGGACAAAGTTCAAAGATCGGCCAAATAAGTTCGTTTTTCAAAAGAAACAATCACTAATAATATAAAACAAAATTGAAATTCTTTGACAGGATCTACACAGCGAACGGCTTAAAGGATTCTGGCAAATTTTTTTATATTCAAAAAATTTTAGTTTTGTGTTTGAAAGACCAATTAATTCAATGTGAACTTCTCCTGCGCCTAATTTAATGAAATTGATTTCATTGCTAAGAGCTTTGAAATGCTTATATTTTAAGTTTAATTGTATATTTCTACATGCTCTAAAAGTTTAGCCATTTTAGAAACATCTTTGCAATCGATCTCAGTGATATTTACTTTTAATAATTTTCTTTATACTTAAAATATTTAAAATATAATATAAAAGCAAAAGCAAAAGCTAATCATTTCTTTTATTTTTTCTATTTACCTGTTTGAGTCGAATCTCGATCTCGAATGGGTTTGTGCGTCTGCTCAAGCATTAAGTTATGTCTGTCTATCCTCTCTACCAAAAGTTATAGGGACATGAGTGCGTGTGTCGTGCGCACAGATCAGATGAATATGAGGTCTAATGTTATATAGTTAAACTCGGATGACTCTGAATCTGAACATGAATTGCTCTCACTTTGAATATGCGCCTGTTGCATCTACCTTACTTTATTTGCAAAAGTTAGTTCCTCATGAATAGGGAAAATTAAGCGTGAAATATTTTACGTGTACGAGGGGTCAGTTTAGTGCCGGGGGATTTGGAATGGTACTGGATGTTGAGTTTCTATTTCTATTCATTTGGCAATTGTATGTATTTCATCGAAGTATAGTAAATTTTTAACAAACAGAGAAGCGATATAATTCTTAAACTTTAAACGCTTACAGTTTCCTGTTAAAATTTGTTTAGTGGGTGTGGAACTTCAGAATGTGTGCTAGGCTAGTTAGTATTCTTTAGGCGGACTCTCTACTTACCTGACGGGAACCTTTAGGATAGGAACGATAATGATAATCTGACAGCATTGAGAGCCTGAATGAAGCTGAAACTCACGAAATTGTTTAGGATGATGATACAAACTTTGAATGTGTAATAAAAAATAAGTTATAAATAAAGAGGCGACGTAAATTGTCATCAGGTTTCCATAAGCGGACACATTCGGTACCGTCGAGTCCAGTATATGAGAGAGTTCAAACTGGATTTTGCAATGTGGATGTGGTAATATGTCACATGTCACTACGAAATGCTGTTAGGCCCAAATATATGCTTTCAAGAACATTTTCTCTGCACTCTGAACAGTAAGAATTTTCTAAAAAATCGTACTTTACTTAATGGGGCTCCGACCCATGAAAAGTCCCTGCCTGAGACACGGCAGGCTTCCATCCTTTGATATCCCGGGTGCTCTGATTCCAGTTGTCCAGACCAAGCGCTCTGGCATCCGCGATGTTTTGGTCTTTAAAAAAATCGCTTACAAAAATAAAACAGTGCAATGTAGCAAAGTTCCATAGCAAAATGGGGATTTAACATTTTGCGTCAAAGAGATTGCAATGGACCTTTGTTTATTGGGCATAATAACCAATAAAATTAAAATTTGTATATTCATATCGTAATACCACAGAAAAGTTTCTATATATGGAGACTAAGACGGGGTAAAAATATAAATAAAATCGGTTGATGTGATTCGGTTCCGCATGTGCTCTAAGTTTTCCAAAGTTTAGAAAAAATTCAAATTTTTCTGGGAAGAGCGAACAAAGTAAACATTTAATATGGGGAATTAGTGCAGATTGGCAGAAAAACCGATAGGGCGTCGTCGGAGGGAGAATTTGTAAGATTTAAAAGCTGTTGCGCGACCGGAAGACATTGACTAATTTTAACCATTATTTTTGTCAATCATTATCAGTTCGAGTAAGAGTTGACGAGAGCTATTAAATTTAAATATTGACAAGTATAGTATGTAATATTCGTAAGAATACATATTTTTCCGAATTTCGCAATAATTGAGAGCGACCAGAAGATATGAACCGATTTTATTCATATATTTTTTATCCACGACTTATTATACATTTTAATTTTGAAATTATTAAAGTGAAATTTTGTCCGACTTAAAGTCACACTGATGTTTACACCACTAGAATGAGATCGAATAAGGGTTGCAACTTCCCGAGCAGCTACATTTGAGAGCCATCCATATCCGACCACCAGCTCTTAAGAATTTTTTTTTTTTGGAAAATCAATGGTCCATTCCGCTTCCAAGCAGAATTCTTTTTTTGATGTATTGCTTTAAGAAACTATATGTTTTACGTCTCTGTTTAATGTTGGGTATTGAACCTGTGCTCTCGAGTTACAAGGAGATGCACTAACCACTTCGTCGTCACCAACCATGTTCATTATATGAACTTTCTCAAAGTTAGATATGTAAACAAATATAACGAACGACATTTGTGCAAAATAATCATTTCTAAATGCTGCTATAATACCGTCTTCACAGTTGACTAGAGCTATTAAATTTAAATATTGACAAGTATAGTATGTAATATTCGTAAGAATACATATTTTTCTGAATTTCGCCATAATTGAGAGCGACCGGAAGATATGAACCGATTTTATTCATATAAATTTTTATCTACGACTTAATATACAAATTTTAAATTTTAAATTATTAAAGTGAAATTTTGATCGATTTAAAGTCACACTGTTGTTTATACCACTAGAATTAAATCGAATAAGGTTTGCAACTTCGCGAGCAGCTACATTTGAGAGCCATCCATATCCGACCACCAGCTCTTAAGAATTTTTTTTTTTAGAAGTTAATGGTCCATTCCGCTTCCAAGCAGAAGTCTTTTTTTGATGTATTGCTTTAAGAAACTATATGTTTTACGTCTCTGTTTAATGTTGGGTATTGAACCTGTGCTCTCGAGTAACAAGGAGATGCACTAACCACTTCGTCGTCACCAACCATGTTCATTATATGAACTTTCTCAAAGTTAGATATGTAAACAAATATAACGAACGACATTTTTGCAAAATAATCATTTCTAAATGCTGCTATAATACCGTCTTCACAGTTGACTAGAGCTATTAAATTTAAATATTGACAAGTATAGTATGTAATATTCGTAAGAATACATATTTTTCTGAATTTCGCCATAATTGAGAGCGACCGGAAGATATGAACCGATTTTATTCATATAATTTTTTATCTACGACTTAATATACAAATTTTAAATTTTAAATTATTAAAGTGAAATTTTGATCGATTTAAAGTCACACTGTTGTTTATACCACTAGAATTAAATCGAATAAGGTTTGCAACTTCGCGAGCAGCTACATTTGAGAGCCATCCATATCCGACCACCAGCTCTTAAGAATTTTTTTTTTTAGAAGTTAATGGTCCATTCCGCTTCCAAGCAGAAGTCTTTTTTTGATGTATTGGTTTAAGAAACTATATGTTTTACGTCTCTGTTTAATGTTGGGTATTGAACCTGTGCTCTCGAGTTACAAGGAGATGCACTAACCACTTCGCCGTCACCAACCATGTTCATTATATGAACTTTCTCAAAGTTGGATATGTAAACAAATATAACGAACGACATTTGTGCAAAATAGTCATTTCTAAATGCTGCTATAATACCGTCTTCACACATAAAAATGTCTATTAAAAAAATCGATCAAAATGTCTGTATTTTGTTGCTGCTTGAAAAACTTTTGTCATAAAAAGAACATAACATTTTCCTGCGTTAAAAACATGTGCTCTTTGTTATACAAAACACTCATTTCTTACGTACATTTTATGCTTACAGAGGCACTTAAAATTTCAACCAATTACATAATGTGAGGGACTCCTTGTCTATGAATTACCTAAACACATTGATGTATTTTATGGTGGAACCATATCCAACAATGTGTTATTTTACATGTGCTAATTTGCCAAAGGATTTAAACAATTTTTGCAGACGAACTTCCTTATCCTTTACCAAGTGCAAAGGATACAATAATGATCGCTCTATTAGCGCTCATAATGTAAAGTCGAACATTTTTGATTTACTCAACACATGCCTAGTAGTTCGGAAATCAATAGCGCCCAGTCAACTAGTGGGTGCAGTGGCTTAGTGGTTAAGAGCCTTGGACCACTACGCAAGAGGCCATTGGTTCAAATTCCGACCTGAAAGTTTTTATTCACAGAGTGGTTGGAGAAGCAAGGCTTTGGGTCCTGTATGAGCCGTTTACACCTAATATTTTTTTTTTTTAGCGCGCAGTCAATTACTCCAGCAGCTTTGGCATTCGTTTACAAAAACCAAATCTGTCCATTCACTATCCCTCTTACATCAAACTAACTTCAAGTTTTTACTTCCAGGCACCGTTAGGAACAATTCAATTGGAACTAGTTAAATAAATCATTTCTTCCATAACCCAATTCAATTTGACTACACAAATTGTTTCAAAATTCTACATAAATGAATATGAGTATGCATGAACAACCCAAACTTTTCAGAAAGCCAAGATGGCGCTTCATAGATAACCACATCCGCCACTAGGGCTTGTAGCCTGGTTAGGACAGAGAAAGAATATTTACAGAAGAAAGATTCTTTTTTGGGCTATCTGCATCCAATAGTGGCATCGTATAATGGGTGGGACCTTGTCACCAATGGCAGCCCTTACTGGGGTTGCCCGCAGATTTGGAGCAAGTTAGTATGACTTAAAACCCAAACAAGATTAAGAATCTGGTCGGGTTCAAAGAAATTGTTTTTTATAATTAACGCGCACTAAAGGAATTTTTGGCACACTTATTATGATTGAACATAGTGCGGGCATAATGGAAATTTATGGATTTTAGGAAAGAGGGAGATGCCGATGCACATTGGTTTTGAATATCTGTAAACTGTTATGTGCAACGAACGAACGAAACTTTATATTTCACTGTGTGTCCGAATATCGGCTTAAGGGTGAACTGATGAGCATTCCTGGAATAGCGGGTATTGCGGTTGAATAATTCAAAGCTGGAATGCAACTGGCTATTTCGTTTGAGCAATTGTTGTGGAAATACCGATAAAATAATGAGTTCAAATATTAACTCAGAAGTGGTTCACGAATTTAGCAAGGCCTAAAGTCCAACTAGAGTGTCACTATAGACACTTACATCGAACGCTCCACTGGTTCTTCACAATATAATGTATAGCCATTAAGGAAGCATAGATCTTAGCTGGAAACACATTTCACAAAAGCACTAGCACCTGAACAATGCCAGGTTTTGGAACCTCTCGTAAAAATACGATCACAGATCCTAGCCGAACTTGAACTGATGTTCTCAGAACTTTCATCTTTCAAAGAAAGATGTTAAGAAGCTTCAGTGATGAAAAGGTTAGATGTCCGGCACTCACCACGTCAGCCCCGAAAATCCGCCACCTCATTCGCGCAGAGGCCGGACAACCGCAGAAAAAGTATTCTGCTATGTCATCCCCCTCACCGGAAGGAACAGGAAGATGGTGGTGTCGCTTAAGCCCAGCACCTTCGTTTAAATGTTTAGCAAAAGCTTTGTGACCCGAAAGGACGCCTACAAGCACCCTGCAGTCGATTCTCCAAGTGATAGAGGAAACGATGCAGACCTTTAGCAAATGTCCGGGCGCAATAGTTTGGTCTGTCTGACATGACTATAAATGCAGGCCTAGTAAGCTCATCGGCGATATCATTTCCCTGGATGCTAGTATCACCTGGGACTCACTGTGCTCAGGCTACTTCCGACCAAATTGAGGGATAGCTTGAGTTCGGGCACTAACTTGGACGAGGTGAGAGAGTTGAGCAGCGCCTTTAATGCGGCAAATGCAAATGTAAATGCTTTTAGCCTTCCACCAGTTGTTTACAATCTAGCGCATAACCATTAGGATGGCGAAAACCTCCGTTTGGAAAACAGATGCGTATTTACCTAGAGGTAGTGACATCTTATTAATATTATCGCAATCCGTACAGACTTTAGCACCACTCTGTGAAAATACGATGGAATTCGTTCCCTGGTTTAGAGTCAGACCGGAGTCGTTATCTGAGGATAGTTGACGTGGTAGTTTTGTCGCAGAAGGATTTCTGGTGTCATTGCATCAGACGGCATATCCAGAAAACAGAGATTAAAGGATTATTCTCCACCTTTTCTTTCAAAATTTCGTGATACCAAATGCCACCTCTATTTAAGCGAGAGATTGTTTTAAGAGTAGACCCCATGATATATATATCAAGGGGGAAGGTTCATCGAATCATCTAGAGCAGAGCCGGCGTGCTGCCGATAGTGGCCGTTCTTTTTGAGCTTGGCAAAAGAAGCAGTAACACGTTTCCGCAATTGCCTGTTCCACCAAACAACAGATGCATATGAGAGGAGTGATCTACTCATGTCCATATGCATCCGAAAGAGCCTTTATGGATCAATTGTCTTGTCAAAAGCGCCTCTACACTGCCAGAAAGTGGACAGTTTTCGATTTAACATGCTTGGACCGTAGACGTTTTTTTTTTATCGAGGATTACTCCCAGATACTTGACTTCATCGGAGATCGGAAGGGTGACACCCTTAAACACGAGTTGGGACAGACCAGTGACCTTCCTCCTTCATGTAAAGCGAACTTGATGCGTGATATTAAGAGGATTCACTGAAAGCTTATTTCTGGTGCATCAAACATCGATCAAATCTAGGGATTTTTGCGCCTGAGAGCAGACAGCCCCTGAGATTGTACAAACATAATGAACGGCTACATCATCCGCATAAGCTTGAGGAAGACTTAGAGCCATAAGCAGAGAGTCTATCGCCATACACCATAAAATGAGAGAAAGAACAGCACCTTCCGGGCAGCCCCTATTTACCTCTGTAATGACGCACTTGCCAACAATGTTTTGAGGCACAGTTTCGAAGAATTTTGCGCGCTGATAGGCATGTTGCACCTCAGAGCGAATATGTAATGGAGAACAACTTTGCAAACCTTTCATCAAGCAGGAATACAAACTTATGGGCCTTAAGGTTTTGGTTAGAGCATAGTCAGACTTACCAATTTTTGGTATGAAAACAACTCGCGCATGGTTTGCCAGGGCGAAGGTATATAGGCCAAGCTCGCATTGAAAATTCGTTTTAGGGTTGACAAAACCTAACTTGAATCTTGTTTTAGCATAACTGGGTAAATTCCATCCGGACCAGGCGACTTGAAATTCTTAAAAGATGCAATAGAATATTTGATAGAGTCATCAGTCACCATTCCATATGCAAAATACCAGCTGCGCCGCGTGACGTTAGTCTGTGACCGCTATCTTCTTATATTTTTTATCTATTATTCATTGGTGGTTTCAAAACGAATGGCTATATTTTCAACTTTCTTGTATACATTAGTATACTAAAGAGAAAGTTATTGCGATCGTATTGACATTTCGAACTCAAACTGAGTATGAGAGATGATATTACGACTATAGAGAAGTCCAAAAAAGTGGGTCCCCCAAAGCCGTCCGTCGGTCTGTCTGTCTGTCCGGGCACCGTATGGCAAAACGGTTCGACGGATTTGCTTCAAAGTTCGTATATATGGTTCTTGGGGTTACATCACGGGGCATCTTTTTAGTGTTTTCCTTATCTTTTGAAATAACGGTACCTGCCATACAAATTTTTTTGTGAAAATTACTTATCGCTATTTTTCTCAAAAGTGGTGCAGTCTTTTTTTGTACTAATGATGTTTAGGACGGGGTCAAAAATTCTGCATACCCAGTTTTTAGAAAAAAAAATTTTTTAAATAATTTTTTCGTATAACGATTTTGTTAAATTTAAATTAACTTTATTTTATCTATTATTCATTGGTTACGATTTTAAAATGAATGGCGATATTTTTTCAAGTTGAAGTTGATGCACGATTGAATTAGTGTATCAAATAAAACAATTGCATACACATTTCGTGGAAGTATTTTTGCATTTCTCCCTACAAGGGAGGGATCGTAAAATTGTAAACCCCTACGCAAAACAACAACAAATGGCCCTATTGACCATTGAATTACTTATTCAGGAAGCATCAGATGCAGCGTGCCCAGAATTGCAGATGATAAAAGACTGCAGTATCCCATAAATGGATACTCTTCATTAACTCAATTTATAATCAACTTAAAATATCTAGAAATAAGCTCCCATGTAAGCCCAATGTGCATATTAAGCATGTTTATTTGTGCAAGTAATATATTAATTTTAAAGTACCTACTTTACGTTTACACATAATTACAGCAACATATTCTCTTAATTCATTTCTCTGTCGTTCATTCGTTTTTTTTCCACAAGAGTGCGATGAGTAAGTACGATGGGAATTAAATTAGAGCATGATCTTACATAATGGTTGGAGCAATTGTGCTGTAATCTTCTAGGGGATTACAGCAGACTGAAATTGAATCGAAGTGTCCGGGAGTGAGTGTGGGGCATAGGAGTTTTATAATTTGCATTTGAGATTTCTATACGATGGAGCGGCAGGTGTATGAGTGGGTGAGGTTGCGGGTGCGTGTTTGGGTGTGTCTGCTGGGGAGGTGATTGGATTTCATCAGAGTGTGTGCTCAGCAACAGGTGTCTAATGGAAAATGAGATTTTCCATGAAAATATGTAAGAGCTGATAAGACAAATTAAGCCCAACAATGAAAGGATTCGTGTGCTTTTGTTATGTAGATTGCGACTGTTGGTAGAGTGTGACGACGTGTTGAAGGATATTTTTCTTTGCGAAAGACTGACAGTCTGACAATATTTAGTGTTTTAGTGATAAGCTGTTCCCTGGTGTAATTTTATGTACTGCAGTCGAATGAATACGAATTTTGCAATCAAAGTCTCTTTATTTCGTATTTTTGCAATTTATCATGCAAGGACAAATAATATTTATAAAATCGTTAAATCACTGCGGCACTAAATCTTATTCCCAAAAGTAAGACTCGTTGAAATGATAAATGTGTACATCTTTCCAGTTGAATCCCGTTTAATGGTTGAAAGCATATTATAAACATTTACAGTTTCGACCAGACACATTACGAAACCAACTTTTCGAGGACATTGCCAATTTATCATTCTTACGGATAGCACAACAATCCCTTGTAGCCCATGTTGTTGAAATACAAAGCAAATAGCCCCGAAGAAAAAAGATATATGGTGCTGAATTAGTGGTACTATAAAGACCGCATATGGCGAGAGTTTTTTTTTATACCAAAGAAAATAAAAAAAAAACTTGTTCAGTTTATATTTGTGAAGCTTTCCAGACAGAAGTTGATACACAATCCTTATGCCAATTTGCAGAAACTATTCGAGTGAATGGCTTTTATTGTCACAAGAACGAAATTGTACCTTACACGGAATTCGTTAATTTAAAAATACTTACGAAGGTTGACCACTGATGGCTTTAATGAGTTTTTGGTATGCTAAAGTAGTATAGTTCTAGTTTCATGGTATCAACTTCACAGAAAGTTAAAAAAAGGCACATAAAAGACTCAAATCTAGATTGGCAATCAGTATGTTGCGGACTTGGGGTGAAGCACAGCATTTGCAAAAGTCATTATGTATTTTAAAATGCTACCCTTAAAGTTTTCTTCAAACTAATGACATCCCTTGTTGGACTTTTGGCTGTATAGTATGTATTACTTTGTGTATCGAAATGTACTTGTATTTAGCCATATACAATAAAGAGGTAGTCAATTTCCGTGAAAATTATTGCATAGTTTCTTATACATAATTTGGGATCGATTCGTAAAGGAATCTTCTTACTTAAATTGAAGAAAAACTTTCACTCATAAACTGAATCTTGTCCCCGCCAACTCCAACAATAACAACGGACTCCAACAAAACACTTGTTTCTTGTCGCTTTACCACATGCAGATCGGAAAAACATAAAATCAACAACAACAGAGAGCCTGCAAAGGCAAATAAAGATGTCATATTTATTTTAGTAATTGATAAATTACTTGCCATAAACTTATAGTATTAACATAAAAAAATACTTTAAGCACTTCCTTCGTACCATACCTTTCCAACGACTTAACATTTATTTATATCCATTAAGTTTGAGCCGGTTTAAAGGGGTCAAGTACCTATCCCTTCACATATTAACCCATTTTATCCCCATGACAAGTTTAGTTGCCACGTTAGTTAAATGACATATTTTCAACCGCTGACAGAAATCAAATGTTTTTTTTTTACTTTTTTCTAAATATTTTTACATCTACGATATTGCAACTTTACAAGGGTTCTGATTTACATAAATTCAACACTTGTATGTATTTCGTTTTTACTAATTACATTTAGCAGGCAAATTACAATATACATAGGCAGATATCAAGTGCAATTTTTTTTGTTCGTAAAGAATGCAAGTTAAGAAGCTATTCTTTTAAAAAACCGTTTTCATTTTGTCATCCAAAAATTAAGGAAAAGGTGTGAACGTTGGACGTTAGGACTTCTCGTCCTGTTTGCCAGGCCCCCAACTTTTATTTGACAATCTATTTCTACGGCCGTCGCCTTACTAGAGGAACTAGGTAGAGACGGTACCGGAACATTGTTGGAAAATATAGCAATATGAATTTTCAAGACAAAACTAGTTTTTCAAAGAAACAAAGATTATATCAAATTTATACGTCTTAGCAGTAAGATAGTAAGATGGCTCGACAATGAAGTAAATAATGTTCTCACATATACGATCAATTCTTGTCATAAAATATATAAAAACAAAATGTTGGTTGTGGCCTTACTTCTGATGGGCTATCTAATGGATATATCATGTGTTCAAAGCTGATAAGGGGAACAACATTTCTTTGTTTTAATGTAGACAACAATGTGCTCTATATATTTTGCAAAGCTTCACTGTACCGAAGTGGAGAATCGGACCTTGCACGTCCATAGCACCGAACTTAATTTTAAACTTCATCAAAGCAGACAAAAGGACCATGTTGTTACAAGGTATGAGTCCAAAAATAAGCGCTGTAATTAATGTTCGAAACGGACTACCTTTCTCTGCAAAAAATGCAATATAACTTTTCATATTTTAAAAAACATCATTGTTTTAACTAAATGCTAGCCATTACTAATTTTTTCTTTATTACTTTTTATATATTCTAAAATATGGACGCTAAGTTGCCACCTTCCCACGGACACGCCCCTTTACTTTTCTTTAAGTTTGGTGCAAAAACCTAAAGAAAACATTATTTAGTCGCTGTTTGACTTACATTTTTCCTTACGATAATTCTGGGATCTAATGGGTTAATAAATATAAACTCTAACAATATAAATATGTACAAATGCAAAATTTACAAAGCTCAAGGTATTCAAATAGAAACATTTTTTGGTTTGACTTGTGACCTCGATTATTCAAAAATTGATAAAGTTTTAGCTTAAATATTTGTTTTATATATAAAAAAGGCTTGAAAATGTTTCCCAAGCTATGTTTATTAATTCACTCCATTAAGTCCGGGAAAAAATAGTTTAGCTTGAAATTTATACAAAGACTAGTATTGAAATTTTGTGTTTCATAAAAGATGGCCTTCCCATCGTGCAAGATGCCGAGCAGTCCCCTTTTGTAACAGTTTTAGAGAGGCTATTCTCTATGCGAGATTAAAGGATTTAGACTCGCTCCCCGCAGGCTATAGGACGTACTGAAGTAGCTTTTAATATACGCGCCCGGTAGGCAAAAAAAAATCATCATCATCATCTGAAAGATATGGTGACAAAAAGGGATTCTATGGTTGGGATATGGTGTAGTCAATGTTTCTTGGAAGAGTACTGAATTGGTTTAGAAGAGGAGAGTGGCTAGTAAACAATTAAGCTGGCTTGTGTTTTTCTCCAGAATAAGACCAATATTATCGAATTCATCGTTATTCATGCTTCTGCCGTTAAAATAAGGAATTGTATATTTCCTACAAAACAGTACTAGCTGGTTCAGTTTTTTGGGTGCTTACACCCAACTGCCCAATTCGTTAGCCTTGTACTGGCTTTGAAAATTGCAATACCAATACCAAGTTCTAGAGAAGTGCTTATTGGACACTTCTTCCACTTTACCTTTACTGGCAGCTATTCTTGCAAATAACAATGGAAGTTTTGAATTGAAAAAAAAGATGAAATACTTATTTATGCGTTTTAAATCTTTTGGACTTGAATGAGACCATATGCTGGCTTAATGTTTAAAGACAACCTGTCTACCTGTACTGTACTGTACTGTACTGTACTGTACTGTACTACCTGTCTGGTCCTAGCTTGATTTTCTTTTTTAGTTCATAGTTAGAGAGGGGGACCATGGGCTACATCTCCCATCTCCATCTCACGCGAGAGAAGCTGCTATCAAAGTCCAGTGCAGTAATATATTAAGTAAAATATTTCTTTGCCTTTAATTCAACATGTCAAACAAAACAATGGCTCCAAACATAGTACTGTCCAGGAACTAATTCCGCAGCTCTGAAAACGATTATCGTCTGGGCGATAATAATCAACGATATCGTCATCAATTTGCTTCAAGTAACTACATCTCTATCGTGCCATCTACTGTTATTAAAGTAGCCTTCACTATTAAAATAGAGATGGCACTGCTACGACCACTTTGCAAAGCAGCTGATATTTTTCGACAATTCCGTATATCGTATGCGTAGTATAAGAGCCGTATTTTATACAGATTATCATCATAATGTGTAACTAATTGTATTGATTGATAACTGTAGAATCGTATTGCAATCTAATTACTCTCTGACCTCGTGACACAAAAGTCGCATCCGAAAAGGTTTAGCTTAAAATAAATCTTTCTTTTTATTAAGTCACGAATCAAACCATATATCTCTGGATTTTATCTAGATTACTCGCTTTACAAAAATGTTCACGACTCTTCTCTAGAATTTTCTGTTCCAGGATTTATATCTCTTAACATACCGAGTGTGCAATTTCGGGGAATGAAAAAGAAAAAAACGAATCACGCCTCTAAGATTAAATGGCATCGCTCTTTAAAATTTAAATATCTAAAAAAGCCAATTCGAAAGGGTTAGAATACCATTATTGTTCACACTTCCATTCAATAAAAGTAACAATGAACTTTTTTATTTACTGCTTATCAATAGTTTCTAGAAGGTCACTAGGTCACCTTTAATATCCGCTTTTACTTAAAAATAAAAAAAAAATCATCAATTTAATTTCATACCCCATTACTCACATGACCCTGTTCCAACCCAGCGATTTGCGACAGCCTTATCCCAATAGAATTAGACCAAATTTATTGCGAATTCATTCGGCAATCCTAAATCTGTATCAGCTTCTATAGTTAAAAATAAACAAAACCGAAATAAATATAACGAAAGAGCAAACAGGAGAAAAAAAAGAAGAAAATCTTAAAAATACCCCCGGACCCTGAGGAAGCAGCAACCCGACCAACCGACAACGCAAAATAAATCAAAACTCGATCAATATTTACATCCCATAAGGCAGATTAAAAAAGAAGACACAAACACACACACACACACTTATAATAGGAATGCTGCTGGCAAAGAAGGATATTCGAAATACTACTCTTTTTGTCATTCATTGGATCTCTTCGCCTGGAATCGACACATTATCTTTTATTTCGAATCTGTAGCTCACAAAAGCCAAATATAAGTAAATATTCATAAATCCAGAAGAAAGCGGATAATGGAATTCAGCCAATAAAACGCAATCGGGAACATAAACTACAGGTCCTTCCGAGTGAGCGTCATAAAATTTGCTACTTTGTGCAAAGCTGTCCATCTGAAAGAAAGCGCTCCTTGCAGTTGTGTCGGATGTCCTATCGCTGGTAGTTTTACGATCCTATTGCTACACAAAGACGATTATATGTACGATTTTGTATTCATCGGTGTACTACTACTGCAAGGATGGCGGGCAATATGAACAAACTGTGGTTGGGTTGATGTTTGCATCCAGTGATAAGCTGACAGACTTATAGAGTCAAAGATATTGCCAAAGTGTAATCCTTCGCGCAAAGTGCAGTCCTCACAATTACATGGAGCAACAGGTGCAATTTAATTTTGAAAAATTTTTTTTTTTATTTGTGCACGCAAATAAATCACACAGGATGGGGTGGAAGAAACAACGCGTTTCCCTATTCATTAACCCAGATTTCCTTGAGCGACAGTCCTCACGTTCAGCTCTGTGTCTGTAATTATCTAACAAAGAAAGAGGGAAAGAGAGAGAGAACAACTAACATGGGATGCACTTCTCGGATGTATTTTTTTTCTTTAATGGAAACATCCTTTTTCTGTGGCAAATCCTACACCATCACCTCTGACACTTGGCCAACTTAGATTGCACTCACCTCAGTCAGTGATGTGACACAGTAGATATACATCACATACCTACACAACGACAATTCAAGGCAAGAGGTCAGAAGAAGCTTACGGGGGCATTTGTGTGCAGTGTCGTCCTTAAAGCCTAGCAAGGCTAAAATTATCGGCAAAACACTTTACCTTGATTATGGCTGTGTATAGCGATCTCAAAAGCGGACATATTGTTGGCGTATTTTATGACCGGACGAGATGGTTGGAGGATATTTCTTATTTTTGTTTCGTGTGCGATGGAAGATAGCATAGCATGTCTGCGGCTGTTTTATAAAAGGATGGAAGGATGGATATAATGTAATTAAGAGCGTAATTGAGAGCTTATTTCATTTGATTTTGAAACTTGGAGGAGTAGAAAAACCATAGAAAGCGGACGACATCGTCGTTGTGAATATCTGAATATAGCAATATCTAAAATGGGACATTTGTTAAAGAGCTTAGAATTTATGTTTAGTGTGTTTGCCTACGGTCCATAGGTTTAAGCGAGAAGTGTTGCGTGTTAGTGAGGGTAGAAATCGAAATTGAAGCATTCATAGCTTTGGCGATGTATTAATATTTTTATGTAGTGTGACGAACTAATCCACTCCGAAAGGGTGTGTGCTTGAAATGGTATTTTATTTTTATGGTGAAAGGGTTGTAAAACTAAATTGCTTTTAGGAATTTAAATTTTTTCTATTATTGTTTGACTGCTCGATTAAGTTAGAAGGAATCCATATTCCACTTATCTGTATTGGATACAACGCAACTTATACCAAATTGAGAGGTGTATAATACGCATTTTGTTTTAAAGTTAAGTATGTCTTTTGCATTTTTGTGTTGCCTTTAAAATGCCGCCATCACAACACTTATCTCGACTTAATGTGCCGTTATACAGTTCCCAGCGAATGAACATACCACTGGATTAAGCATAGTAAGGAAGACTAACAAGCTCGATCACAATAAACTCATCATCACAAACACTCGAATTGTCATTTTATTTCTGGTAAAAGTCATTCACAGTGAAATCAATGCCATTAAAGCGAAACCCTTATTCTCTGCCATTATCCATGAATGGCACTTGCATCGCTGAAATCGAACGACTTTCCATTCTTGGTATGTGTGTTAATGACAATCATTGATGTCGCCAAGAACGCTGCGAAATGTCTAGGCTTCCTTAAGCGATGCAAGAAATATTTTACCCCTTTTGATCTGGCAACAATTTATAAGGCGTTTATTCGCCCCAAACTTGAGTATAACAGTCATATCTGGTCCGGTGCTCCAATTACATATTTAGAGCTACTTGACAGGATTTAAAAACATGCGGTAAAACTTATTGGCGATCGAGACATCGCGAAATCACTTGACTCTCTTAGTCATCGTCTTCTGCCTGTCATTGTTTTATTTGTATTTCCACCACAAGTGCTCAAACGCACATCAGTTTACCCTTAAGCCTGTATTCGGACGTACAGTGAAATACAAGGATTCATTTCTTAACCGTACAACGCGAATGTGGAATGCCCTACCACGCTCTGTTTTTCCTTAACATTACAATTTACAGACATTTAAAACCAACATTCATTGGTTTCTCCCTTTCTGCAATCCTTCATTTCATTAATGCCCGCACTGTGTCACTTCATTATAAGTGTATCCAAAGTACCTTTAGTGCACGTACATTATAAAAAAATAAAAATAAATAAAAATATGAAGCATTAAGGGCATATACAGGACCTTAAACTAAGCTTCTTAAGCCATTGTGAGTGCGAAGATATATTTTTTGAATTAATGGAAGGGACCTATATTTTAAATCCGATTGCGCATGAAACGTTTTAGAAACTCCTCATGATTATTCTTACTCTTGAATGTTTGTCAGACTTGCCCAAGACGTGGGGCAGCTTAAAGTGGTGATGTGGCGGATCTGAACCTTGGACCCCTTACCAAGCAGTCCAAATTGCCATTGAGTCACTACACCCGCGTTCACATATGAGTATGATCGGGCTTTTGTTGAAATTAGATCGAATACTAGAATACTTTTAGAATTCGGCGTCAGAATTATTTTTTCAATAATTAGAATTATTTCGTCAAGTATTGCAGTGAGAACAACTCGAATTGCGATTCTCAATCTGCTTAGATCTATATATACAGAAATTGGCTGCCGAAAGCGTCTTGAGGATAAGCCAACCAAACAGGGAACAATTTCCGATTCTGAATTCATTCTTCCTTACTTAGACTTTGAAAGAACATTCTTTTGCTTGTTTCCGAGCAAAAACGAATAGAAAATTAAATTGACTTTTATTTTCACAGATGAATTGATGATGGACTGTTTACAGTGACCCCGAATACACTTATATCAAGCTCCCAGGTCACTCCAAGCGGAGGTCCTGGCAATGGCGGAAGCTGCAAGCACGGTGTCAATATTGGCAGTAAAAATAAATTATACTACCATTTTTAATTACAGCAAGGCTTAAGTACCTTTTTTTATATTAAACCGCTGCCCACATGGCTGAAACCGCGACCTCTAAAGTCTTTTGTATCAAAAATGGAATGAGACCGGTGACTTCCCTAGTGAATGCCACAACGTCCATAGTTGCAGAGTTTCTGATTTCTGCTGATATGGAAGTCTTTATTGAAAATCCATCGTCTCAACCAATGAATATCCGGACACTCACAGATGATATGTTCGGAAGCCCAATTGACTCTGCAGATGAGTCCTGGTCTTAAGAAGGCAGATTCTGATCCAGCTATAGCCAGCTCGTCCGCAGATTCGTTGCCTGCAATACCTTGGTGACCATCCGAGTTTGAGTTTGTTATATTTGGCACAGAATTTACAGTGTTAAATGATAGTGTCTGTAGTGCTGCTTGACTATCTGAGAAGGTGTGAATTTGGCAGGTTTAATTGCTTTTCGAGAAATAAAATGTGCAATGGCATGGATTTCCGCTTGAAATACCGTGGGACACATAAGATGTTGAAAATGTCATACTCCCTAGGGATCCGAAATGGTTAAGTGTAAAATTTTTTGGAATACGCCCACTGCCACGCCCACAATTTAGAAAAAACCGATTTAAAGCTACAGATGGACAGATAGAGGGCTATAACCTTCACAAGATATGTAGGCACTGCCCTCCTTTATAAGTTTGTCATATAAAGTTTTTTGCCACGCCTACTTTTTGTGGGCGTTTTTCACTAAAATGCTGTTTTCTTCGATAATTTTCATAGAAACCGCAAAAAGTGTTTTACAAGATATTTATTTGGCCAATATTTTTTCCAATATATCGCCCATACAAAGTTTTTGGCCACGCCCACTTTTTGGGGGCGTTTTTTCAAAAAATGTTTTTTTTTTTTCTAAATTTTATAGAATGAAATAAAATGCTATCCATCATCTTCTTAAGGTTTTTTTTTGGGGCATATAGGGGTAGGGATAGGGTATCATACTGTTCGCTCCAAGCGGACTGTAGCCTTTCCTTATGTTTTGAAATAATTTTATCGAGAAACACAATTTTATGAGAATTCAGCAGGTACGATATCAGCGTCTATCATAATCCTTCATCCCAACCTCATGATGCACGATACCATCAGAATTCAAATCTGTATACCGATTATGATCACTTACTTTTACTTAAGGTGGCGCTACAGTCCGGGGTGGATCTGGGCCTTCACCTACAAGTGTCTCCAGACAGCACGATGTTTCGCAAGCAGCCTCCAGTTTCTAACGCTAAGTTGGATAATGCACTTGCATGCGCCTCCTGAGTCGCGGTCTTTCTCTACTGCGCCGTCCCTCGGGTGTGGAGTCGAAGATCATCCGTGCCGGAGCATTCACGTCCATTCGCTCTACCTTCACTCTTCTGGCTAAGTCGATGTCGCTGTACACCCCGTAAAGTTCGTATTGTGTTCATTCACCATCTACGCAGACGGGACCAAAAATTACTCGAAGAATTTTCCTCTCAAAACAATCAAGAGTGGCCTCATCCCTTTTGATAGAGTCCATTTCTTTGCACCATAGAGAAGAACTTGGATTTTTAGGGTCTTATGAAGGTTCAGTTTAGTTTTTCGATAGAGGACTTTGCTACTAAATTGCTTGGCAAGAGTAATTCTTCGTTCATTGTCATAATTGATATCAAAGTGTTTACGGTTGACTTACACCAAATCCGAAGTTATCTTACCACTTATTCCCACTATATAAAAGCACAAACTTATTAAGTAGGACTCATATTCTTCCAATTAATTTCACATCGAAGGTATCCGGCCGACTTGAATGTGAATACTAACTCTGGCATTACTTTCACATATTTTTTCCTTCCTGCATCGTCTGCAGAGCTCTCTTTCCATAGATACCTATATGTAAATACTCTTCGTCTATCAACAATCCACTTGAATGAACGAAATTGCACCCTAAAGATGATTGCATTGCTGCTGAAGTGAAAATCTGTGTCTCAAAGTTGCGTAGTATTGCGCACAAAATTCCACCAGCTGCCACCCACAAATATGGAAATTTGCCACTGGGACACGTAATTGCATAACGGCAAACACATTTAGTCCCTTTTGCATCGCTCAAAAAGCCAAAAAGCAAACATTGATACCAACAACAAATATGAGGATGCATCTATGATGATGAAATGCATAACTTTGATGGATCGATAGTCCTTCATGTAGAGGAAGAGTTTTGCAATGATGAAAGGCTACCTGACACAGGAATATTAAATCAATTTTTTTTATTGAGATTAACTAACAAAACTTAATCCAACAATTACAAAAGTTTCGTCAGGATTATGAAATTTAAAAATCCATCGAGTGCTCAAATTATCCCTCGATTTATGAAAACGTTTTCAAGCAAAAAAAAAACCATTTTGAGATAAATTCTAGGCACCTGATTCACTGAGTCAGACTCATCGTTCGTTTGACCATAGGATCAATATTGAACTTTGATAACTCTCAACTCTGAAGTGGATTTGTGAGGACACATTCGAGGGGCGGTTGAGACCGAGTAATAACTGTCCTCTTAATTTGAGAAGAAATCGATTTCAGATAGACGACGACGACAGATAGATAGAGAGGCATATACACGTGGGGACTATATTCGAGGAGCTGGCCACTCCAGACAAAATCCGACAGATGAAAAACAATCGTTGCGCATTAATTTGCAATTTTCTTTCTTCTCTCATTGTTTTTTTTTTTTTTGTTCTTGAACGGATATTAGTTCGCCTGAGCGTGTAGTATATTCACTGATGTGGTCCCAAAAATACATCAACCGGATAGAAATCAATATTTACTATGTTGGCAGTGCGACGCTAAAGTACTATCTTCTAATGCTTTATTTAATTTTACACAGCAAAAAGCCCATGTACTAGATGAAAATAGATAAAATATTAGATACACCCACATAGGACTATCAATCTCTATGTTTTCCCATCGATTTAACGCAGCACAGAGTGAACACACAAAATAAACACTTGCTAGCTATGTGCGGCAAGAAGAGTGAGATAAGAAGATATTTTTTCCAGGATAATTCCTCTGCAAGTCATCCAGGTGGAAATTCGATGGGTTCTCTTTTCCTTTGTTTGGACAATGTTTTCAGGAAAATTACATTTTTAGTGCGTATAGCTAGTGTTGTTTTTGGAGGCGAGTTAGATCTACGTAGGTATACGTAGGTATTGAAAGCCAATGAAGCGTTAGGGTGGTTTTGTGTTGAAATTAGCTCCAAAGTTGAGTTGGTAGAATTAGTTTGTGATGAAGGGAATTATCTTCGACGTTAATTGAACAATTCGATGAAGCTTTACTTATGAGAGAAGGCAGCAATAGTGGAAGGGTATTGAGAATACATTAAGTGTGATTAGATAGTAACCGCAACACATTGAATGGCGCGAGGTGGCTGCATTTTGGATTTATCGAGTCCAAAAGTTTGAAACAAATTATTCGCATTGATCTCTGGTGTATTGGAATGGATTAATCTCACCATTTTTTTGGCATTATTTAAGAAGTTTAAATGACTTTTTGTGGCGCAGGAAGCTGGAGCCCAAAAATTACTGGATCACACTTCTGTAACAACTTGATTGGACTCTGTGATAAAGTGATACATAAAATGTTGTGCTTAAAACGTTCATGTTTTAGGAGTCAGTATTGGACTGTCTACTTTTACATTTACTGTTCGTACCTATTCATTAAAAATACATACATACCTTACCTACATCCTTTTTCTGGTAGATATCCTAATCTAACCAGAATAAAAACTATATAGTCAGTCATCAGTAGGCACTGATGATTATGGTGGCCCAAAATTTATTATTTGGATTACCTGTGGGCCAACATTTGGTGCGGGAGACTCTATTGTTAAGACGGATTCTGCATTCATTTAAGAATATGACTTGTTTTACATTTTCTAGAGTATAATTTATAGAAAAAACATATTAAAAGGCAATAGTCCGCTTGAGGCGCACGGTATGATACCCAATCCATATCCCTTCCCATGAAAAAGGCATAGAAAACAGTACAGTACAGTGGACGACAGTTTATTTTGTTTTCTATTATAAAATCTTCTTATTATGAAATCTTCAATTTCAGTAAAAAAAAAAGTCGGTTAACGGTCTATAACAATGATGTCACCACATAAATAATTCCAGCGGAACTCATTCTTTAGATTAATCCAATTGGAACACCCTACTCAGGCCTTGTCAATTATGAAACTGTTTTATGGGTCGACTGGATTATAAAGAAAAGTATGGACCAACATGTCCAGTAATTGTTCTAAAGAATCGGTAAGCATGAGCACTTACACTTAAATTATATCTTGCTGGGCTTGATGTCGTTTTGCAGAAAAACGTTCATCCTTTTGCAACTTTTATGTATGTTCAGGGCTTGAAAATACAAATTCCAAAGAATCAGCTGAAACAATTGACAGCGGCACGGTATTTCTATCAAAAGGACGTGCACTTTTGTTAAAAAAAAATAACCACCAGCAGACATTTCTCGCCACTTTGAGAAATCTTCTCTTCAAGGATGCCCACAAAGTCTGACACCTGCTATGGTTTAACCTTGCAATTCATGTTTTAGTAGTCGAAATCAATAACAGATAACTGAAAGGTTTTTCTTGTTTGCAGGTAATACATTGATGTATCTATTATTTAACTATGACATTCAAAAATCGAAAATTGATGAACAAATAACAACGAAAAATCATTTAGTTTTTGCTGGTTGTTAAACGTATCCATATCCACCCGACCACCACAGTTTGTGTAATTACGAAACAAGTTCGAGCACAAGTAATAAGAATTACCCGCACAATAGCCCGACATTAGTGTGGACTAGCATAAAATTTGTTACAAATCCATTATCAGTGAATTGATTCAATCAATAAGGAAATTATTCACTTAACTTGATTAATTATTCCATGTTATGGGTTTACTATTAAACACGCATTGCTTGTGGTGCGCGTTGTGCATTCAGAGGTGGGTTGTATAATTTTGTTAATTTTCCAATCAATATTTTCACATGTACTCGTAGATACATGAAGGTGTTTATTAAAACAGGAACATACTCATGTATTGGCATTGGGAGGAGTCGATTATTTCCTTGAACAGTGGAAGATAGCTATACTAATTTAGTAATAATTAGTACCTAGCTACTCATAGCTATAATTATGGGAAAACGTAGATTCTGGTTAAGATGAAAAAAAAACACATAAAAACACCTTAAGATTGGCTTTGCGATTGAGCCAAAGTTATAAGGAAGGAAATTATGTCTTTATTGTAAGCTTACTTAGTGGGTGGACATAAAGACTGATTTTGAATGTTTCTTGTGATTGCCACCATGAACAATGAAGGCTGTCTTGACACCGCCGATCATTAGATTGTATGGTGCTGATCTATATGTTGGTCATTAAGTCAAAGAAACACTTTTTCCCATCCGGAATCGAACATCGAATCGATTTTATTTCAATAGCGGCGATTAACGATTGGCTGGCTCAATAAATTTGGTAATACTAGGTGCATCGCCTAGCCTGAGTTGATTAAAATTGTTTTTACTATCCAACCACATAGCGATTTACTTCATTGTACTAGATTTTAACTGACAAACCACTTGAATTGCTTAAGAATATATTAAAATTTAATGGGAAATTTTATTATTAGTAGAAACCTACTTGACTATTTTTAATTCGATTCTCTCATGGATAAGACTCTCTCGGTACTCGCGAACTTAGTCGTAATAAACGATAGGTTCCTATATTATTCGATAGCTATTTTATCATTACTAACATGTTCTTCGTTTCTTCTCTGGCATTGGATGTTTTATTTGTCAGTGGTGTAGTCATCCCGATTCGTTCAAAATCAGAAAGAAACATCACAAGAGAAAGCTCTAATCTTCACTACATTTTGCATTTCAATATGAAAATGGATCTGGTATAAAGATTCCCCCTTCTTGTTGAACCAGAAGCTTAGAGCTTCTGACGAGGCGAAGTAGACATTTGATGTCAATGTTTATTACATGTGACTTCACAGATAGGTAAAGGTTTTAAGATGGCGCTTCTTTTTGGTGGAGAGGGCAGGGCATGTACAGGGATCGTTTACTCCTTATCTTCGTCCATATAGCTTTTGCAAAAGTCGTTCGAGAATGCACCAAGCCTCGTGACAGTGTCCAGTGATGACACCTATAGTAGTGCTAATGTTCCGTCTGCTTAGAGCAATCAAATCTTAGGCCCTATCCGTTATGTCACTAGACATGTGATACCTGTGATACTTGTGACAAAATTTGTTTCCTCTGTATCAGCCAGCCTTAGCGATAATCTACAAACAGCGAACGTTATACCTATCACCCCTTTATCAGGTGGGAGAACTATCGTGGTTCCCCAGTTGACGAGTTCATCAGCCTTACTGTTCCCAGAAATGTCTCTATGCCTTTATATTGTAACAGTAATGGTTCTATATTATGGGTAACTTAAATTGCTTAAAAGTAGCATAGGTCCTGCACTTATTTAGGCTATGTTCTACATATATCTCTAATTTCAACTTTCTGGGCACTATAGTTTTCGAGTAATTTGTGTCCGATAGCGATTTTGGTAAGAAAATTGATTTGACTATTATTAGATGAGGATTACGTTGGGTTGCCAAAATTGACGAAGTACAGGCTTCTTTCACTATTACCAGGATCTCAGCCTGGGAGACACTGCTATCTATCGTTGAAACATGTTTACTTTGTTGGGTTCCAGGGAAATGTGAAAAACATTGAATTAATGCATTCGTGTCGATAGTTTTCACGTAGAAATCCCTGTTCACTCCAACAATTTATTGCCCCCCACTTTCTCTCCACATGTCCTGCTCTCACTCTTATAAAGAAAAAAATCCTTTGGGAAGTTTCTTTAAGACAAACAAATTTTGTATTTCAAATATATGTGACCCTAAATATGTGGCTCACATTTTATGGATGTTCAATCAAATAAAATGGTTTTCGGGGGTTTATTTTATTTTCTACGTGCGCGTCGTTGAATACGGGTTATGACTATCAATCACATTTATTGTGTGTGTGATTCTCTTTTGAACGATGCGTGGTCTTGGGGTCCACGTCTCCTTAGATATTTATAACTGCCGAACGTCTATATTTTGATAAACGACAATCTGAACGAGAATGACAACGACTGTAATGAATAATTCTGCGCATTTATTTTTTGTGCTATAAATTTTAAATTAATTATCTGTCATTTCTTAGATCAGGAGAAACCTCATAATGTACATAAAAATAAATTTGTGATAGCTAATTCAGCAGACTATAATAAAGTAAAATAAAACCCATTTTCTTGTGAAAGTGAAAGTTTATTAATATAGAAATAAATAAAAATAAATTCGCAATAATGTCTAACCCACCTTCGAGGATAACTTCACCCCAGTACCTGCGTCGCAATGTCGTCTCGAATTCATCTACCGGCGGCGCTCCTACCGCAGGCGGTAGCTCATCATCATGCCCAGGATCACCCATGCGACGGGTAACTGCCATCAAAACCAGTGCCATGGACTTTGCCTCGAAATTTTTTAACAAATGCAAAGCTGCCACATTTACTGTGGATGGAGCCACGTACACCATAGGTAAGGTTGCTATAATTTGATTTAGTCATCATCCTCTCTACCCCAAGTGGTAGATCCATTTAAGTTCCTTTATCCAGGGTTAGTTTGCCGGAGCAAGGAGTAAAAATTTCATAATTTACGTCGAATCGTATTCGGGGTCATAGCAAACTGTTTATTATTTTCATTTCTTTACTCCAGGAGGTGTGAATATAAGAAATATATGTATGACCTTTTACTCACGTGCATATAAATTAAAATTATCAGCATATAAGCATACCCCCCTCAAGGATTGAACACATCTACAAGCGGATTAAATTTGCATCCACATCAACCTCCTTCAACTACCTATATATGTATGAATAGAGGTAGCGTCTCTTGTGTTGGCTGCGATCCAAGGGGGAAATACCCACCTTTTGTCACATCGTTGCCTGCCACATATGAGTACGTGGCTCAATGGAGTAATACGGCCAGCGGGGGATTCCCTCATTATAATGTGTTCGTAACATTGTTTTTGGGCAACTGACAAAGTTTACAGGACGACAAAGTATAACCAAATTAAATTGCATTATGACGATTTCAGTTTTCGGTCGGTCTCTCGCGGCAGTCGTTATCCTGCTGGTGTCCTTATTAAATGGCTCGCTCTGGCAGCATGTGAAAGTGCACATTCTCGCAAAATCATGTGTTTCGGTTAACCTTACGAAATGGAATATGTTGCAGAGCTGTGATGTGCATTGCGGTGTGAGTAATATTCTGCAGAGCTGCTTGTCATCAACTTTGGAGAGTTGAACTTTTGATGGGTTAACTGTTATAAAAGACAGGAAACAGGTGTATTCCGTGGTTGCATCAGAGACCGTATTCCAAAATAATATCGGAAGTGGAAAGCAAGCTTATTACAACATTAATTTATCGATAATTTTACAATATTAATAATTTATGCGCCCTGATGGGATTTATTTACATGTTTTTCTGTTGATACAAAGTCTGTGGAATTAACGCGGGTTTTAATGAATTTCCTGATGTGCATACAAATAAGGGCAGTAAATTTTAAATATTATTCATTATTTAGCTTTTTTTGAATTTAAAGCAAATCTATGTACATTTGAAGGTGGGAACCTACCTCACTAATTGCTCAACAAAAAGTTTCCGAATGTTTTAATAACTTTACAGTGTAGATGTGATGAACACCCATCAAAATTCACGGAGGACTTGTGCTTTGGGAGCTGTCTGTATAGCTTGGATTTAATGGAAAGAGATTTTAATGGATACGAGAAAAAAACGTCATCAACTTTTCTGAATAAGAGTACATTATGGGAATTAGCGGAGTATAGTCGAGCTGTATTTTAATTTAATTAATTACTGACTTGATGTTAAAGTGAAACAAAAATAAACAGTCCTCCCAGATTTTGATAATAAATAACCTTTTTCTGAGTATGTATTTTGTATAACATGCAATAGTATTGAGGCATCGCAATCAAGTCCAAAAATATTTCTCAGCACTCGTCATGGTATACGCGGCATTCTGACAATTTGCAGTCATCGGTGGAAAGGAAATTGCCAATGTCCTATGGAATTTCGAAGACATACTGTTAGTTTCTCTAAATTCATAACTTAATCACAAACCAATTTTTTTGAAATCAGTTTTAATTTTTGAAAAAATCGATTTTCTCGAAAACTTCTCCAAAAATTTTAATGTATTTTTTTCTCTGCTGAAAAGGTAATCCATTTTAAGTATATTTTCGTAGATTTTAAGGAGAAAAAACAATATAAACTTTAGTACTGAAAAAAGCCTCGAACTAATAAATTTTTAGCAAGGGATTTCTGAAAGCGAAAATGTATCGTCATTTGTCCTATATTCTGTTCAACAAAAATTGTCAGTACAGGGAAGATAGGATGTTTTTCTTTCAATCTGGTTGCAAATGTATGCATAAATCAGTCCCTCTTTAAACCTCTCATATGGTTACCGTAGCTTGTATGTATAAATCGCTAAAAATTTAAGAGCGATATCATTAGGGCTATCATCTGCTAATTTAAAATCAAACGAAAAATATTGCTGAACAAAATAAAAAACCTTTATCTTGATTGGTCAAAAACATTGACCAGAATTATTTTTGGTTTTTGGTGGTGAATTGTGGCCTTTAGTTGTTTTTCCCTTAAAATTCTATACATATACAATTTGTTTCTAACAGCAAAAACATTAGCTGCATTTCCTGCAGCTTCCGATTTACTTTTAAGAAGGCGATACAATTTTTTAGTTGCATCAACAATTTTGTTTCATTTCTACTCTTAACCTTAATTTAAAACTAGGTAATTACTATTAATTTAAGGCAATATCAGTACAACGTATATACCACTATTAATTTCTTGTTAATTATTAATATTGACGAATCCTTTTTATATCAAATTAATTTATTTGTTCTCCAAAGCTTGAAAAAGCAACAAAACGCGAAAGCTCTTTGGCAATATCCGCAGAAAAAACAGTTTTGAAATTCTTTCATTGGTGGTACAGAAAGTAGAAGCTAGGTTTTAGGTTCTGTGTAGGCTGTTTACGCTTAATATTTATATATTCTTTTAATAATAACACAAGATTTTTTTGTAGATATGTATGAACTATATTTTAATAAAATATAATATAGTTTTTTTTTTCTTTAAATTTAACAATAATAAATAGGATTGAGTCTAATTACAATAAAATTTTTGATGTCAATTAAGAAATTAACAATCATAATTACTTTCTTCATCAGTCTGGGCCACCTTCGGTTGGCAAGTATAACCCTCAATTTTTTTTTTCAGCTTAAGGACATGTTTCGTCGAATCGACGATAACACTATTCACAGTGGTCTTTTGATGGTGTTTATACCCTTAGCTAAGGTTTTGACACATAGCTTGTCACACCCCTTAATATTCGTCGTAGACCCTTAAAAGTTTATACATATATCTATGATCACGACTAAATCCTAAGACTATATAAGCAATGTCCGTCCATCCGTCGCCTACTTTCTAAGGGCGTTTTTCACTAAAATACTTTTTTCTTCGAACATTTTTATAGAAACCGAATAAAAATATTTAACAAGACAATGTTTTTGGCCACGCCCACTTTTTGGAAGCGTTTTTTTTTAAATTGAATAGAATGAAATAAAATGCTATCCATCATCTTCTAATCATATGGATAGGGTATCATACTGTTCGCCCTAAGCGGACTGTGGCCTTTCCTTATGTTTTTATAATATTTTCTTCTAAAATTAAATTTTCACGTCTATAGTTTTTTTTTGCAGAATTTACAAAACCGATCAGACGAAGCATATACTTCCACCGTAAGGTAAAAATGATAGTCACTTTATTTACATTTTTATTTGTAAATTAATATGTGCATCAGATTTTGTTTTCTTTTCTTAAGTTATTTCAAAAGGCCCGCTTAAGATGATTTCAGGTCGTTAATTGTTACCTGGTTAATACGTCTTTTTTAAACGTTTAAAACTTTGAAATCTTCGTTATTAATCAACCTGGTCCAAATTCTATTGATTATTTGAGCCACTTAACACTGCTCCATTTGAATATTTAGCCCTTCTCATTTCCATTTCTCGAACAAAATTTGTGTCTATGGACATCTGAAAAATTTCGAAAACATAATTTGGTCCATTTCTACCACTTCGAAAACATGATTCGAACCCACAGAAGATGTAAAGAAATACCAGTTACGTGAATGGTGTATTTGCAAATGTGTATGTGTCCTTTTACGTTCTGTACTGACGTTGACTACGTCACACTTAATGTGAATTATGGTCTATTGTGAATTTATGGTATGTTCTATCCATTATTGTCTCTTTAAAACGTTTGGTCTGATCGCAACTTTAGTAACATCTACTAATTTTTGCGTGTGTAAGCTCCCGACTTTTTGGTTTTCGGTTCTATTAAACCAATGAAATATGCATCAAAAATAGTTTGTTGTTGGCAACTTAGAAGTTCTTTGCGGATGTAAGTGACTTTTATGCTTCTGTAGACATTTCTACGCGTATCTCCAACTCAGATGATTCTACTTGTTCCCTTAGTCGACCTTGTCGACCTGAAACAAATTTGGACTATCATTCTTTTATTTTTCAGATCAAGAGGAACTTTCAGTTCAATTGGTATAGTCAATTTTTTCACGAATATGATGTGAGACATAACATTTCAAACAAAATATGCGCAGTTGTGGATGTGCAATTCGTATAGTTTGGTATATATTTAATATGGCAATTCGTTCTTATGGTTTGCTGCTTCTGTTTTAATATAAATAAATAAACACCCACCCCATTTGTTTTGGTTATGGGTTACCTTCGTGCGTGGAGCCGATGTCAAAATGTCTTTGAAATCTGTGAAAGCTATAAGAGTGGGCAGCTTATTATTTTGTCCCGAGGTTGAGTTATTTAAATATCGAGTAATTGTGCTTCCTCAATATTGAGATTCTGACTCTTTTCAACCCCGCAATCGCCTTCCAAGAAAACAATTTCAAAACATCAAATCCTTCTTTAACGCCTTCATTTTATAAACAATTTAAGTACCCTAACCAGTCATAACTCACATTATCGCCTCCGTCTCTTCCCCGGTCTCGTATTACCATAAGACTCAGTCTGGGAAAGCTATTTCAAACACTTGCTGTAGGTTTCCCCATCAACGCGAAAGTTTTACATTATACTCGTAATTTAACCATCGACTTTCGGCACCAGAAGAGCCGCCACTTAATTAAACAAAAATATCCTTATTCTTGAAAGTTTTCATGCTCCTCCCCCAAAACGATACCATTTTCGTGGGTTGCAAAACCTATAGCACACCCTTATTGCCGATTTCAATCGAAAAGACTTGTTGTTTTTCTCTCTTCTCCAAACTTTGTATCCTTTAATGCCATTCTGACGTATCGCTTTAATGGCAATAACAACGGAGTAGAACAAAAACACCCCCAAGTGACAAAACAGACTATGTACGTGCAAATTATAGCCTCGCATGATTTCTCGTCCTTTAATGGTGAAGACTGCACGCGCTCGTCGATTAATCCTCATGTAACATGTATAACCCATGTATCACTTTGATAGCCGACGGCGGCGACGGCGGCGGTGGCATAAACTCTAACTCAATCTCTGACGACCATGGTCAATGGTAGTAAGTCGATTCGTCAGTGGAGGAGGATCATGATGCTGGGCGCACACATAGGAAATTGTTACTGTTCCCTCTGGGCGCTTACAAAATAAAACTTAGTTCTGTGCTGTCAATGCAAGGATAACGCTTGTACTCAATGAAAATCTGGATTTCCAATCACGTAAGACACTTAGCCATTCTCCGAAGATTTTTATCGATGAAATTTTATGTTATTTGACAGGACCTGCTGCGGGGATATATACATATCTGTACATATGTACATATATGTATGCTTGGCGATCCGAGAAAAGAATAAAGTTTCAACAAATAACGCACACACAATGACGCACGCAAAACATTTCCGGTGTAACATCCGAGGACTATGAATTCAGGTAATAAAATCAGCAGGGATATCAAATTAATTCAAAGGGATTTCTTCCGGCTTCAATGTGTTGCCTTGCCTCTGTTATACATACTCCGCGGCTTCCTTTGGCGGCAAGGGCTATTCAAAGTGAGTCGAACTTTTTTTTTTGATTACGATAACAGATTGCTCGGGGAGGGTGTTTTGCGGCACGGCTCAGGTGTGCGAACGCGTGTTGCCCTATATAGACACAAAGTCGTGAACGCCAGTCGGCGGTCTTATCGCACATGGAGATTGTGATGTATGAGGCGGAATATTAAGCTCAATATTTCTTCTTGTACAGCTTTATGCGAGTTGAAAATGAGCAGGCGAATATCAGGACAGGATATAGCCAGGTAGCTTTGGGTTTCCTTTTCATTTTGTTTCTTGTCTGCATTTCAATTACGGCAAAATGGAATAACTATAAACGGTAAATGCACGTAGAAATGGTCTGCTATTAAAGAAAATCGTTTCGAGAAGTTTGCAAATTTAATTATTTCGTTCTCTGAAGTTGGCGCAAAATGCCGGGGAAGCCTATTTAAATGGGAAGAGCTCTTACATCTTTGGATTTGTGCTGGAAAATAGGTCGTGAAGTAGATAGTTGTTGTTTGCAAGTTATTTTCTCAAGAAAGTTTGTTTGGCGGAATGAGTTTCCGTTTGAGTTTGGACGAGAGAAGCGAAAATTAGCACAGCTAGGTTGGAAAGCTATTTCAATAGGGATAATCTGTGAATATGAACAGAGCTGACATAAATTATGTATCCGAAAACAAGTGTTTTGATTGCTTTATTTAAGTAGCCGAGGGGGGCAGGGAAGCGTAGCACGTATGGTTAGTTTGCGTGTTTTCATAAAGAGCTGGGAAATCCGGATTGGGTTTTCATGTAAAAATAATAATCCTGAGACGCAGTGGTGGCGGCATAATGGTTGGCTGAATAGATTTCATTTATCAAAAATTGCGTCCTTATACGATACCAATGGGGACGATATAAATATGGGAAGTAGCATGTGTTGTGCCAGTTATAAGCTCACAAATGTGTGCCACTCCATCAAGCAGAAGAAACTATTGAATTATTTGAAGCCTCTACGCAGTTAGCTGAAAAAGATAAATGTTTATAAACCTTTATGTATAGGTACTCTGCCTGTCTCGCACCTACATTCTGTAAACCACACTGAAAATGGCCCACCCATGGCTTACAAGACTATTAACATATTGTCGTCAGGGGTGTCTGTCTAACCAGCATCGTATTTCGTAGAGGAATTGTTTCTTCTTTTGCGGCAACAGCCAAGTGGCACCACAGTGCTAGAACTCAAGTGTCCAAGATAGATTTTACATATTGTAAACGGTGTTTTTTTTAGAGGTATAGAACTTTGAATTGAAATAAGACACAAGAAAATCGTTCTAATGTCCAATTCAATTTGGCTTTGGAAGAATAATTTTATGCCATTAATGCTTAAATATGATTTCGCGGCTGGTTCGAATAAAGACAAGTCTAGAGGTCCAATTTTCAACCACTTTTCCAAGCATTTGGAAATAATTCGAATAATTCGAATAATTGCTTCAATAAATCTATTGTGCTACAAATAAAATGTTTAATATGGATCCAAGTGCGTTGTTATACCCAGCGAGGTGTATCTGGTTCAAATCCAGATCTTACACTCAAAAGTACCATCTAGAAACTACACACTTGGTCTTCTTTTTAATAAATCTCAGAACTTTTTGCACGATTTGCAAGCGTTGTTCATTTGTCAACCTATTCATGATGAAATGGCAAACCAAACTGAACATAAATGGCATTAGAGTTGCCAGATTTGACCACAAAACGACAGTTTTATCTCTATTCGAAAAACCAACCTCTAAAAAAAACACTTTATATATCTTTTATACTTTTAAACTTCACAAGTTGCCCCATTTTGAAGTTTTGTTCGAAAGTATGTATAATTCAAGAGGAACGAGCCACATTTTTCAGGTTTTTGGAAATGTGCAAAGCGTTCAAAAAGGAATTCAATTTGCGAAATCATTTTAAACTACACAAGTTCTTTTTTAACTCAGTGTTGTTTTAATTAAGCTACAATACTCTTGGATCTTTGTCAGGCTTTTGGAGATGTTAAGGTGTTGCTGCAAATAAAAATGTTTATTGTGGGGTCAAGTGCGTTGTAATACCAAGCGAGGTCTCCCTGGTTCAAATCCCACTCTTACACTCAAAAGTACCATCTAGAAGCTACAAACTTGGCCTTCTTTTTAAAAAATCTCAGAAGTTTTTGTGGCTGACTTGTTAAGATCAATCTCCTCCTTGTCACACTTAGGTTCCTATTTACCCATTGTGATACCAGTGGGGGATAGGCCGGTGGTGTGGTTCCTTCCTTCTGCTCGCAGCTACTCAATTCTGTCCTATGAAGCCAGAAGAAGCTTCCAGTTCTATTCCTGAAGTTACAGAGAGTCGGGCCGAAGCAGAAACAGTGGGTTGCGTCCTCATGAAACTTCTCGTCACCGCAGACTCAACAAATGTGTTTTTTTTAGAAAATGATGGCCAGTTAAAGCACCTTCCAGATGTGATGCTCTGTCGTGCTGTAAAAGCTTATTGGTTCAGTTTTTATTATATTCTGACCATAGTTTTCCAGATATATCGTAAGTGATTATAGATTTCCACTTGTTATCAGATTTCATTCCGATCTTATATTCTTGGCTTGGATTTTATTTTAGTAGCATAGCTGATCTCCAAAATGTGTTTCCCAAAATTCATTTGCAATTAATAATTTAAGCCTCAAAAATGACTTAAACGATTTTGTATATATTTATGTATTTTGGATACCTTCGGTCCAAAATACAAAAAGAGACCAAAATCAAAGAAGCCGTTTTTGAAAAAATCGAATGCAACTAAAAAACAACTACCGTTTTTGCTTTTAACACAGATTTTTATTATTGTGAGTGTTTATTCTTTAGATCCTACCTCCACCACGTATAATTTCATAACTCTAAGTCTTTTGGGGAAAATGAATGCCAACCTCGGCAGTCCGTGTTTGTTATTAAAAATGTGACACCTTTTTAGCGTCTGTTGTACCGGCACCGACATTTATTTCCTAACTTTGATGTATTAGCTGGAGAGTTTCTCGCTTCTCTTAATTAATGGGTGGCATGCTCCATAGTTGTTCCGCGTTGGACATTGAACATACATACATCTCCTGGGTCACAGACCGACACACCTCTCAATGCACAGTTGCCAACCGTACACTGAAGTTGATGCAATCATTAGAAACTTGTACTCCTTTTTGGTGGACATACAATTGTTGGTTTGTTTTTTGATAATATAGTATCAAATTTGGTTCTGATTAGTGTCTGGAAATTCTTTGGTGCTTTGCAGGAGCGTGAAGATTTGGATTCGATCGGTTTAAGACATTCGCACGTTGGATAGAATTTTATATGACACATTTAGCAGGGGTATTTCTGCTAGTTAAAGTATTGCCTTAATTGCAAAACGGGCATGTGGAGCTATTCGTTAAATCATTTGGAATGCTCTCTACCACCCATACTTGGTTAATGCACCAACAGGGACATCAAAGTGGTTCTTTTAATCTTTTATATTAAATTGTAAGCCAACATCTTCTATGAGATGAGACGGGTCTTTCGTTGGTCGTCTTCTTGCTCTATCGCTCTCTTCACATGCTGCTCTTTAAGCAGCTGCTGAAAATTTAACCGAATTCAATGTGGTATATATTCTTCAAGACATAGAATATTTGTATTAAGTTAAAGTATAAAGGGCATCATATTTGTAATGCGAATTGCCGGTATTACATATTCACCACTAAGCCTTGGTTCCGGTGTTAAAGCCAATAGCTTAGCTTTCCTTAAATATTCAGCTTAACTGATTGCTGGCGTTTGCTTTAGGTCAAGCTCTCTCAAGTTAGTCCAAGGCTCTATTTCAAAAACTACTTTTCACTTTGCGATTTTACGCATTACCTACCTGACCAGCTAATGTTAGCAGGATAGAATTTTTTTAATTGCTTTTATTTTCCCTTGGTACCGTCAACACCCTCAGAAATTCTTCCAAATAATTGGATCATTATTATTCGAACCCACAAATGTTATTTTCAAAAAAAAATATTTAACTTTTGCTTCCGAAAATAGCTGCAATACCTTGCAGACCCAAGCTTTACTTATTCCGTGCACAGTTGAAACTTTATAGTATTGATTGACACCCGTTTACCATCCAACGTGTTTAATAAAAAATTTTCAAAGCAGTTAAAAATTCAGTTTATGTCTAATTTTCGTCAAAACAAATTCAATGGAGTTTTTGAACAGAACCTTGGACAGGTTGAAGAATTCTTTCCAAATTCAACATTTATTCTCAATTTTGCAACGTTTTGTACACGATTAGTATATTCTTCAAGTTATGATAGTTTTTTTATTATTTAAAAGGCTTTAAACTTTAAATACTCAACTGCTAATTCACTTTTTTCCTTGCAAATTATTGGCAATGTACACTCAAATATTTATTTGATTGGTGAATCGAATTTAAACAATTGTTGGCAAACTGTCAAAACTTTCCATTTTGCACTCTTGTTTCTAACTTATCAAAGAATTCGGGCTTTCCTGTATTTCTTGTAAATATCAGAGCACGAGCTCGTGCCAACTAAGTGTACGGAAGCACCGATTTACAGAGCAGCATTTGTTAATTAGGCGGGCGGGTGAACCAGCAATAATGAAAGGAAAAATGTCATTTTGTAAATTTTGTCCTTCGCAGAGTGAGTGTTTACTACTGCAAAAAAAATTCCGCTTAGATCGTAGATCGGCAATTTTATAATCTTTCTGTGGAATTTGTAATTTCAACGATAGACATTTGAAATTATTTCTACTTGAAGGGACGTGAAATTAACTTTAAGGCAATGTTTGAACTTTATTCGTTGGTTTGGGCTATAACTTTTTTCTGATAAGAAAGCTGATCAATTATTTTCTTTTAAACTAAATATGTAAATGAAATTTAGCGAACTACAAAGACTGAAGTTAAGTTTTCTTAAAAAAAATAAAATAAACGTTTAATTATAAAATTCGGTGTTTTTTTGGCAATAGTAGCCGCATGGTGAATATTAGTATTTTCGTGTTTTAGTTGAGAACATAAACTCGAATTTGGCGAAGGAAAAAAAAAAGTTAAAATTGGATTTTTGGCAGACCTTTTTACAAAAAAGTGCAAATTTTGGCAAAACTTGCTCAAAATTTTTGTTTTTAAAATAGTTGTAATTGAAAAAAATCCATCGTCCAAGTCCTCGTGAATTGTATCTCGAAGACCTTTATAAAATTTCATCAAGATCGGTTGAGTGGTTTTCAAGAACTTTTGACAACAGAGTTTTGAGAAAAAACCGTTTAAAGTTTGGATAACCTCAAATAAACCTCGTGATTCAAGGCTGTATCTCCGAAACTTTTATTCGCAATGACTTGAAAATTTAGAATATTATTAATAAGACAATAAAAAGCTGTTAATTCCATGTAACCCCTTAGGAGGCTGTACTGAACAATTAAATCGCAAAATATGTTTCTTTTTTTCAATGTAGTATTGAATCTTCCGGGCACAACGTTAACACAGTTCTCCGGGTAGCCCCTGTTCAAAGATATAATTCGCATGCTGAAACTTGCGATCTTTTATTGTACCCCTTATAGAGGTACATACATCGATTTCGTCTTTTCATCTCTTGAATCACGGTAAAGTCCGCCAACATAATATCAGTTAAATTCCAATCAGATCAGATCAGTAAACAGATAATAATTATGTGACCGAAGCATTGTAAATCCCAATAAGAATACAAAAGTGGGCCCAAAAATTTGTATGGAAAACAACAACACGAAAATTTCTGTGAATAGCCAATCTAATTGCTAAAATATGAAAAGTCTTTTCGCCTACTGATATTCATATCCGCCATAACGTCCAACAGCAAACAAAGTTCAATGAAAAAATTCACCAGAAGTAGAACAATACAAATGAAATTTTTTTAATTACAAAACTGAATTCACTCGAAGTAATCTCGCTCGCATACCTAAAAGTTTTATAGAATATTTTCCCATGCAACTGTACAAATCGCAACTTCAATTCAATCCAAATGTAATATTTACTGCGCATATCCTTTATTTCATTTCACTAAAGTGGTTTACCGTTTTGTGCACAAAACAAATCTAAAATAGATTTCAAAAAGTAATTTTCTAAGCAAACACATTCTATCCTTTCATTGATTTAAACTCATATCTATAAAAATAAAACCCATAGAGTGGCTGCTGGTATTTGATATTCCAACCACGAAACCAACTGAAAAATATTTATTTTTTCATTCACTTCTCGACTCGAACGTAATTTATTCCATCAGTCTTCGCTCATCAACTACTTCAAATAATGGAGCAAACAAAAAATATCCAACACAACGTTGGAAAATGTCCATAGTTCTCCCGCCCTCCGGCTTTCATTCCGGAATGCTTTTATTTTGAGATTTTTTATTTTTTTTTTGTTATAGTTTGGCGTTACCAGAGTAGCTTCCGTGAATCATGCTCTTGATGATGGTGATTTCTTATTCATGTCCACTTTGATAATTATTTTACCAAATAAAAAATGGAATATACCTTCGCCGTCGCCGTCGCTGTGTCGCACATCCTTTAGGTTTTTGAATTACCTCTATAAAGTGGAACCTATGTAAAGATACTTTAACCTGACTGTAACAGAAAGTTAACGCCTTGAAAAAGTAATTTTCCCATTCCACAACTATTCCCGATGTTCAATAGAGAAACTCACAAAGATCGCAACAAATCGATGAGAACCGACACGGCAGTGTCAGGTACACACTCCACTCAGAGCACCCGCACAATAGAAATGGAACAATTGTGTAACGCTGCTAAAGCCCTCCTTTGTTGGGCGTCATCAATTGAACAGGATATCGAATGTTCTCTTTGTTGGAACAGTGTGACAGGCGACCTTGTAGTAATCAAGGTTTAGCTATAGCTTAACATATATACTACTAAAGGATATAAAAAGAAGAAGACACCGTGTTGTATGTGTTCCTGTTTTAATCTGTTCATGATTATTGTGGGGTTTATTTGCCCACAATTACCGGTAGTAAACGTGTGGGTAAACCTATTGGAAAACATTCACAATAGTAATTTATATACGTTTCTTTTTTTTTATTTTTGGATGGAAAAACCAACATTGTAGATATTGGGTAAATATTTTGAAATATATTTTCGTGTCTCTTTACATTATGAAAGCTTCAAAGCAGGGCGCTCGATGTGTAACATACATACGTGCAGGCAAAAAAGAGTGAAAACGTGATCTGGGGAAGGTCTCGTAGTAGACTTCATGTTTATTTTGAACAATATTTGGAGAGTTTACCTCTCAACCTTTTATGTACTTTATCATCATAACTGGAGAAAGCCTGGGTTATATGCTGCTCTTTTGCCTCTAATTCGGTCCTAAGGGAGTTGTAATTTAGTTTCAGATTTCTGAGTCTGTGTCTATATATAGTCGTTTTTCCTAGCCTTATATTCACCGCAAGGACATTTTGTCCAATTGACGGGATAAAAGTGAATGGAAAGCTATGAATGGGAACAGGGAAAGCAGTTGGCAGCAGCTCATAGCACCTTTAGTGCAATTTACATTCGATTATGCAGATATCTGGAAGGCAAGTTAGGGTTAAATTGTCTATATTTTATGAGATTTCTGGACTGGTGGGGAGGGAGTAAATTGGTTATTTAGTGTCTCACCGAACTTGATGTTAATTCCATTTGCATAAGTTTATTGCGAGAGAGTTTTTGACTTTCAATGGTGAACCCGCAGCAGTGGTTTTGTGATTGCAAGTGTGGAATTTCCAGAGAACGTCATTTCAAATTAGCGAGTTACTAATGATAAATGGCTAATTGCATAAAAAAAACTTTAAATTCCATATCAAGGGCCTACGTACTAAATGGCTGAAAGGATTTAGGTAATTTTTGGAGAGAGTTCCTGCCATTATATATTCTTGATTTTAAGTGGAATTATCAACGTAATTCCAGAATTTGTCTTTTAATCCTAAGAAAGTTAATTTTACTTATATTAATAGGGGTTATGCAAAGATAACAAGCACTTTGACCTAGGGGTCCATTGTACTTCAGCAAAGGCTGCTCAAATTTTTCACAGAACTACGAAAATTGGTTTACTGGACATGCCAGTGCATTTGATAAAGCGAAAGTGGTTGATTTTGAGATCTGATTGAGAGCATCTTCATGGTGTAAGTGTTTGCCGAGGATACCCAGTCTGATTCTTGCATGAGTCGGAGATTCACAGTTAAAGTTTTTAACCCCTAATTGTTTTGAGACGCTCGTTGAGCGGATTGAAATCGATGACAAGGCTTTATAAGGATTTCAAGTCACTTCTTTTCACTCCTAGCCGATATTCAGCTTTGAATGTCTACATGGTGTAAGATCATGTCAGTATTCAGTATGTTGTAAACGTGAAAACTCAATCAGCAGCATGTTGTAGATGTTTTGGATGGTCCAACCAAGAATGACACTGAGCCCCGCCTGGGAAAAGAGTCAGCACTTAATTAATGCATAATGTTTCTAACTGAACCATCATCATCTCGAACGCCCAATGCTCAATTTTTACCAGGTCGATGTCGTTCTGCACCTTCTAGAGTTCATCCCTCATAACCTGCCAATCTAATGGAATGTTATGGAATTGCTTTATAGTTCTGGAATTATGAGAGTGCTGTATAGAGTTTTCTTAGTTGTTCGGGAGAGGTTGTTTCTACATATTTGCCTCCTCATCCCAAAAAACAGCTATTGGAAAGCCTTGTTCTTCATTTGACTGCTGAGGATTTCTATGCTATTTTTAGACTGGATGACGCTAAATATGGGATTTGACTGTTAGGTAAGCTCAGTGAAGGCAGTGACGGACTGTTATAATGATATGCTTTCAAAGTCCAATACGGTTTTTTTCCAAAAACGGTTCTACATAAAATGATTAGTCATACGTATTTTTTCATTTTTCATAGGAACTGAAATATTCTCCTCTTAGACAGAGGAAGCTACTTTTATAGTTCATATCTTTAAGACTCGTAGGAAAGGAGAATTTAAGAAAAGGGTGGATCAATAAGTCACTGAAATATAAAGTAAGGAACATTTTATTTCTCAACAGAGTCTCCTTTTAGCTAGATACACCTCATCCAACGTTTCTCTTATCCTTTGATGCCCTCAATATAAGCATTTCTTTTAAGGATGACCTCTTCCTTCAACCCAAATTCCTAGCTTTCGAAGCATTTCTTCATGTTTGGAAGCAAAAATAGAAGCAGAGGGCTAAATCTGGGAAATATGCTGGATGAGGAAGTTTTATAACCTGAGTCATGCCAATTGCATTCCACTTCTACAGCTATTTAATCGCAATACTCGCCATGCTAGGAATGCACATCAATTCACCCTTAAGCCTGTATTCGGACTTATAGTGAAATACAAGGATTCGTTTCTTTACCGTACAAGACGAATGTGGAATGCTCTACCCCGCTCTGTTTTTTCTACACATTATAGTTTACAGACATTTAAAACCAACGTGCATCGGTATCTCCTTTTTTCTAATCCTTCACTTTCCTAATGCCTGCACTGTTTTACTTCATTATAAGGGTATCCAAAATCCCTTTAGTGCGCGTACATTATAAAAAAAAATCAATTTTTCCTTTGTTTCTGCGGATTTGTGGGCCGGTGGGTTGACCTGGTGGAAACCGTTCTTGTTCTTCACCAAATGCGATCACCAAATGTTAGAATCGATTTAGCAGTCTTTGAGTTGTTTGCTGACAGGCAAAGGGGCTTACTTTGGCTTCGATTACCAAGCCGTCCATTGTTTCGACTATTCCTTTTTTGTTGTGGCGAATCAATTAAAATACTCGAAGACCCGTAGGAGTCCAATTAAGCAGAAAAATCCCTTAAATGGTACGCCATGGGGGGCGGTGGGTGTCTATTCTCACTTCCATCAAACCATGACTGACCTCTTATTCGGAGGTGTATCCACATTAAATGCTATAACTTCTGAACTAGTAAAAGTACCTCCAAGACGTAAATACTTTGGGTACATCTGTGCAGCAACAAAAAAGTTATGGCTCATTAAACTGAAAATTATGAAAATTTGTTATTCCATTTTTTAAATTTCTCATATTCATTAGTATACTAAAGTCAAAGTTATTTTTACTTAAAATAAGTTTTTTTTTTCAAAATGTTTACTAAATGAATTTTCTGAAACTTTATGAAATTTTTATCCTTGCAAAATTTTCCAAAAATTATTTTTGAAACTTTTTTACGTAGGATTAACAGATTTTGTAGTGAAAGCCCTTTTTTGTCAAATCTGACCAGAAAGAAATGTACTAGGTAAATTTTAATCTGGATGTGTAACTATTTTAAGCGTTATAACAATAATAGCCCTATACATTATAGAAAGAAAATTTAGTTCCGCATAGATCGCATACCCCTGCCATAAATTTTTTTCGTCTAAACTTCAGGAATATGCCCTTAAGAGATTACACTGCTAAACTGGGACACCCTGTATAAAATAGCTCATACAACAAAACAATTTGAGAGATTTGTCTGAAAATTTGTGTACGTACTTTAAAACAAAGCTAAATTTTCTTTAAAATAATTTATAGCTACGTGACAAAATTATTATATCAAATTTTTTACTGTTTCACAAAGAAACATATAAATTTTTTGTCTGAAAAATAATCCTTAAAAATTTATTTGTATTTATTTGTCATAGGTATTTTCATCTGATTTCAAAAATTGTTGAATCAGTAGGTATTCACATCAGTAGATTGTCACATCGTCGACATCACTCGGGCTACTCATTTTTTTTTGTTTGCAGTGGCAACTGTTCAATGACATCGTTGAAGAGCAATATGCGATAACAGCTGAAAGTACGTACAGAAAGAAGCACCTTTATTTCTCCTATAAGCTTCGATATTTTATCAACACCGCCACGTCGGAAATTCCCATATATCAAAGTATTCAATTAAGATTTGCATATTAGGGGCTCCAAGTGAATATATTTACTAAAAGCATCTTACATCAAATCATTCTTAACCAAAGTGGAACACACATGTGCCGCTGCTATTAAAAACCGCTGAAGCAGAAGTCCTTTGGAATCCGTTGGGACACTGATTTATTTCAACATCGGATGGGATCAATTTTTCATCGAACCGCGCAGAGGTGGCAATCTTATTAAACGCTTAAATTCAGGATTCTGTTCACATATAGGCATTTTGAATACATACATACAACACAACCACCTTCAGGAGCCGGCTGTCAACTTTTAAGTGCGTCCCACTTCTTCTTCGGCAACTGAGTAATTACTCATCTATTCGCTGAAGGGAGGAAATAATGTCCTTTCATTACTTTGTCCAGACGCAACCATATACAATACAACAAAGTTTCAAAGAGAGAACAAGAAGAAGAAGAGGGAGCCACTACAGGAAAATACAAAGAAGAAGAGGAAATCGAATTTTGGATAAAATGTAAATTTTCTTTCGTCGCACAAAGGATATTGCCAATTCCAGGCATCGCCCATCGTCCTTTTTTATTTTTTTTTTTAGAAAAACAAACTTCTTCTTTTGTTGGTTCGTTCATTCTTCGGTTCTATAAGCGTTCCCCAACATTAAAATTGAGTTTTCTTAAATTAGATTCCGTTGGCTTTTTGGTGTGTAAGATTTGCTCTGCTTAGCTGATGAGTAAAGACTGGTTGTGTTGATAATTGGTATTTTTTTTGTCCCAAATGAACAAAAGTGACAAGAGCTTCCTCCTTCAAAGTGATTACCCTGGATAGACACATTTTTGTGGCTAAGAGAAGTGGACCTTGGCATGGGAAAGTGGAACCCACCCTTAAGTACTTGATAATGTGAAATGGCAGCTACCCCTAAAACAAGTTTTAGAAATGCTGCTGCTGCAGTGTGTTGTTCGGACATGTGTATTTTGCATGCAAAACTGGACTCTCTAATTGGAGTGGTAGTGTGCATGGGAATGGGAATGGGAGTGGGAAACACTATAATTGCTGGAAGTGTTGAAGAGTTTTTCCGGCGTAAAGCACCTTTTTCCACTTAATCACGTTCGAATGTTTCGCATGATTCTTGTGTGTATGAGTGAAATAATTTCCGCAATAATGCGGATAATTAAGTCGTGTGATGGCAATGGTGCGGGGTTCTAAAGTACAAAGTTATTATTCAACAAACAGAAAGTGTTGCTACATTCAAAAGAGATTATGATGAAAATTTATCTCATTTAATCGGTGTGAAGGTCAAGTGAATAAATACTAGATATTTAATACCTTCGAAGATAAGCCCTGCAGGTATGATAGAGTCAGTTTTGAGGTAGTGCATAATTATAGCTATTGACATTTTGTATTACACATGATTCGTTGAAATAATGATGTGGCTAATTTATTCGGCAGATTACATTGAAGACGAAATGTTTGTTAGCCCTGAAGATTCCGTTTTTTAATACTTGTCCTAATAGAATTCACATGTTGAATGCATGCAGGTGGAATCAATGCAGTCATAGTGTTATTGCCTTTGTGTGTTTTGGGAGCTCTTAAACCTGGTTGGGTCTCCCAGCAATATAAACGTCCCATCTCAGCAAAATCAAGGAACTTATGCATATGTTTTTATTTGTCAAGTCAAATTTTTAAAAGTTTTGAAAACCACAGAATTCTCCAAATCCCTGCATAGTCTAAGCCGCGGTATGCTTATATCTTGAGTAAATGCCTTTGCAGATTCGTTGAAAACTCAAGTGTGAATGTTATCATATCTGGCGAACAGAAGTGAAATATTCAAATTGGGTTAATCAATCAATGTGGTGGTGTGGTAAACGGGTGCGAATGTCTTCAATCAGTATTTCTTTTCCTTAATATTTCGACCCATAATACTTCTTATCCATCCATTCTTCAAATCAAATTCATTTTTGGGCATCCAGTAAACAGCGGAATGTATTTATTTATTTATTAACAAACAATAATTTCACAGGCTTAACAAAAATTATAATGTTCAAAAGCAATTTAAGTACATATAAAAGCATATTTAAGTACTGATTACATATATGTTTAGTTAACTGAATACAACAAGAAAGAAAGAAAGAAAGAAAAAAAAGCAAATTATAAAAATATAAAAAAGAAACCAAAAGTTAAATAATTAAATAAAATCTCTAATAGCATTTTATGTATCACTGGCCAAGTGTTTAAATAGATTGGTTTCGAATGTGTTTGTGGTTCTCCTGCAGAGTGGCGTGGTCGAAGAATGAGCGCTCAGATTGCAACAATAGAAACTGGGCCGAATTATAGAAGCTATTCTAAGTAATCTCGCAAAATTTAGTCTGCTGTACAAGTACTCGGCCTGTTGGGTTTGTATTATACCATGAAGAAAGATTAAAGTTCTGAACTTAATTAGGTTAACGAAGCTAAGGCCAAATATTTGCAGAGAGTAGCTGGATATGTGGTCTTCTTAATAAGTATCTTGCGAAGTTATTATAGATCACATTTAGCTTGCGTCTAGTGTTGTAGTCAACAAAGCAAAAAACCTCGCCACCATACAATAAGATAGGTAGTAAAAGGGACTTAACGAGTAACATCTCAGTTTTAACAGGCAAAGAACTTTCATCGGAGACCATTGTATACCTTTCCGATCGTAATCGCAACATGATCTGTCCAAGTGAGTGTATCGTTAAAGACTATTCCCAAGTTACAAGCTTTAGTAACGTATTCTATAGATGACTGCCCTAGTTTGATTGGTGGAAAAGTTGATGTGTCTAGTGACAGCTTATAAATGCAGAGGGTCTTTGACTTATCTGGATTAAGTGATAGACTGTGTTTGAGGGCCCACTGTTGTATGATTTCTAGGTCTTCATTCATCATCGCAGTCGCACTACTTATCATATCCAATGGTAAGCACATAAATAATCGAAGGTCGTCAGCAAAAATGTGGGCAGAACAATGTTTAACGAGTTGTGGAAGTTCGTTCACATAGAGGGAAAATAATAAGGGCCCTAGAATAGAGCCCTGTGGAACTCCCGCTAATACTTCAAGCATTGATGACGCTTTGTCTCCCACTGCCACACATTGCTGACGCCCAACTAAGTATGAGTGTAGAAGTTTGACTTGACTGCAAGAGAAGAAAATCCAAAATCACACAGCAGCTTTTTACAGAGAAGAGAGTAATCAACCCTGTCAAACGCTTTTGAAAAATCTAACAACGTCAAAAAAGTTTGACAGTTGGCATCCATGCCATTACGAATGTCATCAACAATGAGTAATAGTGCTGTCTTGCAACTCCTTTTCGCACGAAAGCCAGACTGAGCGGAACTCAAAAGGTTGTTTCTGCTGATGTGGGTTTGCATCTGCCTTAGCATCGATTTCTCAAATGCTTTGGATAGAAAAGGTAAAATTGCGATTGGCCTATATTCAATATTAGCCCGGCATAGAGACTTTGGTATCGGAATTACTTTTGCCTTTTTCCACAAAAAGGGGTATTCACAAGTGGTTAATATGTGGTTAAAAATGTGTGTGGTGTGTTTAAGAATGAAAGGTAGAACAAGCTTCAGAAATTTAGGATTAATTTCATCCAAACCTATCGCATCAGATTTAACGATGTATATAAATTTTAACTCCTTAATTCTTTTTTCAGCGAAAAATTTTATAGCTTTGCGATTTTTTTTAATGCCAAAAGGATAGCGATAGTTTTATTTCTTCAACAATAATGATTTTTGCAACAAAAATATAATTTTTTTACGACATTGAACCTATATTGATAATATTTCCAGAAATTACTGGGATAGTTGTAAGATAGATGGCACTCCCATTTGACGTTGAGCCTTATTACTGTCAGTCAAATAGTAGACTAATACATGGTTTATTTAGGCCATGTACTAGGCTCTGATACTCGGTACCAACTAAAAGTTAGTACTTTGCCATTTCTTCACATCACTAGTATCGGAGCTAAATACACCACTAGTAGTTTTATTCGCATATTTTGTTCCGACATATTGCGATGCAACGTATGCATTGTAACGATCAATCATAAACATAATCATCAATCATATCTAATTATCTGTTATCTGGTGTAGAACCGTTGGCGTGCAATGTTGCCACAGAATCTGATCAAACTCTGCACTCTTTTAATTAATGAACTGTTCGTCTCGGGTCGAAAGTATTGGCGGAAAACCGAATCCATAATACTCGAATGGATAAAGATAGCATTTCCGGTGAAGTGGACGATCCCAAGAATACAAATAAACACAGAAAACAACAATGTTTACCGTTAGTGCGAGTACCGCAGTTCGTCCGATCTTGACATCGATTAAAATCACTATAGCAAAACTCGCACAACAAAATATTGACGAAATTCCACTCATATTATCTTCAAATTTAGTGTTGCAAACCGTGCTTTCCCACAACACATGAGACATGTATCGTTTCTGTACTACCTCAAGTTTGCAAAACTGTAAAAGTCATTAAAATTATAATAAAGCTATGAAACACTAAATTGCAATGGCCGGTTTATTACGCTCATTAAGGTTATATATGTAAAACCCCCAACATCTTTGCCATGAATTAAACTTACTTACTTACTTCCACACACACACATTTATCTACATGTAAGTGTCACCAATTCGCCCTAAGTCGATACCTCAATCAACATCAGAGCGTTACTGTCATAACTAACCTGCAGCTGTGTTCACTCCACAGGACCACCGGTCGGGCGACGCAAGATGAAGATATCATTACAGATTTCACCAAACAACCTAACGATACCATATACACAATTAAGTCATCCTCGCTACAAAATATGAACCCACCTAATGTGAGCACCCCCGGTTTTTTTGGGTGTCCACCTTTTGCTCCTCAGAGATAGCACACCCCCACAACGTGCCGGTACTTGATATAATTACTTCCAAACAGTGAATTTTTATCGCATTACCCAGCCACCCACCATCTCTTTGCAAGAATTATTACATAAAAAGTGTTTATCTTTTGGTACGACAGGAGTTAGCCTTTTCATGGGACATTATACACTCGGTCATAAAATGGCAAATTCCTTCCAAACGGGCATCGGCAGAAATTAACGACGCGCGGCAATTCAATAAAAAATACGTTTCGCAAATAAATTTTAATCGCCTGCAGAGCTTTATCCAAGGTCCTTTCACAAGAATAATGTGCTTCGGGCGAGAGTTAGATTGAGCTCACGTTCTATTGTCAATTTGTCTCCATCCAACTGCATACCTTCTCCTGCTTCCTGCTTCAATTTCATTCATCGTAATGATGTAAAATTGAAGAACTTGAGCAAAGCGGAGGGTCCTTTTCTACATTCTCCCGATAATAATTGCATTGCAATTTCCAGCACTTTCTGTTTGGTTTGTACAAGTACCGCTGTATGTCTTACCCCGGCTGCAATTTTAGAAATGTTTGATTGGGATTTTGTGTTAAATCCCTTGCAGGGTGTGTGGACAAGGATGCCTCTTTGGCAGCGCATAGAAATTCCTCTGGAACTCTGCTCGAAATGGTAGACCACAAAATGTATATATACTCAATAACTGTGATTCTCAACTCAAAGTACATGGTATGTATGTATATATATGTAGGTAGGTACCTATATCGTTGTTCGTTGAAGAGAAAAAAATGGAGATACGCATACGATATAACGAGAATGTCTAGGGGGAATCGAATGTCGGTGGCATTGGCATGTGATGGCTGTTGGGGAAGCACGTTGTCGGGATTCCTTTCATGCATTTTTGTTGTGTTAATATTGATAAAATTGGATTTACATAAGTTCGGAATGTGACTGAAGAAGCGAATTGCCAGCAAGTGTGTATCCACTTGATTTGAGAGTCTCGTAAAAGGGTGTTAGAATGCTCCTGAAAAGTACATACATATATAATGTGGAGGATGCAATATATACCGCTTGAGACATTAAGTTGGTTTGGGGGTTTGCTTTGAATCCTATAAAGCATACATAGTCAAATTTGTTAATGGTATTGTGCCTTTACATTATCAATTTGTTCCACATGACTTTAAGCTTTTAATTTAAAAAAAAAAACACAGTTTTCCACACATGAAATGTACTTTGGGGAAAACTTTTCCAGAAAAGTCAATAATTAATGATGGTTGTATTCATTTTTACAGCAGTACACAACCTTCATGGATGTATCGATATAGAAATTTTATGCGAAATTGACATACTCAACAAACAAAAGAAGCTTTAGTCATGACATAATAATCCTTTAAGTTTTCGTTGCTCCTGCTCCTGGAAAATGAGAATGCAGAAAATATATAAAGTTCTTCAAAATGAAAAATGCAATGAACGATGGAAAGTTGTAAATCTTTCGAATTTCTAATACTGGACTGATAGCCATGATGGCGAAATGCATTTTTCTTCTGTAAGATACTTCTTTATGCATCACATAAAGGTATTTCTTTCACACCTCAAAGTAGTAAGATAAATTGTGCCATTATAGTAATTTCAAATATGAGAAAAATAAGAAAAGGTTTCAGTGCGCTTGGGATACCCTATCCATTAGAAGCATGTTGGATAACATTTCATTCAATTTCTATGAAATAATAAATAAAAAAAATAATATTTTAATCGTTTTAGTTACAAAACACGATTGGCAAAACGACAATATTTGTCGATTAAAAATTTGCAAACGCCAGTTTTGTTAAAATTGTGCAATGATTTCATAATTGAAAATATCTAAGGTTAAAACTAACAAGAACAGCCAGCGAATAAAATTTATTAAATATTTTGCTTACTGGAATAAATGAGGCAAATATGATACCTTGTCACGAAACGTGGTGTAATCGAAGGATGTTTTTTAACGATGAAGATAGCATTTCCCAAATATGTCCTTGAAACCTTGAAAAAATTCATTAAACCCTTGTAAAAAGATATTTTTTTAAAACATTTATTAAATCACCTGACAATTTGCTATTGCAATAAATTTTCTACTGGATGTCCTTGGACCATTGAAAAAGGTCGTTGAATGTATGTATTTACATAGCTACTAATTTGATTGATGGGAGTAGTAGAGAGCTGTTGTTTTAAGTGCAATATCTTTGTCTATAACTACCGTTTTAGATACTTAAGCTTTGTTTTGAAATCTTCTAGCAAAATATTCTTCTTAATTATTTTTAGAAAAACAAGTATTTTCTAAGTATTTTATTTCCTATTTTAAAGTCATATTTTAAAAGCATATTCAAATTTTAAAAAAGAATAACGGAAATTTTGTATGTAATCAACCTCAAAATTACACTCTGCACAAATTCAGTTCTCTTAGTTTAGTTAAGGCTTACAGCTTTTTTGCGCCACCTAAGGCGAGACATTCCTCTAATGCGTTAATTTTATGGCGTGGAGCGTTGGTGTTCAATCGCTCTATATGTCCCAGCCATCTCAAAAGCCCAATGCGCAGTTTTTTGACCAGGTGGACGTCGCTGTACCAGCTCGTAGAGTTCAACGTTGAATCACCCCCAACGGACCAATTATCAAATAGACAAAGTCCCTTCCTAGCTCAAAGTTATAGTTGTCGATTGTGACATTCTAGCCGATTCGTCGATGTTGGGTGTCCCTTCTTGTTGACAGATATACTTTATTTTGCCCTCGTTTATCGCTAAACCCTTCTTTCTTCTTTTCTGCTTCTGTTCCTATACTCACAAATGCACCTGTGATAGCTTTCTGTATTCTATCAATAATATTAATATCGTCGAATTATGGAAGTAAAGGGTGATTTTTTAGCTGGTTTGGTTTTGGCAACACTGAATTTGACAGCTGACGTGTGTTTAGTACCTTGTGTCACTGTCAAACAGCTTCAGTTTGGTTTGCAATTTAACCATGGATCGTCTTACAAATGAACAAAGCTTGCAAATTATTGAATTTTACTATCAAAATTCGTGCTCGGTTCGAAATGTTCATCGCGCGCTGCTTCCATTTTATGATCGGCATTCTCGACCTTCTGGGCAGTCTATTCGGAAGATTGTGACCAAATTTCGCACCAAATTTACTTTGTTGGACATTAAACCACCAACACGTTTACGTACTGTGCGTATTGAAGAAAAGATTGCGGCCGTATCAGCTAGTGTGACAGAAGACCGCGAAATGTCGATTCGGCGCCGTTCCCAGCAGTTAGGCCTTTGTTACAGCACTACGTGGAAAATTTTGCGGAAGGATTTGGGCGTAAAGCCTTTTAAGATACAGCTGGTGCAAGAACTAAAGCCAGGCGATCTACCACAACGCCGAATTTTTGGTGAATGGGCTCTTGGAAAGCTGGCCGAGGATCCGCTTTTTTATCGAAAAATTGTGTTCAGCGATGAGGCTCATTTTTGGTTGAATGGGTACGTAAATAAGCAAAATTGCCGCATTTGGAGTGAAGATCAGCCAGAAGCATTGCAACAGCTACCAATGCATCCCGAAAAAGCCACTGTTTGGTGCGGTTTATGGGCCGGCGGCATTATTGGGCCATATTTCTTCAAAGATGATGCGAATCGCAGCGTTACTGTCAATGGTGAACGCTACCGAGCGATGATAACAAACTTTTTTTTGCCCGAAATGGAAGTTCTTGACTTGCATGATATGTGGTTTCAACAAGACGGTGCCACATGCCACACAGCACGCGAAACAATGGCGCAATTGCGAGGCGAGTTTGGTGAACAGTTAATTTCACGTTTCGGGCCGGTCAATTGGCCGCCTAGATCGTGCGATTTGACACCATTAGATTATTTTTTGTGGGGGTATGCCAAGGCTAATGTGTATAGGGACAAGCCCGCTTCGATTGACGCACTGGAAGCCAACATCCATGCATTCATTCGTGAGATACCGGCCGATATGTGTGAAAGAGTATGCCAAAATTGGACTCAGCGGATGGGCTACCTGAGACGCAGCCGCGGTCAACATTTGCATGAAATTATCTTTAAACATTAAATTGCAAGGTTCAAACTATCGATTCAAATAAATATTTCATTCATTTTTTCGAATTTTTTGTGTTTTTTTTTTAAAAAAAGTTCTAAACCTCTTAAAAAATTGAACAGACTTTTGAAAGATAGTAGTTCTTGTGTTTGCACAATTATTTCAAGTCAAAGAAATCACATGACAGCCCGTCGCCTTGCCCGAATCCTTCTTATACATCAAAGGTCTCGGTTAGGTCTATACCGACCTTGATGCAGCAGCTAGCTTTCTATATCGCCAATACTAGACATGGCTCTGTATAGCTCGTCTCTTCGATCTGGACTTCTTGGGTTTTCTCACGGATTTGCGGTAGTATGAATAATTGGTAAATTTTGGACTTACCGGGCCTAAAACCGCACTAGGGTCCAATCAGATCGTTGACAAATAGATTTAGGTGCTCGCACAATACGACAGACAAGATCTTATATGGGATGTTTAGGAGACTGATACCTCTGTAGTTGGCGCAGTTAAGAGGTTCCATTCATCAGGCATACATTCATCCGACCAAATTTTAGAAATATGTTGGTGTATGCTTTCTATGAAGTCAACTCCCGTTGCCCTAAATAGTTCGGCGGGTAGGACATCCGGCCCGGCTGCCTTATTTTACTTTAGATTTAATAATGCTATCCTCACTTCATTTTGGTCGGGTGAACGGAATTCTTGTCTTTCATCGTCAATATTGAATGACAGCGGAATTTGTGTCATCTTCGCCGTTTAGCAGTCTGCAGAAATGATTTTCCATATCCTCAGCACGGACTGTGTCTCCACTGCAATGTTACCTTGTTCAGATCTACAGGATTCTGTTTGAGTCGTGTTACTTTGACACGTTAAAACTTTTGGTAAAACTTCCGAACATTATTCCTGGAGTACCAGCTCTCTATTTCCTCGATAGCACGCGTCTCATGTTTTTTTTTCTCCTTAGAAGCCTATGTTCTTCCCTCCTTTTTTCCTCTTATTGTTCACGAGCCTCTCTCGTCATTCTGTGCAGCGCCGCTTTGTGGGCATGTTGTTTTGCTGTATGTGTATGCCGGCACTCTTCATCAAACCAGGGGTTTCGTGGTGGAGTTCACGTCAGTTTCGGCATTTCTGATGTTTTCTCGGCATCTTATCCACTACAGCACTTAATGATGGCTATGGAGGAGTTCTGGAGAGGTTAAAATATATGCAATCGGCAAAGGTTCCAATGCGTGATGATAATACAGATTGACTTAACCAAGTATTGAAATAGTACTTAAAGCGAAGGATTAAATCCCAACGCTAGAAAGTATTAATTGTCATAACAAATATCTCTAAATCACCTTTTGAAATCGACATAACATTTTTGGTCCCTTCCATTCGTAACAAAGATATAGAGAGGCTTATGCAACTGATTATGAAAGCTAGATTTTAACTCCTGTTAGGTAATAGCTAAGTCCCCATTTTTTTTGGACAGTCGAATTAAAAACGTTAAACGCACAAAAGGAAAATTCCATCGGTTGATTGAAATACTAACCACTGTACTTTATTTACCTGATGGTAGAAAAATGTATTCTATATTCTGTAGCCGAAATCCATTTTTTGCTTGCTTCTTTGGTTAGGCAACAATGGTGTAATCCGTTTTGTTGATAGCTTTGAAAAGGGTTCTCTCTGAATTTTTTTATTTTTATTTCTGATTCAAGAAACATTTACACAATTCATGCTGAATACTTAGTGGTAGTCTACGTTTTAAGGAATTCAACTATTACAATGTACCTTCTAACAACCCTTTTCAAGTTATAAAAGGACCGCTGAAATGTGTGTGCATTAACAAATTCGCGGTTGCCATGTAGGTTCCTATCCCACTTACTGTGATGTATTTTCAGGATACGATAAATAATGTTTTCATGTGTAAAGTGTATCCTTTTACTGTATCGAAAGATTTATGCTATCATAATGATTTTGTGATTTATAAAGTAAGTTGAGTTCTTTTGTGTTAAGTACACTTGTACATTTACGAAAATATTAGAATGTGCTTTTCTTATACACAAAGCGAAACTTCAGGATTAGAATGGAATTTGGCCCTTTCAAGTCATTTATGCTTCCCAATTGTACCCAGGTTTTTAAGAATCCAGTCATGTCCGAAATCATATTTAAACATTAATGGCATAAAATTATCCTTCCAATAAAGCCAGATTGATGGATATTAAAAAGATTTTCTTGTGTTTTATTTCAATTCGAAGTTCAATACTTCTAAAACAAAACACAAAATTTACTTTATCAGAAAGGATCTATAAACAAGTTGCTTATATCCTGATGACGAAAACACAATGAAAGAATATGTATCAGATCATAATTAATGCCAATATATAGTAGAATATATATAGGTATGTAGGAATATCCCGGACGAGCCTTCAATTTGTAGGAATATCCCGGACGAGCCTCCAATTTATAGGAATTGATCCTCCAAAGAAAAACACAACTCCGGTATTATTTGATGACAAATATAACAAGCTTATTGGCTTTACTCCTTAAGATATAAACTGCAACTGATATATTTCAAAACTATTGCAGGAATATCCCGTGTGTCCCGTCGTCTCTATGGAAAAGTGTATATAAGTCCTGTCGTCCTTGTGTACAGTCTAATTACGTTCCGGTTCGATCTTCGTTCGTCGTCGTTTGATATCTACTTCTGTATGTCTAGGTTGTTTACGTTCTGGTTGATATGTCCCAACGATACATATTGGTACATGTATCCTCCAGTTGGTGTCGTCGCCCGGCTACTATCTCACACTTCATAATACACGTTAGTGCATGCATTCTGCAGCTGTCCGTCTACTTCTATCCTACAGGTATGAACATTTTTCATCTTAACGCGCTCCTAAGAGATCCTTAGACAATATCAAAAGACTGAAACGCTAGATCCAGAAACCATTAAGAATTTATAATAATTTATTTAAATTTTTACGTTGTTTATACCCTATCCTAAGGGCATATTAATTTTGACACATAGTTTGTAACACCCCTTAATATTCGTCGTAGACCCATAAAAGTATGTTTATGATCAGGACCAAATCCTAAGACTATTTAGCAATGTCCGTCCGTCCGTCCGTCCGTATCAACTTTTGAGGCCTTTCAATTTATGCTAGGAAGCTGAAATTTAGAGCGTATAGGGTCCCAAAATGGTAAAGTGTTACAGTTTTTAAATCCTCCCACTGCCACGTCCACAATTTAGAAAAAACCGTTTTAAGGCTAAAGTTAGAGAGATAGAGAGTTAGAATCTTCACAAGATATGTAGACACTACCCTCCTTTATAAGTCTGTCATATAAAATGTTTTGCCACGCCCACTTTTTGTGGGATTTTTTCACTAAAATGCTGTTTTCAGCGAAAATTTTCATAGAAACTGAAAAAAATGTTTAACAAGATATTTAGAAAATATTTTTTCCAATATATCGCACATACAAAGTTTTTGGCCACGCCCTCTTTTTGGGGGCGTATTTTTTTAAAAAAAATATTTTTTTTTTCTTAAATTTCATAGAATGAAATTATATCCATCACCTTCTCATTGCTTTTTTCTTTGGGGCATATAGGGATATGGATAGGATGGATGTTTTTAAATTCGGTTTTATTCGGTATGCATCCATTAAATATAAACCACATTAATATTTTCTTTTAGGATTTAGCGTTTCAATGTTGTAAATATATTAGTGTTTCTAAGAATATGTGGGGTGGCCGGATACTGTGTCAAAGGTGGCCGTGCAAATCGATATTTTTTGATAGTGCATAAAAACAATAATGCAAAACTTTTTTTTAACTTAAAATGCCAAAGTTGAGAATAAAAAGACACACACTCTGAGCATGTGTGCTAAAATTAATTTATTAGCCTACAGCAAATAGTTATTATTTATTATGATAATTAAAAACTTCATTCTCTATATGTAATTCCTTAAACCACATCTCTAATCTTTCTGCAATTAATTCAAATAAATTTATTTATTTCCATTTCAGGTAAGTTCCTCTATTCATCTCGGTGGCTTTATTAAAAAAAGTAAAACCTATTCCACTACAGTAAGTACGAAGAATGTATTTGTATTATACTCTGTTTGCTTCTTCCTGTTAACACTTTTCAGCAAAAATTCTCCAGAGACAGTTGTTCGAGCATTTACATTGCCAACAGACGAAGTTATCCTTACTTCATGGATCCTGGAGATGCAGTGTCCTCAAGTGTGAACGATGTCTATAAAAATGGTCTTTTAGTGCGGAACGTGTTCCGAAAATGTTGTTTTTACAAAAAAAAAACATATTTCACCACTCTGCTTTCCCTACAACAACTTTCTGTAGGATATGCGAATACGACATGAAAGGATTTCCTCCGACAGCTTTCTTTCACACTCATCCGACTGATATGCATCAGCGCATCCGAGAGAAGCAAATCTTTGGAAATTCTACTTGAGCAGAGAAACAAGCACACTAATGATGTTCACCGTCATGATGGTAATCGCGTTGCTGTGTTGCTGCATCCTCGTTTTCGTTTCTCTCTGATCCTTGCTATACTGCTTGTCATGTATGAGGCGCTTAGTTTTACAAATTGCGAAGAAATCTGAGACGAACCGAGTGTCTGCTTTAAATGGTTGATTTTAATTTTGTTGTCTTTTTCCCTTTCAGATTTTAGGTACGAACATTACTTACATATTGCTATTCCATTTTTGGAGTATCAAATAAATGCCCCACGGCACTATCTCTCCCCTTGTATCCTTGCTAAATCCACTGAGCGACTGATGCTCATCAAAAACTGTCATATGTTGGTTTATCCCCAAGATGGATTGGCTTGGCATAGGCTTCCGAATGCTTCCACTTCCAGGCATTGTTGTCTTTTTTTTGTTCGCATCTTTAGGCTGTTTACCATATTTTGTGGTGACAAGAAGTCCCTTTGGTTTTCTGCATCGCGTTGTTTCTGAGATGAAATTTTGTTTTGTTTTTGTTTATGTTTATGTTTCTCGGGGATATCAATGTTTACGGTTAACAGGATTTCGAGTGTCAATTGCGGTTGAATGTTGCCAATCAAATTGGTATGTATTTTATGTTCTTTTATTTTATTTTACTTTGACGAGTGACGACCTCAATCGAGCGGAACGAGATTGTGTTTAATGTTTACTCTTGTGGCAAGCAACACAAATGAGATTGGTATCGTTGGCATTGATTTCGATTCTGAGTAAAGGTATCATTCGGTTTTGTTGACAAAAAGATAGATGATTGAAGTTTCTGGTCAATAAATTGAGAAGAACCGTAAAAAGAATACCAAGAAATTGAGGAAATACATGAAATGATGAATACATTTTGGGGGTAGCTAACCGAACTGTGAATATAAAGAAGGTCATCAAATTGGAATTGGAAAATGTTGATAGTAATCGGCTTAAGGAACATATGCAAAGAGGTTCATATATTCGATGGATGACAAATAAATCGGATTTCAGTACACAAATGAACGAAAACATATTCAAATTGCTCATAAATTTGGGAATATCTTGTATGAGCCTACTGTTGCGGCAAATTTAGGAGATTACACTTATTGGTTATTTTATTTTTTGACTAATATACACAATTGTTATATCTTAAATAATTGATCTCCTTAAATAAGATGACAAAATATCAAAAAAAAAATGTTTTTCAACCCAGAAAACGTGACAGTTGTACAATTAAAAGTGGTTAAATGCTTTGAACTACTAAGCGAAAGGATCCCAAGCTCAAATCCGACCTAAACGTTTTTATTCAACATCATGCGAAAGTCTAACAAACATCTAAGAGTAAGAAATGTCATCAATAGCAGGAAAAATCCAACATATGTGATTTTCTATCCGAGGGGCATGGCAGCCGCCCACTTCTATTAACGCAGCCCCCAAAAGTCCTTCAATTATGATTTTTTACATGAGGCTTGGATTTAAGGAACAAACTCAGCATAAATTAAATATAGTGTATTTTCCATTTAGGGGGCGTGCTAGCCGCCTCTTTTCTTTAACTTTGCACCCAAAAGACTTAGAGCTATGAAATCATACGTGGGGGAAGGATTTGAACAACAGACACAAAATTTGTGTATATTCCAAAAAAAGAGGCGTGGCAACCGCCCATATATCGAACTCATTCTAAAATTATGAAATCTTACATGTCGGTAATTATTTTAAAGGCAAACAAGGAAAGTTATAAAACAAATTGGATTTTTCTCGAAAGGAGGCATTTAGTTTCGGCCGAAATCCCTACAATTTTAAAATTTTGCAAAATTTCCATGTATAAAAAAATCTTTGCAAAAAGTATTGAAGTATGTCCGTACACTCAGAAAAAACAACTTTTTATGACAAGAATTTTGTACTTTGGCCCAACAATTTTCGTAGGTTAAAATGAACCCAAGTATTTCAAGTTCTTATGGAAGTGCCATCCGTAAAGTAAGAACTTTTGTTTCTAAATTTAATACAAAACGTCAAACTTTTAAGAATTTAATTTATCTCAATATGTTATTTTAAATTTGTTATCTCAAGAACGAGTTGTTCAAAAAGCTCAACAATTAAAATCGTTCGGGCAAAAACGAAAACAGTTAAATTTTAAGAGTGAAAATTGTTGCGATAAGAATGCGTTGTAAACAAATATTCAAAATTAAATTGTTCGCTCAAGAACAAAATGTGTCAATCATTTAAAAATATAATTTGTTGTAGAGGCTATAGAAAATATATCCATTATTTGAATCGAAAACCCTCAAAACTTATAAGTATTACTTTAATAATTATATATTTTATATATATTCACTAATTTAGACTTTTTTATTATAAAACGTAATTTGGTTCAAAAAAAATTAATTTGCAGCCCTTAAACTTACCTTGTTTGAGCAATCGATAAGCTGTATCATCATCAGAAAAAAGGTACAGCAAATTGCTGTATGTTGGTACCTATGTATTTAAAAGTAATTTGCAAGAATAAAAACGCTAAAAATGGTAGTTTAAGGAAATAAATGTTTTTTCATTCATATGGCATTTCTTAAAAATATCTTAAATTTATTACAAAAGTGTAAAACTAAAATCGAACAACTTCTTCCAAACTGTTTAAGATGACTCTTTGCTTTCACTTTTCCCCGGAATATAATTATGCATTCGTCCTCATTAGAAAATAATTTTACGATTTTATTAGCCACTCGATCCATAGTTTTTGGACACATTTATGATCGACAATGCTAGTTTGATCGGTGCCGTATAAATTTGGTATTTCTTGATACAGTTATATGATATCGTTTAGAGACAGTTTTCTATAAGATGTCTTTAATATTGAATTCAATATTTGAGTTTTTTTTCCTTGAAAACGTTTGAGAAAAAGTTGAAGAGCCGGCATGTAAAGTATCCGAAGAAAGCCATTGTGATATCATGGAAAGTGTTTTGTCACTCTGACAGCATGGTGTAAGGTCATACTAACGAATACACGAAAAAGGGGTAAGAAATACATACTTGCGATATATACTGGCTGTTATATTTTTCTGTGGTTATCATTATACTAACTTAACTTTTATCTTCAAACAAATAAAATAACCAACAAACAAAATATTATTATTTTAAAAATAAAAATACGAATAAAAATGAAGAAAACCAAAAAATTTTAAAGCTCGATATCGCCAATACATATCTATAAGACTGCATTTTTAGATCTTTAGAATAAGTTATAACTAATAACTAGAGTCCGACCGAACATTCGGCTTCGGCTACATTCGGCCAAATTTTCCACCTTTGGCAAAACATCCGGTTCGGCCAAAGGTTTAGCCGAAACCGAAGGTTTAGCCGAAGCTGATTATTGAATTTTTCAACCGTTTTTCCGAGAATTTTCGGCATGAGCGATTTTAAACAAGTCATTTCTTGTTTGATTCGTTTCTATAGTGTAAGTTGCATCTGAATTAATGTAAGTTCGCATTTGCAGTTATTCACAGGCAATGAAACGGATTCATTTAGTGGCTATTTTTGACTTTTGTTTCTTTGTAAAATACATTTTGTTATGATTATGGGTTATTTTATCTAATAAATTGGATGTATCACAAATTAATTTAACGGATGATTTATTTTAGGTTCCTTGGTATATCAGGTTGCACTATATTCGGCTTCGGCCAAAAAATTGACCTTTGGTCGGACACTACCAACCAAGGAACCTAAAATAAATCATCCGTTTTTAGGTTCCTTTTTTTTCAACTGAGAATTTGATTTTAAAAAATTCAAAAATGAGATGTTGCTGCTAGAAATTTTTGTTAAGGCAACAATTTTTAACTCACAATTTTACAAGAATGGAAAGTTCTTCGGATAACAATGATTTTTTTTTCTGAGTGTATAGTAACAAGACAACTTGCCTACGTCTGATGCCTACAATAGAACCGCATGCACATAGACGCTGCTTTCGTTCCCTATAGCAATGACTGTAGCACGCATCACAAAATTGTATCTTTCTCTTGGCTTGCCTATCCCAGCTCTCTTTCTGGATGGCGGTTATGTCTTCTTACAATCCAGGGTCCCCCGCTAACTGAAGCACATTCCACGTTGCCTTTTTTCGATTTGCAGGGTCGTCATGAATACATCCGTCCCTGTTTGAGGCTATTGGTCTCTTTGTAACTATTTTTCTTTTTATTTTTGGTTAAGCAATTAACCCCACGTACAAGCTGGAAGACCGGGAAAAAACATTGAGTTTTTGTTTTGCTGAAAAGAGAACAGAAATAAGAAACAAGGAAAAATGCATAGTGGTTTTGTGGCTAGAGAAATTTCTTTTAACAGAAATTTCTTAAATTTTCTTTCGGAATCGGGGTAGAACTTAAAGTTTGCGTAAGGTTTCTCCCATTTTGTTTATAGTTTCGTACACTGAAGTGGTCCATGAGCTTACTACCTCTTAATATATTTATTCATATGTTCCAGTTTTAACCAAAGACCAACTGGATGGGAACATAACAAGGTTGCGTGTTATTTTTTTAAATTTATAAAACTTTGAAATGGAACAAAACAAAGATGATTTTGAAATTAAATTGACATGAAATTTACTTTATTCGAAAGATAATCTTCTGGGATTATAATTTAAATATGATTTCTGGCATATAACCGCCGCGGCTGACTCGGCCCTAGTATAATATGGAAGTCCCATTTTCAAAGACTTTTTCCAACAATTGTGGCCGTATATCAGCAATAAAGCGGCGAATGTTGTCCTCAAAAGTAATCAATCATTTCGGGCTTATCAGCGTAGACTAGTGACTTCACATATCTCCACAGAAAATAAGCTGCATTTATCCATTCAACCAAAAGTGAACTTCATCGCTAAACAAAATTCGCTTATGAAAATTGGGATCAACAGCAATCTTGTTTTGGGCCCATTCATCGAATCTATGCTTGGCTAGGTGATCCTGTGGCTTGAATGCTTGCTCGAGTTGGACTTTGTAAGCACGCAAACCAAGATCTTTTTGCAAAATCCAATTCCTGTGACCGATGGCGGATAGACTGATTCGGGTCTTCCTCTACCTTACGTTCTACAGTAATTTAGAGTAAACGTGGTGCGAAAATGTTCTACAGTTAATCGAATTAATTGCTCTGATGGACGATTATGTTGACCGTAAAATGGACGTAGTGCTCGATACGTATTTCGAATAGAACCATGATTTTCAAAATGAATTTGCACTTTAAGCGTTGTTCAGGCGTCAGTCTATTGAAATGCTAAACCAAACTAAAAGTAAATCCAACACCCTTTACAATAAGCCCAATGACGGGACCACCTGATTCACTTAAATAAAATGAAGTAGCTGGAGTTTGCTGCGGTTCAAATCAACAAAATTGGTATGGTCTCCCAATTTTAGCTATAGCCTACGCATCATCTTTATGCTTAGTATCCCTTTTGTTGTAATGACCTTGCGCGTATTATAGCATAAAGAGGATTAAATTACAACACAACTTAATGAAGCCTTACACATTCAATAATCTGATATAAAAATCACAGAATAAACCGGTAATATGATATGAAAATCGGTTCAGTGTTGTCTTTTATTTATATGTTTCATCGCATTTTTATCTACCACATGCGTGGTTATGTTCTCATTTATTATTTAATCACATCAATTGGACAATGAAATTCGCTTCTCGCTTCCTCGTCGCGTCGTCTACGTGACCATTAATCTCGTAGTGAACGCATGACAAGCAGACATACAACAACAACAACAACACGAATGCATGTCATCAAAATATTTGCTTTACTCACAGGGATTTTCGGCTTTAATATACCAAAAATGGTTGTTTATCTTCCAAAAATAAATATCAATGTTATGAGAAATATAACATACGACAGTACATTAAAGTGCCATTAGCAGAAGAATTAACAAAATTAGCAACTACATTAGTGGCTCCTATGCACGAAGGATACCTTCTTGTCAACGACTTTGCCCCAAAAATTAATTCAACGTAATCCAAGACTTTTCGAGGGGTGAAATGGAATTTAGACACCGCCTTCGTTCTTTGAGGAATTGAATTAAAAACAATGTTGAGGGAACATTTATTAAAATGTATTTTCCCAGCTTTCGCTTTAGTTGTACGCGAAGTATCTTATTATTATTTCCACGATAACAAAAAAACATTTACCTGCCCTACCTTTCATATATTCGTGACGGTTGAATGGGCAAATAGAAACCGCCCACGATTTACAAGGGAGCTATTCTAAAATTAAATGTCTTAATGAAAAAGTTCCGGCGGTTTTCTTACATTAAAGAACATTAAAATTTTATTGGAGATTTAGCCCGGAGCGATACGTCCTTCGTATAGATACAAATAAGAGAAGCCATTTCGTAATCCTTGATTTGTTTAACACCCTGCGTTTTATTGGGGAAAATGTAGGGATTTAAGGTAATAAAAGTACCTACTGTGCGGCAGAGATCTGTTCTAGGTATTGCTTCCTAAGCAGATAAATTAATGAGAATCTGGTTTGCGGCATTAGGAGATCTATTATGGATTTGGTGGATGTGATATTGATTTGAATTTCGTGTGGAAATATTTTACACAAGTGGCTTTGGAAGAATATCCTTTTTATGCTGAGATAAGTAATAACGTTGAATGGGAAGAAATATTTTTTATATCGTTCAATGTCTGCTTCATGTTCCGACAATTAATGAAAGCTTTGTACCGCCTAATAAAATTCTCGCGTAAGCACTCAATGAAAAATAAAAAAAAATTATTAGGCATTAATTTTCCATTTACGATCTATAACTTATATTCTTCTCGACTGGAAGGGACCAGCATGTGCTAATTTTTAAGGAATATTTTCAGAATTACCTACGCCAGAGGCCGAAGAAGAGAAAAACTTAAGTTGAAACTAAGGACTCGGTTAGTAGTTTAATGCCATAATCACTAAACCATTGATATGGCATCGGATGGCTGCGTCTCTTATGGTATCAGAGCATATTTAGGGGAAGGAATTCTAAGCTCTGGTGCAAAGGGGTTTCATTTTAAAAAAAAAATGGTTCTGATAAAGTAAATAGGCAAACCGATCAGCGTCCTGTGTTGGTCCTAAGTGGGAAGACACGGCCTTTTGATTGATGATTTTCAGGAAAAATTTTTGTATACTTAGTAACGAATACTCGGGATAGCGGAGAACTTCCCTACTGAGGATCCTGAGCGTGTGATGTTTCAATGCCAAGAAGGGTCACATGAAATATTGCCAAACGAAATAATGCCAAATTGTAATAAAGGTACCAGTACCTGAGTGGACCGCTACGCGGCATTAAGGAATTTCAACACTCTTTCCGCAGGCGGTTCGACTTTGGCATGGAAAAAATGCTAAATTTTTAGAATGTGGACTTTTTTCTTCGGAGTTCTTTCACGTCACCGGCAATAAGTAGCATAGCTCACTTGACCCACCTTGTTATTACCGCGCATTAAAACTTTCTGCCTGTGAGCAGGGGGCAAAGTTCAGTACCAAACCGGCAGCAAAAATAGGAGCTTTAAAAACTTTTTTTACGAAGCTGACATTAACCCGGGTAAACCGTTAGCAGGATCGTCATGGTGAAGGTAATGGTGAGGCGAAGAGTGCCTCAATTCCAGGAAGCGCCAAGTTCTTTTCAATAAACAAGGGACATTATCCCCACGGTAACAGAAGATAAACTGTTACTTGTGTGTAAAAAGTTGGTAATAGAAAAACACCATGTCCAGACGGTATTCCAAACAAAGCGCTAAAAGCTGAAATCAGCAATAGGAAGAATATCTTTACTGAGATAATACAGTGCTATTTTAACGAAGGGATTTCCCAAACCAATGGAAGCTGCAACGTTTGATCAGTGTGAGCTGGCACCTTTAGAACCATTTCAGAGGTTAAACTTAGATGGCATACTGCCAACTTTGTATCTGACGAAATGAGGCGAAAGCACCTATTCTGTATTGACAACATTGGCCAAATAGAACAGTTTCAGTAGCGATATGTCAAAATCGCTGATTCGACCCTGATTTGTCACCAATCTGCCTTTGTTATCCCAGCGAGGCATTTTATCTTCCAATGCCCATGCTTAAGAAGAACGAATAATAATCAACTTGAACCAAATGAAATATTTGGTAAAGTGTTTCGCTCTAAACAAAGAAACCCCGCGACGGACATAATGTTTGGATTAATACGTAAGCGCACTCCTGGCATCATCAAAAATTTGAAGACTTAGTTGAGCATCTTTTAAGTCTGAAAATATATCCTATTATAACTTTAACGTTTTTAATTCAAATAAGCTGAACATTTAATCCGAGGCAAGAAAAATATACAAAATTAGAGATTCACAATCTAGAACGATCTTAAAATATAGTTTCTTTAATAAGTTGTGAAACTATGCAATTGTTACGTATGGAATTGTTATACGCCGAATTCACACAGCTTTTTTGGCACATGTTTATACCTCCGGATGTTTGTTTTTTTGTTTGCAGTAAACATAAAGAGCTATGCGGTGATTGAAACTACCTCGTACTTGGATAAGTAAATTTCTTTTATAAACATGTATCGGACTTTGTTAGCAGTTGAAAACGAAATAAAACACCTATGGCCTTATTATACTGGGCTCTAGTCTACGCACGTGTAATTCAGAATAATGTTCGGTCAACTGATATACGCACTGTTCCACGAGTCCGTCCATTTCAATTAACCAATGTGACACTCAGATTTCATGAGAAGTTTAATTTCACAAAGAGAAGCATTTTATCTTCCAATGCCCATGCTTAAGAAGAACGAATAATAATCAACTTGAACCAAATGAAATATTTGGCAAAGTGTTTCGCTCTAAACAAAGAAACCCCGCGACGGACATAATGTTTGGATTAATACGTAAGCGCACTCCTGGCATCATCAAAAATTTGAAGACTTAGTTGAGCATCTTTTAAGTCTGAAAATATATCCTATTATAACTTTAATGTTTTTAATTCAAATAAGCTGAACATTGAATCCGAGGCAAGAAAGATATACAAAATTAGAGATTAACAATCTTGAACGATCTTAAAATGTAGCTTCTTTAATTAGTTGTGAAACTATGTAATTGTTACGTATGGAATTGTTATACGCCGAATTCACACAGCTTTTTTGGCACATGTTTATACCTCCGGATGTTTGTTTTTTTGTTTGCAGTAAACATAAAGAGCTATGCGGTGATTGAAACTACCTCGTACTTGGATAAGTAAATTTCTTTTATAAACATGTATCGGACTTTGTTAGCAGTTGAAAACGAAATAAAACACCTATGGCCTTATTATACTGGGCTCTAGTCTACGCACGTGTAATTCAGAATAATGTTCGGTCAACTGATATACGCACTGTTCCACGAGTCCGTCCATTTCAATTAACCAATATGACACTCAGATTTCATGAGAAGTTTAATTTCACAAAGAGAAGCATTTTATCTTCCAATGCCCATGCTTAAGAAGAACGAATAATAATCAACTTGAACCAAATGAAATATTTGGCAAAGTGTTTCGCTCTAAACAAAGAAACCCCGCGACGGACATAATGTTTGGATTAATACGTAAGCACACTCCTGGCATCATCAAAAATTTTAAGACTTAGTTGAGCATCTTTTAAGTCTGAAAATATATCCTATTATAACTTTAACGTTTTTAATTCAAATAAGCTGAACATTGAATCCGAGGCAAGAAAGATATACAAAATTAGAGATTAACAATCTTGAACGATCTTAAAATGTAGCTTCTTTAATTAGTTGTGAAACTATGTAATTGTTACGTATGGAATTGTTATACGCCGAATTCACACAGCTTTTTTGGCACATGTTTATACCTCCGGATGTTTGTTTTTTTGTTTGCAGTAAACATAAAGAGCTATGCGGTGATTGAAACTACCTCGTACTTGGATAAGTAAATTTCTTTTATAAACATGTATCGGACTTTGTTAGCAGTTGAAAATGAAATAAAACACCTATGGCCTTATTATACTGGGCTCTAGTCTACGCACGTGTAATTCAGAATAATGTTCGGTCAACTGATATAAGCACTGTTCCACGAGTCCGTCCATTTCAATTAACCAATGTGACACTCAGATTTCATGAGAAGTTTAATTTCACAAAGAGAAACCCAATTCCATTGGTTTTCTCTTGTTAGTAACTAACACTAAAATACAAACAAAAACTTCCTCATAGATGAATTTGTACAGAGAACAGTTTTTAAGGTCGATATGGAAATAACTTTTGCATTTTCAAAATAAATGGCTTCGCGGGGGTTTACTTATGGGTAAAAAATCATGACACAAATAATTATTTTCTTAGTTTTTTAACTTTCTCGTATACATTAGTATACTAAAGAGAAAGTTATTGCGATCGTGCGGAAATTTCGAACTCAAACTGAGTATGAGGGATGATATTACGACTATAGAGAAGTCCAAAAAAGTGGGTCCGCCAATGCCGTCGGTCGGTCTGTCTGTCTGTCTGTCCGGGCGCCATATGGCAAAACGCTTCAACGGATTGGCTTCAAAGTTCGTATATAAGGTTCTTGGGGTTACATCTCGGGGCATCTTTTTATTTTTTGCTTTGTCTTTTGAAATAACTGTACCTGCCATACAAATTTTTTTGTGAAAATCACATATCACTATCGACTAACGGTAATTCAAAAAACAGGCAATATCTCGAAAACTAATAAAGGGAATTTAAAAAAAATATACAGTTTTTTTTTCACTATAAAGATGAACAAATTTGCATACTTCAATTTTTGAAATAATTTTTTTTTCATATAAAGATTTTGATAAATTTAAATTAAATTTGTTTTTTTAAAAATGGCTCTAACGATTTTGATATATTTTTGCATTTCGAACAATTATGTTAAAAGTGACCAAAATCGAATTTTCCAAAACCTAAAAAGTGATTTAAATAAATTTTCAATTCATTTTGCGGTTCAAAAACGCATTTCATGTACCGAGAATTATTATTTAATTCAAAGTATTCAACTTAAGTTTTTAGTTTTATCAATGCTAATATTGATACACAAACCTCAGCTCATTCAGCTGATCCATGCAATTTGGCTGCTCATAGTCCGACAATCCCAAGGAAATGTATAGGCCGCGCAGTATATTGTTCGTCCTCGAATCGTTATTGCAGTTTCGAATATTTCGAAATTATTAATATTTCTTTCGTTGACGATTTTTCATGATGGTTAAAAGATTGGTTATAGGCAATGCCAATCACGCTTAGTGTGTTTTCCCAGTCTCTTATATTGTAACCACCGAATAATCCTTCCGCGCTTTGACATCAAAGATTCAATTTTGTACATTTTTTTAGACACCTGGATCATTACAATCGTAATTAACAGTTTCGATGTACTCTAGATAGAGCAAAAAATCCAATTATTGGCAACAGAAAAGAGTCAAACGTTTTTGAATCTTCTCAATTCTACTGGAATGTATCATACTCCAGTATTCAAGATTTGACCTGATAAATGCAATGAATAAATATTTAAGGGTATGCTAAAATTAAAGCCTTTAAAATTTCGCAATACCTATAAAAAGTAAGATTAAAGCAACCAAAAAATCAATATGCTTACAGAAATCAGAACTATTGTCAAGTGTTTTTTAAGGGGAAATAATGGCCAATGGGGAATTATCGATCACGTTCATATATAAAACTTTCATATATAAAACGGTGAGGTTACGATAAAAAGATAGGTTTTGACATTTAGAGACATTAAGTCAAAAGTCATAACTTCCTGTAACGCACTTATGCATAACTGCCCCAAATGCAATAAAGTTCAGTCTCAATAGGTCGGAAACCGATCAAATTATCGGCCAACATAAGACTTTGGGGATTTAAACAAAGAAAATTAGAAATTTCATTCAAAGATGGAAATAGTTATTTATTATTTAATATTCTTTACATGTTACATGTTATTTAACATTCCATTTAAACAAGTTTTAAAATGAAGTTGCTTACATATGTAACGATTCTCAATGATTGTATTAGTATACAAGAGGACTTATGAATTATAAGAAGATAGACTCAACGAATATTAACACTCACATTACATACGTACACTATTTCTGTTGTCATTTTGAGTAGACATTTGAAATCAAAAGATGTCGTTGGATGAATTTTGTTGGTATAAAATATATTTTTTCTTTGAATGTGAAACTCGGTGCTTAGATTTTGAAAAGGAAACTGTAAAAATTCCGTTTACATGACATTTAAGGATTCCCCAAAACTTAGCCAGGGTGTTGAAAAAGAGTTAGTGCATTATGAGCCCTTAAGTGGCCGACGACAGATTTTATTTTGGCCCTGCTATCACATTTATAGCCGGCATCTCCCCAAACAAAAAATTAAGAAACCGTTTGCAATCGCAATGACGGAAGACAATCTTTAACTAGAGAATTGGTCATTTGATGGAAAAAATTGTTTAGGGTATTTTACTCGCTGTAGGTACAGCGAGACGGCTAAAATGTGTAGAGAAAATGAACACCGCCAATCTTTGACTCTAATCTGAAAAGTTTCAAATAAGAAGATATGGAAGTGCTACGCTAGGACAGAACAGTATCATACCCTACTCATGAGTGCTGCCACCATTCCGATGATTGAGCGAAGTATATTTATCAAAAAATGGCAGTAGATTTCAATATAGCGCAGTAGATCTTACAGTACCTATGGTAAAACAAAATGTATAATGGCGTAGTATTTTTTCTTAATAGATATCTGTCTATTATGACCTCAGCAGCCTGCAGATCTCCGCAGAATCCGTTTCCGATAATCCGAGCCTATTTGCGTGTTGCCGCAAGTGACGATGGTAGGAAGATGGAGTAAGCTTAAGAACTGCTTAATTATATTAACTCCAAAGATCTTTTGCTAGTGAAAAGTGGCCTTAGGTACCCTGTGTCCCTCAAGACTTGACCAACTATGATTGGCCTACCTACCGCTTTTTTTTTCAATAGTTCCCCTTATTATGCAGAGAGGTTTGATATCTGCAACCCCGCTGTTAATGATCACCCCTTCTATTTTTGCAAGCTCATCCGCCTGCTTATTTCTTTCAATACCCAGCACAGTCTCACCCGCTTGTAACTGCATTATGCTTGAAGCATGGTTCGACAGCTTCAGACTGTAGCAGAATTGATGTTAGTTAGTTATTTTGCCTTGAGTGCGGGCTGGCTGTATATGGCGATACCGATGTCATCTGCAATAGCTTAGCCGCCCTGAAGACAGCACTACTTCGAAGACACTCTCAGTTTTGGATCTTCTGAGAAGATACCAGAACCTGTACCTTTCGCTATTTTCGAACCATGTGTAAAAATCGCAATTTTGTTTGATCTGATTATAGCCTTTGTTTGCCAATTACATAAATATATTAGTACCTAATCATAAAATATATTTAAGCCTCAATATTAGTTTGGCTTTTTAGACCTATATATACATATGTCCATTTTAAAAAAATTAGCACAACAAATTTATTTAAAAGAAAATATTTATATAACAACAATGTCACGGTATCAGTAATAGTTTGATGTTTTTCAGCTACTGGCGAATGTAATTTGAAATTTTCGGTGGGTGCATTCAGAGTAAACTATAGATGTACATTTGGAATCCTGAGTGGATGTTTTCAAAGCAAACTGTGTATATAGGAATCGCCAAGTTATGAAAAAATTTTTAATATTTAAAAATTCAAAAAGGATGAGTAGATTTGGTTTGCTGTGCAGTAGATTTTCATTTTGGCCAAAACGCAGTAGATCTGCTGCTATAGGAATAGGGTGGCAGCCCTCATATCCCTATATACCCTCAAGTAAAAGGCGTTAAGAACATGATGGATAACATTTTATTTAGATTTATATGAAATTTTACCAACATTTAAGCATAGCCAACAATTTTCTTTGCGTGGGATAATTCGGAACTTTAGTGACATTGAACCTAAATTATGTCTCATTGTCAGTCATTAAAACTATGAACCATCGGATAGGGGTATGGCACTGAACCCGTAGCGAGCATTTTGTTTCACAAATAATTGTCTTAGATCTTCTTCTCTGAAAACTTTTCGTTTTATTAACAAATAACATCGTGCGTTTTCGTCAGACCTCCCTTTATATACATTTTCTCAAGAAAACAAAACTTTTAAAAAAAAAACACTTACTCCTTTCCAAATTGTGAGCATGGCAGTGGGCATATTCAAAAAAAAAGTTACAATCTTTCATTTCGGGATACTAGGGTGTAAATTTTCTAAATATCAGCTTCCTAGCTCAAAATTTAAAGCCCTTAAGCTGGTGACAGGCGGACAGATGCACAATCAAATGCTACAGTCCGCCCTTAGAAAGTGTTCTTAGCCAAACATTATTTATCTAAATATTTTGTCCTAAAAATTATTTTCGGTCTGAAATAAATTTCTCGAATAAATTGTATTTAATTGAAAAACGCCCACGAAAAGTAGGCGTGCCAATAAGCATATGATATGATCAATTTTAATTTAATTTAATTAAGGGGTCAGAAGCAACTTATTTTGTAAAGAATAGCTTAAATCTGAATTTTAAATTGTGGGCACGGCAGCCTCTATAGGGTGTATATAATCCAAATTTTAGCATCCTATGTTAAAACAAATAAATCGATATGCTGGATATAAATACAAATACTTTAGAGGGTCTACGATTTTAATTTCCTCCACAGCAAACGCCAATATATCGCTAAATTCCTCTATATTGCCAAAAACTTAAGCGCAGCTGAGGCAGTCACACCTTAACATTCAAAAATATCAATCACAAATGTTCTATCTGTAGAAGAAGAAATAATTTCCAAATTATATGGAAAAATATGACAACTTCCTCTATTTTTATTCGAAGAAATAACATTCCCACTAACGTCTCTGACGCAAGAAAAGTAAAAAATTTTCAAACAATACATCGGCATACATGCCAAAATTACGTCGAAATAACTCAACTGGGTTTATTATATCACCATTCTCCTTCCAAGAAACGAAATTAGGTCAGCAAGTCTACCTAACTATAGCAAGTTCTTGCTTTTTAATGGCCCATCCAACCCAAATGTGCTTTGTGGCTTATCAAAATACTTGGAACACCGGCAGAATTATTCCCCAGCACTGCCAACATACCTAACCTATAAAGGAAAACATTTATTCAAATCCTAATTTCAGTGCGACATGAAAGCTACACCCACTTTTTTCAAGCACACATTCTACATGGGTTTTTTATTTATGTGCTTTTAATAGAATTTTTATTTAATTTCAGTGATGAAGAGTATACCTCTTCTGCTGGTACAAGAATAGAAACTATCTCCCCAAAGGACATGTCACCTGCAGCCATCTTTGCATTTAATCTCACTTTGTCTGACTATTTTCTTCTTTAATAGAAACCAACATTCTTATCACCGAATGATCCAAGCATTCCATCGTAGTCGGTGAAATTACTCCTCGCCTTCGTCATCATCATCATCGTTATTGATGGCACTGATGTACACTGGTGAACGCGTCCTTGCTTAGTCATAGTCATGATGTCAGGACATGAAAATTCATAAGCGAATATTCCCAGTAGTAATCTATTTTCGTCATCGCATTGGCTCTCTCTCCCGCTCGTTCTCCTACGAGACGGACTCTTCTTCCAGTCATCGTTCTATGCCACAACTAAAGAGGTTATGGAGAGTATGTAATCATGAAGACGATGAACTGTTTAGCAATGCCTAGGCGTTGGAATTTACCATAAAAAATGGCATATTCCACAGAATGGGACAGCAGCATATAAGATGATGATTGGAAAGATGCCACTCAGAAGAAAATATCAAGAAGACAAAGTTGATTTTGATTACAATCATGATGAGGATGATTTTATTATGTTCAAGATGAAGGATAGCAACAGACCTATAAACTATTTTTTTTGTAAATAAAATCGTTAAGTAGGGGAATTGCCAACATCCACAAATGTGTGTGAAGTGAAGAAGGAAATAAATTATTAAATTATTCAAAGTTTTCCATTTATGTGATTGTAATTCATTTTGTAAGCCGTCGGATTCCATTATAACTTTGGATTCGGTTTACAAAAAAAAGAGGTTCCACTCCACAAAATAACTTCTTTACCCCACATTCAACTTTCACTTTCAGTACGGAATTAGATTTGCTGGGTGCACCCTTATTCGCATTTGATATTTATAGTTCAGCGTAGCCGAGCGTTAAAGGGCAATAACTTAACCTTGGCAGAGGAGTTATAGAGTGAAACAAATACGTTGCTCGGAGCTCGAAACCCTTGAGTTGGGGTTGTAAATTGCTTTGGCAATTCCAGGAACTTTTACGAAATTATCCTCCCTCTTGGCTGGTATGTTCGAAATGGCATGCCATCGGAATCACAGTGCTGGAGTTGTAGTCAGCAAGGAAATTCATGTGTGGTGCTACGCAAGTAACATTTTGCGTCAGACTGGTGTGAAGAAATCTTAAACTTACAACATGATGTCTATTGCAATCAATAGTGATTTATTTAGCTGCTACCGCAGCGCTTAATGGCTCCCGAAGGAAGAAAATCAAGAGCATTTGTTATGTCACTCTTGGATTTTCAATCTATGTGCAAAAACGAGACAAAAATAAAAACATGAAAAAGGTAGTTACAACCTGAACTTTAACACAAGAGCTGTTGTCGTGTTCTTCTGGTTTCTCTTCGAAGAAGGAAATCAAATTGTGCAGTCCATCGTGGGTAGCTACATAGTTTTGTAAAAATATTTTCACCGACGACGTTATTATTCCCAAAGTGACGATAAAGTTTTGTTTGCTGCCACTTTCATTTCGATTTACAGACAATCGAAGTTTTGAAAGCGAGGAATGCGATTGGATGCCCCCAACACAAACTTGCAGAGCCAATAAGAAAGTAATTTTATCATTCCTCTGATAAATCTTCCGAAATGTTATAAAACTTAATGAAATATGTTTACAAGATCATAAAAATGTTCGAATTGAAATGAAATTTCTCAAAAATTTCATAGAAAATACTTCAGTTGAAATACTTTAGTTCTCTTGATCTGTTAGATACGTTTGGCATTTGTGGTTTACCAAAATTGTAACACCGTCCTTTGGATAAATGATCAACAACAATGTTAACGAGGGCGCTGTCAACCTTATTTATTATAATATTTCGCCTTCCAAAGAATTTCTTAAAAAAACCCTAAAATATGGCTAAAGAAAAACATCCAGGAAGTGTGATTTGTTTGGATAGCCAATTTGTATTTTTGTGAAGTGCATAATCCCTTGTCTATGCCATATATACTGGTATCACTATTTGGGGACATCAAAGAGTGTATATATGTCACATAAAAGACCCAACCCAACGTACTTGGTCTGCAGTTTTTACCGTATCCGTAGGCCAATATGTCGTACAGTGGGTTATATGACCAGCAAACATGGCAGAAATTAAATATTTTTTGGTGCAATTATTAAAAAATTAAACCGCATACCTCAAGATAAAGAACGTAGCTATCAGAAAAGCATAACAGCATGTCAATCTGTCAAATTTATAGGTAACAGGCGGACCAGTAGGAATGCAGTTAAGTGGGAGGGTTATGATCCCTGTAATCCTGATCATAATCTCGTCGTTAAATGAATAGAAGGAGAATAAGAATAGAAGTTGCTGAACAAACATTTCTGTATCTATAATTACTTGTCCAGCTATAACTGGAGATTGATGCCATTTCTTGCAATCAAATACCCCACTGTGCGTTCGAGGATGTGACGACATGGAGAATCTCTATAGTGTACTATTTCTGACATAAGTTTTGAAATTCGTTGGGCTCTTGATTTTGGAAGTCTTTGTTTAGGCTTTGTTGGTTAATGTGGATGTTTATTGTTACCTTTGTCTTTTGTAATTGTAGATCTGAGTCGCCTGCCTTAAGGTTTTTGTAATAGGGTTTTTTTAAGTCCGCCAGCCACCGCGGTTGTAGTCTCCTACTTGACAGTAGTAGCTTTATATTGCCGTCTAGCATTTTTATGTATCTGACTGTACTATTGTAGAATGTAGTTCTTGTTTGTAAAGATCTCTCTGCCCATCGATTTCACGTTGAGGTTTCGTCATTGTCGAGCCCACAGATCTATTTGACCTGTCTGAAGAGGAGCTAGCTAGATTGAGATTATAGATCAATCAGAGGCTGCCAGTTAACCAATCTCTAGTGCAAAAAGTGGATTGTGTATCCCAATTTTGCAATCATATCGCGAAACATTAAGACTTAATAATTATTCATACAATAACTTAATTCCCAATGTAGTTTACCGCAGCCCAGGTTAATGTTTACATTATAAGTTTCATGCTAATTTAAATACACCTCATTCTATCCACTCGAATTTGTCACGCTATTAGAGTTAGCAATTACTTACAAAGTTGACCCAAATGGTCATACCTTACGTCACGGTTTCGCTAAAATGTAAATAACGCCCAATTATTGAAACAGTTTGAAGCCAATTCTGCGTAACTTTAGTCGAATATATTAACACAAAACTTGCATTAGCTTTCCATAATGATGCGTAAACATGCAATGCGCTTTCAAAGCAATCACATGAACGACTATAAGTGAAAGTGTGAAAGGCTTTATTTTTATTGAATGCTACAACTGTGAGCATTTCCATAGTTGGACAGCCAAATTGCTTTCGGTGGTTGAATTAATCACCTTTTATTGTGATTTTATCGATAAGTATCACAACACCACAAATATTTGATTCCCAAATATATACAAAATACAAAAGACTGTTTTTTTTTTGGAAATGGGACACCATTGTAAGGTCTAATTAAGGACTTCATTAACAATTAATCGAACATGTCTAACGAAATGAATCGTTTCTCGATAATTGATTTCCACACATCCTCTACATCCGAATCCACTTAATTTCAACATAACAATGACATCTTGTAATTACCCTTCCGACCTTGTCAATATTAATAATAATGACTTCTGTCTCAATTACATTTAAGAAATTGCAAAGGACATCCATCATAAAAGTAATCAAACATCCATGCTTAAATAAAATACGAGTACTAAGCAAAACAAAACAACAAAAAAAATTCCTTTCACACCCTCTCTCTGGGTTTGTCATTCAGCTGTCATCATTCAAACAAAAAAGTATCTCGAATTGTCTCCATGACACATGATATGCCTACACCTAGATTACTCCCATCAGACCCAGGACGAGGAGTGCGAAAAACTCACTAGAGGGTTTATGTGAGTTTCGTGTTTCATGTTTTTGTGTTTAACGGCATGTTGCACACATCATCAAAATGCTTGAACACAGCAACAACTCAGCGTATTGATTTTCCATTTGTAAATTTGCAATTTTCCGATTAAAAATTCATTTTCATTTCGAATTTGGTAGCGAATAAGACCGTATTGAATGATGAACACGTGAAAGTGTAAACCGCACACCGTGTTGATGGGACCAAGGACTGCGGGCTGCCGGCAAAAGTCATATCCGATTAATGTTGTGCTGGTACATAATTGCAATTGCAGCGTGATCAGAAATTTAGCGGCTAAGGTCGATTATTGAAGGTATTTTTAGAAATAAGTGTGATATCGATTGTTGAGCGGGGAGGTCTAGACTATAATTGGCAGGGTTGTTGGAATGCATGTCTCTGCACATTCTGAGAGCTTTGATTAGGTTCCAATGTTAAATTACTCATTGCTTTTGTACTATCCTGAAGTAAAGGGTAAATCCGGTTCATTAAAAAGACATTTGTATGTATTAAATCGAGAGAATGCAATTAGGTTTTTAAACAACTTTGGGCAAATTCCCAGCACGTGTGGATCTGATGAATGTTAATTAGGAGATAGAGTTTCAATTATCTGCCGCCATTTTTCCTGAGTGAAACGAATATGTTGCTTCTTTGATGTTGGCATGTAGCCCCCTGCTGGAATTAAATCTCTTCTTTATTCCTCACATTCTACCGGTAATATTTAAAAATATATGGTCGTTAGCCTTCAAACCAAGATCTGTGTTTAAATGTTCCATAAAGAAGACGGACAAAGACTAAGCTATTGTGTACGACGTCAAATCAACAAATTAACGCCAGTGTCCAGCCAGGAACCAATTCAGGTCATTTTTATCTCCCTCTAATAATTAATTTTCAATCAGGATTTATTGGGACGCACAAAAGTAGGCTTCATAACGAACCGAACAAGAATCGAAATAAATAAAATGCTGTGTATAGTCCAAAAAAGATATGTGGCAACCGTCCATTAAATTAACTCATTCTACATTGATGATATCTTAGATGTCGTTAGGTACTTTTAACCTATAAGTTCGATATTTCAACCAGCATATTTCACATCAGCGATAGGTGAGTGTGTAAATGGTTTGTGGTTTGGTTCAATATCTAATCGACCGGTTTTTGTGTTTTTCCCCAGTTCTATCTTCAAGTGGTATTCCGCGAAAACCGCAAATACACCTTTTTCGACAAATAAAAAGAAAAAATCCGGAAAGTGCAAAAATTATCGCAATACGGAGAATCCCGAAAAAAGCAATCCCAAAAACCTATAATTACGAAAAGCCACAATCCCGAAAATCCAAAATTCCGAAAGGCTAAAATCCCGCTTCTTAAAGTTCTGTTTTTTTACAAATCGCGCTAAAGCTGTTTTAAAACACAGTCTTTTAAATTCCCGGTTTCTTCAAATACTCTGTTTATACTGTTATAAATAGTCTTTGCGTATATCCAACTTCAGGGTTCTTTCAGATATACAAATATGCATTACAACTTTATTTCGGGTAGACAGTGCATTAAGGTGATCTAGGAGAAAAGTACCAAAAATTAATCTGCGACACGACAATTTTAAAGTTGACGTTAAAGACTGCAACAAGCAGGTCTCCCGCGTGGGTAAACATGCCTAAACGCTTTTCCAATTTTTCGGCTTCAGCCTACAACTTAAAAAGGATTTGTAGAAGTTAAATCTCAAAATGTGCATATATTTCGAACGCTTACCGAAAAAGTAAATTTATGACAATTTATTCTCTTCTATAGGATTGTTATTGCCGAAACGCCCAATAAGTGTGGCAGGGCCTGCTTCTGTATAGACATCTGAGATGCAAAAAACGCAGTAAGATATTTGGGTGCACATTGATGTATAGCTCCGTACACTCTCGGTTGTATTACGGGCAGATTATGATGCAAGTTCTGCTTATCCATGAGAACTACGGAGAGTGCTGTTGACTATTAAAAATATGGTGTTAGAAGTCCAGTTCGACATTAATGATACCAACATGATATTTTTTACAAAATGGATTCCATGGCGCTAGCATATTTGCGCTTGAGCTGGCTCAATTTAAATTGCATTCAAAAATCTAAACAGATGCAGTTCTACACCTCTTTAAAGCTCATTAAAAAGAAAGGTCGAGAGAACCAAATGTGCTCTCAGTTGACTATCTGGTAAATTAAGTACCTGCGATTCTCACATTACATCCAGACTTCTCGTGTATTAACGCAGAAAGTTGATTTAAAAGCATTCCATTTGCTCAAACTTTGCGCGGTTTCTCAATTTAATTTTAAATTCAGCAATATCTTTTCACAAATCATACGTTGTCATTACTGGAGATCTGTATAAAGAAATGAAAAGGATTTTTTGTGTAAAGAGTGAGTGCAGCTTACAGTTTGTTTACAATTTGACTGGGTAATTGCTTCGGCATGGTGCTTCCCAAATTTTTTCTCCGATAGGTACCTAGCAATGTATATTTCCAAAAAGTCTACGAATCGCAGAAAATCGCAAAACTTCATGTTCTTGACGTGCTATTAGGATACGTCCATCACTTGGCTGTTTTTTTTTTAATTTGGGTACAAAAAAATCATAAAAACACAAATTGAATTGCCATTTCAATGCAATTTTTTCCACCAACGAATGCTAGTTTTAGCAGATCTGGAAATTGCATACAGATTGCGGTTTTTTCGCTTCATTCTCATCATATCGTGGGGGCATAGTTAAGCTTAACGCTAACGTACATCACGCATTCATAAACGAATTCACAAATCCCAAAGAATGTTACGTATACGCCTCCATCATTCAACTTCATCAGGTGTCCCAATGTTCCCAACATGGTAGCTACCCAATTACCGTTCGTCAAAATCTCACCTCGGGGACTTTAATTTCCTCATTCTGGAGTGACAATTAAAGAGCTGCTAAGAGTGGGAAATTGACTCTTGCACACCGTCGATATGTCATGCTTTTTGCAGATTTTGATAATGGAAACAAACGTCGCGCTTCACCAGTCAAAACGAAACGAAACGAAAGGAAATCGAAATTTATGTCAAAAGTTCACCTCGCCGACGGCTGTTTAATGAAAATTTACACCATCTTTATCGAACATTCGTTTCAGTTTGGTTCCTTTGGGAGATGTTTTTCAACTCCGCATTTTCACATATGTCTCTGTGACAGTTTCTTATTCGGGATACGCTTTCATGGCAAGGATGTAGACAAAATCAATAAAACTCATTAAACAATCCTTTATTGTGTTATCAGTGCTTTAACCTTCAACCGAAATGAATACCGAACTTCAGTCGTTGCCTTTATTTTACATTTAAATGTCCTTTTTGTATTCCTCGCACATTCCATTGACTACCAAAGAGATTCACCGATTGTTGTTTCTGATATTCGAAATAAAAATAAAGGAGCTAAATTTCTTACTCTTTAAGGCATTTCAAAAATTGTTGCTCAGCCCAAATACTCTATGATAAAGAAATTCCCTTTGGAAATTCCATTGCGGTATAGACAGTGAATAGGCTCATACATGGTGTCTCTACTTTAGAGGAGATTGCCGAAATAGAATAACTTTAGCTAAAACAACTCCCAGCCCCTGTTTTTGTAACTTTTCAGCAGAGGAGATTCATGAATAAATTTAGAAATCCTTCTTTATTTTTGTACATGTGCTTGTCCCAATTTCATTTCACTCAAATGGAAAATTTCAATGGAACATTTTTCTTAACTAAAAAAAATAAATAAATGATAAAGGACTAAATATTTAGAATTTTTTGTTGGAAGAATATTTTTATATCAGTTCAGAGAAGATTGATTTCGGTTGTTTACTTCAATAAGCAGGACAAATATGTGTAACCACATGAACTGGACAGAATACTGCAGTCGGGGAGAAAAAAAATATATTTAATATCTATGAATAGGTTTTTCGGTTTTGAAATCTTGCCATGTGTTTGAAGGCATAAAAGAATATTTTTTTTAGAATATTAATGAAAGACATCTATTGATTTACATAATATTGATCGACGTTTCAATAAAAAATGAAAATATGACATTAAATTGTGTGGGGTAGCACAAGTAAACAGCTTCACAGTTATAAGGAAGAATACGAATAGACGATGCTTTGAAGACATCGTAGAAATATTTTATTTTCTTTTGTTATTTTTTACCAGTCAGCATTACAACGATATTTTTGCAAAACACATATAGGACAAATAACATGCAGAGAAATTCACTGGCTGCCCGGTGCAAGCAAGGAGACATTATTCGTACATGCGAGAAATTGCTGCAGATAGAAGGGCGAAAGCCTTTGATGACGTTAAATAAAAATCATGAAACAAAACAAGTCTGGAGGTCCAATTTTCAAACACTTTTTCAAGCATTTGGGGCTATATGTTGGCAATAACGCCACGAATGGTGGCCAATTGACAGGTCCATTCCGCGAAATTATGCGCTTATCGAATGTTTCCTTCAATAAATCGATTGTGACGTGCGCTGTGTGGCATGTAGCGCCGTCTTGTTGGAACCACATCTCATTCACATTCATACCATCCAATTCGGGAACAAAATAGTCGGTTATAATGGCTCTATACCGGTAACTGACTCTCCAGCATCATTTCGGAAGAAGTATGGCCCAATGACCCAATATTGTTAGCTGGGCTATGATTATCCAATAACCGCACTAAGGACTATGAGCTCTCACGCATAAAGATCTTCATTAAGAATGTTTGCTAGATGCGCTATTAAGTTTCAACTCGAATATAAAGTTAATCCAGAAGACCATGTGGGTTATCTGAAAATATTTACTTTAAGATATCCCAAACATAGATATTATAGTTAGGAAGTACATGTCTTGACCGATCTAAATCGGCAAAGAGTATTCCGATACTAGATCCGAGAAGTCTAATCTGGTACACTAACGGATCGAAAAGTTGAATCTGGAGTTTGATGTCCTTGGACCCAATACCAAAATCTCGATAGCTGTGTTATTTCTCGATGTATCCCACGGTATTCCAACCAAAAGCAATTAAAGGTGGCAGAATACCTATCTTTTCGGATAATACCAAGCAGAACTTTAGGTACTGTCATCTGAAACAGTTGATTCTATTATAGAAAAGTGCAGCTACGATGCCTTGCAAAACCTAGTCAAGTACAACAAGGTCAAAATTGGATTGGGCATAAAGGTATTGCAGGCAACGAATCTGGAGGCAAGCTTGCTAGAGCTAGATCAGAGGATCAGAATCTGCGTCATTCGGGATGCTGCTTTAAAGATAATTAACGATTGGGAACAACAACAACTTCGTCTTAAACACTGGGAAACTGTTCCGGGTTTAAGACACTTCAAACGATTAGATAGTACTACTCCTATACATGTAAATCATATTTTTAAGCCAGGAGAACATAAGGAAGCTTGTGGGCTTCCTTGCTCACAGGCCATTTGGCCATTTCAGCATGAGATATGATCTTAACAAAATGAATTTGTGTCCGTTGACCGAATGAGGATTCTGTCTAGAGCATGAGGAAACCTCCGAACACATCCTCTGTGAATGCCCGGCCCTTCATTGGTTAAAACGAGACGGCAGATCTTTTAAAAAGAGTTGCGTTCATCGGCAAAGTTAAGAAACAGTCTTTTAGATTAACATCCGTTTTATTTGTACAGAAGGCCTTTTATCAAAAGATTGGCCAAGAGAGAACAAATTTAAAAATCAAAGTTGCCCAGACTTGGTTTTTAGGCTGCAGTGACATTTATGAAAACGGAAATCAAAAAAAGTGGCGCGAGGCTCATTCACGGTAAAAATATTTAGAATTCCTATTGAAAACTAACCTCAGATAGAGAATGTTGACAAATTGTGCCATATGCAGAATGATGTGCCCAAGCTACAGTAAGATAAAAACAGCTGACTTTCTAAACAGAATGTGGGAAAATGTCGCCAGAATAACGAATAACAGCGATTAAAATGTGTCCGAAAGTCACAACCGAAAAAGAGAATCTCGTCCGCTGTCTGACACAACGGGTTCTAGGAAAAGCCTTCAAGAAGTCTCGAAGAATACTAGTAAAGAATTAATATACTTCTTGAGCTCCACAGGTTGAATCTCAACTTTAGCCTTGAACAAACCTTGACCAAATGCCTTGTGGCACTAAAACGGAAAATAGGGCGACTATGCTTTTTTTTTAACCGCAAAAACAGCCGACTAAAACATAATTGAGAGCAAATCTCGTTTTCTGTAAAATGCCAATATCCACTGTTGCCACTTCAAAAAAAAAGTTGTTCAAAGTAAAATAGAAATGACCAAAATAAAATACATAGTTGAAAACACAGAACAATGAATTCATCACATTAATTTGAGCATATGTTCTACATATTTACAGATGAAATGTTATTTTGAATTATGATTAAAATACAGGTACAAACAAAATTATCAAAGGAAGGAAATGAATGCATTCAGTGTTTGTGCACTTAGTGCATGTGTAATGAAGTGCGTTCAATGAAAAACATTAATGAACTCTTTACATCGTATGATAAAAAAAGTGCCTTAGGTATAGATTTAATTTTTGAGAACGGAGAAAGTAAAATCGAGTTAATTACGAGCTCTTCCCGTTTCTTTTTTACGTGCGATTTCCATTTTAATCTCGCGTCTAATGTCATTTCTAAATATTTAGCTTCATTTGGGATTTGATGGGGATAAACGGGATTTGTACGGAGTCTACAAAAATAAGTAGCGCATTTACATTTTTGTAAGTAAAATAAATGTGCGTAGACTTTTTTTAATAAAGGACAATACGCCAAGTCTTCGTCCACTTTGTTTGCTGATTCAAACGTATTACTCACGGCTAATATAACTGTATCATCCGAAAATGTAATGTAGCTTCTTCCTGCGGAATATCTCGTGTGTAGATTAAAAATAAAATCGGGCTCAGGACGCTTCTTTGTGGAACTCCTACCGTGATTTCTTTAAGAACTCTCATATATTTCCTTGGGAAAGACTAGTTTTGGCTTACGTTTCAATCCCGTATGCTATACTTTATCAAAAGGCTGGGAGACGTCAAGAACAACGGTAGAACATATTTTCTTCTTCTCAAGAGCTTTTTCAATTTCATTGGTTATTCGAGAAACCTGCTCGATTGTGGAGTGCTCGATTCTAAACCCGAATTGGTGGTCAGGTATTAATCGGCGCTCTTCGATAATCGCATGCAACTGTTTTAGTAAAATTTGTTCAAATACTTTTGACGTAATTGGTAAAAGAGATGTGGGCCTGTATGATTTCTTGTCATATTGGGATTTTCCCGAATTTGGGACCATTATGATCTCAGCTACTTTCCATTATCGTGGAACAATGGAAAGTAGCCACTGCCCAGCTCTAAAAGAACGCCGCTCATCATGCATGGGAGCACGTTTTTTCGAAAGTCTGGACGACTTGGCTAGGGCACCTCTATCAAACATAAAACTATTCCGCAACAGATCGAAGTGGTTTTATTAGCCACATTTCCTTACATATATAAATAGCGTACTCACAATGGGCCTTCACGGCCTCTGGGTGAAATTTGCGGCTGCTGCAAAACTGCTCTCCTAACCTAACCTATAATAACATAAAGGAAGCATTTATGAAAAAAAAATGAACATAATAAGTGCTTAACTAGACAACTCTTTTAGGACCCGTCTCCTTCAGCGTTTTCGGCTTTTTTATACTTTCCATAGCTTTCCACATTTAGTAGTTCAAACGCTTATCCGCGGTGAGACCTCCAAGATATGAGGAAACTTAGCGATTTTTAAAGTCCTAAATCTTTTTTCGTTTTATGCTGCGAGCGCGAGATTGTTGAGATTTTTTACGCGCTTTTCTTTTCTCCTTTACCAATTCGGTTATTTCCTGAGAATAATTTATTATGGTTATTGCGTTTGTTAAAAATTTTTTTTGTATGTTGGCAATTTGTTTTTCTTTTTGTAACAACTCACTTATGTAGCTATGCAAAGTTTTTAGCCACACACACTTTTGGTAGGTAAACGTATTTTTTAAAAGCATTAAAAGAGAACTTTATTTAACAACTTTTAAATTAAAAAAATCTACAGAATTTTAACATTCATTCGGATTGAATAATTAAATTGCATTTTATATCTGAAATTAAATTTGCAATTAATTGCATTTAATTCACGTGCAATGGGGCTAGGAAAATATTTGCTTTTTTTTTTCATTTAACAACAATTGAGCTTTAATTTTTAATTTAATGCAATCAATGTAAAATATGACAATAAAAATTGTTTTATTCTCACTTTTTAAAATCAAAAAAAGACCACAAAACTAAATTGCGATTATTGCAAATTAAATAAAAAAACAAAAAAACACTACCTTCATTGTCCTTCATTTCATCGTCTATCACTGCAACAATGCTCATCATTTGTCTACTCTTTATACCATCCAATCTATTTAATTTTGTCAATTGCAGCACAAATTGGCATCAATAAATTTTCAATTCAACGAATCGAAATCATTCTGATTTTTCTTTCAACCTTAGACGAACGATTGTACCAAAACCCTACACTAACCCGAAAGGTTCTTATTGAATCGATTGAGACGAAATACACACAAAGAAAGGACACCAACCAACTATATGTATTGAACGTTGCCATCATTGTCATTGCCCCGATATGTGGCTCACATGAACCCAATTAGTTTTATTTGCATTTCAATATCCTTTCACAATATCTCGCTATCTCACTCGCTCTTTCACTCTTGTCTTCGTGTGTGCGCTTTTAGACGAATGTCTAATGCATTCATGTCCTTCGAAGCTCGAGTTCAATTTCCCATCAATTGTTTGACAGCGGTATGTAAAAAAAAAATTCTCACAAAATCACAAGTTACAGACTCCTGTCAGTGTAATTAATCGTCATCCTTCACATTTCTCCTCGGATTCTTTTGAAGGATTTGCCATAGTGCATAACGTTTCTTTTTTCTCTCTCCTCTGGTCTTTTATGCTTTTATTTCAATGTTTGTATTTGTATTTCATTCTATTATTCAAGGTGACATTGGTGGTGATGGTCATCGGTTTTTGTTTGATTTATGGGCTATCTCATCTGTTGGTTTCGATTTTTATATATCCGTGTCGTCCTGTAGAGGGTAGCTTTGGGTGTATCCACCTGTCTAGCTGTGTGAAATGATTGACTAAGCCAATATTGAAACAGTAACTATGCTGATGTTGGGTGAAGGAGAACCTCCAAGTGGATTTGATGAATATCTACTTTGAATGGTCTTTTATGCTTCGTAAAGAGAGAAATTAAGAAAAACACGTTCAAAGAAAATTTGGCACAGTATGGCATGCAGGACAAATAACGGAAATCCATATTTTTAATTTGCAAAACTATTAGCCAATCAACTTAAATCAACAGAATTATAAAATTTGGATTTCCATATTTTGTCAGCCGAAAGTGTGTGTGATAATTGGAATCTCAACACCGTTTGCCCGATCCTTCTTGATTGTAGCTAGTAACGAGGCATAGGTTAGGTTTCATAAAAACCGATTCAATCGAACACGTTAAAGAATAATGGATTTAAACTATTTATTAAGGACTTAAGTGGACTCCAAAAGTGCTGAGTTATATGCGGCAAAAACTCAAGAAATCTCAAAGATGTTACAAAAAACATTTAGGTGATTTTAAAGCCAATAAATAACGTTGAGTTTGCTTTTTTTGAAGTTTTTATAATACAATTCAAAAGGGAGGGAGATAGTCTTTTAAAGCGAAAACAAATGAAGTCTGGTGAAAATGTTGGTCGTTGTGTTAGGTAAGGTTGAAGGTGCTGTCGGCATAAGAACCAACACATTTAGACCAGTATTCGTCTCTTGTGATACCACAGGTGTCTGGGATAAAGCTCCTCCCTACTCGTTAAACCAATTGGAGCTTATGACGAAGCGAAGTAAGATATCAATGTTTCTGATGGTCTTCAGTGTGTACATTAGTTTTTGGGTGTAAGCTTTTTTTCTTGTTTGCTTAAATTCGAGAACACAGATGGCAGCCTTTTCTATCGATCCACCTTGAGGTATGTGGCATGCGCCATCCGATTTGGAAAGGAATGGTCTTTTTTCTATACTTCAATGACGTTGGTCCAGGAGCTGTTAAAGAGTCTTTAATACAAAGGAAGTTCGATTGGTCTTAGATCGATCGGACTTTTGTGCGTCTACCGTAATGAAAACAGTCTAAGTGCTTACCTATACAGCTGCCAAGAACCGGCCCGGGCAGAAATTAGGTGTTCCTTGAAAGCTGCAGCCATCCTTCAATCTTACCTACTCATTATAGATTTTTTAGGAGTCATTTTATGACTCTCAAATCCAAAACGAATGAGGTGCGTTCTTTTTAAAGAAAATTTTTCAGCAAGCCATACTATCTCGTATTTTGTCTTTGATCCATAGTAGTCTTGTTTTTTAAGTGTTTGCTCACTTTCCGACGCCACTGTGACTTCGCAGCCTCTCAAGTCGTTAAACAGAGGCAATTTTCTATTAGATTTAATCACGACTGATAATAATTATTATCGCGATTGGACCCGAAAGGATGTTAGATTGCTTGGCATTAGTTATAGACCAATGAGTTAAGTCTTTCCCCCCATCGCATCGTGGCAAACAGTGAAGCTTACCCAAACATTTCCCAGGTGTGTGCGGTTAAGTGACGGTAATTACCAGTTTGCGAAGAACTTTCACTGGTGTAGGTGAATATATTTTTGGAGTTTTATTACTTCCTAATGAGTTCAAATGAAACGGAATGTTTTTCTTTTGTTAAAGATGAGCTTTTTTTTGGCAGGCCTTTTCAGACTTAATGTCTTTCACTAATGTGTTCATCTTTTACCGAAACGGTAAAGACTAGACACACAATTGGACCGTGGTTGATGAGCATCCATTTATTTATAATACAATTCGATAGGTGTGATAATATTGTTGCCGCTAATTATGTCAATGTAATTTAAGAAAATTATATTATCCGATTTAGTAATGTTTTCGAAATGAGTCCCTCGAAATTGTTGTCGATTCAAGTGACAGCGACGAAGCAATGTCCTGTGATGGATTTCAACTATAATGAGCTCTAATTTGTCTATTTAGTAATGAATTAGAATTTGCTCTCACTAAACAACATTCAGAACGTATTTTTCAATTATTTCAAGTGATTCTACTGGTTGAGCAATCATCAATCAATTTGTATTCATCAGCTGAAGGGTCCTTAAATCAAACAACGTCGTCATTTGAGTAACTTGTAGTATAATACGAAGTTTGCAATGCTCTGTGAATTTGATTCCTTGTATAGTTGTATAGTAGTATAAGTAATTGAGTTGAACAAGTCTCCCTCTTCTCAGAAAATGTTGACTGTAAATAGTCAAATGGGAATACGTGGCTGGTCAATGCAAATGTTTTCATTGAGTAAAAAATTTAATTATGCAGCTTCGGAGTGTGTCCTTCCGTATTCAATTGAGCGGAACATGTTCAAATGGGAAAGAAGTTTCTATTCATTTACTGTTGAACTAATGCTAATGGTAAGCATATCGAATCCCATCCCCATTAGGGAGTACTAATCATTAGGGATGTCAGGAAAGGCTTCATTGTCATATGGATTTCCTCATGAAGTAGCTTTGAGAAGGTTGAATGTTACGCTTATTCTGTGTGCGGTGTTTGCATTATGTGTTACGCCATAGGGATTTTTTTAAAAAACATGTTTTAAATCCACCTACGAGAAGGTGTATGCAGTAAAAATATGTTTTCCAGTTAAATTTTTCAGGTACAGCGACATTCCAGGCAACTGCATTACACATGATGAGCTAGCCAACCAAAGCAGGAAAGTACTAATCTGGAAGCAGAGAGCTACCGTCCGCTACCATGATCCGCGAATTATGAATAACCATCTTACTTACTTTTGGTGGCGCTTACAGACCGGGGTGAACCACGGCTTCAACGAAGAAGTGCACCCAGCCAGCTCGGTCCCTCGGTAGGTGCATCATGTGCGCGTAACCTAAGGAGGGGGCCTTCCTCTGCTACGTTGTCCCTCAGGGGTCGATTCAAAGACTCATCGGGCTGGTGCGTTATTGTCCATACGCTCCACGTGCCCCAGCCATCTCAGCTGTTGTATTTTTTAGCATTTTGACCAGGTCAGCGTCGCTATATCGCCCGTCTTCACAAACTGTACCGAATATCACCCGAAAAATGTTTTTTTTTTTTTTTCAAAGTATTCCAGAAGGTTTCTATCGGCTTTTAACAGGATCCATGCTTCTGCACCATGCAGCAGGACCAAAATGATCAAGGTCTTATATAACAGGTATCTCTTTGGTTCTATGAGAGAGGCCTTTACTTCTTAGTTGCCTTCTTAGCCCGAAGAAACGCCGATTGGCAAGGGTGATTCTTTTCTTAATCTCTGCACTGATGTCATTTTACGAAGTTATAGTGGAACCCAGGTAGACCAAGTCTTTAACTACTTTGAAGTTGTATCTGTTTGTTGACGTTTTGTCCGAGTTACCGATGTTAAGAATCCTTTCTCGTTGACAGCATATACTTAATTTTGTCCTCATTACTAACCAGACCCATCTTCGCTGCCTCCGTTTCGAAGCTTGTAATGGACACTCGCCGCTTTCTCCCAATAATGTCAATATCATCAGCACAGTTGAATAGAATTTTGAAAAATTGTCTTGTGAGTTTCGTACAATTCCTTCAAGAACGGTGGTGTCCTTGCCGACCTTGGCAAAGCAGCGAGATTTCTCCATCATCAACCTGCACAAACGGATGAGTTTGTCGGAGATGCCAAAACTTGACATGGCTTTATATAAATTGTCCCTCTGTACGCTATAATAGGCCATAAATAGATGGTGTATGTCGATCTGAAATTTCTGGGCTTTTTCCAAGATCTGTCGGAGTGTGAAAATTTGGTGGAAGGTTGACAGCGGGTTATTTGCCGTCTGGTCGTTTAGCAGTCTGCAGAAATGTTCTTTCCAAGCCCTCAGCACCGACTGTGAATCCATAACTGTATTCCCATGCTTAGGCTTCTTTTTGAGCCTTGTAGCCTTGGGTAGATTCTTTTACCCTTTGGGTAGAACTTTCAAACATTGCCTCTGCAGTAGCGTCGCTCAATTCATTCGACAGCTCGCTTCTCGTGCTCTTCTGAGAAGTCGGTATGTCACCCTTCCTTTTTGCCCGTAGATCTCGCGGGCAGCTCTAGCATACTTACTCTAGATACTCTAATGAACGCCTCATGGTATTTAAATCATGGTTGCCACCCTGAAGGCCCTTTATCGTTCAATAAGTTGTGGATTTCGGTGACACTCTAATAGATATGCCATCTAATGTCATGATATCGAAGCTGCCGCTGCGTGAAAATTTCAAAGTCGACTTTAAACAAGTTAAGAAACGGTGCTGGACGGAAGGAGAGGCATGAAATCGATTTTTTAAGGATGGTTCCCAAAAAAGGAACAGGTGTTGGTGCTTTCGTGGAATACAACAGGCATTATGTATATGCATCGGTCTTTGAAGCAGAGATATTTGCGTATGCATTATTTTGTGTAGGACCGGTGAAGGGGTTGAAATCTATGTGTCTCTATTGAAAGCCAATCTGAAATGAAGGAATTGCTCAATCCTTTAACATTCATAGTTTGTACTCCAACTCAAAAACTTTTTGAATTTGGCCGGAAGACTGCACCTCTGAACCTTGCTTGGGTTTCGGGTCATACTGAAATCATTGGATTGATACGAACTTGCTCTTCAAGAAGTTTCCTCAGGACCTGAACATTTTTTGGGTCCCTAGTAAGGGCCTCCAATGAAGACTGGGTCTCCTATAGGCACAATTCTCGACGCCTGTTTGGAATTTAGGTTATTATCTGACCCTCACCATTATTAGGATCTGAGCAACAAAATCGCCTCTCTTTAGTCTTTTGGCTATTTATTGTGGCTATTTATCTGCGAGGGAAAAATATGAATAACCTTTTATCGATTGAAAGCAATGTATTCGCTTCAAAAATGAGTGTTTAAATCATAATTCAAGAAATTTATTTGTCTAACTTCACTATTTCACATTTTTTAATACCTGCACTCTCTTAAAGGCCTGCAGTCACACACTGTGCGGAATTTATTGACTGAACTTGTTACATACATATGTACCTTCCCGGATTATTTTACAGCTCTCATGCTAGGTAAATATTGGTTGCATAAAATCTCTCATTAACCACAAAACAAACACAATTCATGTGATTACTTCCGGCACTTTCATACATCCTTGATAGTGAAATGAACGCATATAAATCCATTATTTAATTACATCAAGCTTTTGCATAATATTATCTCACCCCAATGCTTGGTTACAAAATAATAGCAAATCTGCCCTCCTACTGCAAACATCCGTTCCAAAAGTTTTCTAAAAACAAAAATATGCAAATCTTCTAGTTAACCACACTTTAAAGTTTTCAAAACAATCTTCGGCAATCTTTCATTTCCTTTCAGTTTGCAAACAATATTAAGATCCCACATCCGCTTACGTAGACAGCCTTAGAAATTATTCCATTATTATTTCATAATTACTTCGTGTTTACCAAGAAACAAGTACCACTTGACCCCAAAATGTTGTTCTTCGACTATATCTTATATCCTGTCCAATGACGTGGAAGCCACCTCGTTCAAAAAGCATTTCTCATTATTACAATTTATTGTATATACTATATGCTCCGCTCGTTTTGTCCGATCAAAAAACCTAGTTATCCTGGTAAGGAGTAGACTAATGTAGACTGATATCCTTTCTTTCTCTTTAAGACCGATTTAACTGTGAAAATTCCAACCGCTCGTCGATGTCTGTTGACTCGCCTGTGGTGCAAATTACTATCAACAAAGAGGTCACATTAATAAAATACCCTAGACCATGAATAGGGAAAATCCTGGGAAAAGGATTACACAATGTGACTTCAGCCATTTGCCCATTATTTACGTCAATTGTTTTCGGTTCTCATCCGTGCACGAGAAAATACATACATATGACAACCGCTGCGAAATAAGCCAAAGAAATTCAATTATACATTTTGAATGGAAACTGTAATTGTGGATAGCTATGGAGCCCATGCTGCGGCTGCGGGTAGATGAGGGTCGTATTATTTTATTGCGAAAATTAAAATTTTGGCACAATTATCCTTTATTGTTTGTCTCATGTCGTAATTGATGAAGAAGAGAGGCAATTTAATGGAAAACAATTTCACATCAGTAAAATTTTATAGCCGAGCTTTGCGTGGCTATATAACTTAAATGGAAAAGCTTCTTTGACTTTGTGCTTTTTATAGCGTTCGATGTAAGTTTTATTAAATTTATCGACAAAAGTTGGTGTTTGAAAGCTTTGAGGTACGATTTTGTTCTCATAGGTGGCTAACGAAGCGCTTAAACTTTCTTCGTCAAAAAGCTTTCGATGAAAAGTCTAAGTTTCAAAACAAAACATGTTATTCTTAAGAAATGAAAAATATTTAAGAAAGCTTGTATTATTGTAAATAGAAAAAGAAATTCAACTTTGGTGGGATTTTCTTCATGCGGATCTTTTGAGTATGTATTTTGGGTATTATTTTCGCTTCAGATTGTGTTATACACAGAAATAAATGTAATAAATGTAAATATTAAAAAAAAATCCCATTATTAACTCAACATGGCTTTTGAGTACAAAGGCTACAGGGATGATTTAAAACTACCTTCTCATGGGGTGGGAAGTCTGGTACATTAGAGCTGTTCGTTGCAACTATTGATTGGAGTTATAATTAGGCGTCGATTTTTAGAAGGCGTTCAATATGATGGTCAACGCACATGATGTATTATTACAGAGGAGCGGAAGCCCGTCCAGGTGCACAACTTCAGCAAACTAAACAGTTGTTTCAGTCATTCCCTGTGATTAGTAAACACTTACCACGATCAGCATGTCAATGACGAAGGAATACCCAAAGGCACTATCAAATCTTAACAGGAATCATAATGCTACGTCATATTGACAACAAAGTTCCTCCTATTAAAGAAAAAGTTGTTATTTTTGAGCCAACAACCGCAGTTGTCAATACAAAGATTAAACTTTTCATATTGAAAATCGTGGTTGTCAATGTGATGTGATTTAAAGATTGTAATTTTCATAATGAAATAAATATTATTATAAATATGATGAACATATTCGATTATCAAATCAGATTAGCTGCCGTGTTAATTAAATTGTACTTACAACTTTGCTATTTTATTATTTAAAAAATAGACATATTCCAACATGAAATATGACAATGCTAAAAAGTATTAATAGACGTTAATTGATATATTTTAAATATGATATTTTATTGTTAATACTTTGGATAACATTTTTAATACATATGTATATACAAATTTGTGTTTGCTATGGAATATTATTTTATTTTTAAATAATTATTATATTATTAGGCCGCAAGGAAACAAAAATAGATCATTAAAAATAAGAAAAGAAAACATACAATCTAAAAACAAAAGAAAAAAATATATTCTTTATTGCTATGAAATAGGGAATTATATGAATCCTAGAAAAGATTTAAAAAGAATGATAAAAAAGGACGAAAAAGGATCGAAAATATATATGTATCTACATATCTGTAGAATTAAAGTCAAATAATTGAACCTGAAGAATTTAAAACTTCGTTACTTTCTTAAATAAGGAATAAGTTTTATAACATTTAAAATCTCTTAAACTTCTATTTCCTTAATAATAGCCAGACACTTAAACCATCAAGTTTATATTAGTATACAAGCGATGTTTGTCAATTGCAACTAGCTTTTGTGAGAAATTTAAAAAAGCATACGGTTTTTTTGAATTAGTCACAAAAACCGTGTCACAAAGCCGCCCCAACAATGAAGAAGTGACCGACATAGCAGTCGAAGAAGTTGGGAAAGCGGTCAAGAACTCCATGAAGAGAAAAACGATTGTGCCGGATGAGATACCCAGTGAGTTCTGGAAAACGATGGGAGACATCGGGCTCAGATGATCTCCAAACTCATGAGAAGTGATCTAAAGCCCAATCAGTGGAAGGAAAGTTATCTTCTTCCTTTGCACAAAGAAAAGGGAGATACTCGAAACTGTTATAATTACCGTTCAATTAAGTTGATGTCACTCACCATGAAGTCGGTGTTCACCAGGGAAGTGCCTTAAGTCCTTTGCTCTTTATTACGGTCCTAGATTATTTGCTTGAGGGAAAAGTGACGGACCCTAAAGTGCATCAGTTATTTTTTGCTGACGATGGAGCCATCACAAGTGATGATCAGACTTCCCTGCAAAGAGCACTTGATGTTTGGGTAGATGTTTTAGAAGGGAATGAGTATCGTATTAGCCAAAAAAAGACAGTGTATCTTTACTGCCCATTCTCTGACCCAAGTCAACTCATTCTAGACAATTATTTGAATGGGGTGGTGGTTCCCAAGTGTGAAAAGTTAAAATATCTGGGATCAATGATCAACAGCGTAGAGTGAATGAAGTGGCAGGAAAACTCTGCCATCTGCTGTATCCGAAAATGGTCCCTAAGCTGAAAGGAAGGCTCTACACCGCGCTCTCCGGCGCTCATATACGGTTCACAATGCTGGACAATGTGCAAAAAGTATGAGGGCAAATTGACAGCAGCTAAGATGAAGATGCTTCGCATGACAGCAGGAGTAACAAAGCTTGATCGAATTAAATCGGAAAAGCAAATCAGAAAGAGACGAACTAATTCTAGGACAAAGGTTAAGAAAACGGGAAATAAGCCCATAAAATGAATGAATGAATTGACAGTAATTTTTTATATAAAACGTATTACTATATAAAACTAATTGTTATCCTTTTATTACTAACATTGCTTATGTAAAGGTGGCTTATCTGTGGGGTTGCACACGGAAAAGGAAGCTGATATACGTATTGCTGCAGATGAAACTGAAGAATTACCGTGAGATTCTCTAGTTACAATACGTAGAAAGTTGAAGTTCAATCAGACTGAGGTGACAACAAACCTGTCAAATGGGGAATTTCAACGTTTGGTTTTGCTGGAGCAATTTAAGTTAGTACGAATGCAGCAGTCTCCTCCTAATTGATTTCGGATTTCGTATCCTACTTATAATTCCACCATCACCACTGAAAGTTAATTAACCTTCTTAAGTTAATAAAGCACGGAATAAATAATTTCTATTTTTTAATGAAAGAACATCTTTTTTTTTAACACAGCTTTTTATTTTTAACTTTCTCGTATACATTAGCATACTAAAGAGAAAGTTATTGCGATCGTGCGGAAATTTCGAACTCAAACTGAGTATGAGGGATGATATTGCGACTGTAGAGAAGTCCGAAAAAGTGGGTCCGCCAATGCCGTCCGTCGGTGTGTCTGTCTGGGCGCCGTATGGCGAAACAAAAATTTCTCACCATTACTTTTCGATACATTTTGCGACTCAAAAACGCATCTCATGTGCCGAGAAAGTTTCGTATGAGGGATTCTTGCACTTTACTTCTTTTTTTTAACACTGCCTTTTATTCTACTTTGTATTTTTTATTATTCTTTTTTTTGTATTAAGAAGATACATATGTTCAATAAAGTGCTATGAATTTAAGTTACATATTATTTCAGCTAATTCCGTTCTCTTTATATAGTTCAACTAGAACAGAAATCTCATTTTTTACGCCTTCGGCGTTCAATGGAATTGGAAATGATTTTTACAAACATTGTGCAAAACGAAACATGCTTAAATTTTATTTGGAATATTTTCTAAATTGAGACATTATGCAGTTTTGTTAAATTGCAAAATCTTCTCTTAACTTGGCCAAAACATCTTTCAATTATTATCCTCTGTTTTGAATGTAATTTATTGAATGTATTTTCTTAATTACTTGTTAGTTTCATAAAATGCGTCATTAACCAAAGTGCAACTCCATACTCTTTATCTCCCAATACAACGCTGTTAGTTGAATTTCTATTCACCAACTTGAAAAAAGTCAAGTAAATACTAAAACTAAGGTCGCTAATAATGACAACAATTTCTTATCTCGATCAATGTTTCAAAAATAATTAATTCATGCCTTAAATTGATTATAATCCTAAAAAAAAGAGCACAAGTTAGGTCAGGAATTGCAATTTTCTTCCACATCGGGTAGTTCATCTGAAGATCCATAACTAACCTTCAGCGAAACGCTACTGTCTATCTTATTGATAGAATTTGTTTAAGGTCATCATAAAAGCTCGGGTATATCGTAATGTGTCAACTTCCAAGGTGTATACAAAAAAAATGTATACCTCCCGCATTCACTGGTATCTTTTCAATCGCCATTCCATATTATGTTCTATTTAAATGAGTATTTATTATCGAAATTTAAAACAACATATCAATGGTCTGCAACAGCTGTCAGCTACTACAAGCCGCTTTAAATAAATGACTCTAAATTATCAGTATCGCAACAAATTATCGGAATGGCTCGATTGAAAAAATCTACCAAACTACTCATTCATTTAATTAATACTTACTTGCCTATATAATATACTATATTGCTTTATCTAATTTATCCTTTTTCATTTTCTTCTCTGTCTCCTTCTAGGTAAGACCAACCCAGATCAATTTACGTGTAATTGGTAAGTTGCAATTGCACCACGCAAACACACATAGCTTTACGCCACAGAAAAACATATAAATTTATCTACCAATTGGTAGCTACAAAATTATTGATTTAATGAGCATGAGGTCCACAAAATTGCAAAGCCACAAAAAATATGTCTCTAATTAACAACAGAGACACAAGGAATACGTGAAGCCACGCGCAACATTCGCACTCTCCGTTGAAAAGAAGGTGCGACTAAACTGTCGCACTGTCGCGCACCTCAAGTCCCCCATGTTAATCGATTAAACCTCAATCTTCCAACTAACATTGTCTATGGCAGATTTCCCATGATCAATACGTGTATCTAAACTTCGAGCGGTGCATGGTGTATGGTGTGTATGTTGCAGGAGCGCTTGTGGCTGGTACATTGATTGGCAGCAGCCAAACAATCTTTCTTTCCCTTTTTGGCCATGTTTACTTTATGTCCACTTCGATGGCTAGAGGAATTAATTTCAAGAAACGCCACTCATGGGTCGTTTCGTTTGGTTATGGGGTCGCTTTTTGGTATTTGTTATCCAAAAGTACCTCAATTTATCACCAGGTGATTTGTTCCATACTATTAATGGGTGGCAAAACAACAAAAAAAAAAAAACTGGTTGTACAGTGGAAGACATGGAAAATGGTACATCTGCGTTTAATTTTTTTGAAGTTACGTTAGTATTTTAAAATGCACGCGAAATTGCAAATATACGTGAAATACGGTATAGAGTCATGATAACCGACTATTTTGTTCCCGAATTGGATGGCATGAACTTGGATGAGATGTGGTTCCAACAAGACTGCGCTGCATGCCAGTCACAATCGATTTATTGAAGGGAACATTCGATGAGCACATAATTTCGCGGATTGATGGACATTAAAACGATTTTCTTGTGTTTTATTTCAATTCGAAGTTCTATACCTCTAAAAAAAAACCCTGTAGAATGAAGTTGCTTCGCTTTACAGCAATATTTTGTAATTCACTACAGGGGTATTTTGAGTCATTGTCTTCGAAAATAAGATTTACTCGGAAAGAAGCCGAATGGATAAGCTGTGTATGTGGCAATAAAATGCATCATCAAGCACCACCTTTGGGATAAATCGCTTTATCATTTTATTAATATTTATAAAGCATCAAATAATACATAATGTATCAACAAGAAATAGTATCAACAATTTTTTTAATATCATAGAATATCTAGCTAATTGCTCCTTCAGAATTGTAAGATACGATAAGAAGTTGTAAATTGAACAGCAATAGCAATAACATTTTAAATAAATAAATATCTCTAGCCACCACTGCAATTGACATCTAATGTAGTTCAGTTTCATAACAGAGAAAGTCTTAGTCACAACCAGAAAGTAGTAATATGTATATGACGAGCTATTGCAATTTAGTATTAAACATAAAAACAAATTGATCATTTATTGTATCAAATCGCTGAGAAACAGGGATAGCAATTTTTATAAATGCTGATCGCTTCAGCTTGAATCATGACTTTCAATAAACTATTTCTTCATTCGGCACAGTTTTTAAATTTGCGAACAAAAATTTGAGAATTAGTAAATCCTGAGCTATTGTACAAAACTGCATATACCACTTTTCGTGAAATAAAGCTCATTTTTGTTGATTTGATCTTAAAATTTTGTCCGTTAATGTTTACACATAATGTACATGAAATAACTCGCCCCAGATTTCATTGTAATCATTCGGAAGTAGTACCTCACAAACGCCAAACAATATCACATATTTTCCTTTTTTCATTTAACAACTGTAATAATACTAACCAACAAATTGATCTCTAAGCTGTATGCGCACAGTCACCTGTCAACTGTCATTAGTCATCTGTCACTTGTCTATGATATTCGTTATTGCAATTGTTTTTACACATTATACATGGTCATTCATTTTGTAGTTTTAAGTTGGTAGCGTTGCCATTTGACACCTGTCATATTATTAAAAGATAAGGGATTAGATGTTTTAAGTGATTTTATATATTTAAAAGTTTTGAGTGCAGTAAACTCTGTAAAGAAAAAGCTTTCCGATTGAAAATTGTTTTGCATTAAACTGATGTCATCATGAAGTGTAGGGCAACATGCATTTGAAATACTATTATAAGCACCATTATTAACAAAAAAAATAATAAATAAATTAGCAACGCGTTAAGTTATTATTGTTATACCAATATTTGTGATATGCAATTTATTTTATTAACAACTCTGCTAGGTAGTGGGTTCTTCTACAAAGCGGTATTTCCATTTTTACCTCTCAACATATCCTTTCGTATTATTTTCTACTAGTATACATGTATACACCTCCCTGCGCCCGTTCCCATCTAATCAATGTTTTATTTTTGATTTTACGAATTTGTTATGAGACTCAATGAGGACATGCCACACGCGGAGTGTGATATTCTTACTCACTAGACAGCACCTCACCACAAAGCAGTGCAAAAACTACAGCATTAGATAGACTTTAGTGATTAGGAAGCTAAACCAGAAGGCCTTCTGAGCATTTTGAGGTCCAACCGGGAAACACCACAGCTAAATCAGTAGATTTGTTGGATTATGATCACCTGGAACTGGAACTCAGTAGCTGAACACAGTGTAGCTGAACTTCAAAAGTTAAATTTTTCCGCAAACATAGATAAGTCCGCTGATTCCATACTAAAGTTGCTCACAACACTTTTTTTGTTTTACCAGACTGACTAGACTAATAGTCTAGTTTCAAATACATATCCAACTCCAACTCCACGTTGACAGTTTTATGCAAAAAAGTGTCCTAAATACCCAGATCGCCACTGACCACAAAGCAATATACAACTCCGCTCCTATTGATTTACACTTTCAAAAATAGCTAGCTGAGATCTTTATCCAAATTTGCATCCGAAAAAAAGAAAAACAAAAACCAACAGTGAATCTATAAAAACAACCTTCTACTGCCTTCCACACACTTGACTTTGCCACATTAAAGATACAAAACTTCACACTGAAGGCAATAAATTTAGTTATACGATAGAAAGGAGAACACACAAACCAAACACTTTGGCACGCACACACACATTACAATCCTTTGAGCGCATTTTCGAGAGTCTACACTTTTGCACATGACCGCCCCTCTTTTGTTTCGACAATCAACACCTTTGAATTAACCGGTAGATTGCGCGGCATTACTATTACTATAGCTATTACTATTTGTGCCTGCCAAACTGCCCACATAATAAAAGATGGAGAGTGTAACGGTGTAACAAAGTGGCATACCTAGTTGTTGTGCTTGTGCACACTCAACGAAATTATTCAAAAAGCTGTTCCCCGGAGATTTAATGGCTTGCGGCTAATTCAGGTTTCGTATTTTGGTTTATTTATTTCTGACTGACTGACCGACCCCTCGCCGTTGTGTTCTCTTCACAAAACGAAAAAACTTGAAACGGTAGAATTCGGTGTGTGGAAAATCTACAAAGTTTTTCCTTCGGCTAGATTTATTGCCTTTGGCCGGGATGGTGGCACAAAGTGGCCCAGACCATCGATCGATGCAGATGCAAATAATTGTTTGAACGTTATTATTTTTTCGGTTTTTTGTTTTTTTGTTTGTCGATATTTTTTTGTGCGGAAAATCGTATCGTCGTGTCGGTGTTTTTCTTTTATCTGGAGAGAGTCCTTGTAAGATTCGAAATCGAATCCCATCCTATTTTTGGTGATTGTGTGTATTTTTGACTGATTGTGTGAAGTGAGACTTTATTTTTGTTTGTTGTGAAGGCCAAGCATGTTTTTTTTTTTTTTATTCTTGGATAAATCCTTCTTCGTCTGAGGTGAGTTTTTTTTTGTTTTAAATATTTGCATATCAAAGAAGATTTATGATGTTCCCTAGAGGAAAAGTTAAAATTTGCCGCAAACGTAGGTAGGTAAGTCTGCTGATTCCATATCAAAGTCGTTCAAAACGGTTTTTTTTTGTTTTAGCAGACTGACATGGCAGAAGCTGAAGCTAAATGAAAAGGGTCTTCCCTTTAACCACAAAAGATATAATTTTATTTTATTTTTTTATAGTTCCTCTGCGAATCCTTTGGTTTTGTTTTGTTCTTGTTTTATTTTTTGTGTGTGCTTTTGTTCGGGGGAAATTTATTACCATTGAATATTGGATAAATAATTGACTCATAAGATTTTGCCCGAGGGAAGAATGTTAAAGCATCAGCATAGAAGTGTGTTCTATTATTTATTACAGAGCCATTGTCCTTTGTTATAGCTTTCGTTTTTTTTTTTGTATTCTTCTCCATCAAGTCCACATAGGGGGATAAGTTGAATGGATTCAACTAAATGCTCAATTGTTCGGAGCCGAACAGAGATTATCTCTTGGAGGAGTAGGTACAATGTTGAACTTTTCTATAAGATGGAAAGCAACGAATGTATATATTGCAGATTGCATCGCCTTTTTAAGTGGTATAAGCCAATTTTTGTAGCAGCTGGTAAGTACCTACAGAAAGTTAAGAGTATCCTTTGTGGCTTCGCTCAAGTGGGTATGATGTTGAGCAGCCATAGAAGATAGGGGGCACCCGGGAACTATACATATGTTGTTCTGATACTGCGAATAAATCGAGTTTCTTTGTGCGGGTCGAACGGAAACTCTATTATGCAGGACTTGGTGATAAAACGAGTTGGTATGGTTCTGTAATAAAATCGGTGGTATACGACGATTTTGTATTACCGATTAAGACTGTATTTTTTTCACTGTGTTTCAAATAAATTAGCTACATATTATGCAGTTCTACTTTGGTAGATTTGTGTAATTCCACGGAAAGCTATAGAATTGTGGTAGTTAAAATATGCTCCTAACTCAATCTACGACTCTTAACTCATAAGTAAGTATGGATAAGTTTTTGGTTTGGGTGGGTAGTTTGTATAATATATTCTAAAAATAGTAGCGTTACTTTTACATACACCATTAAGCTGAAATTTGTTTGTTATCAATAAAAATAAAGGGTGTTTTTTTGAGGTTGGTTTTTCGAATAGAGATAAAACTGACATTTTGTGGTCAAATATGGCAACTCTAATGTCATATATATTCAGTTTGGTTTGCCATTTCATCATGGTTGACAAATGAACAATGCTTAAAAATCGTGCAAATTTATTTCGAAAATAATGGTTCAGTTCGCGAAGTTTACCGCAAAATTTTGTTCAGTGATGAGGCTCATTTTGGGTTGAATGGCTACGGCAACAAGCAAAATTGCCGCATTTGTAGTGAAGAGAATCCACATGAGACACTTGAAACGCCATTAAATCCACAAAAACTGACATTTTAGTATGCTCTATGGGCTGGGAGAGTCATTCGGCCATACTTCTTCCGAAATGATGCTGGAGAGTCAGTTACCGTTAATGGAGACCGGTATAGAACCATGATAACCGACTATTTTATTCCCGAATTGGAAGGCATGAATGTGGATGAGATGTGGTTCCAACAAGACGGCCCACGTCACAATCGATTTATTGAAGGACACATTCGATGAGCGCATAATTTCGCGGAATAGACCTGTCAATTGGCCACCAAGATCGCGTGATTTGACACCACTGGATTATTTTTTTTGGGGATATGTGAAGTCGCTCGCCAACGCCAACAAACCAGAAACAAACATTCGTCGCGTTATTGCCGACATACAGCCCCAAATGCTTGAAAAAGTGATTAATAATTGGGCCTCTAGACTTGTCTTTATTCGAACCTGCCGCGGCGGCCACATGCCCGAAATCATATTTAAACATTAATGGCATAAAATTATCCTTCCAATAAAGTCAAATTGATGGAATTCGAAGTCTATACCTCTAAAAAAAAAACTCTTAATAAAGCATTTTTTCCTGCAATTTTTCAACCTGAACTTGGGAAATCATTTTCTATGTGTGCGAATTGTCTTTATCTCGCCTGCAGTCAACTTTCTCCTAATACTTTTTGTAAATACTCCAACATTGCAATCCGTATATATGTGCCGGACGAACAGCGGATATTTTTCATTTCAACCACGATCATTTATGCCGTTGCTTCGCTGTTGAAGCAAAGAACAACTGAGTACTTTTCGTTCTGTAGCTTTTTCCTCGAGCAAATAGTCGTAGTAAGGAATGATTCCAGGGGAGTTGACAAATTTCCGTTCACAATAAAACTATTAAGCAACTTATTTGACAAAAAAACTGTCCTAAACAACTGCAGTGGCCGACATAAGTCTACGTACATTTACGTTATATTGAAGTATCCTGTCTTGACGTTTCATTTCAGATAATGTGGATTTTTCTCAAAACATTTATTCTACACAAATTTTGTTTCTTCAAAAATTCATAGAGAATTTATCAGAGAAATAACTCCATTTTGATGGCGTAAATTTTTGAAAAAAAAAAACGGATTTGAAATGAAAAGCTGAAAAACGTAGTTTTTCAATTTTTAATTAAGGCATTACTTTTGGCTTATAAAATAAAACCACGCTACTAAATAACTTTTGCGTAATTAAATTATGTCTACCAAAATATGAAATATACGTAGATTTATGGCGGCCACTGTGCCCTGAACAATTATTATTTTGAATATTCCTCCTCATTCTGGGGAGAGAAAAGGATTTGAAATTTTTCTCATATGTAAGTTTTGGTGTGGCGATACTTGCTGAAACGCTTCTGAAATATTTTTCTGTTTTCCATAGGGAACGGGAGTGTCTATGTTTCTCAAAGTTACAGAGAGAGAGAGAGATGTGAATGAATAACAAATTAAATAAAAAAAAAACGAAAAAAAAAATAAAACATTTTTGTTCATTTCGAGTTCTCTTATATAAAAAGAGATTTCGTATCACAAATAAGGTTGAAAGAATTTTTTTAAAACTGGCCTATTAATTCCATTGATAGCCCCTCTTTCACCCATTACCTACCTCTCTCCGGACTCCTTCCATAAGTATGCCTTACTTAAGGTTTACCCTTACAACGATGGACAATTTTTTTTTTGTCTCCTCTTCCTCCTCGTCCATGCAGCTTCTGCAAAAGTCATTTGAGTATATGCCAAGCCAAGTTGCATGCGTGCCTATAAGACACTGTCCAGTGACGACAAGTATTGTAGAGCTGACGTGCAGTCTTTTTAGAGAGATCAAACACACAGAGCTTTGTCGCTACACAAGTTGTGCCACTTGCCCACCTAAGGTTAGTTTTCTCAATAGCTTCTAATTGTATCATTAGTTTGGATGTGGCAATTGGAATGCCTAAGGAACGTATATCGGGTGAAATATAAGGCAGTGTGGTTCCGTGCTTTACGAGTTTGTCGGCACCTGCAGAGGTGAATATTGAATTGCTCCGACAGCTCCTTAAGAGAAGATCCACATTCAGGGGCCACTATAGAGTTTAGAGAAACTGATTCAAGTGATTTTAAGGCCGCTTGGCTTTCAGAGAAGATTCGTATATCTCAAGCGGATATCATGTTTCTTTTCAGCCAAGATAAGGCGTATTTAATCGCCATGACTTCCACACTGCAATTATTGGGTAGACGAAACAAGAGACAATGATTTAGTCTGTGAGAGAAAACCCCACCACGAACCCCTTTATTAATTTTTAATGCATCGGTGTAGAAGTAGATATATTCAGCTACGGCGATGATGTCGGGAGGTTGCCACAATTACATCTTTAAACAAATTTTAAAAATCGGGCGAGTAGTTCGATAACAACCCACCACCTTTCTTTCCCGTTAGCCCACTCTCTTAATCCTCTTCGTGGTTGTACGCATCGTTACGTCGTCGCTACATGCCTCAGTTTGCAAGCCATTATTAGAAATAATGTGTTCGCTTTTCCCGCTCTTCTTGACACTATCCTCTATGCTATTCTCACAGCTCTTTTATGTTTTCAAGCTTAGGTCTGCGTTAAGTTCTTAGTTATCCGAAACTTACCCTCACAGCATAGACAAAGTTTCGTACCACTTTTGCTCCTACGGCTTATTGCCTTCCTTTCGTACCGCTCGTGATCTGAAACTGCTTTCAATCGTAATATTTCGTTGTAGAGCATTTTCATCATATCCATGGTTAAATTGCCATATAGCAAGTTTACACTATCAGCCGATGAAATGTTTTTAAAATCATTTAACACGTTGGCTGCCCTCAACACCGTCTATAGCAGGGCAGTCAATGTTTTAACGTGTAATTTGATTTGGCAGCCATTTGTGTTAAAAAAGTCTATGATCATAACCCTATACCCTAGTGGCCGACATAATTTTCCGATCCTCCATGTTGCAATCTAAAAGATTTAAGGATTTCCTTCCTTCCACAGTTTTGCGGAGACCTGTGCAGGTTCGATGTTGCCTCTTTGAAGGGTTTGAAGATATCCTAAGATTGAAAATGTACCAATTTTCATATATGTAGCTACCTATATCATTTCTTCGCTATCGTCTTATTTGTCTTCACTTCATCACCTGTGCAGGGAAATCGAAATTCACCAGCACACATACTCGCATGGAAATTGAAGGAATTCTTCAGTTTTTTCTTGAATTTAAGGCTCCATCAAGCAATAAAAGGAATTTAAATGAAATCAATATCAGTCGCACGAGTGTACTCTCGTAAGTATACGCCTCTTCCGAATAATGTGTGCTATGTCCTGATGGCGGGTATCATTAACATAAAATCCTCATTTAAGTATATATTCAATTTGTACAAAAATTTATTCGAAATTCTCCAACGTATCCAAGTTAAAATAACTCATATGAAGCAGAAATTAAATGTGCAAAAGGACTATGACATTACTCTTCGCGAATGAAAGACACACACACACACACAGACATACTGAATTAATTAGACTTGAAAGCGAAGGCTAATGGGGTTAAATTCCCAGGAGCGAGAGTAATTATTGTGATAATTATTACATCGGGGAATATATGGAAACTTACACATCGACTCTTGATATACAAATAATCAGAAACAGATTAATATAATAAAGTTAAGTAAAGAGTCCAGGGCATGGGTGGGATAATCTATTGTTTTCTGTTTTTTTTTTGTAATGATTCTACGTAATGGCGTTGAAATGTGCGCCATTCTCCCACTTATTCAGAAGAACGTATTATTTTCTATAGAAAATGACTAGTAAACAAAAAAAAAATGTTAAATCAAACTTGAAAATATAAATTTGCCAGAATCAGCGATAGCTAGTTGGAAATAAAATCAACTGTACCAGGATTGTTTATTCGAGTAATTGAATGTTGATATTTTAGTCGCGCTGAAGAATTGAATACGTCAGCATCGAGAGTGTGGTGATGCAAAACTATTTTCATTGCGCTTTTTTTTACGATAGTCGTAGAGTAGAGTGGGTGTATTTATTTGCAGTGTGATAACCCATTCAACCACATGGACTGTAATGCATTGAATTGAGTATATATATTTTTATTGGAGCAATAACCATCAAAACAATAATTTGCCTTAGTGCAATCGTAATGCATAATGTTGGTTTTATTTCTTCTTTCTTATAGCAGTCTTTACTCAAGCGAAAACTTTTTTAATCATGCTTTAAATTCAAGTGTGACTTCGTTTGAATTTGTTTTCTCGTACAGAAGAAAGTTTTTCAAAACTTTCGAAGAAAACTAAATTAAAGAGCAGTTAGCTTTTGGGAGATACATTTGTAACGGATGATGTGCCTACTCTATACATGCGATGAACTGCCGTCCAATCAAAAAAATCTACAAATCTACACAAATTGTTGGGTTGTATGGAAGGCATGCTTGCAAAGGCAAGATCTTTTAACTGTGCTGGACATCCGCTCACATTTTCATGCCTGTTACAAATTGAAATAAAAAGGAGCAGCAAACCTACAATAAGTATTAGACCGTATCTTACAAAATAACAAACAAATATTAGAAGAAAGAATCTTAAATCATTAAAATCTTGGGAAACCTATGATGTTTTTGATATCCCTGGCATAACACTCCCACAACCTATCATGCTGAAAGCAATGCAGGCAAATCTTGGCAACCGCATCGCTACTTTTCACGATATCACCTGAAGGAGGAAGGACTTGGAGGCAGAAATAATTTTAGTTAGAACAATTATAATCTAGATATAAGGTAGGTAACCAAAATTAGGTATAGTTTTTCGTGAATAACTTGCAAACGCCTAAAAGAAAATTACTAAATATAATGTCTATTAATTCAGTATAGTTCTATATAAAAACACAACATTTATTTGTTAAAACCCAATTTGAAATATATTTTTTTTAACATTTTTAAAAGCTTTACCTTGGGCCTTATTACGAAAACCTATTCCGAATAAGGCCCATACATAATTTTGTTCAATTTCTTTGGTTATCCTACTAAAATAAGATGTATTTTGTCATGAAACAAATAAAATAACGTATCTATTTATTAATACAAATCAAAAAAAAAACAAACACAGCCTTCTTGAAAAGAAAGAAAAATTAAAAAAAAGGAGATTTGATTTCAATAAATTAATTTAATAAGGAGATTATTATTAAGAATTAAATTGAAATGGGTATTTATGGGTATCCTTTTCTACGGCTTGTAGTATTGCAGCTAATTCAGAATTCGATCTAACTTCTGCGCCCGCTCGATAGATCATCTTTTTATTCGGAGTGGACCTGCCTAGTTTCCTTGTAGCTGTGACACTTTTTATATGGTTTCTCAAAGTTCTTCTTGGAATTTTGTGGCGCCTTGCCGCCTTACGTTGTAATAAAAACCAAGTAGGATAGACTCAGAGGCCCTTTCCATATTACCTGACGATCATTCTACCCGCTTTCTTTTTCCTAATTTGCTCGCCTTTGACGTTTTGTCTAAAAACATCCCAAAAAACAATTTAATTTTTCATATTCCTAAAAAGGCCCGTTAATATTTTCGGTTTCGGTGGACCTTTTTCGGAACATGAAAAACTTTTCTTTACAAAAATTTAAATCTATTTAAAGGATTAAAATAATACTTTAAATATACTAAACCTTAGTTTTATTTGTAACATATTTAGTCTAAAAACTAGACATACCCAAATTATTATTTGCAATAAAATCAATTACCACTTTTTTACAAAAAAGCGCATGCGGGCACATTTATCAACTTGTATCGACTCTAACAAAAAACAAGATTGCGTCAGATGGAAACTTCCATTGATTTTAATGTAGACATAGTTTGCCACAAGCACATCCAAAATATAATTCCTGTTGCTTGTCGATTATGCCACTTTTTGCACCCTGGGCCTTATTAGGTTCTGGGCCTAATTTGGACAGTTAAATGTTATGAACAGTTAAATGTAATGATAAACATATATGTATGTATTAATTTACTAAAATTAAATTCTTGTCATATCAGCCTAGTCTAAATTTTATGTTTATGCATTTTTAACATTCTCGTATACATATGAGGGATGATGTTGCGACTATAAAGGAGTCCAAAAAACTGGTTCCGGCAAGGTCATCCGTCGATCTGTCGTCTGTAAAACCGCCCATATCTCAAAAACTGAGAACGTCAGTTCCGAAAAATTTTGTTTTTTTTTTTATGATTATGTTGAGGAAATCGTTAAATCGTTAAAAAAATATTTCAAAAATATCCATACTTAGATTTTTGAAATATTTTTTTTTTTCATATAACGATTTTCTTGAATATAAATTAAATTCATTTTCTCAAAAACGCTTCTAACGATTTTGATAAATTGTATTTTGAATAATTATGTCAAAAGTGTTCAATGTGCGAAATGGTATCAAAATCGTATGTGCCGTTTTTGAGAAAATCTAATTTTGCAAAACCTTAAAAGTGACTTATAAAAATTTAAATCTTATCATTCTTTAAGAGGCAATTCAAAAAATCACTTCATGTACCGAGATAGTTACGTATGACTTTTTTTATGATGTTATGTTGAACAAATCTGCGTACTTAGATTTTTTATTTTTTTATTAATTTAATATAAATTCGTTTTCTCAAAAAGGAGTATACGAATTTTGAAAACTTGTTGTATTTTTAAAAATTATGTAAAACATGTCCTATGTGCGAAATTACATAAGTCAAGTACAAAAAACATTCTTTTCGCTGCGACTTCAAATATTGCATTACGAAATGATTGCACTCTTTTGCAGCACTGCTAGATACGTCATTATGGCGTCGCAAAAGTATAACACATTAGTTTGCTTATTTGTATCTAATTCCAGCACGACAGATCCATCACTATTTTCGTTCAGACATAATCGGATTTATTATATAAATAGTTCTGTATTGATAGGTTTCAATTTTCAAAACAAAACTATATGAAAATGCTGTCGGAATTAATGTTCAGTGCATCCCTTCTATACTGTGTATCGGTAGTGCACATGAAAAATGACCATCTATACACACTGAACATGTGCTTTCCCATTCATCATCAAATGAAGCATGAAGGCTGTGAAAGATGACTTTCAACATGGCATTGGCGGCAGTACCCCTATGGCATGGTCGAAAACCGACTTCAATCATAAATTGACCAATGAGAAAGATAAAATCTCTCTCGCTCTCTACTACGAAATTTATTGAAATTTTAATTTGACACTAAATGAGTGAAAAGCAGAATAATGCCTTTCAACTTAGTAAATGTAAAATGTCAGACACAAAAGGACATTCCCATAGATATGTGCACCTACAGAGTGCTCGCGTGCGGAACGTGGTTTACATAACAAACAACAGAACCGCAGTCTACACTGGCGACATGGTGTAGGTGGTGAATTGTACCAAAACCGTTGTCATTTTGCATAACGCATTTACGCATGTTTGTAACACAGTACTGTTGTTTATTAATATCCTTACATAATATTAACTGCTTTCAATGGATATAGCTGGTTTTGTGTAATTAGGTTTCGTGTCGCTACGGCTAGTACTATCCCAGGGGGTTCTATTGGTAGTTGATACCAATCTAATGGATTCAGCATCGCGTGCTATCAAAAATTATGTTCATTGAAGTTTACATTAATCGACCGAATGTTGGGTTGAGTGGTTCTGTGAACCAAATCATAGTAGTGAAAAAGAGTGTCCTTCGATAAAATTAACTCTGGTGGTTGGTGGATCGTAATTTTGCGTGAAAATGTGATAAATATTAGCTTGAGATACTTATGCTGATGAGACTGCATAGCTATATTAGAAGGGCAACGTTATAAATTCAAATATTTTATTCAGCTCGCAGAAAATTAATGAAAATACATTTTTTTTTAAATAAATTTATGTGTTAATATGTATCACATTTTGCATCTAATAGCGACTTTAAGAAACTGAACATATTCATATAAAACGAATACCATGACTGTGGTTTGACTGGACTTCTATGATTTTGGAAGGAATATCACTCGCATAACATTACAGTTGCCGGCATCTTCTAAGGCATAATGCCTTAGTCAAATATTCTTTTCTCTAGGGCATATATGTAGGAATAGCCCGGACCAGCCTTCAATTTGTAGGACTTGATCCTTCCAAAAAGAACACAACTCCAGTATTATTTTATCTATATCATTTGCGAGTGTTAAATAAAACAAGCTTAGCGGCTTTAGTCCTTGAGATACAAACTGGAACTGATCTACTTGCAAGAACATCGCTTGTGTCCCGTCGTCGTCTCTATGTAAAAGTATATAAGTCCTGTTAAGATTGCGCTTAATAATCATATATTAATGAAAATGTTAGGTCTTGAAACCTTGAATGTGGGCGACCCTTAGGTTGAGCGCACAATAAAGCGATAAAAGCGTTTATATGTTTTCTTATTCACACCGTAAAGCAAGAAAGCGACGTCCGTAAGAAAACATGTAAACAGTACTTTTATCGCATGTAAACGCTTCTCACATCGCCTTGCTTTTTATTATTTATTTATTTATAATGCTAATTAACTGTTGTTTACATAATTGTTTAATTAACATTATTGGTAACATATCTGTAAAACTGTTCCTTAAAAGGTTTATCAAAAATATTTATACTATCATTATTCAAAAAATTGGAACATTTATTAAATATAATCAACTTAAGTTTAATAAATGTTCAGTTTAATGATTTAAACGGAGAAAACCGTTCATAGTTGGTACGATAGTGAGATATAAAAAAAGTATTCAACATATATCTGCCTTGATCCTTGAGGAACATTGAAAAAGAGACAAGACAAAAGGTGCAAATACAAAGCTGAAACAAATATATAACCGTTTACCCTCTTGCCCTTACCCATTTATATAAGCAGTAAGGGTATAGGGGATATGCAAATCTTAAAAATCTTTTCTGAACTTGTTGAATACGACCAATGTTACATTTGTAGTGTGAGGACCAATCATTGGCCTTACAGAGGTTGTAAATAATTGCTTTGCAACATAAGGGACGTTAAATTGCTTGGATTCTCTTTAAATAAACTAAATTAAATCGGACCCAAATGACTGCCTTGTGGAACTCCAGAATTGACTGTGAAATAATTCGATGAACAACCATTAAATACGATTGCAAAAGATCTGTTCAATAGGTATGACTCAAGCCAATGTATGAAACTTAACCTGGACGGCAATTTTCAATATTATCTTTTTTACCTTTCCTAAAAAGTGGAATAATAAAAGACATCTTCCAAGCCTCAAGAAATTTACATGTAGGCAGAGAATGGCTAAACAAAATAGAAAACGGAAACGACAAGCTAACAACACATTTTTTCAGCAAAATTGGTAGAATGCCATGTGGCCCTTATACATGATTGTCATCAAGGTTAGATATAAACCTATCACAGTTCGAATATGCAGTTTGAAATAAGTCGGCGAATAAATTAGCTATTACTGTTGGGTCGTGACTAGAAATACTTTTATATGTCAGAACAAACGGATAACATTTGCGGTCTTTTTTTACTATATAAAATTCCAAAAATGTTTTGCATTCACTTTTAGATCTTGTTGCACCTTTTGAATATATTTTAAGTTCTTAAAACCCTTGATATGTTTCTGATCGTGTTTCCCTATAGATCGACCACATTCTGATTCTTTAGATGACACCATACTTCACTTAGTATGACATTGCGCAAAAGATCTGTCATGGATTGCAAAACATATCAGGGCTCAGATCCGTGTGCTTTCTTGAGTCTTAGACTTTAACTGTTGTGTATATATATTTCATATTGGTATTCATGTGTACGGATAGCCAACATGCGCCTTAGGCCCTAAGAATTTTTTAACCATCACTAAATTAGTGCTTCAACTTAATTTTTCAAAGGCGAAATACGAATGTCCGCGACACTTTTTCCATCACCAGCGAGAATACTAAAGGCATCCTGCGCCTTTCAGAAAAAGTTGACAAAATGATTGAAGATCTTCATCTTCATCAGAAAAATCAAAACAACAATTTGTTAACCCATGAACGACAACGGGGCGCGCAATTTTGACATCTGAATTTAAATTGCCGTAATTTGATGTATTCGAAGAACAACGAATTCGTTTCCTAGGTTTTCGAGGACAAAATTCGCGAAAGTCAGAATAATCCTCGAAGTCAACTATTAAAATATGTACTTCCAAACAAGTAGATACCTACCAGCGAGTAACTCTATATTGAGACAAACTCAATTGAAAATATTTTCCGAACGACAAAAGTAAAAAGTATTTGCTTGGCTTGCGACATCTGCGATTCTTTCTCCCACAAAATTAAAAATGTTCCATCAAAAGTCGAGTACATACAAATTCTATATATCGTATCTTCGTAAATTCCATTCTCACAAGTTAAAATTCTCTTCAAACCAAAAAAAAAAAAAAATTAATATCAAATGTTAAAAACAAGATTTAAAATCAATAATCATTTTCGGGCAAAGTAAAAAGCTGTTTGTTAGCTTCTCACCAAAATATTACATACCTACATAATTTTAATGAATATTTTATAATAATAAGCCCCCCTCGTTAGGCCTTTAACCTCTTAATAGCTAAGAAAATATATACTCGAATTATAATTGGTACTTTACCAAGACCACCAACACCTAGTTGGAAGCCATTAATTATATACATACTTCCCATTCAGCAGCTGCGTGTTTTAAAAGATATATTGTTACCCATTAATTGTATGCCATAATTGTATTAATTTTTGGTGAAGAAAATTACTATGCTTCCATATGTGTCTGACTGAACCGCATCAAAACAAACTTTGGGATAGATATAGGCAGTCAACCTGTTGCTAGTTTGGTTACCCCTCTCTCACTCCGAATATGTCTGCAAAGCAAATACGGAAGTCTGTTGGTATGATAAAATATCCCAAATAGAGTAGTGAAGCTTTTCCAAATCACAAAACTATACGTCGGTTGTTGAGCTTTTTTTCTGAGAAATTCCCCATTCGTCTGTGATGATGTGAACGTAAAAGCGATGGTAGGTAGTACAGAACGAGTGTTTATAACAACAAATCCCATATGATTGCTGAGTAGCTGAATATATTCTTTCTCTCAAATCTGGGTAATTTTGCACTCCCGCTCTGCACAGCGGCGAGAGCGTGATATCAGGGATGAAAATTGTCTGCACAACAACCCTGTAGGGGGTTGTGGTAGCTTTCCAGTTGTTAGCAGTTGTTAGGGAGAATCGACCTCCTTTGGGGTGGTTTTTTACTATCACAAACAACAACAAAACATCCCGTATTGTCTCCATGCCAGCCAGAACAGATACACGGATACGCGTCGGATTTCAGATTCTCCCCCCAAAAAGCGAGTTAAAACATCACCAAACAAACTAGAATTGTATGGCAAGCAGAGCGAAATACTCCGAAAAATATCCAGTTTATCCAAAGTTGGCATGATGGTCGGTTGATGTCGTCGTCGTGTTGATGTCGTTGGTTATGTTTGCTACATTTAAAAGATACTCTTAAGGAAGTTGCAATCACGCGCGCGAGATTCACTCCAACAGACGTCCCCGCGATTTGAATTTATATCTCGGTATTTTGTCGGTTATTAAGCTGTTGACAGCGACCATATTTCAACGTTTGATCCACTGTTATCACTTGTTTAGTGTTGAATTAGTGTTGGGAAACAAATCAAACTCTGAACCGGTTCAGATATGTCTACTTACAACTCTAGTCGGTTTCTTTGATCGTTTTCTTTGCAATTGCTCAAACAACTTTTTCCGGTTTTGTGGATTCGTGCGGATTGATCAAATCGGCCGCATTCTAACGAATGAATGAATGAATGAAATTCCTACACTCCGCAATCAAAACAAATATCTGTTTACCAACAGAAAGTTTTTGAATCTTTCCCAACATCAGTCGTCGTGTGTACAATAATTTGTGATCGCATGAAAAGATCAAAAAATCTTTTTTTACCATAAAAAATAACAGAAAAAACTACGAATCGTGGAAAAGTATAAATAAAATTCGGTTACTATCGGTCGTTCGGTTGATCGTCGTGCGTCGTTCGTTGATCGCGACAACAATGTGATTTGTCACTATTCTCAGTGTGAGGTGTCGATCAGTTTGAGAATCTATTTTTAGGCAGATACACATTGTTTTCGAAATAGATTTCCAATTACATTTCTCGGAGTTAAAAAAAAAACTCCAATCAGTGTGGTTCCAACAGTGACCTCCTTTGTTTTGGGTGCGAATGCGAAATTCCTTTCGGATTCATTCAATCAATGCAAAGGGACCGGTTTGTTTCAAAGCTAACAAGTTCATCTCCTTACACAAAAGTGAGTGCGCAAAAACCACTCTTATTACTTGTGGTCGGCCCATCATCATTGTACATATATTACAAAAGATACAAATAATAAAAACGCGAATATATTTTTTTTTCGAATGCACATTTTGATGTAGATATCTCTTTATCTGGTGGTCATGTATAATTAATGGAAAATTATTAAACCAATGTCATCGGAGATGCGATGAAGTGTAAAACAAAATATTTTCTGTGTTAAGCAAGTGTATATTGATCGGTCGCGCGTAGTCGTCGGGCTTTGTTTGGAGCAGAAAAAAAATTATTGACAGATGCATCTGCAAATATTCAACGCGGTCGTTCGGTTAAATTTGTTATTACAGATGCACTGAGTGTGAAATACGTTGTATTGTGGAAGATAAAAAAAAAGATACACGTAAACCATTCGCAGTTATTTGTGAGTTTATTTTACATGGATAATAAAGCAGAGAATTTTATTAGATAAACACCTTGTCGTGTGTAAATGGTAAATTATTATTATTTCTTTTTTTTTTGTTATTCTTTTTGTTTAGCTGCATGGGAAAACTCGATTAAGTTTCAACTTTAGCTTGTGTTATTACTTTGTCCTTCACTCTAAATCCAGATTGATTGGACGGATGATGATGATGAGTCGCGACCTATCTCATTGATTTTGTTTTCATCTCAGCGGAGGGTGCAAAATAAACCAATTAGAGTCACAAATAGCTGCTACGTTCCCAGTCACAGGGGATGCGATCACTTTTTGGAGATTTCTTTCTAATTCATTGATTGTTGACCCAATTACGAATCCATCTCTGTATTGGTTCATTAGCAAGGTAGTGCCAATGAATAATTTTTTTCGATAGTGGAAAATTATTTATCGTTTAAAATTCATTAAACATTGTTTGATCTAATATGGGGCGGAATTTCATAGCACTTGGTGAGAGAGAGCGCGAGATAAATTTAATAACGTAAATATTACTGAAAGATATTCGTGTAATTGTAATAGTCTAGACTTGGAAGCATTTGCATTCACCTAGTCCACATCGTTGATGTTGAAAGGAGGTCAATGAGCAGTAGTTTAGTTAAAGTATTCATAATTATTTCTTCGAAACAATGAAGCATCTCTGTCTGGGTTCTCAATCATGTGTTGGGTATGTACATATGTACTTCCTGCGATTAGAGATTGTGCTTTCATGTAAATTATGTATCGAATGTCAAGTGCGTTTGTTCTTTAGATAGGTAGAGGTACATGATGATTTCAGTATAATTCTATTGTATAGGTCTGGCTCACATTTAAATAAGTTGTCTTCATTTGAGCACATAAGTACCTGCTTCAAACGAGTGTTAAACATGAAACCAATTATTCAAAAATGATTTGCTTTGAATGCGTCCTCACTTACGTCCACTCTTTTATCAATAAATCACTATAAGAATGGCAAATTGTAATTTCAACTTCATATCTCGAATTAGTTTTTAATTTGTATTCGTCATGGAAAAACACAAGTTCTTAAGTTGGCTGGATTTTTATAAAAGTGTTTGGTACGTACGTACTACGACTGCATAAATTAATAATTCTTCAGGATATCTATTCTCCTGCTAGGTCAAAAAACTGACCTAAGATCGTCGGATGGCCCAAATTACGACAGTAGATGATTGATTGGATTAGTCAGATTAGGATAGGTTAGGAGGGCTTGCCCAGAAGCCATGCTTCCCTAGTTGTATATGTAAGGACCTGCGACTAACAAAACCACTTTGATTTCTTTGTACCCCACAGCCAACTCGTCCAAGCTATCGAAGAACCGTGCAGGACTATGGAGTTATTGTATAGCTAGACAGCGGCATAAAATATGTTTCACAGACTCTATCTCCTCTTCATCTCTGCAGCTCCTAGCCGCTTAGTCGGCTTAGAGTGTAAACCTGCTAACACCCGTGCTGGCGAAGGGCTAGAAATTTCCCTACTAATACGTCCGAGAGCGACCATTCCATTAAACATTTCCACCCTTGTGACTCGAGGTCACAGGACCCTTGAGCCAATCCGCCAGGCTAAAAGATGGGGTGTCCAGATCTCCTGTGGCTTAGCCATGAATGCTTCTCCACTCGCTAGTGGGCGTGGATCTTGCCACAGCCACTGGACCTTAGATAACATTATATTTACATGCCCGAAATATCGAAAATAGTAACGAAAAAAGATCTAAAACAACCTGTGACCGGTTATCCCTTAAAACTAAAAATGTGAAGGCCCGAGCTTTATATAACTCTCAATTCTCGCCAAACTTGCCCGCCCTTTACTAAACCGAAATGTAGTACCTATGGCCGCCGACACGCTCGATTTACGACGACCCCTTGAGTAAGAGGAGCATCAAATTTAAAATGAAGTTTGCCATACTCTCATGATCCTGTTTCATCTTCGTGTCATTTCATATTACCTCCACACCCTCTCCATGGCTTTTAAAATCCGTGATATCCGCGAAACTTAACGAACACATTGTAATTTATGATTTCTCGAAGGCAAAAGAAAATCACCAAAATGGCAACAACTTTGGAAACGCAATATCCGAAGAAAAATAATACACAGCGCAGATCTTTTGCATATTATCAAACAAATTCCATTTATTAAACAACCGGAAAATTCAATAACAATAGCATTTCAGTTCAAATTTATTGATTCTTTTCAGCATAAAAAAATTCTTACAAATTGTTTTAATCCGAACTGTTCTGGTCTCCTCTTTGCCGATACTAATATTTTCTTATATCATTAAGCTTAATTAATGATAAGAATTATATTTGAACATAAATGATTTACAAATTAGCTTAGCTTTTATGTACTGCAAATGAAGAGTCGCTTTCTCGTCGCTCGTCTGCGAGCTTTGAGTTGTCGGACGACGGACGAGATGTGGTTACTGGGAAAATGCGAGTTTCTGACTCTATTCGATGATCGTGAAGTTAAATCCAATGCGATTCGCTCGTAAAACACCTTCTAGGGAGGTTATTTCGTTTTCGGGTTTCTGGAAGAGTCTTGACACTTTGCACATGCTGATTGCGGGCCGATCATACGATGTATGGTTTGGTTAGGACGCGCCTGATCTTCGAGCGAACAGCGTGGGCAGGAGAGTGCTTACGATTCGCGTAGCTTTTCTGGTTGTACAAGTGACAATTTTTTTTCCGCGTATATTTATACGTTTATGCACAATTATTTTGGAAGCTGAGCAACTGAATTTCATCAGGCGCTTTTGTGGTCATGCTGCACGAAAACTTCTAATACGTATTACTCTTTGAATATCTCTACCATTAAAAATAAATAAATAAATATTAGGCGCAAACGGCCCATACAGGACCCAAAGCTTCTCCAACCACTGCGTGTGCGAAGTTATATTTTTGACACGAATGGAAGGGACCTATAGTTTAATGACGATTCCGGAAGGCAATTTTATTTTTGAGAAGCTTCTCAGGACTTCCCTTTTTACTCTTGGATGTTTGTCAGACGTTCGCAAGAGGTGGGGCTCCGTGAGTTTTATTCACAAAATTCTACTTTTTGCGTCCAAATTGAAGTCCCGACATAAGACGTCTAATTAATTCATTAAATTGGCAATTTAAATAAAAATATTGGAGCTCGATGCCATTAAAAATGTTGACATAATCTTAGCGAAGTTCATTACGCGCTCCCTATTACAAATTCGCTCGGTTCCCAGCAAATCAAACTTAACCGCCTATTTCACAACTATAAGACGTGGTTGAGTCACAATAGTGATTTCATTTTGACCTTTAAAATATCTTAAAAACGGTGTTATACGGTTTACACTTTAAGCCGACGTGTGTGTAATTATGCCTCAATAGTCCAAAAATAAATATCTCCAACTGTCTGAGTGCGAAATATGAAATACGTATTCAAACTTAAGACTTGACGTATTCTTCAATTTCTTAAATCAGCATTAAGCCCATATTAATTTTGTTTGTAAAATATGCGTACTCCTCCTCTTATCTTCTTTGTAAACCAAACACCTTTAAATTATGTCAAAATATTTCCCCCCATTTTGGTAAATTATATACTAAATCAATCAATCCAATTAAAACGTGTTGAAAATGTAAAATCATTTGGTTACAATTTGTCTGTTATTCGACTTGCCAGACACATTCATATGAAAATACCTTCTTGTCTGAAACTACATTAATCAAAATTCAATTTAAAACACACATGACTTGCAATAAACTTAATTAATGATATGAAACCTGTAAACTTTAGTAGGAAATTACGTACACTCGTGTGGATGTATCGTATTGCGGAAGGTCCTTAATATTCTGAAACTACACACCAAATTTCCATGACTTATGAGACTCATAAAGGGAATACAGCATTTTCTCTCGGCAATTGATTGTGTGTTCATCACCCGGGGTGATCCCTTCGGTTATATTTGCCACATTAAATCCCCATTGGGGCCATATCATAGTTTTTAGGACGAAACATGTCTATGTATCATAATGGATTATGAATTAGACCTGTGGGTTCATTATTTTACTTTCGACTTTTTGCGACGCATCAAATTCATTTAACTTATAAAATTTCTTGAATTTTATAGATCTACTATCTTGTCATAAATATTTTTATATTCAAAATAAAATATATCAGATCCGGTTTTATTTCGTTTTGAATTCTTTAAAAGCTGTCACAAACAACTTACTACTTGTTTTTTCGCATTCTAAATAGATACGTAACTATGTTATGTTTTTACTGTTAATATAAATGCAAATCATATTGAAAAAAATATATAAATGATTTAAAGTCGATGGTTGTTTGTTTGTCACCAAGTCGTGTATGGCAATTTAGTACGTCTGGTATAAGACAATGTGCCAAATTAATTTGTTTTAAGGAGGGATCCATGACTAATGCAGCAGAATGCAAGCCACCAAACAAAAGCCGAGGGATAAAGTACCAGAAGCGTTGCCACGAAGAAAAAAATATTGGGGGCCTTTTTGAGGGCCATTTGCTAAACAATAAGTTATTTCGAAACCAATTAGTTATGGAAACAAATCCGGATATTTTAAATGAAATGTCAAGCCGCCGTGGTTTCTTCGAGGCTTTCCACTACTTCGATCTCTCTGAGGCTCTACATCTCAAACGCGCAAAGGACAGTTTTTTTTTTTGACCAGGTTAATGTCGCTGTACATCTCGTAGAGTTAATCATTGAATCGTCCACACCACAACCCCCAACGCATTTGCTGCCTACAAAAAAATTAATTCAAAACGACAAAGAATGTCTTCATCCACTTAAGAAAGGTTCAATACTTCGGATCCATAGAGCAGGATTGGGCCTTAAATTAAATTTGATAGGAAGACAATATAGTTGCCTTCTTCGCACAAAAAAACAGAGATTGGGTAACGTTATTTGGACAGCGGCTTTAAAATCGATAAGAAGGTGGTTAGTATCGATCTGAATTTCTTGGATTTTCGTCGGGATCTGTATTAGTGTGAATACTTGGTCAACTGTGGACTTACCGGGCCTAAAATAACACTGATAGAGTCCAATCAGATCGTTTACAAATAGTTTCAGGCACCCGCACTATACGGTAGACAAGATTTTGTATGCGATGCTTACGAGACTGATACCTAATAACTGCCGCAGTTTATAAACTTTCTTGTAAAACGGACAAAAGATGCTCAGATGGCACTATCAAGCACTTTTTGGCAACGATATTAAGACTTCTCAATCTTTTAAACGTTAAAAGCAATATCCCAATGTTGCCACTCCACTGTCAAATGGAATTTTAAACATGTTGAGAACTCAAGAGCCATTCCAGTATAACATTAAACAATCTCAAATATGAAAATAATGTTAACAAGGCTTAAAAGTAGCTAGGGTGGTCCATGCTAAAAAATTGGGATTGTTTCTACAGTTGTTTCAAATTCACAGAAACAGGTTTATAATTTGAATAGTTTCAATATAACAACAATTTTTAAGGAAGTATAAATGCATAAAATGCTAAAACTTCTCAACTGTTAAAGTTATTAGCATTATTAAATACATTTTTAAGGCAGAATTAAATATCGCAAAAATACATTTTGAATGAAGTAAAATCTTTTGATCCATTGATCCATTTTACTCTAGAGAGGGCGAAGTTGCAATTTTTTAATAAAGGGAAAAAACTAAACAAAACTTTAAATTTTTCGATTTTTCTTTAATATTCAAAAACTGAAAGATACAAAAATATTTTTTTAATATTCTGCAGTAAGTAAGGAAATAAGGTGACATATACTCATTTGACCATTAAGTTTTTGTTCGCAAGTTCACACATACTCAAGTAACTTAACAGACTTATTTTGTCGTGTGAGTACAAGTCATAACGAATTATTAGCTGTCAGTCAAAAAACAAATTTAAGTTTACTTATACTCTTTTAACCCCCCAGAATTATATTCCATCCAGTGAGGCTGCTTTGGCCGCTGCAATTTTTAAGGATATGTGTTGCGCTAGACTTATACAGCTTTACCCAAATATGACATATAAAATTTGCAATCGTATGGTAAAATCTCATTTTAACCAAATTTTTACACCTTAGAGATATCTAACAAAACTTTTTTTCTTCTGAGCTTCAAAAAATTGCACATCCTTCAGTTTATTCTCAACTTTATAACCTACTGTACAGGTGGTCATAAAACTAGGAATATTACGTATCACAAATTTCTTGCTCATCTTATATTGTCCACCACTGTATATCGTAGGAGCCGCGATTAAGACAACATTCCGACGTTTCTCAAGAAAGCGGAGACTGACTTAAACTAGAAAGCATATTTTCGGAAGATTAAAACATGTCTATATATAGTGTAAGGATAATTTGTTGGATGTCGTCTTAAGCTAGAAAATTTAATTTTTATATGTACTAATTTTTCAGCTCCATTTAAAACACTAGTAAAAATAAAGTCTCTAACAACAATGTCCCTGGGGAACTGACTTTGAAGCTTAAACAATCTATGCATGCCTGAGTTTTTAGTTAAATGCAGTTAATAGAACGTTGCTGGCAAGGTTCTCTATGCTTGTATATTACAATCAACTTTCTTTATAAGCGACCCCAAGGTTATTCAGATTGCCTTTCAGTTCTTTCTTAAACCATTTAATTCCTTTCGGCGCCTTTTTGTGTTTTTTCAAGCGATAACTGCTTTATGTACTGCTTGAACTCTAATCGGTTTGTATGAAAGCATATGTAAAGACGTACGAATTTGTTTTAAATTAAATATTTCTAAAAGTGAGGAAGAAAAAGAGAAACTGTGTGAAGAAATATCGAAATATGGATTAATTGATTTAGATTACTTATTTATTGCACATTATTTTTAAATGAATAATGTGAACGTTTCAAAAAAAATGTTAGAGTAGTTTTTGAGAAAACAAATTGAATTTAAATTTAAGAAAATTGCTAAACGAAAAAAAAAGAGTGTAGGGTGGGGCAGATTCAACACTTTTTCTGTAGATTTAAAATAACTTTTCCGCAAATAAGACAAGACTGTAGAGTCCAATAAATCTTACCTTGCCCAAAAATTTATAAAAAACATATCGTTAATAGAGGATTGGTGGGCACAATTGTCATCCGAATGGAGTACTTTTGACATGAATTAAGATGGCCTAAGATAATTTCGTCAATCTTAGCTTTAAAAATACAATACTTTTAAACTTTTTTAACTACTAAACTTTTGTTTTTGAAAAACTACAAAATTGTATCGTGAATACAAAAGCAGACAAAAATGGTGATGAAAATTGCTGATTAAATTTGTTTTAACATGAAGCACAAATTAAGCATAATTAAAAACACGACGCGAGGAGTTAACTCAAAATCACTACATTTCAAGCCATACGGTTTCTAGATAAACAAACGGACAGACACAAGGCATTGGCGGACACTTATGTTGCCATAATATTAGCCACTGGAAAGTGGGTGAGCTCACCCGCCAGTGTCCGCCAATGCCTTGTGTCTGTCCGTTTGTTTATCTAGAAACCGTATGGCTCACCTCACCTTGTAATTAACATTTTCAATTGGAAGATTATCCACCTTCAGGTCAAATAGGTCATATAAGGTTAAACGACTCTAGGTAGGAGACCAATTGTAAGTATATTCTGGTGATTCTCTGCTGTATTTGAATCTCCTCATTTCCATTTCGTTACGTCTCCCGATACCTTTCCCTTGTTTTGAGCTGAATGCTTTTTAAATTTGTATATTCTGGTTTCGCCTTCTTTCTGGAGAATGGATAGTAGCCCATGATCTACAGTTTCCATTGCTTCCCCGAACCGCCTTTAAAATGTCACGGGGTTGGTAAGACTCTCACTAATTATCTGTAGACTTAAGCTAGTCCAGTTGTGCTTAATGGTTGAAGGTTGACGCCCTAGTCGTGATAATAAAACCAGGCCATTATACAAATTTGTTCTAAATGGGATAATTTTGATTAATAGCGCTCCTCAAAAATATCGCCAAGCTCATTAATATCATTTAAGAAAATTTGTTAGCTTCAGCTGCAATTTACACATAGCTGAATTTCTTTTTACGGGTTTGTTGTACTCTACTCTATTAAAAATATTGATTATCGATCTTCTAACTTATATTACTAACTTTAATTTTGCTGCGATTTCAGAAAACCACACAAGACAAAGTCCAGTCGTATGATTGCGTGGCGCAACGTTTTCATTAACACTAATTTCACTCAATCGTGTAACTTTTCATGTTGATTTAGCATCAATGTCTTAATAAAACACAACAGATTTGACAGATCCCGCTAAAAACCCTTTTGGACAACACAGGAAATTCGTCGTTAGGCCGAGTTAATATAATAATTAATATTTGTGCACTAAGCCACTTCTGAACACATTCTCTGTGAACGCCTGGCCCTTCATTGGTTAAGAAGACGTATCTTCCGAGAGGAATTTCGTACATCGTCAAAATTTAGAGGACTCAACAACTAAGGACGCTGTGGCTTTTACCATGGAAGTCACTCGTCCCTGAGGTTAACATTCCTTTTAATACAATAGGCCTTTCAGGTCTCAATGTAAGCCATTTGGGCAGAAAACAATATAAAAAAAGTCATCGAAACGTTAAATGCGTCATACAAATAGCAAATGTTTTCTTCTCGTGAGACTTACATTGACCCTCAATCTATTTCAATATTAACACTTTCACCAAAACTACACAGTTTACAATAATTTGTTTAAAAAATTAAACTCAATTCAACAATATTTATCGAGCTACATCTTTAATTTACTACCATATACATTTTTTCCGCTTTCTAAAGTGCTAACAACTTGTTGACGGTTCAAGTTGAATGAATATATTTTTAAAATAAATATCGAACATGCTTCCGGGCTTTTCTTATATAAATTATTTACAGATGTTCCGCATTCACGTTTTAAATTTACGTCTTACAAGCAAATTACAAATAATTAATTTATTTACCCACGAGAATTTTTATATTCTTGCACCATGAAATTCAACTGAATTTTCCCCGTGTGAAAATACGTTTTTGTGAAAAGAAAAAACGTAAATAATGCTTACATTGACTAATGTACTTTTCTTTGAATAATGTTTCGAATAAACAAGATTTTGTTTTTGTTATATTAACAGAGATTATGGTTTCTCATTTACGCATTTAATTACTACGAAATATTTACAATGGCATTGTTTTGCTTTGGAAAATATACATTTTTCTTCTATATTAATAGGATTTTATTTTGGATTTGATATAACGAATTGTTTGTCATGCAAGCCAAAAATATATAAATATATTTATATAATTTTATTTTTTATTTTGAAATACATACTTACATAGATACTTCATTGAGTTCTTCCATCAAAAACATTCGAATGAAAATACATTTCAACCCGAAAATACTCAATCATATGTCACACAGCTACATGTCACTTTTTTGGATTTTGTTAGAAAAAAAAAAAAGATAATTTACTTTACTTCTGTTAAATTGCAATTGCAAGTATAACACATACTCACACACATTCTTTATAAACTTTGGCATTTAGATAGATTCTGTAACATAATTGGGTCATATTTTCACATCTTTTGACAAGTGCCGTCAAACAGGTGTCTTTTAAAGTGATTAATGACTTTCACTTTTTGTTTCTTTATTTTTGTTTAGTCACATTATTAATAGGAGCTTAAAATAGATAAAGAACCAAAAATACTTTTTATTTATTTTATATTGTTGGACGACAAACAAAATGTATCCATGAATGAGACCAAAAACTGTTAATGTGACAACGCAGAACAAAATTAGTTTAAATAATATTTTATATTTCGTGTCATTAGTTTCAAGTCAAGCTAATCGATATTATAAACGAAAATCGAACGTTCCCTAGCACTTCTAGACACTCAAAGTAATTCATTGACTATACTGAGCTTTGTAGTTACAAGGTGTAAAATTGAATTTTACTTCCAACTTCTCAAATGTGTGGTCTGATGAGTTCCATCAAAATTGTGATATTACAGGCACTGTCCCATTAGCAAGCAAGCAATAAGGCAGTTTCAAGGTTTCTTTCACCCAAATGAATTTTATGGATCTAAACAATCAGATGTTTCGGTTAAGACATACTAAGTAAGTAACCTTAGTAAGACTTACTAAGTAAAAAAAATCGTGTAGATTCATCAAATATTAACAAAGAATATTCTTATGCTACATGAAATGCTCTGGTTGGTTCAACGAGTCAGGAAGAAACTCTCCAAGATATATGCCTACGGAATTCGCATTTGCTGCGTTTCTGAAAAATTGAGCTCTTCTTTTCTGAACATTCTTTAGAAATCCTATCCAAAAGTTGCAGGTATTTTGGCAAAATGATATAAGATTGGTGTTACAACATGCCTTTCAGCTTATGGTATATTAAAATCTATTTTCCGTTCTTCGTTTCCTATCACACTAACGTGTCCGGGAAAACAGCGGAAAATCGTTGTTCTATTGCTGGTAATGCTATTGCTAGGATGGTCTGAACTGACTCTCTTATAGCGAAGCATGTGGTGAAGGCACGGCAGCCTCATAGAAATCTAGAAATCTTTAAAAAAAAAAATGATTTCTCTTGGAACCCTCTAAAAGGGTGGTTTTATGGCAGCACTAGTGGAATTTCAGTATGCACGAATGCCCAAAGAACCAAGCTTTGATATCGCCTATGTGTTCCAAAAGTTTCTTTAATACGTCCTCTGCCTATACCCACAATGTAGAAAAAGTCATGTTAAAGCTTAATTTGAAGAGAAAAAGGGACACTTGATTAAATATATCAACACCGACCACCTTCACTAGTTTGCCGTTTTTTGCAACGCCTATTTTAAGTGGGCGCTTTTTACCAAAATGATTTATTCTTGAAAAATTTCCATAGAAAATGGCTTCGGGTCTTCTTCGGATCCGCTGATCTTCGGTTAGTTCTGTCTCTATTCTACATTCCGTATTTGGTTTGCAATGACGGTTGAAATTCAATTGGAGATATTAAGATCACTCTGCGAGGATTCAGGGCTTTACATTCACGTTGGCATACAGCAAAGTTTTACATAGCCTCTAAGAAAGTTAAAAGAATCGCACCAGATGTATAAAAATCTATATGCCGTTTAGATATATACAGTTATCGTTCAACGAAATCATGTACGGTTTCTGGCAGTATGTCTCAGTTTTCCCCAAACTAGAGGCTCCTCAGGCTTGAATACAATTCTTATTCCGTTGTTGGATGTTGTACTATATGCAGCTTAAACGTTATATGTTAAATCTAATCGGTAGAGATGTAGTTGGGTTAACAAATTCTTAGGCTGTTAAGAAGAAACCAGTTCACTAACCTTTGTAACTCACTTGTGATGTGATTAACAGCACGGATATAACGTTAGAGATGAAAAGTCTTAACTTGGTGTTTAAGCTAATTGCATAGTTTCGTCATACAACACTCCAAATGTTTATTTTGCTTTGGAAATTATGTAGACTCTATCCAACAAGCACCCAAAATACAGAAAATCCTCTACTTTATCTCTACCAGTTGTCCAGCAAAGCATATTTATTTATGTTCCAAAGTTGATAATTTAAGGATTTGCCTCTTTGATTTTCAGACGTCTATGCCTGCCCTCTCCTCCACATTTTCTGTCCTCTGATGGACATTCAAAATTCTGTGAAAGAGTAAGCTGAGCATACATCATCAGTATACGCTTGAGTTGGGACGTAAGAGTTTATCTTATTTCTCCGTTTCCCGTCGACACATCGATATTTCAAAAAAGAAATAGTAGTGGTGAAAGAAAGTTTACGGCCTTGTCTTACCCCATCTTCTCGATCTCAAATTCTCTGACAACCTTCCTCTGTAAAAAGCAAATAAAACTCGTCCTCGTAATCCTTAGTATGCCAATCATTTCATACATCATCGTGCTGCACTTACGTATCTTGTTCTTACATTGTGCTCCATATTTTCGTAGCGAAAATCTCTAACTACTGACTGAGGACTGTACCCTGAGCTCCAGCTTAATTTTCGGAGATAAAAGAATTGAAGGTGTTTCTATAGAAGGTTTATTTTGTTCTTTAGACGCCACCTAAAAAAAATAAGCTTGTAGTCTCATAAGACTCTTCTGAATTTGTTTTATTCAAGAACCGGCAATTTTGACATATATTGAGCCTGTGAGTTCCATCAATACACAGGATCAGTATAAAGGATTTCAACAGAGATAAGAGCTAACTTTTATAATAAGTTTGAAAGATACACGGAAGTATTCCTCGAATGTAAGTCTATGATTTGGGAAGCAAATGATGAATGCACAAGAACTGTGAAAAATTACAGCTTTTTTTAGGAACTATCCCTATTAGACGATTTATGCTCCTCTTTAATTCATACATTGGAGCCCGCATCATATATATTAAAGACTATTAACCAGCTATTATTAAACAATTAGATGTCGCTTGAAAACTATGAAAATAATTTAATGTCATCTTCCACAAATCCGGATACTTACATTAAATACAACAAAATGTCAAGTGATCGTGCTATCAAATTTACAAAAAATAAAAATAAAAAATAGTAATAAATAAATAAACTACCGACACTCATGTCAGTTGTATATTATAACTCTACCGGTCGCTTAAGCTTAGTAGGGACATACGTTATGGGCACTTAACTGATTTATATGCAGCATTTCACTTTCGTAATTACAAATAAAATTTAATCCCAACGACATCGTCGTCAGTCTGGCGACTCTCTCATAAACAATAATCTGACACGATTTGTCCAGTGTTTAGTTACATTGTGTTGGGTACCCATAAATTGCATAAATATTATTTAATTGTACAAAAGTCAAGTGCTAATGTTACTGTGTTAAGATTTGGGTGCTCATTCCGAGACTGCTGTCACTTTTCTTATTTGAAGAAGTGAATGGTTGGTTGGTGGAAGGGACTGTAATAACAAATTGATTTTTTTTCAAACTGACAATCGTCTAAAAAAGAGGTTAATGTTTACCTGAGGACAGACACTGACAACAATATAATCCTCGACAATTTCAATACAATGGTGGACATTTATCTTAATCCGCTCATGCAGTAAATGGTTTGTAGTAATTGGATTGTTAAATCGAGTTGTCGAGACTTATGAATGTGAGAAAGTCAACAAGATTAAAAGTTGGCTCACTGCTAAGTGCCTGATCACGTCAATGCCTTTCCCAATATATACATGCTTCATGTGTCATGTTGCTTTGGAAGGTTTTAAGTTGGAATCGAAGAAAATAGCCAAAATTATTCGGTAAAATATTTTTAAATTACACAAAATATAGTCCAAAGTTCTACAGAATAGACTAATGATTTGCTAAACCTCCCAAGGTGTTATTTTACATCATAACCGCAAATTAGCATATAACTAACCGATATGAGTAATAAAGCGTGAGTTCCATGCGGAATGAAAAAAATATATATGTATACAATTAGAACCCTATTAGACTACAAGTGATCTGCGAGGCTTAAATTTAATATATAAATATTTATCAGCTTTCCATAGACTGGTACAACAGAGGGTGAGAGATGACGCCAAGGCGTGGAGATAATAACTAGAAAGCATTAGGATTCAGTTTACCATTCATACAAGGTGCCAATAATTTAAAGTTTGAGGTACATAGATAAGTATTAGACAAAAAACGAATATCGTGAACTTAACTCTTCATAGAGTGAAGTGGGGAAAACAATATCTGTGCATTGGAATCGATGAATAAAACATCTAGATCTTTAGTGGGTGGAGTGGTTCAACGATTAATACGTTGGATTACTTGGCGAACGTAAGGCGAAAAGTCTTAATTTTTTTTTTTCAACTCCTGTAAAAGTTTGACAAACATCGAAAAATGAGAAGCTTCTATCGGATTTAATCTAGGCTTAATTAAAATATGCCCTCTAAACCTAACTTAGACCGCCTCAAGAATATTATGGGGTTAGGAAGGTTTGAAAATTTATTTATCTTATTAAATAGTACAATATGTTTAAATTATTTTCCTAGAATTTCAAATTGATCGGAGCAAAATTCTAAAAGATAGACACTTCGGAAGTTCCGCCCATCAGGCCGCGTCAGTGCAGCGCTTCGCAGGCAAGCTTCGGAAGTAGCTGCATAGCTATTGTTGGTTGGACTTTCCCACTTTCTTTAACAATTCGATGGCAATTAGATGAACTCTAATTAGTTTTTAATATTTTATTTGATTGTTGCTTCTTCAGCCAATAGGGTAATTTGAGGTTATAAATGTTCGACAATTTTATTTCAATTTAAAACTTTATCTCAAAACTGAATTTTTTAATTCGGTGGACACGGCTCGAAAAGTTGTGAAGCTATTTTGTTAAATTTTGGCACACATCTTTGAAATAATATTATTGGTGAAAATTTGACCAAAAAATGTGTCATTTTGTTCAAAGTCTGTCAAAAAATCCAAACTTTAATTTTTTGTATTTCCTTCGTTGAATAACGAGATTTATTAATGTATTAACGAAATATTTTTTGTTTTTTGAATTTGGATGAACCATTTTTGACTCATGCTTATAAATCACTCATAATAAATAAATAATTGTATATATTTAAAAAAAAGGAAAAATACCTTTTTTTCAACTTGAAACCCACCTAACCCCTTAAGATTAGATTTTGAAAATGAACGTTGACATAGATTTTAAAGTTCATTCATTCGATGATTTACTAGGGAAATTGCTTAGGTTTTTTAGCCTTTTGAATTTGAATTCAGTCCCGCTAGGGATCGCGATGGGCCCGTTTTGGTGATGCTTTCGTTTCACCACACCCTTTTTTAACCTAACCGAGCTTAATGGTGACGTGAAATATTGCCAAATTTTAAATGCGTCATCGAAATGTTATGTAATGTCAGCGATCCACCAGAAATATGTTGGGAGGATTCATTATCAAGACGCTATCTATGATCGCAAAGTAAATTCTTATGCATTCCTCATCCAATTTTAGAATTTATTTTAAATAGAATATAGCTATTCTGGATTCTCCCGACATATTTTTCCAGTAGATTAGATCAAGTTGATGTAGCAAACCAATTTGACTCTTGACAAAGAAAGAAGGTGCAATAAGTCTCTACATTACTTTTGTTTTCTGCGACTCTGTAGTGGCCAGCCACTCATTTTAGTTTAACCTTGTTGTGGTAGTCTTGAGATTGCCCTTCTCTTTTAGAGAGTCCACTGAATTGGGTGGATAGTTCATCGAACCAGCAAATCCCAAGCGGAAAAGTTTGCACTCATGGTAAGAAAGTTAGGATTCTTCATTATTAATTATTCTTCGAGAAAAGCGAGGAAAAACCCCAAGCCGGTCTCAATGACAAGGATTTATACTGGAATAAAGTATGACACATTTTTGTCGACACTTTAGTGTTGAGTCGCTAGCCGCTAGCTCCCGCTCTAGACTTTATATTTCAAATGGGTCCAGATCGTTAAGTCAAGCCCAGACCAAATTGCTGTGTTTGAAATTTGTTTAATTTTCTCTTAGAAAGTCCAAAACAAAATTTTAATAAGTCTCCCATATATTTCTTTCCAAAAACCTTTATCTCAAGAAGCTTTGTTAGACTAATTTGACTGCTCATTGGGAAATTGAGGACAGCTCAATTAGGATAAACGTTGGGCAATTATATTACGATTCCAATTGAACTGTTTAAAAATATCAAAAAGACAAATCTATATTATTTTCTATTTTCTGCCAAGGCCGACCTCGAAGCTAATTAACTCACTAAAGTGAGTGATTTCATAGCTAAAATCTATGTGGTTAAATAGACAGTTTATACCTTCATAGAAATTAAAATAATGTTTAAAGGAACTTTCACGCAGAAAATAAAGGGAAATGTGTTTTTCAGATGTGGCAACTGGCAGACTGTTACAAATAGTCGTCACCACAGCCGTTGCTGAGTTTTGTTGATGGAACGCAATCGATTTGTTAAGGAACAATGGCCGTATTTTGTAGCCCGTAATCTAGTTTTAAGTATTCAAGGCTACTATTTTATAAGAAAATTTTTGAATACTCAGACTTGGATACGATCCATTATACTTTCAGGCTGAGAGGATTTCCCTCTTAGGTGTAATGGTTGAAGAAACTCGATGCTGTTTGTTACTCTTTTTTAGTGGTTGAAGCACATTGCTGCCCCATTGGGGATTGAAACTTTATATCCCGGGTATCAATCTAACAATACCTACAAAGTAAACTTAAATACCATGCAAGTCTCCTTCTTGGTAGAGCTTTGGATTGGGATCATGGCTAAAAGGTCAGATATGATGATGACTTACACAAAAGTTGTTAGCGAAATACTACCTGACAAATATCTCGTTTGCCATGTCAAGCTCGTCAAGAACGGTATGTCCTACCATGTAGGTTCAAGTTAGACCCCAATAAACCGATTAGGCATATGGGCAGAAGTTGTAGAACGTATATAAAATAAGTCCGTTAACGGTTGGTGTATTGGACTACTGAGCAACGATCCTTCCCAAACACATGAAAAGTTTGATTTACTGTCCCATCCCTGATCCGAAAATTAAGTCTTATGCTTCCACCATGAACAGTTAGAATGAAATAAAAAAAATATATATTTTTTGTACGTTTCGAAAGTATCTTTAGGTTTTAAAAAGTTTCATCGATTTTATTAAGTTTTTTTTTTTCAAGCAGGAAAAAAATATTTTTTTTTTCCAAAATAATCCCTAAGCCAATGAAAATAAAAGTCCTTCAAGTTTGTTTTCCCAATCTTTTCATCATTCAATCGCTTCCGTGCGCATTCAATCGACCTCAACAACAATTTTCTATTTATTTCTTTCTAACCTTATTTATTGTTTCAAAAATTTTTTTTTTCTTTTTTAAGGATATGTTCCAGCAAAATTTCTCCCAAGTACCAATTGATTCATGCGTTAGATTGAATGCCACTCAGACTCAGCGCTACTCAGCAGCGTTCAAAAAAAAAAAATAAAATAAAACGAAGGCTTCTTCCATTCTCCATTAAGTTTGTGTCCCCAGAGCCCACCACCTCGTGACTCCTTGATATACATTGACATATTTACTTATTGATTATATCGGATTTCGCATGCGAAAGTTTCTCTCTCCTTATTTTTTTTCTCTTGTTTTCTTGCCCAATTTAAGCTTCATCAATAAGAGTAGAACACCCAATGTGTGGTTTACGACAGGACAGTTTTGGGAGATGTATGAGATTCAATTTGCCTTGTTTTGCGACTGTCAAGAGATAAAGGTGATAAAATTCTTGTTTTCTGCGACTGTTTGCTCTACGCACATCGCTAGGTGGGGTAGGTAGGTATGTGGGTCTGACAAAAACAAACAATAATATCTTATGTAGCTAGATGCCTATCGTGCGTAAAAGTTACAAGCTAACTTCTGTTGTGTTTCATTAAAAGATTGTGTGTCAAGTTTTTTGGGGCTTTTTTGGAAGTTTTTTTTTTTGTTTTGCATCCCCCGATGGGATAAAACAAAATTTACTCAATTCAGATTTAGAGTCAGAATAAGTAATCAATCTTGAAAAATTAATAAATAATGTTTTTGCCTGGCGTAACTTTTCAATCAATCCCACTTCATGGTAACGCGAAAAGGAATACACTTTCATTATGAATAATTCAATTTCGGATGAAGAATGGAAAACGAAATGATTTTGAGATTTTCAAGGTTGTTGGGGGAACGAAAATGTGCACTTAGGTTCAAGGAATCAGGTTTTCTCGGAATTAAAACTAATGGCAGTTACGTTGGGTGGAATAAACGACTTGCGACAGTTGTTCCCTGAAAATCTATTAGGTTTGGACGTAATTAGCATGAGTTCAAATTTGAGTTTAATTTGTCCTTTTCCATTTCGGACATGAGTTGGAATATAAAATTAATAAGCGTTTTTACTATGTGTACGAGGAAAGGACAAAGCAAAGGAGCAGGTGTGGTTGAAGTGAATAACAAGTTTCCTTTGTATAGAGTACGATTTGCGCATAATTTTTCAACGTAGTATAATTTTCAAAAGTAGGTTTACTTCAATTTGTTTGAACACCCAATGTTTTGTGGCTCCACTCCAGTAGAGATCAGGGATAAATATTTAAGAATATGTAGGTACAGTGAACTTCACATGAAGTCGGGTGACCGTGGGGGATAGGCAAAGTAGCCATTTAGCAACTACGCAATGGTGGCTCAGGCTGTATGAGCTACGCCACCGGCCCGTTGGAATCAAAAGCTGTCCATCAATGTTTTCGAAAAAGAACGGACCAATGACAATTTCCGCAAAAATTGCAGCCTGAATTTGTTAGTTGGAAAGAGGTTCTTCGCCAATTAATTCTGTTTATAAACAGCCCCATTCAAAGGAACGTGAGTTTTTTTTTGCATTTTCTCAATTGGAAGCATATCTTGAATATGAAGCTGCACAAAAGCTCTGTATTGCGACCGCATACACAAATTCTCTTGAACTGACGACGATCTGGGTTGCCATATGCCGAGATTTAAAATTAGGCCTATATGTACTTGAGTCTACGCGGAATATATTTATGGGTGTAACGACCTATGTGCAAAAATGTATATACCCATAGGATAGGGTATAAAAACAGCGAATAAAAGATAAGCAATTTTGCGATTTATATATTTTATAATTTCATTGATTCGACTAAGAAAAGCGAAATGAAGGTGTTTGTGCTACTGCTACTCCTTCGAAGGTAAGAAGAGTAATTAGGAAACGTCAATCATATAAAACTGTGAAAGGCACGTTAAACCGTCATAGAAAGAGAATGGAGATACGTGGTTTATGATGAAGCAAAAAATGTCATAATAGTGTTTAGGTGCTGTGATGGTATGGGGAGCGATTAGCTCTTATGCAGCTTTCGTACTTGAATTTCAAAACTGCGGAGTATCTTAAAAAATTAATAATAATATCAAGGAATTTTCCTAAAATTGGTGATTTATTTGGGGTCATAAATAAGACTTTTCAACAGGACAATCTACATAACTTGCAAGGACTTGACTTGCATATAAACAGAATTCGACGTTGTTCGTATGTTGAACCCTACATTTTGACGGAAATGGCTGCTATTTCTCGTTCACTATTGGCTCTGAGCTCTTCTAACGGAGCCGGATGGTTGGCATAGGCCAATGATTTAACGTAGCCCCATATAAAAAATCTTGCGGTTTTAAATCATGCAACCTAGGCGGCCAATGGACAAAACCATATATCGATATAACACGTTCATCGAATTAAGTTTTGAACAAGTCGATTGTTACACCCTCTGTGTGGCTTGTGGTCAATTACATGACCAAATAAATAACTTTGCAACATGTCTCTGTAGTTATTGCCATCGACTGTAACGTGAAGGTCCTTCTCATCGACCAAAAAAAAAAAAACTGCAATGACATCACCGGCAGTGTGGATATAATTGTATTTATTGAAGCACCTGAGAGTTTTTACCTGACCAATAATGCTCATTCTGATTGTTTACGAAGCCGTTTTGCCCGATATTCGCTTCGTCAGGGATGATGATTTTGCGATGAAATTGGTAATCTTATTCCAATATTTCTTCGTCGCTTTAAATGATCGAGTTCTTGAGTTTAGTTTATCTTTTAGCAGTGCTGGCCAACAATGTTTGCTGTTTTGGTTGGTGTGAGATGGAAGCTTGAACGTCAGCAACATTCTCGGTACTTCGACCAACCCGTTGTCTCACTCACACGGAAACTGCGAACAGCGAATATTTAAACTAAAATTTTTTCACTAGACTATGAATTACTTGTTGTTGTTTTAACGGAATATTTCGATATCGATAGTTTGATTATTGGTTTAAGACTAATAAGAAATCACTTTTACAAACACCGTCAAGCGGCGTTCTATCTTATATTAAGTTGACTTAAAATCTCCTGACGTTTCTTCAACTGCTCCTTGTGCTTATTGATATACCCTTTATTTTTTAAGCTTTATTACTTCAAATTATTCGAATAAATCCTGGCATCTTCTCTGTGTGACATCAGGAAAGTAGCTTGTCCTACATATATTCAATCTTTCCACATCTCTCCACGTTTGACAAAACTTTTTGCCTTTTTTTTGTGCTGTTAAGCTAAGTCATCATAACGCATGGCTCGGTACCAATTATAAGAGAGCTTACATTTGTCGTCCCTTAGAAAAATTGAACGAACGGGACAACCAACGCTCATTTAGTTAATAGGGATTTAAAAAAAAAAAACTGACTAACATTCTCTATTAACTCGCTTCTTTCCATTCTGAATTACTCGCAATCTGAATTGCCAATCGTTAACTACTCTCAAGGATTTCCACCCTCGAAAAACAAAGGTGAACCCTTTTAAATTGATTGAAACTTCCCTGCCGGCCGTCTGCAATGATAGTGAATACAAAGCAGAAAGCGTAAACAAATAAAACTACCAAGTTAATTTGATTTGATTTAAAAAACCCTTTTTTCGCAAACCATTTGAAAATTCGCACAACAAACTCAACAAACTGTTTCAATAAAAACCTCCAATTTACTCCAGGACTAACCATTTGCTAGCATCCACCCAACCTACAGCCAAAATAATAAACAATAATTAAACAATGCCTACCTACTCCTCCAACAATCTAATGAACAATTTGTTTTGTGGTATTTGTTGTGTATTGTGCTCCCGATTAATTAGCTTATGTTTAATGTGTATGGTCACAGAGTAAATATGGTGTCTAAAGCACCACGTACGACAAAGTCGCATAATTCATGTTGTAAGCGTTTGCCTTATTAATGTAGATAGATGGATTTATTGTTATTCTTTGCAGTAAAAACACCAATTTAATAAATTTATTACATTAGGTAGGAATGTTCGTTCCAGGACGAAAATCTTTTGTATTCTTATGTGTCAGGTTTTTTTTTATAAATAACATAACAACGGTGGTTAGTTGTGTCCGTACACTAATTGATACTATATATTTTTAGACAAAGAAATGTCGTGTTTGCTTGAGTTTTGTTCCAACTGCGGGGGCAAACAAAAACAGGACATCATGTGGGGCATAACGTATAGCTAATGTGAATATCGTATTAGTTGGTAATAATGAATTCAAGTAAAAATGTGTATGGAGAAAAGGACTTGTTGCGTGTAATGTCGTTTAAGCTTTTGAACAGCAATTATTACTTGAACTTGTTTGGCTAATAGGAAATTTGTATAATGTCGCGAGCAAGTATAAATTTTTACGATAAGCCCATATTGTGCTATGGAATAAAGTCCAATTGAATGGGAGTCGACTACTAACTGCACTTGAGGGCGGACGATGTAAGTACTAAGGCACCATTTTTCTTAACTTCAGGTGGAATGTTTGACTAGTTTTACCTCCTTCCCATTTTCAAGTCATTGAAACGAGTTATTGGTCTGAGAAAACCCAAATTAAATTCTTCATGCTTAGAAAATCGTCAGTCGGTCTTTTACACAGTCGACGAACAATAAAAAACTGTATTCAGTCCGAGATTCAGACACTGGTTAAGGAACGAATCCCAGTGAGAATAAACAAAAATAAATCACGGTATCGAATCCGAAAGAGTGAGCTTTTCACTCGAGTAAATAACTAACCGTTCACTGTATTACAAAAGGTGCGATTACATGGCCATTTTTACGAGTCATTCAAATGACGCTGTGACGTCAGGAAAAAATGTCGCATTAGAGAACATTGAAGCTACGTTTCGTCATTGGTCATTGGTCATTGGTTATTGGCGAAAAAATGGCAATAACACGAAATGACTATCATTGTCCTTTTTGTCCCCGAATCAAATGACGGACACTACGAGTCATTAAGAATTTTCCGTTGGGATGCCATTAAATGACGAGCGAAAAAATGACGATCACATGGTAATGACTCATCAAAATCAAAAACTGTTCCTATTTTTACGCTTCATTTATCTGCGATCAGACGGTAAATACCAATGACAAAAATATAACTGCTATCATTTAGTAGAGCTTTTTTAATTAAAAGAAAAAAATATGAAATAAACAATGTAAAAAAGAACTTTTGCGATGATGGTGGAAATTGCGGAGACGACGTATTTATCAGTGTGTGTGCTGGAAAGCATTGAAGACGATCTTGATTACGAAACAGAGATGTGATCTGAACAAAACTGATAGTTTCGTACCTTTTAGTAACGGTTTGACAAGTTGAATGCGCTATGTGACTTCATACACTCGGAGGTCCTTGGAAATATGTCTATTCCCCACGAAACAAAATTCTAAATGAAAGCACAGATATCGTATTAAATGCTGCGTCATTCATCATTTGCGTAGAAAAATGACATGACAGGAATTTCGTGTCTTGTCATTTTTTAGAGGCTGCCATTTAAATAAAGTTTGGTTATTTTTCCTTGGCTTCATTAAAGAGCGATCACACGGCCATTTGTTTTCATCATTTTAATTGCACCAAATTCATGTCATTTGGTCCGGCATTTTCCTAGTCACTTAGATGACACCAAAAATGTTATCCCAAAAATAGCGATCAGACGAGCCACAATAAAAATGACTTCTTTGTGATGTGATTTTTACGTCACAGCGTCATTTAAATGAATCGTAAAAATTGCCGTGTAATCGTACCAGGCATTGAACTACTTAGCCAGCGGTCCAGGTTAAAATCCAGCCCAGCACTACCTTGTGAAAATCTGACAAACTAAAAAGTATGTACTATCATAAGAAGCTTCTCGAATTTGCCGTTTGAAATAGGAATTAAACTCTATGTTTCCGTCGGTGGTTGGAATAGCTCGGATGTAAGACCTGTATGAGTCATTTAGGATGCTTAAGCCTAATATTTATTTTTATTTTCTTAGACATGCATACAGCTTGTGTCTTCGATTAACTGAGAAGGCCTCTTGGAGTGCGACAGATGATATGAGTTAAGTTCACTCGTGTGACCTGTTCTCAGAGTATTCAAGTATAAATACAATTCTATGGACTAGTGTGTACAGTCGCCAATGGCAGCTGCTCTGTGTTCCAAAAACTGGAATAATTTAGTTTTTGCGTCTTGCCTTGTCACTGGTTTCTCTGTTCATCAAAAAGCCATTTGGGGCTATAAGTTTCCTTTTACTTCCTTCCTGAAAATGAACAAATTGAATGAAATCTAACTAGACGTCCTTCATCGCTTTGTTAAGAACAGTGACAGGATCATCAGTTTAAGATCCCATCGTTATGTGGCTAATTTAGTCAGAACAAAGGACTAAGTGCTTCCTTTCTTCGGATGACCCCGGTATTAATTCAAATAAAATATACAGTCAGCTGCTTTTGTGATTATTTGCTTCCAATATTACTAAGTCCTAAGGTGTTCAAGCAAACTTCCTATTCAAGCCAAAGGCAGAGTAAAACACTCCAGTCCTAAGGTAAAGGCTCTCTCTATTCCCACCCAATATAAATTGTCAATTTGTTTTGCTAAAATAAAATACAAAGAAAGGCACCTATCCCTACTCACGACCGACCTCGAACCAACAAAAAAAAGTTTATCCCAGGATTAATTAGGCTAAAGAACAAATATTTGAGTAATCTCTTACTTAACTCGTTTTGTGGAACCTCTGCCAGGATAAATTAGTCTTTGCTTTTTCACTCCGTAATGCTCGCAATTTTGACTTGCCTGGTTAATGACGAGTATCTCTAGGGAATTCAATTAGGCATTCGAGTACCTCTCAAGATGCCACAAAATCAAGCGCACCAAATTCGTAACCACAATGTACATTGAATATTAAACAATTAATGAGTAAATAACTAATTAAATAGAGATGGGGAATTTGCTATTCATAGCCTTGTTATCCTTCTTAACCTTTACCCACGAAGGAAATCCTTTCGATTGTACAAAGCCCTGGGTATATATATACGATCACATGAACCTGAAAAAAAAAATCAAATAACGGTCGAAATCAAATATAATAAGTGTTCTTCTTACACCAACAAAATGCGAGTAGGTAATGGAAGAAACACAAATAAAAGGATCAAACGGAATGAGAGTAAAGAATACACCACCACTCGAGCTGAAGGATGGGAAATGGTCCTTAAAATTCATAATTAAAAAAAAACATAAGGAAAGGCTACAGTCCGCTTGGAGCGAACAGTATGATACCCTATCCCTATCCCTATATGCCCCAAAAAAAACCTTAAGAAGATGATGGATAGCATTTTATTTCATTCTATAAAATTTAGAAAAAAAAAAAAACATTTTTTGAAAAAACACCCCCAAAAAGTGGGCATGGCCAAAAACTTTGTATGGGCGATATGTTGGAAAAAATATTGGGTAAATATTTTGTTAAACAGTTTTTTTCGCTTTCTGTAAAAATTTTCGAAGAAAACAGCATTTTAGTGAAAAACGCCCACAAAAAGTAGGCGTGGCAAAAAACTTTATATGACAAACTTATAAAGGAGCGCAGTGCCTACATATCTTGTGAAGGTTATAACCCTCTATCTGTCCATCTGTAGCTTTAAATCGGTTTTTTCTAAATTGTGGGCGTGGCAGTGGGCGTATTCAAAAAAATTTTACACTTAACCATTTCGGAGCCCTAGGGAGTGTGTGGTTCAAATTTCAGCTTTCTAGCTTGAATTTAAAGGCCTAAAAATTGCGTACGGACGGACGGACGGACGGACGGACGGACGGACGGACGGACGGACGGACGGACATTGCTAAATAGTCTTAGGATTTGGTCCTGATCATAAATATATATACTTTTATGGGTCTACGACGAATATTAAGGAGTGTTACAAACTATGTGTCAAAATTAATATACCCTTAGGATAGGGTATAAACAGCCCCTTTGCACTTTCCGAAATGGTGTGGTACAGATGAGGGGCTGGCTGTTCCTTTTCTGATTAAAATTAAAAACCGTTAGTGGTCAGATTTATATTTTAAAGCTCCATTATGCCGCCGCGCCGTCAGGCTCTGGAGGTTCATATTTATGGAAAGAACAGAGAAAATCATAAAGTGCGAAGAATGCTGTGCATGGGAAATTGAAGTAAATTTAAATTTTTTGGATAAGTAGTGGGTGGGGGGTTGTTTTGCGTTTTTGTTTTTCGTTTTTTTTTTTAAGAAGGAAAGTCGGATTTCTGGAATATGACATTGATGGCACTTATTATCATTTGTAAGTGCTTCTGGCTGAAAACTAAGTGGGTTGAAGTTGAAAGAGTAGAGGTACCCACCAAGGAAGTTGGATTATACGATTTTTTAGTTTCATATCGTAAAGAATGAATTTTAACATAAGAACCTTGTCAAAAGCTATTGATCTATAGCTATTGATCTTACCTTGTGGAGGTAAGGAAGGTTGGTCCAAATATAAAGTATTCGTCAAAAATTCGATAGAAGAAGTTATAAATTCCAGAACTTCTCAATGAATTCAAGAATGCAATGCGAAAAAATAAAACTTGTGCGAAAATTACTTTTCCTTGGTAAGATGACAGGACCAACACATGGAGGAAGATAGGTAAACAAAAGACATTTCCCTAACAACTTAAGCTTGTGCTAATGAATTGTGTCCAGACATAGCTTCAAATAGTTTAAATGCACAGTGCTATGATATTGTTGAATCTGTGCTAGTTCCATCTTTTTTATAACGTCAAGAGATTAATGCTTTCAAAGAGTGCACAAATATGATATGCTCAATAATGAAAATTCCATTGCTATTGGTTTGAATGACATTCTTTCCTAAAGTACAGGGTAGTCCAAATAAAAGTTTCTTTTTACAAATGCAATAAAATTAACGAAATTAAATGGTTTCCATGTATTATGGCTTTTTAAGTAAGAGCAAACATTCCCAATAAATGGGGAACACAACGCTGTATTTTTTCACTAACATTTTCCAAGACCTTTAGTTTGAGCTGTAGCTCACGGATTGCTTGGAGGATATTGGCCATAAGTGCTTGAATCGTTTCCGGAATTTTGGCGTAACATTGGTCCCTCACGGTTAACAGTCCTGAGGTGACAAGCTGCTCTAAGGCCCAAACTGCGAAGCGATCACAAAACCAATGTTCATGCGCTTTCATTTGCTAAATCAATAGTGCGTGAAAAGTTGAGAACGATGGCGAGTTGATGTTCGTGAGTTGAGTCTCACACTCTCTCACTGACGACGGGGACAATGAGTGTCTAGCATACCAGTGTCACCAAATTTTCGCACAATATTGCGTACAGCGGGTGGGTGGGTGCTTCATTACGGCCAAAACTCGTTTTCAAAAAACAAATAATTTTTCAATATTTCCCAACGTTGTTGGAGCGTAAAGCGACTAATTTTTTTCCGCGACTACTGACTTTCTGTCAAGATTTCTAGTGGGAAACAGCTTTCAAGTCAAAATAACCTATGATTTAAAAGGTAACCACTAGATGGCCCACACTTTATATACGAATATTCTTATCGTCGAGAGCAGAGGAAATAGCAGTCCAACGTACTACCGAATCACTATTCTAACTTTTATTTCAAAAGCTTTGAACAACCTTAATGACGTTTCAAATTCATGCGTATGTAGGTAGGTTTAGATCACTTTCAATGTCCGGCGCCTACGAAGTCACGGAAGTAGCGCTTTAGCGCCGTTTTGATATCACCACTCGTGTTAACTATGGATAAAAGTGGAAAGGTGAATCAGAAAAAAGCAATATGAAAATCACACAGGAAAGTGATAATATCAATGAGATCGATATCTGAGATGTTTTAAAGGTCGTTGAATAAAGATTCCCAAGCGCTTGATATCTTTCCCTAGCCTAAGTCGGTCACCCGCATAGAAGATGAACAGTGCTCTTTGCATCTAGAAAAGTGAGTGTTAAGAAGGAGCTCTAAAGATTATACAGTGGACTCCTCTTTCTTTACGAGGGCTCGGTTGCGATTTGGATAGAATCATACTGAGTTTAGTAGAGTCTTTAAGGGTTTCTATGGAATAAGAATAATCTTACCAAACCTGACCCTTGATTGCCTATTGATTTCTTATAGAAGTTTATACAATCTTTGTAAGGTTTCCAGAACTTGTACCGAAAGCAGATATTGATGATCTCTCTTGTCATCTTTTAAGAACTGTGTTACTGCCTCATCGCTTGAGGAGATGAATAGTCAAAGGGACCTTAGTGGTATCTCCAACGACCGTACTCAAGCTGGTATCACATAAGGGTCCATAATGTTTCTGTTGTTGTTCACTCTATGTAACAGTGACAGTCCATTAGTCCTGAAGCACTGCAAAATTCAAATATATGCGGATTAGTTATATTAAATTAAATTATTTTGTACACTCACCAGGTCACCACGTAAAGCCTCGAGCTTCGTTTGAGAAACGGCAGAACATTCGCAGAGGAAATGCTCCGCGGTGTCTTCGCCTTCTTCATGAGCGTCGCAGGTTATTGTATCACTTAAGCTTAGCTCATATAGGTACTTGGCAAAAGCATGTCCACTTTGAGCACACAGTCTTTTCTCGCTTGCGGTAGCAAAAATGCCACAGACTTCCTAGAGACATTCAATCGAACTAGTTTTGTCTGCAGCCCGAAGAATTGTACCATCGAATATTGTGCCTATATGAAACCCAGTCATGAGTGGAGGCTCTTACTTGAGACGCCAACAGACCCATTACTGGTCAAGGTCCTGAGTAAACTTTTCCGAAGCTTGATGAGCAAGTTTGTTGGAGATTTCATTTCCCGTGTGACTTATAGAGTTCAGTCTTCCGACCAACTTCAAACAGTTCTTGGGTTGGAGAACTAACTTGGAAGTGGGTGAAATATTAAGCAGGGCCTCTGCTCTTCCTTGTCACATTCCACAAAAGAACCAGCACCTGAATCCTGACTCTGAGGTTCTGCAAATATCCCTTATGTTGACTTTGAAACATTTACGCAGCCGAAGTTCTGATGCATTGCATCACCTGCCATATCCATTAGAGAGAAGCTGAAGGATAGTTCCCGCCCAGTTTCATCGAAACTCTACTTCGAGTTGTACAAAAAAAATCAGGGTCTCGATGCAAAGACATTTGTTTGTCCCTTACGGAATTTGGTTAAATGTTTCTATTTGAATTCACTTACCACATAACTCTTAACCCTATTGGCTCATCGGAAATAAATAGCTTAGTAGAATGTATTTTATGAATACTCAAGCTGAAGTGAAAAAATTACTTTTAATGGGATAGGCGCCTGAATTTTATCTCTATCAAAACACTGTCTACTTCCTTATTCTTGGCGCATTTACCAACGACAAAACCCATACCTAACTGTGTAGGTAGAATGTAAGTTACTCCTCTTTCAATAAACACTTTTAAAATGTGTAAAAATACACCCATAACCGAATAGATACATCGGATTTTATTTTGATAGGCACAAGCACACGTAATACTTTTTTTTTATGGCTGACAATGAGGAAGATTATGAACATGCGTATGCTACGCACGTACACATAGCGACATCTTTTTAAAATTATTTCAAATTTAATGATTCGATTATGACATTTTCCAAAATTGTTTGTCACATGACAATCTTAAGCTCGAATTTTATTGATTCAACGTCACATCTCCTATAAAAGTAAGTCCCTTCGCAACTGATCTACATATATCTGCCAAGTAAAAATCTTCTTTTAATTGAAGTTCCCTACAAAATTACCTTCATGCATGTTCAATCAAGTTGATTACACGTATACAAATAAGTACACAAACAGTCTCATTCTCAACATGTGTAATCTGTCCGATTAAAAGTGCTTAATCAGAGTAATTCTTCGGAAGAAAAAACCGCATTTACTAATTTGCAATCGGCAGCGTCCTCATTTCAAACCCGCACTGCGACAAAGCGTCCTCTGTGTTAAGTCCATGCTGTCTACCTCCATCTAAGAAGGAATAATTTTCCCTTCCATCTAGGCTTGGCAAAAATAAAAAGATATCTTACTTCTCGTTGTTTGCTCCTTCTATTATTTTTTTATCTTTCTTTGTCTTTCTCATTCGCAATGCCGACACGAAAGAGAACCACCACAACAATGAACAATTTGGCCTTCCCTTTCTGCTTTAGGCTAAGAAATGAAAAAGAATAGCGAACCCAAGCATAAAACGTACTTTGATTAGGAAGTCCATTAGCATAATTGATTTCCCTATACGTTCAACGACGATATAACTACTGTGCATGTTAGTGGGTAAGTGTATCTATTTGCGGGTCACAGCGCCGCCATGTGAAACAACAAAGAGAATACACAAATGAACCAACCGCCTTTACTCATGTTCGAAAGAAAAACCCCACAGCCCCAAGGATATGTTAAAAAAAAATAAATATTCCTATCTGAAATTTGGAGCGAAAAATTCCTCACCTTACGTTTATTCGGTTTATTCGAAGAAACTTTAATATTTTCATAAACGAACAATTTAAAGCATCCCACGTTAAGCAGGAGTAATATATAAATGGCTGCGGGCATACATCAAAGTCTATGCAAGCAAGCAAGCAAGAGCCTTGTTAGCTGGATGAAAGGAGAAAAACACCCGCAAGGTAGTTAGTTGTACTCTGAAAATGGCAGTGATGTACTTGATTTACTTGGACAAAGAGTTTATTATGTCTGTTGGAAGGATTTAGGTAGTTGTAGGCGGTGGTGCGGTAAACACAAATATGTAACTTCTTCACTCAACACCTCTGCCTGGGGGTGGTAATATTTGGAATAAGAGGATAGTGGGTAGCAGGTGTATTATTTACAGAGGAATATGTTTAGGTTGTCGTTTTTTTCTTGATGCGGAATAATGGAATGGAGCTGAGCACTAGTACAATTCAAACAATTCTTTTTATTAAGTGCACTGTTATAAAGGGATTTTTGGGAAAGAGCTAAACAGTTTCGTTTTAAAGCGATGGGAAAAACAGAATGTGGCAACGCATTCCTCATGTGTGTTGTTCGAAAGAAGGATTAAGGGAAAGCTCATATCCATTCGATGAAGTACAAGTATTGCGGGCTAAATGTTGAATTGCCAACTTCAGAGTCTTCTCGGTTAAGAGTCTTCTCTTTACGCTGATACAACACAATAGGTTGCCGAGTCTAGATGCGATAACATCTTAAGAACTTCTTAAGGTGAGAGGTGAAAAACAACAGGCTCCTTCAAAAAATGAGTAAGCAACTCGGCAAAGATCTCAACATACCTTCCTTCGGGTGTTTTGTCTGACAAGAGTAGTGACTAGACTAGAATTGTAGCAAATAATTATTTATTATTCATTTTATTTCATAAAAAATCTAGCTACCCTGCAGCCACTGCAGGACAAAATTTCAATCTTTGAACTGCTTTTCTGAAAAGTAAGAAATATCCACTAAGTCTTGTGGCCACAGATTTTACTTACTTACTTACTTGTTCCAGGCTGCTTACAGTTATCCAGACCAGCCGCTCTGGCATCCGATGTGACTTAGTCTTAAAAACGGAGATTGGGTCTTCCTTGTCGTCTCCAACCTAGCGGCTGGGTTTCAAAGATCCGCTTACCTGGATAATTATTGTCCACTCGTTCAATTAGGCCGAAAGAATGTAGTCGACGAGTTTTGTCTTTTTGGACTACATCCACATCTTGATACGGCTCATAGAATTCGTAGTTTTATCTTTTCCTTCCATCGCCCTCCTCGAATACTGGATCAAATATCCGTCGAAGAATTTTTCTTCCGAAGGAGCACAGTATTCTTTTCTTCTTTTCTGCTTTTCGTCTAGCACTCGACGCCATACAACAGAACTGACAGGATAAGCGTTCTATAAGACCACCGTCCTCAGAGTTACGAGTTTTGAACCCATTTTTGTTGGCAACCCGAAGTATTACCGGTTTCCAAGGGTAACTCTTCGTCGGATCTTTACTAAGTTGTCATTCGTGGAGTTGATATTTTCACCTAGGTAGATGAACTCTTTAACTACCTCGAAGTTGCTACTGCTACAGTGCTAGCAACAGCATTTATAAAGTATAAGAGCAACTAGTGCAATGAGAATGAAACGAAAAGCGGGACCTATAAAGCTCTCCATTAAGACATAGACATAATATTCTCTGTCTAGGTTGGTAGGTGTCACACAACATTATGTGAACTACGATATTGGCTATACCCTACCGCAGGCTAACAAAATAAGTCCCATAAGGACATAAGTGAGTTAAAATGGGACTTGCTCTGCTTCGCCAATCTGCTAACCTTACTCAACCCTATATAACAAACAATTTGTTTTATAATTTACTACCACTTTTGGGACTTTGGATACCCTTATAATGAAGTAATACAGTGCGGGCATTAGAGAAATGAAAGTTTAGAGAAAGGGAGATACCGATGCACATTGGTTTTTAATATCTGTAAACTATAATGTGAAGGAAAAACGAAGCGTGGTAGAGCATTCATACACACATTCATACTGTACGTCTATGGAACGAATCCTTTTATTAATTTTTATTACTTATGATCCGTCCGAATATAAGAGAGAATTGATATGCATTCCTAACATGGCGATAATTGCAGTTGAATTCCTGTAGGGGTGAATGGAACCTGGCTATTTCGTTCGATCACTTATAGTGGAAGTAACGATAAAACAACGACATGCAGGAGACATTGCGACGCTGATTAAGAGAGTCAAGCTATTTCGCGATATGTCGATCGCGAATATGACTTATCAAACGTTTTTAAATTTGGTCACGTAGCTCCGCTATTGGACAACCTGCCCAGACATGATCGTTATACTCAAGTTTGTAGCTAATAAACGCCTTATAAATTCTAGCCAAATCAGAATTCGCAGCGTTCTTCGCGACGTCGAATATAAGGTCATTCCGAAATAACTTTTCCTTTATAAAAGTGGCGTACAAATATTTCAACAAAAAAAAGAAAAAAAAAAGAAATATTTTTAGCATGTTTGATCGATTGTAGTATTTTAGAAAATAGAATATCGAATTGTTGAAAAAAAATCTTAAAATTTGTTCAATAAAAATATCTTTTTATAATTTTAAATCTTAAGAAATCACCATTATGATCATTTTAAAATCAGTCTTATAAGTTAACATTTAATGCGTTCAAAAACTAAGAATTGCCCATTTGACATCGATCTGAGAATATCCTTACCCAACATTAATTAAAAGTCTTTAAACTGTCTATTTTGGGCTACTGTTAATATCGTAATTTTGTTTGCATTTGAATCCCAACTCTATCAAGTGTTGTTTATGTCAATTAACTGAAATTATTTTTCTCGATAATAGGTATTTTTTTATATTTATTCAGAAATTCAAAACCACACCGATTCCATAGAAATATAAACAATTCTCTACATAATGAATGTAATATTGTGCATTAATTTATTCTTTTTTTTTATAAATATTCAGTGTGTATTATTTTACATTCAGTAATAACGTATAGTAAATTCGTTAATATCTGCTCATTGTAGTGAAACAGATAGTGCAGGAATATTAACCTCCTGCATTTTTTCATACTTTCAGTATGCAACAAAAGAAATTAATTAAAATTTAATTCATTTTCCATCAAGCCGTTCCATCAACCTACTTAAATATTCAATAACAAATTATTAAAACTAACTGAACCGCAAATTGTCGGGTACAATAACATGCTGGATAAATATTTTATATATTTTTACATTTTATCTGTAGGAGATTTTTATTAAATAAAACCGCGTTGTGGTCAAAATGATGGAAAATTGTTTGCTTAGTCCCGTAAATGGACAATTTGTTTAATACTCAAATGAGATTATTGAATTTTAATTTTACTATATGTACGCACGCCTGAGTTGGTAACCAAATATATGTGAAGTTATTTCAACGACCCTATTGACCGACGTGATTCCATTCATTGATTGCGTTCCTGTCGGTTATTCCACTTTAGAAAGGTTTGAAATGATTAATTTTGTTATTATATGGAAGAGGGGTATTTTTCTAAAATTTACACGATAAAATTGCACCAAAGTTTTCCATTACGCATACGACTGGATGGTCATTATATCGTTTCCGGATAACAGTCCCTATTAGCTTTGAAATACCCAAAGCTCAACCCTTTAAGAATTCTGTTAAGACTGACTGTTCTCTCTAAACTACATACGAGGCGTAGTAGAACGGAGAATTACGGCTTATGCCAGGAAATCTTTTAACAAAGCAAATTAACAAAAACAGAGCAGGACTGAAGGGAATATGGCAAAAGAATCGTTGGGTCGTACTACTCTGGCATTGAATCCACGACAGAAGTGGCTTGACTCCAGAAAATTCAGGCCAAAAACCTTAGCAAGGCTTAGTAAATGCTAGAGAGCTAGCAACCTATTCAGTTTCTGATGAAGAAGTGGCTCTTAAAACCTACCAAATATATTAGTCAGCGTGGCTAGATGAAAGCTTACCCGCCGTGCTACAGAAGTCTATAGCGAAAGTTGACTACGGGCAATATTCCGAGTCTATCCGACATTAAAAAGTTTTGAAAACCCAAAGCTATGCAACCTAAACAATGGTTACAGGCCAATAGGCCGTTTTTCACTTCTCATGAAATTAATAGAAGAACAATTGGACCTGCACTTGTGGGACAAACTCAAAACTATTGAGGAGTCAAGCAGCATTTAAGCAATCGACTCCAACCTTGCAAACTCGAAATGTGTTTCCCCATTACACTTGAGGCTATGTACTATTTTAGGTTCCCGAAAACGTTGGTGTCGAAGAGAACGAAGAAGCGTATTAAACTGGTCAGATAGGTTCTACACTGAACCAAATACTAGCGGACGATCTGGTGATACCACCTTTCAAATTGACGGCTTCAATACCAGTGCCGGTGCCATAACCATAACCAGACATTGACAACAAAGCCATAGTCCTTACTGATAGAGGCCAAATACGGGTGCTCATCAGGATATTAACCGACCAAATTCCGTGGATTTTGATAGTCTGGGACTTCGATAGCTTATGCGCATGTAATTGTAAACAGTCCTTCTAACCTAACCTAACTTTCCCCTTACGGCTTACGCATTTGAAGCTCTCGAAATTCTTCAGGCAGAAATATTAGTAACCGCTACCCCACAGCGGTTGGCATTAGTATGTTATTATCCTTAATCAATCAATCAATCAATTGTTATTACTCTTTTGTAAAGAGAACGGCTTGCCTACGCATCTATCACTCTCTCTATCAGCCTTCCTGCAGGCATTGAAATATATAGAAGAAAATTCGACATAATTTTCTCATGGACATTCTCATTAGAATGGTTCATTGCCTCGGAAGAGAACAATTATTAGCTCAGCTTAATCATAACAGTGATACACGACATACAATTATATCTGACAGATAATTATTCAATCAATAAACCTCTTGTACACAACAACGCCTTCCTATAAGAACTCATCAATTAACCGCCCACACTCAACATATTTCACAAACTTTTGATTACCCTGACGTAAACAATGACCCTAAAAAAATCGCCTACTATAGATGCAGTTGGTCCCTGGTACGCATAGATAAATCACTTGGAAACATGGAAATCAATTTGAATGTTATCCCAGGCCCATAAAGATAACCCATCTAATGGCCGGCTCTAAAACTCTCACCGACGAGGAAGTTTAATGAGGGATAAGGGAATGATGTTAACTGGAAGCAATTCTTCCGTCAAAGGAACACATATGCACGATTGCAAAGGAGGGGTTATACTTCATAGTCCAGGTGAGTGAGTGAGTACCCTCAAGGAAGTTGTACATCGATTCCCTCCGGTCAATTCAGTTCTCGCAAAAAACCTATTCATTCTAATAGGTTTCTTTTTTTCAAATATCTAAATATCTATACTCAGAGCAGATACAGCAGAAAAAAAAGAAATCGAAACAAAGTGTATCTATCGACTGCCGTTATGGGGCCAAACAGAAGGAAAATAAATGCGAAAGCAAACTGCCATTGATATCGTTGATGGTTTATTTTATTTTTTTTGTTCGTCCTTTCAGGATACGAATGTCCTGTGTCTTATGTTTGACATTTTTCAATATCTTAAATAAAAGAAATAGTCTAATATCCGATATCGTTGGATATTGTCTTACTCTTTCGAAAGGACTGATTTTTCCTCTGGATGTCCTTGAAACATTACAGAGCGGATATCATATTCCAATGGTCGTTGCTGTCCATTAATGAATGCATTGCGCACAGGATATGAATTACTTTCGGAAACAGCTTCCACGATGACTAATACATGCATTTGCTGTTTGGCTCAATTGAGTTTGAGTCCTCTGCAAGGATCTGCGATAGGTTTCTTAAAGGTCATCATGGGACTATGGCTGAGTAAAGTATGCTATGTCCTTTGTGTGAAGTATCACATAGTGTCAATTACGTTTGACCTTGCGTATATACATATAGCAAGGGATGTTGACTATCTATTTTATGTGCCTCAATTGGGATTGGCTATGCAATTAAGTTTTATAGGAAAACAAGTTTTATATCACACGTGAAGTTGAAGAAAATTGCAACTTAAAATTACTCGGGACATTTTATTTATTAACGAAAGCCAAAAGCGATAAACTGCGGCAGGATGTGAAGGTGGAATGGATTCCCAAACTGAAGTTTCTCCACTTTGGTATTACTTGGGGGAAAAAGTTTTTTGTGAAAATTCTCCGCGCGATTTTAATTAACTTTTTATAAGAGTTGGTCGTCGACTCAATAGGGTCACTAATTGGAATTTACTCATTTAAAGATAAAAGTAAATTATCGAAAGGAAGTTTGCTGGTCCATTTAGCGATTGCGATGATTTGCGGAGAAAATTAAATTAATGATTCACAACGATGGAGACTTGAAGTTGCAAAGACGAGTCTGGTAAATTATTTATTCTGGGAATGAGTTCAGTTCAGTTTAGAACATATTCAAACTGAAATAGATTTATCCTGTCGTTTTTGTTGGGAATTTTAAACTTGATAAATTAGATTTGAGAAATGCATTTTGGGAATAGATTTCGTTCTTTGAATGAATGAAAGTGCTGGAGAAAAGCTTCCTGGAAAATAATTCAATCATAATCAAGGAGAATGTTTTAGTATCTTTTGTGGAAAAGTGTAAATATTATTTTTGGTAATAAATAGATAAAACAGAAAATATATACGAGGACAAAGTACCAAGTTAATGACAGAGAAAATTTGTACGCACAACTTTTATTTTGAAAGACTTACTTCTTTTTTAGGTACACAGGTCACGTTTTCATACATCTGTACTAGTAGGGCTTTTGTGGAAGTCTGACGAAAGTTCAAGAGTGAGAACTGTTTCCTATAGAGAAATGGAGGGTAGTAGAAGAAGTACCCATAATTCTTTATGTCCAGTCTACTTGAAATGCTTGCCCCATAACAAGAGAAGAGCTCAATCCAACTGGTGGAAAAATGCGTTTTGGAAACAATAAGCGGGAAGTAAGGAAAGTGTCCAATTGGACATACGAACACTGACTGGACAAACGAAACTTTTCAAGCACCTTGTGCATTGAGAGAATTTTGCGAATCACAGAAGTCAACAAGAAGTCGCTAAGGAGACAAATTTACCAGCTACATTACCTAGGAAAACTGCTCATTGGCGGAAGTAGGTTACAAATTTAGGAGACTATGATGGTAACTCACTTGCCGGGCTGCTACAATAATCACGATGTCTGATAATCAAATAGATTCCATAATTACCCTCGTGAAGCTGCCGATCATCTCTAAAGAAGATGGCGGAGCAATTCAATTTTTACCTGTGCTGGAGGCAGGGGCACATTGACATTGCAGGTAACTGCAAGGCTGATGAACTCGCCAAACTAAATAATACTCTATCAATCTTGCCTGCAAAAGACTCCTTAGGCATGCCTAGCTGGATGCAATGGACTTCCTTTTATAACTTTAGATGGACAGGTGGACAGGTAAGTGGTACTTAACTGGCCACGATTCTGGTCCTAAAATGCTCTAAGAGTTTGATCGCCCTTAAAAGATCGCAAATTGGTGCTGCAATTGGTGTCATCACTGGAAACTGTATGATAGGTAGGCACACAACTGCAACCTTACTACTACTTATTCGAATGACTTTTGAGCAGCTGCATGGATAAGGAGGAGTGAGGAACCAACTCTTCACCTTCTTTGCGCATGATCTGCTCTCTCTCAGAAACGAAGTATTCATCTAGGAGCTTACTTCTAAAATAATCTCAACGATCTATACCTGGCCGACCCAGAATGTTTCTCATGCTTCATAAGCAGCTCAAAATGGTTCAACCTTCAACCTAACGCTATCTAACCTACCCTCGGGCTTTAAGGTCCTTTGCATCACATAATTCCCCCGGCCTAGATGAAATGATGCATGTAGGAGAAGTGAAGGTCGTATATATCCCAAAAGCTAAAGAGTAAGATTACTTCAGACCCATCCATTATGATGTCGTCACTATACCCTGCATCCAGGGTAAATTCCGCAATACAATGAGCAAAATTATGTAAGTTGATCTAAAATGGGCTAAAGTAATTCGCCTGAAGGTCCCAACACATACTTTAAAAAACGCCCAAGTTTGACAGCGCATTATCCGACCTTGGTATTATTCTGGATAGAAAAGAGGACTGTAATCTAAATACTCAGAAAATATTCGAAAGAAATAGTCAGATTCATACGGAGTTATTGTCTGGTGGAAATCCACAATTTAAAGCCTTAAGGTTTGCGATAAAAAATGCTGCACGGTTTTTTGCACCTTCTGGCTGGATGTACATTTTGCGGAACAATACGCTATGCCTCACTAATTGTGGTTTGTTTAAAAGAAGTGAGACAGAGCATTATTCTATTTTGAATTACTTAAAAAAATAAATATTAGGCTCAAACTGCCCATACAGGACACAAAATGGAAAGGACCTACAGTTTAATGCCGATTCCGAACGGCAATATATTTTTGATAAGCTTCTCATGACAGTTCTTACTGTTGGATATTTGTCAGACGTTCCCAAGAGGTGGGGCAGCGAATAAAAACTTTCTGGTGGTACAGGTCGGGATTTGAACCGGCGACCAATGCACTTAACCACTAAGCCACTACACCCCCACTAAGCCACTGAAGGACTTTAATTTTGGATATTATACAATTTTGGGTGAGATTCTATTAATATTAGATTTCGACACACCACACTCGACTATGAATTGTCAATACTTACATATTGTTCCGAAACCACCTGTGACACGGGATCCGGAATTTATTCATCTGAGGTAGATTTGTAAATTTTCCTGTGGCTTTATAAAAGCTGGCAGAGTATTCTAATCAAGGCGCTGGAATCATGTGTAATCAGATCCGAACTAGCTTCTAACTGTCGCTCAATGATCAGGTCATCGTACTCGCAGAATATTGTTGAAATGAGTCTTGGCACCCGATCACTGCAACATATAAGGTTAGGAGCTAGCTGATGAGCTGGCAAGAAAAGTGGGGAATAACAACAACAAAAATTGGATATAGTCATAAAAACAGGCCTCTGCATGGACCACTTACTTGGTCGGGCGGTATGGCCCAAATTAGATAAGAACAGATCTAATAGACCTCAAATACGGACAATGATCGGAATTTAGCATTAGTAATAGTTGATGAAAATTTTTGACTTCAATGCTCGAGGGTGCTCTAATGAATTTCCGATTTCAGGTGGAAAATTTGCCAAGCATTTCACAGACTATTGAAGATGTGTGATATCGAAGTTACAGTGTGACAACTCGTATTTCTGAACTGATTGAACTTGAACCTGAAACCCCTTGGTCAGCGGTCCAACTATATACCTCAGAATATAGCAATAAAGAAAGATATGTCAATATAAGCCTCTTTATCGTAGCTATACTTCTAAGAATTAACCATATCTAAACCCACTTAACACCCTAACTGTTTTCATCATAATTAACTGCCATTTATTTCAGAACAAATCCTAAATCTTGTACCTGAAATATAGACACTATCTAAATATGAATTCCCATAATAATCTTTCATCAATAATTACAAATAAATTTCATGATAAACATCAGCGATTATCTTACTCGTTATCATTGTGTATCTTTGCCTCTCTCGCTCTCATTATTATCGCAAACATAATCAGAAATCAAAATATAAATAATAATAGCCCAGTCGTAATGGTTATGCCAAAAATACTCTCATGTGAACACAGTCACATGAATCCTTATCTAAATAAACTCATACTCCTCGCACTCGTCTCAAATTGCAGACATACCATCGAAACCGAAAAAGTTATTGTCAAACTGACTAATTACTATTTGTTTGGCGACAGACATAAATAAGAAAAGTTTGAAGGGAAGAGGAGCTCGATGAGTTCGGATAGCCAACGACTTATGGTTTTATGGATATGAAAGGTGTATTAGAGTCATCCGAACCACAGATACATAGATATGAAATGGATTCCTTTTTCATTGCATTTGCAGTAAAACTGTCTCTAATTGTGGAGCAGCAACTTTTACCATCCTTCTCTGTTGCGGCTAGGGTTGTCTTAGTTTTGTGGTCCGTATATCTTTTTTTCGGGAGTGAGAAGCATTCGTGTTTTGTTGCAATCGTGGAGCGATAAATGTTTTCCCAGTTGCAAGGTAAGTTTTATCGTGGAGAAAAGAAAAAGGAAAAGTTTTGTTTGATGAAGTTTATTTTGTTCAACAGAATTGTAATGCTTTTACAAATAAAAAGTTTGCATGGTTTTACTTACCGGTGGTGAATGGGAGAAAATGGTTAAGACTTTCCAGAGCTATTTTAGCTCCGCGGGAATTTAAGAAAAAATGCAATGAACAGTTGCGGGTGGGTTTCTATGGAATTTATTGTCGAAAAGGTGTGCATTTTTTTAACCAAAAGATTAAGTCAGATGAGAGTAATGAGAAACTTGCATGCCCGTAGGTATTTGCGTGTGGATATTCGACGAGACTAGTGTACCAGTGGGGGAATTGTTGCAATGGAAGAGCCACTTTGATTTCTCCCGCTCTTTTTTGCTTTTCATTTTATGTTTTGAAATGAGATGACATATTTGCCTTAGACTCTTCTATAAGCTTGCTTTCTTAAACTTAAGTAGCCTCTGAGGAGAATACAAAGCTTAACGAATTTGTTAAATCGACAGAGAAGTTTCCTCATCCTTAACTCCTCCCACGCTGCTCATATGCAAACTTTAATGATCAGAAAAACATACAACATTCAAACGATTTTTAAAATTAGATCAGTAGATTAGGGCACAGCCTATTACAAGACGTAAAAAGAAATCTTTATGTGATAAACAGATTGCATTTACTTAATTTCCATGCAAACAATGCCTTGCCCGATAATGTGCATGGCTGACGGTAGTTAGTATAGAAACTACCACTCTCCAAAACACCCTCGAGTTTCTGGTGGTTTCGATTTTTTTTTTTAATTTTTTACTTTTCGACTTTTCATATTTAGAGGAATAAATCCAGCGTCTATATTCGGGATGGCCCTTTTTAAGTAAGGTTTAATTAGCTCGTTTAAGGCAGAAAATATAATCGTATGCAGCAACTTATTTGACGGTTCTAAGACTTATTGAAATGGCAGTTTGCTTGTGTTACATGTAAAATATTTGTTGAAGCTATCTTGACTTCATATTGATGTTTTGTTTTTCTATCTTAAATAAATTCTATAGATAGGAAGCTTTGAATTAAAGTAACGATTACGTCCGCACTAATTCATATTAGTACAGTGGATCAAATTTTCTAGTAATCGAAATCTACACAATCCCTAGATTTGTTACCCATTATGTCCTGAAGATGAAGGTCATCATCATCATGGTGATCAGTTTTTCTCAATCTTTACAAATGATTTCTTATTTAAATATTATAGAAAACTAGCTATCCCGTTAGTCGTTGTGGGTTTACCAGTTTCACTATGAATTCAACAAGAATGGATACGGGACATAGAGTTTTGAGTAAGAAAATAAAATGTAGGGGGTAAAGGATTTAAGAAAAATTGATTTTGAGAAGAAGGTAAATTGAGTTAATTGGAATTATTAAAATATTTTGCGAAATTTAATTCGGTCTATAAAATATATTAAGAGGTGTTTGTAGCTATGTCTTAGAGTTCTGGAGATATATCATTTAGTGTAGTGATACCTGAAAATCGGAAATTTTCACTCTAACTGGATATAACTTGGGGTGACAATAGACCCCACCACCATCATTTTCTTTCCGTCGGATTTTCATCGTGATTCGTCGTGAGGTTTGATTTATAATATAAAATAAAACACAGAGATTTGAAAGTCAATTTAAAATGTTTATTATCGGTTGGTATTTCTTTTTTGAAAATGATATTATGCAAATGTTGGTGGTCCATTCGGAAGGTCCAATTTTGGGCGACTCGTTGGAGCACAGCGACTGGTATCTTACGAATAACACGAAAAATGTTGGCTTCCAAAGCGTCAATAGTAACTGGCTAATTCCTTTAGACCTGAGAATTGACATATCCCCAGCACAAATAGTCCAAAGGTATAATATCGTAAAATTAAGTGCTCACCAAACTGATTACCATTGACGGCAATATCTACTCCGATTTCGCTCATTTTTGAAGAAATAATGTAATTGCAGCTCTTGGTACTCTTCGGGTTGCTCATCAGCCCAAATACGGAAATCTTGTTTATTAACGTATTCATTGAGCTAGAAATGGGTTTCATCACTGAACAAAAGTTCACGATAAAACACCGGATTTGCATAGAGTTTTTCCAGAGCCCAATGACCGAAAATACGACGCAAATTAAATTCGCCTGGCTTTCCATGATGAAAAGAGTCGCGTGATCTGTCAAAAAAAAGCATATTTAAAATCAAACCTGACGATGAATCACCCTACATATACTCCTGCTAGAATTATTCTCATCACTCTCTTGCTGTACGGGGAAATATTTTTTAGGGATATTTCATAATGAAAGCTGTAATATGAGATTTCACCCAAGTATACATTTCTTTAAGTTTTTAAACTGAATTTGACTTAACCACAACAAATTCCACAACTTTGATTGCCACTTGGAGTTTTAGACTGGCGATTTTATTTTATTTTGCGATTTATTTTTTTGTTGCATTTTTCTTGTGACTCGATCACTACAATCGATGACTACAGTTTTTAGTCTGTCATATAAATTGTTCAGGGGTTCATAAGAATAGTGGAGCGTTTTGTTTCTATTTAATTTTTATTTCATCCAGTTGCAGGCTGCGCTTTAAATTTTGGTGTAAATGGTCCTTACTACCGCTGTACAGCCAGTGCAGCCGAATGATCTTTTCATAGCATATAATGCCTCTAGCGATTCTTTGACAAGACTTCTCAATGGTCTATAGAATATCGAATGACACCCTCCCCCTCCTTTTAATAAATAAATGGTATCTTTTAATTTTCCGTCATTTGTGCTGTAAAGTCCTGGCAACCAACAACCATTTTGACAGCTAATAGTTTAGAATAAATCGAAATGGAAAAAAATTCATTATTAAACAATATTAATAATTAAAGTTTGATGGCCACTATTTTTTTAACTATTTTTTTAACTTCGTCATTTTCGTCAATTTCTGCGAAGAGAGTATTTGAAAAGTGCAGGTAATGCTTCCCAGATTGGTCAGGTCGGAAAGATCAAATGTTATTTAGGTATTCTATCCAAATTTATACTTTTGTTGACAATTTTCAACAAAGTCTTGCACTAAGCCTTGGTAACAAGTATTTTCACAATACTGACAAAAAATATCCAGGTTTTTGTTTTCATCAAAAGTCTTGCCTGTAGTTCATCTTTTGCCAGATAATTTGTTTCATAGCTTTATACATAAAAAAAAAAGAGCCATTTTTATCCAATACCTTAGAATAATGTTCCTGATTTTATGTGAAGTATAGTTTACCTATATGCTATTTTCTCTAGAAAATCTATCACTAAAGTATCCCATGAAGGCTATTCTTTTTTAAGCCAGAGGTCACTTTTCGCTCTGGTTTCAGAGCTGGTAATTCACAGAAATTCTCTTTACCGATTACGATGAAAAGTGATAATTGGGACTCTTGAAAGTAAATTCTTTTCCTTAAGTCTAAATAACAAATAAGTTATAGTCAACTCTGCAACAAACCCTGTCCCCCTGAACCCGCAAAAAATAATTGCTGCCAAATTCTCTCTTATATTTCCTTTTGGAGAATGCATGTTATTCAGAGATTTGACTATTGTTTGGATGTATTTTTAGCAAATGGACAAGATTGCTATGGAAAATGACACTTATGGGGCTGCCAAAAAAACCCATATAATTCCGCAAACCCAGTGTCCGCAAGCTTCCCATTTAAATTGCACGTAAACTATATTGATAACAACGACTGGGTTAACGTTTGGAGACGAATTGAGAGACTAAATAGCTTCTCTGGTTAGTTACTCATCTGTGGTCTGAATGCTTATTTCTTTGATTTTTCTTTTGAAAGGCTAATGTCCCCTATCAAGTCATTTAAGGCGATTTTTGGAGCCAAATCATCCTAAGCGATTTCCACCTTGATGACCTTGTGAATTGTCAAAATTGCCTTCATTGGGCCATACTATTCTAATAACATGATAACCGAGATTGATATTAATGTGCATGACATCATTTTGGTTGCCACATGCTTTGTAATTTTACTGCGTCTATGAGGATTTCTTCTTCCTAGCCATGTAAGCTTCCATGTACAAGAATTTCGCCTGAAGCATATATGAAGCTTTGATTAATTTCGCACCAAAAAACAACCCGAAGGTATATTTAATTTACTTGAAACCAGCACCATATGTAATAGCACAACAAAGACACCCACAAATTTGTATTAAAACTTTCTTCTCTATTACGAATTCATTGTCTCGTTTTTCTCACACCCGAAATTCCCTGTTATAATGACAAAATCTGCCACCAACGCAAAAGCCTTCATGAAACCATTCCGCGCTATTAACTCCGCAAATCGTAATCAAATACCATGAAATCCTTTCATAAGTTCAATTCAACTTTTACTACACAAAACACATTTAAACCACATTCTCGTTCTCTCTCTCCCTCTGTCCCTATGTGTATCCATCCTCGATTCCTATGAGTGACCTTGGCATTTTAAAATTCTCCCCCCCCCTCTACAGGCTCCCTTTAGCCATTTTAATTCCACAGTCGCAATTACATTTGTGTTTTGTGCGCGCCGCTGTCGTCAACCTTCCTGACGCCAAACGCCTTAGATTATTCTTTAATCAACTTCTTCTTGCAGCAAGCAGACGACATACAAACGCACGCATAGACAAGAATCCAGCACGTATTATCCTTTTCAATTATCCTCTTTGTTGCCCGCAACCCCATCATACTAATAAAACAACAGAACACAACACAACCAAATGCAAAGTCTATGTTCGCTTAAATGGATTCTTCCTCTTTGCCATTGTGTGGCGTTTTTATTTGTACCATTTTTGGTAGAGCGAAGGATTATTAACTGAACCGCGTCGTCAGCCCAAACTTCTGGGCCGAGGTGGAATAAAAGGATTTAACACTTTGCAATGCGTCATTTTTTTTTGGCTTCCTTCCCGTTCGTAGTTATACATCGTAGAACCATTGAAAATTTGAACAATCGTTGTCTGCGCCTCTGACGATAGGAACTCGTAATTAATTCTGGTTGTTTGGAATAAATTCCATTGCCCCCTTTATTCATTCCATACAACAGCAGGGTAAGTGTAGTCGAGCAAGTAAACTTACTTCCCCTGAGGCGGGCCAAAATAAACATCATCAGCGGTACAACTTGGCGTATACGTTATTTCTCGATATCTTCTGCTTCTACCGTCGTCGCACTGACGCGACGATGAAACAAATTAGTCATAGTCAGAGGTAGATTCTGCAAATGCTTCGGTTGGCTTTGTTTTGCAAAATGATAATATTCCATGTTACCTGCAAATGAATTGAAAATTGCATTGCACAATACATAACACGAGACTGACATTGCTGTGGGACCGGAAGCATTTGGCCGGAAATCGTTTTCAAAAACCTTCCCTCATCCTAGGCCGCTTTTGTTGATTGTTTATCGTTGTTTGTCGGCTTGTTACGTTGACATACGTTGTATTATTAATTTTCATTATACCCTATCCTAAGGGTATATTAATTTTGACACATAGTTTGTAACACCCCTTAATATTCGTCGTAGACCCATAAAAGTATATATATTTATGATCAGGACCAAATCCTAAGACTATCTAGCAATGTCCGTCCGTCCGTCCGTCCGTCCGTCCGTCCGTCCGTACGCAATTTTTAGGCCTTTAAATTCAAGCTAGAAAGCTGAAATTTGGACCACATACTCCCTAGGGCTCCGAAATGGTTAAGTGTAAAATTTTTTGGAATACGCCCACTGCCACGCCCACAATTTAGAAAAAACCGATTTAAAGCTACAGATGGACAGATAGAGGGTTATAACCTTCAGAAGATATGTAGGCACTGCCCTCCTTTATAAGTTTGTCATATAAAGTTTTTTGCCACGCCTACTTTTTGTGGGCGTTTTTCACTAAAATGCTGTTTTCTTCGATAATTTTCATAGAAACCGAAAAAAAGTGTTTAACAAGATATTTAGCCAATATTTTTTCCAATATATCGCCCATACAAAGTTTTTGGCCACGCCCACTTTTTGGGGGCGTTTTTTCAAAAAATGTTTTTTTTTTTTCTAAATTTTATAGAATGAAATAAAATGCTGTCCATCATCTTCTTAAGGTTTTTTTTGGGGCATATAGGGATAGGGATAGGGTATCATACTGTTCGCTCCAAGCGGACTGTAGCCTTTCCTTATGTTTTTCACAAAATTTGAATTGCAAAATTTAAGCACACTGTTTTGTAATTTATGATTTTCCTTGAATGGGATGAGAAATATGAATTAAAAGTGGGTGTCATTCCTGATGACAATATCCGGTTGGTGGTGGTAGAACTTTAACCCTATTTGTAATGAAATTCCCATAACAATGCGGTCAAGACAGAGGGGGTTCCCAAATTCCAACAAATTATTATGTAATATTTAAAAATTTGTTATATCCTCAGAGGGATACTCCTGCTTCGAATGGAAATAGTGTATAGTTTTTAGCACTCGACCGTTACAAAGTAGAAACTTCCTCTGCACACCAAAGGAAATGGAAATATGGTTTTTCGAATGAATTTTTAATGACCAGAGATGAATCCATTTTGAAGTAAAATTAAAATGTATTCACTTAGTTCAGCTGGAAAATAATCGATTGACTAGAATAGAAATCTGTTGATATTGTATCTGAAGTGTTGGTTGAGTAGAGTTTTATGGTTGGCATTTTAAAATCATTGATTTGAATACAACGGCATAAATTTTTATTTTCTTAATTTTTGTCACAATTATGGTTTGCATAAGCGAATTTGGATCTTTTAAAGTATTCAAAGTAAAGCCTACTATTTATTCGTCTACCCTTCAAACACGGATACAGGGAGACCGCGTTGTTAATTTAGCCAATTAAAAGTCCACTTAAATGGACTGCACTCAAGCTTATGGGGATGATGTCGCCGTTCTTTCTGTTGGTTCGAACTTAGGGAATGTTTGCTCTTGCATGCGCAGAGATTAATACACTTCAGTGAATTCACTTAATCTTAAAGGAGTCAAATATCTGGGAATAATCCCCGATATGGTCGAAACCGATAAAGCACTTTCGAGTGTCTGGCAGACGCTTTTGGCAAAACATACGGCTTACCTCCGAAAAGGGACCTTTGGATCTGTACGGCTATGATTAGACCATTTCTCTCATATGCATCGTGTGTTTGCTGAAATAGGCTTTCACGGAATCGTGTTACTAAATTGTTTGCCAAACTACAAAGAACGACCTGTCTTAGCTGCGTACGGGCCTTGCCTAGCACCCCGGGCTCTGCACTAGATGCTTTCATGCTTGAACTGGACAGGAGTCTTTTGCAATCTGGTTTTCCCTTGAACACTCGAGTCGGTAGCTCGACTGTAATAGACACATACACACTAAGCTACTGCGCCCGAAAATTTGCAAAAAGTCTGCGTCTTTTTTGCTAAACACTTAAATGTGTTGGGCTTGAGCGATACCCAAGTTCCTACAAAGGTGGAGGATTTTCGTGGCTGACGTGGTGAGTGTCGACCATCTTAGCTCTTCAGCAATAAAGCTTCTTCTTATCTTTCTTCATCAGATAGTAGCAACCGTATAATGGTTGGTAAAATGGATTTGAAGTACAAATTAAAATTTAAAAATTTGCTTTGAATTACCTTCCTATTTTCGGTTGAAATTATGTGTTACCGTAAGGTCCTTGGAACCTCAAAATGTCATTTCTTAGAGCCTTTAAAAAAAATGTGATAATAAAATTTTATTCGAATCACCTGACTATTTTGGGTTGCAAACTTTTTCACTTCAAGGTCCCTGAAACTTTCAAAAAGGTTGATAATTGGAGCATAAAAGAAGGATATTACCAATATGAGATGTGATTTTTTAAGGTAAGGACTTTAAAAAATACAATACATAGGGTTGCATTTGAACCTGACACCCCACGCTTAGAAGTCCAACGCACTTCACTACTAAGTCACTGCCACCACAAAAATGTATGATTTAAAAGCTGCTGAACTTAAATCTCATGGTTTCAGCTGTATATATATATTTTCAGAAATATTTTATTAAAAATTCGTGCTTAAACTACAAACTAAAGGGTTTGAATTTTAATAGTTTGCCAAATGGAAGCAACAACAGTTTATTATGGTAACTCGCCGTCAAATTTTCACTAAAGTGTCGTTTGCAGAGTAAATAATAAACCCGACGTAATTAAACTCCTTAATCACCTCAAGGTTTCAAAGTTTCTGCTTTCAAAAGTGACCTTTTATCCAGCCGAAGGACAAATGTTGCAAGCACGTATTTGGTTTTGTCCTCGTTTACCGCAAAACCAAATAATTTGTCTTTATTTTGATTGTCCTAAAAACCTTTATCTAGGCATATTGAGAGCGAACGGGTTTTCAGTTTTTTAATAGCCGCATCGACCTTCGGTTGGTAGGTGGAATTTCGTTTACATAAACTAGACGCTGTTTCTTTTCCTGCCCTACCATCCTATCGACATGATAGCCATTAAGCAGCTGCTGTAAATGCATCTTGAACACCTCCACATATACGAGCATTTCGGTGATTAAGTTTCCATCGAAATTCCGAAGAGGCAGGCGCTAGTTGCTTGGCTTTCTTGTTAAACATTAGAATATTGTTTCGATCGCGGGAGTCTTCGATTTCCTTGAGCTGGGAGAGCTCTTCTTTCTGTATAAGATTTTGTTATCTTCCCTTCTCTTGCCTCGATAATTTTCCTTCGCTACTCAAGTATTTCACTGCAGCGCTTGTAAATGTGCATGTTCATCATTTTCTGACAGACGCACTCTACATCATATCACTCCTTTTCTGGTACGTTTGCTTCTCGAAATACGTCACCGTTTAAGATGTTAGATGTGCCTTGTAGCGAGCATGTGGATCATTTGTTTGATGGTTTGACTATCTAGAACACGCTAACGCTTTGTTGATTTGTTGTCTTAGTACCGAGTGTAGTAGTGGGTGCAGTGGCTTAGTGGTTAACTGCGTTGGACCACTAAGCGAGAGGTCGCCGGTTCAAATCCCGACCTGTACCACCTGAAAGTTTTTATTCGCTGCCACCTCTTGCGAACGTCTGACAAACATCAAAGAGTAAGAACTGTCATGAGAAGCTTCTCAAAAATAAATTGCCGTTCGGAATCGGCAATAAACTGTAAGTCCCTCCATTCGTGTCAAAAATATACCTTCGCACACACAATGTTTGGAGAAGCTAGGGTTTAGGTCCTGTATGTGCCGTTTGCGCCTAATATTTTTTTTTTTTTCATTTTGCGACTCTAAATCGCATCTCATGTATCGAGAAAGATTCGTATAACGCAGTCGAACACTTTATTTATAAATTTTAAGGAACACAAAAATAGCTTTAACTGATTGCAGACAATATTGCTCTGTTTATTTTGAGATATCACTCACGTTTCTTTTCCACTCAGAAGCTAAAATACGCCAAATAAAAAGAAAGAATTTCCATATAAAACATATTTAAAAAAAAAGTAATTGTATGACCCCAGCTTTTCATCTAAATGAAAGTCCCTTTCATTCATTTCCCTTAAGAAGCTTTGGATGTTTTCCAGGCAAGCAGCGAAAAACGTAAGATGGTATTGTGTAGGATTTGAACCTGAAAGTACACAAGAATATACGATACATTTTTATTATATGATAGAAATAAACAAAAGTCATTTACTTACGACTATCGGACTTTGCGTGTACGTGCATTTCAATCTAGACTTACTTATCATAAAAGGATGTTAATATTTGCTTAACCATTGACATTGCAATTTTGTACTGAAAAAACCAAAAAAAAGTGTTTGAATCCACCCACAGTTCACCATTCAATTCACCATTGAATCATTCTACCAACGTGTCCACAGTCTCCAAATGCGTGGGCCTTACAAGAACACTTCACTCAATCATAATATCAATCCCACAAGAAGTAGACTTTCAACTCCACACGCAATCCCTCTCACCCAAGCAAAAAGAAAAAAAAATCAAAAGAAGAAAGGCAAAAAGTATGCCATTACAATTGCAATACCTCGGAGGCATCAGTCATATCGATCACACCTTAAAATGCAATTGCCAACTGCACGCCATCAAATCGTGTCGATGCACCAAGTCAGACCGGATTCCGCCATCCAAATTCAGAGACCGGCTCCAAACCCAGACACGCATTTGCGGTTGTCTGCTGGTCGGTCGGTGCGATTTGAATCTCCCTCTAGGGAGAATTAACAAAACGCTGCATGGTACGACGCGACGCGACGCGAGTATATACATTTCATTTGTCATCTGTTGTTGTTGTTGTTGCTTTTGTGTGTAATACAATCCTGCAATTTATTTAGCACTCTGTCATTTATAAGAGCCTACATGACTGACACAATTGACAGATGTACATAATTCGATCATACGCTTTTGGATTTGTACCCGCTCGTGCAGTGTATCTTTCTCTTGACTTGGCACCACTACCGTTGTGGTATCGTCTGACTTAAATAATTCATAATTTAATTACAACAACGATGACGGCGATGCGTGTGCGAAGCAGCGAATCACTCACACAATCGATTATCGGCCCCAAAAATAGTTTCGCAGTGTGCAGAATGTTCGAAGATTGTTAAACAACTTGAAATGGCTAATGATTAGATTTGATTGCGCAATGGCAAGCTCTGCCTAAATCCGTAAATCACTTGGTTTTATTCGTCGTATTCCTTGTTTTTGTCGTTATTAGCGTGTGTTAATTGGTTTTCTTGTAAAGGCGTTGCGATGGTTTATTGTTCCGAATAAAATGGTATTTTATAGCTACAGCATTTTAATTGGCCGATGGCAGTTACGTTCGAGAGGATTTCGGCCGAATTTATATTCCAGGCCCTCGTCATTTACTAGACGCAGATAAAAAGCCTAGCTATTTGTAGTATTTTGAATTTTATTTTAACGAACATTTCATATACATAGATTGGAATTATTGTTGGAGGCGGTTTTATAGGTATGCATCTGTGAAGCGGTAGCTATTGTTTTGCTAAAACCAAAAACAAACGATGAGATTTTAATTAACTCTCTGTAGAAAACAGATGAAAAGTTGAAATGGATTTGCGTGTGGAAATGAATCTTATACATATTTATTGGTTCAAGATTTTGCATATTCAAATTTAAATTTTCAAAACAATAAGGGATTAGGGATTAAGTTTGAAAGAAGAGATTTAGTTTGAGGCTTTTTAAGGTGCACTTTTATTACAATCTGTCTGGGGAAAATGTATAATTGGCAATGACTTATTAGAATCCTTAGGATTGGTAGAAATTTAAAATTTTATTTAAATAGTACCATCGGGGCTTCTTACTGCTCTTACCAGTAATTGAAATGTAAAGCAAACGAAAAGGCTGCAGGCATAGAGACAATTAAATTACGATGTTTAGTAATATTCCTAAAACTTTTCTAATTATTAAATGAACAGAATACTAACTGAATCGTGTAGTACTCATTGTGGAAGATCTATCCCACTTGTGCCGAATTAAAAAATGTCTAAGCTACCCAAAAAAGGCCCCGATCGAACTTTGACAGGTTGGATCCCCAGTCGTTATAGGGCTATCACACTTTGACCAAACTTATACCGTACGGATTTGTGTAACGGGAGAAACTTATGATGTCAATATCTGAGGATCTTCAGTATCTTCAGAGTATATACCCAACACTTTTGTAAGCGTGTCTATGAGACAGTGAGGAATCCTCTTGTAGCAATAATGTGCTTTTTTTCGCCTCACATATTGTAACCTAAGTTCACCTAAGGTTTGTCTTCTCAATGACATTTTATTTTAATATGAGTTCACATGTGGCGATTGGAATGCCCCTAGATCTAGCGAGCGAAAGAGCCTTAAAGTTCATATGCCATGACACCCAATTGAAGTGAATATTATTGAACTACTGCGAATCACCAGATGCTATCGGCCATCTAAGGCAACTATAGTATTTGTGAAAACTGATTTAAGGGGATTGATTAAAGGAATGGAATATCTAGTGTTGCAGAGGGTAGTGCGGAGGGCTTCAAACAAGTAGAGGGAATCTTATCCATGGACTCAGTTTAGCCAATCGCGATGTTTCGCTGTATCTGAGGTCTTCTCCAGCGTTTATATCTAAAGTAGATAAGTCTTAAACATTTGGCTTCTTCATAGAAGACTGAGTTGGTACTTTTTATAGTTCGACGGTCTTCTTTTGTCGAAAGCTGCTACTGGACAAGTGGTGGTGTACCTGAAGCCCGACACATTTATGCTGCTGAAACATAGAAGGAAACACGCAGACTTTTTGCAAATCTCCGGGCACAGTTGTTTGGTCTGTCTGCATCCATCACAGGCATGGCACCGAAACTTCTGTTCACAATAAACCCAAGTATCAATGGAAGACATGACTACATTGAGGGTAAACAACCAACGCACTTGGTCTGCTTGTTAAAAGCTCCTTAAAGGAATTTTTGTTAATGATTTTCTAAGACGGCAATAGCAACGACGTCCGTCTGCAACCTTCCCTTCCTAGACAAATTAATAAGTCGTTAACCACTAAATTTTAGGGAGAGGCGACTTCACTATACATTTCTGAGTTAGTATACCAGCTTGTTTGAAGTGGGTTTATCAACTTACATAGTGAAACATGTACTGCTGGGCGTGTTATTTAATTCTTTTTTATATGTATTCAGGTTTACTCTATATTCACTTCTTGGCTAAGTTAAACAGTTACCTGCAACTATTTCTGAATGATAGAGTTTTTGTTATGAGTTTGTTTAAGGTAAGTAAGAAGATGTGTAGCTCAGTGGTTAGGCCCCACTTCTTCCAAAAGTCCGACATTCAATAGTATAACTTGTCATGAGAAGCTTCCCAAAAATCGGACGTTTGGAATCTTCATAAAATTGTATGTCGCCTGCATTTGTGCCAAAATATAACTTAACAAAGTGAGTCTTAAGCCCTAAATGTAACCACCTCTCCTTCCAGGGTCAAATTTCTGATCATATTTGTTCTGGTCCGATGATGACCTACTGACGTTTAGCGTAAGTCCCAAAAGTGCGAATGCGTGTTGCCAGCCTGCATACTTTAAACGATCCTTATAGTTCATCTATTAACAGCTGCACTTCTTTATGTGAATTTTGTGACCAATTGATATCCAATTATTATGAGGATGTGTACTCCTCATCGGCTTTTGTCCAATGGAAGTTATTCCATATATTTTTCCGACAGGGGATCATTATGACATGAAAGGAAGTAAATTTGTTTTATCAGTTATTTATTTCTGTTTTGAAAATACTGCAATTTTCGATTACAAAAAAAAAATAAATTACGAGATTCGTAAGAGAGATCTTTGCTCAAAATCTTCCATAAAGTTGATGGACAAAGCTCCAATTGCTGTGCACGGTGGCGAATCGATTCATTCGGGTCCTCTTCAACACTTTGCTCTACAGCGGCAATTGTTTCTTCGGTGCGCACTGTTAGACATCTCTGCGGATGCGTATTATCACATAGAGTAAACGTAGTGCGAAAACGATCCATGGTTAACCGAATTAATTGCTCTGATGGACGATTATTTCGACCATAAAATGAATGGAGCTTGCGGTAAACTTAGCGAACTGAACCATTATTTTCGAAATAAATTTGCACGATTTGCAAGCGTTGTTCATTTGTCAACCTGTTCTTGATGAAATGACAAACCAAACTGAACATAAATGACATTAGAGTTGCCAGATTTGACCACAAAATGTCAGTTTTATCTCTATTCGAAAAACCAACCTCTAAAAAAAACACCCTTTAGAATAAATGTTATCTTACCAGAGTGCCCTGGACTCTTAGCCCAAACTTTAAATGATAGCAATATCAACAGTGAAGCATTATCATAACTTTACTGCTGCTAAGATTTAAATTTCCTAATTGATCGATAACTACCAATTTTCCAAAGACAGACTCAATACTCATTCAGCAAATTGCATTTGACTTTTCCATTTTCCGATATAATATCCCACTCATCAATTTCTGCCGACATCCATTGAAGGGTCTATACGCACCAAGGGCCAGAAGTTGTGTAGCACCACATCAACGCCAATCTCAACTTGCTCTGATAAAGCGATAAAAAGAAAAAACCAACAAACTCTATCCCTGTCGATACCAATCAACGACAGTTTATCTTTTTTTATCACTTTATCCAATTTTCTTTCACATATTGCCACTGCAAGCCCTTCAATTTTTATACAGTTAGCTTGGAACGCATACACATTGTTGATCCGCATGCAATCTTGATGGACCAACTGAAGCGAGCTATCTTTGACAGGCCTGAATGCGCACCCCCACTCCAATCGACAGAGAAATGGTACAATTTTCAAATGACTGCCTTTGTTCGACATGAGTGAGCTTTTGCATTCTGACAATATAGTCGCACTAAACGGTTAACGGCGGGTTTTTTTCCTCTCGAATGCAACCAATGCACATACAAAAAAAATAAAAATTCAAAGATTAGATTTTGAAATTGGAAAAATGGAAGGATGCGCGAATTTTTTCTTCTTTGCGATAAGTGTTCTATTTTCTCTATTTTCCGTGCGGTGAGGTCAAACACTATTTATGTATAAAAGTCGCTTCAATTTTTTTTGCTGCTCCACTAAAAGTGCAGGAGAGCGTTACATCAAAGTGCAGGAAGCACATGCTTTGAATACTTAATAAAGTTTTCAACAACTGATGCACGTAGGAACCAGGATTTCCCAGGGTTATGATTTAAGAAAGTGCCACAACGTGATCGGGGATAAGTTAAGAGTTGTGATACGTTAAGGGAGCAGTTGCAGTGCTGACAGGGGGGACAAAAAGACTTAAGCTAATATTTGTTGAGAAAATTGCTGTATCATTAAATTAGGATGAAGATGGGGGTAGGTCGGTGGGTATTGTCTACAAAGGAACATTCGGATTGTTTGTATTCGGATGCTAATTTAAAACAGTTAATCTTTGACTAATTTACTGACCCATCAAACCGGGATGCAACAGAGGTTTTATGTAAAAAGAAATTAAGTTTTTGTTGAACTTTCGATGAAGCCGAAACGGCTAGGGAAAACCGACAGTAGTTCGAAAGTGGAAAAACTATCTTTAAGCAAATAATTCATACGGCAAAATCAGCATCTACAAGCTCTTGCTTCGCTTTTAACAAAGAACTGTCAGGCAGGTAAGCAGTGTACAACTTCTATAGCAGCGTTGATAGTTTTTCTCATTGAACCTAAAACGCATAACCACACACAATATTTTTCAATAGTCAGAATTCAGAAGTCAGCTGAAATTGTTGGATCTTGGCCACCAAACAGCTACACCGGTCAGGCGGCTTTGCCAGGAAATCCTTAGAGGCGCTAGCCTTAGTCGGTTGCATAAATACAAATTTCGGCCCAAATATTTCACTCAGTAAGTTGAGTTCCGGCAGAAAACTGGCCACCTCGGATTTGGTATTCAAATACTTGTTATGAACACCACCATTTCCATCTTGGAAGACAATTGAATCTCTTGACGATGTCAGCGATTTCGATAGTGATGAGTGATCCTCCCAATCGAGTCTTCTTAACTTATTCCAAATTGCCAATGACTTCCATTACCCTGGCTTAATAAAAACTTTGCAGGTAGCCTTAATAGTCTCAGATAAAATCTAAGAAGAGGTTCAAAAGAAGGTTACTACAGGGATGTTAAAAGAGGGATGTTACTTAACATTGAGCGTGTATTTATAAAATATTATGACAGAGGCTCGTCAGAAGCTACGCAACAATTGTTCGTATTTAGTGTGCTCCATTTTAACTTAATTGAAATTGCTTTCATGTAATGCCCCATAATAATACCTACTACCTACTACCAATTTATTTTTTCTAGCTAATGGTAGGAAAAATGCTGAAGTAGTTCTAGTCATCAATGGGATACCCTTACTAAGGAAAATGCTGAAGAAGTTCCATTCATCAATGCGATCCCCAATACTACGAAAGTAGGCAGGTCAAATACAATTTTAGGTTCGGAGAAAATTGTATCCGAACTTTCGTCGGAGGTCTTATTTGCAAAAATTACTCAGTATTCAGTTTTCCGACCGAGTACAAAGAGTTCTTTAGCTTGGGCACTAACATAGGTTAAAAAATTTAGCAAAGCCTTAAGTGCAGCTAAGTCCACCTATTCTTCACATATCGTGATGCATAGACCGATGTATATTTGCCTAGCGTGAAAAAAGCTCATATCCGGCATATATCTATATCTTTTGAAAAAAGATGCAACGTTTCTGCAGTTCTAAATTATTAAATACTCGTGATGAAAACATATACCATTTACCGTCCTTCTTGGTTCATGCCAATCGTCAGTCCCCAACAAAGAACAAAAAAAAATAAACAAACCGTATGGTGAAAAGGTGCCAAAATAGCCCACTGACCCGGGAAATTTTCAATTTCTCGCTTTTCCATGTGACTGGAAATGAAATGAAATGGGCTTTAGCTGAACTGTAAAGTTGACCTCCACCTCAATTGCTATAGCATAAGGGTGGCAAAAATTCACACAGAGTTTAAAGTTCTAACCATTTCAATTGCTGCACAAACTCAACGACAACCCATTTCACATTTTTATCCTTTAGATGTTAGTTCGAAAATTGCACAAATTGAAGTGTATAAAGGGTTCGGTTGCAAGTTTGTCGAGGTTATCTTCACCCGATGCAAATCAACCATCAGTGAAATGAAATAGTTTCGGATTTATGTATATCGTTTTGTGTTTTGTCATCACCCCCACAAACTTGGCTAGCATCCAATTTTCTACAACCCTTTTGCCAAAAATGGAACGAAATATATCGCGATTGTATCTGAGATTGTCACAATCATAAACGACATTTACAAATTGAATATAACATATTGTATCTGCACTGTAAAAATCATGCGAATTTGAGAATTTATTACAAAATTTTATGCTGCTTGTGGTGGTGATACATTCAAGAGGAATATCTATAAATCCAAGTCTGATTTGACAACGTTTTGAATATTTTTAAATTGCCGCTCAAGCAATTTGCATAGTTGAATGCTTGGATCAGATCTATCAGATTTTGTATCTTACATTAAAAATCAATAAAAAAAATTAAGTCAATTTTCTCTGTAATAATTTATGTATGTAAATTTGGTAAATGCAATTTTAATTGGAATACTGTTAGTGAGCAGCAATCAATGGAGATTGTTGGTTGACAAAAAAAAAAACTAGTTTCAACGGCAATAATGTTCAATTTGAAAATGTTTTTATGACGTTGACGGTGATCAATGATTTAAGTTCGATGCATACTAAATGAATTCGTTAGACCTGCCATATTATAGTGTTTTGTTTCAGACACTAAATGACAGTTTTTTAGTGCTAACGAGACTTATTTACATTTCGATGTTGAGATTTAAATTGTCATCAATTAGAGTCTTTTATGACATGATAAATGCTTGATTTATGATGCTAAATTTTTTCAGTAATAGTATTTCGGTTTGGATGATTTGAGAGAAGTTCGTTAGCAGTAAGATTAGAAAGTAAGTAATTGCATACTTGGGATAGGGGCATTTTACATTGTTTTTAAGTGGCGCTATATTTTCTAGCGCAGCAGTGATAGCTCGCTGTGCTCTGTCAGGCTATGTCATCAGCGTACGGAGGTGATTGCACAGAAATTTGGGAAACTGTTTTGGGAAACAGTGTAGGCTTTCTAACTTGTGAACTTCTGTTGTCTACTCCGATGCATAGCTTTTGCTTTTAAATCCTAATTCCGGAACCCAGACAAGCACCACACTGTTAAGAGATGCTAAGTGCTTGAGACCATTCAAGCACTTCAGACAGGTTTGGAAGTCAAATATTTAGGAGTCTGGCTATCGCAAAGGAAGGAGAACTTTTAGGTGATACGACGCGGATTTGGACCTGTAACCCCTTGATTAGTATTCACTTAATCACTAAGCCACTGTATCCATTGTTAAAAGAAGCGCATCCTAAAAGCGATAAAACTTGGAATTTTAATCAACGATCGGATTTAATTTTCTTCATCAGGTGACGCCTTAAAGCTCTAGCTGCAGTGTTTAAAAGTTGAGAAGTTCTTTTACATTAGGGCACGAATGTATCGCCCCACTGATACCAATTTTAGAAAATGTAAAAAAAGCTATGAGTATACATTTATTCTCAAATTTGCGGTTCTAAATTGGAATGGTATATCTTATTAGTTCCAAAACTCTAACATGTTACTCACTAGTGGTAAACAGGTGTACTGCAGGGAAGCTTTATGAGTCCCATTCTATTCGCCTTGTGCATCGATGATACAAATATGGAATATTCTTTTGGATGGCTGGTCTGACGTAATCTTTGACGGACAGCTTACGATTTAATGCTATTGACTGGCGATCCCTTTGCGCTTTAACTGCAGATAAATAGGATACAAATGTATTGTTAAACATGAGATATCCAGTGAGCCAGGTAATAGTTACCATTTAATTGCGGTTAGTGCGTTTCTAAAAGAAAAATTTCCAATAAAATGTTGGGGCTACGTGTTGGTTCAGGTTGTAAATATGGAAATAACCCTATTTATAGAAGTAAGGCTTACAGCTGTTAGATGAAATATGAGAGTTGACAGATAATATATTGCTTTTGACAGCTGACGGGTTACTTATAACTTATGACAGATGATATTTTCTTACCCATGCAAATTTCTGACTTGCACATCACTCTCCTCTAAAAGTTCGTAATTAACTCAGAGTTTTGTTTGCCTTATTATATAAACTAAATAAAAATAAATGAGAAAAATGTATTTATAATGATATTATAATATTGTCCATCGATTAGAGTACGGTGTGGTTTGTAGCGCCATCTAACTGGAAGCACATATCAACCAGGTTCTGCTAAATTTGAAATAATTGATCGGCAACGTTATGCTCATTATCATCGTTGTAAAATACGACTTAATAATTCCCAGGACTATACACCGCACCACATAGTGCATTTTCAGGGTGTATTGGCAGCTTTTGTATTACCTGAGGTTGCTCATCGTTTCAAACATGGCAGTTTTGTTTATTAACATACCCATTTAACCAGAAATGAGTTGAATGAAAGTGGTCGAAGTACGCGAAAAACATTTTTTACAGAGCAAAAATAAACAACTTGTAAGCATTTTTTAAATGTACATAAGTCTTTCCATGATAAAATGGCAACCGAGCATGTTTGACTTGGACACATAACTACGACCCACTTTTGAGTTGTCAGAGGAAGAACCAATTTTATAGTGATAATATTAAAACTAGATATGGAGGTTCACATTTCGGAAAGGAATACAACTCTTGTGTTATGGCCCCCGGTTGTTTCTTTTCCTCAATTCTTAAATACCATCCAGCTGATTGATTGGGATAAACGTAAAGTTTTTCATTTGTAATTCAAATCTGGAGTTGTAAATATTATATATAGAGATTTAACGTAAAGAATTTATTACAACTCCAGCAAGTCTTATCATTTGCATAGAAAACCAAAGTCTTAAAAATAAGACAACCGTCTCATCGGCAAAAAAAGATAGTTATATAAACCTGTACTAATAGCAAAGTGCGTGAATTTTTAGCATCACTTTCATCACTATCCCGTTTGCTTGGCAAACAAATAACACTATTATTCGAAACTTTAATTTAAAACCTTTTAAAAACTTGTTTCTGACAAAAATCGTGTCTTTTCTGAATACTCGTATCCTAACATATCACGTTTCGCCACACATGCATTGTTCTTGAATGTTATTTTTAGTTTGGTTCGCCTCAGCTCACACACACGCATTTGCATAAAAGTTAAAACCCCTTAAGGACGTGACTTTGTTATGTCATAGAATGTAGACGTCATGACGGCGAGGTGATGATAAAATCATTGTGAATACATTTTTTTTTAATGCCATCACAGAACGCAACGGTTGTTTGTTGCGCGACTAAGCTTCATCTACCGATCTTCATCTTATAGACTATTTCAAGTAATTACAAATATAATTAATTTAAAGTTAATGCATTAATGGACTTTTTCAAACCTGCTCGCGACAAGCAAAAATCAATTTCGTTGCAGAATTCATTAAATGTGCTTATGCACCGTGTAATAGGCTCATTATTACCATAATTGGTTCTATGCCTATCTGTATAAAATAAGCTTCTAACCCGCAGTGACCTTTTGGGAGCATATATATTTAAAAGAAAGATCAATTCTGGTGAATTAATATGATAATTAAGAATATCGCGAATAAACATGACGGAAGTTGCATCGCGTCTGAAACTTAAGGTTTGCAGACCAATTAAATTGCACCTTCTGCCATAATTAGGAAGCTCATCAAACATATTTAATTTACGAACCGCGTACCTCGTGGAGTTTTTTTGGACTCTTTCGAATCTAAGTTCGTGAACTGTATATGGCGAATCCCAAATTATGGAACAATATTCTAAATAAGGTCTGACTACCGAGCAATAAATAATTTTAAGGCTATTTATATCTCTAAAGTCTTCACTATTACGTTTACGGAAGCCTAACAATGAGTTAGACTTGGCAATGACATAATCATAATGAAAAAAGCAACTTAACTTATTGTCAAATACGACACCATTGTCAATACATTTCGAAAAAGATGAAAAGATGAACTCGCTGTTAAATGCATTTCTACAAAAACATTTCTCATCTAACTAGGAACACTTAGACTTTTGAACATAATTTTTCACATCAAAAGGACAACTCAAACCATCAATCATTTCGGGTTTTTCTCTCTTTTATCTTATCTTCAGTAAGATTTGATCATCATTTCACCTCACCTGGAATCTGGAATAATATTAAAACCATATATCTGCGTAATATGAAATTCCTTTGGGAATCCGTTGAAATGATTCTATCCTGCTCGCTGAACCACCATCGTCAAAAGAAACTTTAATCGAGATTTCCTATGGTTTCCAATTTTCTGTTTGACTTTGTTTTTTATTCTCATTTTGTTCATTTTTCTTTTGATTTCAAGATTAATCTGCAGACATTTCAAGGATAAAATAAAACAGAAATTCTAAAATAAAAAAGTTCGCGTTCTTCAGGGATTCGACGGCAGGTAAATCGGTAAATTTCTTACGTGACATCAACTTCCACATGCCCATATCTCTTGCTGACACGAACTGCGTATGCACATCACATCCAACGACTGAGTGAAAACATTTTGTAAGTGACACCAACTTAAGTCCTTTTGCTTCATAAGTTTCCTACATTCGATAAATTATACAAAATTGGACACGACGACTGCGACGAGTATTCAGTCAAAGGTTGAATACCTATTGTGTTCTGCGTTGACTCCTGTATGTTTCGGTATGACTCTTGGTAAAGGACACCTCCATTTCACAAAATGTAATGTCCTTATGTCGTTAAAATAAAAAAATCAGACTGCTGTTATTTCATTTCATGTGAGCGTGTGCGTGTACGTGTATAGGTTATAGGATTGTATAATGGGGGACTACCAGCCAAAGCGACCAGCAGATCCGACAGCGGCGGACAGGAATACAATAACAAGCAAAACAGCTACGAACAATAGCTTAGAGAATTGCCACCACAGAAGGGAGAAACCACAAACGTTGCAGTGCAGTTTTGTTGCACGACCCAAGGACCTCGTGCATAAGTGTATCTCGGATCCGGGCAATTCATGTGGTGCTCAAGCGGCGGTCTGCAGTAATAATCGGTGCGACGGGAATAGTGCTAGAGATTGGGACGTGGATGTTGAAGCGGACGGTACGGCTACGGTTGACTCGTGGAACGAGGACGTCTCGATACCGACGGACAGTGACATCGATGGTGTTTGTACCGGTGGTGATAGTTCCATAGGCAGTGACAATCTTGTCTATGATGGCACGGTCAGTTGCACGAGTAGCACTATGAATAGTCCTGGACAAAGTTCATTGTACTCCAAGGGATTATTCGCCAGATCGCTGAGATATCCGTCCAGTGGTGGGACAACGAGAAAGTGCGTCCTGACCCTGGACGGATATTCCTATGTTATAGGTGAGTTTTATTTTAAGTAAAATTTATTCATCTTAATTTTTTTTTTTTTTGATGAATAAATGGGCCTCAATTCTATCGTGTGGTTATTGCCCACGGCCACTCTGTTGACAAGTACTTACCATAAAATGAGTATTGTCTTTGGGAATTTGGTTGCATTTTAATGGAAATTTCAACTTAGTGAGTATGCTTTACAAATTGACTGATTAGTACAATAGGGGATCTAACATCCCCATCGGTTCACAAAAGAAGAAACTGAATATTATTTGACCCAATTACCGGATCAATTTGGGGTGCTCTAGGGAATGTGGCTGTATCAATTTCTATAACGGAAATAAATAATGTTTTTCTTTTTTTTTTGTGAAATAAGAAGCGGAAGGAAAGCAAATGGAATTAAGGCAAACAATGACAGGAAATTGCTGAATTTAGATTGGTTTACGTCACAAAAAGCTTCAAGAGGCTTTTGTAGAAGAACAAAAAAACAAATTGAATAATAAAGTTGTTTGTAGCATCTCTGGGGGATTGACTAATTCAGCTTCAAACATATTTCATAAGTCATTGAATTGTTTGGTTTGTTGGGCGAACATTTTGTTGTTTCCTGCTACTGCAGTATATGTTGTTTTGGCGTGAGTCTTTCATTTCGTCGAGGGAACATTTTTCGATTACCAAATATAACAACTTTTCTGTTTAATCACCTTTCGCACTACTCCATTCGAATAAATGTCGGAACGTGTCGCTACTCAAGGTTTCGTCACTTTGTATTCATTCATTATGTAGCAAGGACTTAAGACACTCCTCCTGATGCATACCGATTTTTATTGGGAAATCTTTAGCGAAGCACCTTGCTTAGTCTCTCTGCTTCCCCTAAAATGTCCACAATCATCTTTTCATAGTTTTTCGAAACTCAAGATTGTCTTAGCCCCACCCTTAACAAAAATATTGGTGGCCCAACTCATGTCCTTTTCAGATCAGCCAACGCCATATAGGTTTGATAAAGTGATATATGCTATGTTTCATCAATAACCAGGCTACCACTTGGGGTGTCCAATAAAGCAACTAGGCAATACATCGGACCGCTATACTTTGACCGCTCATACATCCAATCGATGTTGTCTCATTTCTATTAATTTCTTTATTTTTTAAGACTTACACTTCTCTCCCTCTTTGTGTCTTAACATTTTTTTTGTCATCATGTCATTAGACATACAAAAATATTTGGCTTCAATGTTCTTCTGGGTACCCATTTGTATAATTTTCTTAGTCTTAGAAATTAATCGGGATAATTGCACAAGAGTGCATGTCATATCGTGTCAAAGTGAATTTGGCCATATAGGACACCGATATTTGTCATCGGTCGGCTTTAAACCAATATAACCTTCAAGGTATCGACCAAATCACCTTTTCTTTTGAAATAACCCTGACATGTTTTGGAACCTCCCCTGGCTCAGATATATGTCAAAACCATTCTTGAACTTGCATTAGAGGGCATCCATTCATACGATAGTTCGTGCAGTCGAGCAGTGTCGTCGAAACTCAAGTTCGAATTGTAAAGGGTGATCCATTTCGAGGTTCCCTACTTTTTTAAAGAAAAAAAAACACAGAAAATTAAAATTTAATGGAGAATGTTTATTATAATTTGAAAGAACATTCTTTGGCATTTATTTTTTGAAGATTATGTCTATCAAATGTTGGCCGTTGCTACGTCGCAGATGGTCCATCCGTTGAGTCCAATTTTCGATCACTCGTTCGAGCATTTCGACTGGTAACTGGCGAATGACACGCGTGATGTTTTCCTCCAAGGCCTGAATCGAAGCGGGTTTGTCGACATAAGCTTTTGACTTTGCATATCCCCACAGGAAAAAGTCTAACACGATCTTGGTGGCCAATCGACCGGCCCAAATCGTGAAATTATGTGCTCACCGAAATGTTCTCTCAATAAGTCCATTGATTGATGCGATGTGTGGGAAGTGGCGCCGTCTTGCTCAAACCCAATGTCGCCGAGATCACGAGCTTCAATTTCAGGCATCAAATAGTCGGTTATCATGGCACGATAACGGTTGCCATTGACGGTTAGGTTCGCACCGGCATAATTTTTAAAGATATATGGACCGATGATTCCACCGGCCCACAAACCACACCAAACCGTTGTTTTTTCTGGATGAAGTGGCAGTTCTTCAATCTCTTCAGGTTGCTCTTCGTCCCAAATGCGGCAATTTTGTTTGTTTACATACCCATTGAGCCGAAAATGGGCATCGCTAAACAAAATTTGCCTCGAAAACGTCGGATCTTCTTGGAACTTTTCAAGAGCCCATAGAGCGAAGCGATGTCGCTTGGGAAGGTCGAGCGGCTTCAGTTGTTACACAAGCTGTATTTTGTACGATTTCAATTTAAGATCTTGTGACTTGGTCTTTGAAACGGAGGTTCGGTTTTCCTTGTCGTCTCGAATCTGGGGGCTGGATTTCGAGGATCCTCTTGGCTGGAGAATTATTGTCCAGTCGATCGATGTGGCCGAGCCAATGTTGTCCTTGTGTTTTAGCTTTCTAGAATGCATCCAAATCTTGGTGAAGTATCTACTCTCCGTTCCTGCTTATCCAGCACTCAATACCATAGAGCAGAACTAGCAGGATCAGCTTACACTTCGTCCTTCGCGTTTTCAAGATCAATTAAAGTTTTTTAAAAAAAAAAAGCTTCCGTTAATCAATTGAGAAAATATAAAGTAGCCACCACCGCAGTAATGTGCACTTCTCGGTGAATGTCATTCCCAATTAGAGATATTAAATTACGTCTTTCTAGAAACAGATAATATCATTAAATTCTTCACTCCTGCTCTCTTTAATTACTGACAATTATTCAGTGTTAATTATAAACTCTAATTTCGACACTGTACCAATTAAAGCACAAGAACATCATTAAAATTTCACATTTTACATATGTACATATTCTCTATAATTTTATATGTAGCATAGAGGTACATATTATGCATCCCCATTCACCCAGAGCCACTGGCTCTGGCAAAAATACAACAAAACCGAAAGCGCCGTCATTAACCCCTTCGAATGTCTAATTATTCCCGATCCGGTTCTTCAACCGCATAATACCGCAACACGCAAGGAGTAGTGTACACAATTAAATTTCACACTTGATGCATAAATTAAGGTGTATATACTTGTGCAAAGCTCCAAAGAAGCTTTAGCTATGGACATTTTTCTAGAAAAAAAAAACAAAATGAGAGTTTAAAATTCGCACACACACACACAGGAAACTGTCATCCCCAGCGGGCTATTACCCTTTGAGGCATGCGACGGAATTCAATGGATAATACATACATATATGTATAAAGCCATTGACGTGACTTTGTTCGCTGTTGGTTGCAGAACAACAATTGAGGAAATGGGAAATTTGTTTTGTGGTCCTGTCGTTGGGTTGCCCCATTGTGGTTGATAGGAACGATTTAGCCCTAGATTTTTTTTTTCATTCATTCGGTGTGTTGGCATTTTATTAACCGTTGTTTGCGGTCGGAAATTCAGTGGCAGCGCTCACGTATATTTTGTATATTTGTGTTTTCGTAGGAAAAACCGCTGTGCGGAATGGAGCCTGACTTCCGTTTGATGCCGCACAAATAAATTAAATAGCCAGAAGGGGCTTTGTTTCGTATTGACTTGTGGATAGGTGGGCCCCGTCGGGTCGGGTCGGGTCGGGTAGGCAATGTAAGCACAACCGGAGTTGGGTATTGAAGAATCGATTCAAAAACAAAACCAAAGAACAATCATAATACTCAGTAAGCCACAAAAATACGCGGTTTCAAATTGAACTAAGGTAGGTATGCCTTTGATCGAAAAAATATTTGTTTGTATTTTTTGGAGTATGTATTGGGGGGTGGTTAATTGATTTAGGAGTAGAGCCCTTTATCAGGATAGAAAATATTTCGAAAATACCAGTAAAAACCAAAAGTAAAGAAATTCAGTTATTGAAAATATATCGGATGCAAATTTGGGATAGATTTGATGCCTCTTGTTTATGTGTAATGTCCGCAACCCTAGCATATTGTTGTGCTCAATTTCTTTTCCGCAAACTATTGACAGTTGGATAGGTTGTTAAGGTAAAGTGTCTGCTGCGACAGAGAGCCAAGATACGCGAAGGCCGTTTAGCGCTCCAAAATGGCGAAGGGAGGAAGCCTAAATATGTTCCCTTTTTATAAATTAGGATAACAGTAAGGTGAGGTAGTGTAACAATCGGTGCTCTCGTGCTCATGAAATATTTGAAGGGGCAAAAAAGCTATATGACACTGCCAAGATTTTAAGAGAATAAGAGAAGAGTGACTAATGCAGTCAAACCGCAAACTTCGGGTCTTCTATTAAAGTCATCTGTGATAGCTGATGCAATTAATCTATGCCAACTTATTACAATTCATAGAAAAAGATGTAATGGATGTATAAGATGGATAGCATTCCAACACAAAGCTCTCTCCAGTTTCTGAATGGAACAATAGCATGCGGTGACTAAAGATAAAAAACAATAAGATAGTAAACTTTCAAGACTCCTGCTCTGGCAATTATAACAAGTTTCCCTACATTCTTCTTACCAAGTTTCATGTATTAAATATGTAGCCATGAATATGCGTCAATCAGAAGTCTAACCTCAAAAATGTTATTCATATTCTCTTTTAGATGAGTGAAGCATGAGCTTCTGAGTAAATTTAGGTGGAAGGAAAGAAAGACTACGTTTTTTTGGTCAGGTTGGACAAATGCTGAAATAGCACAGATAGTAAAGCTTAAGCAATAGTTCTGTCAGCTTAGAGTTACACCTTTTTCGAACAATTGAAGAAATACCATCTGGACCAACAGATTTGTGTATGTTAATTACTTGAAGTACTGTACGGGTATTCTACGCATTCGAGAACAAACTAAGAGCGTTAAGTGAGCTGAAAAGTGGGCAACAAGATTGTTTTTTAAATGAGGGTCAGATGCCATGACGAGACCGAATTCGAAATGTTTTTTTTTACAAATGAGCAACATTTTACATTACTCATTGGTGTCCTCCAACAAAGTGCCACGCCCACATGTTTAAGCAATTCAAAAAAACTTCCAATTCAACGAATAACCTTGCCTTAAACTTTTAGTCTCTCACATTTGACCTACTTCCACCGTCGTCGTCGCCCAAGAACGTGTTCATTAAAAACACCGAAAGCTGTTTACCTCCATTTCAATGTTGTTTTTTTATAGCCAATCACACTAGTGCTCGCAACACCTCTACCTATATCCGAATCCCATCGAGGAAATCCGTCACGGTCACGTATGCTTTGAAATGAACAACAAAAACCGTTTCATTACTTCAAAGCACTAAAGTTTTGTTTTTTACGCTGTTCGTGAACTTCCAACATAATGTTTGTCGTCCACCCTGTCGACTGCCACATTATTACATGAAACTTTCGCCATTCCTTCTCATAAAGTGGGTGCTACTAAAGATTCAAACTCATTAACATCCATGGATCGTAAATCCTTCATTTAATCTGAGTATGCACTCAATTTCACTCAACAACCGAACATATTAATGAGAAAAAGAAGAGACATCCACCTTATAGCCGTACCCTCACGCAGTCCTTTATCATCAGTTTAATGAGGCCTTATGGGCGACTGTCTGTGGGGAAGTTGTGCATTTTAATTTGCCCAAGCTTCATTCACTACACCCTACCATTAGCGATGGCCAAAGGCACAGGTATAAGTATCGCAATTTACATTTATTTATCGGACTACTTTACAGACATGTAAGATCCATCATTATACGGTTTTTTTTCGACGATAATTGAAGTCCGTATTTAAAGGTTGATGGTTGTTATAGGCTCCTATTCATATTGTATGAAAATGAAAAACACACGCATCCACCTTCTCCTGACATTGATCGATTGTGTGATGGAGAGACACAAGTATAAGCTTAAGACAAGGATTTCCTTGTTTTTCTATTTCATAAAGGTCATCACCTTTTCTATTGCTGCTATTGTTGCTCTGGTGATGATGGTGATTATCGCGCTACGTATCTCGCATTTTAATTTTGATTGACAGAAACAGAAAAATTCCATTTAAGGATTCACTCCATTTAGATAGGATACCGGCAATATTCCTCGTTTGAGAAGCTAATCAACAAAAAATGTTTTTTTATTTCGGGATAACGACAGATGGGTAGTATCCTTGGAGATGAGAAAAAAAAATAAAGCAGGATGGTTCTCATTAGTGCGTTATCTTCGGTCGGGTCATAGATAGGTGAAATCTGTGAGCACATCCAGGACACACGAAACACGATTTTCGAATAATTTTTGGGGGCGGAATTAGAATCCCGGCTGAACTTTAACCATTGAATTCGGTTCATTGTACTGCGTTGAGACACAACTTCATGTCAAAATTTAGGGTGATGTTATGGTTGGAATATTTGTATCTGTGGGTAGCCTCAACCTGGGTGGAGGGGGTTTTAAATTTCAGATAATATTAATAATTTAAGTAGAATTTAGGACGCACAAACCTTAATATTAGCTTCACTGGGCGCTAAGCTGGCAATATTTGTAGCTTGCGGTAAAGCGGTTTATATGGATGTGCATCTAAGTGGTAAGTATGACCATGAAATTAGAAACGCAAATCAGAACTACTCGCCGGCGGAGTAGAGTAAATCTAAAGTAACTTTTGAGTAGTTTATTGTAAAATTAATTTCGCTTATGTAAATCGAAAAGTTTAATAACTTTATATAGGGTAAGGACATAATACAAAATATTCAAATGTATATATAAGCAACAGAAATTGATATTGGGGTGGTCCAACGAAAACGCACGATGGTAATTGTAAATTGTAAACAAAATATTGGCCAAATGTTCGCCACGGCTTTGGTGGCATACCTTTATCCGATGGTCCATAATTTCAATGAATCTGAGACATAATTAAGTTCAATGTCGTTAATGTGGCGAATTATCTCTTCTTTTATCTCTTGAATTGTTTTTGGCTTGTTGACGTAAACTTTTTTTTTTAAATATCCCCAAAGAAAGATGGCCAACGGTGTCAAATCACAGGATCGTGGCGGCCAATTAATGTCGCTACGACGTGAGATAACGCGGGCATTGAATTTCTCGCCCATAGAGCCATTGTTTTGTTAGCTGTGTGGCAAGTGGCACCATCCTGTTGAAAGAACATATTGTCCAGGTCCATCCATTTCTGGCCACAAGAAGTCAATTATTATGATCTCGCGATAGCGAACACGGTAACTGCCTGGCCGACCTCATTTTCGATGAAGTTTTTTTTTTTTTTGTTTTGCATGTGACAGCTATAGTTGTGTAATTAATATGAAATTAATACAACCACGCAGTATTTACGTGGTATAAATTTAGGTCTGTTAACTCTCTTGAAATAATATTTTATTATAGATATTAGTATAAAGAATTACCACAAATCGAGAGGTTTCTTACCTTCTGAATATGAATTGATTACAATTGCAATTCTCAGCATTTTGGAAGCGTAGAAATGAACATGGATCAGAAACATCACCTCTAGACTGTAGTCAGAGTTGCAATACATTTTACAAATACATTTTTCTAAGAATAAATATCTTCTTCCTTTGCTTGTGATAACGTTTTTGCAGAGTGTCCATTCTTAACTCTTTGGTCCTTTTTGAGTTTTGTATAACCTGTAGGGTAAAATAAAGATAAAATTTTAAAAGAAATGAAGGACCTTATTCAATGTCTCAAGGACCTGTCGGCGAACATGTTTTGCATTTAAAAGTAATATTTGAGGATTCAAGCACCTCAATGTCTCCAGGAATGGAATGCAACAGAAAATTGTCAGGTGGTTTTAAGGATATTTTCATCTATAGATGTCCCTTTGGAAGGATTGAAGAGCTTACGTACTTACTTACTTAAATTTTTCTCATTGCTTATTGTAAATAATTTTCCGATATGTTCATTAGATTGCGTTACTATTTGATTCAGGTTTTTGTAAACATTTTTGTGTCAACAAAATGATATTATGTTGCTTACACATTTTTTTTTTGGGCACGTTTTTTACCTGCAAGATAAATAAGAGAATCACAAGTGGCTAAAAATTTCAATATCTCAAAGTTTAAATGAGATGTAGACATAATTTAAACGCAGTTTTAAAATTATTTCTTCCAAAAATGAAAGCCCTAAATTAAGCTTCTAATGTAACTATTAACGGAGTTACATTTTTGCATTAATGTGTGTTAGGGTACACGATTATAGGGCTTTTCTTAAATCCTTGATAACTGAGAAAACATTTTAAAGCAGACCAAAAGTAAAGTATTCAATATTAAGTCGGTAAGACCGTATATTGGGCAACTTATACTTGAGCGAAGTCGGGGGAAAAAAAAGTTGTTAGTTAACATTGTTTTGAGTCAATTGAATTAATGATCTTGTTGCAAAGCTCCTTTATGTTGCAAAGAGTAAAAAACATCCGATGAAAAGGACCAGCGGTTGACGGTCGGTTAAATTTCTGATTTCTCGTATTTCTTACTTTTGTAAATCTAATTTGTTATAATTGGTGCGATGTCAGAGCTGCAAAGATGTAGACCATATCCTCAAACTCTTTCTGGAATCGACACTTAATTATAATTTCCTAAAGTAATGTTAAGAAACTTTCAACAAAACCTGTCATCATTACAATATCCACTAAAATGTCTGTGCAACCTATAATCCTTGACGATAAGCCTTCCTTCTGTTTGTTTCTTCTTTGTACCAACATTCAGCCATCTGCTTTTGTCACTCTGTTCAGATGTAATCGAAAATGACAGCCACTAACTTTACATTTTTTTTCCTGAAAGCCTTCTTTAAAATAAAATTGTTTAACAAAAAATGTTCTCGAATCGACCCCTGTAAGGTTCTTTTCACAATTTACAGGACCAGAAAACCTACATCAATGTCGCGTTCATAATTCAACACAAAACATGAAGAAATAACATCATCCCCTTGAAAAGTAGGTAACTTGCAAGCCTGCAGCAAAAGTCACAACAAACAAAAAAAGAAGTAAAAAATACGCAGACACGCGGTCTGCTTGCAGCAATCTTTCTCTTTTTTGTTCCTCGTTCCTCTTCTAAATTATAATATTTCCCCATTCGTTTCCCCCTGCAAAAAGGATACCTTTGAACAGAGCAGCCCTACCAAACCTCAACAGCTCTACAGAGAATACTGAACCGAAACTCTTTTGTGTATACCTCTGCGCTGAGATCAAACGTTAAGGACTTCCATTCTACATGACCCCCTCAGCCTGTGGTCGTTGTAACCAATTTAAAACCAAAAAGTTCCTTTACGTTCCAGATACTGGCAGAGTACCTTCCGTAAGTGGTTGGATGGTTGGCATACGTGTTAAAACCATGCCACCTAAAAACTTATATTCGTTTTTTTTTCTCTAACCTGATTCTAAGACTTTGTCAAAATTAATTAAAAAATTCTAAAAGTGAAGAAGGCTGCAAAGGTTCACTATCAAATGTTATTTAGCAGGTACGAGTTAGCAGCGACAAACTTTATTATGTCCTCATTTTTATCGCTTGTGTTAAAACTAAGTCCTAATTTGCATTCTATTAAAATGAAGCACACATATTGAAATTCTTCGTTAACAAGCAGGGGGAGCTGCAAGCACAGTGCTCGTGTGCATAACAAATGGCACCTTTTTACACTATCACTGCCAGTCGAAAGGAATTTTAATTTGAATCTAACCGGATCCATTACAATAAAAAAAATACCAAAACCGAGTGACCACATTTTCAAAAGGACACACACGTTGTCTTGTGTGCGTGTGAGGTGGGTAATCCCATAGAGAATATTGTTTTAAGGATCATAATTGATGTGCACATTTGTTGAAATGGTAGACATTTGACATAAGCCCCACACGTTCCGGATCCATAAATTTATCCATTTATATTGACATTTTATTTGTGGAACAGTTTAAAAAATGATATAATCCCCTAGAGTCGTAACTTTTGTTTTAAAATTTGTTTTCCCCTTTTTTTTCATTTCAGGTAAGCTGATATTTTTGAAGAGTCTTTGCAATGCATTTATTGTTGTTTTCTGGGTAAGATATTTTTAGAACCTTATTACGGTGATGGTTAATGCCGTGAAAAACACTTAAATCCTATGCAAAATTGTAAATTATGAAAATTCATGGCGCGAAATTTATTCTAGATCAAGCTCTAACGCAGATAAATTTCAGTTTTGTGCAAGTATAGCTATTTCTTCAAGGATTCATTTATCGCAGCTCGAAGAAAATATAAATTGAGTTATTTCCGCATCAGTTGGTCATCAAAAATTGCAAACTCATTGTTCTTATTGGGTTGTGCGGTTTTTTTTTTGAAGGAAGATGTAAAATGTTCGTTGATGACTTTTTGTGATATTTTAATAGGAATTTTGTAAGGAATTTCATATTTTAATGTTTTTACCGGGAATCAATGGTAAAAAATAAAATTTGGGTTTTTTTCCAAAATGACAGCTAGCTAAATACCATTGCGAAACGTCCAACATTGACAATACAAGTTAGGATTTTGGGCCTCTCAATGGGCGGGTCACCCACCGGACTATTTAAATCTACTGGAGATATATCAACATGAGAGCAGAGAGCATCCATGAACTCATTTCCAAGATTTAGTCTATAGAAAATGTACCTCCTGAGAAATCCAGCCAGGAATAACCCTTGGCGGTCGCTATTTTTTTGAGCTGAGAAGGCAACTATGTAGTAAGACTCTCTCCCAATTTAAATCACTTTTTAGGTTTTGAAAAATTACATTTTCTCAGAAAAACGGCACATACGATTTTAATGTAATTTCGCACAATGGACACATTTAATATAATTGTTTATAATACAAAAAATTATCAATATCGTTACATCCATTTTTGACAAAACGAATTTAATTTAAATTTAAGAAAATCGTTATATGAAAAAAAAATTAAAAAAAATTATTTCAAAAATCAAAGTAGGCAAAATTGTTCGACTTTATAGTATAAAAAAATCAGTGAAATTTTTTGAAATTCCCTTTGTTAGTTTTTGAGATATTGCCGGTTTTAAAAATTACCAAAATTGAGTATGCAGAATTTTTGGGCCCATCCCAAGTATCCATAGTACAAAAAAAGACCAAAATCCTTGGAACCATTTTCTAGAAAAATAGTTATAAGTAATTTTCACAAAAAAAAAATGTTATGACAGGTATCCTTCAAACGATAAAGCAAAAACTAAAAAGATGTCCCGAGATGTAACCTCAAAAACCTTATATACGAACTTTGAAGCAAATCCGTCGAATCGTTTGACCACACAGCGCCCGGACGCTACACGGCCATAGAGCCTTTACCATCTTAGATTAACATACCTAATGTTTTTTGCCTCAATGGTGCCTTTTATTATGCAGAAAGGAGGTTTGATGTCTGCAGCCTTACCTTTAACGAGTAGATCTCCAATTCGTGCAAGTTTATCCACCTGCTCATTTCCCTTAAGCCCGCAGTGTGCTGGCGATACCTTATATACGATACCTTATATATCTTATCTGCATTAGCTTAGGCCATATGGACAGCCAGAACCAGTGACTGGAAGACACTACTTGTGTCCGGAAGTCATATAGACACTCCCAGCTCTGCGTCACCTTATAAATGTTATTTAGGCTTGGATTGGATAAATTGGCCAAATCTGGATTTGAAACGCTCTAAGTATATTTGAAACGACTCTACAATAGATGTCATCACTTGAAAACTTCCGTATAGGAAGGGATGCAACTAGGCTTGGTGTGTACTCAAATAACCTTTGCTGAAGCTGCATGGACGAGGTGGTACAACAGACAATCCGGCGTCTTCTTTGAAACTGTACTGCTCTCTACCAAAAACGTAAAGCCCACCTAGGTACCCTTCTGCCATGACAATCATGAAGATCTGTCAACTACTGAATTTAAAGATCTCTTTCGCTATATCCAGAGCTCCAAATATCACAACGGACCTCTTTTTAGTCTAAGTGAGTCACCGACTCACCGACTGCCACTTCAACCTAGCCTAATCTTGTGATTACCTTCAAATTATTGTCAAATCAAGAAGTTGAGAGGGTATTCATTCATTAAAGAAAGATGCATCAAGTATTTGCTATAACCTAAATATTGACGAGAAGCTTTTTGACGGAAGATCTCGTAACTTTGATGAACTGTCCCCAAAAAGAGTAATATGATGAACTTCAACAGAGTTTTCGTGTAACTATTTCCTACTTGAGAACAGGTTCACTAGGATGAAAATAAATACTCGTCAAAAATAGACTTGCAAGAAGAAGCTTATAAATTTTATAAAAATGTACGGATCATGTTGCTTTCTCCCATGTCAACATTTTAGAAAGATATGAGTTCTATTAAAAATATTGAACAGCTGTCTAATTTTTTTGAAGTTAAATATTTTTCACTGTCTTCGAGCTATTGAAAATCGAAGTGATAGGATCGAAGATAGGAGTAATTAATGAGTTTACTTCTGTCAAATCCAGGAGTTTCCCCTTCAGTTTTGTATATATTGCAACATATAAAGAAGTACTTATTTTTGTTGAAATTCATTTAAGTACTTGAGATATAGGGCCCAATATTTGGTTTTGCCCCGGAGCCTCACCAGCTTAAGCTACAGCATTTGCTGTCATTTCATTCTATTTGACCGCAATTCATATTGGGTTATCAATTCCAAAAAAAAATTATTAAATTATAAAATATCTTTACATTCATGAATAATCTCCTTTCAAAATCTCGAAATTAATTTGCCTTTAAGAATTACTACATTCATGAACTGCTCCAGTTCCTATCCGGTTTTTATCCTGTGAGGCTACCGTTCGCCGCCGACTGACAAACAGAACGATTTTAATCGTAAATCAATACAGCCACCCACTAGACTCGAATTAACTTGACATGACCTTCGTAAGGTTACAACAATAGTTCGAGACAGGCTAATCCGATAACGCCAGATTTTGGCTGCTTTAGTAATTAACCCCAGATTTAATAATTGGATATGTGCCGTCATGTGAAATATAACCGTATACCTTTTCCCAACCACAATGTTTGTCAAAATTTCTAATTAAAAGGATTAGACATTGTTGCCCTTATATATTATAATCTGAGAATGTTTCAAACTCATTGTCTTCGTTTTTATCGGAATAACAAAGTTTAATTTTAAAGATTTATCAGACTCAACCGTGGAAACAATAAACCAGCTACACAAAACAAGTCAATTAAGCATAAAATATCACACTTGGATTAATTGGGATTGACGGCTAATCCCTTCCTGTCAAATCCAAACACACCACATCCGCATATCCGCACATCCGCCTGGAGTATATCAATCTGATAAATTTTACAACTCAGTCCTTCTGATCTGCAGATAACGAGACGCCAGCATTACACAGCAGTTAAATCCCTAATGCACATGATGATTTCCTGACAAATGAAGACGGACGTATTCGGGATGATAATAATGTTGTTGGTTCACAATAATGACATTCATCTAAAATTTAATTCATGTCTTTGAAATATCATTTTCCCTAATCTATAATGTACGCAGACAGCTTTGGTTGTAAATAATTTCCCTTAATCCTGAAAAGCCTTTATCCCGAAAAGCGGTTGGTGAAACACCTACTCATACACACACATATGGAAATGACGGAGTACACATCCTTCTGAGGAAACATAAATATTTGACAATACTCTAGAGGGATGCATACATTTTTGGCTATCAGCGACAGGCATCGGTGCTCTCAATTTTGTCAAAATAGCTCTTGAAGTCTGTTCGTTTGGGTAGGGATAGAAATGAATGAAGTTTGAAAATTAATTTTAATCCTCCCTGAGCCTTCCTAACACACGACGGCGTTGCCTCGCACTATAATAAAATTCCAGAGAGAAAGGAAAGTCAAATTGAGTTAAATCTACCAAAAGTAGGAGCTTTTTCGCTTCGACTCGTAGAATTGGTAGAATTTCGATCGATGGCAGGTAGGATAGAATTTTTACGACAGATATGTACACCTTACCTAACACAATATATGTTCATTGTCGGGAGCAATGAATATGAAAGCCCTTATTGAATTCGAGCTATATAAATTGAAAATATACTCATCCGTATAATTAAATCGTAAAATCTAATCAAAACCAAAATTGGCAACATAAATATGTCCATTAGCATTTGTCATTAATTTTGTGATAATCGCTTCGAGGATGTGAGCTGTGGATGGTGAGCTGTTCGGCAGAAGCAATTTATTTTAATTTATTTATGACATTTTGATTTATTCCCAACCGGAAGAGTCTTGGCACCTTGTCAACAGAATCTATTTACATCTTGATGGTAGCGGTGGCAAGGACATACACCATGTCGATGATTTATTTTTGTACGCAGCTAGGCTTTTGGAAATGTTTGACACGTACATATCTGTGATAAGAGATGACTACTTTTTGCATGAAGCATTTGACCCTATGGACAACTACAAGTAATGGAAAGCCATTTTAGCCAATCAATGCCAGGAACAATGGAAATGTTGAAATAAATGTTTGTCTTACTTTTGAGTGGAATTTTGATAATTTTGACAAGGATCCAACATCTGTCAGTTACATCTATCTATGACAGCTGTGGTCGAAGAGCAGTCAGCAGAGTTGGGGAATCTAATCTGGGTTGTGGGTCTTTATGAGCTATGATTCATTTTTGACACATTTTATTCAACTTTTGTTAAATGAAATTTGTTAGTTCGATTTAAGAAGAGTGGAAAACCGCTGCCGGAGCAGAAATGTATTAAAATTATAAAAAGGCTCAACTTTCCTTTCAGGTATGGTTCGCACATGCGAATACATTTATTGGATAGAAAAAAAGTGCCAAATAAAAATGTGAGGAGACAGATTATTATTATTGATTTATAATTTACACTCCGCCTACGGAAAGAGGGTTAAAAACCCCTTAAGGCACTGTTGTTTTCATATTATGTTCATCAATATTTATGTAATCTGATTGAAAATTTACATGTTTTTCACTTCACGAAAAAAAAAAATTGAGGTTGAAAACAAAGCCAAAAAAAAGAATTTTTTTTTTAACGATTTAGGAGGGTCTCCTCACTTTCACCTTGTGAATGTTCTATCGAAGCCACTAACTATCTTTTTTTTTAAAAATTAAGATTATAGTTCAATTCGCAATCAAATTAAAGAAGGCAGCTGGGAGAAATTAAATACTTAAAATAAAACGCCAAACAGTCGCATCGAGGGTTATTTACTGATTTTTAATTTATAATTAGGTTAGTACTGGCTTCAGTGACAATACACCGATAGTTTCTGGAATAGCTCTATTTTTTTTGGAAGGGAGAGAGTGATGCTGTTCATCTAATCTGCAAACATATAAGGACTGTTCACATGAGAGCGAACTGCGAATGGGCGAATCGCGAACAAATCAATTTTAATGTATTTATGAATAGAAAATTTCTATTGCTTCTACCACAAAAGCTTGATATTTAATTGATTTGTCTAAAAAAACGGAGTCTAAATTGATTTAAATAGCAATATTTACAATTACAAAAAATTTCCCCCGAATTGAAAAATTCTTGCCGCGAACTGTCACTCTTTATTCACAATCCACATAATACAGACGTGATCCACAAATCAGCGAATGAAAAATTCGTTCGAACATAACCTTAAAATTGACAAATCTTGCTGCTAACATTTACAAATTAGATTCGCGGGTACCTGCGACCAAAAAAAGTTCTCATGTGAAAGAAATGTCAGAATTTTTGAATATTCGCCGATTAGCAGTTCGCGGTTCGCTCTCATGTGAATGATCCTATAGAGCAGCAGTGATTTGGAATTCGGAAAACCTTTGAGGCCGAAAAGACTTTAATAGCGGTGGTTTTAGCGGAATTCAGTTCTGTTTAGGATAGCTATGTCATCTGCATAACCTTGGACATAAAGCACATATGAGCAACCCTTCATAGCTATGAGTCTTTTGCTGCCTAATGAGGTATTTATTCTTCTATTCATTTACATGAAGTATCGTCGACTTCCATGTTTTGGAAACCTCTATATATGTATGTGCAATTCTACTGGAAATTGTCTTCCGGACTTCATACTATCGTCAGATCTTTTCGTTAACAATGTTGGCTCACCGCCTACCTCTCATACGGCTCTACGACAGGAAGTTGTCGATTTTACTTTATCGAATAGATACTCCAACTAGGTTACACTCTGGAAAGTCAGACCGCAGGTTTCGAAATCAGGCCACAGATACATCGAATTTTAACCCAAATACTTTTTAGTGATGAGTCAGACATATCTGTGAATACCTTTCGTAAATCTGGTCTAGACAGAAGCTAGGAGGCCATTCATGACCTGAATGGAGCCATTATTAGCTGTATTAAACTTGCATCTCCGGTAAATAAATACATGCACAGAAAAAAGGTTCCGTGGCGGAACGCTAATCTGAAGGCTTCTGAATAGCTTATTCACGACTTATTCAGTGGACGACTGGAATCCTTACAGATCGAAAGGAATTCTTACAGATCGAAAGAAAATTACTATAAGCAGCTTAGTAGGAAATCGAAAGCTGCTTAAAGGAATTAAAATTTTAAAATAGACTAATACTTTCGCGAAACACATCTTTCTCCATTTCCCATTGAACCAAATTTTCACTTGATCACAAATTGTTCCACCAACTGAAACCGTGGAAAAAATAGACGCGCAATTTAACGTGGGTTTCAAGTTAGCTGGCAACGATTAAATACAGTCAGCTATGTTCGAGAGAATTTTCACGTTGCTACATATTTTCATGCCTACATAAAATTTCTCTTGCGAATGGTTAGAGTGGTTTTACTATCAAAAGTTTTTAAGGATAACTACTCCATCGCTAAGATTCTCAGACCTATCAGTCTAACAGGTGAAAAACCATGAGAAGAATGATTAAGCTGCGAGTCCCCAAACTGGCTTTAAGAGCCTACTCACTTTTTGAAATCCAACATGCTAGTGAGGAAAATCTTGGGAGACGGTGCTTTAAAGCCTGGTTGGAAGAGTAAGCACTGGAAGTTTTCATTGAAATCGAGGGCTCCTTAGACGAAGCGTCTTTGAACAGCGACTTTTCTGGATTCTTTGTGTTTTATATTTTTTTGAAAGTTGCGTTTACGTGAAATCCAAGTAATGGGGTTGATGTGATTTTTATAATTTAACCTTAAAAAAGGGGTCAGTGCTTTTAAAGATATATAAAAAATGGCCTTCGAATCACATGAAGTAATTAGCTAAGCGGATGAAATTTTAATTACACGGATCTTTAGATATCCTGAGGAAGTATTAAAAACACTGATATGTTGTACAACAAAGTCCTTGAAATCAAAGACTCAAAATGGGCGTTTCATGTTTTTTCCAGCAAATATGCTTAAAAGTATATTATGAACATTTTATGTTTCTTGCCAAAAAGTCCTTGCAATATCACAAGGGACATTTGCAAAACTTTCTACTAAATCTCTTAAAATGCATCCCCAAACTAGTTCCTAAAGTCAATTTAACTCAATATTTCTTCAGAATCGTGTTGTTCTTAACTGTAAATGAATTGTTGTGGTTATCAGGAAATCCTTTAAATGAACTTCGTGTATTGACAGTGCATGTCCTTCTGAAATGTCTTCAATGGTTCCATTTTATTCTTAAAGATAGCATGAGCTTTAATAGAATAATATCTACATAACTCCGTCCACATAATCCTGCCTTCCTTGTGTTACCACCACAACCTGATCCATATAAAGTCCTTAGGACAAAGGGAACTCAAACGTGTCATGACATTTTCTTCTGTGCTGATTTATTCCATTTTCGATTCCCTCATATTCTCTATGAAAGCATTTCTCCTAAGAATCCATTTCCGTCCCCAGAAGAACGATAAGTAAATTACCACTTCATCCTCATGACAACTCAGCAAGAGTACTAGGATTTCGAGGTATTCATCACATATTCAGTTCTATTCTGGTGAAGCAAGAAGGATTTCCTTCAAATCAAAGCATTTCTTCTAACAATGAAATAAAAAAAATGTATGTATGTTATAATAAAAGATCTGCTCAACCAAACGCAAACGATCCTTTGACAAACGTATCTCACAAATAAAAAACACACCATTGAAGTGAATTCTCTTAAGCGTACATTTTGCACAGATACTCAACTCATCGCTCCAGGAAACTAAACTATACTGAAGCATGTGTGTGATGTTGACGTGTGAACAATGCGAAGTAAACTGCACTCGCTCTTACTGCAAAGTGTCTGCCGAAGGGATTGTCGCGCATTTGTCGTGTCAAATTTACGAGCGCAAATATCTATACGAAGGTATTCGAACAAATAAACTCCATTCAAATTACATCACAGTTATGTCTATGCACGACAAGAAAAAAAATACGTACATTCTTACACTCCCTGTAAGCCAACTAGCGTGATGTAATTGCCATTCTAATTGTGCGAGCACAGTTCAATAATTCGTCGACAAAACACATAAATACACACGCCCACCCAGGAACCATCGCATGAGTCAACTGTGAAAGGAAGTATCTAAGCCCCACGCTGTGTATGCGAATACAGGATGTACTTGTACCAAGAGGAAGTGTCAGTGTGAATGCCACAGACACACACACACTTTTGCAGATAGAACAAAAAAAAAGATCCCAAGTGCACTCTGGTCATGTCGGAGCAGCGTTGCGCTCCATGAATCCACCTAATTATTGTGGATGAAATGGCATATAATGTAGTATCATCCGTAGCCGTTCGTTTGCAAACTCGTCCTCATAAAATGCCACATACTTTGCGGTATTAGTCTGAATCCGAAGCTGGTATTGTAGGGGTCGACTGAAATAATTGCGGGTAAGGCAAATTTATTTGTCTCCATGATGCGTTGCAGGGCGAGGTCTGCCGCTTCACCAGGAGGTATGACTAACTTGTTTAATTAAAAGTCCTTGAACGATACAGTTTATCTATATCAATCCAAGAGAACGTAACTCTCATTTAAGTAGTTGTCGGCCGCGGGGCACATTGTGCGGGAGTGAGGCTCTGCAGTGGATCGATTAACATGTTTTATTTTTTTTTATGGATTTTGTTGCAGACCAATTTGTGCTTTCATTTTTTATGTAGGTTCTCACAGAGAGTGTGAGTGTCCTCCGAAGAATTGGCTTCTTATGATTAGATTTGATATGGCCTTGCAATTTGCATATTAACGCCAGAATTACAACCAGGTTCATACTAGGAGGTTTAGATGTAGTTTATTAAGCCCATTAAATGTAAAGATGGTATACTTAAACGTTTATGACTTTGGATTTGATTCTACTGACCATGAAATTTTATTGAGCAGAATTAAGTTATGCAATAACTTCTCAATAATTTACATATAAAAGCTAGCCAATTTGAATGCACTTAAAATTTGTGGATTAGAGAAAATTCATTTATTTACGACTTGCTCCTGGTCGAAAGGTGCTTCCACTGGCGACTAAAGGTGGGTTGAGAACAATGTGTGCTTGCGTTATGAAGTCACCTGTATTTATATACATTTCCTTGTTAAAATGTGATATCTATCGGTTACGAGAATCTGTCTTTTAAAGTAGTCCTTAAAAAATAATCGTTGGGACTGTGAGGGCAAAGAAAATCTTGTTCTATCGAAATAACTCGGTTTCGTGTTGAAAAGTGTCTAAAGTTCTTCGTTGCTGCTTCCCTCAATGAGCGCACTTCATTCAGTTGTAAAAGACGTCGGAGATAGATATTTGGAATTCACGAGGAAAAAAAATTGGTTTTATCAACTTTTGACAAACCGCACCAACAATGGCATATAAATCAACACTATAGTCCAACACTATAACTCCACACTATAGCTCCACACTAAAGGAATCGCGATGCGTGCGTTATGTCTAGCTGAGGCACCTCAGCGGTCCATCATCTGCAATGCTTCTAGTTATTCTGGCAAAATTTAGCGATTATGTTAAGCGAAAGTTCCGTCTTGAACCTGGGTCCTTGTACTCCAAGATCCTTTGAGCTGATAGTACAGATTACTTTCTTTTCGTTTAGGATCGTTTAGGACGGCGATATCTCAGTTACAGTATTGCAAGATTAATTAAAGAACTTTCCGATGATACTAATTGATATATTTTTTGGATGACCATTAGGAGGAAAGAATCCATGTGAGGACCTAAGAATGGCGAAGGAGGTTAACCTAACCTAGTGCTAGCTTCAAAGAGCACCTTCTCTATCTGACAAATAAACATTTTAAAAACAATAGTCGTTGTTGAACGGAAGTGCGTTAATATATCTTTTTTTAATAAATCATGAGCTAATACTTTCAATATTTAACTCTGGCAGTTTGGTCTTCTGTTCCTCTCTTTAGGATGCAATCTGTGATATAGTCTTGCGGTTGCGGCTATCATAATATTCAACAGCAACAGCTATTTTTCTTAGAACAACAAACTAAAGTTCGTATTTCCTTTGATCAACTTTTGGAAACTCTCTTCCAACACTATCTTTCATTTACTTTTAACGCAATTTAAATATAACTAACATTTTTTCACACTTGTTTCCGTTTATAAAACAAAAATGCAAACTTCCTCTAGCACCGTTGTCCGTCACAACGCCTTAACATTTTCATGTAATTTTCTTCTCCTGCAATTACGGTTTATCCTCCCCTTGAATTGTATCTAACTTACCTACCTACCTGGGTTTCCCATTTTCCTTTCTTTATTTAAATTAACAAAATTAAAACTCTTTGCAAAGTTACTTTAATCCTGGATGAAACAGGAACAAAAAAAGGAACACTTTCAATTCTGTTCTGTTTGGTGTACGAAATAATTTAACCGAGATAAGGAAGGAGAGCAACAAAAAAAAAACAAAAAAAAACTCCAATTTAAACATCATCAAAGTAAATTTGCTCTTCGTTTTAATGTCAAGCTAAAATGTTTTCTCTGTGACAAAAAAATACAAAAAAGGTCAGGGAACCTTGGAATCCACCTTTTGTCGCACAAAGAACAAGGCTCATGCCCGAGAGGCATGGTGAATAAAAAGAAGTCCTTACTAATAATAAATGGCAAAATTCATAATGGCTTAACTAGGACAGTTGACGCCAGAAAAGGGATAATTCTTTTCTTCTCCATCTCGGGGGAAATGTGCTTTTGATTGCTAGCAATTGAAATGTTTTTCTTTTTCGACTGAAAAACTTTTGAAAACTTTAAATCATATAACATTCTCCATACACACACACACACACTCATAAACCATGACCTAGAAACTAAGTTAATTTAAGAGAATGACAAACTTTTTGTGCTCGACAAATACCCTTCAAGTCTCGGGTATCACGTAACCACTGGTCTTCGGCAAAAAACCCGCAAACGCAAACCTTATACCAATCTGCCAATAAAATACAAAATATCTCTTAGGGAACATAAGCATAAGCTACCACCATACACTCGTAGTGAAGGATTCGAGTATATTCTGGTTCAAAGTCGATAACCAAGCTAAGTCCTTTGAGGAAAATTACTACACAGAGGGAGCGAGGGGGGTTGAAATGCTATTGTGGCCGATGAGAAAATATTTATCCTTTCGCCATCGAGGATAAATTGAGAGACAACGCAATCGAATGATCGATAGGGACTCTTTCGGATTATAAGTGGTGCTACAATATGGACCAGGACGAGTGGCGAATGCACAGGGGGGGAGTGAGTTTATCTGCGAACTGATGTTACGGATTTAGAGAATACGAAATGGCACTCGTTTACCAATCAGACGTAAACTGTGTATTTGCAAATGGTTATCCTTGGGATTCCATACACATCGTAAATCGTTTGTTGTGTGGACTTTTTGCAGCTATTTTATTTGACTTGGATTTTGTTTTGTTGTTTATATTATTATTTTTTTTTTTTTTTGGGGCGAGATAAATATTGTAATGATGTGTCGTAAGTTAAAATTGGAATATATATATTTTGTTTTGATTTTATGCGAAGATGTTTAGGGAGGGTATGTACCTACATTGAATTGCTTAAATTGGTTATTCATGTGAATTCTTTGTAATTTTCCGTATGGGAGAAATCGAAAAGGGTTCCCTGAATAAATCTGAGAAGAGTGTTGTTGGTTAAGTCAATCCCTTGACACTTGATTCAATTTGTATTCCGTAACGAAGTGGCAGCAAATGGAAAAGGGACTTACACAATCGACTTTAAGCGTAATATAAATTCCGCAAGGACCTGACATGTGGATTGTGAATTCAAAATGGCGTCGAGAGGAAAATAAGCTTTACATTATGTGGTCTTCTTCTATGAATAGTCACCACCAGGATAAGTTCATTGACTGGATCTACTGCAGTTGTGTATGGAAACGTTCCTTCCTCATTCTTCCCTATTTCATTGTTCAGGATTGCATTTCCGAGTCCCATTATATATGCGCTTTTTGTTAATGATATTGTTGAATAGCTACCGGGCGGTTTGGGTGCTGGAGAATTACTTCTGAAAGTACTTTTATATGCAGACGGCATAGTAATTTTTGCAGATGGACTAAAATCACTACAACTCATGACTAACAAATTGGCTGAGTACTGCAGAATGTGGGATCTTCAGATAAACACTGCTAAATTAAAGGTAATGGTCTTTGTAAAAAATTCTAGTTGATCAGCTGAAAGTGAACGGTTGACTCTTGACAACCAGAGATTGGAGGTAGTGGGGGATAACTAATACCTGGGAGTGACTTTTTCCTCGAACTTGAGCTGGAATAAACATATCCAGAGTAAAATCTCTTCTGCGAAATTGGCCATCAACACGATGTGGAGAAAATTTTATGGAAATAATAAAATTTGAGCATCGTCAAAATTTAAAGTGTTTGATGCCACTATAAACTCTTGTTTGTGTTACGGAAGTGAGGTTTGTATAGATTTTTCTTTAAAAGTTTGTTCAAACTCCCAAATGCTACTCCGAACTATACCTAGACAATATCACCAAAGCAGCTTCATCCCTAACGCGGTTTACTTACAAACCCCTTAAAATCATCTAGGGGATCTCAATTATTTTACTGATGGTATTAGTATCTTTAAAATTATTATTATATTTAGATCAAGGTTAGAAATCCTCAGACTAAATTGTATCCCTTATAAACAAAATCTCTCAGGAATATGTGGGCTCTGCAATCACAGTTAACGAGAGGATATCATCAATTTTCTAGAAATATGTCTAATTCTACCAGCGATCAGACGACTTTACTTTGGAATAAGCAGACTAACAATAGACTGCTTGGAAATTCTGAATGGAGAAAGGTCTTCGTCTACATATATGTAAATGTTTATGACTGCATTTGAAGCGGCAACAACGGGCGATAAGGGATATATCCCCCAACTCTAAGCCGATTAAGACTAACTTATGCTCTGAATGCATTCAAAGAACTTATGTATTTAATTTACCTAACATCCTGTTTTATTAATCTCAATTAATTTTTTTAATGTTCACTCTGGCAGGCGGAAAATATTAATGCAATTTTTTATTTTACAATTTTATTTAGCTTTTTGTATTTTAATTAAAAATAAAAATAATAATATATTATATTCCGAAAGCTTAGGGATCAAAATACATCGTTCAGACTTATGTGTGTATGACGACCGGCATACCAAGTAGATCCTATCGTCGGATATCCATGCTACAAATGCTGTAAACCTAAAAATTGTATGCTTTATGTATATCAACAGATCAGGTTCACCGAATAACTGACAAAATAGAAAAATCAGAAAAAATTGGTCTACCAATTTCCATGGTGAAACACTGGTATTTAATAGAGTGTGGCACAATGGGGTGGACTTGGGCCTCAACTAATAAGCCTCTCCAATTAGCGTGGTCTATAGCTAACTGCCTCCAGTTGCCCACTCACTTAAAGTTGTTTGAGGCGCCGCCTACGGCAAGACCTTCTTCTACTCCGTTGTCCCTCTGGATGAATTCGAAGAATCTGCGGGCTGGAGCTTACGTGTTCCTTCACTCTACATGTCCCATACATCTCAAATATCGCTGTGCAGCTCGTAGAGTTCATCGTTGAATCTTCTCCTCCAGAACCCGTCAACGCATATGAGACCAAATATCTTACAAAGAATTTTTGTTTCCCAAAGGACCAAGGATAATCTTCATCAGCTTAAAAAAGGATTTAGGCTTGGAAACCATAGAGCAGAACTGAGTTAGTTTTTCGGCAGAGGGCTTTACTACGTACATAGTTGCCTTCTTAACCCAAAGAAACAGTTTGCTTTCTGAGGAGATGTCATTTTCTGACATGATAGCAGAGGCGAGGTAGACATAGTCGCTTACTACCGCAAAGCTCGATTGTGACATTCCGGTCGATTCGCCTATGTTGGGTATCTATTCTTGTTGACAGCATATTTACTTTGTTTTACCACTAGAACCCATTTTTGGGGCTTCTATTCCTATTCTGTGCTGTTAGCTTTAAAATCGACAAAAACTTGGTGAGTATCGATCTAGACTTCTTGCATTTTCTCAAGGATCTGCCGTATTGTGAATATTTGGTCAATTGATAAAAGCTACAGTCCTACATATCCCAGCATACTCCACATTTGAACCTGTCGTGCCTTAAGACCTGCCCTTTTTCTTTTTATATATCAATGGCTAGCAACAAAGCATCAAAACTACTGTTGCAACATCTGCAGATTACAAACATTTGCAGAGAGCGGTTCACACGAGTAATTAGTAATTAGAGTAATTAACTAATGTCAGTTCATGTTAATTTTCAAATAAAAATATACATCACATATCTGCATATAGATCTGTTACCTTATTTTTTCAAGGAATTTCAAGCTACTCAAAGTTACTAACAAGTAACAACTGCTTAAAACTGTTCCACAACTCAAAGCTTTAGCAAAATAGAGAGACAACAAGAGAATAAATGACTTCCTCTCAAATGGAAAAACTTTACTAAATTCTGCCTAATATTTTGAAATAGCTGTTTGCTGTCAATATGAAAAATGAATTAAATGTTATATAATTCCAAATTCTCCCAAATTTTCACACGCAGGGATCCTTGCATCGCAAATTTACCTCTCTTTGCCACACATAAAAAAGTGCTTCTGCGAATCTATTTTTAAATAAGGGGAAGTTGTCTGCTTTCGATTATCATTGGGCTAATAGATTTGGAAAGCCAGTCTATGTTTATGATACGATACTCCAAGGCGAGGGAAAGATAAAAGGGCTCTTCCAAATCTCTGAATAAATAAGCCTCGAGTCCTTCAAACCATAGGTTAGGTTAGGTTATTTTGGCCGACGAGGAAGATCCTCCTTGCCATTCAATGGGGAATACGCCGGTGCTTTGGCCTTCGTTGTGGTTCGTTCCTTCTCTCCACTCATGGCTTCTAAATTTTATCAAGCCACCATGATGTCTCCAAAAAAGTGTAAGGATTATTGAGACATCTGACAATTCTTTAATGTCTTGGAAGGTCTTGTTTTATTTTTCAGTGGTGTATAAACACAGGGCTGGTCTCTTTCCAAAGACTGACTTGCCAGAAAGTCAAGGGCGTTTTGGAATCACGAGTAGGGTGGAAGAATAAATCGTTCTGCCCTTATCCCCCGTATACAGAAAAGGAGAATTTATTCGAAGCAGAGATCTCCTGGTATCTGTTCAGCTCATGACGGGACATTAGCTGAGCTGGCACCAGATTTTCCGGGTTGTGATTTACTCAAGACAAGAGTCTTTTTTCGTGCAGAAACCTTCGCCACTCCTGCCAACCATATGAAAACAGAAATTTTTTTTTCTGTCAATCGCTTAGTTACTATTATTATTATTTTTTCTGTCAAGTAGTAAGGCAATTAAAACTTACTACAAAAAAGTTCCTTTAATTTTTGGTAATTTGACCATTTTCGGAAAGAATTTGAGAAAATTTATCCTTACTCCTCGAAATTTAGGAAGTTACTTGAATTTCTCAAAAACGGCAACTACGATTTTGATGTAATTTCGCACATTGGTCGCTTCGAACAATTATCGAAATACAAAAAATTATCAAAATCGTTAGAGCCGTTTTTGAGAAAACGGATTTAATTTAAATTTAAGAAAATTGTCATATCGCTCATACTCAGTTTGAGTTCGAAATTTCCGCACGATCGCAATAACTGTCTCCTTAGTATACTAATGTATACTGAAAACATAGCAGACAGTGGGGCTCAATTTCTTTTCGAATTCATCATGTAGCAACAATTCAAACATAGATGTCGTAACTGCGTCATTTTGGAGTTAAAAGATTTAGCTGTTATGTCTTATCGCCACGGAAACAAGTGCTCTAAAACTAAAAATATAGCTCCATATAAAAAATTTCAACGCATTGAGAATAAATAGCTGATTACTTTAACTCCTAGATGCGATAATCAGGGAGATTGTCATTCCTTCTCCGAGCGCTTTAGTACAAGATTGAAGCCCCACACTACCGCGCATTTCTCATTTAGCTACACGCTAACAAAACCCATGTGATATACTTTCATGAATAATCCTTAAAAGTCGTCCATTTACGCATTTAAATTGCTAACTTAAATCTGCCACATTTCCCATAAAACTTTTACAATCGTTTCGCTCCCGCGCAAATTCCCATCGATTTTTCTAAATACAAATCCCATAACGATAAACCGAAATACCATTATTGTTGTTCTCGTTGAAATAAAGATACAAATCCGCTTACAGTCCGTAGGTACCATAAAATGCTTTCAATACTTTTTATTTTTTTTATCATTCGCCATCAATCAATATATTCACATTTATTTTTGAATTCTCCTAATGTACCAGTATTAACCCCGGTCGCAATGATTGGGACAAATCCAGCGCGACATTTAATTAAAATTTCATCCATCACAATCAAAGGGCGAAAATTCATATTGACGATCGCCCAGCAGGAACAAAAGCCTTTACGAATGCCGTCACAATTGCGCTCCTTTTATCGCACCAAAACGTCAATCATCACGGAAACACTTCACAGCCGCACGGCTTACACTTCGCCCGTGCCATACGTCATTGCGGACATTAAAACGTATCATCTCGTTCGCATGTGAAACGCTTCCATAAAAGAAGACCCATTGTATCGAAGCAACTTAACGACCATATCACATATCACCCAGCGAAGAAAGTCCGCCTCCTTCGCGCAAAAAAAAAGGCATCACTTCTGAAAGGACTTAAAGAGCTGAACCAACGACTCCTGCCTATAACAAGTCATAATGAAAATTTATCACGGTCCGATAAGTAGAAGGCGTTTATGCTATATTTATGTACTTTTTCCTTAATGTTCGCTGAATATTTATACCCAGAGGCGGTGTTATCATCGTTGTTTTAGCAATGTATCATGTGTGATTAATGTTCGGGAGATTAGCAATGTCCTGCAATTAATTTCGCTGGGATATTAACTTTGCTGTTACGAGTATGTGGAGCGGTTGCATACTTCAACTCCACCGTCTAGACTGGCACCTAAGCTGGTCTAAATATATACTCGTATTGCGTCAGTTTGTTATAGGCATAGGGACAACATCCTGTCCTATTCTACTTCACCAGAATGACATAACAGCGCGTTGTAATAGCAGTTGCTCTCGAAAAAAGTCTTATCCATGTGACATGTCTATGGGCCACACATCGAAAAAAAAACAGAGTCCTCGCTCGTACAGGATTCTTGTACACCAACTAACATCATCCATGTGGGTTGAGTGTGGAAAATACGTTTCCTGTTTGTGCTACTGCTCAGCGAATCGTGAGTAAAAGGACATGAGGAAAACTTTGTATTTGCTTAGTAAAGTGTCCTTCAGCCCTATGTATGTATGTGCTGCTAGCTGGGAGGATTTAGTTAAGTGTTTCCGCTCTTTTTTTATCGTATAATCTACACAGGCAAACAGCTATGAGGTTGTTGATTATTGTTTAGATTTAGGCAAAAAAATGGTAAATGTGCAAATAGGACGACAGGCAGGGAGGTTCCTTTTCCTGTCATTCGTAAAATTGTCTTTGAAAGTTTTGTCACCGTCAGTAGTGGACGAAATATTTCATTTTATTATGATAATTTTCAGACCGCTCGTTTGCCTCTTTGTAGGACGACAATCAATAAATGCATTGGTGATGTTTTTCACAAAATACCTACGTCACAACTGTGACGGATGGGATTAGATTGTAAAAATGAGTCCTTGAGTTTGCATTTGAAATTGGGGTTTTTTATTTTAGTTGACAATGACCGATGAGGATTGTTTCATAACAATCATTCGGGATGAACGGAATTATGTTTGAAAAGGACTTTTTGGTACAGAGAATGTATTGGAGGCTATTTACTGTGCCAACGAGTTATATTCATAGACTAAAGCTGCGGAGGCATAAATATATTAAATTACTCCTAAGAGTAGACTTCAATTCTACTATGTTTTTACTGAAATTACTTGTTTCTTGTAATTCGTACTATACTTTTAGGATTTGGGTTAAAGAGTTACATAGGTACCTACGCGTTTCTTATTTGGTGCTTCTGATTTTCGGTTTTTTTAAAATTAAACGAAATTTTTTAACCTTTATTTTGCTCATTGCGACTCTTAAAATAAGTATAGATCTTTACAACACTCATGTGGCTCCTGGCATTCGGTGCGGACTTTAGAAAATACTGGAACATGAGTGCTTCATTGTGGGCGCTTACGCTGACGATGTTGCTATTCTATTTCTGGAAAAATTCACCCCAACCCTCAGCGAGGGACTTGGTTATGCGCCATGGATTTGGGATATAAATCCAGTTAAGACGGAGATCAGTCTGGTTTACTATAGGAAGTTTGGGGGAAGTTGACCTACAAATTTCTAAAAAAAAAATAACAAAATTTACGGGGATTACCTTATATTCCAAACCCAATTGGTAGGAAAATATTATGGATCGCATTAAAACCGCCTACGCGGGTCTGTTAAGCGTTCGACAATATATGTGCTATCAAACCGGTAGTAAAGGTGTGATCAGACGGTCTTCCAAATTTGTCATCCCGATGACAATCTGACGTCACTATGGCATAGGAATTACACCAAAATGGTCATCCCGTCTGAAATAAACAAGTTTTCTGACGTTAGCACGTAATACGGATGACAACTTTGGATGAACGTCTGATCTCACCTTAAGGACCATTTTAGCATATGGCGATGTACACTGTTGTCGTGCAAAGCTATTGAGAAGAAACATCATCTTTCAAATCTTCCCCGAATCCAGAAGACAGCTTGCAATATGCCATAACGGGGCCCTAGGGATCACTTCCTCACTATGGAGGCAATACTAAATCTTTGGACAGTATATGTAACCAATAGGGTTGTCAAAAATCAAGTTAGACTAAGAGAGTACGGAGTTTTTTAGAGACTTTAAAGTACCACGCTATTCGTTTTTAATGAGGTAGACTTGGTATTGTCGGGTATGATTCTACAATCGATTTGATATGACTTATATTCTTCCATAGCTTCCTTCCAAATGGTCCATCTATATCCTCTTCGCTCTTAAGAAAGAAACAATTTTTACGTATCTCCAGTGCTGAAGCAGCAAGCCACTTTAGCTGGTCAAAATACAAACAGTCATCTCTCAAGTCCACCGTAGTAAAGTTCTTCTTAGTTTAATTTAATACAATTTTTACAATTTTTGACCATTTGACTTCTACCGCTGGTAAACGGTACGTTGGACTAAACATCATTTGTCCGTACTTTTTTGAAAAAGGCAGCGGGGAGTGCTACAGATAAATGATAACTAATATCTTCCGGCTTGAATTTGGTTTTGAATATGGACGTGAACGGCATATGATTACAGCTGAGCTGCGTTATGTGACACGTTTTTAAGGTGGGTTATCTCATGCAGAATTGGCCACCAATGTCGTGGAATTTGACCCCGTCTGTACCTCGCAAGTCTATGCTAAGCACAATGCTCATAAACCACCATAAGCCTCATAATCCACCGTATCTATCTGGCAGAGTCGTTGAAAATTGCACTTCTCGAATCCGTGTCAACGTGCGAAGTCGCTGCGTATATATGAATAATCCTTTATTAGTATTTTACTAAATATATGTATGTGTTATATGAAACAAGGTTTCAAATGATACCCTTTATCCTTGCTTCCAATTGTGCAAATTAGTATATATTCTATTTCGTCCTGTAATCAATGTTGCAGTTGTTTGCAAAAATTGAATGTCAAAAGCTTGAATTCCTCCCTCAAGGATGCTACAACAATTGTTTACATTTTTTTATTTGGAAACAAAACACTGAAACCCAAATATCAAATTGTACTCCTCTGTATGTATCTCACGGAGGACTACAAAAAAACCCATATCTAAAGACCGCAATTATTTTCCTTGCAGTCCATTTGAATCAAATTGCTCGCAATTTGAAACTTTTTACATCAAAAAAATAAAACATTCATCATTCGTTCAAAATATTAAAAGAGATTTATTTTAACAATTTCCTAACTTTATACACAATCTACACACCAGCCATTATCCAACTTCAAATATCTGAAAAGTTTCCCAAAAAAAAATATCCCCTTATAAATTGAAAGCATAAGGGATTTTGAAAGCTACAAGTACATCGGGATTTTCAAACAACTTTCACTTGGAGAATTTATTAATGATACCAACTTACTCTTTAAATATAACGAACGAACGTGCGAGTACATTTCAATCCCTCAGGTCTTAGGGATAAGGGCTACCAAAAAAAAAATCACTCACACACCACAATTCCAAATCTAATTAACAATTTTATGAAAAAAAAAAATTGTGATTCACTTAAAATGCGCATCCCTCCAGGGCGCGAGTTCCATCCAGTTCAAAATCCAGACTTATTAAAAGTCAATTTAGTCCATTTGTTGTTCCAAAGTTTGTACATCAGCAAACCGACCAAAATTATATTCCCCGACTTAATTATGGTTTTGATGAGTTCGCGACGTTCCCTATTACGGAAAAATGGACATTACCTTTTAGTTATTCACATTTCGTGAAAAATTTATTGTAATTCGTAATTTAATAATTTTTTTCTTTTTTTTGCGTACTTACTCGGACATTGAAGGTCTCATCTTGAGCACTAGGGATTCGTAAGAACTGAGGAAGATTCTATCACTGAGAACAGTATCACTGTAATAGTACAAGAGAAGAAAAACAAATCAATTTTAATTAAATTTACTTAATAGTTTATTTGAACAAAAAATAAAAAGGTTTGCGGTTGAGAGGTGAAACTTCCGTTGCAGATTTGTTTGAAAACTTAAGCGACTTGAGAAAGTTTTAATTGCCATCTGTGGAAAACAATAACATGTTGGCCTTGACAGAATTGTAATTGGGGAAGACACATTAAGGAATGTTCTCTTGCAGCGGGTATAAGAAGTTTGGAATGCCAACTGATTTGAACTTCTATTTAAGGTGTCCTTAAAATTCACATCCACTCTAAAGGAAATTGCTCATTTTATTCTTCACTAAAGATAAGCAACGCAGCCATTTGGGATATCCTATTTTGTCGAGTATAAGTAGCCAAACAGCATGGCCCCAACCTGCCAAACAATAAATGATTTCGCATTCCTCGTACTGCCTGGACGCACTTTATTTTAAAATCAATCCTCATCACGTCAACTTGTCTTATTTCTGTATAAACGGACGTGGACGTGGACATTTTCCGCAAAGTTAAACAAAAAGGTTTATTTATCGAGTATAATATCTCACTTTAGCTGAGTGATTTCAACAGAACTCCAGTGACATAAATCCTTGATTACTGTAAAATATCCACCATCAAAAATCATTTAACATTACAAAAGGACTGTTTGTTTACATGTGGAAAGATGAAAATCACAGAAATTCATCGAACCGAATACTTTATCTTGGCACTCATCCAGAAGGACCAGTGAATCATAGAGCTACCCAGGAAACAACAGAAATTGTTCACATCCTCATGAAAGGATATGCAAAGTTAAACAACAACAACAACAACAAAAATTCCAATCACACAATATTGGCAGTAAACGAAATCCTGGAAAATAAATGAATGGTCATTTTGTTGAATGCATGTGGGGTCTTGTTTGTTTGTTTATTTTTCTGTTTAAAAGCAAAAGGAAGTAAACCAATTTGGGGAAAAACGCGTTCATAGGTACATACGTCATAGTTCGTAGTGCATAGTGCAGTGTACACTATTAAGATATAGCTTGTGTGGTTTTAAATTTTAAAGAGTTTTTAGGTGAATTGAATTTGTGGTTTTTTGGTGATGTGAAAGGAGCTACGGGAGGTTTATTCGAGAGAGAGAGAGAGAGAGAGACAGAGAGAGCGCACTTGTGCTGAAGTGTTCGTTTAGGATGTAGTCATTTACATTCGATTTTTCATGGAATCAGGAGGTACTCGTTGAACCATTTTGAGCTGCTTATAAAGCATGACAGACATTTTGGGTCGGCCAGTTTTAGATCGATGAGATCATTATAAAGGGTGTTTTTTGTAGGTATATTCCAATTGGTCAATCGTTTCAAGCTTATCGGCATAGACTGGCGACTTCATATATCCCCACAGAAAATAGTCAAGCGGCGTTAAATCGCACGATTTTGGAGGCCAATTCACGCGTCCGTAACGTGAAACTATGCGGTTAGGTTACCAAACGTTTCCTTCAATAAATCAATTGTGGCACGAGCTGTGTGACATGTTGCGTCGTCTCTGATGGACGATTATGTTGACCCAAAATGGATGTAGTGCGCGATACGTATTGCGAACAGTACCATTATTTTAAAAATAGATTTGCATAATTTAGAAGCGTTGTTTAGGCGTCAGTCTATTCCCGTTGAAATGCCGAATCAAACTAAATATGACAGCTGGCAAAATGGCCGCCATTTAAAATAGTGTTGCCAACTTAAAAATTTATACCTCTAAAAAATCACCCATTAGAAGTAAGCTCCTAGACGGAGATTTCGTTTCTGAGAGAGAGAGCGGTGCATGCGCAAAGAAGGTGTAGAGTTGCCTCTCACACATCCTCATCCATGTAGCTCCTAGGAAAGTCATTTGAAGCCTTATTTCATGCCTGCCTATCAGACAGTGTCCAGTGATGACATCCATTGCAGCACTAATGTGCGATCCATTGAGGGTAATCGAATTCTTAGAGTATCTTAGGTCCAGCTTAGGCCAAATCTCTTCGTTGCCAGGCAAGTAGTACCATCTGTCCATCTAAGGTTCGTTTTTTTGCAGGTAGGTGTAGATTTATTGTAGGTCTTATAGAGCCAGTGCTAGAAAAGATGGACGCCTATACTCCCTCTGAACGAAAGATCACAAATAATACCCCTTATTCCCAGTTTTGTTGCTGTACATAAGAGTGTATTCGAATATTTTCATTAATTCGCATCTGGATATGTGTCAATTTCGCTAATGGAAAGGAAGGTCAAGTTGCAAGTGCGAAAAAGGAAGGTCTTGTTGCAGAGCTACAAGCTAATCAAAAGCGAAACGAATGACTTTGAACGATTTTGAAAAATGTATGCGTCTATCTCTTCGACGAGAGTGTTTTCCCTCTCAGTTATTTTACAAATTTCAGCATTTGTGTACCCTAAATTATCTTTTTTCAAAACTGCACAATTGTTGCTAAAATATCGATTGTAGCATAACAAATCCTATGTCTTGCACGAACTATAGAGATATATCCTTGCTAACGTACTGTGTGAACGTCTAAAACCTTTTTGGATCGGATCTAAAACCAGTACCGGTGTGGATTTCAGCCCGGATTAAAGCTCTTCATGGCGATGGCCAAATTTGTGATCCCGCCAAAACTGATCCAGCTGTGTTTCGCATGACCCTAGAAAACACGCGGTGCAAAGTGCAATTTGGCAGCAGCTTATCTGAACTCCTTTAAATATTCACCGGATTTTGGCAAGGAGATACGCCATCGCGTGATTTCTTCAATCTTGTTCTTGAGCAGATAGTGCGCAGGGCAGGTGTCAACACGGAAGGCACTACCTTCAATAGATCAGTCCAACTGCTGGGGTATGCAAATGGGTTCAAAACTCCGAACTCGAAGGACAAAGTGCATGCTCTACAGAACCCTTATTCTGCCAGTTCTGCTATATGGCGTCAAGTGCTGAACGTAGAGGAGAGCTTATACTGGACTCCTTCGAAAGAAAAATTCTTAAAACGAATAATTCTGTATGTGCGAGGAGGGCGAATGGTAGGGAATATATAACCGCGAACTCTATGAGCTGTACCAAGCTGTGGATGTAGTCCGAAACGCCAAAAACCGACGGTCACACTGGCTCGTCCACATCGAGTGAATGGACAATAATGCTTCGGCCAAGAGGATTTTCTAATCCCAGCCCCTATGTTCGAAACGACAAGGCAGACTGATCCTCCATTGGACAGCTGGAAGGAGCGTGCCCGGGATGGAAGGCAGCCGTATCTCTGGCACCCTTCACGGCTCGGGAGCCGGATAAGTGAGTAAATAGTAACACAACAAGTAATTTCCACAAAATAGCAAAACAAAAAATTGGCATCTATTTTGACAGCATGCAAATGTCAAATTAAGCAAGCAAAACTCCAAAGCAATCAAACAAATTATTTTATTTATTTTATCACATACTAAAACAAAACAGAAAACACACACAAATTAAATCAGAGTTAGAACTATGCCCTCATATCCTTTTAACGTGAACTTATTAGTTGCAATTTTTTCACTAAAATTAAAAAATACCATGTTAATGTAATTTAAAACCAAATTATATTGAAAAGGTACTAGTATCACGTTTAAAAAATTGTGTTGACATAAGTCTAAAAATACCTACCCTTCCTTGTAAGCTGACTCTGTTCCCGCAGCAACAACGGACAGTTCCTTTGGTAAATCGCCTAAAGGTGTCAGATCCATTACCAGCTCTGAAGGACTGATATTAAGTACGGTGATGAAAGTTGGATGTCCCTTTAGCTCTCTAAAAGATAAAGTCTTAGCAACATAAAGTACCTCATCAAGCGATTTAAATCTAACCTCTTGAAAGCAAATGTCTTCCTGCACATTGCCATAGGATAGAAGCTTCCCTTCTGAAGAGTGGGCAATTGTTTTAAACTTGATAGTTTTTTATACAACTTGTAGTGGCTACGATCATCTTTAATTTGGCTAGCTAAATTCAACGTTTTATAGTTGGGATGAACAGGAAGCCACGATTTACTTGCATTTGAAAAGCCTGCTTGCAGAAATTTGTTATAAATGAATAGGTTTTTTTTTTTTGTTTTAGGTTTGGTTTAGTGACCTGCATTTGTGCTTGCATCCCATTGGAATGGAGTTCGGACTGGATCACGAGAAACTGACTTGTAAAGTTTGGGCCCGACATTAAGCGCGGGTGGATCCTTAGTATCTTCCCAAGATATATCTCTGTGGTCGACCATTCCGATTTCTTCACCCTGAAATAAGAGTTTGATATAGGAAAATATATAAGCTAGAGCTTGTCGGTGAGTTAATTAATTAGTTAATAACACTGCACATTCCATAATTTATCTGCGCTGCAGCCTAACTCGTGCACAATCCGCACCAAATCCTCCAGAAAAGAACATTAAATACTTATTATAAATCTCCTTGGCGACATCCACACACTTTTATCTACGTACACAACTAACAGTGTCAACATCCATCCTTTCTTCAAAATGTGTGCAAAGTTGATAGCACTTTTGGTGAAATCCTTGCGCCCAATTAACAGAATATACTCACGTTGTAGGTGACAGCAACTCCGGGCAAAGTCATTAGCAGCATGTTCATCGCATCCACCCTCTCCTTGCCGAATCGGGAGCCCACTCTCGGCTGGTCATGATTGCCAAGAACCCAATTAGAAGTTCCACCCAGCGGCATGTAAGTCATCCACCTCTGAAATGTGAACACAAAGTCTCTGGCATCGGATGTCTTGCTCAAATCTGAAATCATCATAAAGTTAAATGGAATGTGCGATCCCTTGCGGCCGCTTTCGCTCTCGTAGTAATCCATGAGGCTGGTGAGATTTGCGTATGCCTCCGTCATCATTATCCTAGTGGGACCACCATGATCTGCCTTGTACTTATCCAACAGCTCCCGCCAGCTGTAAATCATTTCGTATACCTCTGGCTGGGGCAAATCAAAACAAAAACAACACACACAAGTTACTAACTTTTATCCCGTTTCACAGTAACAACTCACCAAGTCCCTCGTATAGTAGTGATGTGTGAACGCATACGAGTTTGGATCCTTCTCCACTCCAGTCTCTGGCTCATCCCTTAAGTCTTCAACTTCAAATAAATGATTCACAGCATCGATGCGAAATCCACTAACGCCCTTATCCAGCCAAAACAAAAGGACCTGCTCCATGGCTTTAATTACTCTCCGATTTCTGTAGTTCAAGTCAGGTTGTTCCGCAGTGAATTGATGGAGGTAGTACTGCTGCCGTTTTGCGTTCCACGTCCATGCCGAGCCATAAAACACCGATTGCTAAACACGATGCAGATACCAAATAAGTAAGAGCGAAGCGCCAAAGAGTGTTCGATTTACCCAGTTATTTGGAGGTTTCGTTTCTCCTTTCTCGTCGACCAGTCCATCGGCCCACACATAAAAATCCTCGTAGCCTGGCTCCTGGTTTATCGACTTTACAAACCATTCACACTGATCCGACGAGTGATTCGGTACAAAGTCCAAAATCAGCTTAATGTCTACCACAATAAAAAAAGATAAGAAATTGGAATTGCAGACAACAACAACTACAAGAGAGAGATATACCTAATCTATTGGCTTCAGCGACTAAGTCCTCGAAATCCTCCATCGTTCCGTACTCCTCGTGAATGGCAGTGAAGTTGGAAATGTCATAGCCAAAGTCGACCATCGGCGATTGGAAAATGGGACTCAACCATGTTCCTTTAACACCCGACGATGAGAGGTGGGAAAGCTTAGATATGATTCCTATTTTATGGGGGTTGGGTTCTTAGCAGTGGGTGTTGAAGTGAATATCAAATTTAGCATACTTACCCCGTAGATCGCCGACACCATCAGCATTGCTGTCCATAAATGAGCGCGGATAAATCTGATAAAGCACAGTACTTTGCCACCAATCAGGTTCCTGTGGTGATGGAGAGCTCTCATGAGCCCCAGCGCCCATCGTGGTTAGGAGAAGCAAGGGCAGCAGCATTCTTTAAATTTATCGATGATGCAAGTACGGTATTTGTATATGAGCTCTCACAAAGGAACTCGTGTATGTATATTTCCCATCGACTATCTCAAGCTTCTGTTAGATAATGAACTATTTAGTTAAATGAACGTAGGTGTACGGCTTTTATAAATTCTGATCTTTCCCAAGTTGTGTAAAACAAAAATGTATACGCTGACTGGCGGCACATTAGCAATATGGTCCAGTGGTTTCACGGAAAAGTATCGTAAGTGTAGTGGTAATCGCCGCGTTCAACTGAATTATTATGAGACAGTGGGGCGAAAAACTTACGCGACATATTCAGTAAATAAAACGATTTGTTCAAAAACGAAATCGTCCTGCTTTTAAAGGTATGGCACATGCATTTTAAGGCTCCGGAGGGTGTTTTATTTTACTTCTCCGAACTTCATTATATTTATTGAAAAATATTGCTCTACGTTACAATAACCTTCAAAATTTAGCAGGAAATTTGGAATTCTGACCTCGCGGTCGCAAAATATTTTTTTTTTTCCTAGCTTTTAAAATGATAGTCTTTAAAACTTACATACGAGTTTTAAGGACGTTTCCTCTTTTTCTGATCCTTCGTATATGGGTATGTAGTTGATGCTTCAATTACTACTTACATTTTACCGACAACCGTGCTAGAACAATATATAATAACTCCTTCATCGGTTTTAGATATTCTAAGTTCTTCTTCTTTATTGTCTACTTCCTGCCTCAGCTCCAATTCTAAGGCCAAACACTTTAAATTTAAAAATATTCGTAATACTAATAACGATTATTTTAAGAATATTGTCGATCTTATACGTGATGAGTATTCTTCCTCTTTAGTTATATTCGGAGACCTAAATCGATTTTCAGTATTCGATTTAAACTTACTTTATGTGATGATTGAAGGCACCAAAATCAGCAAGCATGTCGGTTTTCAAAATCTCTTTCTTCCTTTTAAACTATTTTCCAAAACTAAAAAGTGGCTTTAAAATAGTATTTTTAAAGAAATAACACCGCGTTCAGTTAAAAACGATAGTCCGTCCGCACTAAAAAAGACAAGTAGGCTTTGGCTGTCCCTCTTCTACCACTCCACTCAAAAACTGCTAAACTTTATTTAAGCTTTAAAAATTTTTCTCATGACATCTTCGTCTTGCTCTAACATTATGCTGTCTTAATGACAGTATTTAAGGCCCCGAAACTCTTCAATCACTAGGTCTTAGTATTGACTCTTGGATAGAGATATGTAATTGACATTGACTTAAATGTTTCCCTTTTAATGCCAATAGACGGAATACTGAAGAAAATGCTCAAGATATGCTTAGTCATTTTGATAGATTTTGGAGTTAATTTTGACCCCAAAGTTAACATCATATAGGGCATATCAATTACATTGTGAATTAAAATGTGCTTCAAACTTACGTGGGTGCAGTGGCTTAGTGGTTAAGTAAGTTGGACCACTAAGCGAGAGGTCGCTGGTTCAAATCGCGGCCTGTACCACCTGAAAGTTCTTATTTACTGCCCCACCTCTTGCTAACGTCTGACAAATATCCAAGAGTAAGAACTGTCAAGAGAAGCTTCTCAAAAATTAATTGCCGTTCGGAATCGCCATTAAACTGTAGGACTATTCCATTCATTTCAAAAAATGTATCTTCGCACACACAGTGGTTTGACAAGATAGGCTTTGGGTCCTGTATGGGCAGTGTACGCCTAATATTTCTTTCTTTATTTTTTTCAAACTTACGTTGTGTGGATCCTTAATGTTGTGCTTTTAATGGCACTATTTATTATGGAAGAAATGAGCCTTATGTGATATATTTGCGTCCAAGTGAATTTGATTTCTAAAACCTATCTAAGGTTATTCGTTTTGTTTGCATTTGTGTCTTAACTTCTAACTGTTATTAGCAGTTTATGTGATGACCAATTCCTTCCGTGAGAATTGTCTAAATATCTTGTAGTTTAGTTTTGGGACGGAAAAGAAAATGCTGATAAGGAAAGGCCCACAAAGACTAGGCGCAGCAAAACCATTTTGTTAAAAAATCGCCAGGTACACGGCAAACTTGTTAAATGATACATATTTTGTCAAAGAACCGTGAATTTGAAATGTTCGGCCCTCTAAGAGTATATCTTGCAAATTTTAGGCTTCTGCATCAAAACGTATGCCCTATAAACGAGGGATCGTCAAAAACAGCATATTTTGGGATAAAATCTGCACTTAGTAATTAACTTCAGCCCATTTACACAACAGCTTAGAAATTATATTTCAAAAATTATGCAGGGAACTTGAACCACTCGCTATATTTTACTGAAATTCAACCTCAATCCTGCCCCAACTATAAGTTTATTCGATGGAAACAATGAACCCCCTTTAGGCAAAACTTAGTAAATACCAAATGGAAGAATATATCACGGGTTGCAAGTCTTGTTAACTGACAGTTTTCACAAAGCAAACAGTGCATGGGTGGCTTGCTACGTGAGATTGACGGATTTCAACTCCTTCTCCGCAGTAGACAGGTACCGCTCACGAAACTTCGTTGATACCTGAATATGGTTTCCCTAAAAAATGTGTTTGTGAAAGTGCATTTTGTCTTACTTGTATTTTTTCTTCTTCTTCTTTTAATTTAAATTGACCAACAAAACTAACTTCACTAATGTCATTTGTTCTTTCCATATTTACTTTTTGTAACCCGAGACCATTCATTTTTATTCATTACATTCAAAGTTCAACATGCCTCTGTTCCATATATTCACCATTTGAATAGAAAGCGTTTGGTAACTTTTCACCCACACTGTTAGCCAGCCGCATTGTTTTGGAAAATAAATATCACTGCAAGTTCAGTTGTCACTTGGTTTTACACTTAGCCAGCACCCCCTCAGCAGCCCCATCCTAATCTGTCTGTCGCCCAATCAGATGGAGCTAATAACAATCGTCAACACCACTTGAACCCTAATTACCAACCAATTAATGCATCATTCTGGCGCACAACAACAGCAAAAGGGAAAATAATTTAACTCTAATTGCCTGTTCCCGCAATCAACTGTGATTTGTTTTGGGGTGGAAAAAAACTGTCCATCACCGCTCCAGACCAGAGTTCTATCTTTTTTTGTGGGCTTTTCACTTTTTTCCAACTCGCACGATATATTTTTGCGTGGCAGTTTGTTTCTTGAATTGTGAAGTGATGTTCTCGGGGAGAGATAATCTCTGAGTGGTGGTGATTTGTGTTTTTTTTTTGTCCATTGCTGTCTATATCATTCGGCGTGCGTCGCACTTAGAGGAAATTAATGCAACTCGCACAAACAAATTATACTTACACAGTGAGTTGAAGCTTTAAGAGATTCACAAAAAGCAGATAAACGCAAAAATTCTCACCGCGTCGCGCACACACAATCAATTGCACAATCACTAAATTAAATTTTAATTAAACAATTAAAGAAAAATTGTAAAAAATTTGTCGTCTCCCTTAGAAGCACATTATGCGCACGGCTGGGAGCGCTTCTATTTTTTGATCAACTCAAAGCCAAAAGCGTTTTTGCTCTTCGAATTAGTCGTTAGGTGGAATCTATTTATTGGGAATGTGCGTCGTTCACTATTAGACTGTCGCCGACGTCGTTCAGAGGACGGAACTGCGGCTACTGAAGGCCATACATCGATTGAATGGCCAGCTGATGTAGTGTGCTTGAGCAAAGTCCCAGAAGTGTTCTTAAAGAATTTCTATTCGAACTCTTAAATGAAGGGGCTGGGTGTGATTGCTGGGAGCTCTTTTATGATATGAATAATGAGAGCAGTGACTGAGTTGAGATGATTTTGAGGACGCTAAATCAGATGGTACATTGAGAATTAATTGAGGTGGAACAGAAATTGACTGAGAGAGTGCTTTCAAAATACTTTGTCAATTCGTACAGTAGTAACTGTTTAGATAGATGTTGAAGTGATTGCATATCAGGTTGTTGTATAAATACAATTTGAAAGATAACCCTAAGCATTTCTTAGGTCAAACTGTAGATACCTTGCCAAAGTTTCCATTGCATTGTGATTTGATTACCTAGTAGAACAAATAACGATTTTTGACCAAAAAGAAACTAATTTGAGGGGCAGTAGTATTCCATACAAATCGATTTATTAATTGAGAAAAATAAGCACATGCAGCAGTCCCTTTCCAATACTATTCTTGATGATATGCGTGAATTCGGATTCGATATTTAGATGATTAGATTGGTTTAATCATTTTCGTGTAACATTCGTTCCCGTTTTTCACTTGAAATAGCCTATCCGCTAAATAAGACGTTAGGATCTCATGTAATTTTTTTGGGAGAGTTTTTGAGTTTATATTTTAATCCAGTATGCCATACCTTATCAAAAGTTTAAGGGACGTCAAGAAAACTACTTGAACAATTTTTTTCTTTTAAATCCGTTGGTTATTCTATATATTTATGTACCTGCTAGAGTGCTTCATTCATTGAATCATTGAATTAGTGATCCGGTATTAATCGACGTTCTTCAATAATCGGATGCAGTCGCTTCAATATAAGTTTTTCGAGCATCTTCGATAAATACATTTTTTTTTCTGGCTTAGAAACCGTTATAACCTCAGATATCTTCCATTGTCAGCGAAGGAATAACCTCTTCTCTTCCTGTTTTGTATCAATGACTCATGTCGTCATGGTATTTATTCAAAGATCTTCCTATTTGCGGATGACCGTAATCCGATTTGCAACCCAGAAAGGTAAGATAGTTGTGCAAATTACAAAGTCTTGGAAAACACCAGCATTTATTTGGTGAGTTGAAGACTTTTAAGACCGTCCAAAATAACTTGAATAAGGTTATCTCTTCTCCATGGAAGAAAGATCATATTACATTTACCCTAATAGCTTCCTTGCAGCTAGATATCGATATCAAATTCCTTGGGTTTAATAAATTTATCCTGTAAGGAATAAAGGGTATTTTAAGTCTACAAGAATAATGCTAGTTCTCAATAAAAACGAAGCAAAGGGACCGGTTAAGACTCATAAAAAAAGCATTTAATGTCACAAGTTGATGTTCTCACGTCGTGTCAAATCTACAGGAGAACACTAGACAATTCTCAACGATGATGAAGTGATTCAAAATCGGGAGGCCTGCAGATATTTTTTGACGTCAAACCGGCGCACCAGTAGGAATGCAGTGAAAGGATTGTGATCCCTCTGATTTCGATCATAGCCTCGTAATTTAACTGGAAAGAAGATAACTGTCTTTAAAATGGAATTAGTAATTTGAAATCCCCCTAGCAAATTTGTTCCCTCTAAACATTACAACTATTATCTTTTATCTAATGTCTCATTAGCAAAAAGCCATTAATATGGAAGTGACACTTGAGATCTTTTGATATCCAAATTCAGTTTCAATGTAATTTCTGTCATGAGATACAGATTAAACTTTAATAAATCAAATCAATCGCAATTAAACAAAGCCGATTAAATGGCCATGTAATCGTTTTATTATCTCTATTTTATTCCAATATTTTAACGCATTTTCTTCTTATCTTTTCAGGTAAGCTTTATTGGACTAACAAAATACTTAAAAGATTTGGTAATATAAAATCAAATAATCAAAATAAGAATGTATTTCAAGTTAAGTTATTGATTTAATATATCCGCCATATTTTTCCATTCCATATAATTAGATCATAAATGTATGTACATAATATTGATTAAGTTCCAATAATAGCTGCTGCTATTTGTTTTTATGGACACCTCCTTTAGTTTGCCCCCATAATAACCACAGCAATCAATTTTTACATACAAAACAATAATTAAAATCCTTGTCATTAAAGTTGCATGACCATTTCCCATCGACATACAAATTCCATCTAGACTAGTGTTTAGCCAGCACATAGCTAGTGGGTCAAAGGAACCTACATAACTTTGTGTCTCGTAGCAGCCTTACACAGTTACACAGGCCCTTCGAGACAGACTAATTGCCTGCTTCTTCCCATATCTGTCCGACCCATCATCATTAGGTATCATGTGCAATATCATGCATTCTGGCCTGGTAATGGGTGCCCTGCCACCCCAGCAACCAGCCATGGCGACGCGGCTTTTGTCATTTTTTTATGGCACATTAGCACGCTATCGAGGAATTACTTCATTTGCGAGTGATGCCAACAGGAATGGAATACATAGAAGCATAGGGCTTCTTTCGTTGAACAAAATATCAATTTCAATTAGTCTCCCGCTATACAGATTGCTACTGTTGTCTTTCTGCATAGTTGCCTTTGGATGCAAAAGTAATCATCAGCAGGCATTAGAACTACATGTAGGTACTTGTGGTATATGTTTTGTTTGTCTGGTTTCTACTAACTGTGTGTACTCCTGATAAGATACCATTTGTCCCGATGTGGCGCTCTAATCAAGCAGATAAATTGTGAGCGTCATTAATCGACATTGCGTTTTCATTGTCGGTGAAGCGATGCTTGTTCGCTGTGGATTTGAATAGCGACTGGAAGGTATAGGCATTACCTACCATTACCATTACCCGGCATGGAATATACGCAATTCTTAAACAACTTCTATGACAATTCTTGTAGTATTGGTAAATAAAAGTCAGCGTGTGTGTTCATCTGTTAATTAGACAATATTTTACACGAAAAGGATGTGATTACAGCTCTGATGGGAACTCAATTTTTGAGTTGAAATTTAAAATGTCAGTTCAGTTAGGATACACTTATTTGGTAACATTTTCTTCTTATTTTTAAAGTCGAAGTAATATTAGTTTTTATTTTAAATACTCAACAAAGTACAACACAGTCAAACTGCAATAAAAGAAGAACAGAGTGCACTCATAGTGCGTCACATTACATCTGCAGTTGGTAGTTAACTCGAATAGATCGATAGGTACTTCTGAAACTCTAACGAAAAAAAAGTAAAAGAATGATTGTGAATACCGAAGTGGTATATGGGGGACATGTTACTAATAAAGGGTGATTTTTTAAGAGTTAAGTTTTTGAGGTTGTTAGCACTGGTTAGTAATGACGACCAAACATCATCTGTCAGAGTAATAAGCTTTCAGTTTACTCTGCTATTTAATCACAAACGAGCAACGATTGCAAATTATGGAAATTTATTATCGAAATCCGTGCTCTGTGAAAAATGTGCAAATCCGCTGTTTTATCGAAAAATTGTGTTCAGCGATGAGGCTCATTTCTGGCTCAACGGATACGTATATAAGCAAAACTGTCGCATCTGGAGTGATGAACAGCCACATGCCATACAAGAATTACCGAAGCATCCCGAAAAAATGACAGCTTGGTGGGGTTTATAGGCTGGTGGCATCATCGGTCCATTTTTCTTTAAAGACGACCATGGAAGAAACGATACCGTCAAAAGCGAACGGCGAACGATATCGAGCCATGATACTGGACTTTTTTTGCCCAGTTGGCTGAGTTGAACTTATTTGACATGTGGTTTCATCAAGACGGTGCCACATGCCACGCAGCTTGTGAAACAATGGAAATGTTGAAGGATAAATTCGGTGGGCAGCTTATCTCTCGAAATGGCCCTGTGAGTTGGCCGCCAAGATCATGCGTTTTAACGTCTCTTGATTATTTCTTGTGAGGTTATGTAAAGTCGTTAGTCTATGTGGACAAGCCGAACACGATTGAAGCCTTACAGGATAACATAACACGCTTAATTAATGGAATACAAGCCGAAATGCTCGAAAAAGTGATGCAAATTGGACCTTCCGAATGGACAATTTGAAACGGAGCCGCGGACAACATTTACATGAAGTTGTCTTTAAAACGTAAATGGCAGAGGCCTATTTATCGATTACAATAAAACATTTTAATATTTTATGCAAATTTGAGTGATTTATTCGATTTTTAAAAAAACTACCGCTTAAGAAATCACCCTTTATAACAATTTCAAACTTTTGATGAAATTTTTGAGTTCTACTAGGGTAGTCTCTTCTAAGTCGCCCAATAAGTCAAAGAACCATACTCTCATGCAAGATAGACAGCGTTTCAGGAGAGCTGGGCATGGGCAAAATACTTCATTCCAGCAGACTCTTTAGAAGTTATTGGTAGAGGCTTTGGGCCTACAACTTATGTTTCCGGTTAATACCCTGACTCCCACGTGGATTTGGTTTCTGCCAAAGAAAACTGGTGTATTTGATCTCGTTCGACTGCACTATATTGTGCTGCCGGCAAGTTATCATTGATCGTTGCACGTTTACGATACTATACTAACATCCAATGGTGTTCCTTTGACGCTAATCAAAGCTGCTATCGCTAATACGTTAGCTCAAGAAGCAAAATGAGACGTTGTTGTTGTACGGTGCTAAGAATGTACAAGCAACAACGAGTAGATAAACCGACGATGATGAATTGTGTGGAAGGCGAAACGATAGCGACAACGTAGACAACGGCTTACTACCGACGAAGAACTGCGAATGAACAACAAGTGCACTAGAATATGTGATTGGAAGTCCAACTGCTAATTTATTTACGTGTTTTTCTTTCTTTGTATACAGAATATTGATCGCTATATATGTACGCTTTATGATTTTGTTCGTTACCATAAAAAAAAGATGGCTGTAAGCGCCAAATTCAAATTATTTGATAGTTTTATTAATTCTAGACTATTTCACAATATCAATTAAGGAAATTTTTTAGAGAGTTAAATTATACATGGCTATAGAGAAGTTTCTCCAGATGTTTTACTATAGATGCTATAGATCTGTTAATGTTGTTCATAGCCGAACATTGCTGTGTTGAAGGTATAAAGTACGTGCATTACAGCCAGCTGTAAATCCAATTCAGAGCTTCATCTCTCTAGCCGCCCTTCTGTCTCGATCGCGTCCACACCAACGAATACTTCACGTATTAACATTTATTTCATTGTCACCAGTGACGAATGATCCGAAACCCTGCGTGTATTTTGAAAGGTTGAACCAACAATAGTACTAATATATTTGCGGTACAGTGGAAGGTTTTGATTCCCCAATTCAGATTTAAACTTACTTACTTGGCACTTTTACGTTTGGGGTAAAAGTTTTGAACCCATTTCTTTGCTAGGGTAATATTTTGTTGAGGTGTCATTTTCATTCTTGATATATAAAGTTAACCCAAGATGGATGCACTACTTAAAGGAATTGAAGTTTCCGGCACTTTCTGCTTTTAATTTGACCTTCTGCTATCAACCGAAGCATCTTCAATCTCAATTGCTGTCAATTTGCGCTTAGGATTTTTGTATATATTTTACCGTTGCGAACCGTATGTGAGCGCTGGACGAATAACTGCAGTGTAGAGCCTTTCTGCAGATTACAGAGTTTTCCTACCACTAACACTTACACGATTATTGACATGATATTGGCAACTTATACGCAACTTTTTCAAACATTTCCATCTTAAGCGAAAATATTACGATGCTCGATATGCACCCAACAAAAACTTAGAGAGGAGAGCAAATACCGATTAAAGACATCTTCAATGCAGCCTTCTTTGTATGCCGAGCGCTTTGAGTCTTTCCATAACACCTTTCCATAACAAATGTTCTGCATCTACTTTATTTTAAAATGGTTTGTTTTTTTTTATTATATGAAACTTTGTTTTGACTGCATTTGAAGTCGTTTTACTATTAAACTGATCATTACAAAAGTTAGCATACAAGTTTCGGTTATAACCGTCATTTGCTGAAAAATCTATGGGGCTATTTAATTTTTAGTCATATTTGTGAATTTACAAAGCTTAAATCATGCTCTTATCACGCCTACCAAAAGTGTGTTTTTGAGTGACTTCGCAATTTTAAAAGTACGTGTTAAGCACTAAGCTGCTGCACCCATGTGGTTGGTACCCGAAAATTAAAGTTTGAGAATCAAAGGATTCATGCCCTTGAAGAATACGAAAACAAATTGTAAATTCGTATAACACTTCGCGCAAAATAAATTAAAAGGCATGTATTCTCTTCCGTTATTGTATTCCCCCTTTAAACAGAAAAAAAACAAGAAATCCTCGCAGAATTACTTTATGTTATGAATTCAATTACATTTCCAATACGACGTACATAAGCTTTTGTATGTAGTTCATCGTGAGTGTGCGTTTAAATATATTTTATTAAATTCATTTTGCTTCTCTCTCACATAATGGATTGGATTCAGGTGGTAAGCCCGAATTCGCAAGGCGTAATGCTCATAAATATCAAGAAAAACCGACTCGTTCTTCACGAGCGTAACATTCTATTGTCGCCATATTCCATCCCTTGAGCAACATTCCATTACGCACAATTCCAATTGAATTGATTCGAGATTCACATTCAGATTCGACGATTTCATAATCGGAAATTGCCCCAAAGACATAACATGTGCGTGTGTCGTATAAAATTGGGTTTTGCTTGGGAAATGGAAAATTCGAATTCAGCCAAAGCGATTCCCTCTATTATCGACAATTTCACATCCATTTAGCTGTACACGTTACACATACATACTACATACATATATGGCTAGAATTAGGAACATACATAGTATATAAGCATAGTCTTCTTTTTAGCGGAGGCAAGGTACCTATACAAAATTAATCTTGTCCTTCGTCAAAAATAGGGTAGGTAGATAGCAAAATCTCTTGGAAAATTATCTGATTTTCTCCTTGGCCTTTGATTCTAAGGATAATAGAAATAATGACAAAAAAAATGAGAAAAATGTCGTCGTGAAAATCGAAGACTAAGTGAAATGTGAAGGTATCTATCAAAAACCAATCAATTGCCACTCACAGTAATGCAATTTAGAAAGCTAGGAAAATAAATTAAAGACAATCGATTTTATCTCTTCTATGAAGAAGAGGAACGATAATAGCTATGTAAATTAAAATCAATTTTTTTTAAGCTTCCTTTTCTTCCATTTTTATGAAAAATTAAAACAAAATAAACGTTTTAATTATATTTTATTCTTCCGAAAGTTGATTTGCAAATATGTAATCTTATCTGATATTTCAGTCTCAAAATCTGCAGTCAGACACCACTGAGCAATAGAGCCGCAAGATATAGAGCAATAAAAACTATCAAAGTTGATTAACTGATGTCGTTTTCGATTGGTAATACCGTGGACCTCTCCGATCCGTAATCCATAATTTGAATTGTACACTGCCAAAAACAAAATAGTATTAGCCATTAAAGTACATAGGTTTATTTTATTTCTTTATTTGTTTAAATAAGTTTGTTAATAATTTTCAGCTAATATCGTCAAAATTTAAGATTTATTGGAATGTGCTTCTGGTTTTGATTCGGAATTTGAGCTTACATTTAGTGATAACTCGGATTCCCATTTAAAACGCTGATTACATTGTTCATTAATTTTATCGCTTTCTTCAAAACAAACTATTATACTCATAAACCTCCAAAGAAACTCTACCACAGCACATTAGCAGCGCCAAATGTTATCGAAATATCATCCGCTTCAGCTTCATAATATGCGGACTATATCTTTTGGGACGCTTCGACTGGTTATAGTTATAATCATAATAATCTTCTATACGACATATACCAGAGACATACCACAATATCTAGTACCTCTGGCAAACCTTGAGGTCTTTTTCTGGAAGATGTCTAGGGCTCCAATAACTGCAGCGTTATCCCACAGACTAGTTGGGATTTTATGATCCCTAATACCTTATCATAAACTTGTCGGCAATCGAAAAGAATAGAGAAGCTGGGCATGTTCTTTATTCTCCATTTCATGATCCGAGAAGTCTGGAGTTGGAACTGGTGTCTTTGGACCCAACACCAAAGTCTTGATACCCATGGGAATGTGTCCCACGGTATTTGAGGCTGAAATCCATCCCATTGAGATCTGCGCAAATTTTTCGAAAAGGAATAAAGGGTGCCAGAATTCGCATCTTCTCTAATAGTTAAGCAGCACTACAGGCATCGAACACTGTAAATTCTGTGACAGTGAAGTGCTGCTACGATGCCTTCCAAACCAATCCAAACACAAGGTGGTCAAACTTGGATGGGTACCTGGTCACCAAGGTATTGCAGGCAACGAAAATGCAAAAGAGCAGGCTAGAGCTGGATCGGAATCTGCGTTCTTAGTACCAGAACCCTATTAACCCAACAGTTTCGTCCTAACCATTGGAAAAGTGTCCCGGGCTTAAGACAATCCAAAAGATTAATTAAGCCTTACTCCTACAAGGAAATCGTACTATTAAGTAAGAAGTATATTAAGAAGCTAGTGGGCTTCGTCACAGGCAATTACGGCGAGGTATCATCTTAAAAAAATGATATTGTGCCCAGAGACTGAATGTAGGTTCTGTCTAGAGGATTATGAAACTTCGGAACATATCTTTTGTGAATGAAAAAAGAAAATCTGCAACTAAGGTCATTGTGACATTCATCGTCTCTTAGGTAAACATCCATCACCTTTTGACACAATAGACCTTTGATGCCTCATCCTTATACATTTGGACAGAAAGGAAAAAAATGTTCTTTCATACTTGGCTAGCAATTTGTTTCAAGCACTGTATCTATCTACATATATCACAATGGGTCCACAAGGACCTAAGTGTGACGATAAGGAGATTTCTCTCTATCGCCAACCCAACTAACTAACTAAATAAGTATCTGTATACGAATTCCAATGGTAGAATTTACAAAATTTGTACGTTTGCGAGTTATAAGTAAAAACCCTGAGTGGTTACGAAAATAAGTGCATACTTTTAGACTTTCCAAAAAAAAAATCAGTTGAACAGTTTTTCTATTGTATAATTTTAGGTATGAATAAGTAGAAAATTATTTGTACGAGAACCTCGTTTCCCTTGCGAATTCACTTCTTCAGAGCATTCTACCAAAAAGTGTTTGGTAAAAAACTGTTGGGTGGAAATAAACATTTACATGTGGAGAATTGAGAAACATTCATACTTTCTTTTATCCATTTAATGGGTATCCCTTGTTGATCGCGTGTGGAATTCGCTTCGTCACCAAATGCGAATGTTTTTGTATTTGTGTAATCCATTCGCTTTTAGGCCTCCCCTTTAATCGATCGTGCTCCAATTTTTCCCAAATGGGTTTTTTGACGTGAGATCAAATATCTGTTTGAAGGACCACAGGCCATCGGGGATGCTAGAGCGCTTGGTCTGCATTACTGGAAACAGCATACCCGGGATCGTAGAGAAGGGCTGCTTTGTCGCAGAAAGGGACTCTTCACGGATCCTCAGCTTCCTCGATAAATTTTTAAGACCGCTGTCGATGTCTATAAAGTGTACCTACTCGGAAATTTGCACTTCATTGGATGAACAATCTGTCCAAATAGCTAACGGGGTAAAATATTTCTAAATATATTGATGCCAACTATGACATCAATTGGTCTCACTTCAATATCTATAACTTGAAAGATACGATTTTATATTGACTTCGGAGTTTGCAAGAACTAACTTTCAGAGAGGGGCAAGTAAACTCTTATCTTGTTTTAATGGCATTATGATTATGAAGTTACATGAATCCCAAAAATATTATTATGATAAAATGAGATTAGCAAATGTAACCACGTTCCTATCTGATTGGTTTAATGTAACGATATCGCTATTCAAGGTGGAAAACCATTCCAAGACTACTGATAAATTGGAGTAAACAAGTCATTAAATCAAAGCTGCCTGAGCTTATTTAACCTTTTGTGGTATAGAATCAATCTATCCAGTTAGAATTAGAACAAGAAAAGTTGAAGCAGGAATATCGCTATTCAAGGTGGAAAACCATTCCAAGACTACTGATAAATTGGAGTAAACAAGTCATTAAATCAAAGCTGCCTGAGCTTATTTAACCTTTTGTGGTATAGAATCAATCTATCCAGTTAGAATTAGAACAAGAAAAGTTGAAGCAGGAATATCGCTTTTCGTCGGCTTAGGGAACAAACTTTTTTGGAAATTTTTTTTTTTTATGATCTTATATCAATTAATGCTGAAAATTGAAATTTTATTTAACGTTCTTCTTAATATTAAAATAAATAATAATTAGCTATATACACTCAAAGGTTTAGCAATTTATCATACCCATTCGTATTTGACTAACGTCAACTTGTCACGAATACACATTCGCAATTCAGAGATAAAATTTCAAGAACTTATCCCAACTGCCAGACATAAATTCAATCTAAACAGCTACAATTCCAGCATCCAATTAATTAATATAAGCTCATCGTCGTCGCGTACATCCGCTTCCTTTGAAAAGCGAACAAAAATCAATTTGTCACCTTTTTTTGAGTTCAGACAAACAACTTAATTTTGTATCCTGCAACGAATTTTGCAAAAATAAATTCATATCCACTCATTGTACTTATTCATATATCAGTATAGGTGTGTATGTACGATACACCTACACTGGTAATACAGGGTGTACCGAAGCCTATAGCCTTATTAGAATCTAAGGGCATTCAATAATTTGAAGTCATTGAACGTTTTTACATTAACTGAATGAAGAGAACGAAAGTTTAAAGACTCCAATGAATCGAATGCTTTCAGAGACTTAAAACGAAAACTTATTGAAACAGATTGCATATGTGAAAACTTTTTGAATGCTAAAAAGTCAATGTTAAAGATGAATGCAATCAATACTGAATTCAGTCAAACCAAAATGTGTAGAAGATACACATTAGACATACAGAAAAGATAGTGAAAGCTAGTACCTCTTTGTACGAGGAGTTGAAGTTCTCGGACTTCGTACATTTCACGAACATTCTTAAAAAACTTAAAGCGAGCAGCAGGCGCAGATGATGCCTAATTTATTCCTGTTTCGACAACAAAGTATCAACCTTGACTAACTAAATTTTCAAACGTTGTTCAAGCGTAAAGTGATCCAATTGGCACCACGAAGTGCCACAGTTTGACATAAAATCTGTAAGTGTCAAACAAGATGGCTAACCTGAAATCACTGAAATCAGAGGTTTCCACAAAAAGACTTCTAAATATCGTTAAAGCATTCACACAGGAAACTACCTTGATTTTATTTGGCAGTCAGTCATGGAAAAATTAAAACAAAAAAAAAATAATAAAGTGCACGACTGCGTCATACGAAACTTTCTCGTTACATGAGATGCGTTTTTCAGTCACAAAACGAAGCGAAAATAAATGGTGAGAAATTTATTTAAATCACTTTTTAGGTTTTAAAAAATTAGATTTTCTCAAAAACGGCACTTACGATTTTGATGTAATTTCGAACATTGCACAATTTTAACATAATTGTTCAAAATACAAAATATTATCAAAATCGTTAGAGCCGTTTTCGAGAAAACGAATTTAATTAAAATTTTCCAAAAACTGAGTAGCAGAATTTTTGACCCTATCCTAAACATCCTTAGTACAAAAAAAGACCAAAATCCTTGGAACCAGTTTCGAGAAAAATAGTGATAAGTTATTTTCACAAACAAATTTGTATGGCAGGTACCGTTATTTCAAAAGATAAAGCAAAAATTAAAAAGATGCTCCGAGATGTAACCCCAAGAACCTTATATACAAACTATGAAGCAAATCCGTCAAACCGTTTCGCCATACGGCGCCCGGACAAACAGACCGACGGACGGCATTGAAGGACCCACTTTTTTTACTTATCTATAGTCGTAATATCATCCCTCATACTAAGTTTGAGTTCGAAGTTTCCGCACGATCGCAATAACTTTCTCTTTAGTATACTAATATATAGGAGAAAGTTAAAAGGTGCATTCGCTGGGACAACTTCACCATTGAGGAGGTTTCACGAAACCTCATACACCTACTCACAAGTAAACCGAGTGCTACTTCAGGCTTAACATTTCTAACCTCACTTAGTCTAATCGATCGATGCTTAGGCTTACTTAGTCTTACAGCGCCAGCTTAATCCAAAGTGATTTTACGCCCAAACACAAAAGCTCATATACAAGGGCCCCCTTAAACTACATCCGGTCTCATAAGCATCGCAACATCCGTGTTGTAAAATTATTCATATTTACTTACAACTCTGTGTATAAGATGGAAGTGCAAAAACTGTTAAAAAAAAAACTACTATTTCCAAGATAATAAATTTTACCCTTAAATAATGTCACTTGTCCAACTAGCTGGGTGGAGTCATTTAGATACAATTCAATGGAAAATAAAACATTTGAAAAAAAATAATTATGTTTCGTTTTGTAGAGCACAGTTCCTTAGTTCTATTGAATTGCAAACAGTTCTTCTTTCATTTCAACCGCTTTCTTTCGATTCACTGACACACCCTGTTCGTAATCAATTTCATATACAACTTCAGACTCTTTCCATTCCTGATCCTTTTTTTCTTTCGGTCTGCTTAACAAAAGAATACCTCCATAAATCATAAAATATTATGATAATGTTTAACATCGTTATCTTTGCTTAATCAACGAAGGCGAAGTGAAGGAAATGAAATATAAAAAAAAATACCCAAAAAGGATCTCTCAAGGTGAATTTGTTAACCTGAATGGAATATGAAATAGGCTGAGTAAATTTAGGACACACACTTTCTTTAAAGAAAATAAATTCAAAAATATTCCTGGACGCTATGGATATATTTGGGGCAGGTGTCCTTTATAAAGCTACGCAAATTATTGCTATTTTTTGCTGCTTTCCTTTTTAATGGAGAGATACCAAATTATTATAATAAAATGTGTACCGTTTCTAAAGGAATTTATTCCGTTAAGAAATTTCCAATATTTTGTTTCGTTGGTATGGTGATACTCGTCTGTCCGTTTGTAACATTTTCTGTAGACAGATGAGCGCTTGGAATCAATTTATTCGAATGAATTAGTTTTAAAGGATTAACATAATAACGTGTTATGTTTGGAATTTTGAAGGACCTAACATAACGTGAAAGGGATAAAGATTGAATATGGGTTTGAAATGTAAAGCGTTCATTGTGTTCGCCTGAAATTATGCACTTTCAATTCAGCGCAGACATTTTGCACATCCTGGGGGCGGGATTTTGGAGGTGTGTACTATCAGTCCACTTCTCTTTCTTAACTCAGCTCCTTTAATTTAATTTAACTTAAAAGACCACTTGCGACATCTTGCAGCTCTAGCAGATTACCAATTGCCTGTGATATTAGACTAGATTAATTCCAAGGTCGCGAAGAGATTGAACCATGGATATAGGTTGGCCGTTTATAAGATAAATTCTAGGAGTGGATTGGATGCACTTACGCGATAGGGTTCTAGTTTGGCACTTGGCTATGTTGAGTTCTAACGTCAAATAGAAAGAAAGAGGAAATAACCTTAAGAAAATTCGTATCGTCGGCATATAGGTGCAGGGTTCGATTCATTTATCTAGGTCGTTTATAGTAAGGACGAAGAAAAGGGGAACCAGATGGATTCCCTGTGGATCACGCGAAGTGGCTAAAAAGGGGGCCGACAGGACGGACTTAATGTAAATACTATAATACCGTCTATCCAAATAAGAAAATATCCATTTTTATAAAATGGGTTCAGAATCAAGATTTATACAATTTATAAATGATTAATTCATGAGATATTTTATCAAAGGCTTTGCTAAAATCGGCTTAAGTTGATCTGCCTTTGAGGAAGCCATTTTGGTTTGGAGAAATAAGAGACTTACATTGTAAGCTCAAAGCCCCGTGTACAACGCTCAAGCCCAACATATTTAAGTGTTTAGCAAAAGCTTGGTGGCTCGAAAGGATGCCTACGAACAGCCTGCAGTGAATTCTCCTGAGAGATAGAAGGAAAGACGCAGACTTTTTGCAAATAGTTGATTCATTTTACAAAATAATGTAAATGGGATAGGTTGTTTCACCTTGTTCTAAAATTGTTGTATTTTTTTGTGTAGTTCTGAAGAGAATCATAATATCTAATGAAACTAAATGTTTGTATTAAATACAGATACTACAGAAAAAGATTTAAAATTCGAATCTTGGAATTGCCCGATACTGGAGCGATTCGATCTTTCACAATAAACGATTGTCACAGGTCGAAAATAAGCTAAATACATAACTGTCTTATACTCTCTCAATTACCAAAGATGGCGACAGTGTAGTTTTTTCCATTTCCTGTAACATGTACAAGAAGTTAGCAGGTTAACACTCAAAGCCAAAGATATATTTTTGTAATATTTTAGAGACACCTTCAAATCTGCAGTGACATGTTCGCTTTATATAAAATTACTTTTTGGACTTCACAAAATTCCTTGGTTCTTATAGGGCTTACTCCGACAAAATCCTTAAAACTTTCTATTGAAAAGATTCAACTTTTGGTATAACTTTTTGCGCATAAAATAACTAGCAATTTGAAGGACATTATTAAGGCAAGTCTACATAGTTATGTGAATTTAGCATCCAAGTTGCCTGACTAAGTCAGTCAATCAAAAAAAACATCGTCAACATCTTAATACTTAGTATACCCCTTTTTCATACTTTATCGGTTAAAACGATTAGCTGGCTTAAATAGGTGTTTATAGAAAATATCCTTTGAATTTTTTTCTTCATGTTTGTAGCCCCTCATTTGCTTCAAGGACCATTTATGTCTTTGACATAAGCATCTACACTTTGCGTCATGTCAATTGTTGGGTTCCCCTTTGAAGTAAAATATCCACTTATTATACGAAACCTGTCAAAATGTTATCACCCTCATTAGAAAAAGGTCATATACATATATTTTTTTTATACAAACCACAATCCTTTTCTAAATGTGCATAATTCTCTCCCATTTATCCCTTAGTGGCCTCACTCTCTCTATATGTTCATAGAAAATTGAATGTCATCACATCAGCAAGTTATCAGCTTGGGTTAGACATTTCATTCCTCGAGAAGCATGAGTGTACACCGCACCGATGTGCCTCACACGTATATATCTATATATGTACATGTACTGTTTGTACTTTTATTCGCTTTTTAACTTGCGGCAAAAAGGAAGTAAACAGAAATAATTTATGCCACTGATGAGGAGTAGATGATAGCTATAACAGTAAACCCGTATGTTATATGAGGACATCTCGTTTGTTGACATAAGCATATTTATGTCAGAGAGAATTTTATGTGGAGCACATATAGAGTCCTTATACAAGTTAATGGCTTTATTATGCGACCACGCGAAGGAAGAGTTGTTTGCAAAACAAGTCAACTGTGATTGAAAGGATGTGCAAAATGGTTAAAATATTAATGATCCTTGGCTGTGGTGTTTGTCCAACGAATTAGGTCTATCCATTCATCCATTTATTTATAGATTTATTCAGCAAAGGAGCGAACATCTTATCAATAATGCAACCGAATCCACAATGAAGATATACACCGGGACAAGAATGCAAAACGATTTTAAACTACCTCCCCTTGCGTCTATAACAATAGCCTCATAGACATGATCATTTGTGGGTGGAATTTCAAATAGTTTCTCCACCATCCACCGTTGGAAAGTTTCTCCCGGCAAATAGTTTCGCAAGTTTTCTTCGTGAAGAAAAACTACCTAAGCACCTGATTATATGGCAGCCGCCAGCAAAATCTCGACACTTACCTAGATTTTTAGTATAAATTACGCTCGAGAGCGACTGCATCATATCTGGCCACTTTCACTTCGAAAAGAATAATGAATGCTGAGAGAGATGGGTTATCCTCGTTCCCTCTTCACAGCAGCGACATGGAACGACGATGCATAACCTTAAGATTCGCTGCGCTGAGGAAAATTCAATTAAATACTTATGCAGATTAGTTCTGTAGAGGATAAACCCTCACGGGATGACTCGTGTCTGTGTTAGGCAACAAACAAAAAAAAATATCAAACAAAGATAAGTAGCAGTCCCGCATGTGAAGATACAGAGAATTTAGAAGGAGAAACGTGGTTGGAATAATTTTCATTTCATCTTTTTATAACAAATTGGTCTCAGTTTTTGAAGAAGGAGACTGCCAACGGGTGGAGCAATATTAATGAAGGAGCTACACACGTAAGCCTTTTTGAAGAATTTTTAAACTAGGATTCCAATTAAAATCTTAGACTTACGCAATATTACGTGCGGGACCTTGAAAAAGGATACAATTTCTTCTATTTTTTTTTCTTGTGAAAGTATGAGCGGACTTTATATTGAGAGTCTTTACCTAGTACCCGTAGATGGTTTGCTTTCAAATGCAGGACTTCTTTTAACGAGCAATTAGGTTTCAAGCGAAGTGTAATAAGATGTTATTATCACAGCGAACTAAGTATGACAACACTCTCTAATTGCAAATACAGGGAATTTTAAAGGTAAAGATAGGTGTTACACTACACCCAACAGTTACTGTAAAACTAGTTTGAAATTTAATGGATGTGACCATGAATTGCAAGTTTTCATATTTATTTCGAAAATAGTGGTAGATTATAAATCCTCCCTTTCCCACCGTAGACACACAATTGTGAGATTCGGAATTTTCACAATGCACTAACTAGGCTTATTCCTGCACCACACAATTGTAAATTCGTCGTCGATTAATTTTGCGGCATTTCGAAGAATCTAGCTGTATATTTATGTGTAGGAATCGAACCTATTTACAGTGATAAATTGTGAATAACTAAAGTTTTAAAGAGTTTTTGAAATTAATTTTTCTTGCTAAAAGCAATGACTTGTGACGGTTTTTATTTACAGCGCGTTAATATACATTTTGTTGATGTTAATGCTGTATCCGAAGAATCGAATGAAATGCATTAGAAGGCACAGCCAGTAATTGACAGCGTACGAAATAAATGCTTGAAATCAACCGAATCAAATTCCAGTAATTTTCCATTGACGAGCAGATGATCCAATTTTTAGGTCGATGTGCTGTTCCTTAATACGTGAAAAATAAGCTCTGTCCAGTAGGATAAAAGAACTTTGTGCTTACGTCGTCTTATGGAATCGTTCTCGATTTTAAAGGGTACCACGATCTTACAACGCCTCTTTCGGACAGGAGCCTTGGGCTGCTGGATACAGACTAAAAAAATGGACTGTAAAAACAATTCTGCATATGTTTTAACTTAGTCATTGTAAATAGTATTATAAGCGGTTGGACGGTTTTAATCACTGGCCAATTGTTGAAACACTGAAAGCACCACTGAAGTGAGGCTTACCTAATTGCGAAGACCGATCAGGTACAAAATGTGAGAAGTGCGATGTATATCTGTGCCTTACCAAAGACTCAAATTAGTTTAAATTGTTTCACACAAAAAATGAGTTTATACTTGGTTTATGTTAGAAATAAAACAAAATATACATAACATGTTTTAATAGTGCAGTGGCTTAGTGGTTAAATGCCTTGGACCACTACGCAAGAGGTCGCTCATTCAAATCCCGACCTGAACATTTGACAAACATCCAAGAGTAAGAACTGTCATGAGAAGCTTCTCAAAAATGAATTGCCGTTCGGAATGGGCATTAAACTATAGGTCCCAGAAGCTAGGCTTTGTGTCCTGTACGGGCCGTTTACGGCTAATAGTATTTAGTTATTCTGCATTTTCTGTGTGTCCTTATACATGCCCATCCAACAATTTTTTGCCAAAACATTTATTTCTTATATTTTCTTAGCTATGTTATTGCTGAAAATTGTTAAAAACAATAACAAATGTTGTTTTGGAATAGCCCAGGAGGGAAAGATAAAAGTTCTTAACAACTAAATTGCCATTGTTAGAAAGCCAGCAGAGATGTAAAGAATACAGTCCACTGATTTAGGGACTTTGCTTACTAGAAAACTAAGTAACTATCTTCACTGTATTTTGAATGAATCTAGTACTTTTTGGCTGCTTAACTTCTTGGATTCAATTCTAAGACTTCTGTGTTCATACCCTTTCCCAAGAGTTTACCTTTTAGCTGGAACGATGAAACTTGCAATAAATACTTTCAAGTTTTTAAATATGGCCACTGCCATACTTTGCAAACGACGCGTGCAAATATTTAAAAATTGCCCAAACTCCGAAATTAACAATCGCTCAGTTATTCTTTTTATTCTTCAAAACTGAAAGGAATTTAAGGATTTTTTAATTTATCTTATTTATTTAATACTCACGTGGAACGGATAAACCATTTAATGAAATCGAAAAACTCCGAAAACTCCGAAAACAAGCCAGTCAAAATCTTATTTAACTTTTAATCTCTTTAACCAGTCCCGCAATTTCCATTGAATGAATGAATAAAGCGTTAATTCCCAACAGAATACCAATGAGCCACACGCATTCAACTAAATAATTTTCAATTATGAAACTTAAATGAGTTCATGACTGTGCGGCACAACTGCGTTAACCCCCGTGCATGCAAATTAGTAAGCGAACACCGCACGAAAATACAATTCCTCAGATCCCATAGATTGCGACTTAACAAGTGCTCAGTTGGTCGTGAGTATTTTAAAATATTTAAATGTAAAAAAATATATATTACACTCCCGCACGGTAACAATCTTAATTGTATGTAGTCGTAAATACATATTTCCGTACTTCAAGCATACCCATCTTCAGGGCGTGAAGCATACTATGTATCTGCCAGGGACCGAAACAATGAACATCCTCTTCTGAATATCTTGGGGACAAAACAATAATCATTATGATGACAGCCGTGATGGTAGACATTTTGGGAAGTGTACAACGAAAATTTGCTTAAGGACCTCCATCAACGCGCGATGAAAGGTTATCCTTCCGACCGCGAAAAGAGCATTTCATTAAAATAAAACGAGTACCTATCACTGGGGAACAAATACAAAGCTGTGGGAGCGTGTGAAACATCAGATGAGGCAACTTTTCTTTAAAACTGGTGACGTTAGCGATAAAGAAGGGAAACCTTGTTATCATAATGTTTTTTGTTTGCTACAATATTATATATGTATGTACCTATCTGGGGCTATACATACGCGAGGATAACACAAGTACACCAAATTCAATTCACATCGCTGCTGCCGCCGGGAGAACGCTTAAAAGCTAAGTAATCGGTTTTAAATTTTGCTTTGTAATTTTGTTTCACACTTGCTGATGGTACAGAATGCAATGCAATTATAATGTAAATCTAAAGTGATGAGGAAGTTTTGTAGAAGAAGAAAACAAATTCGATTAAATTAATCAAACGATGGATTAGAGGAAAATAATGGTTTCTACATGGTGTACATATTTTAGTCAAAATTGTGAAATAAGGCCGCAAAAAGTCCTATTGAGCATTAACAGGAGTTCGTTCAAGGCAAGCTATTGCCTTTAATGAGTCAGCCATTCCTTCCGTTCGAAGGGGCCAAATACGTTCTTAGCTTTTTGCTCTATTGGGTTTGCTCTTGGTTCTTTTTTTTGTCACATTGGCCAGTCAGCATATTTTCTTCCAATCCTGTTGTTGGTTTTCTTATCTACTGCAGGCAGATACTGTTGGCGTGGTCCACTGGGGAGTCCCCTTCTAGCAGGCCGTGCCCAGTAAAAAACTGGATGACGAAATAGTTCAATCCACATGGTTTCTGTTCATTGCGCTCAGCCATAACTCCGATCGGCCCTCATCTTTCTTGCCGCTGCTGTTGCTCGGTGACCGGCCTCTGTTTCCTCTTTAATTTGTGAAGAAAGGAGTTATCCAAAGACAAAAAGTTTTAAAGTCTTCAGCAAGGTTGCCAAATTAGCCACAGAACTGAGCAGATTTTAGCTAAGCGAAGAAGGTTGTTCAATTTGTTTGAGGACATCTTTATGGGGCGAGTTTTTTTAGATCTACTAAATTTTGGACATCGATCAACGTGCTTAAATGTCTGCTTGTTGCATGATCATGCCAATAGAAGGTCAGTAATGTTCAGTGTATCCGATAGCCTAGCCGATAGACCTCTCTCTCAAGGCTTCTCAACTAGGAGTCAACAACAAAATTTCACAAGAGTGCGAAGAGCACACACTCAATGTTTAAATCGAATAACAATCTATTTAATATATTTTCGGTGCTTCTCTTTAAAAACTTCTCTATTCAAACTATTGCAATATCAATAGTAACATACACTCCACAAAGGGTCATCTTTTCTTTTTTTCGTTTCATTGACGTTCTCGAATGCTCAAAATAGAATTTGAACGCAAAAACAAATTTTCGTCATCATAATCTCATTCGCATTTAGTCGTAATAAAGTAGACTTGCCATAATTCCTTTCAAGCGTACAGCCAACTAAACGAGTTGCCGATGTCATTATCACGTATACATAAATTAAATGGCAACCGCTTCACACTCAAAATGGAAACCACCCAAATCATTTTGGCGTATCCGCGTAAAATAGTCACATTTGCATTTCTTGAACAATTTTATCAACACCAAGGTTATGCGACAGCAAACTACACAGCAGCTGACGGCAATAAATGTCATAGAAATCCGATTTGACATTATCGCACTTTGAATGTTTTCATGTTCTGCTTTTATCAGTTAAATGTTATCTCCTGTCCTAACAAAATATTTTTTTTTGTTTTCTTTTTTTTCATTCAAGTATGCAATTGCTAATTATGTACTTGGAAACCTTACATAAACAAATCCAGCTGACAGCTGTCAGTCACCCATATAGATTTGGAGCAGACATTTAAATTTTTTAGAGGTGCATGTAGATGTGAGTGTTACTTAAGCTGGTCAAAGCTTCAATGTTTACAGACAGACTTTGAGTGCAAGCACTGTATTGAGTTTTAGTGATCAGTTGCTGATTGCATTTTAAATATTTGTTTTGTTTTGTCAATTAACTTTTGTAAAGACATAAGAGCTTTTGTTAGAATACTAACATCTGTCATTTGTTATTTTTACCGACAAGCAATTATCTTTATTTTCAGTCATCGATAACATAATATCTATTCATGCATGTATGCGCCTGTCTTTATATCGTAAAGCAATTAACTCCTAATGGCGGTTAAATGAAATTGTCCTCTATTTAAAGTTGATTTCGCAGCTCTGAACTTATAGTGACTCATTGCATTTCAAAATACATAAGAAGTTTATTCTGGAGTATTTGTTATTTGGCTTTTCATTGATCTTGAAAAACTGTTGTTTTTCAGTTTTGTCTTTGCAAAAAAATTGGTTTCTGCTAATCTTAAACCAAAGCCGAGATATACACATACTCGTACTAATACCAAAACATTTGACATTTCTCTATGTGGCTTGCCATTGGACTACACAACTTTTTTTTTAATATTTATACCAATTCTAATTTTGTCCTTCCATTCACCAAAAAAAAATTGGCCTTTTACAGATTGAAACCAATTTCTGCGAATCTCAAAGCACATGCATGATTAACACACCCACACGTTCTCGCACTCGCATGTCAAAGGCTTTGCTAGCTGTATGAATCTTTTTTAAATCTTGCTGTAGCTATCAAGCTGGAAGTTTAATCTAAAGAACGTCCTCGCCTTCACGAAGTTAAAGTGAGAGAGAAGTATTGTTTCAAGTAGCTTGAAACGTTGACTGTAGTGCTGAAGGTTATATGGATCATCCCATGGAAGATCTCTGAGGGCAAATGTGATGAAATATTTAGAAAAAATGGAATATTGTACAAAGTCCAAACTTGGGGTAGTCAAATTCTTTAGAACACCTCTTTATAAAGCCCTGCATTCAGTTTGATTTATTAAAAATGAAGTTGTCATGTTAACTATGGAGCGTCAAAAAAAAACTCTAAAATCCAGACCAGAGAGCACCCGATATAATTTGTGTTCAGAATTAAACCGTTTTTATCACACCAAGTGGCGAAATTACTAATATCAGTTTGGCAAAGAGTCTTATGGTCCTGGTTGTTGACAGTTTCAACGTAATTAAAAACTAGTAGAAACAATATACCAAATAACTCCCTTGGGAAACAGCCGACTGTACAGTGAAAGATTCTGATATTTGATTCCAAAACAAATGGAAAATTACTAAAAACTATTTGGAAACAATTATTCAAGTTACTTAAATAATTTCCATCAATGTGAAGAGGGAGGAATTAAATAACTTACTTATATATGCGAATTAATTGCAGCTAGATAAGCAGAAGTTGTGCGTTGTAAGTTGTGTTAGTTTTTAAGTTTATGAAATCACAAAAGCGTGTTGTATTGTTGTTAAGAGAGCAATCCATTTTGCCTTGGAATGATAAAAAAATTTCTGTTTTATTTAAAATCGAATTGACAGAAACATTTTAAGGAGTTTTTTCAAGCGCTGTTATGTCAATTTCCTAACGATTTCAGTTCCTTATACTATCAGAGATGGGAAATGGCTTATTCCTCGATGGAGAAACTCGATTTTAAAAGTTTTTAATACAGCTTGTTTGGTGTAAGTGAAAAGATAAGATGTCTAGTAACGATAGCTCTTGTTAAAAGAAGGAATAAAATGAGATTCCTTCTGCAAATGTTTTTCTTAGCTGAACATGGTGTAAGTTCTAAAAAAACGGCAGCATTGGAAAATGATTTTAAATGAAAAGGCTTGAAAGTTTTAAAAGAGGCACCAAACCCTTTGGCCCTGTTGATTTTATAGCACTGAATTAAATCCGCATTTGGAGTTTAGTTATTCAAAACCAAATGGGACAAAATTTCATAGAATTAAGTAATGGGCTTTAAAGAACAATAAAATATATAGAAACGAATAACGTTCGGTGAATTAACTGCCACACACACACACCAGAACATAACAATTTTAATTTTGAAACATAAATGGGTTCATCACCGTTCGACACAACTTATAGTCAGCGAACGCCGCACGCAAATACAATTCCTCAGAACTTAGATTATGATCGACGACAAGTCTTTCAGACACAAAAATTTTAATACGAACCTGTCAATCCACTTTAGCCAATTCTCAAATCAAAACAAAACTCAATTAAAAGAAAACAACAACAACAATTTCACTTAAAATCCAATTATGTGTAGATACAAATTTATTTTTCCATCATCATCATTATCACTTCGCTTAATTACACAGCACTAAAAAATCGAAATACAATTAAAAAACTGAATCACCTCCACGGCATTCCCAGTCAGGTACTGTCACATGGTCCAGGTTTCAAAATATTCAACGTCTTGCCCAGTTGCCTGTACTGCCTCTGGGTGCATTCAAATTCACATCGACTATTGTAGGTCACCTTGTTGGTACCACAAACTGCTCCCTTGGCTCCGCTGCATGGACAAAATGTAGCCTGAGATGGTGTCACCAGAGCAATGATAATAACCACCAGAATTGACAACAACGCGAAGAACTTCATTTTCGCAAAGCAACTGTAGATAACGACAGCTGATGTTAGACTATGAGTGCTTGAAGATGTTTTCAGGTTTTTTATAATCTCAGATGCCAGTTCGGCGCTCTCATTCTCATTGCTTGTACCAGCTCGATGGCAACACTGAATACCATCCACAGTGTCATGTCAATATTTGCATTAGCTAATTAGAGGCTTAAGACCACGATCACGTCACTACATTAAAACTGGAGGAAGTGGCGTTTCAATTCACGTTTAGACTGCCATTTATTATAGACGGTGTGTTGCCTGTTACTTAGTTAAATAGATAATTGTTATGGTTTTTGCGATTCAAAAATAATTGTGATGATTAATTGTTTGTGAGAATTAAAAATTATAACTTCTGCTTGCTGAGAGAATCGTAGGCAGGGCTGAATGATGGAGCTTTTTTTTGAGTTGTATAATTTTGTGTCATTATCTACTCAAGCGTAGAAATGGTGTTCATTTCAGAAAAGATCATTTAAGCTTCGAGTTGGGTAAGGGAAGCGAGAGGCCATTGGTATTATACATATTTTTTTTTTAATTCACGGTGGAGGTTTTTGTTTTAATAATTGGACTTGTTGTAGAAATATTTAACTTATAGGTGGGAGAGCGAGTTGTTAGCTGTCGTCCAAATCCATATTTTTGAGAATCTGCAGAAAGAATGCCTTGGTCAATCTTTAAGTTGGAGGTTTTTTTATTTAGTTTTAATTTTGAAGAAGGCGAACCCCAGTATTCGGCTTAATACAAGCTACGGCAATATAAATAACTTAAAAACTACGTCGTTAAAATTAAAATCTAATTTAAGGCGGGAAGTGCTGCAGCTAAAATCCAACATGGTAAAACTGTAACAAGTGCGTTGTCCTTGTCTCCAAAGTAGCCCTCGAAGGGCCAATCGAAGAAATCGACGTTGAATACTTTGTTTATGTTGAACCAGCTCATTTATAACTTTCCTTTAAGTTGACAAATGAAGATGTAAAGCGAGTCCGTACTTAATAAGTAAGATGTGGGTGCATTGGTTATGTGTGTTAGACTACTTAACGACAGTCCTAGTTTCATTTCCGACCAGTTCCCAGTCGGACCAGCCTAACGATAGTCGAACAAACATCCAAGACTAAGAACTGTCGTGAGAAGCCTCTCAAATCGCATTTAACTGTAGGTCTGCCAAAAAATATATCAGCACACACTCAATTGGAGTGAACCTAGATTTAAAGTTCTGTATGGAGCGTTTATACTAACTTTACCCGATTGTTTCGCCAAACCGAAGTAGCATAAGTTTCCTAAACCACTAAAGTTGCTGTTTACACAGAGGTAGATGAACTTTTGAACTACCTCAACATTGCTCCTGGGCCGTTGTTAATTGACGCCATTGAGTTAAAGTTCAATTACGTTTCAAAGTTAAATTATGTTAGGCCAGAAACAGTGTCTCCCAACAAAGCTTTCTCTCAAAATCACTTACATCACGCCCTCCTTAGGTCGAAATCATCTATTTACAAATATGAAAATGTTGGGAAATCGCGTTTAAATGTAAATTGCACTCGAAATTTGCCCAGGATTTCGAAGGTAGACATTATTATTTTTATTTACTATGAGGTACCTTAGTTTAATGGAGATAATAAAAATGATTAACTGGAAATAATATATGACTAGACTAGTCTCATGTCAATTTCATGCATTTGTACAATAACACTTTGTCATATCTTATCTTATAGTTTACAAGAAATTGTGCAACGTCCTTAGATTTATTGCGCTGATTAATTCTTCTTAGAAGTGAAGTGAATTGAACATTGTAATGTGAGTTGGACCACTAAGCGAGAGGTCGCTGGTTCAAATCCCGAGCTGTACCACCTGAAAGTTTTTATTCGATGTCCCACCTCTTGTGAACGTCTGACAAACATCAAAGAGTAAGAACTGTCATGAGAAGCTTCTCAAAAATAAATTGCCGTTCGGAATCGGCAATAAACTGTAGGTCCCTCCATTCGTGTCAAAATTATAACTTCGCACACACTATGGTTGGAGAAGCTAGGCTTTAGGTCCTGTATGGGCCGTTTACGCCTAATATGTATGTATGTATGGTACAGTAAGTAGTAGTAGGTGGAATGGTCGATGCCTGGATGCCAGGACTTCTTTTAAGATTTCAAACTAAAGGAAGGTTACTAGTACTTAAAAAAACGCACATTGTATTAAAATTAGTTGTTCAGAATGTTTTTTACAAATAAATTTTAAGCCATTTTAACCTTTTATTCAATATGTTGTACTGTTCGAGCGAGTTGTACACATAAAGCAGCGATATGACTTTAATGCTGACACTGTAGTTAGTTATGGACGATTTCGTATTTGCAGATCTTAAACCACTGGAAGAGAAGTCCGACAGGAGATTTTTCCTTAAATTAAAGCTCCTCAAATTCTTAAAACAAAATCTTCGTCTAAAATGTTTTGATTAATTTCATTTTGGAAATATAGATATGTTTATCAAAACAGTATTATAAGCTGATATATCGATACCCCTGTAGCCTACGCTTACAGGTGTAAATGCGAATGAGTTGATTAAGAGAATCTACCCGTGATTTTGTAGTTGTAATATTTTTGTATTTCCTCTTTATCGTGTGTGCAACGAGTATTGTATAATTTTTATTAACAAAACAGAAATGGGAAAGTTGCTCTGGATTTTTTTTTACATCCAAAACATTTTATATTTTTTCACTGTTTTAAAGAACATCTCCACGATATATAACTAATTGTTCATCCACAGAATCGCACTCATCTAGGTTGAATGTTTTTCGAATATTATTCGTATTCCAGAAATTACTTATGGGTGCAAGTTTATCCCTGGCCCGTCGTTTGTTTTTGTCACATTTCTTATCTAAACATATGAATCTCGATATATTGTGAAGTCTTCGCAGACTCATTGTAGCTTTGAAAACTGACCTTCCCTTGCTGTCATTCCACAAACTTTCTAAAGCCACATAATTGGACCGGATAACACCAGTTAGCAATAGTTGCGTAAAACAGGCTTTTAATAAAATCGACACTAATTCAAGATTCTCTAAATACGCCTTTTTCTAAAAACAAAATACAAAATAAGTCGGTCCTGGGAAAGTGTTTATAACATTTTCTGTTCTACACCATTTATGATTTCCATCCTCCGAAAGAAATTCTGTTCGAGTGGATAGTGCTTCGTTATGCGAACTGTTGTGGTCTTCATTTTCCAAGAGAAAATTTTCCCCATCTAAAGAGTCAGTTTCGGATTAGGAACTACCTCATTCAGGTAGTTGAAATGTTTTATTTTAGTATTTTTATATTATTTGGTAACAGAAACCTTCACGCGAAAACTAATTTTTTACTGTTTTACCGTTGCGGTTTCAAATAAATAAAATAAACATAAGGAAAGGCTACAGTCCGCTTGGAGCGAACAGTATGATACCCTATCCCTATCCCTATATGCCCCCAAAAAAAACCTTAAGAAGATGATGGATTGCATTTTATTTCATTGTATAAAATTTAGAAAAAAAAAAAAACATTTTTTGAAAAAACGCCCCCAAAAAGTGGGCGTGGCCAAAAACTTTGTATGGCCGATATATTGGAAAAAATATTGGCTAAATATCTTGTTAAACACTTTTTTCCGGTTTCTATGAAAATTATCGAAGAAAACAGCATTTTAGTGAAAAACGCCCACAAAAAGTAGGCGTGGCAAAAAACTTTATATGACAAACTTATAAAGGAGGGCAGTGCCTACATATCTTGTGAAGGTTATAACCCTCTATCTGTCCATCTGTAGCTTTAAATCGGTTTTTTCTAAATTGTGGGCGTGGCAGTGGGCGTATTCCAAAAAATTTTACACTTAACCATTTCGGAGCCCTAGGGAGTATGTGGTCCAAATTTCAGCTTTCTAGCTTGAATTTAAAGGCCTAAAAATTGCGTACGGACGGACGGACGGACGGACGGACGGACGGACGGACGGACATTGCTAAATAGTCTTAGGATTTGGTCCTGATCATAAATATATATACTTTTATGGGTCTACGACGAATATTAAGGGGTGTTACAAACTATGTGTCAAAATTAATATACCCTTAGGATAGGGTATAATAATAGTCACAAGTACCTAAGCGAAATAAGCTATATGAAAGCTGTGTGTGTGCGCAATTTAGACCCATGTGTAGATACAGGATAAGGGTTAAGGAGCAGTTGAGGAATGTGATGATGTCGTTGAACCCAATATCTTTGTTGCCTAAAATTCCGTTAAAAAATAGCTTCCTACGCGTATTATGTCTAGCTCTAGCTAAAGTCCGACAACCGAAACAAACAAGGAGCTAGATGTGATTAGGTTTTTCATTGCCATCTTTGGCCGGGATTCCAAATTAGAGTAATTTTGAACCGACGCAGACCCCTTGGGGCAAAAATTATCTGTACTTCTGTACAAGTCTCGGTGTTGTCTTGGTTGAGACAGAGGACTCAACCGCGACCTGACTGTCGGCGCAGATGGCGGGATTTCTTTGGGTGTTGCACTGGTTTGGAGTTACTTACCTAAACTCCCTAATCTCTAGGATTTCCGTCTTTAAGAAGCTAGATGAGTTCGGGGGAAGGACATGATGGTTAAGTTCACAGGAAAACATGTCTGTTCCTACTCGATAGTCCATTTGAGAACTCTCAATGAATATATTTGTAGAAAACTCTTTTGCAACGGTGACCTGAGTTTGGGAGTTTATATGCCGATCCAAGGACATAATAAGGATATAATGTTAATGGGTTAAAGGGTCTGTTATTTAGGATTAAACGTACCATAGTTGTGTACATGTCAGAGAACCATATTTGGTTTAAGTCCCCAGTTGAAGAAATCTCACAGTAAAGTCCCATAGGTCATTAACTGACATGTTTCGACCTGCTCGATGCTCGACACAACTTTTAACCAGAAACTGAGAGTTGTTAGTTTAATCGTTCAGTTTGGTTGACTTCAATGTCTTAGAATGAAGCAGGCCTTGAAGCGTTTAATGTTATATCGATAAATTGATTTAGGGACCTATAGTTTCAAAAGCGTTTTACCCAGGCATGGTGGTTTAGGATCATCAGTGGATTTTCACATATACATCTAATCCGAGTTCCCTCTTGTTCAAAAAATGCTGCTTTATATGCCATGGATTTGTAGTGATAAGTTCTTAGTCCAAAGACTCTAGCACCCGTTTCTCCACTCGACCCATATATGAAGCACTTTAGATGTGGTTGCCCAGTCGACGGACTAATAATTTGTCTTTCCGTGGTAATAGGAAACTATTCTCATATGTTTAATTTCTTAATGCTGTCATCAGTCAAATCATTAGGCAATAGCTTTCAAGTATTCACCACTTGACTCGGCAGAAAAAAACAACAAATCTATCTAAAGATCCCCTAAAGACGTTACAGAACAAAAAGATTCTGTGTACATTTCGTAATCACAAAAAGTCCCACTCAGGTGAGGAGCTAGCAATATAAAAAGTATCTTTGTTGAAGTAAATAATTTACATAACCACTGAGTTGGCTTTATCCATTTAAGACAGGGAAATCCCACCGCCTTCAAAAAAATATATGCATGCATTTAATCCTTCAATACAATTGCTTCGTGATAGCATTCATTCATTCATTCTGAGTTCTAGACCCAAACCAAACAAAGCCAAACCATGTGTGTCAATTAGTAATTCCACACCCACAAAAGTAGCATTCGGTATATGATAAACACCAAAGCACACACCGATAAGATACGAGTAAAATATTCAAACCAAAAAAAAAATTAACTATTAAACAGCGCGCTTTATTTGGTGGCAGTCAGTTTGAAACGTACACGACACCAGGTAATTACTGATTGTACAAACGACAACGAAAACATGAAGCTTTTTGGAATTATTGTGGCAGTTTTTGTTGCTCTGGCGCTCTTCGTTAGCGGCTCACAGGCTATTTGTCCTTGCCCAAGGAATTACCAGCCTGTCTGTGGATCCGATCAAGTGACATACGGAAACAGATGCTTGTTCGATTGTGCCAACAGGGAATATACTCGACAAGGTCGCAGCCTCAGTCAAATGAGATCAGGAGTATGTTAGGGGAATTTAATTAAGTTGTACATAATTTTGTGTAGTTTAAGAAGATTTAAGAATGCAAAGTGTTGTAATATGCAAAGTGTAATAAATGTTTAGGGTACAAAATAAAAAAAAATTAAAGTGTCATGTGAAATATAAATACATTTTTTCTTATCACCCGTCATTTCCCAGCACACAAATCGATTGTAATAATTCAAGGGACTTTCAAACATATTAACGATAACTGCGTTATTTTTTTTTTCCAACGGAATTAAAAGCAATATCGGGTAATCTTATCGACATTTTTACTGATTGCTCACACCTGTAGAGCTTATCTTTAATGAGAAACCCTGTTTCACAAAAAACATTATCGTACTATTGACGTAAATAGACGGTTTTCAATTTATTTTGAAATAAAACGTCAGAAAATTTCTCGACTTTTATTTTATACAAATTAATTAAAATGTTAAGTTCAGTAGATTGTTACCACGGCTTCACTTTATTGTTGGATAAAGAAGCAAACCGCTGGTAGCTTTTGAACAGTCTCGCTTACAATTTGAAGCCCCCGGCTTACGAAGAATCTCAGGAGCTCTTTAAGCTATTCATTTTTCTCTTATCCTCCAGTTCGTCAGAAGTTATTATCTTACAACTGCTGCTTTAATGAGTTGGCTCTATGCTGATGAATGGATTCTATTTCCTCCTGCAGGTTCTGCAGTAGTTATTGTACAGTGTCCTTTCGTTCAGTTACCGGCAGTTTCTGGTTTAGTAAGATTTATAATTATCCTATTGTCTATCTTTTGGTCGGTTTCTAAATTGGTCAAACTTAGATTTACTCTACTCATGAACAAAATGTCGACCTTTCTTTCTATAGATCTTCTAGCCTGCGATACGTATATCTCCGATCCCTTTCGCAGCCGATAACTCGTTGAAATATTCCTTGCTGTCTCACCGCTTTAGACTTGACCACAATTGACTGTCAAAGTGTATGGCTAAGTATTTTCATTTTCTTCGCCGCTAGGGCTATCTCCGTTTGATAGGCACTGCAATCTTCACTAATCCTAAAGTATTTTCCAACACCCAGATTTTCACAGCAGATCTTCATCTTGGAACCGTCTGTATAGATATCTATGTCTTCCTCTTCTGTAATCACGTAACTCCTCCAGTTGTTTCTAAAAGAGTTCTAGCAGTGAATCTCCTCTTGAAATCAAAGTTTGAGGGAAAGTAGTCAATGTTCAATGCCTCTTGCCCTTCTTGTCATACAATGGACGCATGGCCGTACATTTTGAAAGGCCACAGCCCCGGACTCTCTTGGCTTGATTGCAGCTTACATGTTCCTGCACTAATATGTCTAAGGGACAAGTTTTGGCATTACCTATCCCGTTTATTTTTATTACCGTTATCCCAAAGCAAGCTATCCTTTACATTCAGGGGGTAAAATTTTTCTAACATTTTTCTTATCTTTTCGTCTTTATACAGAAGAAATAAAAAAGAAAGAGAGTCGGAGACAAAATAGAGCCTTGGGGGACACCAGCATTTTTTTTTGATGAGTTGCAGAATTGAAGCCTTCTTAAACAACCTTGCAATTTCCACGAAATGGAGTTCTACAAGCCTTGAACCTAGTAACCTTGTAAACCTTCTGCAACCACTCGGTGTAGGTTTAAGCAATTTAAATATATGCCGCTAGGCGAGTTACTCATTTGTGTCCTTAATATTTCCTTGTGTACTTTCAAAATAACTCTTCTTTACTCAAGTAATAGAAATAAACCAAACTTCCCGAAAATAGATTAAGTTAAATAATAATAAGTTAATTTATTCGGAAAACTAAAACATTCACAACTTACGAAAAATATGTGTACTCAGTAATTTTAGATGCTAACAGTTATTAATGGCGCAAACACATTTTCATGAACAAAATAAATTATTTGGCATTGACCCTGACTGTAACCATTTCCTCTTTTGTAGTTCAATTCAAAATTGTAATATATGTTTAAAGCTGGTGATTTATTTTTTGTTTCACCCTCCGCCTGTTGACGTTTTAAAAGGTTTAACCTCAATAACAAACACAAATTACATGGTTCTTATCTATTTAAATTTCAATTTGTTCTTGATCGTGTTAATGCGTTTAACAGAGCGGACAAAAAAAAAACACTTAATCAAATTTATGGAGGAAAAAATATATTGATATGACTGCTAAAACATATATACATTTTTTTTATTGTTAAATTAAATACTAGGTTAGGTAAGATTGAAGTGACTGCCAGCAAAAGATCAACATGTTGGTATCACAACATGTTGGATCTAGGATAAAGCCTCCCTCCCTATTTGTTAAACTATTTGCAGCTTTTAGCGAAACGAAGGGGACTTCTATTGCCTCCGAGATCTAGCTCGCTTTCTCGGAGAGGGCACAAGATAAGTGGGCGATAGTTTCCTCCTCCACTTCGTCCATACAACTTCTGACTATGACTATGGGGTAGTGTCCAGCGATAAAACCTATTACAGTGCTAATGTCACAGATTAATAATTATACAGAAAGTCAACTCAGAGGATTTTTGGCTTTCTTGCCCTCCCTTTAATATTTTTTTCAAAAAAGGCGTACAACTGTGTCTGTAATCCGTATAAGTTTTTGTATGCAAATCAAATTGCGGCAGCTAATGCACACAATTGTAGTAATGCGCCAAGGAATCCATTTTGGAAAAAATGTCATGTAGATATCATTGATGTGAAAATGGGCTTCAAATATCATATTTTTGAAAATCAACAGCTCCCTCTGTGGTTCACACTTATAGGAAATTTAAGAGAGGATTTTGCGGCCATTTTTTTAAATTTTTGCTTGTTCAAGGGGACAGGAGTATGCTCAGTTGACTTTCTGGTTTTACTCATCTGTGGCTAATGTGCAGTCTGCTTAGAGAGGCGGTAAGGGCTACGATGAAGTTAATAGGAACTTATACCAGGGACTTGATTGCAGCCTGACTGTCAGAAAAAAACTAATAGGATATCGCATTTCTCTTCATAAGATACGACTTCTTTGATTTTGCCCTGAAACGCAGTGCAATGGTCAGGAAGACGGAAGGAGAGACTAAGGTTTTGTCTGTCAGAGAAAATACCACAAATGGATCCATGAAAGCACCCTCATTTCTGAATGATCGGAAGCCCGGTTCTTAAGACGAACTGCCGTTTTGACCACCGTTTGTCTACTGACACCGTTTGTGTCAGGTGTATAAATCTCTATATCTAAAGCAGTCCACCAGACAAACACTCCATACTGTAGTTATTCACAATGGCTTTTTTGCAAACTTGTAACGCCTTGCTAAATATTTGACTTCCAGCTTTTTACCTACGATCGGATCCATACATTCATTTTCGTCACAGAGAGTTAAGCTAATGATGTTAATAGAAAAAGGTCAACAGGTGCAATTTGACATTTACTTGAAAAGAGGACTAGTTCAATTTGCCGAAGACTTGTGGTCCCACACCACACCGAACTACAAAATTCGTCGACTTGTTGAAGGCGTATTAAATACTGAATTTATATAAACTAAAATGAAACATGACGTAACGAATAAGATCTACACGATGACAGGAATGCAAGACCAACTTCAGTATAAACTTAACCAAAACAGTGTACAATTTCCGAACAAAACTGAACAAACATTTGCTGTCAAATTTAACGTCGTACCATCTGTTGCTACAGATACGATTTTGTGTCTTTATTAATACAAAAAAAAAACCCAAATAATAGATAGCCTTCTGAATCATTAGAATCATCAGCAAAGTAGACAAATATTTCCTATTACTCACTCATTACCAATCTTTGTTAGTCTCATCAAAAAATATAATTTCAGTTTAATAATATGAGTACGACAACGTAAATAAATTTATATAAAAGTCATTTGCAATTAAGTTTGAATAAAGAAATAGTGTTAAATATTTAAATATGTGTTTGATTGATTTATTTGTTGTTTCTGTGCCTATGCAAAGCTTGAAGTCGTTATCGTTATCAGTGATATCAGAAAGCTATTGCATTCAGAAATTCCGTCCTCGTGCACTTTTTCCAACGAGAGCATTATTAGTGATGCCAAATCCCGCAAACAAAAGTTTTTATTCCATTTTTCTTATGGAATTGACTCTTTTAATTTTCGTTACTGTACAATGCTCGTTAGTGTTAATTTAACGATTTTGCTGCACTTTTAGCAAAAAAACTAACATATTCTAATTAACAAATTGACTGCCCTCTAATTAGGGCACTTTCTTAAACTTCTAAGGATGAAATCATCGGCTTTGACGTATTCAAATCCCAGGGCTATATGAATCTCCTAAATCAGGGTGTTGGAAAAGAGTTCGTGGCGAATTACTACCCCTTATATGCCAAGGCATCGCTCAGATTGTCGAAGCAGCTTTCTGACTCCGAAATATCCATAGAAACCTGCAGTGATTGCTATAGCGAACGAAAGCAGAGTATTGTTTTGTAAGCGAAAGGTTTGAGCTTTCGACAAGTCAGTGAACACCTCAATATAATCCATCGGGCTCATCGCGCAAAGATGAGAAGGACGACGTTTGTTTGTACAAACGAAGACTACAGTCAAGATAACAAGTCTGGTAATAGACATAGCTAGGCTTTTCGACTTCGCTGCGAGATATCATATTACTAAAGCAGGAAAACGGTGTTCTCACCACAACCCTCACAAAGAAACCATATCATCGATCAAGACCTTATCGATACGTTTGATGACTTTTTTACCAGAATACTAAATAAATTGTGAAAAACCCGCAAGCCAGCGGGTTTCAGAAGTCCAACTTGTATACGGCAACGATAACTACAGTTTGGAACAGCCAAATTAATTTAAATTTTGTATTAAATATAAATTATGTAAAAGTACAAAACGTACATCCTATAGGTATACTAATTTTGACACATAGTTTTTAAAACCCCTTAATATTCGTCGTCGACCCCTAAAAGTATATATATAAAGGGTCCGCCATCTAACGTTTTTTTTTTCAACTAGTGCTTATTTCGCGAATGGTAACACTTAGCTCATGTCTGATTTGACAGATAATTAGTTTTATCCTTCCGCTGAACGAATATGGTTGTGTATACGCTTGAACAACGAACAACAACAACAAGGAGTGGCCGTTACAGTCAATGGCGATCGTTATGGGGCCATGTTGAACGAATTTTTGCTCCCAAAAATTGAAGAGGAGGATATTGGCAACATTTGGTTTCAACAGGACGGCGCTACGTGCCACACAACCGAAGCTACACTCGATGTTTTGCGCTACGTTTAAAAAAAAATATTTATGGTCAGCACCAAAAGCTAAAATGATTTAACAATCCCTCTGTTCATCCGAATAAACTGTAGAGGCCTTTCAGTTTAAGTTAGGAAGCTGAAATTTGGATTATAAAATCCCTAGAGTCCCGAAATGGTTATTTGTAAAAAATTTGAAGAGATAAATGGTTAGAACCTTAACAAAATATGTAAGCACATATTAGTTTGTCATGTAAAGTTTTTTTATCACTACACTTTGTGGGAGTTTTAGCGCCAAACGAGTTTAGGTAGGGCGCTATCAATCGTTGAGACTTATAAGGATTTATTGCATATACCCAACATCGCGCCTACTCCAAATCCAAATCAAACAGTGAAACCAAGAGCCCGGCGGGCCTTATTTTGCAGTAGTCATTGGAATAAGACCACATGACACATGAGGCATAAGGCGCCCGGAGTTTTCACCAAAATGTAGTTTATTTCAAAAAATGCATGGAAAATCTAAACAAAAATTAAGGAAAAAGATATTTAGTCAATATTCATTCTAGTATATTATTTTTTGGGCACTACCACTTTTTAGGAAACCTTTTTTTGGAGTTATATAGGAATATGGATTGCGTACGCTCTAAACGATTGTAGCCTTTCTTAATTTTTCTTAGTTCAGAGTCACTTTATTTTTTTGGGTACAAATAATCACATTTTAACGTCTTTTACGAATTGGAAAGCCCTGACAGGTTGCCATATAAAAATCAACGTCTCTTTGTCTGTCTTTCTGTGCAAATGTATTGGGAAAAAAATGTATCCGATTTCGAATTACTGTTTTTCTGTTATTAGTATTTACGTTTTGCAAGAGAGAGAGGAATGGTACAAAGAGTCTTTATCTGAAATTACTCGGCCGATTAAAAAATTCTTTCAGCATTGTAATGGTGACACTATATCGATCAATATAAATTACTGAAGAATATTATAACACGCGACTCCCGCTCCCGTGGACAAATATAGTAAAAAAAATGTTCGATTTACTGAATGTACCTACTGCAAATTCAGAGAATTTAAATATTTCTGATGCAAATGATATAAATATTTATGTGAGCAGTTTTTTTTAATCCATCCAGCTAACTTAAACAAAAACAGTTTTCAATTCTCGAAAAAATACGATCAAACCAGTTTTATATTTACTTCGCACCATCTGTTGACACAAAAATGTATTTTAAAATAAAAAAACCTTTTTTTAATTGAAAAGAAACAAATAACACTTATTTCTGGAAGTTTTTTAATGCATAGATAGCCTTCTGAAGCCTTTACTCAAAAGCAAAGTAAACAAACGTTCTTAGAATTTCCTATTGCTCATACAACTTAATTATTATCAAAGTAATACTATTCCTATAAGTGTTGGTATCGCCAAAAGGTAATCATATCAATAAAATATAATTTCAATCTATTTAGATAGGTACTACCGACATCGTAAATAAATCAATATAAAAGCCATTTGCAATCAACTGGGACACGTATTCTTTAAAAGGTCTCTCAACAGAAATTTATTTAACCATGAAATTATTCGCAATCTTCGTTGCTATCTTCCTTGCACTGGCAGTTGCTGTCAATGGAGCTGAAGAAGAAACTTACTGCATTTGCCCAAGGAATTTGGATCCAGTTTGTGGAGAAGATTCTGTAACTTACAACAATCCCTGCGAGTTTGAATGCAAAGCTGCCAAGATGAAGAAACTAGGAAAGAGTCTCAAAATTAAGAGACAGGGAATGTGTTAAAATTTAAATAAAAAAAAACTTGATTTGAAAATGTGCTTTATTTTACTGTTCAATTTTGTTAAATATTTAAAGTTACCATTACTTGTAATAGGTAGATATAGTTTCTTATGGCTTGAAGTTGTTATCTTTATAAGTGATATCAGTAAGCTCTTCCAGGCGGAGATTTTTTTATCTTTGGAAATGTGCCATTCAGAACGTAATCAGTGATGCCAGATAACGAAAAAAAGTATGACGTAAATAATGATTCCTTTATTTTCACAACGGTTCGATATCGACATCTTTATTGAACCTTCAAGTAGAAAGAGCATTTCGTACCAAATATTAGTTGATCAATTACTTGCCTTTCATTTAAGGTAAAAATATAAATCATATTGAACACTTTCTCTCCACAATTCCTTTCCAGCGATATATCATTCATGTATATTGCGTTCAATGCATGTAAAAAGGAGTCTAAATGTTTTAAGATGATGTTAAGATTTTGCTACAGTTTGAAAAATATGCGTAAATTTACAGATCGTCTTATGACTATTGTCGATGTGGAGGTACTTAATCCTCCTTAATGTTACGTTAGTGGAATGAAGTACACATTAAAATGCTTGTAGTTGTCATTGCATTCGATAACTAACTAGCAAATCCCAGGCTTAAGTCGTCCCCACAGTACCGCCTTAGATTAAGTTCTCTTCACTGCGACAGGTCTTTCGAAACTTCACGACACTTCACTGTGACATTTACCCAAGAGTAACGTACTTTTCACTACAATTGTAGTATTTGACTTACATTTTTAAATTTGTTTGCTTTATTACACTACCACACGCTACTTTTAAAAAATAACTACTTTAAACACTACTTTTTGATTGGCTTTGGTACAATCATCACCGCAAAAATGTGAATAACAGCAAAATAAATAGACGATCATTAATCTGAAGATTCTCCGCACAGCGATTTTGGGTTTAAAAAAAATTGTTCATAATAAAAAATCAACTAAAAGATATGATATATTACTTTATTATTCTGCCCAAATCAGCTCAAGTCAATCGTTGTGGGTTGATCAATTGATTTAGATTTTATTAATCAGTAAAAATGTCTTCAAGAAAAATTTTATAACAAAAAAAAAACATAAAATAATAAAAGGCTACAGTCCGGTTTGGGGCGAACAGTGTGATAACCTATCCATCAGAGTTGTAAAAGAATCCAATCTTTTTGAATGCAATCTTTGATGAATTAAATTTTTTTAATTCATTCATTGAATTTATTTTGAGATTTTACAACTGAAGCAATCATTTATCTTTCAAATTAGTGCACTAATTTATCTATCATTCAGTTGAATGCAATCATTTCTGAATGTAAAAAGATGTCGCATTAATTTGCATTATCTGCTTAGAAACAGTGTTCTTGATAACTGAACCCCGAGAGGTATCCTAGTTTGTTGGGTTTAACCCCTGTAGCATCATTTTGGGTATCCAGCATGGTTTGGGTACACGTTTAGTGTCGAGTATTCGCTTTATTTCTCACACCTAGACGTACATACATGATTGTTTTATTTCTTATTAAATATTTATCAGTGAGCACATACAGAATATGTTAGCATCATGTAATGTTTTTAAATTATTTTTAATTTCTCTCTGTAATTCTAACAATTAGATTTTTATTTATGAGGAACAGTCCGTAAAAAGTCCTGAAAAGATTGTATGCTCTTTTGTTTCTGATAACATTTTCAAACAGTTTAATACTTTAATTTTGAGATCTATATAGCTATACTCCGATGACTCCTTTTATAAAGACAACTTTTTACCTACCGGTAAAATTTATTGTAACAGCAAGTTGTTAGAAAGTTTAAAGGATGTTTTCCAGTAATTTATAATTTCTAACATGCCATAAAAATTAAGTATGATGTCAACCTACCGACCAATTGCACTTACGTCTATTCTTTCATGGAAATGCTGATATTACGAAAACTTCTTAACGACTGGCAGTGGTTTTCACAGCAACAGCTCCACTGGTGACGTCATTTCTAATCCAATACATTCCTTTTCTGATGACAGTACCTTAGCTTCGCATATTCATTTTATGATTCACGTGCCACAGTTTCGGGCGTGAAGCTAGAACGATAACGTATGTTAAGCTCATTAAATTCTGACCTTGACAACATTCTTAAGCGGGGCAAAACCAATAGAGTAGTATTTAATGCTTCCAAAACACAATGCTGTCTTCGGTCATTAAAGTGAAATCCCAATACTCTGCTATTATCCATGGATGGCACTTGCATCGGCGAAACCAAATAGACTTTCCATCCTCGGTATGTGCGCTAATGACAAACTTCGTTGGAATGACCACATATTCCACGTCCCCAAGAACGCTGCGAAATGCCTAGGCTTCCTTAAGCGATGCAAGAAATATTTCACCCCTTCTCATATCTTCTCATATCTGGTCTGTTGCACCTATTACATATTTGACAGGATTCAAAAACGTGCTATTAAACTTATTGGCGATAGGGACATTGCGAGATCGCTTGACACTCTTAGTCATCGTCGCAATTTCTCCTGACTATCGTTGTTTTATCGCTACTTTCACCACAAGTGCTCAAATGAAATAGCCAGTTGCATTCAACCCCAATACTTGCCATGCTAGGAATGCATATCAGTTCACCCTTAAACCTATATTGGAACGCACAGTGAAATACAAGGATTCGTTTCTTAACGGTACAATACAAATGTGGAATGCTCTACAGCGCTCTGTTTTTCCTACACATTATAGTTTGCAGACATTTAAAACTAACGTGCATTGGTATCTCCATTTTCCTAATCCTTCTCTTCCTTAATGACTGTGTTACTTTAGTATATGGGTATCCAAAATCCCTTTAGCGCGGGTATATTATAAATCTCGTCAAACCCTTTCATCACGACTTTACGAACCATGCTTGGTGCCCGATATTATTCTTCCCTACACCGTGGTCCCGGATACTGCGGTAGTTGCATTGAGTAATGTATGCGAAATCTTTTTGAATCCATAAATGATTTCATTTAATTGATTCTATTCGTTTCAAACTTGTGAACGGAAGGCAGAAAATGCTCCAAATTTAAATTCAAAATTTAAACACCTACAAATTGAATACGGACGGTCGGAAAGACATTTCAATCGTCATAGCATTTGATGCTGATCGTAAATATATATACTTTGAGGGGTCTACGATCAATACAAAGGGGTGGTGCAAACTATGTCTCAAAATGTTTACCTTTCGGATGGGGTGATAAAATTATGAAGCTTGTTAAAATCATTCACGGCTTACCTAGATCTTCAATTTTATGGTGCAGAACCTTTTTTTTCAAATTAAAAAGTACTTTAGTTCATTGGAAACAGTAGGGTAGATCTGTTGGGATACATAATAAACTGGATTTTTAAGTTAAAATATTTTGTCTTTTAGAACACAAGTTATGAAAATTGTATGTCATTTCCAGGGTTAAAGGTTTTTAAAATCATTCCACAAGTTTGACCGGGTTTCCCTAGTTCAACGCTCTTTTTCGCGAGTGGTTAACATGTTCTAAACAAATTATTGCGGGTTTTCCTCCTGTTAAATCTCTTGAATTTCACAAATGCTACATTAAAAGTATTTAATTAGACTCAGTGATGAAATGATTATCTCTGTATTTCGAGGTCGAACCAAGAATTGGAAACAATTTGAATGCATTTATATGTAGCGGTTATGATCAATCACGTCCAGATTATCTCATTTGTAAAAACAAAACGTCACATTTAACTGTCCTTATCATTTTGTTTCCTTACTGACAAGATGCAGGTGTAGTAAGTATCCGTATCTTTAGTTTTGTTTTTAACTTCTGACATGTTGGTACGTTGTTCTACCATTTTTCTCTCGTTGCCAAGGTTTCTCCTACAAGTAATTACAAATATAGCAACTCGTTACAACCTACATATTGCTCCAAAGCCACTACAAGTTTTCTAACCACTCCAACAATACACGTGAACACATAAAACAGAACAACAACCCTAAACGTTACCAAAAAACACATCCTTCCATGATGCTGTTAAGCATCCGTTGTTACCATGGTAGTCTTCAACGTCAACAATTCCATCCTCCATCTGGCTGGGGATATTAAAATAGAATTTAAGTCCGACCGCCACCTACCTGTTGAAACCTATTTAAAATTGCAGGGATTCTGCGTTTGCTCTTGGAAAATCAGTTTATTTGTGGGCGTGTGCTGGGCATAACATTTCAACCCTAAAGGCAATAACAGCATTTACAGTTAGTTGATGGATGTTTCAAAATTTGTACACGAATAGCTATAGAAGGTGCGGGGATTGGAATCTCCCTGGTTGCTGCTGTGTCTGGGGATACTTACGGGAAGAAGAAATTAATTTAAGGAATGGAAATAAACTACCATGCCATAGATCCTTGTAGGAGTGTATTTCTCTGGAAGGAAAACAGATGTGGTAGGAGAATGCATATAAAAGAAATGGGACATCGTTTGTAAGCTCTTGGATGTGACATCATAATTCAGACATTTACCAACCGGAGACTAAGAAGCAGACTTAAATGCAGCACGAAAAAGGGATTTCTCTTTGATATTCTCTTCTTTTGTGTGTGTTGGCAGACATTGTGACATTGTTATTACAATGGATGCTTGTTTCGAAGTATATATGAGACATTTCGTTTATGACAAGACAAGGACATAAACGTGACATTGAACTGTGTATAGTAGGCATGAGTAGGAATGAGCATTTAGAGGACTTCCGTCCATGTAATACTAAGCTTATCTGAGAGTGGCTGTGATTTAAAAATATAAAAATTTATCCAAAAATAGACACTGGCGGTTGCAATGCCAATTAAGAAACCCCTTAATAATCAGTGGTTAACTATGTGCTTTTCGAGTTAATCTATTGCAAGGCCTTGAATGCACTCGTACATGGGTGATTTCAGTAACAAACTTTCAAGAGAACGCATCACTGTTTCACCCTCGGAAATGGAAAGGAAAACGACTCTATAATTTGGTCGATGTTTGGTTATGACATGACATCCTGGAGATGTCTGAGAAATAAGAAAGATGTTCTTTGAGGTGGATATTTGCTTGAATTTTCCGGTGAATAGAATAATAGTGCATTTCGTAAAGTTTGTTCTACTTCCCTTTTCCTTCTTTAATCATATACATAGCTTTTTTCTATAAGGGGCACACGCAGCTCGGTATTTACATTAGATGGTACGCTTAATATCGAGAAGAGGTCTGTAGTAGTACCACAGTTGAACGTGGTAAAGGAGAACAAAATAGTCGGTTATCATGGCTCTATATCGGTCTCCATTAACGGTAACTGACTCTCCAGCATAATTTCGGAATAATTCCATCAGCCCATAGAGCACACTAAACAGTCTTTGTGGATGTAATGGGGTTTCAAGTGTTGAGACACTCTCTTCACTCCAAATGCGGCAATTTTGCTTGTTAACGTAACCATTTAACCCAAAATGAGCTTGCGGTAAACTTCGCAAACTGAACCATTTGTCAACCTGTTCATGATAAAATGGCAAACCAAACTGAACATAAATGACATTAGATTTTCCAGAATTGACCACAAAATGTCAGTTTTATTTCTATTCGAAAAACCAACCTCTAAAAAAACAACCTTTACATCTACACAGATGGATCGAAGATGGACTGTGGAACCTGTGCCGCAATATTCTCGGAAGAACTAAAGATACATTGTTCAATCAAACTTCCTGACAGCAGCAGTGTCTTCCAAGCAGAGGTTCTAGCGATCGAGAAAGCGGCCCAGAAAGTGTCATTGTTGGCATTACCACGAATGATATAAATCTTTCCATTTTTTGTGATTGCATTCTTTTACAACTCTGGTACATAGTGACAAATCAGGCAATGAGAGGGCTAACTTAGCGAGGGTCGGCAATGAACCATGATCGAGTATTTCAGTCTATCAGGCCATTGCCCTGCGATCTGAGGAAACGATTGGAGAACAAGATTCATATGAAATCTAAAATAAGAAATGTACGTTTACAGCCCATTCAGGGAGTAAGATTTGCTTCATCAAATATTGTTTGTGCGAAGTTATACTTTTGGGACGAATGAATATATATTATGAATATGTAAATAAAATATCTAATACAGTACAATCCCGATAAATCGTAGTGCCAATGGACCTATAGAGTTTATGACGAATTATAGAAGTTTTTGAAATAGCCGGATTAAGAATTTTTGATTGGGTTTAAAAAGTATAAATAAAAATTTAATTCAAAATATAACATAAATTTGTACAAAAAACATAAAATAATCAAAAGAAAACTGCATATTTAATAAAAAATTGTCCGAAACAGTCGGTCTGTAAATGCATGAAAGAAAATAACCCAAATTAAAACATAGAAACAGCAGCGAGTAGTAGTATTTAAAACGTAATACAGCTTCTCATCTCAGTTGCTGTTTTATCTCTAAATTATTTCGTTAACATAAACAATCGTAATTCAGATTATTGAAGAGTGAACTGTTTTTTTTTTAAATAAACGGGTGCGGGGTTCATAAATCATATTTCAGAATAGATGAAAAGAAAAAGCGAAGTAGAACCAAATATTTCGAAGTGGATTTTTAAATTTATTAATATTATTGAATAACTATTCATTTATTTTTTTAAATCAAAATTTGCACATTCAGATTACTAAAACAAAAAATAAATGAATCAACATATTTATACTGTTTTAAAAACTATATTAAATTAAGCGGTTAATAACGGTTCAATTAAGTTGATGTCACACACCATGAAGATTGTTGAGCGGGTATTAGATGGCCGCCTAAGGTAAATCGCAGGTAAATCAATCACAGATGCAATCCAAAGTATAAGAATCATAATGAAAAAGAATCGGGATTCCTTAAAGGATCTGCATATGATTCTGATTGATTTTGAAAAAGCATTCGATAGACAACCAATAGATCTGATATGGGTAGCGCTAAGACAACGAGGAGTTCCTGAAACCTACGTACGAGGGAGCAAAGGCAAAAGTCAGATGTTCCGTAGGAGTCACCGATGAATTTCCAATTTAAGCCGGTGTTCACCAGGGAAATGTCGTAAGTCCTATGCTATTTATTACGGTCCTAGATTATCTCCTTGAAGGAAAAGTGACGGACCCTAAAGTGCATCAGTTATTCCTTGCTGACGATGGAGCCATCATAACTGATGATCAAGCTTTCCTGCTAAGAGCACTTGATGTTTTGGCAGATGTTTTAGAAGGGAATGGGCATCTTATTAGCCAAAAAAAACAGAGTATCTGTACTGCCCATTCTCTGACCCAAGTCAACCCACTCCGGACATTTATTTGAATGTCATCTTCTGTGACCGAAAAATGTCCCCTAAGCTGAAAAGAAGACTCTACACCGCAGTTGTGCATCCGGCGCTCACATACGCTTCACAATTCTGGACAATGTACAAAAAGTATGGGGGCAAGTTGACAGCAGCTGAGATAAAGATGCATCGCATGACAGCAGTAGTAACAAAGCTTAATCGAATTAGAAGTTCCAGAATCCGAGGAAGCCTTCACGTCAAAGAACCCATCTCGAAAAATTGGAGTACCACCGACTCAGTTCGTATTGTCATGATCAAAGGAGGGATCCTACAAGCCCCGTCAAAAAGGCAATGGCAATCAACGTTCACTGCGTAAGAGAGGCAGGCCTATAAACTCGTGCATCACACAAATGCAGAAACACCAGGATTTAATTGGCCTCAATGATGAAGTGATCCAAAATCGAGATGCCTGCAAATGTCTTTTGAGGTCGAACCAGCGAACCCAACAGGCGGATCAGTACTAATGCAGTGAAGTGGGAGTGTTATGATCCCTGTAATCCTGATCATAATTTCGTCGTTAAATGGATAGAAAAAGAAGAAGATTGAATTAAGCAGTGGTACATAATGGGTGGTGGGAATTTTTACCATTCTATATGAATTTGTAAACGTATCAAAACTACTAAATATTTACTGACTTCAAAGATTTAAGAAGACTTTAATACAGTTATTTCCAAAAAACTAAAATTACTTTAAATAATTTAATGCCTTCAAACGATAGAGTGCTCTGATTCTATTTAACTTTAGCATTCTGATTTCTAAAATTTATTTCTTCAATCACGAGTTTAAAGTGCAAAGCTATTTATTTTTCTGTTTTCTGAATTCCCAATGGCCCCATTATAAATAATAAAGCCTTGGCTTGTTGCCTCGTTCTTGTTAAAATATTTTTTTTTTTTTGCATTGGAGGCTATGAGACAAAAACCTTTGGTATTGGTAGGGGGAATTATTTTTAAACTTTTTTCGGAGCATTTAAAATATGTATTTTAATAAATAAATTGTCATCGCCATATTTTACCTACACAGAGAACAGAAACAAAATTTCAATATGTCCAAGTACAATTCTCCAACGAATATAACTTAACTTTGGCATTAATTATATTGCAACAAATATCACTTTTAATCAACTAAAATGTCATCGTTCCTTTTTTTCTAAATTGTAGCAGAACAATGTTGATAAAACTCATTTCAAAGTGTCCCTTGACATTTTCTTCCTATTTCCACCTTCCACAAGAGTGGTCTAATTTATCCTTCGCCATTATTCCAACCAGATATCAATACAGAAGAGTAAATTTTGCATTGCGAATCTTTCCCCCATTGGGAGCGTTTTTTTTGTATCGAATAGAACAAACTGCTGCTCATGCTCTTTATATAGAAATACAGTAACACTAACATTGCCAATAAATATTTTATAAAGTTTGCCCCCTTTCGTTTTATGTCTTTGCAGTTGCCAGCACTCCAGAGAATCGAACCGGTCGGGACGATACCATCACCACCCCGTCGGGTAGACGAGGCAGCAGTGGAGTAGAAAGATCAAAATCAAATAGTCCAACTGGCTCACAGCAGAGTGCAGGACCAGTGAATGGTCAAGTGTCAAGTGAGTAGAATGTCAATTGAAATTTTGTAATCAAATTAAAAAAGTGAGAGACGTGTTTAGTTGAGGCTTTCTCGAAATGTTAGTACATGCTGTAAAGTCAAATGTATCTAAGAAGCTTGATCTCTCCATTCGATGTTGTTGACACTTTTCTGTTTTGTACATACAGCTTGGTATCTTCCATGTATATGAGTTCATAATTTACTTGAGTGTAGGTGGTACCTACCTACCTGTACTGACCTGGCAAAGACTGAGATTGTTTGCCAATGATGGTGATTTAATTTAAACATGAAATCCCAAGGAAAGTGAAAAGAAAATTGAGAAACTGTATCTGCTGTAAACGCACGACGAAAATAATTTCTCATTTTGCACGATGAAAGGATCAACTTGAAGTAGGATTTCACATTGACTAGAGCCAGCAGCTCTTACCTTTATCCTTCATTGTGAATGCATTATTCCGGAAGATAGGAGCGTAATATTAATTCTTTCGTAGACAGACGTCTTCAGAGGAGAGAATTCAAAGCATATGTAGGGGAGTTGGATTCTGATTTATCAGGGAAATGCTTCCGGGCTTCTGGACGGATGGATATTTGTAATTTTATAGTTGAATTGTCAGAATAGAGTTTATGTTTTGCCCTCGAATCAGTAGTAACCTTTCAGGAATACAATAAAATGAGTATACAATGGAAATGAACTACAAAATTAGGAGGTAGATGGGGCTTTGTTAGACAGCTACATTTTTGATTGGGCCTGCAGTTGAAGAATATGGAATTTGTTTATTTGTGTGTTTTTGTTGTTTTTAACTATTGTTCATGTTATACATATGTTAAATTCATCAAAATGCAATGAGAGGTAGATTTGAATGTGAATCGAAACATGATCCAGAAATATGTAGAATTGAAATGAAATCCAATCTGAAGCTCTTTGATGGTCCTTTTTACTTTCAGGTACTAGTCAACTTTTTGGTATATTATTTGAAGCGACTATATGCATTTTTATGAAATGCGTAGCGTAACGTGTAATCCAGGTAAGCATGTCAAATGCGCATGCCAGGGGAAAAGCTGCTCACATCACAATTGAATATGGAGAAATCTGTATCGACTTTTGTAGAAAGATGCTAATCAAGTTCGATGCCGACTTGTTGGTATTAAATTCAATAAACATTATTATATTCTAATTTATTAAGCAGTTTCTGTAGTCTGTCTGTCTAATAGTTCTAAAGTTACAGCATTTAGAGTAGTTATAACTGAGAATCGGAAATATTGACTTTAACCAGATATAACTTGGGTTGGGGTGTTGGTAGACCCCACTACTGTACAACTTTTTTTTCTTTCTAAGCCTTAGGAATATCTGTCTACTTAAGTATTTGTTTTTCCTGGAAAGCCCCGACGTACAGCTGGTTGCATAGTTAGGATTATAACATACTGGCAATTGGCTGTGCCGCCACTGTAAGTAATAGCCAAAAAGTTGAAAGTAAAATTACTGAAATAGGATTTTTATTGATCATTTTCTTTATTTGAATCATGGACAAGGTTCAACTCCGGTTTAATTTATATATTTCGCGCGACAGTGCAGTGTGCACCTGTGGCCTATTTCACCAAACTACAAATTATAACCATAAATTTGTACTTGTGAATCACAACTACAAACTTGTAACCAAGTTTTTTGTTTCACAAATTACAAATACATAATCCACAAATTTGTGAGTAGAATGCAAAAAAAATTGTGGAAAGCAAATTGTTGATTACAAGTGCTCAAAATAACCGTTACACCGGATTTGTGATTGACTTGTAATGTACAACTGTTTCTTCACAAGTTTGTTGTACGTGCGTGCGTCGGTCATGGCAATGAATAAACAAAATAAGATCTTTGTTGCGTCTCTAATTAGAGATAAAAAAGACATTTTGTTTGGGAAGTTTTCAAATACTTTAACCCACGATATACAAATGAAAGAGTGGACAAGTATCTTAAACTCCCTAACGTCTCAAGGCATTTTAAATCACAAAGACTGGAAATACCTTCGTGACGTTGTGTGGCAAAATTTAAAACGAGGAACCACGGTAAGTACTTACCTAGCTATGTATATATATTACATACATACTAAGAAATAAATTCAGCGTTCAGCTATAGTTATATCCAATTATTTATTGTTTTTATTTTGCGTTGTTAATTTGTAACTATTACATTTTTAAAGGTAAAAATTGATAATTCTAAAAAAAACCGGTTCCGCAGGGGGTACGAACTGCATTTTTACTGATCTCGATAATATCATTATTGATATTATCGGTAAAGAATCACCAACATTGAGTGGGAATGTTGATGATTTCTCTTCAACACTACTACAAAATATCCCGTCACCAACGTCCGGAAATATAGAGGAAGGCAAAATATGGTAAGATAAAGCGTTCGTTCTTCAGACAATTGTATCTGCACAAATATGTTTCCTGTTTTTTTAAGCCCATCCATGCCATCAAAATATACACGGACCATCAGACAGAAACGGAAGGCGACAATAAGATTCGACGAAGCAGATATTATTTCCCTGAAGAAAAAGAGACTGCAGTTGGAAATATACAATTTGCAATTGGATGCGCGAAAAAAGGAGAGGGATCTAGGGTTACCAATAAGTCGCCTATCTGTGGAACTGGAGGAGTCTTTCATACAGGCTCACAATTCAGAGTCAGAAAGAGTTGTTAACTTTAGTGATTATTAAAAAAATATAAAAAAGAAGAATAAATATATTTTGTTTATCAATCGCGCTGTTGTTTTATTTTTTATGAAAAGTGACTTAGAAAATATTGTAAAGTAGCGTGACCATTCAAATTATAATCGTTTTCATTTGGGTACCCTATGTTTTCTTCCTCTTCAGTGGTGTACATCTCGAAATAGTTATCTGTTCCTTGTCGTGAAATGTTAGTCAATATAACGCAATATTTTATGACATTGACTGCTTTTATCGGTTGCAATCGCAAGTGCTTTAAGCATGGAAATTTCTCCTTTAAAATTCCAATAGCGTTTTCTATTATCCTTCTAGTTGATTTATGTGCTCTGTTGTATCGATCAATTTCAGGAGTTGAGCTTCTCAAAATTGGTGTAATTAACCAATCCTTTAACGGATATCCTGTATCCCCAAGTAAAACTGCATGAGTATAAGGTCGAAAGCCACTTTCAAATTTAGAGAAAAGCGGACTTCTGCGCAAAACCCTTGAATCGTGTGCACTTCCAGGCCAATTCTCGTATGCATTGTAGAAGTTATAGTCGGGCCCGCATACCAGCATACAATTAATAGAGTGCTTTCCATGTCTATCGACATATGCAGATTCAAACTCCTTGGGAGCAGCTTTGTTTACTAAAGTCCCGTCTATACATCCGTAAACACATGGCATGCCTAAAACAAGAGATACATAATTCTAAAAATTCGAACAAATAAAAGAAAAACATGTAGGTATTTACCGGCAATATCGTAAAATCTTTCACATATATTTTCGTGTTCATTAGGCCAACATACAACATTTTCAAACAGTAAGTTAACAATAGTTGTACAAACTCTGTAAACACATCTGCATACCGTCGACTTAGATAGCCCGTGCATGTCAGCAACTCTATGGTACTGCCCTCCATTGGCTTGGGCCAGTGTAAAGCTGTGAGAAACTGTTGCCTCGGTGTTAATGCAAAGTTCTTTTCAGTCCTGTGGGCTATCTGTGGTCCAATAATTGCAATTATTTCCTCTGCCTTGCATCGACTCAGACGAAATTTTTCATTAAAATGAAATAACTCCGAAGTGACATAGTTTGTACGCGGCCGATACATTTTTTTTCTTGCAATTAACACAAAATCGTCACTTTCGCTACTATCGCTACTACTATGCCTTCGTCGCAAAGACATTTTTTTTGATTACTTTCAATAAGAAACAAAACTTGTAGGAGGAATTACACGTCAACTTTTACTTGTGTAATATTCTCACATACTAAACAAAATTTGTGAATTCAAATTCTTTGGTGAAACGTAAAGACACAAATAAGTCAAATTTTCACTTGTAAATTACAACTATAAATAACTTTTGGTGAAACGAAAAGTGAATTATTCCCACAAATTTCCCTTTATAGAATACAACTACAAATTTGTAATACTCACAGTGTGGTGAAACGACATAAATCAAAAAAATCACAAATTTTGTTAAAAAGTGCTTGTAAATACAAATATGTAAGTTGGTGAAATAGGCCACTGGTCTCTAGATGTCCTAGCCATCATAACCGTTGAAAACGTAATTTTTGAGCAAGAACCATGTCTGCCAAACTTGGTCCAACATCCATCATAATCAAACCCGTCAAAGGTTGTCCATGAGGGCGTTTTATATTCCCCCCTCCGGTCCATCATCATTGATGAACTTCTGAACGAAAACAACTCACCACCCACAAGAAAATGACTCTCTACTGGATCCCAGGACACGAACGAATTCTTGTGAAAGGAAGCGGCTGATGAGCTCCGTAAAGGCTTTGTATCCTCTTTCATTGGCCCAGAGCCCTTATGTGGACTACCCACTAGAAATATCAAATTAGAACTCAATACATGGGAACCCCAAATGCGTATATCCCAATGGAACTATATCCACTCTATCCTCTCTATGAGCAAACGTGACGCTAAGATCGCAACTGACTTCCTCAGAAGCCTTGAACAGCCAGAAACGGTAGAAAGCACCCTATGCGATTCCTTTGAATCATCCTAAAGAAGCTTAATTGTTCAATAAAGCACTCACCGAACTGAATTGTCAAATCATTGGCCTCAACAATCGTGAGGTTCATCAGCAACCTAGGATTGTCACCAAACCAAAACACTCATAGGGAGCACAAAAGATCTTTTCGGTCGCAGTGCCAATAATCCCAAATCTTATAAAAGAAATATAAAGAAAAAGAGTACGTCGATTTGATCTTGGTTGTATCTATTGTCCTTGACAGGTGTATCTATTTACCTATTGATATAATCCGGACCATAGATCATGCGTAATACTTTTTTCTCTCAAATCAAACATCAAGGAAACTCTCAAGAACAACAGGCAGCGACATAAAAGAGCATCGCCTTGTCGTAGTCCGCTGATTGTTTCGGTATAGCATCTTCCAATTTGGCTTCGTCAGCAAACTTGAAATTGGCACTGTCTTTCAGAATAGTATTTACTCAAAAACCAAACAAACAAAATTTATCGATGTAAAAGAAAAAAGGGTGAAAAATATGTTCGACTGTTGAGCAAAGGATATCCTTCCCGCCTACCCTAAGACACATTTCAAAAAGGCACACTTCCATCTAATGTAAATCACAATGAGAAGCTTCTCTAACATGCTGCTTAAAGAGTCGGTGGTGCATCAATGCAGATCTCCTTGGAAGGTTTAATTTTTTGTTATAGATCCTGATTAAAGGAATCTCCCGCAACTTATTTTAACAAGCAATCTGTCTAACGAAAAATATCTTCCAAATGTGATGAATTGCATATTAACTTTTAAATATTGAAATTTGTTTAAAAATGTAGTTGATAAATACTCGCTATAAATATTATCTTTTTCTTCTATTTCTAGAACAAGGATCTCTAACGATAGTTCGTCGCTCAAACAGTCGCAAGGGAAACTTAGGTTTCCCCATCGATTCGCAACAATACCAGTTACCATCGCCAAGTCAAGCAGCCGCAGACAATTCGGTTTGTGCAACTCCCTGTGACTATCCAGCCACACCGAGTCGTGATTGTGATCCCAACTCATTGGCAGCTGGTAACTTAAGTTCAAACATTGGCACAACTCACCAGTTGGAAGCATCCGAATTACAGACTGCTCTGCAACAAGAACAACAAAAATCCTTACTCCACCTGCAGCAATACTCGAGAATGCAAACACTGCAACAACAATCGACGAATACCACCACCACCGTAGCGACTAGCGGCAATATGTCACCAACAATGCGCGGCGGCGGTATCCTATCACCGACGACGGGCGGTAGCGGAAATGGCGTCGAAACGGTCGTCGATTTAGCAACGGAAAATTTACCTGCCGTCGATACTCCGGATGCCTGCGATAAGGCGGCTGTGAGGTAAGATTTATTATCTTATCTTGTTTAAATTATTGGTCCTTTTTTTTGTCAATTTTATTATTGATACAGGCCATTGAAACTAATTTTTTTTCTCGTAATGCCAATGTCCTTTGACAGTATAACAATGGTTTTCTCGTTAAATCTTAATTTTCCATTGTTACTAAGGGAAAGTTTAAAAGTAAAAAAGTCTTTAACTAAATTACGGTCATTTAATTTGTACCGCATCCAACAGATGTTGCTTCATAAACTTTTTACCCAAAAATAGTCGCTTGTTGTTGGAAAATAAAAACTTCAAAGTTTCCCAACATTAAAATCAGAATTGTGGGCTCCCTGGGTATGTACGAACATAGCATTTAGGTACTTACTTAATTTTGTGGCAAATTGTATCTCACATCTGTCTCTCAGATGTGTTGCTACTTAAACTTTTGTTAATGGATTGTCATTTCTGTAACTGAAGATTGAATCGTAATCAATTTGTGGTGATTTATTGAATGGAAGGATGGCTTCATCTTCATCTGCAATACCAATTACGAAGTGTTCGCTTTGAACAAAAGTCTGATATTGGATATATATATTTTTTTTTTTTTGTTTTTGTTTTCTTTTACTTTAGTTACTGATTGATGGAGGGGAAATATTGAAGGACTAAGAGCTTCTCAAGACAGACAATGAAAGATGTGTCGACGAAATATTTGTCTGCTCTCTAATTTAGTTTGTTTTACGATATTGAATTTCAATGTCAGTTAAGTTGACTGGTTAAATTAACTCTTCAAATGGTGTTGTTTTGGGCCACGGGATTGGGATGTCATTGTCAGTAGAGTTTTAGTTTTAATTAATGTAACATTTCTGGATTACGTATTAATATAAGTCTTGACAGTTGGATTTTGGATGCTGAAATATATTAAGTTTTTTTTTTCAATTCAACTGTCGAAATGTGTGGACGGTTTTCTTTCAATTTTCAAGTCTTCGTGTGGAAAATGGGCGCCAAGAAACGATAGTTTGTTTTAAACAAACCCAAACTTGAAGCTTCCATCGCGCAGGGCATTATGTGCTTTGATTGAGAAGAATTTTTTCCAGGTTCAATTCCCAGTTTTCGAGAATATGGAACAATAATAAAAAAGCACAACAAAAAGGAATCCTAAGTTTTAGCCGTGGCAAACGACGAATCTTTTTTAGTTAATTTATTTCCTTATAATAATAACAGCGTTTTGATTTACCTATGAAAGAGTTCCTATGTTTTTGTCATAGCAATGCTATATTTGCTGAGCATTCTAGTTTTTAACACTTTGCAAGCTAGTTTTCGGTCTACCTTAAATAAGGACTATAGTACAGTTCTTATTCTTAAGCTTAAGCCATTCTCTTAGCAGAATCTTATCACAGTGGACCAGTAGTTTTGCCCACGGGCTCCATCAATAGAAGCAACCCCCGACAAAAGAAGAAGAAGCCATATGAATATAGGCCATGCCTGGTTCTGGTAAAAGCCGTATAATTTCAGATAAAGTTTGATGTCGTTTCGTCAGCTTCCAGATAGCAATGACCAAGGTCCGAACTTTTAACATTAATGGTAATAACCTTGACAGGACTAAATCCAGTGGCAAGGCTTAAATCAAGCCCGGTAAAAAAGTTAAAAAGCAAGACCGTGACAGTATTCGGTATGCTGTAAACGTAAACGCTCAGTCATGGACCAAAAGGCTTCTAATGAGTCTTGCCTCGCAAAAGTTTCATGAGTTGCATTACCCTGGCAGACTCGAGCTTTAGAAATTCGGTTCAATAGAAACGACGATATACCTATCGCTATTGCATTCCAGGCAGATAGGCAAGAAGTCTTAGAAGTGGCGCTCAAAAATCTATATTAAGCACAGCTAATACTGATCTGCCGTTGAATTTTTTTTCTTCTATTCTTCTTCTACCGCTTTTGGTGTACACACTATTGGTGACTGTAAAATGGTTGTACATCCAGTATCCAAGGCTGCCGGAATGGCTTCTTTAGGAGCTTTTGCCTCCTTATGGATAAGTAAGTTGCTTAACAATTTGTATTTATTCGTAGACCAGTAGCTATGAAGCTTGAATCGTCTCCTCTAGTAAATGACCAAATATATATCTTCATCTATTTTCGAAAGAGTCTATATTAAAACATAAGGAAAGGCTACAGTCCGCTTGGAGCGAACAGTATGATACCCTATCCCTATCCCTATATGCCCCAAAAAAAACCTTAAGAAGATGATGGATTGCATTTTATTTCATTCTATAAAATTTAGAAAAAAAAAACATTTTTTGAAAAAACGCCCCCAAAAAGTGGGCGTGGCCAAAAACTTTGTATGGCCGATATATTGGAAAAAATATTGGCTAAATATCTTGTTAAACACTTTTTTCCGGTTTCTATGAAAATTATCGAAGAAAACAGCATTTTAGTGAAAAACGCCCACAAAAAGTAGGCGTGGCAAAAAACTTTATATGACAAACTTATAAAGGAGGGCAGTGCCTACATATCTTGTGAAGGTTATAACCCTCTATCTGTCCATCTGTAGCTTTAAATCGGTTTTTTCTAAATTGTGGGCGTGGCAGTGGGCGTATTCCAAAAAATTTTACACTTAACCATTTCGGAGCCCTAGGGAGTATGTGGTCCAAATTTCAGCTTTCTAGCTTGAATTTAAAGGCCTAAAAATTGCGTACGGACGGTCGGACGGACGGACATTGCTAAATAGTCTTAGGATTTGGTCCTGATCATAAATATATATACTTTTATGGGTCTACGACGAATATTAAGGGGTGTTACAAACTATGTGTTAAAATTAATATACCCTTAGGATAGGGTATAAATATGTTCTCATTTCAATATATAAATTACATATCCTTTTGAATGTACCTAATTTTGTTCCTCTATTTTATTTTTCAGACTCCGTTGTCTCCTGCGCCTGCTTCAGGCTGGAGAAATTTCAGCTGAAGTCCTGCAAAAAAATCTACACTACGCCGCGCGTGTCCTCGAAGCAGTATTTATAGATGAAACAAAGTAAGTATCCGCTTCCTCCATGCATGTGGCTTAAATGTAAATTTCTTATGTTAATTGTTTAGTGATGGATTTATCCTGAAACAAAAAACAAACAAATCTATTTAATAAGGTTAAGGGAATTTTAATTTGGGATAAGGACTTCAATTTAACAAAATTTGTATTTAAACAAAAAAATTGTCTAGAAATTAAATCCAATTGGATGGAATGGTGAGATTAGGACTGAAAATATAAGGATTTAATTTTTTGTTTCTTCGTACTATCTATAATCTTTGTTTTTTTTCTTCATCTAATTCTTTCCAAACCGGCACCATCATTTTATATCACATTACTTAAATGGTTTTATTTCATATAAATACATTTTTGTTTTTGTTCTATGTTTTCGCTTGTTTGGTATCAAAAAAAAAATTGATGTAATTTTCTTTTTTTTTTCTTCAAAATTATTCAAAATTATATTACAGAAGCCCCTCCATTTTAATTACTCGTGAAAAACCAAAATCGGGGCAAAATTCCGTCGAAAATAAAGAGTAAGTGTAGTTTTTGTTGGCCAATGCGTAGCAGTAATTTGATTTAGAGAATTTAATTCATTTTCCATAGAAATTCTTCTTTTTTCATTAAAAAAAAACCAATTCTTTAAAACGTGTTGCATTTTTTGGCGAATCTCATTCTATCATCCATAAAAGATGAGAAGGCGCAGAATTAAAAAAAAAACAAACCAAATAATTAATTAGTCATTTTCCATTGTAGACCTTAAATGTTTCATCGATTTCATTTGAATATCTTATTTTTGGAACGCATTACATGAGTATCCTTAAGCTGTAGAATGTAGTTCAAATAGTTATTATATTTTATTATTTTGTCATCATCATCATGGTTATTTGTTTACCCTTTTTTTATAAAAAAAAAAACAATCATTTATTTAACAAGAATTCGTAAAATCACTGAAGAATTATTTTAAATAAAGTCTTCAACCTGAGTCAGCTTATGGAATGAAGAAGTCTATCTTATCTAAGGGAAAGTTTAAAAATAAACAATGATATTGTTGGTGGATTATCAAAACAAATCTTTTAATCAAAAATGAATTTAAAAAAATATTGCTTACTTAAGTATTCAAGATATTAGACTTTTTAATTGGACTTTGTGACGTCACATGTTTCCGTAGACTCAGATAGCATCAGTGAATATGTATGTATATTGATTGCAATCATATGGCGCATGTCTTGAGATCTTTTACAGTGAACTTATTTCATTGTTTGTAAACAGAACATTTTTCCCGTGTTTAATTCTAATAATAAAAACTGGCTTGATTATTTTTATGTCTGTCAACTTTCAACATGTAAAAATATAAAGGTTGCACGGAATAGGAATTCCGCACAGACCTAACGGCCTGGAAACTAGCGGCACTCATATAAAATAGTTTTTTGTTTTAAATAAAATATTTTCTCTCCTTTGAGAGGCGGGACATATTTGGATTTAACATGTTTTATTGAAGGAAAAGAGCAATTCTTAATTTTTCCTTAAAATGTCCTCTGTTTTCCTGAGGTCTGTTTCGCATGAACAGACAGTATCCCATACGATTACCGGTTTTAGAAACCTCTTATTTATTTTCATTTTTGATGGAACTTCCTCAAAATCTAATTGCTATCGTAAGGTTGTCGAATCAAACATACCTGTTTAAATATTCTTCGGATTCCACGAAATTGTTGACGGATTTTTAACGATGTTTGCTGGGAATCTGTGAGGCCGCTATATGTCAACTGAATCATACGCTATTCACACCACACTGAAATCCGAGGTGTAACAGCGCCTATACGTTTGAACAATTCGCGTGATCAAGTAAGTAATCGGTAAGCTGACTCTTAGTTAGCTCGCAGTTTGTGGAACTTGTAGAATGTGTTAAAGTGTGCGTTTGCTTCGACAACCGCGCTATTGCAACCAGATTCTGACAAGGTTCACAACGAGTTTTTGAAATCTAAAAAATCCTGACCTAAGATTTCACTGCAGATTCACACTGCATCTGATCAATTTTTTGACCCCTGAATGGAAGGAAAATCTTTCGTGAAACAGTATAAAGTGAATGCTTGACTTTTTCGAAAAATTACCATTTTGGAATTTATTGCGTAGTCGACAGTAAGAAGACTTGGCGCGTTTAAAAGGTCAATCTAATCGAAATTTCGTCTTATAAATGAGTGATAAATTAAATTAACAGCATCATATTATAAAAACACAAAATTGTGATGGTAAAAGAGGCTAAGGTCGCATTGTAACATGAAGGAATAAATTGTCTTTAATTTCCGCTTAAAGTTTTTTATTTTTGATCTATGGTTTTTTGTCACCTGTGGCATAACGCATCATCGGAACTTAGCTCTCAAGCAAAACCTTGTATCATTCAACCTTATGAAAACTGGTTTTGTTTTATTTTTTTTTTTGTAAAACAATGTGGAAGTGGTGGTTTTACCAAGATCTGACTCATAGAATAAGCCGCTTGCATTCAATCCTTGTTTTTTACCGATTGAAATATATAATAATAGAACGCTTATGAAAGATGCCCCAAAGCCAAGAATATAACTCAGTCAACGACTAAAGTAGACCGGACTTTCTACTTTTTCATCCGTCGTCTTCCTTCACGCTTTAACAAATTTGAGTGCAAATTGAGGGATGAATTGAAAGCTGAGTCAACACCTTGCTGAATAAAAGAGTTTTAATATGATTCACCAGCGCGTTGCATTGTCTTTTTTGACATTTTGACATAAAAGTTAATACAGACCTTTTGCAGCAGCGAGCTGTATATCATTATTCAAAAATCGCACTCCCATGTCTGGATCTACATCCCGCATGTTTCAAATTTTTTTTTCTCATGTTGCCCTCAATCAGAGAAGAAAATTATGGTCAGAAAATAGTGTGTTGATGCTGTCCAGCGCTACGTTCCGCACCTTGGAACTTAACAAATATTAGAATATATTATTTCACTTTTGAAAAACGACATAAACCGATTGAATATTATACAAAAAAGTTTGCCAACTGTTTGCTATCTCCTTCGACCTCTTTTGTTCAAATATTTTGGCAAAGCTAATATAATTTTATTTCGATTTAACTTCTCTCTCTTAGAAGGCTTAAAGATTATTGACAGAAGTGCTTGCAGTAGTTTGTTTTTCCTTTAATATCAAAGTAGGATCTCGAAAGTTTCGGTGTGGCATGTTCTAATTCTGAACAACAACTAATTACTCCTAATAAACCAACTATCTATTTGTCTCCACGTATTTGTAAATCTCAGTCACTTACTAAATGTGTTTACACCAACTTCTGTCTCTATCAAAAAGTCTCTATCTTCAAACTTCTTCAGTGAAAACATGCCTATTGTTATCTCAAACCTATTTCGAATTCTTGTATAAATGATTCATAGATTTTGTTCTTTTATTTCGTTTTTCATTTTCTTTCTGCCATTTTTTCAACCCTCTATCTCTTTCTTAATTATTTTACATATGACTTGCATAATTTATAATATTCCATAAAATTCACCATCGTGTTCACTAACTCACCAAGCCAAATTTCCAAACTCGGTTAGATCTTCCCCGCTTTAATTTAGATAATTTGCAGCACACCTAGATTCATTGTGTCAGAAAGATTTTCCAAATTTACTCTAGCCTCATTTCGCATTTGAAAAACTTCTAACACAATTTGGCTGTACTTTTAGGAAGCTATCAATTCTAACCGACAGGGTTGTTACAGAAATTTACATAAATAGTTTTAGGCTAATACCTATAGAATTAGATAAAAAAAAACCGAAAATTAATATTTTATATTTTCAATGATTTTATTTTCTCTTTTTTCCCTGCTGTCGTAAAAATTTTTGTAAAATTACAAATTTTTTAAAAACAAATTCAAATTTTGGTTCGTCTCTCTCTGGGTATGGTTGCCATAAAATGAAAACATTACTTACTATTACTGCTGCAGTCCCGATGGTACTCCGACGCAAAAAAATCGTCTTGCGCCAACCACTCCCACAAACACCAACTGCAGTGCTAATAATGATAAAAATAGCAATGTTAATCTTAGTAGTAGCGTAAGTGATGATAATCAACTACAACAGCAGGAGCAGCAACAAAATGTGGCCAATTGCAATCAGACAAGTATAGAGGGTCGCACAAAAGGTGTGTCACTGGCGCCACAGACACATAGCGGCCCAACTGGACCCCCATTGTCACAAACTGAGGAGAGTACCTCAAATGACAGTACGTCAAATGTCACAGAACCTGCACATCCGCCTCCTACAGCAACACCAACAACAACAACAGCAACAAGTGGCAGCAGTAGTAGTAATAGTAATAAAGCAACAGTCCAGAGACAGAGACGTCTGCGAACTCCGGTCTGGGCGAGATCAATGACGAGCGACAAAACGTACTGAAAATTTTAATTTTGAAAAGAAAATTTTCTAAGCTTAAGTTTAAAATTCACTTTTCAATTTCTTTGTTCTGTTTTATTTGATTAACCCAAAGCATTGTGTTGACACAAAGAAAACAAAAAACAGCCCCAAAAACACTATTATTCCATGCTCGTTTTTCAACATACCCTAACTCTTGTTCTGTTTTCGTTTTGTGTGTAAATAACAAGTGCTAACCTACGATAATTCGTTTTTGAGTGTTATGTTTTTTTAGCGCTCTCTGTTTTATTTTTGACATATTTTAAAACAACGTCAAAAAAAGGCAAAGTCCACACTATAAGTGGAGAGTTTAAAATTTTTGTATATCTATTTATTTCTATTTGTGAATTGTAAATATTAAGGTCTAGTTTTCATTAAGTCCTAACATTCTATGTATATTTACCCAGTATTTCGTCCTTCTGCCCTATTTTTTCTAATCTCTGTAACATGTGTAAATAGAAACATTTCCCTCCTTCTCTCTATCTGTCTAGTCTATCTGAAGCTTTCATACTTCATCTGTCAACTTGAATGTGCATGTGCTCTACTTACTTTTAAATGTTATTTATTTCGAAAATGTTTTCTTTCTTTTCTATTCGTATTTATTCGTATTTGTACACAACACATTGATAATCTATCAAAAGAAAAGTTCACTCTCATTTTTGTCGATGAAGGGTAGACATTTTTATTTGACATAAGCGTTATGTTTCTGTCAACTTTCGAAAGGATTCATCTTTAAATAGGCTCTACTACGGTTGAGTGGAGAAAAATAAGGTCATCTTCAATGCGAATGGAATCATGTTCTAGTATGAACACAATTAAGAGAGGGTGATTCTTACTACACCGTCGATGGTTCATTTTTTTATGTGACCGACTTCTATTGATTTGTGAAAAGTTTATGACTTTATTTTTTGGGTTTATGACTAATAGGACTCGAGTTCCAGTGAAGTTTCAACATGAAAAATTAAGAACATTTTAATGAAGAGATTAGAATCAATAACATTGTAACTGCAAAGCAGGGTCTCCAGGTCAATGGAAAAGAGACATCTATTGAGATTTTATAAGCCAAAGTTTTGTCTTATTGACTTGTAAACTCAGCACAAACTTAAAAGAATACAAAAAATGTCTATATAATAGTGATAAATAATATTTAATAAAATATATATATAAGCCAGTTAACAGCGCTTTAGGAAATATAAAGGTGGATCATGTAAAAGAAATATTCGGGATTAAAATATATTTTCGAAATATTCAACTATTAAAATGATTTAGCGGCCTATGTTTCACCCAGACGTGGTGGTGTAGGATCATCGGTGGATTGCCAGAAACACATCTAATTTATACGCACTTTTTTCTCTGTTTCTTGCCGAGTATATCAAAATTCACACGTTTTGTGAATCGATGTCCAGTATTCAATAAAACCGTAAACGTGGCAAAACGTGACGTATCGAATCGACGTCGTGTGAACGAGTGATTTGATACGATCACAAAAATCTTGTTATTGAATTGATTCGATCCTCATTTGATTTTATTTTTCGGCCACATGGAGTGTTATTGCCCCACAAATGCAAAAACGCAATTTTTCTTTAAAAGTTCTGTTCTCACCTTTGACAGAACACAGGCAGTTCGTGTTAACTCTACCTTGTCAGAATTTCACCCAACTTAAGCTAGTGTACCACAGAGATCGATTTAAGTACCTATTTATCTTTCAATAAAGATCTACTATCGATAACTTATTTCTGTCAAATACGGTAATAACGTGCGAATTTGCTTCAATTATTGACGTATAGAAACGTTTTCCTGCGACACCAGGTAGTCAAAAAATTAATATGTGCAGACCTATCAAGTTTGACAACTGTTTAATTTTGTATGGGATTTCCATAAAGAAACACCAATTTTTAATGTAAGTAAATAAAGTTCTTTATGTTTGAAAACTAAACTAACTTATTGAAAAATATTTCAATTTACATTTCAAAATACATATTCTCAAATATATTTATTAATTATTATTATTATAATTGCATTTTTGGTTTATAATTGCATATAATTTTGTAAACAAAAAGACTGCCCTAAGATTGCAATTTCTATTCAAAATAAAAACTTTTTATTTCATTCGTAACTACACTTTTGCATTAGCTTATTTAATAGTGTTTTATTATAAAACATTACGTACTTAATCAAGCAACTGTCAAAATCTATTGCCACCTACCGATGCGAAATTTAACCGCAAGATGTAAGCCTTTCTCCGTCAGGATCCTTTTCTGAAATTATTTAAAAAAAATCTACACTATTTTTATGATTATTTCAAATGCAAACTTTTGTTAGTAATCTAAAGCATTTTTATGAAGATATAATATAATATTGGCCAAGCTTACATGGAAACACAAACTTATTCAAAATGCATGGTTACCGTTTAATATATTTTACTTCGTTTCTGTAATTTGAATATATGTAACTCAAAAATAAAATATTTGTTTCGAAAATAAGTAAAAATGTGTCAAGCTCTAAAAAGTTTACTAAGAAGTCAACCTATTCTGGAATCTCAAACCTGGTAAATTTTTCTGAGAGTTAACTTAAATGAATTTTCACTCTATTTAGTACAATATACCTTCTCCTCAGGACGGTCTTACAAAGTGCAAAGCGCTGAAAATGTTCATGCAGTTTCTAAAGAACTGATCTTTTCCAAAATAATGTGACCTTGTACCTGAATTTTTTTGTATTCAGAAAAAAACTGATTGTTGCTTTTTTAAGTCAATTGTAACTGTAAATTTTGTAAGTGATTGTATCCAAAATGTTATAACTTGAACATGAAACCACAAAATATTTAAGAGGATCTAAAGCGCATTAGGAATTGATCGCACATATGTGCGACATATGTACATCTTAAAACTTTTAAAACGCCAGGCGATTACTGCAAGTAATGCTGCCCTCGATAAGACTAGATTCCCCAACATTGAGCTTAATGGGTAATGGGTTATGAGAGTAACAAATTTGTGAGTTGCCCTTAAGCAAATCCCATCATGGGAAAGCCATTCTTCATGTGCACTGGTGTTGGCCGGTTTTAACAAGTTCATATGTACTCGAAAATTATCTTTAAATCTATGTGTGGGTTCCCACGTTTAATCCGTCCCAGTACAACTTAAAGTTTTTATTCGCTATCCCACGTCTTGCGAAAGTTTGACTAACATGCAAAAATAAGAAGTACCTACCACCTGCCTGGTATATTTTCGTTTAATGCTCTGCCATACTTACACTTGGTAGACACACCTTTAAGCCGCTTATGGACTAACTACAACTTTGAGATACTTCGTCTTGCGTCTTCCGCTTGGCATTAGTACTCCCATTAGAACCGCTCCTACGATTTTTTTACTTTTTGGGTTCCACTTTCATGTCATAGTGTAGTATTCTCTCACTTGAGAGATTCCAGCAAGTAGTTTGGAATGGAAAAATTGCTTACTCATAATGCAACTCAACTAGACCAGTTCAATAAGTTTTTTTTACATTATGTATTCTCCTTCTAACCATCTTTTGTCCTGTGATTGAATTAAACGCAACGCCACGCAGTCTGTGTCCCCTTTGGTCCTCCCCTTCTTTTCAAGTGATCAAAACATGGCACCTTTAACTAAAACCTAAGATCACCCCCCAACCAAACAAAAACAAAAACTTCAAATTAAACTAAAATTTATTGAAATAAAAGTTAACATTAAGAATATAAATATTGAAGGCCATCTTAAGTCCTCCGATCCCATCGCCAAACAGTACCGTCATCACAGACGCATACCAGCACACTGGCATCTCTGGAGAACGATGTCTGCCTGATCGCTGTATTGCACTTGATGTTGTTCAAAATGCTGCCCTTCGTCTGCGTCGGGTCAGAGGCGTCTAGTTCCCATACGAATGTCTTTCCGTGCTGATTGCCCAAAGCGATCACCTTGTGCCAGAAGTTAAAGTCGAACCTGACGAACCAAATCTCGCACTCGGCATAGTCAAAGTTGTGGATGATGGTGCTGGTCGAATCCGACACCTTCATGGTGGCTTCTGCCTGATTTATTCGCCCAGGCTTCCAGCACACAATCGAGTTCTCGCACGATTTGGAAAGAACAAAGTCGCCGAACCACTGCACACAGTCCACGTAGTTGCGGTGAATGTCTCGAGTGCTAAAGTCGGGAAAGTGTTCCTTAACAGTGGGGAACGGTAGCACGGTTTTACTCGGATTAAATGTGCGACTCTTTTCGATTGCCTCCTTAAATTCTGGCTTATCAATCCGCCACAATTTCAGGGAATGGTCCATTCCACTGGACATAATGCGATTTCCACGAAGATCGAAATCCACACTGAGCACTTCATCGCGGTGACCCTCAACGCCGCCGAAGATTGCAATACAAACATCCGATTGAATGTTCCATAAACGCAGCGAGTGATCTTTGCTGCCCGACAGCAGCAAGTATGGTGTCTTGGGGTGGAATTTCAATTCGTTGATCGCATGCCCATGGCCAATGTAGTGCTTGACACATTCATGAGTCTTTGTATTCAAGATTCGAATGACTCCGCGGTAGCCAGCTGCCGCCAGAAGTGGTTCTCCATTGCGCGAGTCGTATGACCACGCGCAAGTATAAAAGTTCTCATCAACCTGTCACAAACAAAAATTAAATAAGTGGAAATATTATTGGAATCATTGCGTTTACTTACATCTGGATCCGAATAGCACTGAATAAGTTTGATTCCACCCTCTCTGGGGCACTCGTACACCGTCACTCGAGTCGTGCCCACTGTTGCGAACACCATTGGCTGGTCCTTGGCAAGGCAATGATTGAACCGGACTCCAAAAATGGCCTGTCCATGATCCTCCTTCAGACTGCAACTGGAATTCGGTCTCCGAATCAGTAAAATGCCACAAAGTGGACGCACCCAACTTACTTATACTTGTAGGGTGGTTTCTGAACTTTGGAGGACTTCTTCCTTTTGCCACGCACTGTCCGACGAGCTGAGGGCGATTTGCTCCGCGATGTACTCGTACTGACGCTAGCTGTTTCATCCTACAAAAAAATGTACCTTTGCTCAGTCACAGGCGTTTGAGCTGATTTACACTGATATTACTCACGCCACCAGATTCTTCGCTTGCATTCTCACTCTGGGTACTGGTCACCTTTTCAGTCTTTGCTTTCGACATATTTTTTATTAAATAATGTATCAAAATAAAGACAAAAAACTTAAAAACAATCACATGGAAATCGGAAAATTTGTTGATGAAAAAATTCGAGTTTTGGCGGCTTTTTGGTTGTCAACGGAGAAGTGTCATTGTGAACTACATTGCCGGTAATCGAATTTTGTGTTAAGGTGGTGTTTGAAAGAAGTGTGGTGAGTTTGGATTTTGGGATTAGAACAGGGTTATACGTACAATTTTTTGCAGTTGCAGTAGTTTGAATTTGAATTTGAATTTTGAAATATTTTCCTTAGTATGAATGTAAATTTAAACGAAATACATTTCCTTTATTGCATATTTATCCACTTTCAAATGACTTCCTACATTATAATTAATGGATTTAATTGAACACCTTTGGCAAAACAAGTCACGTAAAACGAATTTAAATTAGAATTTTCATTTGCGAATTTTCTTTGTGAATAAAGAAAAACTTCTCAGTCAATTACTATAAACGTTCAAAGTTTAACTAACGTTTGCACCTGTTTTTGACAGCAACAAAGTGCAACAAAAGGTTTATTTAATAAATTCTCTGCTTCCTTAAGTCCCTTAGCTTAAGAAACTCCCAGACTTAGGTGGGTATTTAACGGACCAGAAAAACCAATAGCAACCAATTTGCACAAAGTGTACACAAAAGCATTTCTCAACCCAGGTGATGCGGAAAAATCTTTCACAGACAAATCCATGGTGAGAAAAAGTTCAATTCTTGTTCTCCCACAAGAGTCCTTTAGCTAATTCCATAGCTAAACATCGAATTGTACCAAAACCCTCCTAATCTTCTTGAACAAGAGCATGGATTTATATTTCGTACTTTTCTTTATTCTCTTTAAGTGACATCTTCCCGGAATTGTGTTCTGGCAAAGAGGAATGGCTGGTCGCATTTATGCCCTTCCCCCCCCCCCCCCCTCCAAAACAGTCCTTTGAAAAAATATTGATTGCACTGGTGAGCGTTCCATTTGGAATGGATGAAGTAGGGATTGCTTCGAAGTTACAATAAACAAGGTCAATATAAGGACATCAATAGGATATAACCGTATTTTTGAAGAAAAAAAAGGTACGACTGCTGTGTCGCGTGTCCACCTGAGTGTAGAGGGAAAAAAGTGATGACCTTCTGAAAGGAAATTCACGCAACTGGTGGGCAATCGGCACGTACAATATTGGGGATCCAAGAAGAACTAATTTCGTTTGGGATTAGGACAGCGTAATCCACCCGATGGTTATTTTGTTGTTCTTTAATGCGGTGGATGGGTGGAAATGAAAAAAAGAAAAAGAATAGAAAGTTTGTTTGAACGGGGCTTGACTGCTCAGTGAATGATTTGTCCTCTATAAAGGATATCTCTGTACATGAGCTGATGAGCCTATTGATTGAAATTTCTTTAAGGTAGGTTAAGATCGTCGAAAATCAAGCAAAGTTAAATTCGAATCACACAGTAAATCTTCTAGTAAATGTGTCACAACATTTGCCACACTTCTTTATAATTTTTATTTCAATTAATTTTTATTTTTTCAAAATTTAAAGTAGTGGTCATTATTATTATCAAAACGAGCAATATTTTTATTTATTTCAAAGGCAAGATCAATTCATTAGCCGACATAAATATACAGCAAAGGTGAAAATAGAATATCTTACGGTGAACTTTATTAATGTTTTTAGATCCAATGAACACGTCGAAATCGTCGAACGTGAATCGAAAACTCCTCAAAAACGGTGTGTGTTTGTCTTTTTCTCTGTTTTCTTTTATAAATAATTGTCTATAATGTTGTCTGATACAATTTTATATGTATTAACTTGACGTCTGTGTTATCGTCGTTTCTGTAGTTGTTGTGGTTTATTGGCGTTCTCCATTTTTATTCACCTTAAAAAAAAACTTGCACCTTTTCGTATCGTGAAGTCACAGAAAAATATTAATTTTGCACATCTGGTTGATGTTAACGAGTGAAGTATATTACAAGACATAAATCAACATATAAAGCACGCAAATATACAAGTAATAAAGTACCAACAACCGTTTGTTGCAAAAAGGAAAATGTATGAAAGTTATTATGTTACGTATACGCACCGGCTGCTGACATTTAGCACATTAATACTGACAACCATTTGGAATGGCAATGTAAATGGGGGAGACAAAAATGTCATTATTTTGGAAAAAAAATTGAGATAAAAAAAATGTTAACCCCTTTCCTTTGTGACAATTATGTAAAATGTTAAAAAAGCAATTGGATGAAAACATACGAATATATCTGATCTATGTAAATAAAGGGATGGCTTTGTTAAGAAGTTTTTTTTTAATTGTATTAACACCTCACTTGTGTTACTTAAAAGCTATGAGCAATTAAAGTGTGCTAATGCTCTTGAATAAAAATACGGTATAGTTGTTTGCGTGTTATTTAAAAATTCAATTTGAATAATTTTATAAGTTTTTGAACAGAAGCGATGAAGAAAAAGATGATCTAATTGAGGAATTTCGGCAAATGAAATTCAATATTTCTTACAGGTAATGTATCTTAGTTAAGTTTACTTAGGCTAATTAAAAGTATAAGATAAGGTTATGGGAATCTGAGTCTTATTAATATATTTACACTGCACTTCATAAACAACTTAACCATTGTAAATTAATGTAGGTTCAATCCGTCAGTTATCTGGAACTAATTACCTGACCATACTATTTTTCGTGGTACTCAGTGAAGATGTGCACGTTAATTTCTCGGAAATTTCACAATCATGGTGAATTTACAACGCCACGCATGCAATTTTAAATAAAGAACTATTATATAACACCCGATCACACGGTGTCATCCGTTAGGTCATCAAAGTGTAAGTGTTTTCATATGAACTTTCAACGATGCAAACGTGTCATCCGATGTTAGATGACAGTGTGGAAAATCGAGACATTTCATTAGTGGGACCTTGTCAATTTGGAGGACACGTTCAATGACATGCCGGATGACAGGCGGTCACACTGGATAACCACTTTAGTACAAATTCTACGTCATAGTGACGTCAGGATGCCATCCAGATGAAAAGTTTGGTTGACCATCTGATCACACCTTATGAGGTGAGATCGCAGATCAAACAGTCTGAATCAGGCTGCTACCGTGCAAATTAACATTGCTGACATTTTACGTATATTTGGTAGTGCTGTTTCTGACCGGCCCTAGACTTTTCATGTGCAACTCATTATGCATGATAGGATTTCGAGGCCAATCATACAATTTTTGGTTTTTCTTTCATTGAAATAAAACTTCTTATGCGCTTTTTTTGCTGTGAGTTACTGAGACCGTTTTCCTTAATTCGTTTTAATTAGCTGTTGTGGTGCAAACGTCTTGTTTACATGTGTTATACATGGCAATTTGCCAAACCTAGAAATAGATATATGTTTTTATGCGTCAGGTAGAATCTATCATTTTGCTGTCATTTGCCATAAAATGTAATATTTTACATAGCAAAACTCTGTTTCAACAATTTTGCAATTCCATTGAGCTCGAGAATCATTTCTTAGTTTTTGCGAATCTGAAATAGAAGCAATATTCATACGTTCTGGAATCAACACCAAAACGTTTGTCATTGTCGTTCTCAGTATGTCACTGTGAAATTTGCATTTCGACCTCGAATGTCGTAATATTAAATTAAAATAAACAACCCAAGATATTGTTAAAAGAAACCGACGAAACGTGAATATATAAATAAACAAAGTGATCAAAAGCATCAACAAAATTAAATTTATCAAAAAAAATTTAAAATTATTAAGAAGAAAGGGATCAAAAATCTACCTTAAAAGTGTAATAATTACCCACAATTTTCAAGAACTCTTTGTCAAATTGATTAAATGCTCTCAATATTCAGCGTCAACGTTATTTTCAGCTTGTAATTATTTAGATTTTATTATCTTATACTTCGCGGACTAAATTAAAATATTTTTTGTATATTCCTTTGCCTAATTGACTGCTACCTGCTGCAGATTTTATTAACTGTACCGATGAACAATAATATTTTTGGAAGATATGTCATCTTAACTTATTTAAAGAATGTGTTCAAAGGTTACATCATCTACCAGAGAGAACCTAAATTTAGTCTCCGTACATAGAATCACTTTGTTAAGATGCAACCTACTTAATAATATAATTAAATGTCTAAGTTAATCAGCATTAAAGCGGCAGTCAAGTTTATTCTGCAATAAGGTTCTGATCCTAAAAACGCATACACTGATCCAGTTCGTTTGCAGATTTGTTGTCTACAGATTGGTTTCTGGGTACCCATCCAAGACTTTGACGCGCTTGGCTAGATTTTGCAAGGCATCGTAGCTGTACTTGACTGTCATAGAATTAATTGAATTAGATTACAGTGCTTGTAGTGCTGCTTGACTCTCTAAAAAGATATGTATGTATTCAGGCGTCTTTTATTCCTTTTTTTCGAATTTAGATTTGCGCAAATATCAATGGCATATCCACTTAAATATTGCGAGACACGTTTCCTTCCATAGATATCGAGACTTTTTTTTGGGTCCGAATGCAACACTTCCAATATCAGATGCCATTTTCGATACTTTGGTGATCCTAGATTAGACTTTTTGAATTCAGTGCTGGAAAACGAAAGATAGAACGACTTTAAAGAAAATAAATAAAAACTTAATCTCCCTAGGTTATCTCCCCTTCTTGTACATACTGTTTAATTCAATCATTATATGTTGCACGTTAATTCAAAACAGAGTATCAACTTTAAAATTACCCATCTGCTATCGTCTCAGTTTGTTTGCTGTAAATAAAATCACTAAATGTCATCAACATTTAAGGAAACAATACAATGCCGAGTGGCATAAATAAAGTCCTGCCAACCTGTGTTTAACCTCTTTTAGTCAAACACAATGCTCCGTGTTTGCATGTTTACATTTCATCTACCATTGTCCTTAGGATACGTAAATAAATAAAACGTCCGAGCTCATCCACTTAGGAATATCTTCATCATCTTTCCTCTGACTGTATTTTTATTTGCAAAACATCCTTAAAGCAACCCTCCAAGCAGAGTGAAGTCCTCTGTCGACAAAGCTTTAACATCGGGATATTAGGTCAAACGGTGATCCAATTGCTTTATTTTACCATCCACCCAATATTCCGTGTCAGTGTCAAGGACTTCCACCACCATTACAATTTTTTTGCAGTAACAATTGTGTAAAATATATTTACCCAACCCTCTGTCAACTGTGTGAGGTGCAAACAAGTGGTCACGCATTTTCTAAGTGTCCCTATACGTATACTAAGGACTAAGACTATTTTCAGACACCTCCTTGTTGATTGCGTACAAAGCGGTCAATTTATATTTATGTCACGACACCATAATAATTAAAGACTCCTCCTCGGACAATAGGCGCATGTCCAGATACATTCGCACGAAATAGAATTCGAAAAACATGTCCATTTTCCAGGTGTCCTTCACCATTTTTGTCCTGAGCAATCTAATTTATTGTTTATTACTTATCAATTCCATTGAAATCACTCATCCACCTTCAATAGCTTTTCATCATCTATTTCATTTCCATAACAAAGGACGAATCATATTTAAGCTGTCTTAAGATGGTGAGGGCGTACAATCCCCCAATCAATGGTATTGTTTTTTTCCCCGGAATTTTGCGCTCCTTGGCCATTTGCGACAGCTTAACCATTTCTGATGAACAAATAGAGTGATTCTTGAGCACAAACCGCTGAAAGATAGACATTGTCAGCTTTTATACGTTCTCTTCGATACGGATGGGTACCTAATTCCGTGTCGGGGGAAAGCTTATACAAAATTACATTGTATAGATGTGGAGATTCGTTTTCTAATTAAATCGTAGATCAAAAGCATTCGGGGTATGATTTGTAAGGATACACCATCTTACCTTTCTGAATTGGGACATTTCTTCAGAATTTGTGGTTTCTAACAAATTCCTTGGTATCACACCTATAGCCCACCTTCTTAGATGGGAAGTCTTAATTGGAAATTTTTGACATCACACGCAGCTTGTTGACGATGTTTTTGATGTTATTTCGAACGTAATTGCCAATAACCTTAGTGATGTGTCAAGTTAATGGTTGAGGATTAGAGATAAATAAATTTGAGGCTGAGGTTTCGGTATCACATTCTCATCCTTGGTAATTCAAAATAATGGTGTTTCGAACTCAGCCGTACATTAGTTTAAATGAGTACCAACCAAGTAGTTGTTTGATGGTCACAACAAGAGTCACAACTTCAATCACAACACGTTCTTATCCAGCGGAAAACTATTTATGAAAAACTTTATCGTTGCATCGAAAACCTAGAAAATCCTTGAATCAAATCAAGTTTGGTGATGAACAGCAGACCGCTGATGATAAAAAGTTAATCTGAGTAGAAAGATGGAAAAACCTCGTGCTCTTGCTCTTCTGATAGGATTATCATCCGAAGAAAGGAACAGAAGTAGACCCTTTATTTTCTCCATTTTGCTGAATGAGAAAACTTTGAGGGATTTACCTCTGGTCTGGTTGGTGTTCTGTTGTCGAGAGATAACGATTTATTGTCCGTTAGCCCAACCATCCATCCATCCATTTATCCATCTGTATAGGTCTGCCTCTGCCCTGCCACTGATGGACTTGACAGGACACTGCTTTTTGTATGTGACATCATTCGTCGTCGTCGTTGTCAGAAAAAAAGGCCTTTCTTTCCCTTAAGATATTTGTTTCTCACTTTGTGCGGCCTTTATATTGCCTTGTAGCTAAACTAAAGTCTATTTTTGGATCTTTGTGTATAGTATCCTGTGTGTGCTCGTTTAATGAAATTGATGTTGATTGAAATTAATACGTGTATGGGGTACTTTTACTTATTACCACTAATAGGTTTATATTTTTCGTCGGATTTAATTTCGTTGAATGATTTGCAGGGATGTTTCTTTCGTTAGGGATTTGATTTTATTTAGTTAGAAACTGTTGGTTGAGGATATATTGTGTCTAAATACTGCATTAACTTAAATACAATAAGGATGCGGAAGACATACGAGTTTTACTTTGGGGAAAGTTCGTAAAACTTTGAGAATGTTCTACTCACACATTCAGCCATTTTATGTCGCATCCAATTGAATTGAAAAGCTTTTTGATGACTTCTTTCGAATTGCTTTCGGACAAGGTTTTCAGAACTCTCTAGAATCTGCATTATAATTTAATATGTTAGTTGTAAATTTGATGGTGCGAAAATGTATTTTAGTCTGGAACTTGTTTCAGTATACCCATTTAGAGTAAGAGATTTCAATTTTAATAGTACTCACACTAAGGCGATAATTAACCCACTCAACGAGAGCAATATATACTCAAAACTATGTAGGAGGTGTCATCTCCACAATACTATGGGTTCGCGTCGTCAATAAAAGACTTATGAAATTAGAAAACAGAGGGGTTAAGGTAATTGCCAGTAATGGAGGAGATCCCTTTGCGGAGAGTGCGGAGTATATACGAGTAGGTGATAGAGAAATTAACCGTCAATGAATGATAAACACATTGTATTGGTATGTAACCCAACAGAAATTGCTCTTTCCATACCATCTGCACCTGCAAACTTATTGCCCATTTCAGTTTCTCCTTGGAGCAAATGGAACAGACGATCTAATGCTGTCGGCCAGCCTTTCTTCTGATCTTGATAGATTAGTCTCGTCCCAGAAGTCTGTACTAGGCGAGCTTCCCGAGAAGTGGTTTTTAATCTTATTCTTGCATGAAGCTGGTTTCTGCTGAGACCTTAGTACTTTGGCTGAACGTATCAAGGCATTGTTAATCTCACTAGTGTATTCGTTTAACAGTGAAAGGATTGTAATATTTAAAGGAATTGGGTCCTTCACTAAGTGCTAAGTTCTATTCTTTTACTTAGGCGTTTCGGATGAGACCAGGCCCTATTTTTCATAAAAATTTGGCAAGTGTGACAAGTAACAGGTGGCATTTCATAATATAGCATCTTTACAATTGTCAACTTTCTGTACCATAAAATGTTTTGTAATTTTATAAAACTGTCGGAAAATATCAAACCAAGAATAAGAGATCATAACTTCCTCACTCTAATTGCTTCCCTACTTTGGGTTCACCGTTTCGTCTTCAAAAACGTTTCGCCAGGCCTGCCAGTTTCGAGTTAATCATTGAGGCCATTCATATGCTGTTGTTATTTCGTTTATGTGAACCTTCAAGAACCTTCGAGAATGTTATTTATTTTACACTTACATGCTCCTTATGTGTTACTAGGCTCACCGGGATGTTCAGATGCATAGGTGTTTACGAAAAGCCCTATTTATTGGTTCACGATTTGTCCTAGGCAGTTTGTTAATACCACATATTTAGCCTTGTCCTAATTTCCTTTAAAACCTTTTAGAACTAGTTTTACCAGTTCAGTAAGATTGAAAGCTGCCACTCTGCTAATGACCGATGATATCAAAAATGTCTACATACCCTAGTACACTGATCTGTGCCGTTTTTTGTTGAAACCTGTTCAAGGCACTGCATGAGAGCCGCTTAAGAACAAGGTTGAAAAACTCACATGATAAGGCATTCGCTTCATTTTTGGAAGACTTTTGTCAACTACATATTGCACAGCGTGTTTTCTAGGGGCACACTACAAATCTCGATGCAGCTTTAAAGAAGATGAAAAGGTGGTGAATATTTACCATGTCTGAATTTTTCCAAAAAGTGCTACAAAATTGTACAAATACCTATTTAATTGTGGCCGCAATATAAATTCACGAAACTCCACAAAAATGTTTGCCATTCGATTTTATTGAATGCGAGTTATCTCTGATTCGTCTAATCCATTTTAGTTGTCAATATGTGACATATTTTATTTACTATCAGCGAAGGCAATTCGAACAGGTAGCAGTTGCAATAGACTCACCCTTCAACTATTGCTTAGTTAGATTTTAATTGATCGGTTTGCAAAAAATAGTATTCATTCCTACGTGATTTAAGTAAATTTAAGTCCTATGTTTACTCCCATAATCAATCTTTAGATTTCTATCTAATTCAGTGGCGTAGATAGCTCTTTGCGATGGGGATTAGATATGACTTCGTATTAAATTCCATCAATTTTTGGTATAAAGTTTTTTGTCTCGAAAATAAGTACAAAAATATTTCTATTCTTACATCCCTAATTAAGAGGCACGGTACTCCCCAGCCAAGTTCTCTACCAACTTTGACACTCCACCCTTATTTACAGGAACCAACCCAGGCCATTTTTGTATTGATCTCGCACCAAAAATAAAAACAATATGTGCGTGAATATTTGTTGACTGTACAAAAATTAAATTTGTTCATGGCAACTTTATAAGAACTCGAGAGAAACCGGGCTGTGCTGACAAGAAAAGCTTATGCCAAATGAAAACACGCTTTTATATTAAAAAACAAACAAATTCTCTTTACTTGTAAAATACCTTGCTTCAAGTAATGGAAGACTTAATTCAAAATGCCCGCCATTAAGCACGACTTGAGCCGTACTACGGACCCCGCTCCAAAATCCTAATATTTCGGTGATAAGATTTATAATATTTCTCTTAAACGGAACACAACTTGTAATCTAAAGGGTTAAGGTCAAGACCAATAGCTGGAAGTAATTTTTGTAAGCAACTCTTAAGAGGTTTTTGCCTTTTGCAGGATCTTTTGGAAGTGTCCAGCACTTGTATGCTAACATTGTTTGACTTAGAAGCTGAAAGATATCTTCCAAAACGGTGGTTCAATAAACTTTCGCCGAAGATTTTTTCACAAAAATATATATTGGTTATGCCATTGCAACTCTATCCATTACATTTTAAACCCTTGAAATAAGTTCTGAAGCTTCTTTTAACGTCTCAGCATTCATATGGGGTATTGACGCCCTCGCCACTGTTCTGATAAAGTTTGTGTATTTAAATAAACCAATCGAAAAGATGCACTGGTTAAGCAAAAGTTATCAATTAACCATAGATCACTATGTGTACAAATTGATTTTTAATTATTAATTGAGTTATTATAAAATTGCGTTAATTTTCTTATCTCTATTTATTTATCGTACTTGATAAAAATACGAATTTATGTTGTGTCTCAGTTTAAACAAAAAGTGGTTAGGTGTCGGTCTTAGTGAAATGAAGATATAAATAAAATTTTAAGAATTCCCAGTCCCATTGGAATGAATAGTTCAAACGAAACATAATGGAAACTACGAGAAAGTAAGTATTTATAAGTTCGTGTGCTTGCAAATGTCATAGAAAAATAATTAATTTTCGTTCCCATTTCGAAAAGTCAACTGAAGAAGTAAGTGCATTACTCTAAATCTCAGTTGCATGCCGACTCAACAAAACAATTCATTCTAAAGAAATGTTCTTATCCAAATAGTCCATTATTCCGATTTTGAAAATAAAATAATTACACGAGGACGAGTATTAGGTATGCCGTATACCCATAAACCCAGAGATATCTCGTGCAATTTGCGCGTAAATTGTACCTTTCCCTAAGTTATTTCTTTTGTTTGTGTTTCGACTTTTGTGTAATATGCACGCAAATATGTAGTAAAATTTACGATCAAAAGTTTTCATTTTGTTTCCTTTCGATAAAGGATGGTATTGAGCAGAGCCCCCATTCATTACCTTTTCCTTCCGGAGTCATTGCTTGCAAAACGTTTACTTTTGAAATTCTAGAACTGTTTAGGGAAAACCGGCATTTAATTATCAAATGAACAGTATTGTTTGGGGTCTGCTCCCTTAAGTACATCACACCTATATGTATGAGTAAAGTAAGTGCAGGAGGTGGGAAAGGCCAAAATATCGTGACTGGGTGTTTTATTTGGTTCTCTGCCAATTGGAAGGATATTATATTTTATTTAGGCTTCGGCTGTTTGTTAAGTTTTCTTTGTAGGTGCGAATTGTATTGAGTACGCCTAATCAAGCGAAAAAAAGAGCCACCACAAAGCAAATGGGCGTCCGATATTCGTGCGATAATTTTGTGGGTTAATGCTGTGAAAGAAACCGACACCCATTCGATTAGAAATAATCGTATCGATACACATACATATCTGTTTAATTGAGGGTGATAGACCTGATCGAAAAACAATTGTGTTGTGTTCACTTCATTTGTCCTTCATTTGGAATGGGTGCAACAAATAAATTAAACTTTATCCGTTTGGAAAAGAAATCGACTTACCAAAACATTAATTGAACCTTTAGTTAAAAGCTTGATAATGTTTTTGCAAGTGACAAAGTGGAAAGGCAAATGCAGTATTTATTAATGGACTATTGTGATGCTCTACGGTGGGTGATAGCCGAAGTTGGACCATTGTATCCCTATGCTTCTGAGTTCTTCTACATTTTAACCGTGCAGTTAAATAACAAATTGCTAAACGAGACGACTGACAATGTGAGAAAGCCATCTGGGACAGTAGTATTAACTTTTTATAAGCTTTAACTGGTCAGTATACTTTGCTTCTCCAAAGCGATATAGATTTAGCCTTTGGAGAAGCCAACAGTTAATGTTGAGCTTGGAATTCTGATTAGTCATAAAACGTGCAAGTTGCATTCGTTAATGCCGAATCGTTCAATAAGCGCATTCCAAGCTTGGTCAAGCGGCATAACTGGAAGCGGCTGCATTAGTTTGATTTTCTCTTTGGTATCGGTCGTATAAATCCCAAACTTGCTCCCAGTTCTCCTCGTTGCCTGCCGACGATACGAGCACCGCATCGTAGTAGTTAATGGTATGATAGCACTAACATTTCCGCCAGCGCCCTCTGTAAACGTGTACTTAATATTTTAAGCAGCTCATGCCCCGTATCTGGTATTTATCCGAAGTTTTGACGATGAGTTGTGTCCGGCCAAAACGTTATTAGACCAAACGCAAATACCGGATTTGCGGTAGATTTTTTCAAAACTTTCTACGTTCTTGTTTTGAGTTCTCTGTTTTAGCCGTCAAGTATTTCCAGCTATTCCCTCGCTAGCTATCTCGAAACTTTCGCAAAAAAATCTAATCGAATTCTCTCTTAATCAACTTTGTAATGGAATCAACTTCACAAACAATCAGAATTAACATTTCAGTATTATCACGTAGGTTATTTTGAGAGAACTTTGATCAAATTATGTAATTGCTCCTTTTCGCCATACGATCCTTTGTCGACGGTTGTGTTTCCAGTATGAGCTTAATGAGGGATGTTGTCTTCGAATTGACTGAGACGTCTGTACCCTACCCCCGTAAAACCAGGAAGGAGGTATCTCTTAGCCATACATCCATCGGCGCTTGCCATCACTGGTTTAGGGATTTATTTACAAGATTTCATTCCATATCTCGACTTCACCCCTCCTACTTTACGAATTCCGTCTAGTACGCCTTCCACACTACCCAAGTAACTATCTTACTAACCTGCAGTAGTTCTATTGAAGGAAGGCAAAAACCAATTTATTGCACTTTGATATCGCGTTATTCAACTCCAAAGAATCGTTCAGTCAACTTGTGGGTAGATACCATCTCCGAAATCGCAGGACAACAATTACCCATCCAACTGCAATGTGGTTGCTCAGTGACTATCACTCGGTTTTTTGTATTTTTCTAATTTAATAATTGTATCGTGGTCTACTTCCGGTTTCGAGCATTTTACCATTTCCTTATCCTCATGCAGAGATGCCTTATGGTATTCCATTTATTTCTCTTCATGAAACCGTATTAACGAAAAATATTACCACTTATACGATGGGTTCCACGGACTTTTATATTCGGTTTCGTGTTTGCCAACATTCGTGCGCCATCAAGGAACAGTGAGGTCTTCGCCGTTCTATTTTCCTGCTGTTTTCTTCTCCCGAGTTTTGTGAGTGTGCAATATCCTTGCCATTTCGTGGCATTAATCGTTGTTTTGTTGTTGTTGTTAATCCTTAAGTACGTAACGTATAAAATACATAACGTCAGGCCGTCTTAAGGTAAGCAAAAGGGAAAAAAAGTATATAACAAGGAATATAACAACACTACACTATTTTCGTTTCGTGTCTCTTGCTCTTAGTTTAAACCAAACGTGCAAAGGACGAAGTTCTAAAAATACCTTTCGGAGCGATATTTTTTCTAGGAGTGAAATTTTATACAATTTTCGCAATTTGCGAGTGACTACCGTTAATGAGGAACTTTGAGCAGTGTTCGAATTTCAATGGTCAATACGGGCATGAGTCGCATTAGACGGGATAGTCGTCAACAGAGTGTAATCACTGTCGAACTGATACAGTTTATAATTCAATTTCGGGCCAAGGAGCAACAGGAGCGAAAGAAGAAAAGGTGTGCGGCGGGGTAGGCATTTCAAATATTACTCATAGATGCTTGACGAGAGGAAAGTGGACTGAAACCAACAGATTTATGTATATTTTCTGACACCCTGCACCTGAGGCACATAATTCACTCAAGGATGTGCTTAATTAAAATTATAGCCCTGCAAATCACCTCCCTTATGGCTGTTATGGCAAGTCATTCAATGATTTTGTTTTCAAGTTTTTTTTTCCCCCCCAAAAGTGTTTTGGAAGATGTTTTGCAAAAGTTTTTCTCTGACTGAAAGTACGCTGTCCGTAAAAGTTTTAATGCATTTGAAAGTCTTCTGTTTCTGTGTTGTGTGTGCTCTCCGTTAGTGAACATTCGGGGAGAAATCTAATTTCCGATTGCTACTGATTGCTCTATCAAGTGTTAGTCTTGTCGAATGTTGATGTGTAAACTAGTTACTAGATTGTTGCCAATTAGGATAGTAAAAACTTTCAACTGCATCTCGGATGCTGCACAATTGTGTAACTTTTTCCGTAGATTGACCATCTTGTGGAACTTGTGCCATTGCTTAACTGAAAACTTTATTCAACTTTTTCATAAGAGTACTTCTCCGATAAAGTAATGCTTTTCTCGCTCATATCTACCTTTAAACACTCGAATATTTAAGTATTTAATTTTTTTATTTTTCACTGAACTAAATCGATTAAGCATTAGTGGCCAAATGGAATTTATCGATACGGGGATTACAAATTTTGTAATCAATATTTAATTATGTGTCAGTTGCTTTGGTGTCGTCGGTGTGGGTAAAAATTTGCTATTCCGTATTTTCGGGTTTTCCCCAGCTGAAAATTTAACTAATCTGATTATTTTGTAATTAGCAATTAGGTAAGCTGCCGCCGCAGCGGCTTTTGTTTAGAATGGTTAAGTTTTCAGGTGATAATGCTTTTAGGGAAGGCAGTGACAGGCATTGAGTATTACCTTCTTTAAAGATGTAACTGATATTTAAGTCTCAACACAGCTGCGGGTGTTAAATTAATTTGAAAAACAATATTTTCCGATGAATGGCGCAAAGCTGTTGTTGGAAATGGTAAATCAGATTAGTGGGTTTTCATTTTCAGCCGGTTGTTTAATACCGGTGCGGGTGAATTGTTATTGATATGAGTTGCCTTAACGTTTTCATACTTCATGATATATTAAAAACAATTTCCATTAAAAACGTTTTGCTAATTGAATGGGGCCACGTTTTCGACATATTCTCTCACTCTAATCCGTATTTCCCTTGTATATCTTTACATTATAAAGTATCAAAAAATCGCTTTACCGCGTGTGAAGAAAATATGTGGTTAAGGTTCTTAGGAAACTACTATAATTTTAGATAAAAAAATTGTACTGTACCTCTCTTAAACCTTTAGCCACTCTGAGTCAACTCTGAGTATTGCCTTACGTATACCTTAAAGGTACGATGAAACTAACAGCTATTCTCTAAAGTCTTTCTCAGTTTATTTATCAGTGTCTTTGGGAATAATATTTTATTCTTTTCGTAAAGATATTGCTGTTTTGAAACAAAATTTCAAAATATTTTCTACATTTCGTTCCCATAGCGGCATTTAGTGCTAACAAACTCATAATGTATAACGTGTTCCAAGTCATCCTTAGCAATGCCATAAACTAACCAGCACTACTATCCCTCTCCGTTATTCAACCACAATATAAAGCATAAAGCAGCCATTTGTTAAAAATTAATTCGTCTGGAGACACAAAAATAACAATTGGTAATATTCCTTTTCCCTATCGTGTAGCTCCAAGATTATTTTGTGACCATAACACAAACAACTGGTATTGTTGAGGGAAAACCCAGACAGCGTCCTTTTAAATATCCTAATTTCGCTTTATACTCGCATCTGTATTTATGCATTTGGATGGAAAAAGTTTTTAATATCCCATCTCTAAATATTTGAACTTTTGATTCATCTTAATACTTTTTTCTTAGGGTATACTGTATTTGATGCATATTTGGGAACAAATTTAATATTATTTACAGTGGGATCACTTCAATAATTATTTTAGAGGGTTAGATATTCATTTCCGTCTTAAAACCTATTCCTACCTATTGGGCCATTTGGAATAGACATATTGTTGTTTGTATTAGGTTAAAGTGTAGCCAAGGCTTTTAATTGAATCCTATCAATGAACACTTTTTTCTCTTCATTATTTAAAAAAAACAAGCGTTATGCCGCTGATCATTTGAGATATGGGAGAGATTTGACAGATAATGATATGTGACAGCGGTGACTTTGCAAAGCAGAAATAACATTATTACTCGAGCTCCCTTAAATCTCTATGCAAAAATCTACAAACAAATAAATAAATATTTGGTGAAAACGACCAAGTAGCACCTAAAGCCTAGCTTCTTAAACCATTAATCGTGCGAAGATATATTTTTTGACTTGCAATAAAATTTTTTTTGTGAAAATCACTTATCACTAATTTTCTCGAAGATGGTTCCAAGGATTGTGGTCTTGTTTTGTACTAAGGATACTTGGGGTGAGGCCAAAAATACTGCATACTCAGTTTTAATCGAAAACTAACAAAGCGAACTCCAAATTTACGGTTATTTTTATACTATTAAGTCGAACAAATTTGCATACTTCGATTTTTGAAATAATTATTTTATTAAAATTAAAAGAGAAAGTTATTGCGATCGTGCGGAAATTTCGAACTCAAACTGAGTATGAGGGATGATATTACGACTATAGAGAAGTCCAAAAAAGTGGGTCCGCCAATGCCATCCGTCGGTCTGTCTGTCTATCCGGGCGCCGTGTGGCGAAACGGTTCGACGGATTTGCTTCAAAGTTCGTATATAAGGTTTTTGAGGTTACATCTTGGGGCATCTTTTAAGTTTTTGCTTTATCGTTTGAAATAACGGTACCTGCCATACCATTTTTTTGGTGAAAACCACTTATTACTAATTTTCTCGGTAATTTATAAAACCGCCAATATCTCTAAAACTAACAAGGGAATTCAAAAAAATTTACCAATTTTTTTATACTATTAAGTCGAACAAACTTTCATACTAAAATTTTTGAAATAATTTTTTTTTCATATAACGATTTTCTTAAATTTAAATTAAATTCGTTTTCTAAAAAAACGGCTCTAACGATTTTGATAATTTTTTATATTTTGAACAATTATGTTAAAAGTGTCCAATGTGCGAAACTACATCAAAATCGTATGTGCCGTTTCATTTTTTTTAAGGCGATTCAAAAATGAAGTTCATGTAACGAGAATGTTATGTATGACACAGTCTTGCACTTCATTTTGAGAAGCTTCTCTCTCATGACATTTCTTACTCTTCGATGTTTGTCATACTTTCGCAAGAGATGGGGCAGCGAATAAAAAGTTAAGTCTAAAGCAGGGGTTTTAAGTACTAACTATTTAACGTAATGTCATATTGTATAAGTGCCAACACTTCACGAACTTAAACATTGCGTTCCCGGCATTCAATTTTACCCTCTTGGTTGTAACAACCCTCACCATCATATACACTATTGATAAAACTGTTAAGATTTTTAATATATATTTCGAATACGGGGCTAAACAAATATGCGTAGGGTATCAAATAGTCCTCCCAAGTGAATTGTAGCTTTTCCATAACGCTATTCCTTTTCCCTTCTTTGCCTTTGCATCGCAAACAGTTAACCACAACGAGAATAAGATCCTTTGTCGGTTTCTGCCTCTGTCAGAATAAGTATTATTATTTCTTTTGTGTTAGAAAATAAAATCGAATCTGGAAGTGGTATATGGACCACTATTGCGCTATCCTATCTTCTGTTGTTGTTTGGTTCTTATTTACATAAAAATTTCATATTAAATGGCCTCTAAAAAGTTTTGGTCCTAATTACAGGGGCCATGACATTCACAGATGCTTTGAAAATAAAAGTCTCGTATATTTAAACCCAGAGAAAAAAAACTTATTCAATTTATTTTGTTCCTTTTTTACTTTTATTTACTGTTCAAAAATATTTCTGCCTATACTTTATGCGAACCTCTTTTGTTCATTGCTATTGACATTTTACATACGAGGATACGGGAACAAAATAATGTATATATTTTCGATGGGTAAAAACTGGTAAAAGGATAAAAGTATCGTAAAATATTACGAGCGTTTTTCATTACATGTGATGTTATTGAAACTATAAAGGAAAATTTAAATGTACGTTGTTTTTTTTTTTTGGTGCTCTGTTGCGAAATTTGTTTTACCTTCTACAATTTTTCGAACAGGAGGATAAACCACTATAAAATGTATGTTACGTGGTATGAACTATAAAAATCGTCATACATGCATAATCATTGTGAATGGTCCAAACATCGATACATGCATTTCAATTTAGATACATTTGGTCATTGATATTAGTGAGGAGCTCGTAAAGTGAATTGATCCTGCAATATAGCTACACCATCACCAGTAAGCTATTACGGGAAATGAAATTATTGCATTTTGTGGCTTTTAGTGGTTGGCATTGTTCCGAGTGTGGTGTGGTAATTGTTCGTGTAGGTAATAAACGTAGGCAATTCCATTTATTGAGACTGGACATCATTGTGTGTGATATCCTGTTTCGATTGTGAGATTATAAAGAATTTTGCCAGTAGAATAAAAGGAATACTGCTATCAAGTAATAGCATCGTCCATTCATGTTATGTAGGCCGGCTGTGATAGGATATTTTTAAATAGAAAACTAAGTTTTCGATGATATTTAGATAAAATCAAAATTAACTAAGGGCTTCGGTATTCAAAATACAAATAAGGCATCGTTTCGTTAGAGCCGTTTTTGAATAAAATAGTGATTTCTTAAAGACCATATTTAAATTGATAAATCAAATAGATATGTTTTTCCAAAGTTTACATACAATTTTGAAGCAAATCTGTCCAACTATTTCGACATATTGCTTCTGGGCAGACAAACCGACGGGGAAGTTGCTATGAAGAAATTCTGTAAAGCTATTTCCATGTAAAACATAGTAGGTCTTGTATTAGAATAAGGAATCCTTAATTAAAATCCTTAATAAAAAAGGTGAAAGAGCATACAAAAAAAAATAACTTATACGCCTATGGTGCTTCTGACAATAATCTCTCGAAAAGTGAATATTCGGAAGGTCAAAAATCAAAATTATATCAAGTGTAAAATTTGATATGCTCAGCAAGAAACATTCGAGCGAAATATGTTATCAGAAAAATTGATATATAAAAGTTTGAATTCTCCAAAAAGACAGGAAGGATTTCGAACTTTCAACGAAAAGCGGGCTTTCTAGCGAATGGCCCTCAAAAAAGGAAATATTATGTTCTTTCTTCGTTGCATCACTGCTAATTACGTACCACACTTCCGTATCTTTTAATAGAAGTAGGGAATGATTGTGTCAACTACTTATTTGCCTACAAAATTGTGACGCAAAAAACGTTAAGTTTTGGCTAAGATGTTTTATTGTGTTGTGCGTAATATACCCCCTGTAGTCCAAAGTGGTTTCAACTGTTAGAAGCCTAGAAGCATCAAATCCTTTACAATATGATGATGATGTCTTTGAAATATTTGTTGTATCTCTGCTTCACCTTAAAATGGGTCTTGTGCATCGTTTGAAGTTCATCAAGTTCAAGTGCTTATATAGTGCCGGCTGAATGAAAAATGTAATAGTCGTCGAGGTAAAACCGCTTAAATAAGTGCGAGAGGTTTCGAATAAAGCAGCTTTCAATCGATTCTCCTGCGAGATCATAAAAGCAAAGACTCTGACGTTTTGCATACGTCTGGGCAAAGTAGTTTTTTCTGTCTACATCCATCGCAGTCGAGCCACCGAAACCTGTATTTTCGAGAAACCCAAGTTACGTCATGATTGCAGAAGTAAGCAGACCCACCGTCGGAACCTTGGCTAGCAAGCTCATTTGAGATATTATTTCCCTAGATGCCATAGTGACCTGGGACTCAGACAAGATTCACTATGTTCAGCCTTTGGACCAAGTGAAGATGATAAAGTCTAACCACCAAGGTAGATGATGTTTTATCCCTTTCAGTCAGAAACTAACGGATTGCGGTCGGTGTGTATGGCAAACTCTCACCCTTCCAGAAGGTATCGAATATATTTAATTGCTTCGTAGATGGGTAATAACTTCCAATGGTATGTCGTATATTTTCGTTGTGCGCTCGATAACCTTTTTATTAGGAGAATGCCAATAGTCTCGCCTTCGCATTTAATACCTGCGGTCGATGCAGAATCTGATTCTATTACAGAATTCATCGTTGAATGTGCATATATGGTTCCATTACATAGTGCAGTTTTGCACTCTTCGAAGGCAGCTGCGGCGTCAGAGCACCAAATTATGTTTCGTTAAACATTTTTCACACTGCGTTCTATTAAAACTTGCAAGCGATCCTGAATAGCGTATTAATCGTTGACACATATTTTCCTAAGTGCCTGAGCCCTTGACAGCTTCTCGAAATACTTGTAAGCAGCAACCATTTTCGATACAGTTTTAATATCTTTAGGCAAAATAAAGTTGTCAAGAAACTGAAATTTGAATTGCTTCAGCATGCGCTCTTGGTAGGCTTATGATGAGATGGCTCGCTTTAAGTGGTCTGAATACGATTCATAGATGACATTGGTGTTCCACTTAATTCTCGTAAGCGACTATGATGTCGGCGAAGTAATTCCTCATTTGAGTCTATCGATATGCCTTCTTTCAATCGACTGTGCTGAACATCTTCCTTCCGTGTATGTTGTGGCCAAATCATGAAATTGAGGACAGGGTACTGTAACTGTAACAACCTTCAATCCTCTGTAGTACTAATGGATTTTGCAGAAATTTTTCTTTTTCTTTTCATTCTCGATCCCCATGAATATTTCTGTCAGTAGGAGGCATTGTTGTCGCCTCTTCCTATATTACTTTTCAAATCGTTAAAAACCGGAATTAGTTTGGTAAACAACAATGTGATTTGCAATGTTGTTTTTTCCTTCCGCTCGTGGCTACCTTTTTCTTTCAAGCCATCGTGATGTCTCCAGAAACTATTAAAGATTAGAGGGTGAGATATATGACAATTCTTCAATGCCCTGGAAGAGGAATCTTCTGTTGCTCAAGTAACAGAGACCCGGGCAGTGACAGAGGTAGTGAGGTGGCTCCTCTTGGCGCAGCTTCTACAAATGCTGTCATCATTGGTATTTAATTTTACCATGTGATTTCTTAGAAAATTTTGGCCAGTTAAAGCCTACGGCGCTTCGGTTTCTTATATTCTGGCCATAGTTTCCGTGATATCTCAAAGTGGTTACATTACCAACTCATAAAGCCTTTACTAATTTATGTGTTCCTGTCCGCACATTCTATTTATTTTGAGATGTTTTAAAAACGTTCTATACATAGAACCACTAATTATAAACATTATCTATTAATGAATGACTGGCGAATGCAGAGTATGCTTTAAAATGGTTATATTTATTTTGGTCAAAACATGGCTGTGTGAAAAAAAAGCTATTGCCAAGCGTCTTTCAATGAGCTTTTAACACATACCATATTACACCCAATCAAATCAATATCGTTCACAAATCCGCTATTAAGACAATGCTTCGCTTAAAGCTAAGCATAAACCTTCATGAAAATTTAAAATCATAAATTAAAATCATTAATCTTCATACTTTATTGATACTGGCACTGTTCATTCACCGCACCTTATGAAGGCCGCAAAAATTATTTTCACTAATTTTCCTTCAAAATAGCTGAATGCACTAAAATTCTGCTACACCAACGAGCATGCCAATTGTTTGATATGTAAAATTCATTTTCTCTCACCAACACTTTTTTCTTATACACAAAAAAATATACTCACTCGTTTTCTTAATCTTTTCGATTTTCTATCTTATAAAATGTTTGTCTACAAAGAAAGCCAACAAAACTTACCTTGTGAATGTTTCTTTTCTTTTTTTCTACTATCTAAGCATGATAAATGTTAGTGATCCCCATTTTTGTACAAAAAATAAATAATAAAATACACTACAAACTTAAACATTTTTTAACAGTTTATTATTACTTTTATAAAACAATTTTGTTATAGGTTTTCTTTTTAACGCTTCAGTTTGTTTTTAGTTTGTTTTTTTCAACACACTTATTTTATTTTACTTGATTTTTGAAAATAAATATTGAAGAGCGTATACTAATGGAAACTTTTTCTTTTCTTTCCCAAAACCTTGTCATAAAATTTTGAAAAAAATTTCCTATATCCTTCCTGAAACAAAAAAAACAACACCCACCAATCAATCATTTGAATAACAGAAGACTCGCGGACGAAGATGATGAACTGTCCGAGGTGCAACCGGATGCTGTACCCCCAGAGGTCCGTGAGTGGCTGGCTTCCACGTTTACACGGCAATTGGCTACAACCCGGAAGAGGAACGATGAGAAACCGAAGTTCAGATCGGTGGCACATGCCATTCGTGCCGGTATATTTGTGGATCGAATATACAGAAGAGTTTCCAGTTCAGCGTTAATGCAATTTCCTCCGGATGTTGTTAAAGTTTTAAAGGTAAATAAGTTTTATATTTTATTTTAACTTAAAATATGGCAACATGAATATTTTACGTATCATCCAAGTCTTTAAGGGTTTGTTACGCAATGTCTAAAGAAAGTTTTGATTATTTTTCTAATTCACGCGCGATCTCCCATAAACTGGAAAGATCTACGTACACGAGCAGTTGATGCTGTTCAAGCAAGTTCTGAAACCAGTACGGGCTACAGTTGTGGGCATGTGCACAGTGTTACCATAAGATAATAGTGGAATATCCCAAATTGAACGTTCAAAAATCCCTTTCTCAATGTACTTTATCCCTTTGCAGAAGATTTTGTTATGTTGTGAAGTTAGTACCCATATCGTTTCATTTATGTTGACGTATTTTTTTACGCGGTTCTTCCACCAATAAATATTTATTTAAATATATTTTACTTCCCTCACCTCACAAGAAATAGATAGTAACAATGTGCAGGAAAGGTGAAACCATAAAACTGGATGGAACTATGTAAACAGAGATGATTGTTCTGAATCAGATTTGATCCTGCTTTGAGCTAAGTTTTCATTTATCTATGTGAAAATCCTTGTAATATGTCACTTGTAAAGATGAAAAAAAATTCCTTCAATAGCCAAAATGTCCCTTTATATCTCGGGAATCCCTCAAAATGGCATCACTGCATGTACATGCCAAACAAATCCACAAAAAATCCAAGTCTTCCATAAAAAAATAATGAGGAATATTTTGCCTGTTTTGTTCTTTTTGTGTGAAGCTTTGCACATCCGCTGAAGCACTCACACCAGAAACTTGTACATTGAACTCAATTCACCCGAATTTTTCAGAAAGCCGAGAAGACACTTCAGTGATAAAGAGATTGAGGAGATGTTGTAGAATCACCACGTCAGCACTGAAGCGTGATTTGAGTGAAAGCAGGACATTTAAAGATTCAAAGAGGAAATTCTCCGCCGCGGTTTCTTCACCTTTTCTACAAGGTCAACTAATTAATGCACAAACAATTTTAGAAATCCGACACACGGGAAATTTTCTTCAAAAATTTTGTATATCGACTTAAAGTCTCTCACTATTGCGTCTCTCCCTCGCGTGCAAGCTCTGCCTGTTAATATTTTAAAACAAGCCATAAATTTCTAAACCAAAAATCATATTATCAGCTAACTTACCCGAATCCTTATAATTTTCATATTCTTTTCAGACTCTTGATGATTGGTCCTTTGATGTGTTCGCATTAGCGGAGGCCGCCAATGGCCAGCCGGTCAAATATCTGGGTTATGATTTGCTCAATCGTTATGGAATTATTCACAAGTTCAAAATTGCACCTGCTACACTGGAAACGTTCCTGAACCGCATCGAAGAGGGATATTGTCGTTTCCGAAATCCATATCACAACAACTTGCATGCAGCCGATGTTACTCAAACAATTCACTTTATGCTCTGCCAGACGGGCCTCATGAACTGGATGACGGATTTGGAGATTTTCGCTACCCTCCTGGCTGCCTTAATACACGACTACGAACACACGGGTACCACGAATAATTTCCACGTGATGTCAGGTTCTGAGACTGCCCTCATTTACAATGACCGTGCGGTGATGGAAAACCATCATATAAGTGCGGCATTCCGTGTGCTCAAAGATGACGATTGCAATATTTTGTCGAACTTGTCGCGTGAAGAATTTCGCGAGCTAAGAACTCTTATTATCGATATGGTCCTGTCGACAGACATGTCCTTCCATTTCCAACAGCTGAAGAATATGAAAAATCTACTCACCTTGGCTGAGCCAACGGTGGATAAATCAAAAGCGCTGGCGCTAGTGTTGCACTGTTGTGATATATCGCATCCTGCCAAGAGATGGTCACTGCATCATCGCTGGACGATGTTGCTGCTGGAGGAGTTCTTCAGGCAGGGCGATCTGGAGCGAGAATTGGGTCTGCCATTCAGTCCGTTGTGTGATAGAAATAATACGCTGGTTGCCGAGTCGCAAATCGGTTTTATCGATTTTATTGTGGATCCCAGCATGTCAGTGTGCGCCGATATGTTGGAGTACGTATTGACCCCGATTGCACCGATGTGTAAGAATGCCAATGCTAACATTGATGATGGTAGTACTGGTTCCGTGGCAAGTAAGCCATCATGCGAAGCAATTAGCGAGGAAGTGTCAAAGAACGGAGAAGAGGTAGCACCAAGTGCGGCCGGAGGAAAGCAGAAATTCCGCATACGGAAGCCATGGGTTAACTGTCTCACGGAAAACAAAAAGATCTGGAAAGAGCAAGCTGTTAAAGGTAGGTTTCATATTTTTTTTTTTTTTTTGGGAAGTTGGGGATAGGTAACGTAGCTCGTTGTTTCGTGATTCAATAGAATGATATTCTAATTAGTAGGCGCGTGGTGTTGTCGTGCGTCTTTGCTTTGATGTTGGTTGTGTGTTAGTAAAATGGCTGTTGCGACTCCTGGAATTTGCATAAAACATCCAATTAAGTGTCATTTGGCTGTGTTTTCTTAGTGAAGTTGTATTTTGTAATTATTCAGTGGGGGTGGGTTCGTTCGTTTGATCTCTTTCGACGACGAAAGTAATTGAATGGAATCCATACTCACTTTGATTTTCAAAATTGTGCGCACAGCTTCGCAATTAACTTTTGTCATAAGTCGCAATAAGCTGTTAAATTTTGGAAAAAAGAAGATAAATTAGCTGACTTGACTTTGAAGGAGAGCAGCCATACGTTTGTTGTTGACTTAATTATTGTTGATCTAGTTATAAATACTGCAGTATATTAAAATTTAATTTTCTCTAATAGGTTATTACAAATTTTAACAAAATACAATTCTAATTAAGAATTACAGTTCAGTGCAGTGATAGATTTCGTTTTAAATTAATACTTACTTACTAAAATTACCTTTTAAATTAATGGCTATCTTCAAATATTGCTGAAGAAAAAATGGTTTCCAAAATTAATTCACCAAGTTCTTTATGCTCATTTCTACCGCCAACAAAGTTTGCATAGTTTTTACAAAGCCCCTACTTGCAACGCTTAACGCCTCTGTAAAACCTTTGCCTTCGTGGCAAATAAAACTAATACTGCGACAAACGCCTTATAAGTACTGTTACCACGCCGTTTTTATGAGATGTGAAACGGTTAGGGTTACCATCTGCTTTAAGGGCTAGACCCGGAGATTTCAAAAATAAAATCCAAAAATAACAACACAACAAAGCAACGAGTCTTTTTTTAAATGGTAACTTCATCAACATCTGACTTCATTATTTTTAAAAATACGAAGTAACATAATTTTTTTTCGAAACGATGATAAACGTGAGAAAGCTTGTACACCATGAAAATTAGTTCAAGAAGAAATAAAAACGCCAAGTCGTTAGTTATTGCGAATTATTCAAAGCAAACTTAATATTTTGTTAAAAAACGCCCGCAAAAATTATGCGTGACAAACTTAACAAGTTCACACAAGCAGTTCAGATTTTGTGAGTATCTTAACCCTAGTGGGTGTATTAAAGTGGAAACTGGAGTGTATTTGTTCAGAATTTCAGCTTTCTAGCTCAACATTTTAAGACCTTAAATCCAATGGCGGACTGATGGACATTACTTAACCGTCGTAACGATTGATGCTGATCACAAATATATGAAGTTTTATAGGGTCTGAAAAACTGTATGGTAATATGATTACACCCTTGGGATAGTGTAAAAATAGACCATAAAACATATAAAAAAAAACGTATTCTAAAATAACAAATGCAATAAACCCGTCTTTAATATTGAAGAAATAAGTCGCTGTGATGCAGATTGCTTTAAGACCGCACAAACGAGTAACCCATTGTGGAAAGAGGCGGCTTGTTGACAATCGAACCTCAAAGTTACATATCCCTTATCGCTTTTTCGAAATGTTTCCGAACTTGTCTATATCTAGAGCTGAAATTACTCGAACCAAAACTTATTATTATGGCGCCTTCGCCTTATTACAAAACATACTTTCTTATGGCATGCCATGAAGAAATTACATTATTCCTTAGCTAGGCTATAGTGTTTCCTTTGCAATTCAGGTAAAAGTATCCAAAAAAAGTCTTTGCTTCCTGGATTTTGTTGACTAGTGTATCTATGCCGCAGCAATTTTTTTTTCAAAAAAAAACCGGCATTGTAGTATGCTTTTAAAATATGCGATTTGCTACCTAAATGTTTTTGATACCAAATCTCTAAGAATTAAATTTTTAAACTGTGACTCGGAGAAAATTCGGCCCGGAGTGTCCAGACCAAAATACCCCTATTGGTAACCCTACAACAGGCAGCAGAAATCAAAACACGAAATAGAAAATGGTCAGAACGTGTTGACTATGATCGCAGATAAATCACCCATAATTCGCTGCATCCAAAGGCGTCCCAACGAGAATCATCCTTCAGATCAGCATCGGAGTTTCATTGTTGATTCGTTGCAGTCCCAAAAACTACTATGGGCATTTTTGGACCGCTTGGACTCCAAACTTTTACTTATGGTAATACAATAAATAAAAGAAATGGTGCTTAAACATTCTACCCACGGAACTATATCGCAATTCATGCCACTACAGTACTCTCGTTATTAATTTTTTCTTGCATCTGTCACACGGCAATTTATTTTTAAATGATGAGGCACTATTCCAACATTAAAATCCAATTACATATAATGTGCTATACTCACGTTGTATTATGTCCAAATCACTTAAACTAACCTTGTCATGTAATTGAATTAATATTTTCTATCATCTATCTCTCCCAGATGCTGAAGCTCGTTCTGCTGCCGCCGCTATTGAGGATGCCGCTGAAGAAACAAAAAAATCAAACGATGAGAGTGGAAACCCTACAACAACAAATGATGATTAGTGCTTTCGAATTGTGTACTATAGATTAAAAATAATAATAATAGAGTTATACTTGCAACAAAAAACAACAATTTACACTAAAAAAAGGAAAAACAAAACTTATATATATTCAATATTATATTGTGTAATATTATTATTTCATAATTTCATTATTTTAATTAATAAGAATAAATACAAAATGTAGTTTAAACATTTAAGAATAAATTTATATTCTTAAAGTCTCTCTTAAATTTGTTAATAATAAAATAAAAAACAAATAACTACAAACAAACAAAAAAAAACACCATATTAATGTTATTTTAATTAACACATACAAACATTTTTTGTAAATAAGTGAAAAATTAAGCATTTTTTAAAAGAAAATTTATTACTTAAACATTGGCAATAATAATCTTAATTTAATCGTTGTAGAATTTAATGGCATGTCATTATTCTTTTTTTTCCTTTAAACATAAAATAAAACAAATAAATAAATGTACCTACTAATTGCCACAACTCTCTTTTTTACAAGCCCCTAATAAACAAAATGTTTTTTTTCGAATTTAATTTTTTTTTTCTTGTTTTTTTTTATGAAAATAAAATATTTAATTATAGATATTTTTCCGCTTTGTTTTATTTCTTTTTTGGTTATATATTTTTATGGAAAGTCAACATTATTGCGAAAAAAAATAAATATCACTGCCGTTCTTGTTTGTTCTTAAATTTAAAGCCTTTTTTGCGAAAAGTTTTTCGTTTCATATCAGTTATGTGCCTTTCAAAATAAATTAACTTTCGAAATATTACATACATAGATTTTCGGAACATGTTTTACTTTATTGCTTTAAAGTATTAATTCATTTTTGGGTTATTTTCTTTTGTTTTCGTATTGAAATACATTTATCTCCTGAATTGCATTTTCAAATTCGCACTTTTGGATAGAATTTAGATTAAGAATTGATCAAGACGAATGACCAATTTTTACGATTTGAAGAAAATTGCACTTTTTTAAAGTAGAACCACAACAATGGAAATAAATAATAAAAATATTTAGCAAGTATGACTTTGGTCGAGTTCATAAATGTAAAAATGCTGCATGCCTGCCAATGTCGCGTTCGATATTGTAAGAGTACTGCATTATGATTGCAGGAGTTGGAAACATTTGTGTTCATAAAAGGAAATTGACAGTCAGCATGCTAACAATTTGGCATGTGCTTTTGTTTTGGTGCTGATCAGCATATGTAAATAAATATTTATTTTGCATTTAAAATATGCAATAAATGTATTATGTTACATAGGACTGAAGAAGAACAAAAAATCTTTGTAAATTAATTTTGTTGGATTCTTTCCAAGTTTATGCTGGCCACGAGATTTGTCTTAATACAATTTTTTTGGCAGACATTGTTAAGGATTGACGGCGATTCTAAAAGATATTCGAGCTGTCCTTTTCAAATCCGTAATTTTGGAATTTTGTTTATACATAATGTGCAATTATGAACTTTTTTTTTCAATGCATGAATGCCGCATTTATGCAGCTTCCTTTGCGTTTATAAATGTTATCAATAAATATTTGTGGCAGGTCGCTTTGTGAAGCATAATTAAATGTTAAATTTATGCACCACCGTCTCATCAACAAAGTGTTTTTTTGTTGTTGGCTTTGTTATCTACCTATGGTTGATCTGAAGCGGTGGTGGATTTGTTTGAATATTGGTATATTGCTTCGTTTTTAATAGGGCCCCGATTTTCATGTAACTTTTTTTTTAAAAAATCGTAGAAGCAAATTAATATTTTTACAACAAAATAGCATTTAATCGTTATTTTTGCATTCTATACTTTAAATGCATATTATGTATATTTTCATTTTAAATACATATTTCGCGTGCATAGTTTCAAAAGTTTGAATTAAAATACAAAGAGCATAGGCTTTAGAATAATCGACTTTAAAATCGATTGACTTCAAAGCACTTACAATACTTCACTACAAGACTAAATAAAACAAAAAGGTTTCAAAGTTGTCCAAAGCCTTCAATGCTTTGAAAATATATTTATGGATCCGTTCCAAAGTCCAATGTCAACTTCTTAAATTGTTAGCATATACAATGGCCCGGAGCTCTACATGGTGATGGCGGAAAACTGACCGTCCTGTGTCGCCTAACTGAAAAAGGCGCGCGGTACAATGTGAAGTTTCCAAACATGCACCAGGAGATGCTCTATCATGTAAATTTTTTACTTTCGTTCTTCGGTAAATAATTCAGAGAGCAAGTGTCTGCAAATCCGTTTAGTTAGTGATGTAAACGAACGATATTGACATCATTGGTAATTGGTATGCGTTGTAAAGGATTTCACGTCTTTTGCAAAACAAGGAAATGTAGTTGGCCTTGTAGAGAAAAATGTCAAGTCGAAATAATATGCATTCATTAAACAAAAAAAGCACTTTTTGAGGATAAAGAGGATGGAAGACCAACTTTTTGCGAGGCAAAGACTATTTACGGTCATGCAAAACGCATTTACTATAACTACTCATATTATTGCGTTATCTATTGAAGGTAACTGTAATATATATTTTCAATGCATATTTTTGGAACATATTTTTACTTTTTAATTGCATATTTAAAGCGCATTTATAGTTATTACCAAACAAAATTAGAAATTGAAGACATTCACAGCCACACTGTCATTAACAAAAAGAGACAAACAACATGTATGAGTGCTGAACATTTTAATGGAGGGTTTTTATAAAAAAACATATTTTTGACCTAAGACCTAAGATCTGCGAGGTTCTCATTTGTATGACCACATGTGGCACCCTTGTCTTTAAAAAGAACCATGAACATCTACTAATTAAACTGGCTTCCTAAGTATAACTAGCTTTTTACAACTCTGGAACCATTTTGGCCATCTAGTACATGACACATATTTTCAAAGTCAAGCGCTGAGTGGTCTCTTGACTTGCATGAAATCAGCAGTGTGTAACTCGATTTCTTTAGTATTTTTAAACTTTCGAAGTCGAATTTAAAAGTGACAGTTACAAATTTCCAGGTGAACGTTGAACAAATTTTCTATATCTGCTAAAATAATAGAGCGCCATTAAATGCATTAGAATACTAAATTAAAACACAGAATTTCGGTGCCCATTTACGTTTCTAAAAATAAAACAACTAATTGAATTTATTTAAGTGCAATTTATATAAAAATATTACCACATTTGAATTTGCCATATCAATACAAATTTTAAATTTAAGTTGGTTTCGCTGTCAACGTCTCGTGTGCTAATTCACAATAACATAAAATGTGTAATTGAGTCACAACTTTTGTTAGATTTGCTTTATTAGTACGAAACCTTAAAAGTGCCTAAGCTACACTAAACTTATTTCGAGTTTAGGAGTGACTTTTAGGACTTCTATTACTAATGGCCAATGATTGAAACTAGCCATATACTAAAATAAAAAAACACAATGAAAGCTACAATTCAACATTATTGCCTCATTTGCATAAACTGAACATTCTCGAATCGAAATAAGGATCAGATAGTTCGTCGCTAACTTTCATCGTTTTTATACGAATTAAAATGGGTGCTCTAACTCATCATGCAGTAATGATATGATTTTATTACATTCTTTTCTCTGCTCTGGTTCGTCTTTATATCCACCAAATCCAGCAAAAGTTGGTCTTGTTTATCCTCATTTTTTGTAAAAATAAGTTTTCAATATTTTTTTTTTTTTTTCAAACATTAATTTTGGAATGAATTAGTATACAAAATAAAAGTAACCAACTCCATTCCAAATCAAATCAACAAGGATAGTTTACCTGGAAAAACTGAGAGTTTGACTATCTTGTGCTGAGTTATCCTACTTTTAATAACTAGTTCCAAGCTGATAAGAAATAAAATCTTTCACATTTAAAAGAAGCAATTAATTCACGCCAAACCAAGTTCTTCAAACATCAGCAACACTGGAATTCAATTCTATTTAGTGGTAGTACAAAAGTTATTTTAATAAACAAAATATATTTTCAACAAAACTGTTTTCTTTTTGGTAAGGTTTATTGGAAGACTTCTGATTATGTCCTCGGTTTTGGTGTATTTTAACATCTTTAAAGGCAGCTTAATGGGGTATATTTATAAGTTCCACATAAAATATAAATTAATCAATACTTACATCTACGCTTTTACTGCACAAAACCATCACAAGAGGGCTTATAATGATTATATGCTTAAGTTCAGAGAAACTGCATTCGTTTTTAAATTTAAGTGTACGTCCAAACATTCATCGTTATTCAAAGTGCATAACAATCAGAGAGTAGCTAAAAACATATTTTATTTATTTATTAATTGCATTTTTTTTTTGTGTTGTGCAATTATAAAATTTCCAAACAAGCAATTTTCACTTAAATTTATATTTTGAAATTAAGCAATATGTTTATTAAAATATTATTATATTAAATATTACTTTTCCTTCTTAAATTTAAGAAAAAAAAAATGGGTTCAATTTCGTTATCTTCACACTTTTAAAATTTCCATAAGAGCAAACATATACGCACATTTAGTTTAGAAAATATTTTAAAAATTAATGCGCTCTTTAACTATTTAAATACTTTCAATCTTAAGCAATGAAGAAACAAATATGCTTTAATAAATATTTTGGAGCCAACTAAAAATAATTACCAAATTTTATTTTTCCATAAACAAAAAGTTCAAAATTTAAAAAAAAAATAACAAATCTAATAAAAATATTAATCCATACAGAATTAAACAAAACCAAAGAAAACACAAACAAATATTTATATATAAAAGAAATGAAAATATAAAAAAAAATAACTATATCTATAAAAGTATACAACTATATCGATGTCTCCTAATTTTCCAAGAAAATTTATTTTTATATATTGTAAAACTTATGTTTTGTTTCGATAAATTTTTTTCAAAATGTCTGATTAAGGGACCAGTCTTTTAAGATTTTACCATTGCTCTTTAAATTCATAAAAAATTTTTTTCTGTAACAGACAAAATAGTCGATCGATTTCGCTGGACGAAATTGATTATCCCTTTTACAAGAATTTTATTTAAAAAAAACGGCGTTCTTAGCTCATTAGTATTTTGATTTCATTATACTTACATACATAAATTAAGGGCTCCGGACTCGTGAAGAGTATCCTTCTGCGATCCCGTGCCCGAGAGAGCCCAATAATAACTTTACTTCTCGGCGTCGTAAAGCAGGATATATTCGCATATCCCAGTATCTGGACGAATATGGACGAAATTGAAGATAGTGCGTTTTAACACCTGCCATGCGCACTATCTGCTCAGGGACAAGACCGAAGAAGTCATATGATAGCGCATCACCTTACCGAAATCTGGTGCATGTATGGAAGATGAGCTGCACATTGCACCGCGTACTCGCCAGCGTCAGCAACACAGTTGGATAAGTTTTGCCTAGATCCTGGTCATCATTCGGCCATCTTATTTTGAGCTTCTGATGACGAATGCTATCATATGCGACCTTAAAGTCGACGAGCATATAAGTTGCTCTAGTGGCTCTAGTAGACTTTTCCTCGATTTGACTTCTATCTGCCTGGCCGGAAGACTCACTGATACGCACCGATCAGTGTGTTGCACAAGGGCGTGAGTCAGTATACGTTGGATAGGATCTTATATGCAACATTTAGCCTCGATAGTTCTTGCAAGACATAGGATCGCCTTTCGTTCACCCAAACTGGGCTGATGATTAAGTGTATGTACCCTACCAAGACATCACCTCCGTATTTAGAGAGCTCTGCAGGTAGACCATCAGAGCTCGCTGCCTTATTATTTTCAGGCTAAGCGAACCTCTTTTTGCGCCCTAACTCTCTATCTGTAATGGTCGTTTAGCAGCTGCTGGAAATGTTGCACAATACTGTGCGCTAGGTTTCTACCACGATTTCCAAGACCCTGCGTTCCGGGCTTGTATCCATTCGAAGGAAGATTGTATCCGAGGTTAAACTTCTCCCTCCCAAGACTAAAAGCGTTTGACGTGGACGGGATGTTATGCCGACGGCGAAGGGTAATCACTTCGCGGGTGTGAGATCTGCCACTAGCTACTAAAGGGCTCATCCGCCATCACTTTATCTTCCATAGTAAGCAATATCTTTTCCATAGTAAGCAATAGCTATACCAACTTCGAAGAAAAATTTCGTTTCGTTCGTCTTGCGCATCAGTTAAAAAAATATGTATGTAGCTTTAATTGAATTTAACTTAAATTGAAATATTATTTCCTTAAATATGGGGAGAAGAGAGTGGTCATGAGATTTTAAAATTCAACATGCTGTGGATGTGGTTGAGATTGAGATCCACTGCTCTATAGAAAGATGTGAGTACATTTTAAGTTGCATCACACGTGTTTCATGTGAATCATCGGATTGTAATTTGCCAAGAGGTTCGGGACCAGTAGCCAATTATGTTGAAAGTAAACACAAAGTTGAGGAGAGTGCCCAAGTCAAAGAATTTATTTCACTGATATGCGAGTTTTTCTCCTGTAATAGGTTTCTTCACTTACTTACAAAAATAAATCATCAAAACTTATATAAATAAATCCAAAAATTAAAACAAAAGAGCAATGGTAAATTCGCTTAGCAGTAAGGTACCATTATATCAGCTGAAATTGGGATCATAGCTTTATTAAGGTAGATTGTAATGCAAAAACGTACATATATAAAAAAAACAAACTATTAAAATTATAATATATTAAATAAAATAAATAAACTCTAAACTCTAAGAGAATGAAGAAAACAATGAACGCACCGCTTCAGCAGCAGCAGTAACGTCAGCATATTAAACAAAACAACAAAAGAGAAAATATTTTGTATTTAAGTTGGCAGTATGTACACAGAATACATTTTTTTATACTAAATGAAATATGAAATGGTAAAAGCCGGAACTTTTTAAAAGACTTTAAAGTATGTACTCTAAACTAGTTTCTTCTCTCTCTCTCTCTTTTTATATCTATCTTCTCTATTTGAATTTTTCCCTCCTCTTAACAATCTTAAAAGTACAAAATAAACATTTTTTTTCTTCTATTTACCTAATAAAATTTTGTTAAAAATTTCGTTCAATAAAATGTGTATACCTCTTTATGTTGCTAAATCATTTTTTTTTTTGGAATTGCCATCCAGCCTATTAAGAAAGAAAAGAAAACCCCTTAACCAAAACAATGTATAGTTATTATTGTAAAATTAAAAAAAAATAAAACCATATCCTCCTAAGTAAAAAGAAATCGTAGTTTATAATATGTTATTGTTTTTCGATTTTTAGAAAATACTATTGATTAAAAAAAATAAATATATACATACTATATATTATTATTGTTATTAACTTATGACAAAGAGAAAAAAAGCAATCATTTAAAACTAGTTTAATAAATAAAGAAACACTGTAAAATAAAACCAAAAAAAAACACCCACTCACGTAGGTCTTAAAAAAACTATGTAAGCCTAAGTGCAAGTGAATAAAGTAGTAAATTTGACAAGGAATAATTAGTATCTAAATGAAACAAGAAGCAACAAAAAAAACATTGAACCATTGATATAGCAAACTTCTTTAAATATTTTATTTGCAAAAAAAAAATATTTTATTTTATCTGTGAATATTTAATAACAACCAACCAAAGGAAACAAGCAAAACAATACTAATATTTTATTATATCTTGTTAGAGTATTTATATATTAATAATGAATGATCAATATTGACAAAAGCTTAAAAAATAAACTGAAAAAAAAAAACAAACTAAGTAATAGATATTCTACCTAACTTAAGTAAATAAAATAAAATGAAACTCTTGTTCTTTTCACAAAGTACTAAATTTATTAAACAAGTGGGAATATGAAATAGGAGTTACAGTAAGAATTAATAAATACAAAAACAAAAGAATGCAATGTTTTTATTTGACTTATTTTTTTGGAAAATGTTGTACATTTTATTGCGCCTTTAATATAAATAAAACCAAAATGAATGGGCAAAATTTGGACAGATTCTAGAGAAAAGTTAAATTTATTTTTTTTAGGACGACAACTCTATGTCTCTCGGAGTTCGGCGACAAATTTGCAAATTTTTTTAATGACATCGCATTTTAATTCTTTTATTTTACTGTGTATGTAAGTAAACAGCTCTGTTTTAGTGGGAGCCGACGGCAAGTAAAAAATATATTCAGCGCACAGCGCGAAATCAGTCGTTTCATTTACAAGTCAGGTTCCAACTGGAAATGGCCTTAAAATCTCAATTTTTTGTATTCTTCCAATAAAACCTTATTTTGACAAATTATTAAGATTTCCTTATAAAACATGTATAATGTTACATAGTCAGTCTAGTTTGCAGAAACAGTTTTTTTTTTCTGAATTTGTTCGGTTTGCTGAATTCCGTGTATCCGACCAAAATAAAGTGAGGATAGCAATATCTAAACTGAAGTCCAACAAGGCTGCTGGGATGTACCGTCTATAACTCGGACCCGCCGAACTATTTAAAGCTGACTGGAAAAAGGGCATACACCAACCAATATCCAAGATTTGGTCGGAAGAATTAATGCCTGTTGAATGGAACCTCAGCATCATTAGTCTGTTTCACAAGAAAGGTGACCCTCTAAACATCTCCAACTATAGAGTTTTCAGTCTCCCAAACATTGCCTACAAGATTTTGTATGCGTATTGTGCGAGCACCCGAAACTATTTGTCAAAAACCTGGTCACCACATTTGACCAAATATTCACACTGCGGCAGATAACATCATAAGTCTAACATCATCCGTCCTGAAAACCTTAAAAAAATACATTTTATGCATGCAACCGCATCTTCGGCATAATTCTATGGATGTACACGGCAATTGTACGACCTACGACAAATAGGGACAGCTGATGCAATAAGAACAACGCCAACCACTGACACCCTTGGATGCCAAATAGTCAACTGGAACCCAGGTCTCGTAGGACATGCATATATTCTGAAAATGTATTTAGGAGACAACTTTAGCTCCGACTATATGTTACCCTACATTGACTTTGACAAACCATTCCCTTGCTCCTTTCCGTGCATGAACCCACGTTAATAAAATCTGTATCCATATACACAGATGGATCAAAGATGGATTGTGAAACAGGTGCCGGTCTATTCTCTACTTCATCAGACTCCCTGCTGAAAAAAGTTCACCGCTGTCACATAGAGCTTAATGCTAAGATGGCCGATGAGCTAGCAAGAAAATGATCCGAAATAGATCGTGACCAGGCACTTTGTTTGATCAAATCACCACTCTTCCACCTCAGAGAACGAGAATACAAGATCAGAATGAAAGCTAACAATAGGTGGAAATCTTTAACGACCTGTGAGATGTAACAGAAACTATGGCCAGAATATCATAATTTTCTAAGAAAGCACATGATAAAATTCAATATCAAGGATGAGGATTTGTAGAAGCTGCGGTGGCGATGAGAAGCTCCACAAGGAAACTCCTCACTATCTCTTGGGGAACAGAACACATGGAAGTTTCTTTTTACAAGACATTGAGGAATTGTCAGAATTATTCTCACTCTATTATCTTTTGCAGGTTTCTGGATAAATCAATTTGGCTTGATAGAATTGAGCAGCCATGAACGTAGGGCAGGAACCACAAAGAAGGCCACAACACCGGCGTATTAGCCACTGAAGGGTTTCACAATTGATCCACAAGGACCTGGGTGTGGCAGGAAAGAAACTGTTCTTCCATGTCAACCCATCTAACCCAATCTAAAACGAAGTTAGAAGTTTCAGACTTTGTGCAATAAGCCCTAAATAAATACACCTAATTATCAGACTGTATCGCTTTACCACTAAATAAACGTAAGATTTATAATACATAATAATAAATAAAAATCATTTCAATACCTTTATACGACTCCTTTCTCCAATTGTTTTTGTTCTCGATCAAGTGCTGAATCCATGGCTTTTGTATGCTAAACTTGTTCCCTGACTCAGAACCATTTGTGGCAACTGTACCTCTACCAATAGTCGATTTGAAAATATAACATGCTTTTACAATGGATTCCAACAAGCACTCCAACATATCAGCACACAATGAAAAAGTGGGTTCCACAATAAAATCGATGAAATGAATTTGGGATTCGGAAATCAAAATATTATGTCTATCACAAAGCGGGCTAATTGGCAAACCAAGAGCACGCTCCTGATCGCCCTGCTTGAAGAGCTCCTCCAGCAATAGATCTACCCAACGCAGATGAAGACGCCACTCCTTCGCAGATGCAGATATGTCACACGCGTGCAACAATAAAGCCAGTGCCTTTGATATGTCGACCTTTAACGTATTAGTTGCGATTCCTTTTTTTATATCCTTTAGATTTTGGAAATGGTATGCCATATCTGTAGATAGGATCATGTCGATAACTTGAGCTCTAAGCTGTCGAAACTGGTCACGAGTCAGGCTTGATAGAATATTACAATCATGCTCTTTGAGAACAAAGAATAATGCACAGACGTGATGGTTTTCCTGTACCGATCGGTCATTGTAAATAATAGCTCTGTCCGATCCTGTCATAATAAGGAAATTATTGCTTTGGCCCGTGTGCTCGTAGTCATGAGCTGAGGCTGCAAGAAGGGCTGCGAATACTTCCAGATTCGTCATTATACATCTAAGACCTGTTTTAGAGATCATAAAGTGAAATGTTTGTGTGACATCAACCGCATGAAGATTGTTATGATATGGAGCACCATAGCGTCTATAGCCTGATTCTATTCGAGCTAGGAAATTATTCAAAACGCTGATGTCTATTTTGAAGTCCTTAATAAAGCCATAACTGTGATAAAGGTGAGAAACTAGATGTTGTAAGGGTTTGTCTCCATCCGCATCTGCCAAAGCGAATACATCAAATGACCAGTCATCTACGGACTTCAAAGAAGTTTATAGAAAACTGATGAAGTTTGAAAAATGATAACGAGGCTTACTTGCAGAGCTTTCACAACGTCAGAGGGAGCTTGATGCTGGTTTTCATGTTCGCTCGTTGCCATGCTGTTTAATTGATACACAATATGACAATCATGCCTGAGATTTTAAAAACAACCAGCTTGCTGTTTTTGTACACATCTGGATTGTCAGTAGTAAGTAAGTAGCACTCAATTATGCTGTTTGAAACATTTTGGAACTCTGAGCTGGGAGTTTCCAATTCACAGTATGGTTATTCTACAAAACTTAGGCATCGTTTTCCAAACAAGTTTAGTGGTTGACGGTTTGGCATGGCAATCCCGGGACTTAAATTGGAAGCTGTCATTCTTAGAAGGTTGGCGTATTACCAAAATATTTCTGGTCAGATTCTGATCATAACCAGTTTGTGGCATATTGGATTCGGGACATTTTGGAGGAGACTGAAGCGAATAATTAGGGGTTCTGAATCCCGAGTAGAAGTAAAGTCGTAGATGAAGTGGACCCATTTTCTTTTATGAATCAAGTAACAATTGGATGGTAGCAACTGGACAATTCAAACAAATGACAGCGGTTATCGAGGCTTCTTCGTACAGTTGCTCAGCTATTCTGTTTCAAAACAGCTGAATATTATATAGTCCTTGACAAAGATATATAGCTACAATGGAGCAAGCAATACACCAAAAGAAGCAATAAATAATATTTAAGTAATTAAAATGGCGGCAAGTTTCGTTTGTTCCACACCACATCTGGGAGGAAGTTGGGTATGGTTGGGCTTCGACCAAACTCACCGTCTTAGATATAGGCTACCTTGTAGAGGATGGTAAGCTAGTTGAGAACACTATCTTACAAGGCCGAATCAATTATATATATTATATAAAAAAAATTAAAAGCCGCTTGTCATTTTGTGTCCCATGGGAACGGAATTCTAGAAAAAAAAACTTAAGATTTTTATTTTAGACTGAGAGTTCCACTCCCACGACAGATAGAAATACCTGCAGGTCTAACTTAGCGGTAAGAGACAGCAAACAACTATGTAATTAAATTCAATGTCATATTATTAAGCTTAAAACTTAAACACAATCCGGAAATTATGTTTTGTTTTTATAAATCGAAGTAATTTGAGGTCCTGCTTGGACTTGTATTGTTGTGCTTGTATTTTTGAAAATAATCATTTCACGTCCGATATATGTACTTTGAGTCCATAATTGGAAACTAGCTTTCTCTTCACATGAAAGTGTATAGTTGGCTTATTTACATTTGCACCACGAACATTATCACTTATGTCGTGTAACCAGAACTTCCGAACATTTTACATTAACATTAAGTCAAAGTATATATAACGTTCTTCCTTCTTGAGAATAATATTAAAGGAAGACGTCGAGTTCAAATGGAATTCAATTAGAATTCCTAATTGCTTTTCGCAGTGGCTGTTATGTGAAGCAATTTATTTGTACCTACTTAGGGCGATTGCACACTTTTTTAGAAATTCATTTTATGGTAACGTTTTAGTGCCTCAAAACGAAAAAAAAGTACTTTATTTTAATTAAAACTTTTCTTGAAGTTCACTTTTATTATTTCACTGACTTAAATCGATTTTGATGAACAGCTGATATTGCTTCCTACAATTTGGAAAACAATTGTTTCACAGATGTGTTAGATAAGCTTTCTGATTTCATCTGTCAATTTTGCTTTCAAAGATCAACGCTAACCTTAAAATCTATACCTCTTTGTTGCCAACGCCTTCCACCGACAGCAATTTTTCAAAGATTGCTATAGTTAACTAACTTGTCAAAAAAATGAATCATTCCACTGATTTGTTTCAATAATGTATTTGAATGAAAGCTTTAATTGGCCCTTACTAAACCCTACAAGCGAAATATAAATGTGAATACGATGATTACAGAAACGAATTCTATTCCTTGACATAAATGTACGCAACCAAACATAAGCCTGTTATGCCCTTCCTGGCATTCCTTACTCAATAACGCCCTCCGACTCACCACAGAATCTTATACACAAACCATTTCACCATCCTAATATACAGTACAAACCAAAATCGCATTAAAATGGCTGTCATCTGCTTTGTTGTGCATGCAGGTTCGGTGTAAATTTTTCGCAAAATATTTAAAGTTTTCTCACAAATTTTCACTGATTCAATTTGTTAAAATACAAACCGAAGTTACCTCCAACCAATACGAACTCAAATCGATATAAGAAAAATAAAAGAACTCGCGTCGGAATAGTTAATTTCGGTTCCAGCTGAAAAAGAAAATTCCGAATACGATCCCAATCGCCCAAAAAAATCATTAACATGAATCAGTCGTCGGTGAGTGATTGAAATTAATTTTTTTTTCCTCATCTCATTTGTGCAGAAGTTTAGTGCAACCCCCCCGAGGAAGAATAAAACAAAAATTCCTTTCAATTAACAGCCGGCATGGTTGCAATATGCCTGGCCATAGACTTTGTTCCCTTGCCGCGAAGATAGTATAATTTGATGCTGAATTTGTGATAAATTTTATTCTCCTGGCTCTTTGTGTGCGAAAAAAAATATTCTGATAAGACGATGGATGGTTTCTTTTTGCTCTCATTGGACTACGGACCACCTCTGATTGGGTGTCTTCATCCACTACACCTGTGTCAATGAACTGCAACCTAAAAACCACCCATATGCCTTCTGGCCCTCGTCGTGCATCTAAATTAAGATTTTATTCAATTGATAGTGATGTAGATGGATGCCCCGAATGTGGGCTGAACCGTCATTCTCTCGCTGCGACCTCGATTTTGAACCGATTTTCACTTGGCTTCAATTATTCATGCATGAGGTGTGCTGTGTTGAGTCGGAATGATGAGTGTGCAATGCGGAGTGTCGACTGAAGTGGAGATGCGACAGCGGCATTGCTGAATACCCAACTCTTTTTTAAAATTACAAAACATAAGGTCGTGGTCGGCCTTCGCCAGCGGCCCATGTGGAGTATTAATTATCATCTATCGCCGCCCTGTTGTTGGTTCGCATTATCTAACCCAACGCAAAGCAATTATTTGCTCTTAATTCGATAAATCTGTTGTTTGCTTGGTGAATTTTTGTAGTACGTGATTCCGGTGTTGCTGCTGGAACGATTTGGTTGCAGTTAATTGTTTCAGTTGCGGTTTTGTGGGCGATAAGTTGTTTTTCTTCGTGTTTGGTGTTACGTGAACAATTCATCAATCATTGGTGACCGCTTTTGTTGGTGATTTGTCAATTGTTTATTGTGGAGAAGCTTTAAAAGTGATTTTGTACTTAATTTGAGTCATACATTGATACACTGGTAAGAACTCTTTTTGTATAATTATACTGGAGGAGGAGTCGCACTTTATTGATAACGGCACCGTTTTGCGGATGCATATGCAAAAAATAATTATTGTTTTGGTTGTCCTTATCACTCGCGGAAGTCAAGCTACTGATTAAATGTTGTGCGACTAAAGAAGAGTTGAAACTAGAATGTGCTAATGGATATGAGTGATGCGTAGTCATCTGAAAATGATTTATGATAACCTCAACCCTTCTTGTCCGTTTGCGATTGAGAGTGGTTCTTTCCAATCAGCCCGCATTTATTCTAAGTGACTATACTTCCGAGTACAGCGACGAAGATCAGTCAAAGCTATTTCTTAAATCGTATGTTTATGATATTGAGTGACATTATTTGAGAGTGGTACTTCATAAGTCTATTTTAAGCATAACACAGAACAGCATTGACTGATTATTTTATCAATCGATACATGCCTAACATTGCTAATGTCAGGATGATCGCTAAAGTTATTCATTTTCCCGAAGAAGGCTGAAAATAACGATTTCTGACCCATAAGCATTTTACCACTTCTCTCGAAGGACCTGAAAAAGTTATTGGTCAATCAAAATTAACTCAGTTTCTGGAGTTGCCACTGTAAAAAGCATAGTTGTGTGTGTCTGCAATTTTAAAATTTCACGATAATATTCCAATTGCTATTAGCTGGACTTTCGGACACCGCGTTCTGCTCTGTTTACCACTTTAGTGTAGGTAAAAACAGTTTGAATTTTGTTCTTATAAGTCCAAAACAATCAGTTGCTTAGTATTCGATTCGGTTGAACTTAAAACGGGAGTTTTGCTCAGACTTCATTGTTTTTCATTACTTTTCAGTATAGGTATTTATGAAAGACATTGTGACTACATAAGTCATATTCCTAATCTTTATGCGGATGACTTACAAATTTATTTTTCAGTTCCCTTGGGCAATTTCATTAAAGATGCAATTGTAAGCATTAATGACGATCTGTGTAGTATTTATTATTAGACTCGCTATAAAAACAACCAAATGAACTCTTGACCTAACAAAGTCGCAAAGCATAATAATTTACAGAAATTGTCTTTCCAAATAATAGGACAACACCATACAATGCGACTGTCAGTAACTTAACAGCTACAGTATTATTCTGCAGGCGGCAGAATTGAAGTGGTTAAATTCTGTGTCCATGTTGATATAGCTGGTGTAGCTGTCAAATTTCCAAATTGAAACACGGGGCCAGTTGAGAAATATTCTGCAACTGAATAAAATAAATACCTATTTCATAACAAATTACATTTTAATTATTTAAACAAAAGTTTTTCTTTTCGCCAACCAAATACTGCTACCAATAAGAAATTCGATTTATTCTACATACCATCAGTGGGTCAAAAACCAATTGGAAGCAAACTGACAGATGTTACTTGGATTGTAGTTCCTTGATTTTATAGGTACCTAAGCTCAAGAACAAATATTAGATGGTGGTATAAAATAAAAATTCCGTTGTAAACATTTGCCAGAGAAAATAGTTTCTAATGGTTAAGAAAATTCACCGCGATTTTTATGAAAAAATTAGTAGATGACATTTATAGTTTAGTTTATTTCATCAAAAAAAGTTACAATAATTTAGTGATTACGTGATTATTTTTTATATGAAAACAGTATTGGTTACTCTTAAGCACCTAGACAATGCTTCATTGGCACCATAATTTGTTCTGTGGTATGGAATGTTAAAATACAATCTGTTTCTAAGCGTTCTCGCAGGAAAATTGAAGTCAATTAAGCTCAAAATATCGGAACAATAAATATGATTACCTAATACGTCAAGAATGAACATAATCTCAGAGAACTTTCTTCGAGTGTTAAGATTTCAAATAATTTACACCTTGTTCCATAGGAAGGCATATCAATAACACAATGAAGCTTTTTCACTAATACTCTTGTAAATCGTTTTTGTATTCTCTCGATTCTGAAAATGTTAACGTCATCCAAAGGACTCTTAATTCTAGAATTGATCCAACAAACGCAAAAAAAGGACATTTTAAAGTGTGTCACTGAATCACTGAATTCCTTTGAGTTGCGCAAGACAAATCCCAACATTGAATTACCTTTGGCAACTAATAAGTCAACATGTTTTACAAAATCAAGTTTTTGGTCGAAAATTACCCCAAGGTCTTTTTTAAAAGTAACAATTGAAAGAAAAGTACTATTTAATTTTATATGAAAAATTAGTAGATGAACGATTACGGCAAAACGTTAAACTTTGACATTTTGCAATATTAAGCTGTAACGAGTTTATCAAACACCAATTCGATAAATTCTCGAGATCTTCCTGTAACAACCTGCAGTTGATGTTTTAATGCTCGGTGTGGAAAGGAATAGCTTACAAGAATTATAAACCAGATTTAAACTAAAGGTGTAAATAAGGGGCATGGAATTTAGATCGCCTCAAATTTTCACTCGGTAAATTGATTTCGACGCCACCTACCACGACTTTCACGTACCCGAATCCCAGAATGAGTGTGTTGTCAGCTGTCAGTCTTCACAGAAGTTCCTATTAAAATTATAATTTGGAGGAGCTGTACATTTTTAGTACATATAGGTATTAACAATTTTTATTCCTGAATACCTTCACAAAATGTATAAGTACATATATGAAACAAGTAAAATATTTTCGAAAACTAAAAGATATGGCTAAAATTATGACTTATAAGCAAAGCTCTCGAAGTACGTAGCCAATTTGTAAACAATTTTTTTAAATAGTACAGGACAACAAAAGCCGGGATGGGATGGTGGGTCGCTAGACGCTAGTTAACATTTACCTCGATACAATAGTCGAATATTTTAATGAGATATCCTCGTCTTTAACCTCACATATCTGGCTTTAATTTACTCCACACCCACAAGCTTTTGGCAATACAGGATTGCTGTATTAGAAAATTCTTTGGAAACGGTTTTCTCAATTTTCCATTAAAAGACCTTGCGATAATTATAAGCCTTCTTGGAGTTTCGTTGCATTAATATCTGATATTGCGATCCCCCCAGTATTCAATATGTGAATATATTAACTTCCACATATTTTATTTCAATTTTGACGTACTTAGTGCAAATTGTTTTTACATGGGACAAGCACAATTTAAAATAACCCAAATGCATTTATAAGCTTATTTTTATAACTGCCTTTTGGTATCGATTCTGCGGCTCAAAATTGAATTTTGATAATATCTATTAAATATTTTTAGGATGCAAATAAAGTTTTAAGTATATTAATATTCTTCAAAGATATTGACAAGGATAGTGATATTATCCTTCTTTGTCATTTTTCAATGCAATTTTGATGCATTTTCATAAGGAAAATACCATCTTAGTCGGAAAAGCCGTTTTGAAAAGAGTGGTAATAAATCTTGAATTATACAGACGACAAACTGAGTGATTTATCTTTTTGCGCAATAGAAACCCACATGACAAAGAAATGACAAATCTCTTGTACTGCATAGAAAATAAAAAAAAAACTTTTTTACGCCGATAGGTTTATATCGATATTAGCTCAGTCGAGACTTTCGAACTTGGTCGCAATAAACCAATGTTTTTCTTTTCTTTTCTGCCATTTCATGTTTTGTTTGGCATTGATGTATTATCCATCCCGAATCTTTCAAAAAACAAGACATTCTCGAATTTGCACTACACTTTGCAATTTATATATGGAAAGAAGTTGGCAAAAAAAAGTTAACCCTTTTGCTATCCCATGTATCTTAACTGTACATTTTCAGCTCAAAATTCAATATTATAAGAAAAAAAACAACATTTCAAATGATTTCAAATTACGTGCTGACATTATTGATAGCATCTCAAACTCAACATTTAACGCATTTTAGCTTTGTGCTAACTTACTATTAAATGTAATCATACAACATAATTCTATCTTTTCCCTCGTTGAACAAAAACATAAATTTTAATTAATGGGAGAGTTACCATTAAGTTACCATTTCACCGTATTTTTTTTAAAGAGAACGCTAATCGTCGAAAAAAAAACATAGGAACATATTGTTAAAAATTGACTCATATTTGAAATATAAACATATATGCTCTTAAACTAACCTTTATTTATTAGGCTTTATTTTCCTCTCGAAAATTGTAACTATTTCTTGTAATGTATTATTTTTTTTGTATTTATTTATTTTTGCAAAACAATTCACATTCACAATTGACAAACTGATTTCCCACTAATTTCCAATACCAATATTTTATTTGTCTCCAACAAACTACAAAATGTAGCAGTTCCTTTATTACTGTATAAAAATCAATATTGTCGTGCCGCTTCTCAGCCGCCTTTACACGCGCTAGATTACGGTTGGAGTACTGAATTCTCAATCAACTATCATCTACTCCAATCTAGATGGCGTTATATTCTAAGTTTAACTTCGATTTATGTCACAACTATTGCGATTCTTGAGTAATCAATCCTCCAATCTAGATGGCGCTGTAAACTTAAGGTGCTTATAAGTAGCCTTAGCATTGAAACTATATTCCTGCACCTTTTTAGGTCACGATCTACCTATATTCCAAATTTGATCTTCCAAGAAAGCTGCGACAGGTTAAGCGACACTTATCGTATTCAATTTCCATAGTTTTAGTTTTGTAATTGTGAGCACTTTGCTCCTCTTTCCCCTTTGCTTTTTTAAGAACGAATACTCACACAAACTTGGTTAATAAATTGTTTTGTTTTATTTCAGGTCTAACGTGTATTACAAGCTCATATGACTACCTTCAACGTTTCTCTCGAAATAAATACCACAACAAAACAATCCAGATGTGAGGCAATCATGAAATGATTAACTGAAAGCTATCTACTAGCGACTCCCTCACACGGCCATGTCGAAGAAGTGCCAAATAAGCCAACAAATCGTACGAGATCATCAAAATATAAAAATCATAGATAAGCAGTCTATTTTTTATCTTTTACGCTAATGATCACCGCCGAAACTCAATTCCTTACACAAGTCATTTATAAAAACAAAGAGCACTTGCAAATAGAAAGCTAAACCTACACACACAGGCACACATACACAAAAGTATATATATTTTTTCTACCAATTATTCACTAGTCAGCAGCTGAGCAAGGAGAAGACATACTTTCCTTCTATCTATTTCCCTATCTCTTTACTAATCTTCAAACGAAAGAACATTTAAAAAAGACATCAACGAGACTGAGACAAAATCTACATACACTACATTAGATAGAGACACACACACACACACATATACAGAGACAAGATGGGTAACAAAAATTCTTGCTGCGCATACTCGAGTCCACAGCCCGAGCGTAAAATAAAAGAAGTTCCTCCAGTGTACGAAGAGCGCCAACCCGAGGGCGAGCAATTCACAAACAACCTCCAGCACATATCGGAGCGCGAAGCTCTGGAGGGAGATTTGGATCCGTCTGTCGATCCAATGGCAGCTACAATGTTCTTGGAGCGATCCAAGGTCGAGAACGGAGGCATAACACGAAAGCGCTCCCAACATCAAATAGCTCAGCAACAAGGCAGCATCGGAGGAGGATTGAAGAAGAGCTCATCATGTTCTACAATATATTTGGACGACAGCACAGTGTCGCAGCCCAATCTAAAGAACACAGTCAAATGTGTATCGCTAGCCATTTACTATCACATTAAGAATCGAGGGTCAGACCGACGTCTGGAAATATTTGACGAAAAACTCCATCCGCTCACTCACGATACAGTGCCCGAGGATTACGATATCCACAATCCCGAACACAGACAAATATACAAGTTCGTGCGGACGCTGTTCAATGCAGCCCAGCTGACTGCAGAGTGTGCAATAATCACTCTGGTCTATTTGGAGCGACTACTAACCTACGCAGAGCTCGACATCGGGCCGTGCAATTGGAAACGAATGGTTTTGGGGGCGATTTTGCTCGCCAGCAAAGTATGGGACGATCAAGCCGTCTGGAACGTAGATTACTGCCAAATTTTAAAGGATATCACCGTCGAAGATATGAACGAGCTGGAGCGAGAGTTTTTGGAACTGCTCCAGTTCAACATAAATGTGCCGTCGTCGGTTTACGCCAAGTATTACTTCGACCTGCGAACCCTGGCCGAGGCAAATGATCTCTCATTCCCCACAGAGCCACTGTCCAAAGAGCGCGCACAAAAGCTCGAAGCAATGTCGCGTGTAATGCAAGACAAGGTGACTGCCGAGGCGCTCAAGAACGGCATCAAGAAGTGGTCCTCCATGGACAACATCAGCCAAGGTGGTCCGCGCCGGAGCGTAGCCATTCTCTCGTGATTTTACATCATCTACTAGATCGAACGTTCGAACGACGAAAGTCATGCTTTTAAGGTCATACGAATTCGTTTCATATTTTGTTTTGTTTTGTTTTGTTTTAGTGAACTACACGTAGTGGTTCTTCTCTCCAGCACCTAGTGTAGGCGATTAATTTTCAAACACAAACACAACAACAAGCGGTTGTCCAATTCATAAACATAGATAGAGATTATTCTGGTAGACGTAAGCGTGTAGAAATTTTAAATCCAAACTAAAGAAGCAACCCAAGGGCGAAAACTATTCAAATATTTGAAAGATTCTACAGAACGAATTTAATTTGTATTTTTATTAACTCATATTTGTTTTTTTTTCTTTTTATTTTTATTTATTAAACTATTCTTTGTAAATATGCTTAAGATAAAAACACAACGTCAAGTAGACATCTTATTTAAATTTTCTTAATCAAATTTTGTCGTAAAAGTTCATTTTGTTTTTTATAATCCAAAGCTTCGATTATATATAAATATGTATACATATGTTTTTTTATTTTATTTTAAATTTTTGTGTTTGTATATTAAAACCAAGAAAACAATTAACCAATTATTGCAATTTACAAGAAAGAAAAACGACAAACAAATATTTTTATATACAAAAACAAAACAAAAAAAAAAACAACAAAAACTTGTTTCCATTTAAAAAATTATATATTTTTATTTTTGTGATTTTATTTTTTATTATAAAAGTTTTATTTACAATAAATTGCTTCCTTAAGAAAACGAAAACGAAATCATGTCGAGAAAAACATTTTTGTTTGTTTTTTTTTTTTGAAACAAAGAAAGAAAGAGAGAGACAAATTTCGAAATTTGTTGCTCATTCCATTTAATGCTTTTAAAAACTTAAAAAAAAAATCTATAAATAATTTTTTTTTGATAAGAATATTATATTTATTGAATAAAAAATTGCAAAGTAAACCAGAGACAAGAGATAAATCAAAATCCAATTAAAGTTTAACCAAATTGCAATTCTTAAATACACACACAAAGATAAAATGAAGCAAATTTATGCATTTTTTTTTTCTACTTTAACAAAACAAATTACCAAAAATTTTAAATAAAATAATACAAGACGAACTCTATTCGACTAAAATTAAAACGAAATTTTACTAATAAAACATTTAAAAAATAAAATATATTTGAACTGAAGAAGAAGACGAAGAAATACAACAGAAATTAACGTAGGCACGAGTGCAAATAAAGAAAATGGAAAAAAGCATTTTGTTTGTAATTTGCAAAGAACAAGAATGAATAAAATGAAAAATATTTTAAACAAGACTAGTAATTTTCTTTTTATTGCATTTTTTAGAATAACGCTGCACCAGCATTTGAGCTCTGTTAATGGAAATAGGGTAACATGCCTGGCTGAAACCATTCTTGACCTTGGAGAAAGTCGACTTTGAAATTGTACGATCCGGTATCATAGCATTTGACGACCCCTGTCAATAGGATGGTGTTCGAGCTGTGTCATCGGAACTCCAATTCAAGTTGTACCAAAAACTTAATGCTTCTCTTTAGAAGAGAAATAGCCTTCAGGATTGGTCCCATTTAAAAAAAAAAAATATGACGGAGTGGAAGGTATATCATGGCATCTAGAACAGCGCCAGGTAGGGTGCCCCCAATGCAACCTGAACATGCCATTCTTGGGAGTTTAGTAAAATAAGCAACAATCATTGTCGTGTACGTCCATGATTGGCAAAATAAACACGCTTAGAGTAACGCCATTTATTATTAGTTGAGACAAACCCGCCAATTTTCTACTTCATTAATAGAGAACAACCTCGGTTTTAAGAGGAGAGCCCATTTCTAGTACACCAATCGTTTAAAATTCCAAAATCCGCCTGTGCTTCGTTTTTGCGATGTAATCCAGTGTCAAGCCAGCTGTGAAGATTACCTTCAAGACAGGCATCTGCTGGTTTATACCATGATGCAAATATATAGAGGGCCAGGTTACTTGAAAGCCACAATTGAAGCAAAGATCCAGCTTCGTCGAGTTACATGTATCTGCTCCGCACGGTTCCATTCAGTGTAGCCATTTGTGAACAAGTAGGTGGATTGCTAATGTCGTTTTCGTTTGTTAATTAAGAAGAGCTCTCCGATCCGGGATGGCCATAGAACAAGCAAACATATTTTATTTCAATTTAATTTTTTTTCATTTGTTTTATTTTATTGTGTACCTAAATGCCTACGTATTTATGTATAATAAATCCATCCGCCTCACTGCCAATCTAATGATGATGAAGCGGATGGATAGTACCTATTAGCCAATGTAATATGTTTACACCAAAAACTATTTCATTATTTTGTTAGTTGCTTTGGGTTAGTGCTTCTGGTTTTTATTCTGAATTCAAAGTCAGAAGCGAATTTCTCTTCTTTTCAGGAGAGCGGCTGTCATTTTTGTCCAAACGAACACGTTCAAAAAAGTCAGAAAATCTTCTGGATTTCCAGACGAAAACGGCATTATTCTCCCATTCGAGGTCATGGCCTCGAATTGGAATTGAAATTCGATGTACCTATGGTCTGTCAATGAAGGTTCCAGCCTGACTTCAGTTGGAAACCGAGTTAAAGTTGTTAGATATAATAAGATCGATCACCTCTTATCGTCTAGCCTTAACAGAGGTAGGCGTGCAGCCAACATTAACATTTTTAACGGTAAGATCGGACAATAGTATAAAGTCCAGTAAACGGTTTCCGGGCTGTTGCACTTGCAAATGTCCCGAAAAGTGTTTTGAGCACTAGCATCGTAGCTAATGTCTATAAATTCTATTATTACGACTACAACCGTTGGAAGGGGTGGGGTAAGATCATTGCTATTGGCTGCAGCAAACAAAACGTGACAACAAAATTGTCTAAGCTTAGCTTAACAGATCCACAGATGGTGCCTTGTATTTAGAGGGAAGGACTTCAGCTAAGTAGGGTCGGTTGAAAAAATGAAACTTACTGTGTTCCCGATTCACTTTTCCGTACCAGGTGAATTTCTTCCACTAATACTAAAAGTAGCAACAGCTGAGCGCGTAACGAGGCACTGCTAAGGGGATGTAAGGTGGCCTTCTTCATTCGCTTTTTCCTGTTCAAACTTCCGAAAAGAAAGCTGCATTATATCCAAGAGAAGTGGAAGAAGTCAAGTTTGTAATCGTCATGAAAGGACATAAGATTAAATGAAAAAAAAAAAACAATAATGCGGTACTAAACTATTTTTATTAAACATTTCTGCATATTCTGGACAAGAAAACAACAAAAAATAAACATGTATGAACATAGAGACATGAATCCAATATCTAGGATCTGTAACTCATAAAAGACGACCTGAAAGATGAAATAAATTCAAAAAAATTGTCTCTTAGTTTCGCTGTAAAATGATTTTCTTACCCTCCAAAGGCAGGCTTCTGCTGATTGGCATTAGTATTTTGAGCCAACTTTCCAAACGATAGTCCTTGATCGGTCGATCCCAAAGCTTCGAAAGTGGGAGATGTAAAGGCACCTGCGGCCGTTGGAGGCGCTGCAAATGACCCAAATCCTTTGGGACTACCAAATGTTGATGTTGAGCCAAAACTTGGTGGCGATCCAAAAGCAGGAGCGCCCCCAAATGCTGGTGCCGCGCCAAACACTGGCTTTGCAAAAGCAGCTCCCGATGATGGCGATCCAAATCCAGTTTGGGTTATGGAAGAACCACCTTGGGCGAATGACCCAGCACCGGGATTGGGAGCTGCTTGTGTTGGTGATCCAAAAGCTGCTTGTGAGAACAGGCCAAATCCTCCAGTATTTGCAGCTCCTCCAAAAGCAGATGCAGTCGGTGGAGAGCCAAAAGCTGATGGCTTGGGAGTAGTAGCGGCTGCTGATCCACCAAATATTGAGCCACCAGAAGCAGCATTAGCGCCGAATGGACTGCTAGGAGTTCCAAATCCTGATTGGGCACCACCACCACCAAACAGAGAGCCTCCTGATTGTCCACCTGTAGAAGATTGATCGAAAATGGATCCACCAGAAGCTCCCGTAGGCTGAGCAGGTGTTCCAAAAACACTAGGCGCTGCGCTGGGAGTGGGACTACCAAAGATGTTACCACCACTGTTGTTCGCTGCGGCACCAAATGGACTAGCTATTTGTCCGGTTCCTGCTGAAGACCCTCCAAATATAGAAGACCCAGTGGGTGCATTGGGTTGTGCACCAAAGGCGGATGTCTGTCCACCGAAAAGACTTCCACCAGAAGCTGAATTATCTGCCGTTGGGTTACCGAAAACGTTGGCCTCGGATTGGCCAAAAACGGATTGATCAGGTTTGGGAATACCGCCAAAAATGCTACCTGAACTTGAGACTGCCGGAGATGTAGTAGTTGCTGCTGCCGCTGCTCCAAAAATAGAGCCCGACGATGTTGTTGCTGCTGCCGCTGCTGCAAATATTGAGGCTGACGATGTTGTGGCAGCTGCTCCAAACGGTGAGGCGGCCACTGCAGTTCCTGAAGTAGCCACTGAGGTAGCAGCTCCAAACGGAGAGACAACAGCCGATGGGGTGCTGGCAGCTGTTGAAACTGTAGCGCCAAAAATTGATGCTGTTGTTTGTTGAGAAGTTGGTGTCCCAAAAACACTACCGCCAAAGAGAGAACCACCAGCTGATGGCGTCGGAGCGGGTGTGGTTGTATCCGCAGCTGCTGCAGCAAAAATAGATGTTGCCGTAGAAGGCGTAGAAAAAACTGAAGATGAAGATGAGCTTGAGGCCACTTGACCGGTAACTATTGAACCGGCTGATGGAGTTCCAAAAGTGAATGCTTGAGTGGTATTTGTGCCGAAAACAGACGGCGCTGATGTGGTCGCAGCAGGAGCAGTACTAACCGGAGTTGTTGTTGCTGTAGTAGAACTGGCAGAAGTGGTTTCAAATGGTGATTTGCTGGAATCAGAGATGCTACCAAATCCAGTGAATACCGAGGATTCCTTGCTAACGGTTGTACTTCCGAAAATCGACTTTATTTCCAAGCCTGACTCAGTCGCAGGCACAGCTCCTCCAAATAGATTACCTCCTCCGAATGCAGGTTTAAAAGCACCTATAAGAAGGTTTTTACTAACTCAGAAGAGGAACATGTGTAATTCAGAGTTTCTTACCGTTCTCAGCAGTCGTTGGCTTGCAGATATTTAAGGTACCAAAGAGGGAATCCGTCGGATCTGATACAGGTGCAGATGTGGTTTTAATTGTTGCCACAGATGATTGACTTGTCGAATCGATTGTTGAGACTGATGGAGTTGGTGATAGATCTGGAGTTACTGGCAAGCCTAAGGTACCAAGATTGAGCGAACTAAATGTGAATCTATAATGAGAATTGTTCGTAATACCTCTGGTCAGTAATAAGTAATCAATTATAGCAACTTACCCACTCTCCTCCGTGCTAGATTCAGCTGTATCTGATTTTGTTTGTGTAACCGAGACGTCAGGAACTATTTCTGATTTAATGGCTGTTGGAGTTGATGGTGTTTGTGTTGGTGTTGAGGGTGTTTGCGTTGGTGTTGGTTTTGCAATGCCCCCAAACACTGATTTCGAATCAGTTCCACTGCTAAATGCAGAAGCAAATGGGAAGGAAAATGGAGCCGCAGATGTGGCAGTAGTAGTCTTTGCCTGAACATTTGCTGTACTTGCAAATGAAAATCCACTTGATACACCCGTAGATAGCCCAAAGGCTATTGGCTGTGCGGCACTGGACACGGGAATACTGGACACATCCGATTTCGTTGCAACAGGCATAAACGGTTTATTTTCAGGCATTTTGTTTTCCTTATTAGCTGCCTCGACCGTCTTTGATGGTGCAACAGCCGCGAATGGAGACGAAAAGCTCGATGTTGTAAATGATTTTGCTTCCGAAGTCATTGGCTTAGGGGCAAAGCTAACAGAAGCAGCCTGCTCTTTTAGAGCATTCTCTGCATTTGACGGTTCTTTTGGTGCCTGGCTTGCCATCATTGGCTTCGGAGAACTGAAGCTTATGGCGGAGTTACCTCCAAAGCCTGTGTATGTCGGCATCGTATTGGGTGCCACAGAGAAACCTGTAAAGGTGGGATTCACATTGGGTGGTGCTCCAAAGCCAGAGAAAGCCGACGAAGTCGGCGCTGTAGAATGTGTTGTGGATTTGAGATACATTGGCGCTGCTGTTGATGCAACTGGCTTCACTATAGCTGGTTGCTGCTGTTCTTTCTTGTGGTCTTCAGGTTTGACGACCGGACTCGGCTTCACAAATGAACTTAGCCCACCAAAACTAAAGCTGGTAGGGGCATTGGGCTGTGATATAGACGTCATGCTCTGTGGAATCGCCTTGGTAGCAGTTGGCTTTGTCAGGACTCTCTGTTGTTCAGTTTTGATCCGTTCCTGTTCCATTTTGTCCATATTAGTGGCCGCACCGTCGCGTATTTTTCGATCACTCTTCAACTTTGTCTCCAGAATAACCTCCGACTTAAGACCAACACGATCGGGACGCTGTGGCTTAACTATAGTGATCTTCCGATTGTTTAACAACTCTCGAATAACGTTCAGCTTTTCTTTTGTCAACTTGGCGCGACTCTCTTCGATTGTCGGTGCCAGACTCATCGACAAGATGGTGTCTGTTAAGGACTCGATTGTTCTAGGAACATAAAATTAATTAAATTGAATCTAATTAGTACAGGGGAAACACTTACACTTCCGGCTTGGTACTGTTCTGCGATTGATTATACAGCAATCCTTTCTCCTTTAACTTGGACTTGATGAAATTAAGCTTGGTTCGTTCTCTTGCAAGCATATCCTTTAGCTTAGTCATGCGTTGATAGATTCCCTCCAGGCAAGGAGTGTGCATTTGTGTCCGTGAATTACGCTTTACTAAATCTTGAAAAGTCGACCATTGAGCATCGATTTGATTGTAAATGACCTGCAACTGCGCTTGGTTGCTGGCCAAATAGCTATTGAGTTTGGCCAATTGACGACGATTTACTGGATTGCAGTTTGAGGCACTTGTTAGTTTCGCAATGCTAAGAGGAATATGAAGAAATTTATTTCAATGAAATTAAATAGAGTTTTTAGCCACACTTACTCTGGATTGTTGAACATGTTCAGCTTACTGCGGCACTCTGCCACCATTGCGTACGATTCGTTTAATAAATTCCGCAAACTTTGCAAATCAGACTCAAACTCTCTTTCGTTTGCCTGATCGATAATCTCTTGTAGATCATTCAAACGCTTTGTATAGCCCTTCATTTCGTTAGTGCTTCCAATCTAAAAAAAAGGACATTTAACAATTCCTATTATATGGCAATGCGTCTTCTAAGAGTTAATGAGTTTGATCTGCAAAGATGTTAAGTTATGTTATAAAATGTGGGTTAGGATGTTGCACTTTGTTGACACCAACTGGCTGTGCAAACATTTCCAAACTCAAATTACAGTTCAAATGATTATATATTCCACTAATGGAAATGGACGAGAGTTAAGTAAAGAATTGATACAATAATTAAAATCCAAAATATTATTGAATTTCGGGGGTGACATGAAATAACGCCAAACGAAATAAAGTCAAATTTGGAAAGCAAAACGAAATAATGTAAACAAATTGTAATCTAAAATATGGGAGGGCATGCTGCATCCCTGTTTAAGAAATAAAGCCAAATTCCATATTCCATAACGACGATGGTACGACGTATGTTTTTTAAAATACATACCTTCCTTTATTTTCCTAACTTTCAGAAAAGAATTTTCTTTTCTTTATTTTAGGGTATAACCCAATAAGGAAAATATATTCTATTATTCTGTACGAATTTTAAAACGAAACATTGCCAAATCGGGTTTTGGAATGAAATAAAGCCAAACTAGGAATTTGGTCCTATTTCGATTTTGATATGGAAATAATGCCAAATTTTTAGAACTTGACTTTATATCATTTGGTTATTTCACGTCACCAATCTGAGGTCAAGATATATAATTAAGTAGTTTTTTTTATAGTAGTAGTAGTAGCAGATTGATATAACCGAAAGGACGACGGGTGCAGACGTGATGGAATTGTTCTCAAAAACATACCGCTCAGTTGCTGGGAATTTCTCTGTCGCTAGGGACAAAGTACAGGTAGATGTATTACATGTCGGCAATTGTTGGTGATTTAAAGTGCAAATGCAATACAGAGTCATTTGAAACTTGGGAGTCTGAGGGCTGCCCAGGAGTCAACAAGCTTGCTTAGGTTCTGAAACGCATATCTGTTAAATATTTTCCACAAAAGCATACAAATTAACCACCAACGCCAAAAAATTAAACCTGTATGACACAAATTAACTCCAAACCATTAATAGGAGAATAGAAGGCCTGCAGATTTTATTTTCAGGTCAAATATGCGAACACCACAAACGCAGCAGTAGGGGTGCAGTAAAATCCGAGAGTTATTATTCCTATTATACTAATCATACCCTCTTTGAATAAAAAGGAGAAGTTACTACAAGGCCATACTAAGGTTTTTTTTCCCCACCTCTTGCCAAAATCTGACAAACACCTAATAGTAAAAATTGTCATGAGAAGCTGATGAGGCTTATATTTATTTTTAATATAAGCCAACAGTTCATATGGAAAACACGAAAACAATGACACAACTGAAGTCACTGCCGATGATTTTATAAGACTATGAGAGGCTAGGTTAGGTTAGTTGGAAGTTTTTGTGTAGCGAGAGACTTTAAATGTTAATGTCAATAGTTGAGGAAAGTGCCCAAATGGAGATTTCGTTTATTAGAAAGAAAGAGCCGGTATAGAAAAATTGAGAGATTACCTCCTTCTCTACCTCTTCCATATAAAATCTGCAGAAATCGCTTGAGCATACCCCAATCCTGGATGATAACAGTTTCCAGTTATGACACCTATTGCAGTGCTAATGGGCTAATGGTCAGATCCCTTTATTGGCTAGTCATGTGATTTCACTTGTCCACCTAAGGTTTATACACCCATCAAAGGTGAATATGATTCTGCTCCGCTGATCGACAATCTAGGGCTACTATAGTGTTTACAGAGATTGATTCCAAGGAATTGATAGCAACTTGACTATCCGGGACAGTTGGAAACAGTCTGTATTCATCACAAAACCTCACAACTAAAAAGCTATACGGTATGTGGTAGACGTAAAAGCTCAGTTATTTCACTCTTCTGGACCTTTGCGCAGCACCCAGAAAGGGTGATAATTAGCTGTATCTGGCAAAAGCGTCAAATTGCTTATGGCCTCCCCCACAAGGAGGTAATCGTAGCAGCAGAACTGGTTTTAATAGAAATTTGGCTATCTGAGCATATCTAGCAGGCAGCACTTTTTACCATTTACTCTTGGCCAACAAATAACCGTACTATACGTGAGGTGAGGTCTACCAACAAACGTATATATGAATCAGTCTGGGACTAAGGACACAGATTCTGCTGAACATCCTACTTCACTGCCAGAGAATGTTTGTGGCCTTAAAGGTTCAAGCCTCTATGTTTTGCGCAAATGAAAGCTTCGGGTCAAGCAAACCGGCCATCTTGTATTAAGTATGCTTCTTCTTGTTGTAAAGAGCATCGTCTCATCTATATTCAATGCAGAACGTGGGATTGTCAAACGCACTTCCAATATCTATAAAGACATCAAGGGAATAGAAGTGCCGACGATTTACCAATGCCGTTTCGGTGGATTTTCTAGCCATGCTGGCTGATAAATACCCAACGTAAATGGAATATTCAGCTTAAGCTACATTTCAATAAATTTGTCAATGCCCTTCAGCAGAAATTAGCATTCGAAATACTTTACTTACATTGTTAAGCAGTCCTTTAGATTGACTGCGTATTTTTTTCAGTTCCATATCGAATGACGATATTTGCGACAAGATCATTTCATTTACTATATCATCCACTTCGTTGGCATTGATTGAGGGTAACTTTCCAGACTGTTGTTGCACCGTCGAAGCCGAGACTACAGCTGCGGGAGCAGTGTACGTAGGTGGCACGGTATAGAGCGGTTTTGTTTTTTCAGAATTTGAAACGTTTGAAAGAGGAGCTGATTGTTGTTCCTGTGGTTTTTTCACGTCTGCAACGGGGAATTCAAATAAAAGTTTAAAAAAATATATAACCCGATGACTTACCAGCAGCACCAAACCCAAGTGATACTGGTGCTGTCTTTGTAACTGTTGTGGTCTTGAACAAAGATGGTGCACCAGAAACAACTGATGGCTGACTACCAAATATGGAATTTGCTCCCGATACACCCGCTGAGGGATTCCCAAATACAGAGTTGGGACCTCCAAACATATTTGATGTGGTTGTTGACTGTTGTGGGGCTGGTGTTCCAAAAATTGCTTTTGGTTTTTCCTACTCAAAAGAAAAGTTCGATGCATTTTTAATCATTTTGTATAAATTGAACTCACCAAGGCAGGCGTCGATGTTGTTCCCAAAGGGGCAAAGGTTAGCTCCGCAGGTGTCGATTGACTTACAACGGTGCTAAGTGGCATTGTTGTTGCAGGAATTGTTATCTCAGGTTTTCTCTGATTCAGCATTTCACTCACCGACTTAAACTGTGACATTCCGGAAACATCCGAAGGCGGAGAAGGAGGCGAGCAAATATCCGGCGTATTGGGTTGAAGATTTAAAAAGTTAAAAGCCACCAGTTGACCATGCGTTGACAGTACATGGATCATCGGCATAATTGGCATTTTCTTTTCTGCTATTGTCAATTGATGGGTAGACGATGTGTCCAGCGCAAATCCAATTGGGTATGTCTCATCTTTGTCTTCGGTTAGAGGCAATTCAATACGTGCCTCATCCAGCAATGTATACTGCACCCAATTTGGTGCTTCGGTAGTTTCTTTTGTGCCCAAAATTCCTACCTCAACGCCATTTGCAGATGTGACAAGAAGTAAATTCCATGGCTGAATGTGTGTCAAGTTCACCTGCTGTGTTCTCGGACCAGTAGCTGAATAGCAAATGTCATAGTAATTGGTGTATGTGGGAGCGCCAGCCTTTGGGGCGTGCACAATGTACAACGATGGTGACGCTTCATCACCTTGTTGCAGGAAAACTACCGCAAATTGAAAAGTCGAGAGCCACTGAATAGATATAGTTTTAAATGGACCCGGATGAATGTTGGGTGGGCAGGGAATGGTCCGGGCGAGCTTCAAATCGGGTTTATATTGGGCGAGTTTGCCATTGGGAAAGCCCAGAACGATTTGTTTACCCTTTGGACTCCAGGAGCCGCAATGTATTTGCTCCTTGCTGTCCAAAGTGTGGAATTCGAAGGAGTTATTTTTGAAGTCGTACATTCCCAATGCACCGTTGTTCATAACAACAGCTAGACTTCCTGGAATCACAGGATTCCAAAGTAATTGCAATGCAACTATGCTTTCATCTCCGGGTAGCCGAATGTTGTGAAGAGATTTGATGTTCTGCAAAAGAATTATAATTAGGTTCTATCTCGTTTATGTCGTCGGCATACTTACTGCAGTTGTAAAACTGGGAACACTGTAGATAGCAACGAATCCACAACCATTCTGTGTGTAGTTCACCGCCAGCATTGATCCGTCGCAACTAACCGCGATGCAATTGGGGAGATTGGGAAGCTGAACTTGTCGTGCATGTAGGCCTCTGCCATTTGCACTGTCAACTATGTCCTTTATTCGAATAACTACGAATTTACGCAGTTAAGTTGGATTGTATTGCAGAATCGAAAAGCGACATTTCGTACTAACCTTTAAGTTCAGCCTCATTGGGGTTACCCACAAACATAAGGCCATAGTTGCTGGCTGTGGCCAGAAGGTTTAGGGAACTCCGTAATTCACCAGCATTGAATACGGTAAATCTGTCGTGAACTTTAAACTGGATATCCTAAAACAAAATAAAAAAAATGTGCCAATTATCACCGGCATGTAGCGCGAAACATTTTTTTAATTTGATATTTACAGTCACATCGATTGGTGAAGGAGGGTTTTGTGCCATTTTGGCTTTTTTCAGAAACTTAAAACAAGACACAAACTTTATTTAATTTCAATTTAACTTTGGTTTTGAACAAATAATCTAAGAATTCGCGAAAAATTGTGCGAATAACTGCGCGCCTGTTGAAAAAGAACGTCTTTGGTTTATGTTGACAGTTGCAACAAAAGGTCGAATATACAGGGTGGTATGGTGGTTGTACGAACAAGTTTTCTAATTGGTTTGTTTTTTGACGGTTGGTCGGGACGAATATTTGTTCTTATAATCAAAAGATAACCAAAAATCAGTACAAAATTGAGTATTAGAAAAAACCAAAATGTTTAAATATTTGTTTAGGTATATTGATGTCATTATTTTCATTTTCCGATGAGGTTATGATCAGAAATGAGGGATCATAACTTTTCAACTTTTACTGCATCTCCTCTAGTCCGCCTTCGGGTATGGTTCGGTTCGACCAAAAAAATATATATTCCGCAGACCTTCCAGTTTCAAAAAAACACATCATTTTTACTCAAAACATTGTGTCAACTAATATTATCTAATAATGTTCTATGTAAAATGCTTTGCAGTTAATTGATCTAACATCTTATCTAAACAAACTGAGTTTAAATTGATTTCAAATGCGAAATTTGAAAGTACAAAAATTTTACAGCGAATTGAAAAATTCTTACCGCAAACTGTGACACTTTATTCACAGTCCACATAATACAGACGCGATCCACATATGAAAAATTCGTTGGAACATAAGCTTAAAATTGACACATCCTACTGCCAACATTTACAAATCAGATTCGCTGGTATCTGCGAACGAAATGTCAGAATTTACGAGTATTCCCTTGTCTGCGGTTCACAATTCGCTCTCATGTAAATAGTCCTTTGTCACGTTTCATGCGCTACGAACGGAAACGTGTACACTTCGAACGATGTTTACATTTTTCAGTTAGTGGATCGCGAAAATTCATGAAAGTTTGGAGTTACTAATTTTACTATTTTGACTTCCGAAATTTAATTACATAAATATCTTGGAAATGGTCATTCGCCTTTTGATAATTGCTTTTAAAGTTATTTGTTCGCAGTTTGTCTTTCCGTAATCACTGATATTTTGTAATCGGGTTGAATTTTATGCGATGAATACAAATCTAAAAAAAATATATTTCTAAGCTTTGGAAAACACGCCGAAATGATAATAGAGAACCGAAAATTATATTCACATAGATTTCAATTAATATCCCATTCCGAAAGTACACTCACAGCTCAAAGACTGTCACAAAAGCAAATAACTAAACTTATAATCAAAAAAGAAGAGTGTAATGTAATTAATATTTTTTTATATGGACATTTTTGGAGAAAGAAAATGACAAATTAAAGTGAATTCATTTATTTTTATTTGAGTAATATTAAGCATTAAATCTATAAAGGAGTATATCATAAAACTTTTGAGAACAATTTTATTTATATTAATAATTTTTTGAAGGAAGATTTTCGCAAGATACGAAAACTATGATCGACTCACAAAAAACTTTAGAAGAATTCAACATCACAAGTGTTTTAAACTTTAAAGCCATCGTAACAGTAGAATCGCTGTTAGACATTTATATTAAGTATTAGGTGAAACAACAAACGTTCCTTGCATGCCTCACAAGTCACAAGACAACACAAACTAACCTATATCGAATCGCCACCAACCAGGAGATGTGAAAGTAGGGGCTGATATTAATGCTGAAGTCAGCCCTGATGAAGTAGCTGGTAATCATCCGAATTTCAATAATGGCTTTAAAAACGTACATGTCTTTTAGAGAGGAATGCCTTTGATAGTCATATCCCGTAGGTACTGTCTGTCAAACAAAGGCCCAAACTTCAACCTATTTCAGTAGGAGCTTTTGGTTTCTGCTGTCAATTTTAGCAGGGTAGCATCGGTTGATTTGAGTACAAATGATAAAGCTATACATACGATCTGATTGTATCTTAATAAGCAAATAAAGTTAAACGTTTTATCGTATGTTTTGGTACACGAGTGTAGTTAGTGAATATATATCTTCTATAAATATCTAAATAGCGCTGCTATAGGAGGTGAACCTACAGCTATTTGGAGAAATAGACACTGTCTTAAATGACACTAATTTTTTTCGATCTTTAACTAAAAAAATCCGAAAGAAAATAGATAATTTCAAATTAAAACTCTTTATCTTTCCAAAGTTTGAGAAGCTCAAACTTACAAAAAACCTTGTTCATGTGCTTCTCAACAGATGGCATTTCTTTTCTTAATCCACTTTATCTATTATTATCAATTTCTATTATTATATCATTCCAACCCACCCATTTAAGCAATTAATATGCCAACAAAACAATAATAAAACAAAAAACGACGTCATTAATTAATTTAACAAAAAAAAAACTATCTCTTATACATTCATGTATCTTTCTCCTTTCCTCAAACTTCATATCGGCCAATAAGAATCGTACAAATCCAAAATATTGCTGTCAAAACAACGTCCCCTCCTCATTCCCCTCAACAAATGTCATCTGAAAAAAGTAAAAGATAAGTACGAAAAAAAAACTATTCTTTATTTTCTACGACGAAATTCAAGAGCTAAGTGAGATAAAAATTAAAGAACAAATAATAGAAATTAATACGAATACTAATTAATAACAAAACTGTCTTTGCGCTAACGATGTTCGTTTTGTGATTCGTAAGCTAATTTACAACTGTTTTTTTATTCTACCTACATCGATTAAATAATAAAGAAAAATAAAGAGGAACAGAAACGAAAACGAAAGAAAAAAAGAAAGCTTCCATATCAAAGTGAAAATCATCTGTAGCCCGAGAAAAAATATTGCATTTTATGTAAAATATTTAACATTTTGTGGAGATTTCCCAAGCAAAAACATTCAAGGAATTGCACAATGCAAGGGATGTCATCCCAAACACCATCAATGGAAGATATTCGGCTAATTGTTAAGTCAGCGAATCAACAGTTCGAGGATCTAATAATCCATAGTGGACCCACTTGGACTATTAGAAGATTGAAAGCACACCTGACACAAGTGTATCCCTCTAACCCGGTAAGTGTTTTTTTTATTATTTTGTATTTCAACTAAAATTGGGACTACCAACGAGAAAAAGATTGTACATATTATCTTATCAGAATTGAATAACTCTGAATTCGTATTCGTTTAGTTTTGAAGTCGTGGAAAGATTTTCATTTTTATTTAGCTGACCTTCGGATATGAATTTGTATTCGTATTGATTTTTTTACTATTCTCACCTTCCAATAAGAAATTGTAACGAGCGTACTCGAGATGTACTTGTTCGTGCTAAATTGTTTCTGATGCAACAAGAGCGTGATAATTTACTAACAATTGAAGCTACGTATTTGATTGCGACCCGATTGTGTGTTTTTTTTTTAAGAGAATAGAGGTTTGTTGATTATTAGTTGACGTGGATTGCGTTGACGAACAAAAGAGTGCATGCGAACTTAAAAGGGTTAAAATTATTTATGTACTTCAAAGGTCAAACGAACAACGGGACTTATGACCCCCTTTCATTGCAGTCTAACCTTGCATTACCATTATTTTTTCTACAGACGGTTCCGGAACAAAAACTTATATACTCTGGCCAACTGCTTAGCGATGAGCTCATTCTCAAGGACATTCTGCGAAGCTACAAAGATGTCGAAACAGAAAATCACATTTTTCACTTAGTATACACACCAAAGATGAGTGCTACAAAGCCCAAACCTAATCCACAGCCCCAGGAGAAGCAATCACAAAGTCCTGAAACATCATCAAGCACATCAACAGATGGTCTGCGCCATCGAAACGTCACATCATCTCAATCCTCAACAACAACAGCAGCAGCAGCAGCAGCAGCAGCAGCAGCATCAGAAACAGTAACAACATCTACAGCTCAAGTGCCACAGCAAGCGGCCAACGTATTCAATCCATTCGCCATTCCACAAATGCAAGCCGGCTGTCCCAACTTCCCGAACAGCAGTTTTGGGTATCCCAACATGATTCAGTTCAGCTTTCCGGGTCAGTTTAGCAATGATATTTCCCAGCACCAGGCTGCTGTATACAACTGGATGCAGCAAGTCTACTCTAACTATATGGATCAGTGTCTTAGAATGTAAGTTTTTCAACGAAGTCTTCCGCAGAGGCCACCATATATGTAATTATTTAATTTTTTCTAGGGCTAATGAAACGCTTAATGGTGCTTCAATACAACCGCAAGCACCTAGCATACCTATGTTTTTGCCACATCCGCAGATAATTCCAGCACCTCATGTAGCGACGTCGACCAGTAGAGGAACACCAGTCGCGAGTAGTACCCCGACTGTGGAACTGGACGGTCCTAGTACCAGTGCGGCAGCAGCCGCTGGCCTTACCCCTCGAGGTGTACCTGTGATACCGTCAGCAGCCCAACCGCAACCGGCTACTGCAGCAGCTGCAACTCCGGTTCAGCCAGTTCCAGCGCCAGCAGAAAATAACGAACAGCCACAGCCACCTCGCTTTCCGAATATTGTTCAGGAGGAACAGGACAATCGTGACTGGTTGGATAGTTTTTACTCGGTCACTCGTCTCGTGGCTTTGCTAGCGCTCGTCTACGTGTACTCGTCTCCGCTAAGGTGTCTTGTTGTGGCATTGATCGCTATAGGAATTTATCTGTAAGTATTTATGAACGGACCGAACAGCTTCTACTGGACGGCGGCTCTTTACCCATACGCAACGCTTTACAACAACATAATTTTTTTTTGTTCTCCCTTATCAAAGATATCACACTGGATTCTTTCAAAGGCGAAGACCAGCACAACCAATCAACATTCGCAACGCTAACAATAACCAAAATATCAATGAACAGAATGCTCCAGTTGAGAATGCCGAGCAAGAGCCACTACGACCGGATGTTGCTGGGGCTGATGCTGCTGTTCCAGCTCCTGGTGCAACTGCAGCCTCAGACCCAATCACCAGTTCAGCAACACCGCCGCAAACTGGACAAAATGCAACATCACTTATAGCGTTCGTTCGAACCTTTGTCGTTTCGTTCTTTGCATCACTGTTGCCGGAGACACCTCCTCTATAACAGCTGTTATACCATATGTGGGATCTATTTGTTGTTTTTATTATTCTTGAATTGTCATTGTACTATATAACCAAATAATAAGTGTGTGTATGAATACTTTGCGCCGAGCAAACAAATTTGAAAAAAAGAGAAAAATCCAATCATTAACATTTATTCCATTGATCGTGTTCATTTTCCATTAAAAAAAGTAAATTCAAACATACATTAAAATTATATGCCTATAAGTGTACGTACACTCTAATTTTTAGATGTAGAACAATTAAACCACAAGCTTTATACCCTGCATTAAACAAAAAAGAAAAAGAACATATACCCGGGATTGTTGCAGGAGAAAAAAAAAGACAGTGAAATTGATTCTCATTTTGTATAATTATTATTATTTGTCATACTTCACCCCTTTTGTCAAATCCGCTGGGCGATAATTAAAAACGCGCGGGTCTTATTTTTTGTCAATACAATTCTGGCGGATTAAAAATGCCCATTGGCGGATTTAATGATAGGGGTGATATATAAACATTTTTTTTTATTTACAAATACATATTTTGTTTTTATACATGTTTTCGAGAATATCTACTATTACAAAGAAAAAAGAAGATTGTGAAAACTTTATCATTATTTATAGAAGAAAAATAAAGAAACGAAAAATGCTTTCAAACTCAAAATTAACAAAAAATATAGGTAATCAAGTCTTTTTACAACTTTGGCGTTGTTTTCGATTAAATTTTTTTTTGTCTTAGGTTAGGTTAAGACAGGGGTGTTATGTAAGAGTTACCTCACAACACTAGGCACCGAAGCGGGCCCATCGCGATCCCTGGGAAAGCGGTTGAATGTGTCCTTAAAAAAACCTAAACACTTTCCCATTTAAGGCATCCAATTAACCTTAAAATAGCCAAGGAGGCCTTTGAAGTTTTTACCGTCTATTTCCTTTAATTACTTTAATTACTAGAAATCGAGTGAAATGAAATCGAAATAGATATTGCAAAACGAGTGTAATCATTTTCAGTGTTCTATATTTCGATCGATTTAGTAACTTGGAATTTTTTTCGAAATCACTTTGCGTGAAATTGAAAACAGCTGATATCTGTCATTTGACACATTTTTAAGAGTGTTTATTTTGGGAAAATGGAAATTGTTTGCTGGTAAATTATTTGTTGTTCACGCGTTTTAAAGTATAATTAATAAGTGCTGTGTTCATTGCTGCGAGATTGCAGACTAAAAGGTTTAAATGCACTCAAGAAAAAAATAAAAAGACGAATGCTGAGAGATTTATCTAATCCCTTTGAAATTGGAGAGGCTGCCTATGTTATAAAAGCTATAGTTAAACCAAAGTTCAATTGTTATTAATAGTAAACTCAAATATTTATACGCTATCGTCTAAGTAAATGACAATTAATAATGGCTCTGCAAATTGTAGAACCTCACCTTGAGCAATCTTCAATTCCTGTCACTTTGCAGTTAGCCGCAGTTTTGCGTTTTCTTGGTGAAAAAAATTTCCAAATGCCAATCCGAAAAGATGCTAACTTCACTTTGCGGCAAAGCACTGTATGAAAAATTTTGACAAAAGTGCTAACGATTTTGGTGAATCAAATTTGCTTTTTCCATCCACTCGCGTTTTCAGTGAGTGTTCATATCTTTTCTCAACAACACAACAATTTCACTATGAATCGATTTCGAAAAATTTGAAATCGAAATCGATTAAGGTGAAATGTAGAACGCATAAATTCATTTTCGATAGATGTTGATTTCATTTCGAGTGAAAGTGGAACCTAGCTGTTAAATAATGTATAATCGGTGAGGTATTTTTATTGTTTACATTATTCCATAAGATTTTTTTTTTCAGTTAAAGTGAAAAAGCTTACATTTAAATGAATGCATTCAAAAGACTAACTGACTGCAAAAACGAATTACAAAATATAGAGACTACAGCTGACTTAAGGAATGCAAGCAGTCAGAAAGTATTGCAGTCTTTTAACTTGCAGTCAATTGACTGCTTGTATTAACTTACATGTCATGAATGCTAAAAATGACAGGTGAAAGCAGTGTGTAAGCTTAAGTCATTTAGTAAGTTTAAATACTTACACAATAAGTTTTTAAATTCAATTAACTGCAGTAATTATCTGCATTATTTAAATCTCTGCCGGATATATATCATCACACGGAATGTCGAAGTCAACTAAGGGAGGGATTTCATCCGTTATGATTGGAATGCCTGGCAGTAGCTTCGAAAGGACCGTACCGTGACCTACTACGCTACTACTCCTAAAGTGACCCAAAAAAGTGAGTAGTACTGCGTTGTTGCCAGCCAGTCATTTGATTCTTGCTTTTAAATTAATGATAATACTTGATACCTGATAATACTTCAATTTTAACGAAATTAGCTGAAAATAAGGTACGATGAAAGAATACCTATTACAATTGCTAATAAAGGTTGAATTTTTAAGACTTAAGATTTTCGGGTTGGCAGAACTAATTAATAATGGCGTCCAAACGTCATCTGTCAAAGTGAAAAGTTTTCAGTATACTCTGCCATTTAATCATGAAAAGATTTACAAACGTGCAACGATTATAAATTATTGAAATTTATTATCAAAATTCGTGCTCTGTGAAAAATGTGAAAATCCGCTGTTTTATTGAAAAATTGTGTTCAGCGATAAAGCTCAATTCTGACTCAACGAGTACGTAAATAAGCAAAACTGTCGCATTTGGTGTGATGAACAGCCATATGCCATACAAGACCTACCGATGCGTCCTGAAAAAACGACAGTCTCATGACGACCTTGGAAGAAACGTTACCGTCAACGGCGAACAATATCGAGCCCTGATACGATCGAAATCGAAACCTTTCTTTCTTAACACTAATGTCGATTTTCATTCACCCAATTCGCCATGATGAAACAGTACTAGCAAAATAGCTAGAACAGCACTGACAGCAGTTGGAACAGTACTTGCGAGTAGTTGGAACAGTTCCAACATGGCGAATGGGTGAATGAAAATCGACATAAAGCAACGTTCTACAGAGCTGCGAGTTGATATGTGCTCACATTTATCATCCGATTAAGCCGGGTAAATTGAATTTTAGTACAAGAATAGCCACCATCTCAAAGCATGCTACATTTAAATTCACCATTCTCCATTGTTGCCGCGAGATGAAAAAAAAAGTCGCCAACTCAGCATCAAAAAACCAATAGATTTGCATAAATCTCAGAGAGAGCAAATTCATTTTTTAACTGTTGTTTTTTTTTTTTAATTGTATGCTTTCATGATTTTATATTTTAAACAAAATAACCAACTTCCACTATGTTGATGAAACTAGTGGATGCGTTCGCAAATTAGCTTATTTATTAGATGCGAAATTTATTATACGAAAATTAGAGTTTAATGTTATCGTTGACAATTTATTTTTCACAATATTCAAAATGCTTGAATACTTGAATTTGTAAGCGGCAGTGGTTTGAGCTAATTTGTACAAAGTCCGTCAAGGTATTAAGGCTTGCTGTGTAGTTTTTACTTTTCTGTATGCATTAGTATACTAAAGAGAAAGTTATTGACATCGTGCGGAAATTTGGAACTCAGACTGAGTAAAAGGGAAGGTGTTACTACTATAGAGAAGTCAAAAAATGGGTCTGCCAATGCCGTACGTCGGTCTGTATGTCGGTCAGTCCGGGAGCCGAATGGCGAAACCGGTCGACAGATTTGCTTCAAAGTTCATATATAAAGTTTTATAGGTTACATCTTGCGGCGTTTTTTTTTATGGTTTGCTTTCGTTTTAAATAACGGCATCTGTCATACTAAAAATCAAATTTTTCAAAACATAGAAAGTCATTTCACTAAATTTGGTATATGTTCAAATTCTATTTGCTCGATTGAAAAACTCATCTCATGTACCCAGATAGTTCCGTATGGCGCATTGGTGCGCTTTATTTATTTTAACGAATAAACTCGATTGAAAAACTCATCTTGTGTACCCAGATAGTTCCGTATGGCGCATTGGTGCGCTTTATTTATTTTAACGAATAAATTCTCCACATATTTATGCAGTCATTAATATCCTGCTCCACCTAATAGAAATTGCTTTCAGTAAATGACTTCTGTCGGTTTGGCTATTAAAAAATATTATAACATTGACAGAATATACTTCGAGAACGAGAAGGGACTCTCAATATCGGCGACTCGGACAAAACATCACGTCACGATGGACAGATACAACTTCGAAGTAGTTAAAGACTTCGTCTACCTGGTCCACTATCACTTCGCAAAATGACATCGGCGCAGAGATCAAGCATAGAATCACTCTTGGCAATCATTGTTTCTTCGGGCTAAGAAGGCTTCTAAGACTTAAACCCCTCTCTCATAGAACTAAGGAGATATTATATAAGACCTTAATCATCCCGGTCCTGCTGTATAGTGCAGAGGCATGGAATCTGTCAAAAGCGGATGAAAACCTTCTGGGATGCTTTGAAAGAAATATTTTTCGGGTAATATTCGGTGAAGTTTGTCACGATGGAGTGTGGAGAAGAAGATTCAATGACGAACTATAGGGGCTATTTAGCGACGCTGACCTAGTTAAAAAGCTAAAAATACAACGGTTAAGATTCCTGGGACAGGTGGAGCGTATGGACAACAACGCACCACCCTTAAGGGACAACGCACCAGGGGAAGATCACACCTTAGACGGCGCGCACAATTGGAGAACGACCTTAACCAACTTAGTGTGCATTTGTTGGTTTAGTCCATTGTTCACCCCGGAGTGCCACCAAAAGTTTGTTTGTTTATTCTTGTAACATTTGGTAGCAATATAGTCTGATAACATCTTTTAGAAGGGAATGGGTATCATATTGGCCAAAAAAAGGCAGAGTATCTGTGCTGCCCATTCTCTGACCCAAGCCAACCCATTCTAGACATTTATTTGAATGGGGTGGTGGTTCCCAAGTGTGAGAAGTTCAAATATCTGGGATCAATAAGTAACAGCGAAGCAACCGTTAATGACGACATCAATCATCGTGTAATCGTAGGGTGGATCAAGTGGAAGGAAAACTCTGCCATCTTTTGTGGCCGAAAAATGTCCCCTAAGCTGAAATGAAGACTCTACACTGCAGTTGTGCGTAGGGCGCTCACATACGGTTCACAATGCTGTACAATGTACAAAAAGTATGAGGGCAAGTTTACAGCAGCTGAGATGAATATGCTTCACATGACAGAAGGAGAAACAAAGCTTGATCGAATTAGAAGTTCCAGAATCCAAGGCAGCCTTCACGTCAAAGAACCAATCGCAAAAAAATTGGAGCACGACCGACTCAGTTGGTATTGTCATGTTCAAAGGAGGGATCCTACGAACCCCGTCAATAAGGCAATGGCCATCAACTTTCCCTTACAATCCCGTAAGAGAGGCAGGCCTAAAGACTTCTGGATCAAACATATGCAGAAACAGCAGCATTTGATTGGCCTCAATGATGAAGTGATCCAAAATCGGGATGCCCGCAGATATTTTTTGAGGTCGAACCGGCGAACCCCACAGGCGGACTAATAGGAATGCAGTGAAGTGGGAGGGTTATGATCCCTATAATCCTGATCATAATCTCTTCTTAGAATGGAGAGAAGAAGAAAAGAGTCTGATAACATCTACGGTTTTTGCGATTCGACAAACATATCTTTGGAATAGCTCGAAATTGACAGCAACACTGTAGCCTTTACCAAACAAACGAACTCCACGTTTTATTACTCCTTTCACTATAAGAAAAACTGGTGGTATGCATTTTCGTTTCTTATTCACCGCCCCCCCCCCTCCCAATCGACAACCGGTAATTGTTCATCAATGCCTGTGTTAAGTTAAAACTAGTTAAAAAGGGAGTTATGTTTCGTCCACTTCTTTTGTAAGTATTCCATGAAAACTTCTTTGACCACACGTTCCCCTTGCATTTGTTCTCACTAACCATCTGGCCCTAATCCTGTTTATATTTTTCTTTCCAGTGGATGTGTCAACATATGTGCACCATAGTTGGTGGGTTTGGACGGTATGTACTGAATTAATCGAATCGAGAATAAATGAAACAGAAATAATTATTTCTCACCAGGTTTATACCAGTTGTGCATGGTTGCGTTGAGCTTCACCCAAAGATCTATTTTTAATGGGTGCTGCTTTATCTACTTCGAGCCTTTCAGTAGAAGTATTATCAAACCGAATAACTCTTCCAATAGCCTATAAACGGCGAAGATTCATGTTTCCCAGAGGTCTTTTGTATGCTCGTAGTTTTAGTGGCGAAAACAAGGTATGTCATGAGTATAATTCCTATGCTAACATCTAATTTTTCCTCTGTTAGGTATTACCTTCAACTTTTTACTTTTCGCAAGACTAACAGGTAAAACCATGTTGCATGTCTAGTAAGTCTGCGTTGCCCGATGAAAGTAAAATCAGAATAAATACTGGAATCCTGCGAAAAGGATTTACCAACCACAGATCCACTGCTTATTCTCAGATTCTTACAAGAAACTGGACTGGATGATGTCCTCTGAGTAGGCTAAAGTCAGAGCATAAACACTTCAACATTCCCGGCAAGCAAAATCTCTCTAAGGTATAAGTAGGGAGCACAATAGACTACAAGGTCGCAGTGTTCTTATCCCTATATACTATTATTATTATTATGCTCTTCTATATGTCACTAAACCTCCATTTCTGTCATTTGAAATGTGCTACTTTAATATGGCCTTCATTTATATTCTTTCTTCGTTTTAATTTTAAATATTTGTTTTTGTTTTTATTTTTCTTATTTTTGTATTTTTTATGTTTGCGTCGAATGATAACAAGGCCCCCTGCTGACTTTAACAACAACTTACGTCAAGTGTCGGGCAAATAAATTTGCCACGAATTGTGTACGTATACTGAACACACCTTCTTTCACAAAGGTCGCCTAGCTCATAATTAACTTCCTTATCACTATCCAATAAATCTTTAAAATTAGTACATACCTGTACCTACCTAATAAGGATCTGAAACGCTAATAAAATATTCCTCCACATAGCTATAGCTAGGTAATAAAAAAACACAGATTGCGATTTTACGTAGCACTGATATAGCCAGGCCAATTCATTAAGCACGCTTTTCTCTATCATTCATCCATCGATTAACAGCAAACAGTTGTCGTTCATAAAGTGCGTTTGTCTCCAAATAGCTTATCATACAGCCGATGGAAACGGCACGTTATCAGCAGAATCATTTTCCTTCGCCCGTACGACTATGTACATATTGGATTATTATATTTTATTTTATTTTTCCAAACAGAATATTATAATCTTATCAAGTCCGAAAAAAGCATACTAACACCGATCAGCAACTGTTTGATGGAGGAATCGGTCTCGCATTTTATCTCGGATCGTCGAGAGAGCTGAATCGTTTATTTTTCAACAGTGGCGTTTATAGTGTTGCAAGTTCGAAATAGAAAGAGAAAAATTAAGAAAAAATACTGGTAATCATTTTTCTTGCAAAACGGGCAATAAAATGATGCGCATTTTGCAACAGGGAAGCAGAGCAAACGTCACTTCCGTTAAGGAGTTAGTGCGATTATCTCTTACCAGGATGAGACATGTAATATAATTTTCTTTTTGTTTAAAACTATACTAAATGAACGTGATTAAAGATGTGGAAAATATATTTCGTTTTGTTTTGTTTTAATTAAAGCAAGGAAAAGTGATCGCCATCCGACGGGAGGATCAGTCTGTGTGGGAACGTCGAGCACCGTTTGGACCGTCACATGTTCAAAAATTGGTGAAGAAAGGTGTCAAAGTGATTGTTCAGCCATCGAACAGGAGAGCTTATCCTATGCAGGTGAGTGACACTTAGTTTAAGGGACTTCCCCTCTTTTGAAAATCATCAGCAATTTTTGATGAGTGACAGTTCTTATCTATTAATCCTAAATATAGAGTCATTTGAATTCAATTCGTGTTTTGAGATTACCAAAAAAACAAATAAGCACTTGCAATGTAAGATTTTTGCCGGATACGTACTGTTTTTTGTCAAGCAATGAGTAGGTACTGAAACCCTAAGTGGTCATATTCTTAGGCCATCTATAATGCATTTACTTGTTTGTACAAACGTAATACCGATTGATGTGTTTAATGAGAACACAGGCAGATGCAAAAAACGTGCAGACCAATGCAAAAAAATAAATCAACTGTACAAGAAATCGTATGCTTTTATACTTAAAACTTAAGTTGGTGCTATTTCTACAAGAATTTTGTGCAAAATAGTCTGGCATAGTTTTGATAAGATATGTTGGTAGATACTGGAAACACGTTTTCGAGAGCAATTATACTAGAATTGTGTACGCAAAATACATTTTTGATTAGATTACAAAATTATGATATTAGAACTTGAGTTTGGATTACATTTTTCGTCGAGTTGAATAGAAGCTGGCAAAGAAAAAATTAAATGCACTACACTCCGTCGATCGAACTGATCCAAATGTTTGAAAGATCAACATTTGGAAGTTGGTTTCTTGCTAGTTCCAATAAAAAAAAACCATTAGTCCTAGCATAACATAATCCAAAATATTCTAATAAGTTATTTCGCAAAAAAAACTCCTAAAATCTGTATTGAAATCAGAAGATTTCCCATACATTTGCAGATTTCAAAATCTTGTTTTCTTTAGAGATTATGATGAAACTTACTTCAAAATCCGCAAGTAAACACACACACACATATTTATACACCTTTTCAAGAATTTTAGAATGGAAGCCTTCTATTATATGGAATAGATCAAATGCAGTTCACAAGCTAAGATTCAAAAGAGTCAAAAAGAAGAAAGTTAGTTGATATTCAAGCCTTAAGTTATCTTTTGATATAAAATAATTTTGTTTAGTCTAGAAGGTGCTGCCGTATTCAGTATTTCCAGATAGTTGATATATGGGTTAGGATTGATTGTTTGCGTGTCCTTTTGTAAGGTTATATGTTCTAGGCATCTAGTTTGCAGAAACGGCACGTAAAAGGTATATTATTTTCAGGAGGTAATTGGAAATTTGCAGGTTGTCTAATGATCTCACTTACGATAAAGTAGTACTGTATACTTCCTATTAATAATTTTTTTCTTACTATATCACTTCGATTCTCTATAAAAAATAAAAGGGTTGTCTGAAGTCCTGATATTGCTTCCGTATATAGCTCTTACAATATACGAATTATGAACCTGAACAACGAAGGTGAAACATGCGATTTGTTTTACTTTGCGATAAGGACTAGCCGTTGTTTTCTATTGCATCGGGAAGATGCTTATCTGACTAGGAAAAGCCAGTTTTTGTTTTATCTTGATCAGAGTAATGTTTTTTGCATGAGCGTGGATTGGTTTACCATATAGTTATACTATATTGGTTGAACATATAGTATTAAAACTTGAGTCGGGGTCAAAGTAGAGCCCCTCATCAAAATTTTTTTCGTGAATTCAACTCCCAATAATATTACATATTTCAAAATACTCGAAAAATGCCCCTTAGATGTACCTACCTTATAAAAATTGAGTAGTCCATTTGGTCAGCAACTCAACAAATATCGTCCCAAAAGGTTTTATTACGAAGAAAACATTTTGTAAGAGTTAACTTTTAGAACAAAATGGATGCCCCTGTGACTTCAGCCACGGCTCACTTAGACCAGCAATTGGGTCCATTATGTCCATCTGGGTACCTTTTCCCGAACTTTGAAACACCTGGAAATAGACCAAGAGAAAAACCCCTGGTATGTGCTCATAGTAACGCTCTCTTGGAACCAGCCCGATTTGAACACAAATCTGGGTAGGTCTTTTAGCTCGACTTTGCCCACATCCTCCAACTCATCATAAAAGTATCTGCCTAGTGTCGTAAGCCTGATGCTACTTAAGGCTTGGCATTCGCATAGCAGGTGACGAACAGACTCTATTTCTTCAACGTCCCTGCAGCTTCTGCAGTAGTCGTTGTGCAGTATGCCCAACCGTTCCGCATGCAGACCCACAGCGCAGTGACCCGTAATGACTGCCATAAGTACTCAGATATCCTTGCGGTTTAACTCGATCATGAATTTTGATTTCATTTTTTTGACAGCTGGCCACAGCATTAATTTTTGACCAAGTTTGTCCGCTTCCCCGTTTTCCGGAATATCAGTGTACCCTGGCACCCTGCACAGTGTTACTGTGTTGACAGCTGATAACTCGTCTAGCGACTTTCTGCATTTGCTCCCAGCCCTTGAATTGTGCCTGGATAATGACAGCTTTCTCCGCCTGAAAAATCGCTACATACGTCGTTTATTCCGAAGGATCTGCTTAAACGTAGGGATATGCAGAAGATGCCTGCGCCTGTGCGGATATCCATTTTGGAACCGTCGGTGTAGATGGCGATCGCTTTCTTTTTCGTAACTACATTCTCATCCCTTTCCCTTCTTTCCGATATTCTGGCATTGAATCCCCTGCTGAAGGTGACTGTCGAGGGTAGGTAAACTGTTTTTGGTGTGCTTGTAGTGGCGCACCATTTGAATTCTGCAATATGTCTAAAATTATACAAATATGCTTCCAAATATATATAATATAGTATAATAAATAATTTTCGAATATATTCTAAAACTCATCAAAAACAGTCTTATTATTTTATAAATTTTGCAGTTCCTGAGTAAATTTAAACCCAACTCATCGACTTAAAGTGAAATAGAAAAAAAGGAGTCTTAATATTTGCAAGAAACAAAATGAAATGTATTTTTAAAAACGTCTAAAAGACCCAGTAACTAGTCCTCATGTGACTCGAATCCGATGTACTTAACTTCATGAACAGTACCTACCCCCCACAAGTTTTAGCCATGACGCCGCCAAAAAATGTTTGTGTCCGATTAGAATCCTTATCACAGAATAATTATACATACTTAAGAAATAAGCCACACGACAAAATTTTCCGTTGCTAGGACAAATTATTTAACCAATGTTTGTTACGTACATAAATAGGTATAAACTAAACACTGATTATTCGATGCAACTAATCTTTACTTAAAATCTAATAAAATTTTTTATTTCTAGTGCTTAAAAAAGCTACTGTAATCTTTCATGAGAATTTCGTTATCATATGAAAACATTTATATCGTGATAGAAATGGTTTGTGTTTGTCCAGTCTGCGACAGATAATTGTGACGGAAATCATTTAAGATAGCTATTAATCTTGTTTTTAAAAATACTTTTAAGTTATGCGGATTTAGTTTGAACTACTGCGACAATGGGCGACAAAATGGGCCTTAGCCAATAAGTCTCTTTAGTTAACACGACCTTTACGTTTTCGATATTAAGGACGCGTTCACAACTTCGAGCTATAAAGAGCGGTTCTAAGAGGAAGATCAATTTCCTTCTTGGCAATCTTTGGTCTCTACAGACCCATTGTGATACGCTTCAGTGGGGAGCCATTCAGGCGTTTCCAGAGACCTTTAAAGATTTGAAAGGAGAAGCTTTAATGTCTTGGAAGAAGGACGGCCATAGGTTCCATGACATTTCACAGGTTGTAGTAGATACAGTAGATATGTCCACAAATCCAGCCAAATCCAGAAACGTACCCTTTGCTGCAAGCCAAAAGCTTTGGAATGAACAAGCTTGGATTTTATTTAGAATAGCCCGCACCTTTAGAAGTAAGTCTCAGTATTCTGGAGTCAGTAATCCGCTTCATAGATATAAGAACTGCCATTGAATTTTAAAATGATTAATTCGAAGAAATTCGGTCTTAAAATTTGACTGCAAATAAAATTAGATACAGTCCTGACACTGAGACTATGCAACTATCAACACTTTTAATCTTCTCTTGCTTGCCTAACGTCAACATTCATTCACATGATGCTCAATTCAGTGATCTTGTCTTTCCTTATCTTCCTTCGCTAAATATTGTATGAGACGTCATAAATGTGGCTAAAGACCATAATGATAATACAGTTTCACCCTCATTTTTGTTACCACCATAAATGCAATGCTCTGATAAGGTAACTCGAAAATATGTGTGTAGGAATTTTCCACCGGTCATATCTGGTTTTTATCATTCTCGGACTGGATCAAGTCAAACCCATTTGATTGACCTACTTTCAGAACAGGAGCCAATAAAAAGAAAACTAAGATAAAAGTAAATGCTCGCTTTTGTGGAACGATAACGATACTGTTGCATATGTGTGTAGGTGCATTTTGTATATTTGCAAGGGTCAAGGATTACTCATTTCGAGTAATGATAATGCATATATTATTTTAATTAGAAGCGACGACTAGTAATGTGATTGCAGATTATGGAAACGAAACAACTTTTATCACGTGCTGTTGTTAAAATAGAATTTATTTTGATAAGAATGATTTATTTTCATCCAGAATTGTGACTAGTATCAAACCGGATTGTAGTTCAATATTTTTGATTGTATGTTGACTTTTGAAGTAGCTACATAGAGCCAAAATTATCAGTATTGTTTTAAAAAATTGTGATGGAATCATTTCGTGTTTTGAAACACAGTTTTAGAAAGTGCATCTTTGTTATACTTTATTTTAGGTTAGGTTAACGGGTTGGCAGAGCAGGGTGAATCCTACTGTACCAAACTTAGGTCCTCGTGGATCCATTGCGGACGCTTTTGTGGGGTTAGCCATTGGTGTTTCCATGTCCCTTTAACCAACGCCTGCCAGCCATTCTTATATCCTAAGAAACCTATGAAGATCAGAAAGTGAAACATTATTAAGTTGTTGAAGTAGTGGCTTCCAAGTGTTCTATTGCTCAGGTGACAGAGCGAGGAGTGTCTTCATGGATCTCTTCTTGAGCAATCCTCTTCTGTACCATAATGTCGACATCACTTTTCTGGTTCATTGCCACGAAGTTTAAAATAGTTGTAGTTACATGGCAAAGGTGCAATGTACATTTTTTTTTAAAGATTGCAGAAGTGGGAAGTGAGAAATGGGGGAAGTTTCCTATTTTTTATAAGAGGAAAAGAATGTTTACCAATAATTCTACAGCCTTTCTAATTAGGTTGACAAAAAAAAAATTTAATTTGAGAAGGCCACCGTCCATATTATATTTTTAGAAGAACATAACCCTATGGTGTAATAAAAGCCTCTTATAATTTTAAAGCTATTATGTAGTAGTTGGTGCAGTGGCTTAGTGGTTAAGTGCGTTGGACCACTAAGCGAGAGGTCGCTGGTTCAAATCCCGATCTATACCACCTGAAGGTTTTTATTCGCTGCCCCACCTCTTGCTAACGTCCGACAAACATCCAAGATTAAGAAATGCCGTGAGAAGCTTCTCAAAAATAAATTGCCATTCGGAATCGGCATTCGGATCAAAAATATAACTTCGCACACACAATGGTTGGAGAAGCTAGGTTTTAGATCCTGCATGGGCCGCATTTTTCTGGCCATCTGTCTAAAATGTCGGGCATATTTTCCGGGCGCTTTACACTTTAATCGTTGTTTTGCATAATTGCATTTAAATCATCACATATGTATCACAAATATAAATGCTTTGCTTTCTAAATGATTGTTTTCTAAAACAAAAAAGGATTATAATTGTCCATTTGCTTAGATTCTAAGACTAATAGACTGACTGAATCGAAATATTCGGGACATATGGATAAAAGCCATCCCTCTTGTATTGAAGATTGCTTTTAGGGAATTCTTCCATGAGACACTATGAGGACGGGCCGCGCGTGCTCATAATAGTGTGAGATTCATACTCAACAAAAAAACACCTTCTACCAAATATATTCATACTACAACTAGGCTAATGTCTATCAATCAGTTGAAATTTAAATTATTGAATAACGTTTGACATGAAATATCCCAGCGGAAACACATGCTTATACCGACAACAACATGTGGTTACATCTTATTGTGCTAATTCAAAAGGTTTTATCCTTTGTAGTCGGCGCACAAGACTTCTCCGATCTAAAAATTTGTAACCCATCGTCATTGGAATGGCCAAGAATGCAAGTGTGTTGTTTCCGCGCGAAATTTTGTATTTCGTCGTCCACGGAAAGAATACCCTCATAGATCTCAGTGAATTTAAGCGTTTCTGATATAAAACGGAGCATTAAAGATTTGACTAAGAACTTTATTGGTTTGGGGCAACCCCAAAGTTGTATACCATGCGACCAAAGAAGTTTTAGCACTTGCTTATATAAAAGCAGCTTGTTTTGCATGCCGAGCTTGGAGAATTTTCCACTCAGCCAATGCATTTGGTTAAATCTGATAACGAGCTCGCGTTTCATCTTAACATGCGATTTGCATGGAATTTGTGTCATTCAGAAGAATACGACAAGTTTTTGCCCAAGCGCGTATTTTGTCGATATCTCGTTGAAGCTTATATGTCGCCGGCTGAATCGAATCGTCTACGGCTAATATGGCCGTATCATATGCGAAGTTCGCTACGATAGTATCAACTTCTTGCAATATATAAGAAGAAATAATAATAAGAAATAATATCGGGCCAAGAACGCTTCCCTGTGGAACTGCCGCCGCAATTTCTTTAAATCTGGAATACTCGTTCCCGTGTTTAACACGAAAGAGTCTGTCCGCTAAATAAGAGCTTAGGATTTCATATAATTGTTTTGGGAGAGTTATTTTAAGTTTATATTTTAATCCCGTTCGCCATACCCCATCCAAAGCCTGAGAGACGTCAAGAAAAACACTAGAACACATTTTTTTTCTTTCAATTTCGTTGTTTATTCTATAAACCTGGTCAATGGTAGAGTGCTTCGTTTTAAATCCGAATTGGTGATCCGGTATTAATAGGCGTCCTTCAATAATCGGATCGACGTTGTTGGTAGAAGCGATATTGGTCGATAAGATTTTTTATCCTGGCTTAGGAACCAGGTATCTTCATTGCCGGGGAACGTACAACCGCCTAATCGAAGTTTTTTAGGGATGATGATATTTAAAAAAAGGAAATCTACAGTCTGCTTGGGGCTATCCATATACCTCTCCATGAAAATTGTCGATGGATGGCATAACCAAACTAGTTTCAAATTTCGGTTTCGTAGCATAAATTTAAGGGCCTTAAGCTTTTAATGCTGATTATTAAAATATATACTTTTAGAATTCTACGACGAATATTAAGGGAGTTAACAAACTTAATACATAGGTTATATAAAAAGGTGTAGATTATATACCAAGTGAACCAAGAGCTTTCAATGAAGATATGCAGTATGCCGACGAATGGCTACGTTGCTGTTCGTATTCATTAACATTGATTGACGATTCACTGAACTTTCTGCATACAAAAGAAAAGTCCTACTTTTCTGCATTAACCTACCTTTCGTTGTCAAAATAAAGTGTTAAACGTGTCCGAATTAAATTCCACATTTCAATTTGAATTAATTCACCAAAATTGCATCTGCGTGTACGCTTTTCCATTTAAGGCCGTAATCCTTAATTTAACTGACTCTACTTTTCTTTGAACACATCACAGTCCAAAGGTTTACGCTGTACAACATCCAATAAGCAAAATATTACATAAAGGTATTAATTCAAAACGAAAGCGATTGCCTACATCATATTCATAACAGAATTTCATTATGCGTCAGTAAGTGCATCCTTAAGAGCACATTTAAAAGTTTAATCCATAAAGCATCGTGGGTTTATCAATGTACTGCACTGCACCATGCAGCAACAGAGGCCAGCACAGACATTATCAAAAAAAAAAAAAAAAAACAGGTTTTAAAACGGGTGAGCATGATATGGCTTAAGGTATTATACCGCCGGCCGTAAGCCTTAAATGCACAACACGAGAGCAATATGTACCTACCATTATTCCGTTGGCAGTTCCAATTAAAACATGTTTTATTTCTCCTCCAATATCTCTTTCAAATCAGGCATATTTAAGCTCTGGGGCTGTCATCCAAGAGGACATTAGTGAGGCGTCCGTGATTTTTGGAGTGAAGCAGGTTCCTATCGAGGCATTGATTCCAGGAAAAACCTACTGTTTCTTCTCGCACACGATAAAGGCACAGGAATCGAATATGCCACTGCTGGACGCAGTGCTGGAGAAGGTGAGTCTTTGGGCTGTGTTCACTGTGTAGAGTATGTACCTATAATACTTTTATTGGGAAAATTTCTTCGTAGAAAATAAGGCTTATCGATTATGAGCGGATTATCGATGAAAGAGGATCACGTCAGGTTGCATTTGGGAAATATGCTGGCATTGCTGGAATGGTGAATATTTTACATGGAGTCGGATTAAGATTGCTTGCCTTGGGCCATCATACCCCATTTATGCATATTGGACCGGCACACAATTATAGAAATTCATCGATGGCAAGGCAGGCAATTCGCGATTGTGGCTATGAAATTTCACTGGGAATGATGCCACGTTCGATTGGACCGTTGACTGTTGTATTCACCGGGTCTGGTAATGTTTCACAAGGAGCACAGGAAGTCTTTCAGGAGTTGCCAATCGAATATGTTCCACCCGAGATGTTGAGGAAAGTCGCCGAGCATGGAAGTAAGTTTATTATTTATATTCATATATATTAATTGATAATGAATGATGATGAGTACATTCTTGTTGAGTTTTGTATTCGTCCTGTTTTACGGTAGATATATCTGTTGGGTTTAGACATTCGTTGTATAAATTTTTAGCAGACAAGAAGTACTACAACAAATTAGTTATTGTCAATCTATTGCTATTTACTTTCCAGAATTCTTAAACCTTAAGCAATAGTCTTAATTATTCATCGATAGAATCAATTCTCTGGTGGGCAAAGTATACAAACAATTTCAGGCGGCTTTTCTATTAATTCAGAAGAAAAGAACCCCATGAAGGAGAGCTTAACTTCGAATGAAAAATAAGTCAATAAACAATATATTTACTTCTTATACCCTATCCATTTTGACACATAGTTTGTACAGCCCCTTAATATCCATTGTAGACCCCTAGAAGAATATATATCTATTATCAGGATCAAAAGCTAAGACGATTAAATAATATCCATCCGTCGGTATCAACTTGACATGTACTGTACGTGTATAGCCGTATCTATTAGAGCTCTCAGAGGTTGATTAGTTAAACATCGCGTAACTATTTATGCAACCCTTACGTAGATTTCCTGAGATTCTGATTTATAAACAATTTGCCTCTGTGTGTTAACTAAACGAGGTTTGTGTCTTAATAAGTAAGGACACTTACCAAACTACTACCAAAAAGATAAGATTCTACTACGTTTTTCTTTAAGGGTACAGAAACTCAGCTGCTTTTGATAGATCTTTGTTTATTTATATTAAAATATTTTCCATAGCATGGTGGACATCCTGTCATCTAAAGCACTAGTGATAGATTATATTGAAAAGTTATCATTATAAATAACCTCATTTCGTCCCCAATATCGTATTGCTGCCATAACTTAAAGTTCTAAACAAATCCAACCACCTCTTTTATGACAGTGGAGATTCGAGCGCACAATATCAATTAATTTTGATATATTCGCTTTGGAAAATCGGTATTTATTGCGGAATTCCATATCCCTGAGCAACATAGGGTTGAACCTGGCTTTATACGATTTGCATTGTAGCGGGTTACTTTGTTGGCTGAAGAAGTTAATTAAATCGATATCATTCACAAAAGCCGTAAAATCAAAAGGAATTTTTATATCTTCTTATAATTTTTTATGAAAATGACATTTGGAATCAAAAAAAAAATTACACATACCTTACACAGACCCTAAAAGCAAATTTTGGCATTACGTTACGCATCGCTTAAGCAATGTTGCTTAAGTTTTATAAATAATGTTTTGCTGCGTGAGGGCATTTTAAGTATTGCGTAAAGTGAAGCTGGCCTTCAAATATGTTTATAAATAAGGGTGGTAGTTTCTAGGATTCCGAAGTGTTTAAGTGTAAAATACGCCATACGCCCAGCCGTTTTAAATCTAAAGTTGAAGAGATAAAGTTTTAGAATCTTAATGGAATAGGTAGACACTGACCTCCTGCAAGGTTTGCCCTTTAACGATTTTCGCCACGCCTACTTTTTGTGGTTGACTTTTTACCAAAATTTTGTTTTCTTCGAAATTTTTCAGAGAAAATGAAAAAAAAGGTAGCTAATATTTTTTCTACAAAGGCCCACTTCTCGTGCGCGTTTTATCCAACAAAATTTTTTTTATAAATTTCATAGAAATTAAAAAAAATGATCCAGAATCTTCCTAAAGCCCTTTTCTTTAGAGGATATAGGGATATCGATTATGTGTCATACTAAGGGGACGGCAGCCTTTCCTTTTGTTTTTAAAGCAGTTTATTGCATAAACCCCTACAAAAAGATCTAAAGTTGGCATAGTGTAAATTGTGAAAACTTTCCAGCGACTCAAGATGATTAGAGAAAATGACTTTCAAACACTATATTTATTTAAAAAAAAAAGGCCAAACTTAAGACTAGCCAGAAAACATTGTTTTTTCTAATCGAAACTAATAACCGTGTCCAGATAGTATTGTTTAAGTCTATGAGCTAAAGTGAAGAGTATAGTATACCTTCATAGAAATCAAGTTAACTCAGTGGAGACTAACAGACATGTTATAGTTCTGCATTTTTGGCTTTTAGTGGTTCTCAGCAGATGCGTTAACAGCAGTTGGATACCGGCACATACAGTTTGTGTTGAACGCAGGTTGAAATTCATTTACTCACAGTCCCGTAGCTCGCATTCATTGCAAAAATAATGGCAAGGTTTTAGATTTTCTAGGTATCGTAAATGCTTCGGTTTAAGTTCATTCGTTTGGAAATAGCTGGTGTTTTTTCTGAAGACCCATGGGCTGCTCCCTTATCCTGCCTAATATTTGCAGCGTCAAAGATATGAAATCCCTCAAACGAAGTACAATAACTGAAAGACCACGAATCTTTTAACAAAATAGGCAGATAGTTCAACATCACTCTTTGCTGGGTATAGAGTCACACGCTTAGGCAAGGCTCTTCCGGTACAAATGGCACTGCCATTGAAGATACCGAAGCACCAAAGGCGTTTGCAAGTACTTTTTCCATGTCGATAGGCTAAGGAAAAATAGCCTTTAGGTAGAACCAGTTTAGTCAATTGCTGCTAGGTAATTGTGACCGAAGCTGGATGAAAGGAGATCCACTGACTTCCACTGAGGAAGCTTCTCCACATTTATCCATTTAATAAGTGGAACTTTTTGTAATAGGCATGCTCAAAGACTATATTTTCACACTTACAATGGTTTTATATCATGCATGGGCCGTACTATGAGCCGTAAATCAATTTTAACTTGGGAAACATAGGGCCATAAATAACAAAATTGGCTCATATCTGAATGCTTTAGTGAATCTTCCAACGATAGATATTTTTATCTCTTTAACTTTCTCGTATACTTTAGTACATTAAAGAGAAAGTTATTTAATTATGTAATTATTTATTTAATTATGTTATTTAAAAATGTATTCGACCAGGGTCTGAACCACGTGGGGGATGTAAAAGCGTTTCATCCGTTTTGAAGGATAGGTTCAAAATTTGTCTTGGTTCAGGTGCTAGCTCAAATGTGACAATGTTACAACGTTAACTCCTCGTTAAACAAATATGTATACGTCTTTCAAGCTGCGATATGTAAATAACTTGTCAGATTTTCGCAAGTGATAGCGAATAAAAACTTTTTGGTCGTAAGGCGAATTTGAACCCGGGATCCCTCGCTTAGTTTTCCAACACGCTTATCCACTTATCCACCCACCCCTTAACTACATAGTACTCAACAACTCTCCCTATTTAGTTGAAAGATTGCACACTGGTTTGGGTTCCGAATCATACTGGAATCACGGAAAAAGAGATGTTCGACAGCTGTTGCTGAGATGAGAAAGCAATTTCAACAACACATAAACTAATCTATGACTTTATTTCTTAGGTCAAAATAAACTCTACGGCTGTGAGGTGAGTCGTTCGGATCACCTAGAACGCCGAGACGGTGGTGGCTTCGATCAACAGGAGTACGAACAATATCCAGAGCGATACATATCAACGTTTAACAAATCAATCGCCCCATACGCATCGGTAATCATTAATGGAATTTACTGGGCTGTTGGAAGTCCCAAATTGATGACCATTCCCGATGCTAAGACTCTTCTCCGGCCGGCCAATACCCCATGGCTGCCGACTAGCAAGGGCTCACCATCATTGCCGCATCGCATGTTGGCTATCTGTGATATATCCGCAGATCCCGGCGGTTCCATTGAATTCATGAACGAATGTACCACAATTGATACTCCATTCTGTTTGTATGACGCTGACAGAAACAAAGATACCAAGAGCTTTAAGGGACCCGGTGTACTTGTGTGTTCAATTGATAATATGCCAACGCAATTGCCTCGGGAGTCGACAGATCTGTTTGGCGAGCTGCTCCAGCCATATGTCAATGACATTCTTAGCAGTGATGCAGCCAAGCCACTCGAAGAGGAGAAATTCGCCTATCCCATCTACTCAGCTATAATTGCAAGCAATGGCAAGCTGACGGATAACTACGAGTACATTCAGGAGTTAAGAGAAAACAATTCGTAAGTGAATTAAAAGTTTGATTGACTGCAAATCTAATTATTTTTTGTTTTGTTGCAGAACAAAATCACGCCATAAGGTGGGTTCCGAGGGCACTTGGGAGAATAACAAGAGAGTTCTTGTCCTTGGTGCAGGAATGGTATCGGCGCCTTTAGTTGAATGGTTGCATCGTGAGAAGGGCGTCAATATTACGGTTGCATCTCAGTTGAAGGAAGAGTCGGATAGGTTGGCTCAAATCTATCCAGGAGTTGAAAGTCTCTATGTCAATGTGACAGAAAGTACGGCAGCACTTCAGGAGCTCTGCGGAAAGGCTGATGTAGTCATTTCGCTCCTGCCATACAGCCTCCATGGAATTATCGCAAGATACTGCGTTGAGGAGAAAACGCATATGGTCACTGCAAGTTATCTGAATGACGAAATTAAGGAACTTCACGATGAGGCCAAGAAGAACGGTGTAACGATTATGAATGAAGTTGGTCTTGACCCTGGCATTGATCACTTACTCGCATTGGAATGCATTCATGATGTGCAGGAGAACGGGGGTGTGATTGAGTCATTCATCAGCTACTGCGGTGGACTACCAGCTCCGGAGCACTCGAACAACTGCTTGCGATACAAGTTTTCATGGTCCCCAAGGGGTGTTCTTATTAACACTCTATCCGCAGCGAAGTACCTAAACAAGGGTCAAATAGTTGAAATCTCGGGTGGTGGAGACTTAATGTCGGCACCAAAAAGTTTGGACTTCCTTCCGGGATTCGCTTTGGAAGGATTCCCAAATCGTGATTCGACAAAGTACTCCGAGCTGTATGGTCTGGGCAGAGACATTCACACACTCGTGAGGGGAACAATACGCTATAAGGGCTTCTCGGAATCTATTCAACCGCTTCAGCTTCTGGGACTTATCGATCCCGAACCACATCCAATGCTACACCCCAGTGGACCTGAGGTAACCTGGAGGCAACTGGTTATAAATCTCCTAGGAATGTCAGATTCCAGCATTTTCTACGAGAATTTGAAGCAAAAACTTATCGATAGAGTGGGCGATGCTCATGGCATTGTAAGCTTGGGACTGCTGGACGATACTCCCGTCGTTAAATTGAATACACCTTTGGACACTTTGAGTCACTATCTGTCGAAGCGTTTGGCATTTGGTAAGTGATAACATTTGATAACTGATAAAAATGGTCCTCAATATAAATACATTCTTGCAGAAAAGAACGAACGTGACTTAGTGATTCTGCGGCATGAGGTAATCATACGTTGGGGCGATGGACGCCGTGAGGAGCGTGGTATTAACTTTGTTGCCTACGGACAACCCGAAGGACATTCGGCGATGGCAATGACTGTGGGCACACCGGCGGCTATTGCGGCAAAAATGATTTTAGATGGTAAATTCTTGGCGGTTCATTGTCATGGGCAATTTTTTACTATTTCCTTTTTCTTTGGTTTTCAGGTGAAATTCAGGAACGTGGTGTCGTACTGCCATTTACGTCTGATATCTATCGGCCAATGTTGTCGCGTCTGAGACAAGTCGGACTGACGGCAACCGAAACTTCAAGATGGCTTAATTAGTGCAACTTTTTAACTACTTAGAATAATTTTTTTGCAAATATTTTTTTGTCAAGGCTGAATTTTGTTTTCCTCTTTTTTGTATATACATACATGTGTTTGTGTTTTAATTATGCTTAGTCACTTTCGAAATTTAAATAAATTATGTGAAATTTGAGTTGTGAAGTAATCTGTTGAAAGATTGAGTGCAAAATTTTAAGGGAAAGTCAGAAAACTCGACTTTATTTTGCTGGATGAACTTTGTTTTGAAGCTCCATTTGCCTACTAAGAAATTCAAAGTCAATATGATTAGTATTCAGTTCCCATTCCATAGTTTTCGTTTTTTTCTTGAATTGAGCGCATTTTAATGATGTAAACATGACATTGTCGGCAGTACTATAGATTCCGAGGTGACAAGATTTGAAAATGCAACTTTATATATCTCACTGAAATAATCACAAGTTAATATTCAACAATAGTCTCGTTTTCGCCAAATACCCACACGATAGATGATAACTATTAAGAAATTCGTTGGTCGAACATCAAATTTTTTGATCAGCTGTGAATTGCATACAGGTTTTATGTCTATTGTGAACAGTGTTGCCGATAAAATTTTTATTATCGTTTTCCAAAATTATGATAAAAATACCGTATTTTCAGTCAGTCACGAATTGGCGTCAGTTTATTATTAAAAAAAAATTATAGCGAAATATCATCAATCGAATTGCTTTTTGGAAAAAAAATGATATTGAGAAAGTAAATAAAAACAGGGGGGGCAAGCTAATGTACTAAGAATATGCATAAAACCCATTGAATTTTTAAGAACGTAGGCCAGAGAAATAAATGCGCAATGACGAAAATGTTGTAAAATAATGTTTAAATATTATTTGCTATCGTAGAATTAGAAGGTTTAGTTTCTTAAACATTTAATGGTTACCTTGTACCAAAGGTTAGACCAAGGTTTAACTACTAAAGGTTAATTAAACCAACCAATTAACTCAAAATGAAAATGTTGCACATTCATGCTTATGACAGAAAGCGGTTAGAAATGTGAGTGAATAATAAATGCATATTTCAGTTTTTTGTTAGTTTAATTTAAATTATATATATATACTAGCTGACCCGGCAAACGTTGTTAGGAAATATTGTATTAGGAAATATTTTTAAAAATAACTAACACTATAAGTGTGTGGTGAAGTAATTATAATTGAAAGAGGAATGAAGCGTTAGAGACAATTAAAGTATGCTTAATTTAAGCTAATAAATTATTCTTTTTTAAAGTAGAAAATATATATTAAATTACAATTATTGATAGCTATCATCGAAAATAGTTCATATTTCTGCTACTTATTATGGAATAGTTTCTGTTTTAAATTCAAACTGTTGGAAAGTTCAACTCGCAAGTGAAGTACAACGCAAATGAATCGTGTATACTTTCTCATTCTAATAAGCATCGCTCTATCCTTATTCATTTAATATTAATGTTATTAACTTGGCTCATTACTTTAGTTTTAAATAAAGCACCAACTAAATCAGAAACATTTATCTTTTTCGTTTTCTATTCTCAATACAAACTATTTCCACAAAATGTTAAATGTTAAATATACCGGTAAAGTAATAACCGTTGTTGTCGGGAGCTCACAACACGTGTTGATTTATACCAGATTTCTTGATCAATTAGAAATGAAAACTGTGTTTATTAATTATTAATAAAATGTAAATAAATAATAATAGTACTGACAAATAACGATAAATTCACTATGGGAATAAAATTAACTTGTGAGTTGCGTTGAAAAATCAAAATAATACGTATGAGCCTGACTACACACACCAAAAAGCTTCATAAGAATGAAAGCAATTTGAACGGCGGGGAACGCTGAAATCTGAAACAAAAAATGATTTCTGTTGGGAAGTCAAATGTTTTTTTGCTCTCAGGTACCTGTTTTTTGGTCTTCACTCTTCCAACGCAAATATCAAATGAGGATTTCTGTCAAAAGTGATATGGATTGGAATCGAAACGTTCATGCCCACACCGAGAATTCAACTTGAAAGTGGATTTTCCATGGATTCTTGGTGCAATCTACCCATTTTTTTCTGACTCTCATAAAATCTCCCTGTCTCGTACGGCATGACGATCATTCCCATGAACGTGTAGCCAGGCACTATGATGTTTGCTGGTTGAGAAGTGACAACGGGATACACCTGGCGGTGGTAACTGAACTATACATGAAAATTATAGTATACCACAATTATTATATTCGATTGCCATCTTGTGGATCTGTGGATGGAACAGAATAATATAAGAATCGCGATTAAAAATCAGGGGTTGATCCTGTATGTATTTTTCAATGCTAAATCATGAAAAAAAGAAAAACAAAAGAAAAATGTTGTGGTGGACCACTCTTAATATTTAGGAGTATGAAAAATGGATATTGGCCGATTCTCAGACCTACCCGATAAGCACACAAAATTTCATAAAAATCAGTCTAGCCGTTTAGGAGGAGTTTGATAACAAATACCGCGACACGAGAATTTTAAAGGTATATTAGATATATATATATATATAAATGGATGCGGGCAACTAAATTATGCAGAGGAGAAAATATTTCTGTATATCATTGAAAAGCTCAAAGATAACACCGAATAATTTTTTGAAGGAGATTCTTAAGCCGTGGATGACTGGTACTCTGTTTACTAAAATCAAAAAGAAAAATCATCTGTTTAAGTGTTTAAAAAAACATCCCAACAACTTAAGACTGAAAGGGTGTTATGATAAGGTGTGTCGGGAGCTGAAAACTGAAATACCTTTTCAAAGAGATACTTATTTTAGTAATAAGTTAGCGCAAAGTTTAGGTAATTCCAAAAAAGAATGGCAGGTTGTCAACGAAATCTTGAACAAAAACAAACCTAATTCTGATATTGCAGTCACTATAAATAATACGACTCTATCTGAGCCCTTAGAAGTAGCCACTGTGTTCAATGACTATTTTTCCAATATTACAAGGGCTATTCGGGAATCCGCAATAAATAATAATTCCAACTGTCAATGTGATAGTAATAATTTTTCTGTGTATGACACTTTCCAAAGACAAAGCTTTTTCTTTGAATTTTGTTCACCAGTTGAAGTTCATAAAATTATACAATCCCTAAAAGCGTCAAATTCAATGTCATGTGATCAAATCTCAAGTAATATCTTAAAAAGAATATCGCTCCTTGTTTCTGATGTTTTATGTCATATTTTCAATTTAAGTATACAAAAGGGTATTTTTCCGGAAATACTTAAAACAGCTGTTGTAATTCCTCTTCATAAAAAAGGTGATACCATGTCTTTAAACAATTACCGCCCTATATCCCTGTTATCTGTTTTTTCCAAAGTCTTTGAAAAAGGGGTCAAATCTAGAATGCTGTCTTTCTTAGACAAAACTAATTTCTTTAGTATTTCGCAATTTGGCTTTCGAAGTGGCAAATCTACTGAAGATGCCTTGTTGAAGTTATGCGGTGAAATTTATAGTAGTTTAAATGTTTTTGATATCCCTGCTATCTTATTCATTGACATCACTAAAGCATTTGACATGGTAGACCACAACATATTGCTTAAAAAACTTTATAACGCGGGTTTCAGAGGTTTTATCCATGACTGGTTCACTTCCTATCTTGAAAACCGTAGTCAGAGAGTTAAGATTCAAAATAGTTTAAGTGAGAAAAATCTCATTAACATAGGTGTTCCACAAGGCTCTGTTTTGGGTCCTATTTTGTTTTTAATTTTTGTAAATTCGCTTTTTCTTCAACCTCTTAGGGGTAAACTCACAGCTTTTGCTGATGATACTGCTTTGTCTTATCATGGTAAATGTTATTATAATTTATATATGGATGTGAACTATGATCTGGATATACTGCGGAAATGGTTTAAACTTCATAAATTGGTCATAAGTGACAAAACGAAGTTCATGATTTTTAACATTATGGGTAAAATCTGTAATGATATGCCTTTACAGTACCATTCGCCGAATTGCAATAGATTCCTTTTTATTAATCCTTGTACACACAATCATAACTCACCCACTTTTGATTCACATGCCTACTGCTCCGCTGACTGCTTTGTAATTGAACGTGTCGACAGCTTTAAGTACTTAGGTATTACTCTGGACTATAAGCTCAGTTGGTTGGAGCAAACTATGTACTTAAAAAAATATCTAAACAATGTTGTTAGACAGATTTACAATCTCAGCCAATACTGTGATTTGCCAATTTTAAAGTTAGTCTATAATGGTCTTTTCAAATCTAAACTTCAGTATGGTATAGCTTGTTGGGGTGGTACACATTATAATAAATTAGAGCCTTTGCTAATTAAACAAAAACACGCTGTTCGTATTATGTGTAAAGTTAACCGTCGTACTCCTAGTTTTGGATTGTTCAAAAGTCTTGGATTTCTTCCATTGAGACATTTGTACTTCTATAAAGTTTTAAAAATATTTTTTGAAAAGTCCGGGGACAACTCTCCTAGGGTTTATGAAAATCGTAATTTGCGCGTCAACACTAGTAATCTCGTCAATGTACCCACAATTAATAAATCGCATTTTTCCACCATCTATAATGTTACTGCGCCTCGTTTGTTCAATAAAATTCCTTCAAGTCTGAGATGTGAGCGAGTTAAATCCGTATTTCTTAAAAATGTTAAACGCTGGCTTTTCTCGTTAAACTACGCTGCAATTGGTAATTTACTGAACCCTTTGGTATGATTTCTTTTTTGTTTTATTTTTTTATTTTTTTTATATTTGAATTTATACTTATATTTTATCGCATCCCCATCGATAAATAAATCTGAATTTTATTAAGTATGTACTGTACATTCGCCTCTTGTCAAAATCTGACAACAGAATGTACATAACTATTTCAGTTTATAAAATGCCCTACTTTCTTGTAAATATATCCTTGAATTTGTTTTAACCTTTTATATAAATTAAAGTTATAAATGAAATAAAGAAATTAAATAAATAATAAATAAAATAAAATAATAAGTTGTTCTGGAAGTTCTTCTCAATCCCTATAGGCTGTCAAAAAGGTCTAATCCATAGTCAAAATTCCCCAAATGCCAGGACGAACACTCGCCACATTAACTTATCATTTAAAGACAGCTGAGTACAACAGTGTATATTACCATTTGTATTATGTCCCTGTTTGTAATCACTTTAGTAAAGATTGCGTTTAAGGAGAAGTTCCTGTTACCATCGATACTTATCCATCAAAAGTGATTCATATGGGTCATCTTATTTTTTTCTCCAACATTTTTAGAATAGTTCTTAAAGCAACAATTAAAATATTTTTCAAATCTTATCTTAAGGAATCGAAGATTAAATAAGAAGCGGCTAACAGTTCGCAGTACCATATAAAGTCGGTAATATGATATGAGTCCCAGCAAATATTTGCACATTACTGTCTGCGTACGCCTATACCCTTTTCTGTATCTCGTAGGGCCAAAGTTATTAAAAGTGCACTCAATATTGCTTAAATCGCGAAAGCAATATGAAGTATAAAAAAACTAAAACAATTTTCCATGAAATAATAATGCAACCTTTTAAATGACAGATATCGAAAAATTGTGGATATAAGTAAATCTATCGAAATGTACTCTACACTAAAATGTCACGATATGAACATTTTTTCCTACATTTCCGACATGAGCGGTTAAATATCTTTCTGTAGTTTTCATATCTGTCTATCAAAGCTGCACAGTTCTCGAGTAGGCCTCAATGACTGCATAGTGACATAGTAACATCTATGTTACTATATAGTTTATAGAAACTGAGCGTACTGATCTTAGCATCGCTTGGCTGTCCGAAAAGATACGGAAATTTCAAAGAGGTTTCACATTTCTCTTTTATCTATTGTTTATCTTAGTTTATGCAGTCATCGATTCTCATTTTAAGCGAATCACTCATTCCATTTTATTTTTCCTTTTACATTTTGGTGAAAATAAGCCTTCTTTTCTTATAAAACTTAAAGTAAGTAAATATTTCTTAAAAATACCATGCATACTTTAATTCGAAAACATAAACTAATAACCACCACCAATGTGAATATAAACGTAGTACCTACTTAAATAAATGCCAAAAATGTTATCACTGCAGAATAGATAATCTTGTATACAAATTGAATTCCATTTTTTTTTTATTAGTAGGAAACCAAATCAAATTCGACTACACGCTGAAAGCTACTATTGCCGACTTCTAAAGCACCATTCATTTAATCAACGAATATGTATCCAATCCGCACACGCCATTCATATATAGCATACAGAATCCCATTGAAAATGTTATACTACGTCATATGTATTCTTTCTGTTAATTAAAATTCATAAGAACTATGCCTGTATTATTTCTAATCTACTACTGCAAAGGTAGCCACATTTTTTTTTGTTTGGCCTACAAACCCACCTCTCATCAAGCAGACGTAGATAATCCATAAAGCATTTCAGCATCCAGCTACCCAGTCAAATAATCACCAAACCACAGAAAAACTTGTTTGAAGAGCCTTTCGCCGACTAAGCCTTCTGATCTTCCAATTAAAAGCGGCCACATAAAATCGCACAGTTTCGTTCAGTAGCAGAGCCCAGTCGGAAACTCGTCGCGTCTGTCTAACAGATTTATTTGAATAAATGAAAAATGTGTCTCTGTCTCGTGCCGAATCGACTCCATTGCTTTGCCTAGCCTATAGCTCCAGAGTGCTTGGTTTGGTGGCACACATATGGGGCCAATAACGGAATGAAGAGAAATTTTATGAAAAAAAAAGGAAAAAATTCTCGCAACTCGCACGATTCCTTTAGTATTTCTTCTCCTATTTCTGCTCTCATGCCGTTCACAGCCGCATGGTAAATTAGATCCTTGAAATATAGTAGTCGCACATTTTTCATGGTCCTATGGTGAACCCGCTCTTCACTCTTAGCATTAACGCCCTATATAATTCCGTGGCAAGTTTGGTTTTTCCATTTTTTTGCTTCGCTACTCCATGTCCAGTTTAAAATGGAACCACAAGGATCCACACAAAGACCGGGCAAGGGGTTTCATGCGGGCGAGCAGACGAGAATTGGTAAGAAAGTGCACCAGCGCAATATAAATGGTACTTTTGGTTCCGCACTTTAGTAGCAAATGCTGTTTCACATCATAAATCTCGTTAGTCCTGCTCGTACATTCGCTTGCGGAGGTGGCAGTGGTGTTAGTGAATGAAAGTAGATATTATTTCTTTTTTTTTTATTCGACCAAGGATTTCGCTCTTGATGAATGGAACCAGAAGGACGGACAAGAGAATAATGTTTTGATGAATCTTCTGTTTGGCCACAAAGGATGGTGCAATGCTAGTCACAAATCGACATTTAAAATTTACCACCCTTATAGAGATGGAGTCATTAAATTCAATTTCAATGTTCAATTAAAATGAAATTGAATGCAATCGAATTTTATTAAATTACACAAAGCTAAGTGACCATCAAAGTCCGTTTGAGAAGTAAGTATTTTGAGTATTTTGCACTGATTTTTATGAGAAATGTATTAGAAGTTATTTTTCTTTCGAAATGAGTTCCGGGTCAACGAAACATTAACCATTTATTATTGAATTTGTGTGTTTTTTTTCTATTAAATTAAAAAAATGTTTGTCTAGCAACTATAATTTTGAAAACGAATCAAATTTATCAATGAATTTCTTTAAAACTGATAAGAAGAGTTACTGAATGATGTTTTTTTATATTAAAATATGTTTTTTTATTTAAATACAAAATAGGACGCCTATCAATTTAAAGTTGTTGTCTATTAACTGAGTACTGATAGTCATCTGTAAATATATTATTATTACTATGTAGTTGTTGTCTGAGAGTTATTTGTGTAATTTTTATATTTATTACAACTTATAGAAATATTGACAGCGCTCCCTAAGATTTACCTACTCTTCGACATAAGTCCTTTCAACTCTCGGGGGGCATAGTCAAGTGTATCAATTTGGACACATTTTTGCTTTCGTGCAAACATTTGATACATAGATACTTTTTTTTCTATTTTTCTTCGATTTGTACTTTTTTAAATTTTCGTCAAAAATATGCAAATTCTATCTTTTGTCATATATTTTTAATTTTTTCAAATAAATTTTTAAATCTGGTAGTATCAATTGTTCGTTTTCATAATATTCAGAATATTTCACGTATTGTACATGTACGACCTTACTGAAGTTGCTCTATATGTTACTATTAACAAGTTGTCATAGATTGGTGGTAGTTTGTGTTTTGCTATTTTAAAATTCTCTTACAATTTTAAGAATAAGTACCAACTTATTTTTAAAACTCGAATATGGACTATTAAATAAAAGTCATTTGGTGGATTTGCCATATCCATAACAGTTTCGAAAGTGATGATTGTCACGATGCTTATGACAAATCAAAAGAAATTGCAATTTTTACAGATGGCTCGAAAACAACAGAGGAAACAGGGACTGGGATCTTTTCAAAAGATCCAGAACTAAGATTGTCTATAAGACTACCGGGTACAAGCAGCGTTTTTCAATCAGAGGTTCTGGCCGTCCTCGAGGCGGCTGAGCAAATGCAGATGAAATCGATATCCGGAAGAGATATTGCTATCTACATCGACAGCCAGGCCACACTTAAGGCAATGGAATCAACAAACATAAATTCAATCAGAGCCGAGTGAGACTATGCTGGGTGCCAGGACACTCACATATTGTGTGCGTGCGAGGCAATTTCACGTAGTCGTTAGAAATTCTATGGAAGACACTTCTTTGAATCTTTGGAGGAAATAGATGGTAAAAACTTCGAAGGCCTTAAAAATGAAAGCGTTGTTGAGTACAAATTAAACCCGCTGCCCAGGGATCGCAATAGGTTTGTTTCGGTGCCTTGTGTTGTGTGTGCTGACACCCCATACATAACACCCCTGTGAAGCGTGAGTGGGTTATTATATTTCAAAATATTATATATAATTGGATTGAAATGGTGGTTTCCCTTTTGAAACTATTATCCATATTAAGCGCCGTGAGACGTCAGCCTTCATACAAAAAACTAAAAACTTAAAAAAGTCAACTAAAAAATTAAAAAAAATTGATTTATCTGTTTTGATACAGTTGATACATTTAACAATCTGAAGTAAAGATACATTTGATACATTTATTAAAAGCAAGAGATACATTTTTCAAAAAGTCAGCGGCAACAACACCTATGCGCCATATTGTTCGGAGTTCTGAAACACGTTTTAGCTCTCTCCAACTTATTCCTAAAGAGCTCAATTTGTCTACGGCTGTTCTGCGCAACGTATGCCTAGGGCCTAGGGCGTCGTCATTTTCTAGATACTGCACCCACCAAGCGGCACCGATTCTACATTGAAGCGGAACAGTCGCAGCATGGTTCTTAAGCTGATGACATTGCTTCTCCAGACTTTGGATAGCATTCCGTAGGCAGTTTTAGCCTTCCCGATTCTGCTGCACACATCGAGTTCGGTGACACAGCGATTAGCCGAGACCACACTTCCTAGATAAAGAAAGTTGTCAACTTTTTCGACTTCCTGTCCGGCAATGTTTAGTTGAGCGCGGGTGATAGAAGTAATTATAGAAGTTAGTGTACTCCACTTGGGACTCGAAAATTCTTCGACACCTTACCATTGTGTAAAAAGTGACACTTACCACCCTCATTTGTAGCCTTGATAGAGTGTTTCCGGAATACCTCTCTTGTTGTCGTAAAGTCAACCATATAGCATCTCGATTCAAGCTGTCGAAACCTTCTTGAAGTCGATAAACAATAGATCTAACGGAGACCTCCGTAGATTTTATGGCTAAAATGGTCGCTTATAGCGACCAATCGGCATATCTCCTTCATTTTGATAAGTTTCTTCTTATAAGAACAAGCAAGAAGACGGATATAACGACTGCCGCTTAAAACAACCGCATTTATTCGGCCCCTTAACCGTCGTTATACGGGATTTTCTATTGTCAACTTGAGAAATTGGTTTTATTCACTTGAATTTGACTCTCTTAACTTTTGATATCGGAAGTGGCAACCGTTAACTATATAACTCTTGATTAGGATTTTGTTCAATTTCTGTTTATTCGCTCTAATTGTTGACGTTTGGCTCTCGACATCGGATATCGAAAATAAATTAAACTTAAATAACATTTGCACCGAAAAGAGGTTCACTTTAAGCGATTGTACGTTTGAAAGGGATATTTGTTGCCCAGAATGATAGTCAATACGCAATGGGCAAGTACCTATACCAAGTTGTTATTGCAGTGAAAGAAGAGCAAGTAATCGAACTAATTTGAGACGGAAACTTCTTCCTATATTAACAATCAATACAGAAATAAAGAATAGGTGTGTTCTTAAAAACAAAAGTTTTAAATGCACAAATGTTAGTCACAATTATTCGTCCAACTTTAGCAGCTTACTGTGATTGGTGCAGTTCATATCGAGCCACCTACATAGCTGGAAATAGATTGCTTAAAAATACTTTCAGAGTTTTGATATATGACCAAATTTATTTTATTCCGTCCAGTGGGAATGCCTTGGATTGAGTTTGAGGATTCCGAGACACTCAATATTAAAACAGCGTACTGGTAAACTTTCGATTTTCAACTTCCAGTCAGAGAGATAAAATAGTGACTAAAAGCATTTATTTAGCTTGCCGTTCAACTCTTGAACTGAAATCAGATCTTAATTGATAGATGCATGCACTACGGATTCTAGGAAGAAGCATTAGTTGCAATCCTCAGACCATTTTAAAAGTAGTAAAAAGGTTTCTAGATCACCAACATCGGGGTATAAGCCAAGAATTAACCACAATAGAAGTCCTGGGGCACCGAAAGACTCTTCGCGCGTATACCTAGACTCAGAGTTATGTAAAAAGGGCACATCGAGAGCTGCTTAGGAAATGTTTAATAAGAACTTAAGGCTTAACTAAATTCGGCAAAATGTGGAACAAGTGACTTTTTCAAAGCTCACATACGCACGCTGCTGCCCCTCGTATTCAGAAACTGGACTAAGTATCTATTTTGACTTTTAAAAGCTCTAAGTAAGAATAAACAAAAACAGGAAGAATTTTGCAATATTAAAAATATCCATAATATTGTGATTAAAATTGAACCGCAATGACAAAGGACTAGACTAGTCCTTCAGTGCAAACTTTGCCAATTCTATAATCACATAATCACTAGTGGTTCACACTTACCGCTAGAATGAAACATGTAAAGCATAGATACGAATAATCCGAAGATGCGTTCTGGGTTCGATTTGTCAATCTACACTCGAGATATACCGCAAGAAGAACGCTCAACAATAGCTACGTATTGTCTTCATTAAAACAAAATCTATGCACCCTAATTTAACTTACAGAAATGTCAGTTGTAATTTTATAGACTCCGTACAAATTGCAAACGGAAAAAAATTGAATGGAAATTGATTCGAAAGAATAAACAAGAACTGGTTGGATGGTTTAGTTGAAGTGCACAGTCTTAAGCCCATTTTGCAGCATCCATAATTTTACTTACCGTGTTGAGGAATTTGCATTAAACGATGATAACTAAATCATAGGCATAGTCGCTTAACAATATTCCCCATACTACTCACTCACTTAATGAGTTTCCGACCCGTGAAGAGTATCTACCTGATACACGGAAGCATTTCATCCTTTGTGTTCCCGGGAACGCTGCCTCCTGTTATTCAGACCAAGCGCTCCGGCATTCGCGATGACTTGGTCTTTAAAACGGACGTTCGGCCTCGAACTTGAGGGGCTGGGATGCGAAGATCCTCTTAGCTGGAGCATTGTTGTCCATTCGGTTGATGCGGCCGAACCGACTACCCTTTGTCCTTAGATTAGGGGTTTTGAATCCATTTGTTTGTTTTACCAAATCGAATCGGTCTTTAAAACGGACGTTCGGCCTCGAACTTGAGGGGCTGGGATGCGAAGATCCTCTTAGCTGGAGCATTGTTGTCCATTCGGTTGATGCGGCCGAACCGACTACCCTTTGTCCTTAGATTAGGGGTTTTGAATCCATTTGTTTGTTTTACCAAATCGAACTAGCTGTAGTGATAGGATGTATTGAGACTTCTCCTCATCAAGCATTTTGGGCAACTAGTTGGTGATACCCTGCTCCACCTTAAGCTCATTAAAAAATCATACCTAAGATCATTTAATTAGCAAAGAACATAATGAACTACATTTTATTTAATTTTTTATGAAATTAAAAAAAAAAATATTTATTTTTATATTACATTTATATTACATACAAATACAAATACAAAACGCCCACAAAAAGCAGATATATTTTATTCAGGTTCAAACCCTTTGTCTCTTCAACTACAGCTATAACACGTTTTTTTCTAGATTGTGGGCTCGGCAGTTGCATACTAAAAATATGTTAACTCTTAACCATTTATGGACCCTAGGGGGTATATGGTCCAAATTCCGACTTTTTACCTTAACTTTAAAGGCTTCAAAAGTTGATACGGACATATGGACGGACGGACATAGTTATATAGTTCTTAGGTTTTGATACTGATCATAAATACTTGTACCTTATGTGTCAATAAAGTTAAAAAGATGGAAACACAAAATGTGCATCTCATGCTGAGAGAATATCGCAGGTAGTATTAGACAGACCAAAAAGGTTACATTGCCCTCCACGGAATAAGAAGAACAAGAAGCACGGACGCTGTTAAAAATTCTTCTGCTGATAGTGTCATCAGCTACGTTAAAAAAGTAGAAGCTCTACTTATCTAAGCAACTTTCTGACATTTAGCACAAAAGATCTTTTAGGTCGATGTGCATTTCCTATCGTATCGGCGAGTCAGAAGCTTAAATAAAATGTGTCAATATTAATATATGTAGATAGGGTATAAACAGATGGCAAACAGTGGCAAAAAGATCCCTCAGTCCGGCGAGCTGTTGCCGTGCAACCATAAGCGTGCCACCTCTGCTACCGAGAAAATAAAACACTCTAAAACCCTATCCTACAACGTAACGAAAGTTATCGCACATCCAACTAAAATGTATTGATTCTCCCAAAGCTATAATTAAAATTACGAACAAAGTTATCGGTATAAGAAGGCGTTTGCCAACTCCCATTTCAGTTCTCCTTAGAAACTAAATTTTAGAAAATAGTTTCTCAGTGCTAACAATTTCAGTTTCCATCGAAACTAAAATGTCATGGATGTTAGAAAAAGTGTTTGGTGTTTTCTTTTCATATATTCAAGTACCTAGCTATCAGTTATAGGAACTACGCATTTGCATTCGCATGTGTGAGACAGTAAAAGTATTTATTCATTTACCGTTCAACGTTCTTCTCAGTATATGTATGCATTTACGTCTTTAGGAGTTTCTTGGCTTACAAACAAGCCCCGCAAGCTATTAATTAAGTTGAATCTCAGCAATAACATGCAAATCCTTATCACTAAGCTAACAGAAAACAATAATCACAACAGAACACACTCCGCTTAGTGTACCTACTTAAGCAGATTAAGCATCATGTATGCACTTCTCTCTTGCTCTCACTGTTAAGCGATTAAAAATAAATCGTCAATGACAACTAGCTTCAGGCTCAGGCCAAACTTCAAATCAATAAGACTCATTCGAATGTTAATCAAATTATATGCTTACAATACAATATAATCGGAACCACCCGGAATAGTAGCACCAAAACATACAACTGGAACACCATTCAATTCTCTTCCACCGCTAAGTTCTAGCCAAGCTAAGCAGTATTCCGCTTGCAGTGTTTGCGTGCTTACTTAGTGTGCTACCAACCAACAGCCGTTCTAGTCGCTCTGAACTGAACAGCTGCTTTTCTTCTCATTCCCTCTAATATACCTTCGCCGCTCATCCTTCGTAGTAGTTTAAATTATAGATTAGGCAAGAAACGAATTAAAAATTTAAAAACAAAACGGTGCACTTTCGGAGTCACGAATACTAAGAAAAAAATCAAAACAAAAACACCACTATTCCAGTCAATGTGTCGGGTTCGCTAGTGGACTGGCAGAACACTCACAATCTTATCGCGAGCTTCAAGCAGGGAGGACCTAAAAATAACACGTGTTCCATTCGAATCTGGAGTCTTGCAAAGCGGTTCTGGTTCTGGTTCAATGTTCGTCAGATAAATCAAAATAACGCCAGCGATTTGGATTTTCTTATCAAAAAAAAAAAAATTAAAACTGCGTGTCGAGACGGTTAACGATTTGTACAAATTCGAAGCGGGCACTTAGTGTATACGTATCGTCAGTCTGCACGGATACCAGACAGGCTGACATTGGTTTCAATTACAATTAAATTCGAGTCGATAATATTGAATAGTTGTGTCAAGTGCAAGTACATGTGTTGTGCTTCCCATACGCGTGTTTAAATCAAAATTAGGTCATTGTGTGGAGGCAGCCTGCAACAGGAAAATGTTTGGAGTGAAATACTTGACTGAAGCCCACTTGAAGGGCTTCGATCGTTACAAGGTGAGTTAAGCCTTAGCGTGCTCTTGTCGTGGTGTAATTAAATTTAACCAAAGTCTATAATGAGACTGTAGAATTGTGTCAATGTAGCATGCTACGAGTTGATTAGAAAGACGTGTTAGATTTTTTTTTAAATTTACATTGATAAGAGGAAAATGTTTTGCTACATCGGATGATAGGTACATAACGTAGGTACCTACATTGTTGGCAGTGTTAATGGTATCAGTTGTGTCGTTAATTGATCTTGACATTTGAACTTTTAAGAGGGCGGCGCGCGGTTTTAAAAGCCAATTCAGGAAGTGAGACTTGACATAAATAACTGATTAGTGGCAGACACGTGTTGTTTCCCAATGGAACTTATTTTATGTATTCAAAATTTTCATTCATGGAACATATTTCATATGGAAAACCTATCCAAGTCGCTGTCAAATTTAATTTTTTTCGTTATCTTGGTACATTTATATCATCAAAGGGAATCTTATCTGTTTATTTTTTTTTTTTTTTTTTGAAAAAACTTTACGAAATATTATCGATGATAAGGTAACAAATGTTGGCTGGATTATAATCAAACGCTTATGGTCATGTCATGTTAACTTATTTAAAAATGGAATGGGTACCTACTTGAATAAGTCAGTTTCCCCTGATAGTGGTCGATTTAAATTGATAGATTTTCTTAAGCAATGCTATGGATATTTTCAACATTTTAGAATTGCAAAATTCTATTTTCGTCTATCAGGCGAAAAACCTCCCGATTAATATTTATAAAGGGATAGGTTAGGTTGAGGTGGCACTCGGATAGAGGTCAGACTCACTTCGCCCAATGTAAGGTCCACGTAGATCTGAACTTCCTGCCTACTCGTTGAACTATTTTGAGCTGCTCTTAATGCGTGAGAGACATTTTGGGTCCGCCAGGCTTAGGTCATTGTAGAAGCAAGCTTCTATATGGAGATTTCATTTCTGAGAGGGGAGAGCAGGGCATGCGCCAAGAATGTGTAGAGCTGTCTCTTCATCCTCCTCATCCATGCAGCTCCTACAAAAGTCATTTGTATAAGCACCAAGCCTTATTGCATGCCTTCTTATCAGACAGTGTCTAGTGATCACAACAATTGAGGGTAATCAAACTCTTAGAGTGTCTTAGGCCAAATCTGCTTTGTTGTCAGACAAGTAGTGCCACCTGTCCATCTCATCTGTTGTTCGTTTTTTCTATTGCATCCAGTTATAAGAGTTTGGAGAATGTGGAAACTGGTATGCCTAAAAGGCCTTTTTTGATTGATTATTGCATAAAAAAGGTTAATAAGAGTATGTGATTTAATTTCCCAAAAATAAAGTTACACGGCTCTAAGCTTATAAAAGAAAATTATGTTTTCTGACTACCTAGAAATGATTTTATTGCTTTAAACTTTTACTCCGACAAATTTCCTGTAAATTTTAAGTAAACAAATCACTCTTGATTCCCTTACAATGTACAATTTTTCATCTTTTAATTATGTCAGAAAAATTGAAATTTAAATTCTTATGGGAAAGTACTTGACCTTGTGCTGACTACATTCGAATTTAATATCTGTATTGAAACATGAACCACTTGTGACTGAAGATCTTTACCACCCATCGCTGGCAGTGCGATAAGAAGTTTAAATAAGCAAAGGAACAAAATGTGGGCGACCTACAGAACAGCAGCATTTAAAGCTAATTTAATGTCAATCTTATCAGTTTTATATAGAATCAATTGTTCCTACAAATCAACACGGACTTTGTTGAGGTCTTTCTACGATCACGCTGTGACTTAAACTTAGACAATCATGTGTTGACTCATTCAAGTTCAAGTCAAGTAAGCTAAGAAAAAGATATGAAGTAATTCCTTATGGTTACAATTTAATCGGAAAGTTACTTTCTTATACGGCCAATAATTAATGAAGAGTTGCTTGGAGCTGGTAAACATTCCACTATTATAGCGAGAGGTAAAAGTGGTTTTCATACCCAAAGCTGGCAAATGTTCCCATGTAAATCAAAGATCTCAGACCTATCAGTCTATCATATTTCCTTTCAAAAACTCTGGAAAGATTGATAGATATCCATTTGCATAACCAACATTAATACGAGATTTTTGTCTGCAGCTTAATATGCGTTTGGAAAAGTAAATCTGTGGAAAAAAACTCTGCATACGCTAGTACGCACCATCGAATCCATCTCATCGAATCCATGGTAGCCTACCTGGACATAGAGACCGATTTTAGCAATGTCAACACATCTTCGATCACAACTGCACTTTCAGGTTTGAAAGTAGACGCCGCATTCGGTGAGTTGATAAAGCTTCTACTCACAAGCAGGGTAAAAAACTCAAAACTGTGTGTGTCATCCGTCAGCAGATTTGTCTTTAGAGGAAAAGACCCCTAAAGGTACCAGCATAATATCTGGGTATAATCTTGGATAAAAAACTAAGCTGGAAACCTAATATACATGAAAGAGTAAGGAAAACTACAGTTGCTTTTCTTGCAAAAATGCCATTGGTAATAGATGGGTTTGACAAAAAATGTTTGGTCACCATTCCATCCAGATCATTCTGGGAGGAAAGTGATCTCGCGGAAGATCTTTTCTCTGATAGACTAAATCTAAGTCTCTCGCTTCGTCTACTTAATCATTGCAGTGTGTTTCAGGCGGAAGTCATGGCAATTAAAGAAGCCTTATCTTGGCTGAACAGAAACGTGATATCCGCTAGAGATAACCGAATCTTCTGTGACAGCCAAGCGGCCTTAAATGCTGATTCTCTCTTAATGAGATGTCGGGTGCACAAAGGTGAATGTTGAACTGTGGTGCCGGGGCACAGAAATATTCTAGGGAACTGAGAGGCCGACGAACTCGCAAAGCACAGAACCACACTGCCTGATATATCAAATGATTAAAGATACTTTATTTCATTTAAAATTCCAATTTCTAACAACTGCCACATGGAAATTAACGCCAAAATTGGAAATAGGTGTACAAGTGGCACTTGTCTAGCTGGATCTGAAACGCTCTAAGTGTTTGATCTCTCAAAAAGACTAACTAGATGATGTCTACAATAAATGTCATCACTGGAAACTGTCTTATAGGCAGGCATGCAACTAGGCTTGGCATGTACTCAAATAACTATTGCAGAAGCTGCATGGAGAAGAGGAGACAATCCTACACTTTTCTAACACTTGTATTGCTCTCTCCAAAAAACGTAGGGTCCACGTTCTTCCATGACAATCTTGACATTTAAGATCTCCTTAGCTATATCCAGAGCAGTAAAACTTTAGATCTACGTGGTATCACAACGGACCTCTTTTTGATCTAAGTGAGTCGCCCTCGCCGGCTGCCACTTCAACCTTAACTAACCTAAGGCCAATAATTGAATATGCATGCCAAGTCTTGTCACTACAATGCAAATCTCACATAGGTCGCTTCGAACAAGTTCAAAGAAAGATTTTTAAGAATTGCCCTGAGACGATTAGGTTGGCAAGACCCGTATAACTTTCCCACTCATCTAGCCTTGTAGACGGTTAAATTTGTGTTGTGTATTTAAATAAATCTTTTGTCTCGGCTCTGTTTCAATGTTTCACTGTCGTCCCAACTACGAGCGGTAGTTTTCTGCTTTCTCCAATTGCTTAGACAAAATTTATCAAAACGTCAACACTCATCGAAATTTCATAAAACATTAATAAATGCATTGCCTAAAGATTCTTATAGGGCCTTAAGTAAATCGCATATTCAGACACGTGTTACTTGACCTTACGCGTATCACATGGCGTGATTGATAAAAGCTTGTGAACCTACAAATTGGCTTGCGTTCCAAATTGGCTTGCGTTCCGAAGTCAATTTGAATTTAGAATTTTATCTAAAAGCCGAAGTACAGATGTTAACAAAACACATGCACTTGATATTTTTTATACGCGCGTGACTTCATGTCGTGCTGAGTTCTCAAAAGGAAAAAATTCCTACGTAGATCTCTGAGAAGTTAGTAAGTGGAACACTTTTCCTTACCACAAGAAGTGCGAAATTATTTAACCAGAATTTTGGATGAAGTAATTTCCCAATATCTTTTTTTTTAAATTGCCTTCGGTGTCATGATGTTAAGCCTAATGCAATATTTCTAAGATTGCTTTATTACATTCAATTAGCAGCAACTGGATATACTATAACGCGGGATTAAGAGATTCTTACTAAATTTTCGCATTCGGCAGGTGTTGCTGAAGTAACTTTGTTGCAACTTTAAAGCAACTTTGTTGCTACTTTGGAGCAGTTTTCGTCAAGCAGGCGCCTTTCTCATAAGAAGTAGTATTTTTTCCCACTTTCGGTAAGCAATTACTTCACTAAAAGGGAGTTATTTATTTTCACATACAAATTACTTTTCGGACTATTTCGATGTTTACAGTCTATCTAACTGTGAAATAAGATTAAAATTATCTTATGGCTTATCTTCTGGCTCATGGCATGGATCCGGGAGGTTCCATTTTCAAAGACTCTGCAACATAGATCCGGCTGAAATTAAGCGGTGGCTTGTATTATGTTGACTTGAATGGCATCGGTCAATTGCGGCTTATTGGCATAGACCAGTGACTTCAAAGAACCACACAAGAAAAAGTCCAACGGAGTTAAATTCGCGACACCATCGCGATAGATAAACCTTCACTCGCAGAATGTCCATTTTCATTGAGGCGCAACTTTTACACTTATTTCGATAGCAATGTTTTATTACTTGGACGTTCTGCTTAATCGTGTAATCACTTACCATGCTGATTTGACATCAGTGACGAATAATAAATAACAGATTTGACAGACGTCGCCAAATTCGAAAATTACTTAGATATCGTTCCGCATGGTGTTTACAACGAAAACAATTCTTCGTCTCAATCTAGAACATAGAACAGTTCTTTAAACACAAATTTGTTTTTACAATTTTGTACATTGAGCCTATAAACAAAATTTATTTCAGTGTACCAACAGTGCAAAACGTAAATATGGAATACATATTTCCATTCGCAATGTTTTCGATGTGAAAGATTGTTCTAAAGTTTAATTAAGAGAGAAGTTTGTTTTTATTGGGCTAAAATAGCCCAATGACCCCCAATAGTAAAATTAACTTTTTTATTGTGTAGCATAACATTCCAAAGTGTAGGTCAATCTGGATCAAAAAGTTTGTCGAAAATGAAAATATGTAGGTCAATAGTTTACAAGATGCCACCAATGTTTATGACGTTTAACTGAAAGAATTGTATACCATGATGGTGTTGTTTTTATATAAACGTGATATGGTTGAACAAACTTGAAGGCTATACATAACAAAAAAACAATAAAAAATAAAGAGGAGAGAAGAAAATGTTTGTTAACCGAAGTTAGTGAATCGGAACATTTTAAAATGATCTTTGAATGACAGCCGTTAGCAACTGTGGGTACTAAATGTAATACAGGACTGTGCGATACTTTCACAATTCTCGCAACTACCGCATCTCACTTTCAACTGTTAGAACATTCATAGTTACTCCTAGTGAACACATTTAATTTGTCGCTATCAGGCAAGAAGAACACTAACTTTTGTTAGTTAGTAAGTTTGGCCTCTGAATGGTCCGCTACCGTTAGCTTTTACACTTAAAAATGGTCTAATGTTCCAATATTCTAACTTGGCTTAACTTAATTTGTCCGGGCAGATCCGATTTTTATTCCTGTCGTTCAAAAACAGATGGCATTGCACTTTGACTTTGATATTTGTTGAAGATTTGATCCACTTGCCATTGCGCAATTGGCAGGTGTCCATTTAGTTTCTCATTCCAACTGAATTGGACTTATACGTACGATGAATTCATGCAAGCAGTCGATAATGGAAATGGAGGAATTTTCTTTCTTGATGCTCGCGGTGGAAATGGGAAAACATTCCTGATTTCGATGATTTTGGATACCATTCGTTCGAGATCTGAGATTGCTTTGGCACTTGCCTCAAGCGGCTACGTTATTGAAAGCCTGTATCGCAGATCCTTCTGCATTGAAATTGCCATTGAATCTTCAAGTGGATGAAGAACCTACATGAACAATTTTGAAGAACTCTGCAATGGCTAAATTATTACAGCAATGTAAGATTATCGTCTGAATCGCACGTTGAAAGGTTAACGAAATAATAAATGACGTTTCGTTGGTGCAATGATTTTGCTGTCAGGCGATTTTCATCAAACGCTGACTGTCATTCCAAGATCAACTTCGGCAGATGAATCGAAACGTGTTTCACCCTTCGGAGATAGGGGTCAGAAAGTTCCCGAAATTGAGCATCCCCGTCGTCTGAGGCGACCATCTCTGGCAGTTAACTAGGACGATAGATTTAAGTGAAAGTCCTGTCGTGCACTATTTTTTGCTTATTGCATGGACGATAACTTAATGGTACTCGCATCAGCTAAAATCAATCCGTAGTTTTCTTATCTATTTCAGGGGCACGGAATACCGAGCTCCCATCTTCTGGAAAGGTGGAGAATGGCATGTAAGAGTAGCACCATGTTCGTCTAATCTCTAACTACATGGAAGAGCCATCAACCAGTGTATTAATGGTGGAGGTGTGATTCGGGAAACGTGTAAGGTTGAACGGATACCTTTAGCGGCGGTTTCCGATCGGAGGCTGCCAGTAGAAAAGGAAAGAAGGTTTGCAAGGAACGAGGCATAGCATTTCTCTTGGATCTAATGCCGCCTCCTGTATGGAAAGCTCGAACAGGAAGAAGGCCACCAGCTTACCTCCTCCTAACAGATGTTACTTCTGGCATCAGCAAAAGAAATTCGATTGTATTGAAGTAATTCCAATTACTCTATTTCAATGTCAATGAAATTATCTTGCAAGAGTTTTCTAAAATTTAACACGACTTTCTGCTACTACTCTAATCCTGGTTTCTTTCTTTTCATTTTTCGTAAACTTTTTGTTGTTTCATCCTAAAATGTCCAAATTAAAAGTTGTGTTTTCATTAAAATAGTCGCCGTCGTCTCTGAACACAATTCGCTAATGGTGTCAGCAAAAATGTACGACAATGCGCTGTGTATATGGCTTTAAATGTTTAATGACAGCCTGACCGACTGCCAGGAACAGCAAGGAATTTTTAAAACTATTTGTATATTTGAGTATTTACCAATAGTTTGTTTCGAAGTAAGTTTGTCGTTGACTTTTGCCAAACAAGTTCCAAACTATAGCGAAAACTTTTTTAATGAATAATTCAGTCATTTCACGTGGGGTCCAGGTACCACTACTGAAAAAATAATGACATTTCTGCAGGTTGCACGAAATGGTCATTGTTAGCAGGAGAAAGTACTCATGTAAATCGTCAATTAATAGTAATTTTTTGTTTGTTTTGTTTTTATTAAGCGCTCTAAATTTACGATCCACTTAGAAGCTGGTCAATGACATTATCGTCTTATCTATGCACACAACAGCAAATTTTCCCGCCTGCCACTCTCACAAATACCTACTCGAGAGTCGAGAAATCGAGTTACTCTTAAATACTCGCACTTGATGTAGCAAAGCAATGCATACTTTGGCCATGGTAGAAGCGTGGCGTGATTATTTTACTCCCATATGCATGCTTCTCATGCGGAGGGGTGGTACAAAATATATGTCAGCTAATTGATTATGTGTTTGTAGATTGCTGCCAGCAATATAAAGAGGCTCAAGTGAGTAAACTTTACGCACATAAGAACAGAGCTTTTGCGCTACCTACAAACTGTGTGCAGTTAAATGATCTCTGAAGAGCGTTAAGATTACCCCTGATAAGTGTTATTGGGTGATTAAAGTTCAAGTGGTCAGCATCGAGAGTGGGTATTTCACTTGTGGGGTGAGTTGGAGCGTTGATAATCGATGTACCAAGGTGTTGGAGTAACTCATGATGAAGTGGGTCACAAACATGGAGTGCAGTACAGTATTATGTCTTTACGTTCGGCTTCAGGGGGTTAACTCAATAATTGATAAGTAATTATATTTGTGTTTGAATCTATTAAAAGATTACAGTTTGTTATCGTTATCTAAAGATAGATCCTATCAAGACTGTTGAAGAGTTAGCGCATGGAATTAATTTAACTTTGGTGGACCTTTTTTTGCCAAAAAAATACAATGCAATTATTTTTACACGTTCTTGTGTATTCTTTAACACAGTAAGGGGAAGATGATTTTGCATACGCCACTGCGCTGTTAGCAGAGCATAAGTTCTCTGGAGGCAACAACGCATGTCAATATGCCTAGCTTTGTTAAATGTTTCAGACAATTAACTTCTACTTAGGTGGGGCTACAGTTCAGGGTATGGGGTGAACACAATCTTGTAAGCGTTTTCAGTTAGCGTAGTCTTTGGTTAACTGCTTCCAGTTGCGTAGTTCAAGTTGCCCGCCTACATGTCCAAGCCATATAAAACCAATAATGAGCTCCTATAATTTGTCATTTCATTCACTGATCTAGAACTCGTCAACTCAAAAAGGACCCAATATTTTTGAAGGGATTTTCCACTAGAAACGACCAAGGGTACGAATACGCTACATAAGGCGCTGCTTTTTTAAACACCCTAAAACTCGTGTCTTATGGAACGGAAAAACAATGCTGAGCTTCTTTTCATCATGCATACTCTATTGTGACCAATTTTAAAAATTGAGTTGATGTTTGCTTAGATTTTTAGTTTAGATAGTTAAGTTTGGTTGGATGAACGGAAGTCATGATGTCGTTAAGCAGTTTGTTGATTTTGTTTTTTTAACTCATTGGAGTCGAACGTGAGTCTTCGACAGGGTTTCTTTTCCGCCGAAGAAGCCGAGGTTTATCCCTTTCCCTTTTTTGGTAAACATTTTGTATAACTGCAAGTGTTCACCACCAAAACTCTGATATTTCAAAGTATTGGTTGGTTATTGCACTTGATTAAGCCTTTACCCTTAACCGTTAAAAGATACGCGAAATGAAAAAGTTCTGGCGTAGCGTTGCCACTAAGAAAAAAATATGGGGGGACTTTTTAAGGGGCATTTGTTAAAAGTATGGGCCACTTTACCTGGGAAGTTTAAATTCCTGGTGTCTTTTTGTCTGTATTCGGAAAATTTCATATATAAAAACTTGAAAGTATCACCAGAGTATCAATCTGAAGTATTTAGGTTTTCTTCAGGATCTGCTCGCACAATACAAGATTTAATATGCGATGTTTAGGAGACTGATACCTAATAAATGTCGCAGTTTTTGTGAAATGAACAGACGATGCTGAGCCATATAGGTACATCATTCATCGGGAAGTGAGTTGGTGCACGCTCTTTTTCGAGTCATCTCCTGTTGTATTAGACGGAATTAAACAAAATGAACGCCAACATTTTACATGTTTTATAAGAAAACCTGTCTAAGTGGCCCTATCTCGTTACAGTATTGCGCCGGCGTGGTTGCAACTGTTGATGTACATCAACCATGTAGTGGTCCGAATCAATTTTGGCTTATCGAAATGTTTAGACATCTAAAATATTTCGAATATGTCTTTAGATCATCAAACATGGTTACATATTCAATGATGGTGACCACGTGTTTTCTGAAATAAAGTTATGTCCCTCAGTAAATTCACTTAAGTTCGTCTGCAGACGTAATGTCAAATTGTAAAATTAAAGCTGAATATTAGAAAATGCAGCACTTTTAAGTGTTAACGCATTCCCAACAAACAACCTAACCGCAGGCTAGAATAGGACTTAGCCAGTCCCAAAAAGCTTTCCCGCAGGCATACAAGACATTCATCCCATTATTTCCGAATGTTACAAGATTATTTTTGTAGATCCCCTGCATCTTGTGGGGTCTTAAGAAGAAATTTGAGAGGCTTATTGGTGTCTAGTCCTTGACTGTGAACTTCTTTTCAAAAGCCTTCAGCCGTACAAGGCATTCGTCCCTTTATTTTCGGATGCTACAAGATTGTTGATGAGATATGTTGCAGACTTCTGGGACTTGAACTCTAAGGTTTCCTGTATTTTAGCCGTCAGTATTCAAATTCAACACTCAACATATTTCTATGTTTTCTATTTTTATTCTCGTTGAAATATGTTTAAATTGTTATTTCAAGTTGATAATTCCCTTGCTGCGCTTTAATTGCAATTTGTTCTGTTACTTTCCTTTTTTATTTATATTAAAAAAAAAAATTATTTTTTAATGGCTTTTCTTTTCAGTACAACAGCATTGACACCAGCTTCCTCAGCGTCTACGTAATGCATCCCTTTTGGAACAAATGTGTTCAGGTAAGTCAACTAGCGCAGCATGCCAAACCGACATAAAGTGCCAAAAAAATGCCACAAAAGACTCCGTGAGACAGGCAAAAAAAACAACAAAAAACATTAATTATTATTATTATTGCAGTACTTTCCCAAATGGCTGGCACCGAATCTCATAACATTCAGCGGCTTCCTTCTGACAGTGGTCAATTTCATTTTAATTGCATTTTACGACTGGGATTTCACAGCCGCCAACAATCCCGAGAACGCGGTTCCACGTTGGGTGTGGCTAGTTGCGGCTATAAATATTTTCCTGGCTTACACTCTAGGTGAGTTGTTATACCACGTGAATGCCACAAAAGGTTATCGCGATGAGCCACGACCGCGGCTACCACGTGCTCATGCTCATGCTCATGCTCATATGTGGATATCCTTTATAAATAATGCAAACAACAAATTCAGACCAAAAAAATTATAAAAAAAACACCCAATAAAATAAAGGGCTGATTTTATTTCTTCTCCTCCGGATGATGATCCACTGACTAACCAAACTTGCTGTATTCTCTTCTTGTCTATCCAGATGGCATCGATGGGAAGCAGGCACGCCGAACTGGGACCAGCGGACCCCTAGGGGAGCTCTTTGACCACGGCCTCGATTCGTACTCCTCCGTCCTGATACCCATCTACATGTTCTCATTGTTCGGAATAATCGATTTGCCGCCAACACGGATGTTCTTCATCATCTGGAACGTGTTCCTGAATTTCTATTTGACCCATGTTGAGAAGTACAACACCGGTGTAATGTTCCTGCCCTGGGGCTATGACTTTACCATGTGGGTGAGTATATCCGCCAGCCATATTATGTATATATTATGACAGGAAATCGACATTAAATACATCTTCGCAATTTGAAGCGAGCGATACGGGCATAAGTGTATTTAAATGATCAATTTATTGGAAAGAAGATTGATTGGATGTTTTGATGGGCAATTAATTTCGGCTCGTCATTTTATATCTTTCTTTCTGACTTTAATGGGCTTGGGGATTACACTATCTGCCGACAATGAATATGACACTTGTCGTGGATTTGGTTTGAGGCTATTAATTTAATTAATGACCCAAAATGATGAGATATTTTAATTGAAAATTAAAAGTGCGACAAACTATTCCGCAATTTATTTGTGTATGCCAATGGCGTATACGCAATTTTTTGGTCCAAAATAAAAGTGATATTAAATTAAAAAGGGTAATACTACGTGTTAGGGGGATAATTAAATGCAAAGTAATTTAATTTGCAATTAAATAGAAATGCAGATGGGATGAGGCAGTTGCAATGCCATAATAATTTGTTTTTATTCGTGTGGTTAACCTAATAAATAAGGTCGATCGTGGTGGAGTGGAATCATTAAATTATCGGAAATGAGCTGTAATAATTTACAGTCATTATGAATAGCTTTTGATAATGGAGTTATACGATATACATACATATTTTTTAGTTTTCAGTTTGTCGGATAAAAGTGCTTCAGAGCTAATGGTCCAATAATTAAAATATTAGTGTTATTTAGTTAAAGTTAAAAACTTTTTGCCACATAACAGGGTATAGGTTAGATTAAGTTGAAGTGGCAATCGGTGATGCCGACTCACTAAAACCAAAAAGAGGTCCGTTGTGATACCAAGTGGATGTATACTCGGAAGAAGTTGGAGCTCTGGATATAGCTAAAGAGATCTTTAATGTCAGTAGTTGATAGATCTTCAAGATTGTCATGAAAGATGAAACTTCCCAACGCCCACTCGATCTTGTTGACGATTTTTAAATATTCCCCTGACTTGGGATTAATTAGCGGATTCTTTAAAAAAATTCTATTTCCGATATTTTCCCCTCGATGGCATCAAAATCCTGTTCAAAACTGAACGGATAATCCGCCTGTATGCTTATCGACCGCCAACGTTCAAGCAACCTCGATGCTCTAAGCGCTCGCCTCATAATACTCGCCTCATTATAAAACAGTGTCCAGAAATGATACTTATTGTAGACTAGACGTGCACTGTAGAGCTTTTAGTCGCTAGACAAGGTTGGTTTTCTCAATAGCTTCCAATGTCAGCATGTAGCGATTGGAATGCCTAAGGAACGTTCATCAGGTAAAATATCAGTCAGTCATATCACAACTGCGTTTTGCTTTCGGGTTAGAGCCGAGGTCATCTTAAAAACGCAACGCGAATTCTGTATTACTGTATATTGCGTTGTTCTTCGTTTATTTCCTGATGAGATATTGTTTTCAGAAACCATACGAGTCACTTAAAGTTATTCATGTCGATTGCGACGTTCTGTCCGATTTGTCGATGTTGGGTGTCCCTTCCTGCAGGCAGCATGAATTTTGTTGGCCCTTGTTTATCGCTAGACCCAATTTTTTGCAGATTCTGTTTCTGTACTTGACAACGCACAGTTTGCCCATGACAGCGCGTGGCCTTGTCAAACAATTTTTTTGTCCTAATTTACTCAGTTAAGTCGTTACCGAGCTTAATACAGCAGGGAACTTTCTTTATCTAGAAATGTCTCTATAAAGCTCGTATCTGTAGATGGTTTCGTATGCGGCTTTGAAATATTATTATATATATTAAATATATAATATATATATTAACAGGTGGTGTGTATCGATTTGAGCTCCTTGGGTTTTCTTCAAGATCTGCCGTTGTTTGAATATTTGATAAGTTGTGAACTTACCTGCACAGGTAGGGTCAAAGGTAAAAGGCTTAGCTACATTCGGCAAAAAGTGAAGTACACACACGAAAATGTTTTTTCTCTTTCCACACCGTTTGCAATTTGTATTTTTCTCTCAACTTTTCACAAAGTGACTTTCTTGAAAGTTAGACATACCTCTAACTTCCAAGTGGCACACTTTGGGAAGGTTTGGAAAAAACTAATACATTTACACAAAAAAGCTGTCACTAGTTACTGATCTTACGCTTAGATGACTCTGGATGCAAATGTTTCTTTCCTCCATCGAAATCAGGAGGTTTCCCATACATTTTCGAGATTTCCAAACCTCGATATTGTATGAGGTTTCGATGAAACCTCCTCAGAATCTGGTTTCAAAGGTAAGGTTGTCAACGCAAACCCGGATTGTGTTCGGTGTGAATGCTTTGCCGTGATTTCGAAATTTGTGTGGAAACCTCGGTGTGCGGTGTGAATAGGGTATTATACCCTATACCTAGTTTCTGATTACGAGGGGCAGAAGCGTGTGAATGTGAGCTTTGAAAAAGTCACTTTTTCCACTTTTTGCCAATGTAGTTATCCTACATGGTTTCAGACGCTCGCACAATACGGCAGACATGATCTTACATGCGAATATTAGGAAACTGATATTTTTATAGTTAGCGCAGTTATGTAATAGTTTTCTTCTGAACTGGATAAACGATGCTTAGATTTAATTTATCAAGCATACTTTAGTCTGACTCCATCTCATACATGCGTTGGCGTACGCTCCCTACAAAGTCATATTCTGCTATCTTAAATATTTTCGCAAGTTGACTTTCCCGCCGAGAAGTCTTGCTTGACTTCAGTTTAGATATTGCTTTGGACTTAATTTTGGTTGGCTTTCATCGACAATGCTGAAAAATTCGTTTCGCATGACAGCGGAATTTGTGTCGTCTTCACGGTAGAGCAGTCCGCAGAAATCGTTCTTCTATGTTGATTTCCTTTTATTAACTTGTCCAGCTAAATACTTGAAATACACCAGACTCAGTGATAATACATGTAGGAAAAAATCCCTACTCGTATGATTTTTCCGAAAAATCAAACTCCACAGCCTTAATGCAATAAATATGTTTTCATCTCAAACTGACATTCGCTATCAATATTGGTATACATAATTCACGGGAAAAAACACATGTAAAATATGTTACCTCTCCAAAGGTTTTTTGATATTTCATTTCAGAAACTTAAATTTCGAACGAAATATTTCATCTTATTTAAGTAAATTGATTTGCTCAAAAAATGTTTATTATATTTGCTTACCTACACATTCGTCGATATTTGCTAAGTAACAAAACGACATTACATAATTTGCCAAGTCAAAAAGAATTAAAAATCCTTTTGTGGTTGAGATTGTGTATGAAAAGTATGATTAGATTTATTTTATTCGTGTATGGATCAAATAGTTATGCTGAGGGATTGTAGGGAAAACCATTCAATGGTGTAGGGAAAAAGTAGGAATTTTTTGTGTGTCCTGAGGGATTTTTTGCTTTTTCATGTTTATCACTGACCAGACTTTCTTACATACATTAATATCATTTTATTTTTAGGCTTCAAAAATTCAAAATAAGAATGAAATAGAAAAACAAATTTTCTTAGACAAATTATATTATAGAACATCTTGGAATAAGCCATTTTGAACAAATAAAAACATCACATATTTTCGATTTCTATTAATTGTACCAAAAATCGAGATTCTACAAAGATTTTAAGACCTCCATCGTTTTAATAGTTGAGTGAGTGTATGAGTCAGTTACTGCTGATTTTAAGGTTCCATAACTTAGCAAATATCCAGATATGTTGAACAATTGATCAGCGTGTCTTTGATGTTGATTGGTGTGCATTCCAACAAATCCTAAAAGATTGATGTTGTTAGATTTGTTGCAAGGCCTTAGTTGGTCTGAGTTAGCCTGAGCCTGAGTTCGCTATTTTTCTTATTTTCTCCTTTTATCGAGGAGGTTATGATCAATCACCTTATCCTTATTGTGGCCCTTAATTCCCCAAGATAGAAGATAGAATTCCTTAACTAACTACCAGGTTAGTTCCTTCACGGTACAAAAAGTTTGTATCATACTAGGATTCCTGATGATGGATGCACCATGCCAGGACAGTACGATTATGGAGTCTATGCAAACATAAATTATTTAATAAAACCTTAGGTTCTGCTTCCACATCCCACACATAAATCAAACAATATCGCTCAACTAATCGAAAAATATTTCCCAGAACTTATCAACTCATTAGCTTCGCAGCCTCGCAAAATAGATTCAAAATATGCTCATGCTGTAGCACCAACCACAACAACCGGAATTGCTTTTTCACCACCATATCAATGCACAATAATTTCATTACCAAATTGAATTGTTCCGCCCTATCGAAATAGCATCCATATCCTGAATTAATCACATTCCTTTGATTGCAAAACAAAACCATCAATTAATTACTTTACATTTTTACTCACTTTCCCTCTCTCTATTTAGGGTGTAACGTTGGTATTACTGTTTACCTATGTTGTGGGTCCAGGCTTTTGGCGTACCCAACACATTTTCGGTCTGACGATGGCGCAGGTATTTGAAATCACCCTCATTGGCTCCGCAATGGCATCAAGTCATCCAATTATAATTAAAAATATTTGGCTGTAAGTATAGCGACGTGTCTACAATAAACAACTGGTCGATGCACCATTAATATCTGTCGGTAATGTTCGTTATCATCTTCACTGCAGATCCTACAAGAACAAGACTGGAAAAATGCGACCCTTTATGGAAGCGGCACGTCCATTATTTCCCTTCCTGTGGCTCTTCGTCATAACCATGATTTGGGTGTTTTATTCCGCGAATGGCATCATCAATTTGGAACCAAGGATACTGTTTGTGCTATTCGGGACGCTCTTTTCCAACATCGCGGTAAGCAAGCACTACAGTTACAGTTGTCATCCTCAGGGTTCATGAATATTTCTTTGCAGTGCCGTTTGATTGTCGCTCAAATGTCGGACATCAGATGTGATGGTTTCAACATCCTCATGTGGCCACTGGTCGCAGTTGTCATGGTGTCGTGTTTTCCCTTCTATCATCATTTCGGATTGGAGCTATCGGCCGATATGGAACGATGGATTGTGCATGGCCTGACGATATTTAGTACGATTGCTCATCTGCACTACGGCCAGGGAGTGGTAAGTTGACGACCGTCATCGTCACGTGATGACTTTTCCCTGAATTCATTGACTAATCAGGATATTTCTTCTATTTTTAGGTTCGGGAGATGTGTGACCACTTCCGAATCAAGTGCTTTAAAGTAAGGGAACCTAAAGAGCGCCTGCTAAACAATAACAAATCGGAATGATAAATAAATTATTAACTCATTAACAAGTTGAATTGCGTAGTTAAAAGTTGAAATGAATCGAAACAATTATGGGAACTTCTAGTCGTGTATCTATCTATCTATCTATCTATCGATTTGGCCTGCATGAGTCTGGATTTGGATCAATATTTCCTCTCCAAATTGCATTCCAGATTCGAGCGGTTGATAGCAAAAACCTGTCAAACTGTGGTCAAAACAAACATTGTAATTACACACACACATACGCATGTATAAGACCATTTCATTTATGCAATTAAGTTCAATCGCCTGCCGCAACGCCACCACAATCCGTCATGTTAACCTGACTGTCCGGATTTAGTACATCGTTGTGCAATTTGGGGAGGGTTTCTGGCAAACACAACACAAATACAGTCACACATACATCATCATCATCATCATCGTCATCATCATGATCATCTCTGAGCACAGAGCCACTGAAACATGCAACATTCTGGTGCATGTCAATATTCTCTCCTCATGGCATATAATTGATAAAATAAATATTTATTTGCAAGAGGGGGTGGCGGCAATGGATGCGCTGGAACCTCGTCCCATCTCTAATGCATGTTCTGTGTAATTTTAAGTTAAATTAAGTGATTCGGTTGGGAGTGCTGTAAATTTGTGTAACTGTTTTGGAACGTGTTTTTTTTTCTAGTCAATTTAATATTTATTCTCTCATTTTGGAAATTAATTATTTGAATGGAAAGAGGGTGGCGACTGGCAGCGACACATGGCCGACATTTGCGATGTAATATTCTAAATGCATGAGTTGGGCGGATTAGCATGCTAATGAGACTTCTATTTGATAGTATTTTATGTAAATATTTGCGATTTTTTTTTTATTTTTTAATTAAGGTACCAAAAAGTACACCGCCAACACCATCAGCACCCGCACTAGAGATCGCCTAGAGAAGATTCACAGGAATGGTGTAACATTTACATTGTTTGTACATATACAAATATTATAAACAAAATTGAATTGTTATTTTATTATTATCTATATATGCATTTTTGTTTTATTTTTATTTTTATTTTTTTTTTGTGGAAAAGTGCTAGAATTTAAGAACTAACTTAAACAATTGACGATTAGTTATTTAAGTTTTAATAAAAATGAATTAATTATTTGGAAATGTAAAATTTGATTTGCCATTCAATATAATTGACTTAAGGTTCACAACCAAGTAACGAAAGCTTTCAACACCAACGAAAGCACTCAGACAAGAATCCGATATTTTGTTCTTTCAGACAGGTACTTCCTTTTGCTTTAATTATTTATCCGACTTTTGGTAACGAGCTTAGATCTTCAGGACCCACGAGCCAGCCACATAATGTCTGGAGCCTGTTTGAGCAAAGGCCGAAATAGTTTGGTCTGTCTTTAATTCCGAAGAATTGTTATAATCATATAAAAGACCCAGTAGAGAAAATTTCTTCTGAACCTTGACGAGCAAGTTCTTCGGAGATCTCATTTCCCGTGATTTCAGTATGACTTTCGACCATATACATTTGTAGCTTACAAGTTCATCAAACGGCTTGAGGAATTTTTTTTGTGTTTATAATTTGTACAGCAGTTTAGCATCAACTAATCAGCACGAGTGTGAAAATTCCGCGATTTTGCGATTCCGCACGTTTTTGAATTCTGTCCAGTAGCTTCAATTATGTAATTGGTGCACCGAACTTTAAAAATTAAATAAATATTAGGCGTCAACGACCGATACAGGACCTGAATCTTCTCATGAAAATTTTTACTCTTGACCAGCATTTATTTATTGAGTTGCGGGCTTGAAACCGTCCAAAAGAGCACCCGTTTTGGTAGCACTGGCCGTTCTTTATACCGGCACCAACCTTAAATGGTTTTCGTGATTGTGGCTTCCCGCTTCACAATGGCTACATAATAAAGTATGGATCTAACTATTTTAGTTCATCATTGAAGGTTTAAGTCCCTACTTTCTCCCTAGCCTACTTACATGCGAAGAGTGCGTCATAGGTCTTCTCTGTACTTCCTGAGTATGGAGATTCAAGTTCGTTTTCCCGTTCAAAATAATACTAGTATTCTTAGATATGGAGATATTGTTTGTTTAATCCCGTTTGAAGGATGAAATTTTGTATTTTATGGTTTTCTGGTTCTGACTGGATTGACGCTTAGCCGCAGTCTTAAGCCCATTTGTTGGGAGTTCTTGAAATATTTACTTTGGATAATGAAAAATGCTCATCTAGACAGCAATCTACGCGACTGGATCGGAACCATGTTAGGCACAAATCGCATTGAGAGTTACCTAGGAGTAACATGTATTAGACAAAAAGTCAGTAGGTGAACACCGAAAGTAGGTGTCCTCTCCCCGCTCATATGGATCCTGGTAATGGACGAGCTTTTGAAGTCACTGGAGAAGGAGGGCTTCATGGTGGACGCATAGGCGGACGTCGTAATATCAGTTCAGCAAGATACCTGTGCGATATGTTAGACTCGAAAATGAACTTATCATGTAACAAAACAGAAACCGAAAACAGAAAAGGAGATTAAAATTCATGATCGGGATAAATGATGATAAATGATATCCGACAATTTCTGGTTCTAAGTGAACCATGACTACTGTCACAAGGCCTTCCACCAATCTACCTATACTATATCGAGAAAGGCTGCAAGAGAAAACTCTCTGTGATGGAGACTTGTCTTTTTTTTACCACAACCCCATGTAAGGCGGTTCCAAAGGACTTGTCTTTATGTTGTACTTTTCACAGTCAATCATTACCAAAGTGAATATCCAGAAGCCTTTCCAAAGTTTGTAAAGGAATGAAGAAAGTTAAAAGTACTTCGCCGTGGTGTGACACTGTTTTCCCGTGATGAACACGACCTTCACTTCCCTCCATGCCCTCCATGGAATGTACCCCAATTTAAGGCAGTGCATTGTTATTAAAGGATGACAACTTTAAAAAAAAAAGAAACACAAAAAAATTTATTACACGGTAAAAAGGACAGTCATGTGTGTTTTCTAGCTATCACTAAAAGCTGAGGTTCTTCAAACACCCCAAGCGATAGCTTCGAGCACAAAAATTGTATCGATACACAATTAGACTTTTTTCTATATATATTTTATTTACACATTCTGTTAACTTAATAGGAAAATCACTGTTTAGTCATCCGACCACACACAATCCACAGTTGGCTCGGTTTTTAGCCAATACGCTTCATCAATAACCTTAAAACCGCTCCTATCAAATATCTTTTTCGATGGAATGTTAGCATACCCCACACAAGCAATAACATCATGACCCATTTCACCTATCTTCTTAGACATCGCTCGGAGTGCCACAGCGCCAAGTCCCTGCCGCTGATGAGTATCTTTTACCTGAAGAGCTCCAAGAAATCCACCTTGTAATCTAATTAAAAAAAAATTTCTTACTCCATCCTAAAACTGCCGCAGGAGTCTAAAAATCTTACCTAAAACACCATGCCACCAACTCATCGTTATCCTTTGTAAATGCGCCCACATTTGCATTCCATCTAATTAACCGTCTCAATAGGAATAGCGAACCTTCATGTTGATTTGGCCAGACATCGTCTGCCAATGAGGCATGCTTCTCTTCATTCATCTCCCTTACGACCATACCATCCGGGCAGCTGTCAATTGAAACCTATTAGAGAAAAATGCGCCTTCTAGCTATAATACGCTGTGGGGACATTAAATACTTAATTTCCATTCGAATGGCTTCATCACATCGAATGTGATAGACCAGAGTACCGTTATAGTATTCCTTTTTCAGTCCTTTGGATTCCACAACAGATATCACAGCGGAACGATGTCGCTTCAGAAACGAACTAACTTTATAGCTTCGAGACCAGTCCAACAAAGAAAGTGCAATAGTCAGCCGATCATTTGAGGAATTCAGAGTATTCAGAAATAACTGGTATCTATCCTGAGGGATTTTTTTTTATAATATATAGATAGATAGATAGATAAAGAAAAATGATTGCATTTCAATTCGAGTTGAAAGTCAATGAACTTACAATGAGTAGAAATGTTCCATCACTCCAGTCGTCGTTGAGTGCGAATACGAAGAGGTTTTTTATATGGGCGTCTTTCTCCAGCCACCGAATGAAGTTATCCAAAGTGTAATAGCCGACACAATTGTGCGGCCAGTCTTTAAGATATAAGTCACGAAGTTTTGTTAAATCGCTAACATCTATGGGAGTGAGTTGATTTACAGCAGAACCCATAGTTTGGGAGAAATAAATAAATCCACCCAACCTGACACTAGATCAACTTTACAGCAACTAAATTATACTAGCTGCACAAAGCAAACTTACTTTCAGATTATTATGTCATCGAGATCGAGAGCAGAGATACATGAGAAATCGACAGCTCTCTTGGTGTGAACAAACAAACAACATTCGCAAAAATCTTATAGGTAGTTATTGCGTGAATAGGAAAAATTATTGTTTTTATTATTATTACTAAGAACGTGCTGCCTATATTATTTTGTGTGTATCTTAGTTGTTATTGTTTGTGATAAGAAAAGCTAAGTAAATAAATTCACAAAAGCTGCTTGGTCGGTGGCTACTAGAGCTTTTTGTAGTTTAATGAATTCTTTGTATCGAGCAGAGTATGAATGTACTAAAATTTGCATGGAAACAGTGCGATATCTTCTGCAGTGTAAAATAGGTTTATGAATATACGATATCTAAGTTTTAGACGAGTCATTACGAGTGCAGGAAAATCCAGATGAACCAAATTTAAACGAGTCATTGCGAGTGCAGGAAAATCCAGATGAACCAATTTATTGAAATGATCATAGAGCGAAATATACATATTTATTTGCCATCAAAGAATAAAGCTTACGTAAGATGCGATCAGAAGGTCATCTAAACTTGTCATCCCGATGACATGCAGACGTCAATATTAAGTAGAATTTCACCTCATCTAACATCGAATGACACGTTTGCATCGTTGAAAGTTCATGTGAAAAAAACTTAGGCTCGGATGACCTAACGGAAGACACTGTGTGATTGGGTATCATCTAGCAGATATGGCATGCTTGCAGATGACAACCGAACTATATATTCATGTTCTCTGACGTCAGTGTGTCATCTGGGTGACACGTTCGGATGACCGTCTGATCGCACCTTTAGACATAAAAAATTGCTAGTCACAGGAACTAATTATTATGAATGAACACCATCGAGTGGTTTTTTTATAAAGAAAATTAACAGTTTGACAAACGTCTATATTTTTTCAAGAGTGAGTTATTCTACAAGTCTTTGAGTGCTTTGTAGATTTAATAATGTAATATTAATGTTGAGATGGCAAATAAACTCCGAATCTCTCCTTTAGAGCCCGATGAGCGAATTGAACTCGTACCACAGTTCTTCTAACCACTAATCAACCTTAGCCCTAGATGGATGGATATAAAGATAAGGAACTCCTCTTAGAACAAATCTAAGAAATCTGATTTCAATTCTGTATATATAGTGTTTTTATACCCTATCCTCAGGGTATATTAATTTTGACACATAGTTTGTAACACCCCTTAATATTCGTCGTAGACCCATAAAAGTATATATATTTATGATCAGGACCAAATTATAAGACAAAAGTCAAAAGCAATGTCCGTCCGTCCGTCCGTACGCAATTTTTAGGCCTTTAAAATTAAGCTAGGAAGCTGAAATTTGGACCACATAGCCCCAAGGGCTCCGAAATGGTTAAGTGTAAAAGGTTTTTGAATACGCCCACTGCCACGCCCACAATTTATAAAAAACCATTTTAAAGCTAAACTTAGAGGGATAGAGCATTATAACCCTTAGAAGATATGTAGGCACTACCCTCCTTTATAAGTTTGTCATATAAAGTTTTTTGCCACGCCTACGTTTTGTGGGCGTTTTTCAGTAAAAAAATGTTTAACAAGATATTTAGCCAATATTTTTTCCATCATATCGTCCATACAAAGTTTTTGGACACGCCCACCTTTTGGGGGCGCTTTGCAAAATTTTTTATACCCTATCCTAAGGGTATATTAATTTTGACACATAGTTTGTAACACCCCTTAATATTCGTCGTAGACCCATAAAAGTATATATATTTATGATCAGGACCAAATCCTAAGACTATCTAGCAATGTCCGTCCGTCCGTCCGTCCGTCCGTCCGTCCGTCCGTCCGTCCGTCCGTCCGTCCGTCCGTCCGTCCGTCCGTCCGTACGCAATTTTTAGGCCTTTAAATTCAAGCTAGAAAGCTGAAATTTGGACCACATACTCCCTAGGGCTCCGAAATGGTTAAGTGTAAAATTTTTTGGAATACGCCCACTGCCACGCCCACAATTTAGAAAAAACCGATTTAAAGCTACAGATGGACAGATAGAGGGTTATAACCTTCACAAGATATGTAGGCACTGTCCACCTTTATAAGTTTGTCATATGAAGTTTTTTGCCACGCCTACTTTTTGTGGGCGTTTTTCACTAAAATGCTGTTTTCTTCGATAATTTTCATAGAAACCGAAAAAAAGTGTTTAACAAGATATTTAGCCAATATTTTTTCCAATATATCGCCCATACAAAGTTTTTGGCCACGCCCACTTTTTGGGGGCGTTTTTTCAAAAAATATTTTTTTTTTTTTCTAAATTTTATAGAATGAAATAAAATGCTATCCATCATCTTCTTAAGGTTTTTTTTGGGGCATATAGGGATAGGGATAGGGTATCATACTGTTCGCTCCAAGCGGACTGTAGCCTTTCCTTATGTTTTTTTTTTAAATTTAATAGAATTAAATAAAATGATATCCATCATCTTCTTAATGCTTTTTCTTTGGGGCATATAGGGATATGGATAGGGTATCATACTGTTCGCCCAAGCGGACTATAGCCTTTCCTTATGTTTTTTTTTATTAGAATATGTCAACATATATATCTTTATTTATCAATGATACCGCAGATATGATACATATAAAGTTTTCGTCTTATGTTTCTAAGGCTAAGGATCCACGTGCTAACCAGCTACTGGTCTCCAGATGGTCGTCTTGCCAACCAAATCGATCATGTGCTTTTCATGAGAGGTACGAGGTTTAACATCTTGAAGAAGCAACATTCCGAGGGGCAAACGTCAACTCTGACCATTTTTTGTCGCGGCTAGAAACAAATCAAATTCAGCGTCTGACGACTTAGTACACTCAGTAGTCAGATCCTACAAAGTGCCCCTAAGTGAGAAATTCTCCTTTGTGCATTCACCTACTACAGAATAGCGAAGAATATCCAGCCAAGAGATGGGAGGATAAGAACATTCTGCGTAGAAAGAAAAGAGAGTACCCAGTCTCCCTGCTTAAAGATATCAAAAAGTCTTTTATAAAAAGTCCAAGCAACTGGCTGGAATGTAGCATAGGGAATAGATAGGGCATGAAGATAGCCATTGAACTCTGAACTCTGAAGAACCATTCTCTCCACCCAGTTAAGAAGAGGTTGGCTAAGCTATGAACTATGAGGCCGCAGAGCTTTTAAAATACGGAAGTGATGTTTTGGTAGAGCGTATACACCGAATCATAAACCCAGATTGGGTGGGAAAAAAGGATACGTGATGACTGGACTATCAGTTCCATATGTTCCATTTACAGGAAGGGCAACCCTATCTCTTGGAAGAACCATCGAAATATATCCATGCTTAAGGTCGCATATAAGACAGTGTGAATGTCCTAAACCCTTCTACAAGAGTTTAAACATGGGTATGCATCAGCGTGGCTTCCGGCCCGGTAGCTTGAACATAGATTTAAACTTCACACTAGGAGAGTCCTCAAAAAAAACCAACGAACATTTCGAGATGCACCATCTTTCATCGGCTTTAAAGATGCAAATATATTCTCAGGAGCTCTACATGGAGATGATCGAATTTGGAATCCCGGGACGCGTTGCTTTTGTGCCATTCGGCTGCAGTTTAAATAAACTCTTTCAAACATGCACCGGATACGCTTTTATGTGACTTGCAGTTGTCAACACGGAAGTCGACAGATTCGCCCAGCTACTGGGATATGCGGCCGATATTGACATATGTCGACAGATTCGCCCAGCTACAGGGATATGCGGCCGATATTGGCATAATTTAACGCCTTCATGACTGTTGAAGAACAGGGGAAGTTAGTAGGTCTTAAAGTATATGAGGACAACGCTAAATATATGCTATTAGCAAAGAAACTAACATTTAGCACTATTGATAGCAGCTACTTTGAGGTAATTAACGATATCATCTAAATTCTTATAAACAATTCCACGAATAACAACTTAGTAGAGAATCGATGAAGAATTTACCTAGGAAACCGTTGCTACTTCATTTTGTCAAGGCAATTGGGTTCAAAACTTCTGCTTCAAAAAACAAAATTTATTTTCTACAGAATCTTTATCCTGCCGGATCTGCAACACACAGTGACGAATGCTAGACAAGGGTCAATAATTGGCTCCTTGAAAAGAGAAATTCGTCGAGGAATATTGATCCTGTGTGCGAGGAGAGCGAATGGATGAGACGATACTACAACTGCACCAAGATTTCGACGTAGTACAAAACTTGAATTTGCCCCGTGCTGACAGAGCGTTAAATGTCATACCTTTCAACTCAAATTATTAAATAATCTCTCACTTCTTTCTTCATACCACTAGATTGGCTTCAGTTCATTTGGTCAAAGTTATGTAAAAATTCTACGAATTTAAGGAAAACAACACTTAATACTAATTGAGATCGATTTCAGAAAGTTCGTATTTGAAATTCCTAATAATCAACGATATTTAGCACCATAATAATAATTTATGCAACATTGTGTAAATCTACAACTCAATATTGTTCCCTCAACAATTTGCATTCCAATGTGGCATACGCATATGGCATACCCGCATACCCAAAGGAAATTATTCAGTCAAATATGCATTTGTGTATCTTCTTCAATTTGTATGTTATTCATGCATGAATTGGATGTAATCGGTCCCCAATGTTGGCATTATACATCCATTTTGCACACTCGTCCGCGTTATAATGTCATGGAAGAGAAAATTATGTATTGTAAAGCAAAATGTTAAACCGTCTCGTCTTGGCTTTTGCTTTTCGTATTGCCAAATGGAATTGAAAAGCTATGAAAGATAATTTCCCAACGGGTGTGCTATCTGGATGTTTTGATGTGTATTGATAAATGAAATAAAATTTTTATATTATAAACATTTAGGTGTCGTTTTTAACTGAAAAATTTGCTATAAACGGGTTTGTGGCATTTGAGTTGAATATTCGTACTGTTTCTTACCGTTGTTGTGTGGCTTCGGACTAGCTGGCCCACACTGCTCTCTCGAGAGTTAAGTATGTACTTTGACAGGTAGGTTGGCTTTTAAGTTTTAACGAAAATCTTCTACTCCAAAATTGCGGACTTGTTTTATTATATCTGTTTGCATAGTTATCGAGACTCATTTTGATACATAACAAAAAGGTGAAGTCTAAAAGGGCGATACCAAAAAATAGGATACCTTTACATTGAAAACTACCGATTTTGCGGTTTAGATACTCTAAATGCTATAACTTCAGCCATTTTGACTTAAGGCACTACATCCGATAATCATCTTGCGATTATAGCTGAGCATGGACTTTTATCATCTTAAAAGAGTATCGCTTTAAATAATTGTGTTGGTATCAACTTCCCTTGGACTTAAAAATAACTGATCACTGTTTGACGGGAATTTTATTTCAAGGTTTTTCTGTAACAATCGTACTGCAGACATTTTTTCTAAAACTGTTATAAAAATAAGGTATGACGTACTCAATAACTATCTGCGTTTTGAAAACTGCAAAGAGGTCCTATAGCTTCGACAGCATATGCCCTATTTTTCGATATATCCCATGATTATCTGATTATGTGTGAAAAATCATCTCACGCGACAAATATACTAGCAGGAGTGCCTCAGGGCTCTATACTGGGTTCTATTCTGTTTTGAATATTCATTAATGAATTTCCCAAAGTGTGCTTGAACTCAAGCCTTTATTTTGATGCGGATGATGCACAAATATATTTATCGAGACCCATAGGCCTAGTTGAGGACCTCGCTTGCCAACTGAATGAGGATCTATCTGCCATCTACCAATGGTCACTCCACAATTGCCTGACTGTTCAGCTAAATCCCAGCTGATTTTAATATCTCAGAAATTTCACAATACTGAAGTTATATATGTTCATTATCTTATCTAACGATCGATTCTTGGTATCAACAACAACACCTAATTTTAAATTCTATTGGCAAGTTGCTTATTACCTATGCTGTATATGAAATTTATAGATGACAAGCGACAACAAAATGTCGTCACTGACACTTGGAAATGTTCAACTTTTGTATGTTGTTCGTAAACCAAAAAGGTAGATTGAGTAGATCTTTTTGCAGATTTAAGACATCAGGAATATCATTAACAAATAACAGATCTGCCAGTAACAAAGCCGTCAAAAAAAAAGTGTTTTATAAACCAATTTCTCAAACAGTTTTGGAATTGTGGTTAATTCACTCATTGGATGGTAGTTAGATAAATATTTCTTAGATCTTCCTGCCTTGTAAATGGGAATAATAAACGAGCTTTTGCAATCATCCAAAAATATACCTTCCTCAAGGGAATGGTTAAATTTGATGCTAAGCAGCAATGTGATTAATTGCGCACATTTTTGTTGTAACTATAGGAGGGAAACCATTCATGCCGTGTTGCTTCTCGGAGTAAATCGTATTTTTCTCGTCGTCTACTTTTTAAAAATTCTTTTAACGTTGAAATGGTAACAGCCTCTAATTTAGGAAGGCGTAGAGGTAGGTAGCGAGAGAGAGCTAAAAATTTAGCTGGAGCTATTTTTAACGCTATTCGGACGATTTTAAAAATTATTTTAACATTTTAATAGCGACACTCTTCTGATAAGTAAAGAATACAAAAGAATTTTATTACAGGCGAGCGAAGCCACGGGCATAAAATACGGCAGATTCACAAGAATTCTAAAAAAAACAAATCAAGAAAAGCATAAGGAAAGGCTACAGTCCGCTTGGGGCAAACAGTATGATACTTGATCCATAAATTTAAAATTGTGGACGGACATTGCTAAAAAGTTTTAGGTTTTGGTGCTGATCATGAATATATATACTTTAAGGGTCTACCCCCTAATAATCATCGTAGACCCCTAAAAGTATATATAAAGGTTGTTTTTTAAGAGGTTGGTTTTTCGAATATAGATACAACTGATATTTTGTGGTCAAATCTGGCAACTCTAATGTCATTTATGTTCAGTTTGGTTTGCCATTTCATCATGAACAGGTGAACAGGTGATTTTCATCGCAAAATTTTGTTCAGTGATGAGGCTCATTTTGGGTTGAATGGCTACGTCTACACGCAAAATTTCCGCATTTGGAGTGAAGAGAATCCACATGAGACCCTTGAATTACATCCACAAAAACAAAAACTGTGCTCTATGGGCTGGTGGAGTTATTGGGCCATACTTCTTCAGAAATGATGCTGGAGAGTCAGTTAGCATTAATGGAGACCAGTAAAGAGCCACGATAACCGACTATTTTGTTCCCGAATTGGATGGCATGAATGTGGATGAGATGTGGTTCCAAAAAGAACAAGCGCTACATGCAACACAGCGCATGTCACAATCGATTAATTGAAGGAAACATTCGATGAGAGCATAATTTTGTGGTATGGACCTATCAATTGGCCACCAAGATCGTTTGATTTGACACCATTGGATTATTTTCTTTGGGGATATGTGAAGTCGCTCGCCAACGATTACAAACCAGAAACGTTTAGGGACTTGGAAGCCAACATTCGTGGCGTTATTGCCGACATACAGCCCCAAATACTTGAAAAAGTGGTTGCAAATTGGACCTCTAGACTTGTTTTTATTCGAACCAGCCGCGGTGGCCGCATGCCCGAAGTCATATTTAAACATTAATGGCATAAAGTTATCCTTCCAATAAAGCCAAATTGATGTACATTAAAACGATTTTCTTGTGTTTTATTTCAATTCGAAGTTCTTTACCTCTTAAAAAAACACTGTTTATTTATAATGTGTCAATGTTATCATCGAATGATAATTTTGTTGAGTAGATTGTTCTTTTTCATGAATCACGCTGAGTCCATATGAAACCATTGGCAGGTAAAATTGACCCTCACTCACATCATCCCATTAGCACCACTCTCATATGTATACCTATCAACATAGCTGGTTAGTTTAGTACCTGCCAATTGTTTGCAATAAAATCAAATAAATTCTCATTCGATTTATCTCTCTCTCATGGGTATATTTTTCTTTCCTCCTGATTCAATATTTTTCAATTGCAGAAAAAAGTTATTCCAGCTGCGAGCTGCCTTTTGGCGAAGAGTAAACTACGAAGCCACCCACATAATATTATTCTCCTCTGGCAGTTTCTATTTACATTTCTGCGATTTTTCACTATTGCATTTCGTTCCCATTGAAAATGTGATCTTTCTCTGTCTCTCTGGATTGTTTTCTAGAGCAAAGGATCTGCCTCGAGAAACCACTTGTATAACAAAACAAAAGAATCACATTTGATATTGTTTTTTCAATTTTACTGCAGTAAATCTATTGAATACAAATAAATATCCCAACGATTTTTATTTGCACGAAAGCATTCGAAAAAAAAAAATTTTAACTAAATAGTTCGGATTGTTTCGACCACCAATCTCGGCGAATTTAATTGAAAAATGCGGCTTTCAAGGGACCGCAACAAACTTTCAATTTCACTACCCCATCACGATTGTGTTAATAATTTTATTAATTTAAATGTAGACAAGAAAAAAACCAGAGCCACCATTCAATTCAGGACGAGACAAACCGCATACCAACATCCGGATGGCAGAGGCGTGACATCCGTGATGGATTTGCAAAACGTAAAGCTACGCACCACATAGGTTAGATTCATAAGTAACTTTTTTTTAGGGTGAAATATTATTGAAATAATTCGAAATGACACATTCCGCATTCCAAGCTAACTGTCACGAAATAATGATATCCCGGTGTCAATTGTATATAGAGACCGCGCGACGTCAGTTTTAAGCTCTGTCCCGGCGGAACCCACCAAACGATAGGATTTCCGTCAGAACAACCGTCCCAACCACAGAGGCACAGACTCAGATGGCAGTAATGTTTGATGCGCTGCAAACACACAAATGTGCAGCAGTGCACGAATCTAATTTCGTGATTGCCAGTTATTATTGTGACTGTTAAAAGTAAACCTGATGCTGTCGCTGTGGATAAAGAAGGTTCAAGGACTTTGTGGTGTCTGTTGTTGGTGCTGTGCTGGCTGACGAACTCGTGAAAATGTTAATTTCGGTTCTATGTATGTATTCCGCACAGAATACGGTACTACGTGTGTAATTAAATTATAATTACAGAAGTGCAGAGCTTCTTCCTTCTAGTCAATGCAATCGGCAATATGTGCTTGTATGTGTGTGTGTGTGTGTGTGTGTGTACTTGTTTCAAACATTCAGGATAAATATAAGGCTTCGCGCATTTTAGCATTCCAAACGTGTAGGTAAGGTATACCTATACCTATGTATATAAATGTGGAGGTCTAAATGTGTTCTTTGAACTAGACGCAGAGTTGTATAGTTGATGTCAAATATGTCGCTCGCTTGCAATGGGTTTGGCGAACATGGCCACCTAATCTAGGTGAATTTTCGTTAAGTGTTGATGCGGTTTGGAGAATGTCATTTCGTTCTTTAGTTGATTGAATTTGAGAATATGATTCCAAAGTGGGTTTAAAGTAGGTAGGTACCCTGCCTTCTCTGCCCATCGACTAACATATTCTATGGAAAAGGCTTCATAATGCACAAATAAATTAGATTTTTCAGTGAGCTTTGAATGTATGCAGTATTTGGTGAATACTTTAGATACCTACTTTTTGAAGAGGATTTGAATTTTGGAGTCACTGAATGCACACAGTGCAGGAGTATAGAGTGAAATTAAAATAATCAAATGGAGCGCTTTCATTTACATTTTAAATGTACCTAGGCTGGATATACAATTGGGATCATAAGTTTGTACATATTTTGGGCACATAGGTACACAGCGCTATAGGCGTTTGATGGAGGAGGTGACTATACTAAGCAATAGAAGCTATTAGGATCAAAGGATTATTTTGCTGCTGTCACAGAAGATATTAAAAATGGCTTAAACTAAGCAAACTGGTGGTGTATAGTAAAAGCTTTAGCCATGATGAAGGTGTTTGATTATATTTTTCCAAACGTCTAAAACAGTTGGTCATCTAGTGGTTTCTTTTAAAATCATAGGTGATTGTGACACTGACAGCTGTTTCCCGCTCGAAATCTTGACAGAAAGTTAGTATCATACCTCCGGGGAACTGAATCGCTTTATGCTTAAACAACGTTTGGAAATATTGAAAACTTATATAGTTTTGACCGAAAAGTAATCATTTCTGAAGAGGCGCATTTGCAACTCAGCGGGTAAACCAACTAACAAAATTGCCGCATTTGGGGCTCGGAAAACCCGCACGTTACTGTCGAAAATCCACAGTTTGGTGCAGATTGTAAAGTGGTGGCATCATTGGACCATTTTTCTTCGAAAATGAGGCTGGGAACAATGTTTCGGTCAACGGTAGGCGTTACAGAGCGATGTTAACCGACTTTTTTTTACTGAAATTGAAGACATGAATTTGGACGACATGTGGTACTTGCAGGATGGCGCGCTATGCGACACAACACATGCCACTCATCGATGTTTTGCGCACCAAATTCCCAAATCGTATTATCAGCCGTCTTGGCGATGTCAATTGGCGACCTCGGAGCGGCGATTTGACCCTTTGGCTTTTTTTGTGGGGAACCGTAAAGGGCTGATGGCTTGCAAATTTGGAGTGACAAAATACGCTACTGCGGAGCCAGACGTGACAGCCACTTGAACGACGTTGTGTTCCATTAATGGGAATGTTTGCTTTTACTAATAAGTGCAAACAGTGCGTTATGGCCGAAATGAAGCCAAAATAATTTTTCATTTTATTGCATTTTTAAAAAGAATCTTGTATTTAGGCCCCCTGTATAGCTATTTGACTATTTAAAATACAGAAATCGATGAAGGAATATGTTAGCGAGCATTCCACAGGGAACTGTTCTTGGTGCTCTTCTTTGAATTATCAGAAAGAAAGATCACTTTGCCTTAGAACTAAGCTAATATTGCAAACCCATTATATAAAATTATCTTAGAGCTAGGTAACTTCTTCCCTGCTTATAAAGTATTTTTCTAATGTGAAATGTTGTCGTAGGAATTGATAAGATTTTCATAACACCTAACGTAATACTCCAAAGCAAATTGCTCCACTATGTAGAATTGCCCTAGTACTAACGTAAATGATCGCAATGTAGCGTAATTTTTCCTTCAAGATCCTCGTAAACCGTGTAAAATTGGCTTAGTTTATAAGGTAAAGCTTTAAGAAAAAATACTAAACCTAGAAAAATTTTATATAATCGATAAGGTTACTTTATATGATCTTTATTCGAAATTTTAAGATTCAGCCTAGAGCACCTAGAACTAATTTGATTTGGTAATGTATATGAAAATCTGAGTCACCTTGGTAACTGGACCAGGTTCAAAATGACCTTACGACTTAAGTGGTTAAAACCGCGATTTAGGCTAACTTTACACAGGTTTTTTTTGGGGTATGGAGATCTATGATGATTTGCAAGGTCGTAAGGGAATTTTGATAGCAGAAAACTGACGTATAATGGAGAAGTTTCTATTTTTATAAAAGGTGTAAACGGCCCCCCTAAATAAAGCCTAGCCTTTTCAATCATACAAAAGAAATTTGTATTTTTTAATATGAGGTTCATGTGAGTAAAATTCAAGGTTTTAAGGCAAATCTTTTTTTCTTTATGCATGTGATTCTCAAAATAAAGTATCTATTTTAGCACAAAATGAAGGTTAGTGTTGATTTCGATTCATCAGAGTTAAGTGACATACTTTGGCATCATGCCAAAATGCAATTGGATTTAATGGATTATAGGAATGTCTTTTCGGACCTTGCAATTCAAGTTGTTTTGGATGGTTTTAAGTTTGCAACTTCTAAACAAATAGTAAAACCAAATGACGTTCCACCTTCGGTATGTGCATTAATGACAATATATTTGACGTCGCCAAGAACGCTGCGATGGGCCAGGCTTCTGCAAGCGATGCACTAAATATTTTACCACTTCTGATCTATTTCTGATAAAATTACACATTTGAAGCTACTTGACAGTCGAGACATCGTGAAATCTCTTGATCCTCCTTCTCATCGTCGCAATATCTGATGCCTGTCATTGTTTAATCACAATCCATCCTCGTTGTATGTTGCAGTCTACTCCTTCAACATTTCAACCACAATACCCACCATTATTTAGTTTCACTACAATTCAAATATTGAATAAGTCTTCGGAAAATAAAACCCTGTTATTCTCCTATTTATCTGAGTAGTTTTTATGGCAGGCAAGCTGTTTTTGTATACGAAATCGGTGTGATCGACTTGAAGTGAAGCTAAATGGATTGTCTTTGAACAACTTTTATAATTTGAAAACAAAGCAAATAGCTAAATCATTGTAATTAACCAGCTTGCAGAAAACGTATAATTATGATTAAGGACTTCAAAGACGCACAATAAAATCTATGTGATGGGACGTTCCGCTCATTACAATAGATGTGACCGAAGTTATACGTATTGAATTTCGCGACTAAAATCAAATACGTTTGTTTGCACTAATATTGTTAAAACTTTATCAACACGTCTTAAATTCGTTCCAACTTTTGAGGTGTAGGTTCCGTCAAAGTGATTTTAACTCTGTTTTATTTTATAAATAATTCGAGGCTCCTTAATTTGAACATCAAAGTTTATAGATCACGATGAAATGAACACAAAATAATGATGAAATCCATCTTAATGAAATCTCAATAGTTAAATTTAAATGAAAAACAAAACATTGAGAAAAGACTGTGTTAGTACAGTTTTGTTTCAGTATTTATCAGATAATAGATTAAATATATTTAGTAAAAAACGTTCATCTAGCATCTAAATGCAATATTCCATAAAAAGGTTATCTACTCCTTAACAAACAGTTCGTCCTGATAACAGATAAGGGTGCTTTCGTAAATTCATGGTTGCTTTTTTTACATGCGATCATTTGCAATCAGTTTATTCAAAACATTTGCGTAGTTGCTTTGCAAATGATCGCAACAATGAGCGATTCGGGAATTGCGCAAACTATACCTAACAAAAAACATAAGGAAAGGCTACAGTCCCTATCCTTATATTTACCTATGTACCCCAAAGAAAAAAAACATTAGGAAGGTGATGGATAGCATTTTATTTCATTCTATGTAATTTATAGAAAAAAAAATTATTTTTTTCAAAAAACGCGCCCAAAAAGTGGGCGTGGCCAAAAACTTTGTATATGCGATATATTGAGAAAAATATTGGCTTAATATAGTTAAGCATTTTTTTTCGATTTCTATGAAAATTTTCGAAGAAAACAGCATTTTATTTAAAAACGCCCACAAAAAGTAGGCGTGGCAAAAAACTTTATATGACAAATTAATAAAGGTGGCCAGTACTTACATATCTTGTGAAGGTTGTACAACTTTATCTCTCTAACTTAAGCCTTAAAACGGTTTTTTCTAAATTGTGGGCGTGGCAGTGGGCGTATTTTGAAAATTTTAACACTTAACCATTTCGGAACGCTAGGAACCATAAAGGCCTCAAAAGTTGATACGGACGGACGGACATTGCTAAATAGTCTTAGATTTTGGTCCTCATCATAAATATATACATTTTTAGGGGTCTGCGACGAGTATTAAGGGGTGTTACAAACTATGTGTCAAAATTAATATACCCTTAGGATAGAGTATAAAAATTATGCCCACGTTATTGAGCTTTAGCGATACTAAGTTTTCGTGTCTTTGGGTTGGACCTTGGACACTTCCTGTTCAACCGTGACGGCCACACCACGAGCATTCATATTTGTAGAAACGTAAAGTTATTTAATAAAGTCTTTTATGTTACGCAGTGCTCTCATATTTCCTATTTGATATTTGACGTCTGTTTGGTGTTGTGTATACAAAATTGGACGAGATCAAATATTGAAAAATGGGCAGCCATGAAAATCCATATAAAACCTTGTATATATAAAAGTTTTTAAGCTTCCAATTTGATTTGCACGTAAACTCATATATGAGTTAACACATCTAAGTTAAAGTTTCAGGGAAAATTGAGAGACTCTCTCGGAGTTGACTCCTGACTGACGCAGCAGTGTATAAACCGATACCTGTAGAGTTATGAAACTTGGAGGGTTTATTTTCATAACTCTGTAGAGCGTGTCTAGGAAGGCATTTTTGGTTTCACGCAGTCGAAATGGCACGCAATCGGCACTTCATTTTAAATAAAGGTGGTTTCATTACAGTACCTCCGGAGGCACTCTAGCTGCGGTAAGTCCTACACTACTAGTACACAAAACCGTTTAGGAGCAGCAAGGTGTTTCCCCAGCTAAGGATGCAAGCATGCAATCCTAGTGTTATTAATGATATCTCAAGCCGTTTCTAACTGAGTCGCTTCCGTTGGTGTACTGGGTTCAATGCTCCTAGGCTTCTTAACCTGACTGCTTCGTGTCGCCCACCAATTACGCCACATTAACAGCTACGGCTTCAGTCAAATCCAAACATGTGTTGTCCTTTGGCTCACTAGACTTCGCAACAACCGTACAAATTAGTTCATAATCGAGTTCACTGTAAATTTTTTTTTTGCTTGTCACAGGCATTGGCGATCGCATCAGTGCATGGGGATTCAAAGATGGAATTTCCCAAAAGACAAAAACGTTTTGAAGTCGTCGGCTGACATTGTCCGCTAACGTCGGTCTCTTGCCCAACTTTTTGATCATCCAATTTAATACTCTTGTCTTCGGGAATGTACTAGTTGACGAAATTGAGAATTTCGATGAGCTGGTGACCGATCGGTTGACCTCGGTTCACCTGGATGTGACGACAGCTTCTTATTCTGTCATGACACGAGTTAGCCGTTAACACATGTGATGGTAACATAATGAATATTGTTAATTATGGATAGACGGAATTGCCGAAAGCTATATCCCCTTCTGCCCATTTACAGAATCTTTGAAAATTGGTCAAGCGAAAAATTGACACAATGGCGACAATATGACGCCCGTAAAATATTCCAACCGAAAGTAGGGACAAAAAACATGAATGCCCGGATACATGTTCACTTAACACATGATGGTAATCTTCGAAATTGTCTAATTACACAAATTACATGGATATCACAAATGAACACATTTCCCAAAGCCAAACGTAAAAAGAAAAAAAAAAAAAAAACAAGCAACTCTTTTCCAATTTAATTTAAACTTTCCTCTACAAGATAGCACCAGTGCCAGAAAGAAGGAGGATCCAAAAAGAAAAACATATTACCACACAATTCGGTCTCTGCAGCAGATATGCAAATCCTTCGCATGTCCTTTTACTAAAAAAGAAAACATACCTAACATGAAATCCTTGCTTAAGGAGAATTTTCGAATGAATTTGCTCAAACTCCTTACGTTATCTCATCTTAGTAAAAGTACAGAAATGTCGTTCCAACTTCGCCCCCACAAAAAATAACCACACACACAGAGTGGTGTCTTGCTCCCTTGCATCTAGCTGAAGGTCCTTAGGTGCTATATGGTTGCACCCAAAAAAGAAGTTCTTAACCATCCACATATGTGTATATGCACACGGGTTTCTCTGGCATACCCTGCTTAGATTGGTCTCGGATTACATTATACCGCATACGTACATACGTACATACATATATATCTCGCCTTCAACTGAATATTTGAGGAATTTCCTTCTTCGTCTTTCCAAACTGACAATGCAGAATGCGAAAGGATATCAGAGATCTCGTAAATTCCCTGCAGTGTTATCGTTCGTAACCATGGTCAATGTCAATTGAAATATTTCAAAAGTAGGGATTTTTTTTCCCAGTGTGTGGATAGGATAAATCAAACACACACACACACACACACTGTGGATACAGCGCAGGATATGCGACTACTAAGGATATCTGAAAGCGATTTATTCTTCCTTTGCTGTATTTGGCTTTTTCTATTCTATTTTCCTATTATTTCTTCTTTCAGCTGCCAATTTGCAAGGCAAATTGAATCTAAGCTAGGAATCAAAACTTAATAAAAGTGCTTTGTAAGGGCTTTAATTGAGTTTTCATGGAAAGTGCTACGCAACTCGGCCAGCTAACAGAGGATTTAAAAATAAAAATTTCACAAACACAAACATAGATACACTGAAAAGAGATAGCGAGAGGGGAGGAGAGCATTGTGAAATATTAAGTGAAATGAACTTTTGCCAATCTTTTAATAAAACGTCAGAGTTTTTGCCGATGCAAGTGTCATGTGTGGAGCGCTTTGGGCGCATATGGTTGGCCCTCTGACTGGTTCAATAAAAGTCAGAACGTGCTGACCATCACTTCAGGGAAGTTAAAAGCTCGAGGCAGGTTATCATCACTTTGTGAGTTATTTTTTAAGGCAGAGATGTACGGTCTTTGTGAAGGCCAAGGGATTAATGGCTGTTAGGGTTTAAGGGGAAGTACTTTTATTGAGTGATTTTTAATTGGGATCTATGTATATTGAAGCAGACTGGATTTCATCCGACAGATAAAAGGATGAAAAGTGGGTGACCGTAGTGCATTAGTTTTGGTTTGTGTGATTCGTTTTGACGTTATTTGGATAAAGTAAGAGATTACTTGATATTCGGGGGTAAGGGCATTAAGCATTTTTGTTTTGGGAGAGTACTTTACAATTACATATTGATGAAAGGGGAGTTGGTAAAAAAATTGGAATGCGGTTGTGTTATATTCTTCTTTGCTTTTAATGGAAGAGGTCAGGATTATGTTTACAAATAAGATAAAGTATTGAGTGTGGTAGGTATTCAATTGGCGAAACTCAGCGGAAATCACCAGGTACTGCTTTCTTTCAATCGGATTTGGCTTGATAAAAAGATATAACACTGAGTTCTTTTTTAACAGAAAGCAAATATCAACACTACCGCTGAATGTGTCTCATAAGTCAATAGGGGTACTTTCGGCGGATCAACAGTATCTTCGACCGGCAATAGCTGAGACCAGTGAGGAGTTTTAAGGACTAGTATGGAAATGTGTTGGTGGCTAATTAAACCATACAGGTGGTGGGCTTTGCCGTTGTCGTCGGGGTAGGTACCTACCGACCACGTCTAAAATATGTATAGTTTTAGCCTCGGATACGTCAGTGGAGATAGGAGTAAGCTCTTCTAATGTGCGGAAACTCTATGTATATTCCAGTCTGATTCCAGTATAATCCAGGTGAAACTCAAGAACTTGAGTTTGTTTTCTCACGGTTTAAAGAAATGTTAGTCGCGATTACGGAGAAACGGTGGATGATGATAATACAAAGTTCTATATATGTACTTCTATAAAATATTGAATGTATTTGGCTGTGGATTGGTTGTGGGAAATCGGCTGGAGCTAAGTTAACTTTAATCCGATAAATGATCGCCTGGCTACGATCCGCATCAAAGGTACATGCCAAAATATAATGATGAGCCTTACGATGGTATCAACTCTGACAAACTTTGACTCTAACCATTTTCTTGTTGCGGTGAGATTCAGAGAGAGATGTGCAATAAACCATATGGTAAACTCTACACTAAGCTGTCTCCTTGAACCAGCAACCAATTTTATAAATAGCCTCAAAATTCTCTTTTATATTTCATATATTTGTGAATACTTACGTGCGGGCCAGCGGCTTAAAGTTTGTTTGGTGCTATACACATTTGGACGAGATCACGTTCTGAAAATAACACTTGCAGAGGGAGGCCATAATATGTGCAAATTATTCGCGTAGTTCCTGTGTTCTCTCTCAGCTTTAAAAATAAGGAAAGTCTACAGTCTGCTTGGGGCGAATAGTATTATAAACTTTCCATTTCCCTATGCATACCAGATAAGAAGGTAAATAGGCAGGTAGATGTTTTGTGCTCTGAAATAAAATGTAACAAACTTTGAAGAGTTCTATAAATGAAACAATATTTTTGAAAATTTTAGTTTTTTTCAATTCTTTTTATTTTGTTTTATTTTAGTTTTTGTTTAACCTTTCAGCATGCAGAAACACGTCTAAGGCACATAAGTGAATGCAGTTGGCAGTATCCATACAATTTACCATTGGTTTTACTCATCGTGTTTGTTGTTTCTACAGCTTAAGTTTGTAGAATTTTTGTTTTTTTTTTAAGTACATGGAAAGGCTGTTGAGGGAAATATTTCTTCGAAGCTTTAGAACAAATAGACAGTACAAACTTTAAATGCCTTTCTGGCTTTTGTAGGGTATTTGGTGTGTTTTAGGGGAAATGTTTAGGGTTTTTTTGTGTACCGTTTCGATTTTTAAAATTCAGCCGGTTGCCCAGAGATCGTGATGGACCCACCTCGGTGCCTAGTGTTGTGTGATGGTTTTACATCACACCCCTGTTTTAACCTAGCCTAACCTAAGTACATGGAATCTATTATTTTTGTTGCGTTTGAAGATTTTTTACGCATGAGTTGTTTTTGTAGGTAGGTAGGTAGGTTGGTGGATGTCCCTGTGACTTCAGTAGTCGTTGTGCAGTATGCCCAACCATTCCGCATGCAGACCCACAGCGCAGTGACCCGTTAGGACTCCCGTAAGATATCCTTACGGTTTAACCCGCCTGTTTTTTTATAAGTTCACTATATCGAATGTATGTTTCATTGTGTCTATTACAGGTTAAGTATATATTATACCAATAAAGATCACCTCCCTCAAAAGGTAGAGTTAAAAATCGTATTATATTATCACTATATGCAACTTCACATCGAAACTATCTTTTTCAGTAGCTGTACCTTAATTATTGTGTTTTCTTACATTATGTAAACAGTCAATGAATTCCCAGTTTTCAGTGGATTATTTTGAGATTTCACTCTACTCGCCAGTGCTATCCTTGTGGCCCTGCTGAAGACCATTTTTAATGTCAAATGTCGAGGTTGAAGTTGAATTGCTACTTTTAACAACAAACTTTTTACCATTGAGTATAATTTAGAGTATATGCAAAAAAAAACGATAACTAAACAGGCACCCGTGCACTGCTTCTTAGAGTTGTTCCATTGAATATCAGAAACGAATTTCGACGCGGCATGAATTGTGTCATGTCACGCTTTGAACCCGAACTGAGGATCCAGTTTGATATTGCTGTCCGCAGCCCAGTTAGGCAAATCCCTATTAATAGCCCTTTTAAATAATTTACTGATACTTAGAAAATGATTTATCGACCGAAGATTCGCCGGAATAGAGAATTCGCCATCGACTCCTGCCGACTACATTATCTGTAATGAATTTTATGTTGAAGTTTTCGCCATTGCAAAATGTCGTTTCGAAGGTAGAAGTGGTGAAGCAGTTCACCTTATACACTTGCTGAAAATGAGCCACTATAACCTGCACTTTCTCTTGCGGGTTTTCGTTTATAAAGAGGTCATCATCGAAGATGGCTTTCCCTAATCTATTCCTGCTGTTAAAAGTACGTCTCTGTTCTCTGTCGTACAAGGAAGAATGGATTAATGTTTTTGATTGACGACTTCAGTTTCCAAATCTCTGGAACGCGAGTGTTAGTGAGTCCTCTGAACAAAGAGTGTTACTCTGGTCACGTTCTTTGTTTTTTGGTTTTGTTGAGTCCATTTTTCGTTTGATTGTATCGTCCAGTTGCCGAGTATCCGTCGATCTCGGTGTTTGTTAAGTTCCTGTCGTTTGGTGGGGATGTTTTGTTCGAACGTAGTTCTCTTGATAAGTCGTTGCTTAAGTTTGGTCAGCGCAACTTATTGTAATTATAAGAATGCACAGGCATGTACTCTTCCAATTCCACAAACTCGTTCGGAAACAGGATTACAGTTTCTTGGAAAAATCATAATTTTGACAAAAAATGTTGGTAAAATGTACATAGTTTTCTTGAATAGACCGAACGGGCTAAATTCATCAGAAGATATGAATTTAGACCATGCGGCCCTTATTAATTTCACTATCGCGACCATATCATGGACAAAATCAATTTTGAACGCACATAAAAAATCATCCGCAGCATAATTCCACGCGGTAAACGTAATGAATTAATTTTTTTTTCAAGTGGCAACCGTGAGTATGCCGCGAGATGTTACTCCAAAAACTCTAAAATTCATAAATCCAATACGCTTTTCAGTTCCTGGATAGAGAGAAAGAGAGACATAACCGACGGACGTTTAGTTTGAAATAATTTTCAATGTCAAGCAAATCTGTCATGCACTCCGGTTAAATTCTCTTAATTTCATAAAGACAAAACAAAATGTGAACTGAAAATGTTTAAAAGGGAAGCGTCAACGAAAGAACGAAAAATGCTTACATATATAAATAATGGTGTATTGTGTGACGTGTCACAGTCAGTAAATAAAAGTAATTGAATTTTCTTCAATGACGCACAACCAACCAGCCACACACAAAGCTTGACTTGACTACTTCCTAACTGCATTGCAATTTCAATCTACTCAGAAAGTGGCAACCTTGTGGTTTCCTCAGTATTCAGTTGCAAGTTCAATGGAAATTCTATTGGAAAACAAATTTGAAAAGACATCTGTTATGCATGGAAAATTGGCTACCAGTACTTCATTCCTCCTCTCTCTTTCTATCTACGTATATAGATTATTTGATTCGCTATACATTCAAGGATTATTGCATTTTTCTTTTCCACTTACTGTTAGCACGATTACTGTTATGAATATTTGCCACTGAATGACATACAATTCAGGAGGTTCTCAACCCGCGCTGACACAAATGCAATAAGGAGATCGAAAAATGAAAGAAATTTCATTCCCTTTACATGAAGAGTCCCTTTGCATCCAGCGCCAGCATTTACTCCAAACGACCCACAACGATGGCAATGATTATGATGAATATGACTGCCAGGAAATGGGATTTTCTTCCCTGAATAATGTACTTTTTTTTCTAATACTACATCGCTCGTGGATGTGTTGTCAAAGGATGACATCATGCCTGACCTACCTCGCGCGAAATAAGTTCCTTACCAACAAGATCTAGAAAGGCTTTACATATATATATATAAAAAAAAACCTTGTCCTACTCCAGGTTGAAGATATTGAGTTAAAGATTTCCCATTCCGCTTGCGAACTATTGTAGGTACGCTTCGCCTTTGAGTGCGTCGTCGTCACTGGATAAATCAGTCCCCCGGATATAACTGCATAAAGTGAAAGACTTACCTACACAGCATCGGTCGCATTGAAAAGTGAAAATTCATTTTACCCGCATCGCATCCCGCACGGAAGGAAACGCTGATGATGAGTTCTGCTTTTATGCATTCGCTGGTTGGTACCTACTCCATTCCATAATCGAAATGAATATTTTCCAAAAGGAGCTGCTGTCTTGCTGTTCACGGGCATCAGTGTGATGTGATTAACGTAAGTCTGTTAAGAGCTTTGTGTGTTATTTTCTCAGTTGTTTGCGTACTAGCTACACCGGAGACGACGACGACTCCTTTGAGGGATTTTTGGAATTTCTGATTAAAAGGATTATGATTTTGCTAGTCATCAAGTTAGTCACAAAGGGGGAATGTCAAACTCAAGCCTGCTCGGTGTTAAACTTTAACGATTCTCTTAAAATATTTCATCTTCGTATATCTGAACAATTAAAACATAACTGAATGCTGAGTAATTTGCCATCCATTACTGTGTTTAATCACTCTTTGTACTTCGATGATTGCTTCCTGGACGGCAACAATTTGCTTTGGAAAATCCTTTTAAAATGCATCTTTTTGTTGTGCAATTTCAATATTCAATAAAAATCTATTGCCGCGTCGACTAACATTTGTTCAAAAAAAAACCGGAAAATCATTTTCATTGTCCTGCAACTAACGTATATTGGGGGAGGAATCCTCCCTTTTACGCCGCCGGAAATACACATTTTATTTTCCGCATTCTTCTGTCAGGCATTACAGCATTCAATAGACAGTTCCAGCATTCAAGTCGGTCGTTCGGTCGGCCGGCCGACTCACCAAAGCCACCAACAGCTACACATAAAAAATAAATACATAGATTAAACGTCCAATGTATAGAATTGACCAGCGTATAAGGATAACATAGCACAGAGAGCATTATGTCAATTACAGTCCCATATTGTGTGTCCTGAAAATAAACCGACATCGTTTAACATTTGGCCGTTCGCCTGGCCCACAAGGATATACTTTAGGTATTGCCTGAGTTGTAATGGCTTACATGTAGGGGACGAGGTAAAGCCAAAATAATAATAAAAAAACAAAAAAAAAACACCACGACACATAACAGTTGCTGTCTGTAATTACAGCGGGTGGACGACGATACAAAAAAGGACTCATTTGACAGTCACAAAACAAGTAAAACCATTATACAATATGTTGGGGTGTTTTTGTACACATTTCCCTTTCAATTTGCACAAAAGAGATAGAAACACAGGAAATGCAACAAAACAAGTAACGGAAAATCTGCACAACAATTGGCTGTCAATTAAACGACTGCAATTGAAAATTCGGAATTTGTCGCCGTCATTGGTTGTAGGGTGGCTTGTTGGACTTGGAATTTTCTCTCCAGCACCATTTGGACCTTATTAGTTGCAATTAGGTTTCCGTTTGAAAGATTTCTTTTGATTTTTTTGTAGCTACATCTTTTCCTCGGAGATGGAGGAAGATGTCACATTCATTCCTTTTGAGATAAAAACTTCAAGTCGGTTTTCGTAAATGGTTTTCCTTTTTACTTAAGAGACGTGATTACGGTAGACGTGTTTTTTTACAAATGGTGTACTTGTACGGACTTTAATTCCGCACTGCTTTCAAATTCGAAGCATATTCAACTAAATTTACGCTTTTTGTTAGTTGAATTGAATCCGTAAGACTAAACCTTAATTAATAAAGAATCTAGAGATGTTAGTACCAAATTTCCATGAAAGCTCGACAAATATAGTCAAGAGGAATCTTATGAGTCTTATGAGTTTTTTAACCACTTAACATTACACTAGTTTCTTTACTTTAATTAAAGAGTTGAATAACGCAGCGAAAATCAAGTCTGCGGTATAGCCAATCCAGTTCCAATATTACCACAAATAGTCTTGCTGAACGTTCTATGTGTAGATCGCTAAAGCAATGATTAAAAGGCTAATCAGACATCCACAAGCTTGGCTTCGAAATACATGTGTCATTTTAAACTTTAACCACAATTTTGAAGAAACCCAAGATGATTATAATAACGGATCGGAACCATCACCAGAGATATCATCTAAATTAATAAGTACGTTTCATGATCTAGAACAGAAAATAATTTCTGGTGAGGAAAAGTTAATATGTACGATCGCCTCTTGTTTCCAAGTTATGACGAGTTCCCTCGAAAATCTCTTTAGATTTCGAAAAAACAATCTATAAATTTTAAAAACGATGCGTTAATTCGAAGTCATACGCGTGAAACACTCGACAATTCAAAGTTATCAGATTGGATAGAGTAGGTTTCCAGAACATTTTTTTTTAAAGAGAACATGTTATCTCTTTTGCCCGCAATCTATTTAAAGCTTTCTTTTTTCGCTTAGATATTTTTTTGTTTTTTTTTTTTTTATGTTGTCCGACTTTTTTTTGTTCTCTTTGAGTAACCAAATATATATACCACATCATTCTATTCACTCGCTTAATTACTCCTGATTAGTAGATGCAGAATGAAGATGTATATGCGGACTTAAAATGAAGTGGGAAAAACTGAACTACATCCATCCACGTTCGAAACTTTGTTTTGTTTCTTTCACCAGTGTCTGGCTCAGAGCACACATCGCGATATATGATCATACAATGTACTACCATTGACTCCGACAGAGCTAGACATTGGGTCCGACTAGTTTATTTTAAAGACTTAGCCCAGTTTTGTCTTTTCGTTCGCCCAAAAGAATTGTTTGGTTTTACATTTTCTGTGAATCTCATACCAAACGCAAAATTCTCGCATAGTACTTGCACAAACAACGAAACGGTTGACTTGTTCAGTTTTGATAAAACGTATCAGTAAATTCATCTCCTTAAAATTTCATTTTCGAAGAAAAATATTTACTTACTTTTAGTCGGAAAGTAGCTTGCAAGCATTAGGAAAGGCTAGAGTCCGCTTGGTGCGAACAGTATGATACCCTATCCATATCCCTATATGCCGCTAAGAAAAAAGCGTTAAGAACATGATGGATAGCATTTAATTTAATTCTATGCAATTTATAAAAACAAATATATTTTTTTGAAAAAACTTCCCGAAAAAGTCGGCGTGGCAAAAATGCAAAGATATGCGCGATATATTGGGAACAATATTGGCTAAATATCTTGTTAAACATTTTTTCTTTGGTTTCTATAGAAATTTTTGAGGAAAACAACAGTTTAGTGAAAAACGCCCACAAAAAGTGTGAGAAACTTTATATGATAATTTTATGAAGGAAGGTTGTGCCTACATATAGGGAATATGTTGTACAAATTTCAGCTTCCTAGCTTGAATTTAAAAGCTTAAAAATTACACACGGACGGACTTTGTAGTGTTATGCATTACAGTGTAGGTGTTTGTACAGGCTTGTGTGGCCATCTTAACCAAACATTATACAATTATTTTATAAATTATATTTTCATAATTATAAAAACAAGCAATTTGATTTGACGAATAAATATATCATAAACAGATTATTAACGAAAGCAACTGAAAGAGATTCTTGTGAGAGTAATGAATAAATATTATTTGATTGTAAATTATGTCCCCTTTTTTGAGGTTATACCCTAGCATAGAGGTACATTTTAGTTTCAGGTTTTGTTGGTTACAGATTAAACGTTTGTGTTAGTTATGTGTCCTAAAGAGTATAAATGCTTGTCGATAGCTGAAAATTAGCAGTTAATAAGTACTAATTGATTATTACTCAGTAATTGATATTTCAAACTCTCGATAATTCGTAATACATATTTTAAAAGTCCAAGTTTCAAATTAACGAGAATCGACTGTATTTTGTGCGAACCGATCGGAACCTAATATTGCTCTCGTTTTCGAACACACTCCCTTAATTGTACGCAGGCTCGAAATGTTTTATTTTTTTGGTTTTTGTTAATTGTTCGCTTTTGTCAGCGATTAAGGCTTAAGAATTGTTAGGCTTCGCTATACAGAAATACAATTGGTACAAGCTAACATGTAAGAGTATTTAAAAATATTAGGTGGTTTCATATTTCTTCCCAGCTTAAATAAATAGCGAAATTTCGTTATTGACAGCTAAGCACATTTATTGTGCTTAAAAAATAAACTGCATCATATGAAAATTTCTCGGTACATGTGCTTTAGAATCGCCTGAAAATATCCTTGCAGGTTTCGTGTCCTCTACTTAAGAATTGTAATCTTCGGGATAAAGGATACGACCATACTACCAAACTGATCCGATTGGGATACAGGTCTGGTTTTGAGCAAGATTTACACACGGATGGGAGCAACATATCAGACCGCAGCAGAGCGGGCATTTTCTCAACTGCCTCGAGCTCAGCGAAAGTTATATCCGAGAAGCAGCTAGTAGACATTTTCTCTATGGAATAGATGTCAAAACTGTCGATCTTTATAGAATCAAGCTGGAATCATCAACGCAAAGAAAAAACAAGGCAAAGCACTACCCAAACAAGGCATACTGGCCACTGGGTTGCACCGTCTGACATTTCACGTTTCCTAGTTTAAGATAGACAAAATAAATACGTTTTCGGCATAGGAGAACGTGAGAACTCTGAAAAACAAACCCCTAACTGGTTGATTGGGTAATCTTTCGAGTAGACCGAGCCAACAACCTTAGTCCACACTGCTCTTAATGAAGTAAAATGCGTTCTTTGCGAAGATCTAGCGAATATGAGTATCCCCTTAGCATTCGTTCTTGACTATAATTCGTTCTATGATATCGATTCAATATACGAAACGCGAAGGACCAAATTGCGGGATTTTTATTTGACAAATAATAGAGCTCAAACTTTCTTCTTAGGAGGTAGGTATTAGTCCACACTGATCTTAATGAAGTAAAATGCGTTCTTTGCGAAGATCTAGCGAATATGAGTATCCCCTTAGCATTCGTTCTTGACTATAATTCGTGCGAACTTCTACAAATCATTCGATGGTCTATGATATCGATTCAATATACGAAACGCGAAGGACCAAATTGCGGGATTTTTATTTGACAAATAATAGAGCTCAAACTTTCTTCTTAGGAGGTAGGTATTAGTCCACACTGATCTTAATGAAGTAAAATGCGTTCTTTGCGAAGATCTAGCGAATATGAGTATCCCCTTAGCATTCGTTCTTGACTATAATTCGTTCTATGATATCGATTCAATATACGAAACGCGAAGGACCAAATTGCGGGATTTTTATTTGACAAATAATAGAGCTCAAACTTTCTTCTTAGGAGGTAGGTATTCTACAGTTTAAAATTAACAAAATTAGATATGTTGACAATGACTTTCTTAAATTCTATTTAGCGGAACGAAGGATACATTCTCATTACAACGACAGCAATTACATCCTCCCTTCAATCCACCTATAGCATCCTGTTTCCTTTGCCCAGAGTTAAGAACATTCCGCGAGCTGACTAGAAGGATAAATTCGCGTGCTGATAGTTAAAAATTAATCTTTCGCATCTAAATAGCGTAAATTATGAGCAGAAGTTAATCATTTAGCCCCGAAGACATAGGGACCCCATTTCGACAGTTATGGCTCTCAAAAATGTGTTTTGCATTTTAAGTGTCATCGGAAATAAACGACGATGACAACATTTCCAAGTACCCGGCCCACCGTCCGCTCTCCCCATCTCTAGTGTCGCATAAACAAATTACCCAAACATTAACGAACGCAAACTGTTCTCTAAGTGCATAGTTTGTACATGAGTTGCGCCCCAGGCGACAACTTGTGAACGTAAATCCTTGCACAAAGTGACTATTTAAATTACCCTCACGTTACTCAGGCATTATGATTAAGTTCACGACGACGACGGGGGGCGGCTCGCTTGTTGTTTGTTAAACTCCTCTGGAAAAGTTGTTGCAGCAAAGTCCACTTTGGAGGGAAAGAAAAATTTGTACCATAAGGCGTAGAGAGAATAATTTGTCTCCACGCTGTGCCACTACCCACTCGTACGTAGCGTTATGCAACACGACAAAAGGACCTTGGCTGGCTGGCTGGCTGTACAACGTTGACGATGCAACTCGAGTGTAGACGCTGTTTCTATGCATACCTCAGTGTCAAGATGACAGACTTATGAAACAAAGCAACGATATACATAATCCTTTTTTCGCGAATCTTTCTTTCCACTACCTACTCCAGGTGGTTGATTTGAAATTTGCAATTCAAAAGCACACCAGAATGGTGGTTGCCAAAAAAAAAAAACTTAGAAGAAATTCAAGAAACTTGCACGCAATTTACATATTATATTGTCCTTGAGGATTCGGTGAGCGATAGTCCTACAGCGAGCTGACTTTCATTCCACCTGCTAGGAATATGGTGCCCACTTTGAATATATTTTACATTTCATTTAAGGGGTTAATGGCTAACGCGCATGGCGATAAAAAATAAGGACTTATCCGTGCGGAAATAAATCTTTTCGAGCAAAGCTAACTGTTGAAGAGTGGATTTGGGTTAATCGTGTGACTCTTCATTTACAAAATCATTTCTTTCAATTACGGATTCACGTGCACGGATTTCAGTTGATGATTTCTTATAAATACGACTTTCAGGGTTTTAGATTCAGGCTTCGGGCATAAATTAAGTACGATGATGAATGTAGGTAAACAATTTCAAAACCATTGTCGGGAAGTTAATTGTTTGAATAATTTATTCCGCATTCATTTAAGATTCCATTTTCCATTGTAGTTGATGTTAAACAAAGTGTGCTCATCATAATTAAGGAAGAATATCTTGAGCTTTCAATATTAAATTAAAAAAAAAATACATAGATGTAGACATCCCACTACTTCAATCTAATTTTGTTGACCTAAATTTGATGTGAATAAATGATGTGAATGTATGAATAAGATTGTGATTATTTTCCTTCACTTTGACGGAAGACAGAATAAATTCAGTACTTACCATTCAAAGAAAGGGAATAACTTATGAAGTAAAAAGTCTTTTAATTATTTATTATGTGTAGGTTGTAACAGCTTCCTTGAGTCTGTTGCAGTTTTAAACTCCAAGCTGCTATAAAATTGAATTGAATCAAAACTTTAACGTAACTTCACTTAGAAACTTAATTTATTGAATACAAATAATGTTTAACCAAATGAGAACATAAAATAAATTTTTTCTTATTTGACCAAAAATCTTAAGACTAAAAGCTTAATGAATCATTATGTTAATATGCTGTTTTGAATTCTTTATGTGTATATCTACAAAATTTGTACCTTAACTAGAGAAATATTTTAAGGTCCAGTAAAAAATATTAAATAAAAGAATGCCTGACAGAGTAATTCGTTTCCACCTTAACAAATCTATTACTTTCACTGTGGAACCAACAATAACGATAACGATAGCAAACATACCCTAAGTTGCCTGAATTTTACATACAAAGTGCAAGACAAAGTAAAAGTAGATTTTTATTTGAAGTTGAAATGTCTTAAGTTTTTAAATCCAAAACGTTTTTAAACTCCACCTTACAAAATTTGCCCTGCATAATTGTGTCACCTTTATCGCTTTCTTTTCTAAAATTTGCATCTGAAAATGTGACTGAATTTTATTGGTAGTGGAGGATACCGTGAGCTTGTTCTTCAAGTGAAAGATTTTTGGCGATAAATGTCCAATTTGAAAATAAGGTGATGAAACAAGCTTGTTCCCATTACTCTCTGAATTTGTTAAGACTCGTATTATGTTTGCCGCATAGCAGTGAGAACTTATAGCGCCTGTTTTCAGCAATAAATTTCAAAAGCTGAACACGAAATACTTAAGGGCGCTGTTATTTACAAAATTTTGTTATGATTCAACCTTCAACCGAAGAATACAGGAATATTTTTACCATCAACATGTACGAAATATGGCCAGTCCATCGATGAGTATTATCTATTCCAGCGATTAATGAACTTTGTAAATAACAAATTTAATACTTATAATTAAAGATAACGTCTTAAGGAGTTAGGGGCAGTTAGAATTTAAACATTTTTTTATTAATTTTTGGATTTTATCAAAGTATTATCTTAAAAATAGTCCTCTAAAAATTTCAAGAGAATCCGAAATTTAATTTTCAAAAGAAAATTCTATCAGGCACTAGATTAACTATTAAAAAACAAATTTTGTTGATGAACGAATTCGGATGAACTGTGGAGAAGTTATGATGGTCACCACAAAGGACTATTTGTGGAACAGAGGCCGATACATGTAGCTGTACCTTTTTATATAATTAATAGTTTCTTTTAAAATTTGGGTGAAATCAAACTGAAACATGACATAATAATGTAGTATTTTTACTTTTATGAAATAAATAAAATTACTGATAAAAACAAAGTACAAAATACTTTTTTTTTCGTGCCTCAAACTGGCAATATTTCCTTAAAGCTATATGAATTATCCATTAAGGTGCTGTTTATAGGTGTTTGCTTATAACCTATTTTTGCTTTAATCTATTTGTCATGGAGTTGACCTACCCTAATTTCTGACGTGTTTTCCTATCACTCCTTCAGTAAAGTTTTTTTTTTAAATTCTTTTCTATTTAATATGTTGCGCTTTTAGGCCGCGGCGATTGCTTATGCTTATTATACTGTAACTATTTGCATATTGCCACATCGTACACATTGTGCACTTCTGCCCTTTTCCTGTAACCGACTGTCGACGCACAAAACACTCAATTATGTTGTATGTGGATCCATTTGAGTGAAGCAAATGTGGACGATCTTGCTTGTGCAATCAACCTAAAAACTATGCCAAGCTAACTGCGAACACAACGAAGAAGACGTTGCAAAAGCAAATTCATTTGCATGAATCATTTTGACTTAATAGTAGTGCCCTAAGAAAGCGCAGTCAATGTCAAAAAAATCATCCATACATAATTTCGTCAGTTCGACTATTCAGAAACTTGAAAAAAAAATAATTCGAGTGTATGTCCTTAAACATGATTGTAATGCTCTGGAGGAGGTCTTGCCAGCGAAGAAGCAATTACTGGACAATTTCAGTTCCATTTATCCCACCCACATGAAAATTGATCATAATTCTTGCAAGAACTATCGAGGCATGTAAACGTTTAGACCAACGAAATAGACCAACAAATTTTAAGTCGAGACCCACCATCTTCGTAAAGTCATCAACTTTAACGCCACATATAATAGCTTTCATCTTCATTGCGATTGTTAATTCGGGTGACTCGTGACTCTTGAAAATCCAGAACATTTTTCAAAAAACGTGCTACAATGTTCCAATGTTCCAATATTGTGGTTTAGGTTATAATCAGGCCAATTAGGCCAATCAGCTACTTATGCTAAGTAAGCGGACGATGTTAACATCATCGTAATCTTTCAGCGTAGCCTAATAATGCCTTTAAGCTAACTGAATGACAACAGGAGAAAATGTCACTTGAAAGCAGGAATTTCGAAGTAGTCAAGTAGTAAATCTACCTCAGGGTAAGAAGCAATTCCTCGAATTCTAATGTAGTTAGGATCTCCCGAAGAACTACTCCAGTAAATCTTTGCTACTTGCCCTTCCTCCGAGGACAAAAGAAGGTACATGCTCTGCAGAATCCATATTCTTCCATTTCAGTTCAGTTTCAGCAACATGCAACAATCAAACAAAAGATCAAAACATAAGATCAAACAAAAATATTCGCAGCTTTGTAAGTGTTGAGTTAAAATCGCGAAAGAGTGGCAGGTTTAAGAACCCCTGGATCACACATATGTAACAGCATCAGCATTTGACTGCCCGCAGTGATTTATCCGAAATTGACAGGCCTGCCGAAACTATTTGAGGTCGAACCCGTATACCCTACCAGCGGACGAGAAGGGAAGCACTAAAAGTGAGGCTGTGATGAAAAACAAACATCGAATTTATTTATATAGCACTGCACTGAATTCTTTATCTGAATTCTGAGTAACATATTTCGAGCAGAACTGCACTTAATTGACTGACGTAAAGCGGGTTCTTTGCACCAACCAAAATTAACTGACTTCCGTGACTTCCAGTTTTATACACTTGTATCCTTACAGCACTCAATATATTTATTGCCCATTCTTACCTCAGTCCTCCATTTTCATTATCATTCGAAAATATATATATATGTACATCTCTCAGCACCAACTCCTTTAGAGTAAAAGTCAACATCCGGACACTTATAACTTCATTTTTCTGGTACACCCTGAAACATCTGATACGAACCCCAATGCAAAAGGAAATATGTCGATGCATGGTAGAATTTATTTCATGCGATTGGATTGTTACAAAAAAAGTCCAGGTAATCTCTTAAGTCCGACAATGAATTTGCATTTATTTTGTTCGTTGCCTTAAATCATACGTATGTACGTAGCTGCGAGTACTCGAATGTATCTACATATAGTTAGTTATAAAGTGCGAACGTTCGCGCCAAAGTTCACAGATAATAAATCAAATTTGCATTCACAAGCTCTACTTTTCTGATTCCCTGATATCCTTATTTCGCACGGAAGCTCGACCGGATAGTAAAAAAATAAGAGTATGTACGAGTAATTTAATGATCATTAATCTTTCTGGGATTTTCGACAAAACAGAAATGCGTTTAACAACGCCCACACCTCCGTAGCGTACTATCGTGATAGCGTTTCATCGACATTTTAGCTTTATTTCTTTTTATTTATTTTGTTTTATAGTCGACGGCTCCTAAATTAAATTTATTGCTTTCGGCACATCGCGGATGTGCACTTTGTTAAATGTAAATTAATTTTATCATGGGAATACGCGTGCAATACTCTTGTATGCATTTTTATATTTTATCGATTTTATTTAATTTCGTTTTTTTGTTTAATCTTTTTTTTCGCTCGGTTTGTATTGGGAATTCTTTCTGCACAACTTTGTAGAGTTTATAATTTTTTTTTTGTCAGAAACACGTTTACTTTACGACGGCTTTGTCTGGATGGGATGGTATGGAACGGAGGGCAGTTGTGTTTTTTTTGCAACTTATTTTCTACAAAGCATAGCGTTTTTAATAACGTCACAGTAGGTGGTGGTACTACACCATAGTGTCCTCGACCAGGACGAAGAGTATTGTTTTAATTTGAATTCATACATATACACACACACACACACACAATACAAGAGTAATAAAGTTGGTAAAATTTGATCCTGATGACAAAAAAAATAAATAAAAGAAGGAGCGAAATAGAGTGGGTTGGGTTGTAAATATGTGTGAAATTGCAGATAGAATATGGTTCCTATAAATACATATATCGGAATGGGAGAGCGTAATGCGTTTTGTATATTTTCATCGGAATTGTTTTTGAATGGAAACTTTTAATTAAGTGGTTAACCGCAAAACATACGTGCACACAAATATGCATACATACTTTCCTCACTGGGGGTGGGTGAATTGTTAAATTATTTATTTTAATGGAAAATAGTTTACGTCTCTTTTTTGCGAGTAAAATATGTAATCCAAAGTGAATTGGATAAAGTTGTTTAAAACATACCAACATATCTATCGGTCCAGCTATGAAATTACATTGTGGTTGGTAATCGTATAAAGAATTTTAAATGTGATTTAAAATTCATTGAGGGAAAGTCTGCTTGAGGCAGATAGAACTTTTAGAAGGATCGGTTTAAGTTCCTTGAATCCGTAATCAAAGTTGGTGTAAGAATTAAAAGCTGCCTTTTCAAACCACATTTTAGTTTATTTAAATCTTTTCTCTTTGGTGTTCGGAAAGATAATTTTTATTGATATAGTTTATATGGGTGCGATCTGTAGCACCTGAAAGTTTTTATTTGCGAATTTGCGAAGTTTTTATTTGGGAATCTTCTTGCTGAAACCATCCAATTTAGGAGGCCTATTAAACTCGGTCATGACGCGAAATCCAGTAACTTTCACTTAAATACGTCGAACAAGGCTGCTAGGCCCACCCGCTGAACTATTAAAGGCAGCAGGAGATGTCTTGGCATACACCAACTTATTTCTAATATTGGGTCGGATGAATGTATGCCTTATGAATCGAACCTCAGCATTGTTTGCCTGGTTCAAAAGTAAACAAGACCCTCTGAACTGCGCCAACTATAGAGGTATCAGTCCCCAAAACATCGCATATAAGATCTTGTCTGCCGTATTGTGTGAAACCATGTGTCAACGATCTGATTGGACCCTGTTGGTGTGGTTTTAGGCCCGGTAAGTCAACAATTGAATAAATATTCACAATATTGCAGATCCTTTCAATATTATTTATTTTAGACCAGCGCTCAATATTTTCAAGATCTTCATTAACACAAACAGCACGGCGCTGAATAAGACCAAGATCGGATCTCAAGTACAACTGCACGTCATCAGCATACATGTGAACCTTACTATGGTTGATGATAGATGGCAGATCATTGAATAGCAGAGGACCGAAAATGGATCCCTGTGGAACAGCATTTATGATTGAATGTCCCCCACTTGAACAATTTGCCTTCTACCTGAAAGATATGAGGCAAGTAGTTTGTCTGCCTTATGTGTAATGAACGGGATGAGAATTGGTAATATGAGATTTTTAGACGTATTTAAAATTTAAATTTAATTCTTCGGACTTAGAATTCCTAAATGCCTTTACTAGCTGGTTTCGAAGAGAACAGTAAGTTCAGCACAACTCATCTCTGCTGCTCTTTTACGGATAAGGTCACACAAAATCTTATTCATATTTGATATACTTCTGCAACGTTAATAAAATCCAAGACGGAATGTATCGCATTTCAATGTTCTCGACTGTTGCTTTAGCCTTAATAAAGTAATAGTCTTATGTCTCAGTTCGTCGACAAAATCCCCACAAACATTCTGTAAGTTGTATCTGTCAAGGATAATGGTTAATGCGATGTGTTGATGTATCCACACAATGACCGCAGACTAAACCATTTCAAATATACAGCTTTCTTCGGTCTACATTCATACATCACCACATCCACATGAATGCGTATGTTAGAACAACTTTCTCTCCATGAGGCGATTTCCGACTAGAACCACATCTTTTCACCGAACACCGTCTTTAACGCATGACTAACTTTTAGGAAGTAGTTTTCCCAATATTCGGCACCGTACAAAGATGCCAATGTTGGGATTCTGAAAAGTTTTTGATTCATTGAAACTTTTGAGTAGCATTCGCTATTCATCATCACAACTATCTGCGAGACAACTGCGACGATGAACAAGGACATGTCGCAATTACACCGCAATGTGTGTGCAAAGGACATATCGAGCACACCCCCTCCACCTCACTTCCCCACCTTACCTTACGGATATTCGAGTTAATTAGTTTCACTTTGCTAACAATCTAGCACACAGGCAGCTACGTTTGTACCATATGTTGGTGCATTTCTCTCGATCGACAGAAAAATGTATGTATGTGTGGAATAAGTTTGTAATTTAACCAAAAATAGGTGGATACTGCTGCCGTAGAACTTTATATCTTCTCCATGAATTAGAATTTCCCAGGGTAAAACTAATTACTTAAACGGGGAAGACGATTTGTAGCGCTGCAGTACATCCTGTTTGATCTGTGTGCGAAGAAGGATGCATGCTCGTTGTTTTGTTGTGAAAACATTTCAGTTTAAATGAGGTAAATGAAGAACTTTATAACGAACGACGAAGAAGAAGGGAGGAAGGATGAAAGCAGCGATGGAAGCGGAAGCATTTTCTTCGCACCCACTACAAATTGGCACTTGTTGTGTTCAATTTTCCAGTGACAACTGCTGCAGGTATAGTATCTGCCTGTATAGTTGAATACTAATTAAGGTGTGAAAATGCAATTTTAATTCATTAATGAGCCAGTTGTAAGCGCTGATGTGTTAATGTCAGATTGGGGGTGTATTTTTACCATTCTCACCTGAATACATAAGTAAGTACTGTTAAATGTTTTTAATTGATTCGGAATTAAGGTAATTATTAACTGGCTGCAGAGCTGGATGCTATGTTGAATTTAAAAAGAACATATTGTCGTACTTATGACATGGCTTAATTGTATCTTCCAACTTAAATTTGGATTTGGGAATGAATTCTTCAACCAAATGTAGTTTTTATCATTCAGTACAATGGCTTAAAAAAATGTGACCATATCGTTCTGGGCTCTTGGTGATTTACTACACTTCTAAGCCATAGATAGACAATGTGATTTTAAAAATATCGAAATCGAATTACTTTTCGTATTTTTTGTCTCTTTAATTTGTCCTTTTTTATTTAAAATTGATATTTGATAATATTTCTATAGAATATCAGGTAGTTTAATTAAGAACTTGAACACGACACGAGTGAGTCTTAGTAGGTTGCTGCAATAGGTCCATCCGCAAGAATCTAACGAAACCATAAATACCTTCCCAACATCAGAAGTTCTGAAAATAGTTGATCGATAGCGCCCCGACATACAGACACACAGACCGGCGGACGATATTGGCGTACCCACTTTTTAGGACTTCTCTATAGTCGTAATAATATCATCCCTCATTCAGTTTGAGTTCGAAAATCCCGCACGATCACAATAACTTTTTAGTATACAATTATACACGAGAAATATAAAAAAAAATGTGGTTCTCGATTGGTGCATATCGATGCGTATCGATTGACAGCCGTGAATGATAATCCCAGCTTAGGAGGAGAATCGAACCAAATAACCAAGCTCTTAGCCTTTTCTTTTTAAGTTTTCTCCAGTCAAGTTGGTTTTTGTAAATAACTAAACACTTAGGCTTTTTTGGATTCTATTGGAGAAAGCCGCAATGTTTCTTAAATCTTTATTTAATTTATTATCACAATTTTCAATTATTCCAAAGTTGCAACTTAAATAGATTTGAGCATCGTCAGCGAACATGTGCTCGGACGAATTTTCGACTACAATCGGCAGGTCATTAATAAACATTGTAAACAACAACGGGCCAAGTATGGATTCCCTTGGCACTCCAGAGGAGAGTTCTAAGAATTTGGACACATTTCTATTTCAGACGACTTGCCTGTGTTCTATTTGTGAGGTATGAGTGCATCAGGTTGGCGGCAGAGTTTGATAACCGAAAGAAGTTGTAGTGTTTATTATTTACTGTGTCAAACGCTTTAGAGAAGTGCAGCAGTCCGAGAAAAGACACAAGGTCTTTGTCCTTGGAGTACCTTAGGTCATCAGTATCTTTAATATCTTTGTTAAGAAAACCCTATATTTGTTTGTTGAAGATCTTTTCCAAAACTTTTTACAGATCAGGATTCGCAAGCCGATTAGCAGCTTTTTTGAGAACTTTCTCCGAAAAACTTCGCTACCTTCAATAATTGCGGAAAAGAGCTTGTTAAAATAGATGTGTTAAATTATGTGTTATAGCCGGAAGTATGTATATGTAGCAAAATTATTTTTACGAAAAAATGGTGTATTTCGTCGAGACCCATAGCCTTTGATTTAATATCAATGACGGCTCTTACAACTTCTTCTATTCACATGTCGCGTAAAGTAAAACCATACCTCGATATTATTTTCACATGAAAAAACATTAGATTGGTGAAATTCTCTTGAGCCGGATTGAATGAAAGCAAACTAAATATTAAGTGAGTCTGGACTTATAGCTACAGGTAATTGCTCTCTCTCCCGATAACACCTAGTTCTCGAATATTTTTCCAAAGAGTTCGTGAAGTTAAATTCGGGTTCAACATGTTAAATTATAATGGCTTTTTAGATTCCCTTATTTTAATGGTAACTTAATTTCTTAGGCTCAAAAAATGTAGTAACATTCTGGGAGCTTAAATCATTTCCATTGCCTATAAGCATTAGCTCTTCTTTGTAATCCCGTTACATTATGTGCCTATCCTACAAATGCGATGTTCTGCTGTCCCCACCGATTTCATGAAAACAGGAATTTCTTACAAACATCGATTGGTGGTAGGGTAGGTTGTCCAGCCAGCATAACGAAACTATGGTGGCTTCGGCGAGCTAGTTCCCGCGTGTGGCTTGGAGGCTTGGGATCTTTCATCCGCTGCTGAACATATGTATATTTTTTCATGCTTGTTGTTTACTAAAATAAAAAAATTTAAGAAAGGAAACAACAAACCGAAAAAATCATGAATTTAAAACTTTTGAGACCTGGGTAATTCTGGATGTTTTTGGTTCCCCTAGCGTGGCTCTTAAGTGAAGAAATTTCATTTGTAGTTATTCACGGCGATTAAACGGATTCAGTTACTGGCTATTTTTTGCTTTTGTTATAATTATGAGTTATTTTATTTAATAAATTGTATACATGTCAAATTAATTTAACGGATGATTTAATTTAGGTTCCTTGGTATGTCAGGTTGCACTACATTCGGCTTGATGTTCGGTCGGACTCTAGTTTTTTGCAGCGATCGAATTTGTGTGGCCTACTCATAGAATATGTTGAGGGATTTTGATGAAGTTTTCTACGGCTTCTTTCAATGCCCATTGTTGGTCTCACTGCTTGCTGCTGTTCCATTTTGATGGAACTTAGATATTCAAAGCTGGGTTTTCATTGCTGGCTCACTAGGAGGACCAAAGTAAAAGCGGCTGGTACGACTGCTCCGATCTCTGAGCGGATGACTTTTTCTGATATTGAAGTAGTCAACCTCAGACAAATTATTCATCAAGTGGCTAGTTTCTGGTTAGTGCTTAACAAAAGCTTACATTGGATGGCTGTCCGAATTTCTCCTGCTTCCAATATACGACAAAATGGCGTTGGCTATCTCGCTATTTCCCCAAAAAAAAAATTCTTTCCAAGGAAGTCCTTTACATCTTTTCTATATTCCCCCCCCCCTTTTTCTGGTGTAAAAAAATAATTATTTTCAGACAAACGAGTATTTTGCCTTAATGGAAAATGCCTATAAGGAGAGCTCTAACAGCATCGTGAAGAAAATTAGTTTGCTCATCCGACAAATTCATAAAGTAAATTTGTTGCCAATTAACATGGATTATTTCATTTTCCATCAATATTTTTAAAGTCCTTAAGAAGATTCTATACGGTTAGATGAAGTTCATTGCTAGAGTAGGTACCTAGTAGACGAAGGATCGCTTGGGTTGTAGTTATCATCATTCTACTAGATTATTTCTGGATCTTTATCCATTATGTCAGATTTATTTAGGATAGATCTAATACCCATATAAGAAAAGTCGCTCTCGAAAAAATTTCGTTGTAGTGCTCCTTAAACCATTATTTTGCCACAAATGTAAAGCATATAATGGACCCATTTTTCGCTCGTTTTAGGTAGTCTAAGCTTGTAATGCTATCGATATGAAAGCAACTTAACTCTCATTCTTGCCGCAATCCAAGGCGTACTACCATCTTCTTCAAGTTTAAAACTTCCATAAAATTCTATTTGTCCTTATATCTTGCCGCTAAAAAAAACCATCATCATAAATAGCTTCTCTGTTCACAGTGTGTACCACCATATGGCAATTTCCACAACATCAAAAGCCAGCCAAGTCAAACAAGGACACACTGTGCAAAAAGCTTCAAACAAGAAATTCGATAATAAAATGAATAAGCCAAAACATCCTTCAACAATGGAGGCCTCATTCGGATACTACACTATACATACTCCTCTTTCATTTGCGACGAAAGAGATTTTTTTTAACCCATAAACAAAGTTCTTGTACTACGTATGAGTATCTATCTTGCTATATGTATTTCTTATTGTTGGAGTTCTTTTTTTATGGTCCCACTTTCGAAGAAGTGCCATCCTTAGTGGTAAACTACTATATGCCACCCGTCGCGTCGACCAATGTGTGCCAGTGCTGTTTGTTTGAATCCTTGCGTGATATGCAAATTCGTGTGAAAAAAAAATATTCATCAGTATTCTGAAGGACAAACTGTGATGCTTCCCACAGTGCGAAAAAGCAGAGATATACAACCAGAAAAGGATACAAAGGATGTGGCATCTGTTGCACCCACACTTGGCTTTCGCAACAAATTTTCACGCTGTTTGGTTTGATTAAATGACTATCTAACTGGAGACCACCGCCGCACCAGTAACTAGGTACCTATCCTGTGGAAGTGATGTTTGCGAATTGCATGTTAGATGTTTGATCAGTATTCAAAGGCACACACCCACTAGATAGTGTTCTCGGAATATTGACTTTTGCGCTGTCTGACTGTTCTAGGGAAAATTATGCAAAACGCAAGGATAGGTACTATTCAATTTGAAGGTTATATTTATTCGTTATCTTCCATAGCACCCAGAACTACGCTTTGGGCTTCATAAGCCAGTTCACTTCATCAACCTCTTGGAAGCCCAACTTTTTGAACATATTTCTCGATGCAAGATTGTTCACGACAACTGGTGCTATTACTTCGGTACCCTGCTCGGCAAGTTTTCTGGACAATACTCTGGTTACTAAGCTCCCGTAACCTTTGCGCTTTTGGCCATCTTTTACGTGTAATAATCCCAGGGCTCCGATTGGCAGTATCAGGCACCATGCTACAAGGTTTCCGTCTTTATCGTAAGCTCCCACATTTTCGTTTAACGCAATCAGACGGCTAACGAACCTTTCAGATCCTGGATGCCGGTGTGGCCATATGCTGTTGATTGTTTCGACATTGTCCTGAGAAAGTTTTGATAGAGTGATTCCTTCTGGTGGGCTGAAATCAATGAGAATATTAATACATAAAATTAAGCTTTTGGTGGCCCTTGTTACTTCACATCGAATTGTAGGGCCTCTGCTTGCGGAATGTTGTACCAAATAGTGGGTGAAATATTACTGGAATCTATTTTTATGCCAAATTGAGATAAATATCGTTCCACCGTTGGCTTCAAGCGTTCAGGAAATCCACAAAAGTTATACTCGCAACTCGCATCAAGGCAGTTCAAAGCTGCTAATAGACGGTCTTGCTGGTCATTTCGAGTGTTGAACATGACATAGTAGCTTGATTCCTAAAATACATTTTTTTTTTGATTGAATATTGCGTTGAAAGGAATAACCTGCTTTAGAAATGGTCACACATGAATGTACACAAATGCATTTTGTTAAACCGGGTAAACGCTAAGGAACTCGGAGCACACCCTATCCGATTTCAAAGCTTTTATAGAATGAGACTTCAGACTTGTCTTGCAAATATTTATACTACGATGCAATAATTATTGCTTTTCAACATTACTGTGCAGCAACTTCATCAATAAATGTTTCCGCAATAAAAAAATTTTTTTTCGTCGGATATTGAGATGCTTTGAGCGGAAAACACAAAGCTACTTTTGTGTTAGCACTGTCGCCGTTACGCTACCCCAGCATTTAGTGTATTTTGACTGACATCTGTCCTCATAAAAAGAATCTGTTGGCAGCAAAATAATTTGTATTGAAACATTTTATTCAAGATTATTTCCATATAGAAAACATTTTTATAATATAATAAGAATGTCCCATTAAACATTTGATATACTTCAAGCCCTCGAGCTGGAGAAAACGCGAACAGCTAGAGGTGGAGAACAATCGATTGCACTATCGATTATAATCAATAGTTTCTCCCTTAAAAAACAATCGAAACTTTTTAGCCACTGTCGACAAGCATGTAAATATAACATTTTCTCATGACTTAAGAATCTATTAAGCCAATTATCGTTGACGTGAAATAACGCCATACGAAATAAAGCCAAATTCAATAAATTTGGCATTATATCCATTACAAAATTGAAATAAAACCAAATTCTTGGTAAGAAAAACCATCACGAAATCATTAAGAGTTAGAATTTTAAAAACGTTTGGCATTATTTCACGTCACCCCAACTATCAATGAGCAACGTAGGATTATGTGTTCGTAAACATAAAATGAACTCGATATTTTAATGAAATAAAGGTTAGGAACAAGTTGTTCACTCAATTCTCTCTCCGAACTTAATTGACATCTTTATTATAATACTCGATTAACTTATATAAACAGTTTAAGTTCCGTTTTCGCATATCGAAACAAAAAAAAGTGTTGTTTCGACATTTGTATGAAGATGCTAATTAAGTTCTTGGAAGGAAACGTACTGAAGTAGCTTTTCCACATACGCGGAGGTTTCTTTAAAATACAGAATCTAATTTCTCTTAATAAGAAAAGCGTATTTAATATGGTCCATTGAACTTCCTTAATTTTTACATATAAAAGGAAAAAAAAAAATATCGAAATATATCGATAACTCTCGATAGTCAAAAGCTACCTATAGCCAACTTTCGATGGTACTGACTATCAATATTTCTCCATCTCTACTTACAGCATTGGAAAAGTAGAAAATGTTTCAACTTTTTGCTATTGGCTACCGATTGATAAAATTTTTACCTACAAATTAAAGAAACAAGTACATATTAATTTGCAAGCATTTAACTGTTCCACAATTTTGCATTAGTTGCTTCGTTTGTTTGAAAAAAAAAAATAAATAACATCATATATTTGAAGAAAAAATGGCCCCACGGCCATCTTACTACAAAAGTAATGAAACCGATATGTATGTAGGATTGTTTAATTTAGAATATTAAACTTAAGTATTATAAAGGTAAAATAAAATGAATAGAAATAACTTAAGGCAGCTATTCAAAAGTAAAGAATAGAAGAAGAAAGTACATGCAAAGAAGAATAGAAGAGTATCATGTTCGTGATATGATTGTTATGTTAAGAGAGAAACTGAGAAGAGTCGACAGTTGTAAAGTCTAAGCCACGTAGTTAAGATCGCTAAGCAAAACCAAATTGTAATACTCTAGTCCCTATTTGAATTACCAAATTTGAACTTACACATTATTTACATTTATTTAATAAACATTCCTGATACCTACTTAAAAGTTGTTAGACTTTCATTTCTTTACCAGTCTTCCGTGTCGAATATTCCCCTAAAGCACCAAATGAAATCCTACATGTATATTAAGTCTTTGATCCTAATTTCCTAATGCATAATCTCAATAATAACAACCATATAATTACATACGCTTCGTATGAAACGTTGAGCTTTAAAGACCTGGCCTACTTAAATCTTCCTAGACAGTGTAATAAAATGTGCAGTACTGTGAAGGCTTTACAACTTTTTTCAGAATTCAAAATTACAGTTTTTATATTTTCCTTGTCTCATGCCACTTGGCCAAAGTTTAACAGACCACATGCAGTGTGCTTGTTTTGTATTTGTGACTTATCAATTGCTGTAGGTAGATAATCTTGCTATCGCCTTTCCGTCTAATATGGGGTTTCAAGCTGTCAACACGTACGTACCTAATATTATTTTCTCTCTACAAAATATTTTGTTCTTATACTGCATAATTGCAACAATTAAACTTAATGTGCTAGCTTAGCTATACTTGCATTGGTATATGCATGTAAAAATTTCACTCACAAAATGTCATAAAAATATTTTACAAAAGAATTCACTCACTAAAAGCACATAAGTTCCATCACTCCAATCGCCATTGAGTGAATAGAATTTAGCAAAATCTATTGATGGATCTATTTCCAGCCAATTGATGTAGTTTTGAAGTAAATTATATGAATTGCTTTCATTCTTTCGAGATTCATACAAATCGCGAAGGTTTGGCCAATCTTTAATTGGAATTTCTACGAGACGATCCGCTTGCATTTTTGCACTACACGAACGAATACAGCGTACTACTCAGCTGATTTGCTAAATTCGCTCTTTATATTAAGCTATCTTTGCCGATTGTGCAGAAAGAATTATTTACAAGTAGTATTGTGTGTGCTTTCATAGACAAAAGTGAAACGTTGTAGGGAATTGAAGAAATCACTTTTCAAAAATTGCACATCGAGCTAAATCAGTTGTAATTGGGAAGCTTTTCTAACAAGAAGTATGTATTTTTGTATTTTCGATCACAGGCTTCGAATGATTTGCGCGGTTGATCATATATAAATTAATAAGTTATTTTAGATCCGTCAGCGAAGTTAAAATACTATTAAAATACTATTTTTTTTTGTCGGTACTAACAATGGCAAGTCTAGACATGGGTTTATATTTGGAGTGGTCCTTCTTGTCCCATTACATGAATTCATGCACGAATAGGTCTATTATTTTATTACCTGGAAGAAGGTAATAATCAATTCAACATTAAATTAAATGCGAACTTATTTTCTTAGCAAATATTTAGTATACAATCGATACTAGGAAGAAAATGCCCCTCAAAGTTGATTCTGAAGTAAGGTTGTGCAAAATTTTGCTTAACCCTTTACAATTTATCATTATATTATAAATATTGAAGTATTTATATTTTTGGTTAGCTTTTCGGAAATAAATAAACACGAGTTAATTTTAATTATTTAGTTTAATATTTAATATAGTGAATGAAAATGTCCTGTGCAGGGATAGGAGAAGAATATCCCTGCAGCATATTACCCGATAATAGTGCTTGTCGTAAAAGACGACTAAAGGAAAATAGCCACTTCTAAGCAATTTTAACATTCAGGTGATGTTAGCAACACAGTTGCAAAATTTATGGACTCTAACCTGGAAGAGATGGCAGTAACTTAAACAGACATGTCGGCAAGTCTAGTGCGAGGACTACGAAGACTCCTTTAGATTACTACTATACGGCACCAGCAACTCTTTTGGCGAAGACATCCTCAGCACGTGCAAGTCATGCTGTCCAATCGTGTTTTATATCATGTTCCTCAAAATAGCCGGCACCTAGTCATCAATTGCTGAAGACTAGGGGTCAAAGTTAGCGTAGTGCTCATTAGCGGAACGATCACCACGTTGCCTCCTCCTGACAAGAATAAGAATAAAAACATATATAGTTCGCCGCTTGGGGGGAACGGTATGATACTCTATCCATAACCCTCCCGATAAAAAAGGCATAGAAAAGACGTTGGATGACATTTTATTTGGTGTTGTATAACAGAATCATAAAAATAGGTTTTTTTAAAAAAAGCCCCCAAAAAGTGGGCATGGCCATAAACGTTATATAGGTTAAATGTTAAGGAGAATATTCTCTAAATATTATATTAAACAAATTTGTTCATTTAAAAAAAACGCCTGAAAACTGGGCGTGGTAAAAACCTTGCATGGCAAATTTGTTAAGGTGGTCACGGTCTTTAGTGCATTATTATATAAACTTTATGCTTAAAAAAGTTTTTTCTTAATTGTGGGCGCGGCAGTCGGGCTATCAAAGCAATTTTACACTCCGCCATTTCGGAACCCTAGAACATATCGAAATTTTAACGCCAGTAAAAATGTTAAAATACTTTCAAAACCCGAGCCCAACCCGAGCTACAAAAAAAAAGCTTTGTATATTTTGAAAACCAATCATGTAATTTTATAAACCCATCAAAAAGCAACAAAATACTGAAATGAAAAATTTATTAAATATCACGCAGATTTTTAAACAACATTTTTTATCGAATTTATTTGCGTATGTAGCTCATTTTTATTTAAAAAATAAAATGTGCTTCTGTGATTTCGCTGCAATCTATCCAGATGGCGAGTTGAATTAATTTTCTGCAATAGGTTTTACTGTTTCAAACGTTTTGATTAAATAAAATCATTATAAGGCAAGAGCTATTGTACATACCTATATTATTTAAATTGCAAACATTGTTTATCTATCACATCCAATATTTTGAAAAGCTTGGTAACATGATAAGCTAATTAACATATTATTTTAATGCATTTATCTTATCGTAAGGCTGCAGTATAAATGTGCAGACTACCTTGTACCCTATTCAATAAGTACACATTTCAAGAGAGTGTATGGCACTCAACTTAACTTTTTAACACTTTCATTTGGCTTTGTAACAAAACAGTTGTCGTGTCAAAAAAATCACTGCTTAGATACTTTCTTCGTTGCTGATACACAATCGAATCTATGCGTGACAAATATTGAAATGGTTATTTATATATTTCGGTTAGGAACGAAGTTTTCAACTTTACCGTAAATATGCGGGTTTTTAAAATTGCATTCTAAAGATTGGTTGGTTGGTTGGCTGGTTGATTGATTGTAATAAGACCGATTTAACTTTAAAATGTTAAATCGGTCTTATTACACTTAAATGCTCAAATTGGCTAAGTTTGTTCGTCTTTATAATAGGTTTGATTTGCTCCTTCTAGATTTGTGTGATATTTCAAACTTAATAACCGTAAATTTTGAAAAAATTTGCCTGCAATATTTATTTCTTATTTTTTTTTAAAACCTTGAGTTTGAAAGTAATTTTTTTAGAAATAATTGATAGAAATAAATTTATTTAGCAACAAATATAAAGGAATGAATTCCTGGCTTTCAAACTGCTGTTGTAAGTGTTGCCGTGGTCTTTTAATACAATTTTTTTCCTTTCTAAGTCTACCCTTTCGTATACCCTTACGCGGGGCACGATAATTCAAAGTTGCATCTTTACACCGCATCCTAAAGGTATATTATTTGTACACATACTTTGTAACACTCTTTAATCAGGACCAAAACCTAAGACTATTTAGCAATGTCCGTCCGTCCGTATCAACTTTTGACATCAACATATACTCCCGAAAGTCCCAAAATGATAACGTGTAAAAAAAAATTAAATATTTTATAATGCCATACAAGCGCTTTAAATTAAAATTGCAACAATTCATTCAAAATTGAAAAATTCATGCCGCAAACTGTCGCACTTTATAAGCAATCCACATAGTACAAACGCGATCCACAAATGAAAAATTCGTTCAAACATGACCTTAAAATTGACACATCTTGCTCCTAACATTTATAGCTCTGATTCGCGGTTATCTGCAACCAAAAAAGTTTTCATGTCAATGAAATGTCATAATTAACACATAATTCACGTTACGTAAAAAAACAAACAATTCAATTACTTCCACCTTTGTTCTAATTAATTAACCCTTTGAATTTATACAGAATCCCAGTCTCGAGATATCATCGCGAAGAGTTACCACACTTTAATCTACGTGAGCTCCTAAGCCTTTCACTGTATGAGGTTGCAAGAATTCCCCAATTTTAAATCCCGTCATGAATGAAGAATATTTTTACCAAACTCTTTTCAGTTCAAGAGAGCAGGTCTGTCAACAAATAGGAAGATCTTGCTGGGATTGTTTCGTTAAGAACTTTGAGAGGCAAGAGAATAGCACAATGAACCAACACGCTATTAAATTCTAGTTGAAGCCGGCGAAATAACTTCAAGCCCTTAATAAACCCAAAAATCAATTATTACTAATTTGTGTACCAACTACCTATAGTTTTAATACCAGTACTAGCGCTAGTACCTATTCTGACAATGAAACATCAGGTCATCAGCAGCGCTGATCGTAACAAGAATCGAAAAATAAAATTCGCAATAAATGTACGCTAAACCTTATTTGGGTATAGCTACATTGTATCTTTTCATTAATTTTTTTTTCATGCACATCCATCGTGTTCTTCTGTTACCTACTTTACGTCTACGTCACTTTATAAACATTTTTGTTTCTTTCGCTCTCATCCGGTCGCTTAGATTTGCGTCAAATCAAACAAAACAACCATAGTCATTTCATTCTCATAATCCCAACAAAAAACAACCGCACTACAATCGGCGTTGTATATTTTGTGTAAAGAACACACATCTTTACGCGTATCTATCTAAATATATGTTGTCTGATAAAGTGAGGGAGAATGAGAACTGAGAGAATTTACAGCGATATGCATGTAGCGAGAGTGAGATGCAGATGATAGCATCTGTTTCTATATTTCCTCTCTTCTTCTTCTGTATTTCGGTTGATTTTATTCGGTCTGCACATGTCTATATACCTATATAGAATATTTAAAGCATTTTACATTCCATGGTTACCATGCCTTTTATATTATTCCTGTTCATATTCCAAGTATAATTTTGAGTTATTAATACCAAAATATTTTATATAGGTATTATGGGGATTGCTTTGTTTTAGAGAGCATAAAATTTTGCTATGTGCGTGCACTTAGTATGTTTTTTTTCCCAAAGCCCGATGGCTGACAAAAATTTACTATAGTGTAATTTGTAGTCAGTTATCGAAGATTGAGGGATGCCCTTATTCGGTGTATCCTGACCAATTGCTGATATTATTCTTATTATGTATGAATAAAACTTTTATAAATATAAATGACAAGAGTTCACGAAAATATAAGTGCAAATATTAACAAAATGGCTGGAAAAAGTTAAAAGAAATTGCAAAGAATTGGTGTATTTCAAATAGTTTTTGAAATTCCAGAAGTTGAATAAAGAAATAAGTGTAAATCGTTAAAATGAAAAAAAAAATGGCAGTACTTACTTGCAATACATGGAATTTTTAAACGTTTGGATAAAATTACGTTTGTTACTTCACCGTTATGACACTTTCGCTAATGAAATTCCAATCAACACCTCGTCATTACCAGTTTCATGCGAGTTTTTATAAAGATAAGATCATCATTGAGTGATAAATTGAACGTCTATCTCCAGTAGTTTAAGCTGTGCGTTGCCTGTCAGTCAGTTCATCGTACCGAATTGAAACAAACAAATTTCAGTTCTATCATCGCGTTCGCAGTTCATTGTTTTGACAATGTTTGTGTTTTTAATGCTTTCATTGCAACGCTTTGTGATGAATAATATATTTTGTCTTTCCGACCATACAGAAAACCAATAGCACTCTTGAACACGATGACGCTGCGGCATTGTATCGTCTGACATGAAAAACAAGAAACCCTGGACAACCGTCATCGCCTCGAAATTTAACACAATTGTAATACAATCGAAGCTTTCTTTTACACCACAATGGTTTTTTAAAAACATTAGAATCTTTATCAATCGTAAAGCCTTTGTCGCATATTCTCCCCTTCGGGAAAGATCACCAACAATAGGTGGGTCTTGGGCATTACCCATTTCGACATAGCTTACATTGACTGCTGCATGGTTCTGAACATCTATCGCTTTGTTTTTACCATGTAAATTGCCTATTTGCTCGTCATCTTCAAAATTTTCATTAAGAAAATCAGCATCAAAATCGAATCTGGGTCATAATCACTGTCGTCAAAAGAAAAATTACCATCATCTTCACTATCCGACCACGCAACCGAATTGACAAACTCGGAAAGCAATTCTTCTGTTTTAAATCACGAATTCCACGCGACATTTTGAAAGTAAGCAATTTCGGAAAAGTTTCTTTTTCGAGGTTGTGACACCTTACTGAACATACACGAGTCAAATAAAGTCGGTTTCAAGTAGCGATCGACAGAAAAGGTGGCACTTTTATCAAGAACTATTTTTAAAGTGGCAGCGGGAAGTTTAAAAATAATCGTTTAACAAAGTTTTAATTATTTTTGGTTGGTTCCTGGCGGTACCAGTGGGATATAAAGGGGTGAGGAGTTTACCAAATTGTATCTACTGAATCAGTTATGTTTAGCAGCGGTACAATCGATGCCATAAACAAATTTGAGTCCTATGAATCGCTTACTGACCTTTTTTTGAATAAATGCACTCTGGCCTGATTTAAACTATTTTGTACTCTAACCTCATTAGTTTCTTTTATGCTCATGATCCTTTTAACTATGCAAGTCTTGCAGTGAGTTTTGATCATATGTTTTTGGTATTTAAATATTTTGTAGCTGCTTTGGCTGGCTTCGCAGTAGCGCATTCGCATTCTGTACTCCAATTTTCCAAGACCTTGTTAATGGTTTCCGGCTGTAGCTCACGGATTGCTTGGTTGATATTGGCCTTAAGTGCTTGAATCGTTTCCGGATTGTTGGCATAACATCGGTCCTTTACGGTTCAATTGCTATTGCCAAGACAGCTAATAATACGGTTTGGGAGTGGTGCATGAACCAGAGGTCTTCCAAATCCATGCCTACCGTTGACCGAAGCATTGCTCACAGCCTCATTTCACAATCCACACCAACTGTTTCACTTCCTGTGGATACATTGGTTGCTCGACAATAACGTGTGGGTTTTCCGAGCCTCAGATTCTGCAATTTTGATTGTTAACGTAGCTGCGAAGATGAAAATGCTGCTCGTAAGAAGAGATGATTTTTCCCTAAAAATCGGTGTCCAATTCAAGCTGCTCTAAGGCCCAATCTTTAAAGCGATAAAGAAGCGGATGGTCTTACGCCTTCAATTGCTGATTCAATTGAACCTTGGAAGCGATTATCCGAGATCTTTGTGCAGAATTCGTCTCAGTCTAGAGCGTGAAATGTATAGCTGTTGAAAACGATGGCGAGTTGATGTTCGCGAGTTGAGTCTCACACTCTTGGCTACAGCCATTCTCCTCTGTGCGCACCATGTTAAAAATATACAATTTGAATTTCAACCTTTCCACAAACACCATCATTGCGAATGTAAAGCAAACTGTAAGCCGACTAGCAAGTTTGGACTTCCATTGGAAAGGAAAAAAAGGAACTTCCTTAAAGCGAGTCATTTATATTCGTTTGTTTCATTTTTATCTAAAAATTTTATTTTGTGCATTTTAGCCGAATCGTGCAATAAATATGTTTTATACTGACATTCACCGAACTAATGCTTTTATATATTAAGAAGATGACGGTTTAATAATTAAATTACCAATTAAAATAAATTAACATTCCCTTTTATATTACTACCTAGAAAGGTAGGTATGTACGTAAGAATTGTTCGATGACCGATGATATTTGACATTGACCCTAACACAATAACAAAATCAATTTGGTTTGCGTTAAAACCACCAGGTGTTTGTTTTATTGCATTAAAAACAGTTGTCAAACCATTTGTTTTTTTAAATGTGAATTGGGATATTAATTGCTTTGCTTTCACATTAACTCCTAGAACCCTCATAGACTATACGACCAAACTGTACATATGATCCACCTACCTGAGTTGATTTCCCGGTACTTGGTAACTCTAGTATTTCATTAATATTTGTGTGTGTTAGTTGGGAATTTTTATTTTGTGTCCGTGCACGCAAGTACTGTATCTAATTTTGAATTTGTTTGCGGCATTCTTTGTGAGTCGGCGCTGCGAGTGCGAGCGAAGTGTTTGGTTATTGCTTGTGTCAGCAATTCAGTCAGTATCTTGAACTAAAATAAAAGAAAACATTTAAGTGAAAAATGAAAAAAACAAATTTTGCTGCGCAATTAACAATAAACGAAGTGAAAAAAGAAATTGAAGAATATTGCCGTCCGGCTCGGCTCAGTATTCAAGAAATAAAAAGTGTTATTCCGCCGTATAATCCGTCATCGTTGACAGGATTGAATGCCAAACAGTGGGTCGAAGCGATTGAAAATATAAGAAAAATTTACAAATGGGACGATCGGTTTACCCTGTTGTATGCCACATTTCGCCTAGAGGAAGGCGCGAAAAAGTGGTTCAATGAAAATCTATGCAAATGGCAAGAGTTGAAGGTGAGATTGGTGGAACAGTTTCCGCAAACCATGGATAGAACGTCCGTTTTTGAACAATTGTTGGCACGTCGTAAAGAGGATGGGGAAAGCTATGATAACTATGCTTACGACGTGGAACGTATCGCAAAGAATTGTGAATTTGATTTGGAAACGACAATCACCTATGTCATTTCGGGCATAAGGCAAGGTGGACTGAGGAATCATCTAATATCGTGTACTATCAGCAGCATTCCCGAGTTGCTTTCACGTATCAAAACATATATTACCGTTCAAAATCAACAGGAACTCCGCGATCGCCTCGAGTATGCAAAAAAACAGAATGCGGAGGCTTGTTACCAGCGCCGGCAACCTGGGCATTTGGATGGGCAGGCAGCTGCGAAAACGTCTGCAGCTGAAGAATTGGATGCAGAGCCACATAGGAAGATCATTTGTGTGAAGGCTCCGACTGAGGATTGCAGTGATCTGCTAATGACTGTCAAGGTGGATGATATCTGTGTGACGGCTTTTGTGAATTTGGGAAGCGATGTGACGACAATGCAAGCGAGTCAGGTGAAAATGTACGACTGGACGGTGCAGCTGTGCGATGTGAAACTGAAAGGATTCGGTAGGGGATCAGCAAATGCGTTTGGTAAGATTGTCAAGAATGTCTGTGTTGGCGATGTGGAGCTACTAACGGATATCCTAGTTGTTGAGGACGGTGCTCAGCAGTATCCGATGGTGTTGGGCTGCAACTTCTTGGATAACCGTAATGTGTGTGTGATTAAGAATTATAAAAGCATTGAAATTAAGAATGTCGGCGTTAAGAATGAGTCTGAGGTATTCTTGGGCATGAGAAGAGAGTTTGACGAAAAGGAAAGTGATGATGTTAATGATTTGGAAGAGGATGAACTGCTCAAAATTTTGGATATTATTGAACGTGATTGCTTGTAGTAGTTTTGAGTATTGATGGTGTTTTTTATCTGTTTTTTTTTGTACTTATGAAGAATGTACCCACCTAAGTATATATATTTTTTAAACTATTATCTGTGTGATAATAGAGTATGAATTGAGGCCATTGGGCTAAAGTATATTTTTGTTTGTCTCCTACATTTTTCTCGTTTAAGGTTAATACATCAGCTGTAGTCAGTAAATGGGCGGAGTTAAGAAAGCCGCTTCAAGTTGGTGGCTTCTGCAGATGAAAAATGGCACAAGACTATAAGTCTGTTAAATGTTCGTTTAAACTCATTTCATTACAATAATTCATTGGCTTAGAGTTAGCATTTTTATTATCCATTATAATTTTGTTCGGAGGTAGGTTTCCTAAAGAATTAATAGATATCGATTGAAGGAAAACAAAAATATACTAAATATGTAAATGTAATTACAAAACTATATATTAATGTATTATGTGTGTGCCAATGTTCCAGCAAATATTGTTTTATTCTTATTAACAATTTAGTTAGTATATAGGTAAATGCTTTTACGTTTTAATATAAGCTTGATTTTTTTTTTAAAAAAAAAGATTGATGGAGTTAGTTGTTTTCTTTTAATTTGTAGCTACTTTTTCATGTTGTTATCGAAATCATCGCTGGTACCTACACAAACTGCGATTGTTTGTGCTAAAAAAGCTTCACATCGAAAAAAAAGAAGGATAAAATAGCGAACTGGTTAATACCCTAACTTTCGGGTTGGCTCAGCGTTGCATTGGGGAGCTTTGTTCATACTGTACGACGGTATTTGGTAATCACATAATAAATACTGTTAAAAAAACAAGTGTAAGTATTTGAAATGTACTAATACTAGAGCTTATCGCGTCTCTGGTAGTAAACACATAAAGATCTAAATTTCAGCTTTCTATGTCGATTTTAAGAGCCTCAAAGTAAGTAAAGGACGGACATGGCACGAGGCATTTCGAATGGTCAACGGTTACACAGTATGTTACAAACTGAGTGTAAAACTACAGGTTATACCTTAGGGTATATCTGCAAATTGTGTGTGCTGTTTCGAGATACCTTGAATTCTTCAGAAAAAAAGCATCTGGTTTTCACTTGCCGCTTACGCACAGTAATCCGTTAATTTATTTTCACTCAAATGGAAATATTTCAAAGTAAGTAGATTTTATATTAATAATTTCTGAAAAAAGTTCCTAAACTTCAGAGAAATATTTATCCAAATTAAACAGATTCCACAGTATGGTTAGGGTGTCCATATCCATATACCGCTTACCAAAACGAAAATCGTTATTCATGCCATATATGAATGTAGGTACTAACACACTACTTTCCAGGTCCTCCAAATCCACATTTTCCATCTTTCAGAAACAACAACTTTCATAGCAAATTTGTAAAATTATCTTTAACACCCACTGATTAGAGGACAATTAATATAAAGTCCAGCTTAACTCTTTCGATAAAAAATTAGTTAATAGTTCTATTAATGTTTTAACCAGCATTACCTACTGTAGTTTAATTTTCGAGATATTGGTATTTAAACAAAACATTTTCTTATAAATTTTTGTGAAAATCGAATATATTTCAGAAAAGTGTAGCTACTAATTTCAAACTCAAACGGATAGTTTTGTGACTATTAAGAACTAAAATGTTGTGAGTTGCCTTTCGCCGAACTTATGGAACGTTGCATAGAGATTGTTTAACTTTAACGCGATACTGGGCAGTCTTTGAAAGTTAACTTTTTTTTAAAGAGGTAGGTAGTGGCTTCAGTAGAACATATTCAAAAAGTGGAAGTGAAGAGACCCCCCTAAATGGTAAAATAACTTTTAATTTTTGGTTTAATCCCAACTTATTCAACCTCAACTTTTATTTTAATTTTTGTCGTGAAAAATATACCTATATTTTTAATGGAAACAGTGTGTGTGGCAGCACTCAACGCAAAACAATGAATAAAAAGAAAGATTTCAAAACTTCCTCAGGTGTAATCAAAAAATTCTTCAAAATTTAACACAAAAAGAAAAATTGCTTGAAAAATTAATAAAAATAACTTTGCTGTGGCATCACTGAAACAAAGAGAAGTGTAAAAAATCCCAAAACATAACAAAGAAAGAATTTCGAAAGTTGAGCCCATTCGTGTGCCATTCGAAGTTAAAGTTGTTGTAGGAATTTGGTGACGGATTGAATAACATACAGTGATCTACAAGTCTGCGTACAACGATGAAACTATGATATATCGTAGGGGTATTCCCAAAAATAAAACATTAAAATTCTCAAATGGGTACATTTCAGTAAAACGAAAAAATTTACATAACTTTATTAGCCACTTAAACTTAATAATAACAAAAATAAGTCAATGAATTCTCTCCACAAAAGTTTGCGTTCAGATGCAGAATTTTCTTTGCCTGAACGGCATCGAAGTAAAGGTTAACTTTTTCGGCAAAAAATCAACACGTATAGCCCCTATAAATCGCTTTAGGGATGAAGGTCGGGTCGAATTAAAGCCAAGACCTGGAAGAACGCCGAAGTTAACTCCGAGGGATAAGAGGACAATCAAGCGAACTGTGGACCAGGAGTCATTCACTAGTGCCCAGAAGATATGTACACACCTTGGATAACCATGTACACACCCTGGCATAACAATATCACAGTGCATCAAGAAACGAAAAGAGGGCCATCGTCGGAATGGAATTCAAGTCGTGCCCACTCAGGTTTTTCTACAAACTGCTGAGCTGTGTTTACCACTTCGGACAACTAATTGTAATAGATTTCGCCTTATGGTAGGTACTTGATCTGACACAAGCACTATATAACTATTTAATATGGGTAGCAAAATGTTTTATAAATAAGGATGAATGCAACGTTGTATATACATCGACACTGTAGAACTATGCAACTTTTTAGAGGCATTTTAGTGAATTCTAATAAATGAGGGTAATAGTGTTTGGGTTAACGTTTAGTGAAATTTTTTTGTTTCAACTGAATGTGGAATTTTTATTTTAAATTAAGATAAAATCGGCGTTAACGAACGGTTAACGGCGTTAACCTTATACCTATAGAAGCCAGCAAAATTCTAGAAATATTTATTGTAGATTTATCCAAAAAATACTCATAGCTTTTCCTTTAGTTCAGACGAGAAAAAAGTGGTACAGTAATGAGGTCTACTACTACCAACTTAAGTTATATCATGTTGAATATAACTTTGTATTATTGTATGATTTTTTGTGTGAATGCATGTGTGTGTGTTTTTTTTAAATATATTTTAGAAGCAAATGTTATTTATTCCGAATACCCGAATACTCATGTTTGCATTAGAATCGTTGTTTATGCGTTTTTGTGTTACATGTTTGTTGTTTTTCTGGGTGAACGATGTGTGAATGGACTTAGCTTTTATGGGACCTGTTTTTTTCTCGAACTACAAGGAATCCAAGCTATTTTATTGCGATATTGGCCCAAATTCATCAGCTCCTTCTTTGTCGTTCCATTTCTTTCTGCAAATTGTTTGTAAAACCAAGCCAAGCTTTGATTAAGGCCAAATCCAATAGGTGGTAAAATTTGTATGTCTTTATTGCATGATGATGGAAATTTCCATTATTCCGTTTTTGACAACTAAATGCAATAAACAATAATCCAATATATATAAAATGAAAATATTATGTGTATACAAACCTTTTTCCAACTAATAAAATATGTTTTCCTAACGTTACGAACGATATTGACTTTAAAATAAAAACAAGAAAGATGACAACTCCTCTCAAGTTACTAATTAATCAACCTGTCACGTTGAAAGTTAAATTTTTCCCTTTTTTTGAATGGCAATGGCTACTATGATTGAGATTAAATATATTAAATAAATTTCGGCCAAAAAAGCTTTGAATTTTGTAACGATATATAAAGGGTGATTTTTTAAGAGTTAAGTTTTAGAGATTGGCAGCACTGGTTAGTAATGGCGTTCAAACGTCATCTGTCAAAGTAAAAAGTTTTTAGTATACTCTGCTATTTAATCATGGAAAGAATTACAAACGAGCAACGATTGCTAATTATTTAGCAATTATGAAAATTCGTGCTCTGTGAAAATGCGCAGTTTTATCGAAAAATTGGGTTCAGCGATGAGGCTCATTTCTGACTCAACAGATACGTAAATAAGCAAAACTATCGCATCTGGAGTGATGAACAGCCACATGCCATACAAGAATTACCGATGCATCCCGAAAAACCGACAGTTTAGTGTGGTTTATGGGCTGTGGTTTATGGCTGGTGGAAGAAACGTTACAGTCAACAGCGAACGATATCGAGCTATGATACGCCATTTTTTTGCCCCAGTTGGATGAGTTGAACTTGTTTGACATGTGGTTTCATCAAGACGGTGCCACATGCCACACAACTCGTAAAACAATGGAAATGGTTGAATTTGAAATTGATGAAATTGGTGAGCAGCGTATCTCTCGAAATGGTCTCGTGGGGATATGTAAGTAAGTCGTTAGTCTATGTAGACAAGCCGAACAAGATTGAAGCCTTACAGGATAACATAACATGCGTAATTCGTTGAATATAGGCCGATTTGCTCGAAAAACTGATGCAAAATTTGACCTTCCGAGTGGACTATGTGAAACGGAGCCTCGGACAACATTAACATGAATTTGTCTTTAAAAGGCCTATTTATCGATTACAACAAACATTTTGAATATTTAATGCAAATTTGAGTGTTTTATTCTATTTAAAAAAAAACGTTTAACAAATCACCCGTTCTACCAAACTTGGTTTGATGGAAATTTCCATCGTTATGCATTTAAGGGTTAAAGTAAAACTTCCGTATATAATATTTTCGGACGGAAGTAATTCAAACGAAAAAAAACCGTAGTAAAATTTTGCGACTTATGGTGTTTTCGTTTGGTAAAAAAATGTATTTCTATTTTGATTAAAATCTGTCAAACAAATACAGCGTTATTCATAAAACATAATCAACGATGAATTAACTCTGATTTGCCTCTTATTATCCTTTAGTACACTATTCTCTTACAGACCTATTAACAAAGATTCCCTTACTCAGCTCTAACTCACGAGCTAATTAAGCGACTTAACACACGAGTTAAAATTTCTTATTAATTAAAATTCGGACGTTCATGACATAAGGGTAAACTCACCCGTGTTTATTAATACGGGTGTAATTCATTAGATTTTTTTTCACTAATCAACGTTGGTCAACCCTTCATTAACTTAAAAGCCGAATTTGACGTTCAAGGCATAATCAAAGTGTGATGAAATATTTTGCCAACCGCAAAATGGATAGTTTCCTAAGTTTTATTAATCATTTGGATATGTTTAACGAGTTAAATAACACACTCTTCAAGACCTTCTCGATCATGATTTGCGTAGCAAATATAGATTTTCGAATTTTGGAAGGCGATAATAGAGGTGGATGTATCTCTGTTGAATTGCTGGTAATGGCAGCTATTCGATGCTGGGGTCGGAATGAAGTAAGTTAACCATATTTGTGTACAGATTAATTCAGCATCAGAAAATTGCTTTGAAGATTCAAGATTATGCTGCTGAAATTCATGGCTTCAGTCAACCTACAAAGAGCAGAATATGTACAAAAGTAGCAAATACATTTGTGTCAAAAAGGCTCCCCTTGTATGTGAATATGCCAACATTAGTTGAGGAACAATTAGGTGTGGTTTCTAAATTCGGTGGCATAAGTGGTTTTCCCGATGTGATTGGTGTAATCCACTGCACCATCGAGGTGATACGAGTCAATATTCCATAAACAGGAATGGTTTCTATTCTATAATTACTTAGGTATAGACTATTGTTTCAAATTAGAATATGCCTAATATTATTTTATACCCGGTCGTTTGTAATGAGCCTAAAAATACGAGATATTGGGTGCCGCTGGCGTGGACGTACTCTCGACTCTAGAATAAAAAGTCGCTTAGAAAGTGGAGAGTTCAGAGGACGATTGCTGGGATATAGTGGATACGCTTGCACGCCATATCTATTTGCTCCATAAACTCCAGCGGAACAACGATGCAATAATGCTCATATTTAAACTGGAAATATTGTTAAAAGATGTTTTAAGGGGGGGGGGGGAAACGGAGATTCCGCATCCTTCTTAACGGCATGAGAGGGCAAACAGAATCAGTTAAAAGAACATTAATTGCTCTTGCAGTCGTTCAGAATTTAGCCTTTGATTTCAATGATATTGTTATTGGTTAGTCCAAAGCCATTTGACTTGTCGTACGTAAGCAAATATTTGGTTCCCATTACTTTCTTTTTTAGAAGAGCTGCACGACTTCGAATCCACTAATGAAGTTATGCAAACACCTGAAGAACAACAAATTGATATTACGGAAGTAAGCCACACTTGTGAGCATTATTTTGCTACTTAATACTTTTTATTAAAAATGTTCAGTTTCGTATAATGTTCTTCCTGCATAAGCCGAAGTTTCAGCTCTCTTTCTATTTCATCTGAGCCTCGTGTTCTTCATTAATGTACTCCAGCTCCTTTATTACGTATTATTTTTTTGATTTTGTTTGGGAATAATGTTTTTGCCGCAAGACAGCTGGAACAAAAACTATGCATACTTATTTAACATTTCCAATTAATCATACAATTGAATACCTGCTGAGTTGGTCCACCGTTATCAAAGATACTAAACTCGACTTTAAAATCCTTTTGTTATTAAATGCATTATTTCCGCATCTTCTGCTTTAGGAGATGCTTGTCTTGGACCACCACCGGTTCCATTACCAAAACTCGATAACGGTTATCTTGGGCCCTAACTCGAATTTTTGTATACCTCCATTGGGACTGCAGTTGAATTAGTCCATGCTCTTTTTTGTTTACTTTATTAAATCTTAAATTGAAGAACTTTATTTATTAGTACACTCTTGTGCATTTTAAAAACTATGTGCAAATACCGCTTCAAAATCTTCGTCCAAGCAACGCGTTTTTTATGTGATGTATTGGTATCTGTTTTTTTGTTCCCTATTACACAAATGTCCTCCTTTATGAGTTCCCTCAAGAGTTGCGTAATAAGGTAGGTGACCCAAATAAGGTCCACCTTTTAGTTTTTCGTTAATAACTTGCAAACGCCTAAGTTGGGCCAGTTATAGCTATCATTGAAAACCATCATTGAAAATTTTGTTTTCGTAATTTAAGACGACTAAACAAACCATATTGGCTTTAAGCGGTATCAATATAAAGCTAATCACTTATAAAATTTTTCTGCAAACAAAATTACTTAATTCTGATTTAAACTTTTCTTTTAATCGATTTTTATCATTCCACGGATAGAAATGGTTTCAATGAACAGCTGATAATCGTTTCTACAATTTGGAACACAATCGTTCCACTAATGTGTTCAATTCTCAGCTGTCACTTTTGCTTTAAATAATCAACTCTAACCTAAAAACCTATACCAGTGGACTTCCACTGACAGAAATTTTTCAGTAATTGCTATAACCGACTTGTCAAAAATATGAAACAACTATTCCACTGATTTGTTCCAATGATGCATTTCAATGATAGCTATAACTGGCCCCTTAGTTCAGTTTTCTATATAAAACCACAACATTTATTTGCTAAAACCCAATTTGTAATATATTTTTTTAACATTTTTAAAAATTTTACCTTGGGCTTTTTTACGAACACCTGTTCCGAAAAAGGCCCATAGCATCGTTTTGTACAATTTCTTTGGTTATCCTGATAAAATAAGAAGTATTTTGTCATGAAGCAAATAAAAAAAAGTAATTTTTTTTAATAAAAACAAACACAAACACAGCCTTCTTAGCTACAAAGAAAAATTAAAATTAAAAAAAAAATGATTAAATTGGATTACATAAATGTTACAGTAAGGAGATTATTATTAAGAATTAAATTGAAATAGGGATTTTTCGGTTTGCTTTTCTACTGCTTGTAGTATTGCAGCTATTACAGAATTCGATCCAACTTCTACGACCACTCGACCACTTGTTCGGGTGCAAACGTTGTGGACCTGCCCAGTTTTTCTGTAGCTGTGACACTGTTGATATGGTTGCTTAAACCTTACTTTTTTATGTAATATATTTAGTGTAAAAAGTAGACTTACCCGAATTAATATTTGCAATAAAATCAATACCAAAAACCCCTTTCTTATAAAATAGCGCGTTGTGCACTAACTTTTTTCGACTGTAAGAAAAATTACGATTCCGTCAGATGGAAATTTCCATTGGTTTTAGTGCGGACTTGGGTGGCCACAAGCACATTTACAATATAATTCCTGTTGCTTTTCGCTTATGCCATTTTTTGCACCCTGGGCCTTATTTGGACCACCTTAAACACAAAAATGAAAACAAATTATTTTAAAAATTCATTTAAACTTACCTTTTCTTCTGAATCCGAATTTTGAGCGCGTTTTCGTTTTTTTGCACTCTGACTCTCTATATTTTGATTTGTGATGATGACATTAAAACATGACATACCACTCAAGTTTGAAATTATTCAACTACAATTTTATAACAGTGTTTTTAAAACCGTTCATCAAATCGAAATCAGTTATTACAGGATTAAAATTGTGTTATGAATTAAACAATGATCAACGTTTTAATTAATGATCAAAAGGCAATTAAGAAAATCTAATGAATATGGCTGTTAATTTATATGTAAAACTAGGCAGTTTCTTAAGTTTAAAATTTCGTAGATCTTACGGTTTATCAAACCGGTCAAAAGGATTGTCTCTCTGCTGAACGTTCGCAAAGTTCATTAAGGGGTTAAATGGGTTTATTCGGGAAAAATGAATATATTTTTCAAACATTTTTTTTATAAAAAATAAAATTTAAACTTTTTACTGTCTTAAAGATATACATTTAAAAAAGAATTTCCGAAATTTTCAAAAGAAAATATTTAAAACTCCGTCATTGTGACGTTATTTCCGGTGATCCCTCGGAAAAAAGGTGCGTCCGCGCTGACAGTAGAAGTCGTAACATCAGAAGTGAACAAAAAATTGTATTTTAGTTAAGAAACTAGAATTCGGACGAAGGGGGAATAAAAAGTGAAAATTGGATTTTTGGCAGATGTTTTTACAAAAAAATGCAAATTTTGGTACAATTTGCTCAAAATTTTTTTGTTTTAAATATATAGTTGTGATTGAAATAAAAAATCCTTCGTTTAAGTCCTCGTGAATTGTATCTCGAAGACCTGTGTAAAATTTCATCATTAAGGGTTGAGTAGTTTTCGAAAACTTTTGAGAACCGACTTTGGAAACACCGTTTCGAGAAAAACGCGTTTAAAATTTGGATAACCTCAAATAAACCTCGTGATTCAATTGAGTGCGCACCTTCCCAAGGCTATATCTTCGAAACTTTTATTCGAAAAGACTTGAAAATTTATGATAATATTCTCGAGAAAAATCAATTTTTAGAAGCTTGAAACCCATGTAACCCTTTAACGTCTCTGCAATAGTCGTTATGAATCTGGTCATCTATTTTGTTCTCTTGTTGTGTGCCATGCACAGAAAGTTTAGAGATTGTTTTATTGTACTCGTGGACTCAAATATGAAAAGCAGAGTTCTAAGAGATTTTAGAGATAGATCAGCATGGCCCGGCGGTTTTAGCATAAGGTTTTAGTATTTCTTGCATTATCTCACCGCTCTAGATTTTCACAACTTAATAGCCTTAATGGCCGCTTGGCTTAAACGTAACGAATTCGCTGCAGCCGTCACTAATTGACAAAACATTTTTAATCAGTTTCACAGTAGCTGCTCGGTGTCCATCTTTGAGTCTTCAGCGCATGGGGCAATCTATTCCTTTGCGGTGATTACGTCATTCGCTCAGTGAATCTGTTTTTAAAAACAAAGTAAAGCAGTCAGTTTTCGATAACTCTTCTCATGCGTCCCTTTGGGATGCCAAACAAGTCCGACGACCACATTCCGGAATCTCTCAGCTTGATTGCGGTTTTGACCTACTTGTCTGGTCTGTAGGTATGTCCACAGGGATAAGGTTTACCACTATCTCCATAGCAGCTTTGTGGGTGGTTCATATGGATGCCGGTATCCCGATGCAGGTTGCCCTTTGGATTTCGGTAAACTTTGAAAGATAATATTTCTTCTCAATATCTTTCCACCATACCAATGCGCCACCCTAGTTCTGTTAGTTTGTTTCTATTTTCATCTGTCCATATAAACTTTGTGTGCTACGAAGCGAATGGAATAGGATGTGCTTTGCAAACTACCTTGACTATATTTAACGTCAGTTAATTTTAAGAATTTACGTGCATCAGTAATGAAGTTAATTTTAATTAACAGTACTTAACTCAAAATATGACAAAAGCCGTTTCTTACTTCATGTTCAAGGAAATCAAGTTGCCTTTAATTTAATCCGCTTAACTTTTATTTAAATGAACGCATTTCAAGGCACGTCTACTGCCTTCCACTCCTACTTCATACCTTCAGAGTGAAAAAAAAACATAATTAAAGATATATGTATGTATTGAATACAAGGTATAATTATAAAACAAACAAAAAAAAGCAATCTGATCTCCGGGGGTGATGCTTCCTCTGAGATCCGATTGACAACTGCATCCTTTGTTCATTTCATTTCCTTTGTTGTTGCTACCAGTAACCATGATGCAGTATCCTTAATGCTCGCTTCTGGTTTGTATTCATATTCCTGTATATTTCCCGGAAATTCTGATTTCTCCTCTCTCCGCCCGTTCTCTCATTTTCATCATTATCAGTATGGCAAAAAGATGGCGTCGTTTTTTTCCCAGGTACGGGTATTAAAAGTTTTGAATTACTTTGTAAAAACTTCACGATTAAGCGAGCAAACATGGTAGAAGAAGGAGATAGCGGAAAGAGTCTTTATGTATTTTTTTTGCTCGCCGTGAGTCGTGAGTCCTGATCGCAAACGAGGAAATCATATTTTTATATTCCATCTGGCTGGAGCTGGAGGACAGTGTCGGTGTTGTCACAGTTGGTTAGGAAGTTAGTTATCAGGAAAATGGACGAAAACGATGAAAACATTCGAAGGAGCACAGGTAGCGACGCGCAAATAAGGAAGAGGAAGCGGATGTAAATTTATCAAAGATTAAAGCTAATAATAAGTTTAGAGTGGTTTCGGCTGTTCGTTGAGGTGCCAAGGTGCCGAGCTGGAGCTATATAGAAATGGAAGTGCAAACGTCAACTATAACTTCGAGGGCAGGACAATCAACGAACGAGTGGAAAATTTTATTTAAAGTTCGAAGGATACGAAGCGGAAGAAACGGTAAAATGGTAAAATGTTGTCTCTTTGTAGTGTTGGACTGAGGAAGTCGGATTTGGTTTGTATTAAAGAATTATGACAGGCTAGCATTGGAGTGTTGGATTATGGTTTGGAAATTGCATTCTCTGAAAGGAAATTCAAAAGCGGATAATTTCGAAATCTATGTAACGAACGAGGTACGAGCGAAGGTCGTTGGGGGATAATTACGTTAAACGAGATAAAAAACAATCTGATGGAAAGCGGGTGTCTTTATTTTAGCTTTAATTTCCTTTTGAATAGATTCTAAGTCTTTAGCTTGGAATATGGTTCTTGGTGAGTATTCTTCTGGTTTTTATATGTAATGGAGATATCTGCAGATGATGGTAAATTTAAAATTGAACTAGATATTTTGGAAGCGATTTTTAATGACTGAGTGAAGTGAATGTTGTTGTTTAAGTTTAAGTAACAAACCCTCCTTTTTGCACCTTAAAACTGTGCTTTAAAATGACATTTAGAAAAATTATTGTTTTAACATGTATGCTAGTTCTACTTGCATGCGCAATAAATGCATGGTTGTTTAAATCCACGCCTTTTTTTTAATTAACTAAATATATATCTCTGTGTTTGGTGCGGAAGGTTTGCTAGGGAAATATGGAGCCAAGAAATGATCTCGATTGGCCAAAGTGCTTGGTTAGAATGCTCTGCTTTTCTTTGTTAAATCTGTCAAGGTCAGTCGATCAAACAATTTGCAGAACTATTATTAATTGTCATTTATTTAGACGGTAGCATATAAATATTTTATTTTACTATTAATACCAATATAACTTTGGTTTATAGCTTTTATAATATAGGCAGCCTGTCAAATATTCGCTACACAGATTTCAAAATTTGAAAGGGATTGATAAATCTCTTTTAGCTTTCGTCTTTTTTTTTTTTGAGTGTATTTAAACCTTTCAGTCTGCAATCTCGCAGCAATGAACACAGCACTTATTATTTATACTTTAAACTGCGTGAATTTTAATTTACCAGGAAACCATTTCCCAAAATAAAAACTTTTAAAAATGTATCAAATGACATATTTTATTTAACGGTAAATACGATACGGCAGCCTTCCACCCTCTGCGATCCCAAGCACGCTGCTTCCAGTTGTCAGACCTCCGGCATCCGCGGTCTTTAAAATGGAGGTTCGGTCTTCCTTGTCGTCTCGAACCTGGGGGCTGGGATTCGAAGATCCTCTTGGCTGGAGTGTTGTTGTCCATTCGCTCGATGGGGCCGAGCCAATGTAGTCGACGAGTTTTGGCTTTTCGGTCTACATCCACATCTTGGTACAGCTCATAGAGTTCGCTGTGGTATCTTCTTCTCATTTCGCCCTCCTCGCACAGAGGACCAAATATACGTTGAAGGATTTTTCTTTCAAAGGATCCCAGAGTTAACTCTCCTTTCCTGCTTTTTCGTCCAGTACTCGGCGCCGTATAGCAGAACTGGCAGGATAGGAGTTCTGTAGAGAATGCACTTTGTCCTTCGAATTAGGAGTTTTGAACCCATTTGTTTTGCCAAACCGAAGTAAGTAGCAGCGTTTTCCTAGGGTAATTCTTCGGCGGATCTCCACAAAGATGTCATTTGTGGAGTTGATGTTTACCCCGAGGTAGATGAACTCCTTAACTACCTCGAAGTTGCTGCTATGAGCAGTGGCATTTTGTCCTAGTCGGTGGACAGTCTTTTCGTTTATTTTTGTTCTTAAAACAGTTATGGGATGAAAACTTAGCTTAAAAGATTTTCATTTTAAGCAGATGAAATGGTGGTAACTTTTATTAGTTTACTACGGTACTGAATCTATTCCGAGACCACAAACTTACGTTCGAAAATCAAAATAAAACAAAGTAGAACTAATTTTTGTATACCTATGTATATGCATGTCGTTTTTATTTTGTGTATGAAAAATAAATGATACGTGAAATGTATTCTAGTTCTACCAAAGCGATCCTGAAACGCTTTAACACTGAATTAAAATATTACTCACTTATGAAGTGGTGAACACAAATGAGTAATTAAACAGATAGTCAACTGAGCGGATTTTTGCTCTCTCTTCCCTTCGATTTTTTAAAAACGGTTAGAACTGTATCTGTATAAGTTTTAGCATGAAAATCAGACTCGAGCCAGCTCCCGCACACAATTGCAATACTGTGGCAAGGTATCCATTTTGGCAAAAATGTCATGTAGGTATATAAACGATAGGTATATACGAAAGGTATATACGATCCAACTGGGCATCAATCACCATATATTTATTTGAAAATCAACGGCACCCTCTGTGGTTCACTCGTATTTACAGATAGGATAGGTAAGAGAGGATTTCGCGGTCATTTTTTTTTGCGGTTTATAGGGGACAGTGGTGCTGAGTTGGCAACCTGGTTAATTACTGATCTGTGGTGCTGAGTGTGTATATATTTTGTTTTATTCTTCCTTGCCATTTTCTTGGAAGGCACTGAATTCTTCCGTTAAATCTAGTTAAAATATGGGATAGCCTGGTACATAACCTTATCACATATTCATCACATCTTAGCATATCTACGCCATAGGTAGCTATTGATGGAGGTCTCCGATCAAGAATTTGGATTTGCTTGTTTTCAAACAACAAAAAAATAGAACCCGATTTAAAATATTAAATTTAACTGTTTTCCCAACCGGATTCACCATATCAACAACAATAGCAGAACCTGCTATTCGAGAGGAAGATACTGACCCCTCAACACTTAAGTACTATCCCACAAGAAGACTATGAAGAATCAGGAATTCGCCAAACGATCAACAATTTTATGATGAAACTCTGTGATGACTCCGTAGAAATCTCGAAGACCTTCCAAGCACAGAAGTGAAGGACCTAATCCAACAGGAGTTGGAACCAACAAACAAGTGCCATAATCCTCGTGCCATTACGGATTCGGGGTTTAACAACATAATACACAACCAGCTGACGCAGTTTTTATCACTCTTAATTTTTAATAAATCCTTTTTCATCCCAACAGGAACAAGTTTAAATTAAATTAAGTTAAGTTTTTATTATTCAATTAAAAGATAAAGAGTAGTCATAAGTAATGTTTTGTAAAACGTTTGTAAGAATAGCCATGGGAAATCCGTTACCTCTTCTAAATATAAAATCCGGATTTAAAAATTAAGTAATTAAGTAGGTACGCGTGCATAGTACCGCAGAGACAATCTCTATACAAGATTAAATAGCCATAACTGAACTTTGCCTTTAAAATAGCACAAGCATCGGTGGTTCAGTGGTAGAATGCTCGCCTGCCACGCGGGCGGCCCGGGTTCGATTCCCGGCCGATGCAGTTTAATTTTTTTTTTAATTTTTATTTTATTTGACCTATAGGGTCCGCCATTTAACGTTTTTTTTTTCAACTAGTGCTTATTTCGCGAATGGTAACACTTAGCTCATGTCTGATTTGACAGATAATTAGTTATCCTTCCGCTGAACGAATATGGTTGTGTGTACGCTTGAACAACGCTGGGAAATATTGCAACATAGCGACATAGAGAAGATGCCGATTTTGCCAAAAAAAAATCATCTTTTCAGATGCAGCTCCTTTTGATCTTGGCGGGTATGTAGACAAGCAAAATTGTCGCATTTGGGGCACAGAAAACAGCGAAAAATAATAGCATTTTCAAAAAAAAAAAAATTATTTGGCGGATCCTATATTATTTGTTTTTTGTCTAACAATAAGTAGGTACAAGTGGCTTTCAGATGTAGGTGTAATGTCAAGCTTTCGTCAAGTATGTATGGAACGTTTGAATGAAACAACACCAGGAACTTGCGATTGCCACCACGTATAATGAAGATTGGAATTACAACTGTTTTACGGCTTGACAGTTTCGATCGTAAGATTTCTTTGTGTGGTGCTCGTCTCTTTGTTGGTCATTTAAAACACTTTCCGCCATCAGAAATCGAACCTGCAGTTAATTGCAGTAATTGACTGTAGATCACGTAAAGCAAAAAATTCTCAACAATTTTTCAATGTCTCTACTTTCTCCTTGTTCAACACTCGCACTTATAAAAAAAGTCAAATTAGATTAAAACAGATGTGACTACACAGTCACTACTCTTTTCTTCTAATTGTAAGGAAATACAACTACTCAACTACAAACATTCCCCTCTGAAGACCATCAGCACCCTATAGATTAAAGCATTTTCATTTCAAATATAATATGCCTAAAATTATGCAACAAAAAGTGATTCCATTGTCACAGTAAGTCGCAAAATAATGCACTTGTTGATAGATATTGCGAGCCAGGCTAAAAGTATCTCTTGATAAATTACGTTAGATGTTCATTGTGCATTAAAACGCCATTTTAATCCTTTTTAAGACAAACCATCCATATGCTCACTTTATGCTTCAACGGTGTGTCAGAGTTCAAAGTATTTCATTCTTCTAATTGATTTTATTTTTTCTATTTAATACTAAAATACTTTTTACTCACTCGTAAAAATAGAAAAAAAAGTTGATATCTAACTTTTATCCCACTGAATAGTTCTGTTCGTTCGTAAAGTTCTAAGTGACAACAAATTTAACTTTTCCAATAGATTCTCTATCGTTTCGTTTGATATGGTATATCGTTCTCGAAATCAAATAAAACGACAAATTTTGTCGACAAAATGCAAAAGAGTGCTCTTGTGTCTGTGTGAACTTTGCGGAAACTTCAATTCAATAGATTTTCGTATTTGGTTTAATTTTTTTGTTTATTTTTTTTTTTTTCTAGCGAAAGAGACTGAAGTTATCCTTTTCGGTGGCATCGTACTGAGTATGAGCATACTGTCAGCATTACACAAAAGAAAGCTTAAGTGACTTTATTGCTTCTTTTTGAGTTCAAAAAGGTTTGTTATAGAACTGGAAATCGAATATTCTCCATGACCGTAAAAGTAGTCATAATGAGCTTATTTTAGAGATTAAAAAAAGTCAAGTAAATTTTTTCTTGTGGTAGAATATATTTTGAACGCGAGTATAGTAGCAATTATTGAGCTACAATCTATTGTCGTGGGCTTTGTGAAAGTTCGTCGGTGTTTGTTTTTTTTTTGTATAAGTTGTTGATTTAAATAGAATGCACATTTAGGAATTCATTTTTAAATTTATTTCAATTATGGTACAGGGAGGAAAATGGCTCATATTTTAGCCACTCGATTTCTGGCGAGCGTTCCCTTCCTTGCTGGGAGGGACAAAGTTCTCAAATCCTACCTTTCGCTGGTTGCACGAGTACGGGCGTGGGAGAACGATTTAGGCAACTTACAATTAGAGTAGAGATAGACTAATGCTTGGAAGCGGCATATAAGAAGCACAATTTAATCGTCGGAAAAGGGACGTTAAATACTTTCCAAACGAACTGGTCTGGACAAATAATTATATTCTCTCGGGCTTTGCAGCGCCCGCCCACCAAAATACATCGTACCTTTCCAATTTAAAAAGTGAGTCTCAGCAGGACTTATTAACTGATAGCAAGAAAGACACTTGTAACTTAAAAAACCTCAAGTCTTACTGCGGCAGGTAAAAAAGGAGTTTGTCACGTTGTTAAAACGTTTGTCACGTTGATAAAACCCACTCCTGCTTCTGTCCTCTTTTTTTGTCGGAGGTTGCTACTATCCGATGGAGTACTCAGACACAACTGGAGGTCCATTGTACTACCATTCAGACACCTTACATTAATGTACTTAGTTTTCCCGTCTTTCGGAGAAAAACGAGAAGGAGCTTCAGTAATAAAGAGCTTAGAGCCTACAGTCGATTATCCTCAGATATAGAAGAGAAGATGCTGACTTCTGCAAATGTCCGGGCGCAGTAGTTTGGTTTATCTACATCCACCGCAATCGCGCCACCGAATCTTGTGTTCACGAGAAAACCAAGAATACATAAAAGACATGACTAAAGATGCAGGCAGACCCAAAACAGGTTCGGGTTCTGAGCAAACTTCTTCTAAAATTTGCCTAGCAAGCTCATCTGAAATCTCATTTCCCTGGATACCAATGTGACCTGGTACCCAGGCAAGATTTACTGTGTTCAGTCTTCCGACCAAATTCAGAGAAAGCTTGAGTTCTAGCACTAACTTGGACGAGGTAAGAGAGTTTAGAAGCGCTTTTTATGCAGCTTGGCTATCACTGCAGATGCAAATGCCTCTAGCCCTCCACCTGTTGTTCACAATATAGCGTATAGCCATTAGGATGGCAAAAATCTCCGCTTGGAAAACAATGCATGTTTACCCAAGGGATAATAAAGTCGTATATCATCGCATTCCACAAAGACACCAGCACCAGACCCCTGCCCGGTTTTGGAGCCATCCGTGAAAATACGATGGCATTCAATCCATGGTTCAGAGTCTGACCGAAGCCATTCCATTACCTGTGGAAAGTTGACATGGTAGTTTTTTCGCAGAAGGATTTCTGGTGTCATTGCATCAGACGGCATATCCATAAGACAGAAGTCAAAGGATAATTCTCGAGCCAGTTCTTCAAAATTCCATGTTATTGCATTGGTACCAAATGGTACCAAAAACCACCTCACTTAAAGCGAAAGATGGTTTTTAGCGTACACCCCATGATATATAAATCAAGGGGAGGAAGATTCATCAAAGCATCTAGAGCAGAGCCCGGGGTGCTAGGGAAGGCCCCTGTGCAGCCGAGACATGCCGTTCTTTGAAGTTTGGCAAAAGAAGCAGTAACACGTTTCCGCGAAAGCCTGTTTCACCAAACAACTGATGCGTATGAGAGTAGCAGTCTAATCATGGCCGTATAGATCCAAAGGACCCGTATCGGAAACAAGCCCCATGTTTAGCCAAAAGCGTCTTTACACTGCCAGAAAGTCGACTGCGCTTTATCGGTTTTCGATTCGATATGTTTGGACCATAGAAGTTTTTTGTCGAGGATTACACCCAGATATTTGACTTCATCGGATATAGGGATGGTGACACCTTTAAGCACGAGACGGGACAGACCAGTTACGATTCTCCTTCTCGTAAAGAGAAAAACCGTGGTTTTAAGAGGATTCACTGAAAGCCCATGGGTGTTCCCGTGCCGAGAATATTGCTGCCGTTCAGTTGTCTGTCTCCAACGAACCAAAACAGTCGATTCCACTGCGTTCTCAGGATTTAGACATCGCTAAGACCTCTCTATGGTGAATATTGCGAAAGAATCTTGGCCTGCAACCTTATAAGATGGAGTTATCTCAAAAATTAAATATTCTCATATTTGGCTCTAGAAATGTTGAAAAAATATGAGCAATTTTATCGGAAAATTATCTTTAGTTAAACGGCTTTGACAACAAACAGAATATGCGTTACTGGTCAGGTGAAAACCCTCATGTGCTTCAAGTAACACAACTTCATCCACAAGAATTAACTATAAGGTGTGCTTTTCATGCCGGTGCACTTTGTGAGAATTCGCTCATCCAGCGGAATTTAATTAAAAAAATTACTTGCTTCAACTAACTGATGTTAAAACCAATTTTGCTGGCAGATTTTACCTTTTACTAAGCGATTATGAATGAACTTTTATGTGGGAGTCATGTAAAATGAAAATAATTGTTCTTGAAGTTGCAGTTGCTGATAATTTCAGCGAAAACTGGTAGTTTTCGTATTTTGTTTTTTATTGAAAGTTTTGTTTGTGTTTTATAAAAACGATATCAAGGAACTGGGAAGTAATTCCGTAGGGTGTCTGCAGTATCTTTTTGTTTTTGAAATAAAAAAGGGTATTTTTTTGTCAGTTTGTACATTTGTGGGCGACAAACTTTGAAGTGTTCAGTGTTGTTCGGATGGGAGACTATATGCATTCCAAGTAATAGAGTTTTTTTTTGTTAGGTAGGCACCATGACTCTTCGAAAAACTAAAAAAATTGTGTGATAAAGATGGTCATCCAAATTTGTCATCCGGATGACGTCAGAAAACTTGTGTATTTCAATCAAGATGACTTCTTTAGGATAAATTCAACGTTTTAGCGACGTCAGGATGTCATCCGTATGACAAGTTTGGATGACCGTCTGATCGCACCTTAAGGAAAAATGCAACGCCAAGAAAAAACGTATCCAAGACGTATAGTATTGTGTGAAACATAAGCAAATAAATTTATTTCGCACGTATACAGCTGAGAGCAAAATTGGTTCATCTATATTTTTTGTTGTTTTATTAAAAAAAGGTGATATAGATAGATATTACTGAAGGTCAGACGCGAAAAATGGTACAGTAGAGGGTTCTATCATCACCCCAACTCAAGTTATAGATATCAAGTTGAAGCCAATAATCACTATTTTGAGTTATAAATACTCTAAATGATATAACTTCAAAAATATTAGATATAGCTAGAAAAGCCACTTAAATATTTTGTAGACCTAATTTAGTAATGCCGATATTATTAACCTAGATATATGCTAAAATGGACGTAGCAGCGCCACCTGTGATTTGATGCTGAAGGCTACTTTATTGAAGATGGATTACACAATAGCTATAAAGTTATGTAAAGAAAATTGATGACTATATCGTTGACTATTATAGCCTGGAAGATTCGTAGTCTTCAGAGTAACAGAATCAGTGCCCAGAACTTCGTGATTCCTGAGCAAAAGCAATCTGTCATGATCTTATTATGTTCGTGTAGGTTATTCGTCAGTAGGTTATTCTTGGTCTATGAAAAAAAAACCGAAATCTTGAAAACCCAAATCCTGAAAACCCAAAATCAAGAAAATTCAGAAAATTCAATGTCTCCAAATTTCAAAATCGCGAAAGCGAAATACCGAAAATAGACATGCAGTTAATGAAATATCGGGGCATGCTGCCCCTCTACAACCACGCTGGAGTTTTGGACTTGAAATAGGTGCGAGGTTGGGAAGATTATTTATAACAGAATAAACAAAGTATTTTAAGAAACCCGAAACTTAGAAGACGGTGTTTGAAAACCTTTTAGCGGGATTTTTAAGAAATGGGATCTTAAAAAAAGCTGCCTAAAATATTTACTTTCGTGATTTTGGCCTTTCGGAATGTTGGATTTTCAAGATTGTGGCTTTTCGCGACTGTGGGTTTTCGGGATTTTTTCCGACTCTGAAAAAAAACAGGCGTGATTGTAACGGTGAATAAAATGCGTTATTGAATATGTTAGCTCATTGAGTTTCGTGCACCACAAGCGCCAAAACTTTTCTTCCTTTGTGTGATAAGTTCCTCGAAATGTTAGACATTTCCCAAAATAGTGTTCAAAATTGGCAGGCGATATCATGATATTTTTTTCTCTGCGCGTTGCGCATAATGTGGCTAACAGGTTTCAAGCAAATTAATAATGAAGTCACGTACCCTTTTATACTCGCATGCATATATCGCAAGCAAAACCGATTTTAAATTGATGACCATTTCATAATATCGAAGAATTGAAACCTAAGCAACGAATAAGGCTGTCAATAGAAAAGAAAGTAATTTGCGAATCTTGAGAAGTCAATGCAATATGTACTGAATCTAGCCTGGAAGGTACGAAACCATTCATTACTATTACAAAGCTATAAACCTATGCAGAAGTTGAAAAGTTAATTTCGTCATGTCATAGAGACAGAACATTTTCCTTTTTCTTTTCCAGTCCCATATGTGTAAACATACCTATCAATTGTACGAAGTACATATATAAGGATGTGTGACATTATTACCTGTTGGCAATTACTCATAGTTCTAATTTTGACTACCATGATTTTTCACATGCAGAAAAAGTTAAATTGCTAACGTCAAAATGGCAAATGCAATTCTACTAAACCAAGATGAAATCCAAATATGCAGGAGAAACAGTTCTATGAAAATAATAATGCCGACGACGATGACGACGACGACGACGACGACGATGATGATGATGGTGATGATTGCGTTCTCTGGATATGACGACCGCAATATTCGGCAATCATCTGCTTGCAGTTTCATATCTCAAAATTTAATTTGGCCCAAAACTTTGCTATGTACAATATTTGTCTGGGCATTGTGCATACGACAGGCGGTGGGCGGGCGGCGCGGGCGGCACGATTTTGGTTGGCAGTGAAAATAGAAATATTTAGAAAGCACCAAGCTAGACTGTGTCTTCATAATGAGGATGTGCAGTGCATGTGGCTCTAATGCAATCTCGCAATCTCACAATCTCGCAATCTCGTAGCGAAATCAATAAACATTGTGGATAACTTTAATACCAAACTTATGTATAGAGATTTCCAATTAGTGCTTAGAGAGGCTGATGTCACATTCTATTTACGGACAAGCTGTTTGCCGATAGCTGTGTGTGTTGTGAAGGACTTGTCATTCCTTTTGAGTTTGTATCATTTTTTTTCTTCTTGTGATTTCAAAGTAGGACGATGTGAGTGGAATAAAAAAAACATAGCTAGGTTATTGACTTTGTATCATATTTATTAAATAATTGGATTAGTGGGGGGTTTTCGTTTTCATTCATTTTCATTCAGTCAGCGGAATTGTATGGAATGTTGGGCGATAATTGGTTTACTTCTTATTATTTATTGGACTTTTTATATTTCTATATAATTGACATTAAGTTACAGATTAAGTTACGGGAAGGATTTAACAAATTACATACACATCCTTTTAGAATTATTCGAACGTTTTTGGTACTTTCATAGGTCACATGAGAATATCACAGATTGGAAGAAACAACTGTTAGGATGGAATTTCTGGAGTTCCAACACGAACAAGTATTGAGGCATATCCCTGCTTAATGTTGCATATAAGATCCTTTTCAACGTACTGTGTGAACGTCTCAAACCCTTCTGCAACACACTAATCGGCACGTATCAGTGTGGCTGCCGGCCCGGCAAATCGACTACAGCTCACATATCCACACAAAAGTAAATCCTGGAAGAGACCAACGAATTTTAAGTCGAGACACACTAACTTTTTATCGACTTTAAAGCCGCATATGATAGTATTTATCGTCAGGAGTATCTGAACTCTTTCGAAACTTGCACCGGATTTCGACAAGGTGACTTCTTCAATCTTTTTCTGGAGCAGATAGTGAGCTGGGCAGGTGTCAACGCGGAAGACACTAACTTCAATAGATCCGTCCAGCAACTGGGATATGCGGATGATATTGATATCATCGGACGCTCCTAACGTGCCGTGATAAAGGTTCTCATGGCTATTGAAGAACAGGCGAAGTAAGTTGGTCTTGGAGTTAATGAGGACAAGACTAAATGCATGCTATCAACAAGCAAGCAAACATCTGTCCACCAACTACAACAAAATGTCACTATTGACAGCAACTTCGAGGTAGTTAACCCTCGACCCGTGTACCGAAAACTATCGTGTAGCTGGGCACTCAGTGCACTATAAAGAAAGCATGGAAGAAGATTGAATTAACTAATATGAGAAGGGGAAACAATTTTTTCTCAGTAAATAATAATAAGCATAGAAATAAAAATTAAATATGAATTATAATGAAAAAAAATATATAAATCGAAAGCTTATAGCGACAGCCATAAAAGCTTTCGGTGAGTGATTTCTGTTGCGCTTTGCTTTTGACGTAGAAGCAAATGTTTCGTTAAAATCGGTCTGATTATGAACAGATTGGTGATTTGACAGTTGTACAACATCGGTCGCAAATTCTTATGAAGTGCCGTGTGCAGGTGGGAACACTACAGAAATCGCAAACTGCAGTTGTTTTAATGTCTTTCTTTTGTCTTTTGCAGGACTCTATTTTTTGTATAATGTACGCGCACGAAAGAAATGTATGAAGTCATTGGTAAATGGTAAATGTTTTCACAGAATTTCGCAAGCTTGACTTTGAAATTCTATTTTCTATTTCTCTAGCCGAAAGTCTTAATAAACAATTTTGTTTTACGGGATCTCTTCTTGTTAGTGTACCACGCTGGGTTAGTAATTTCAAACGATCTTAAGGCAGTAAGGCTTGCAGCATCTATTGTGTTGTAAAATAATGTTACTGACCAATGATCAAAAGTATCTACGCTTCCTTTGGGGCAGTTATAGTCCATAAAACCACTGGCTTCTGAGTTTGTGGATCAATGTCCTCGCCGTGATTTAAAGTTAACAATAAAAGACCGTTATTTTTTGTGTTACTGGCATAGCTGCCTAACTGCAGGCACCGTGAGAAACTGAATTTTTATCGAGTTCTTTTGAATTTAATATCATTTCGGCTAAAATCTATTGGTAACTATGGCGCTTGTTGCATCTTATTGTTCCAACCAGTCAAACGGCCAAATTCTAAAGTGAGATTTTAAAAGTGGTCGGTGGTAAAGTTGAAATTATTATCCCAATAATCTTGTGAAAGATACGATCTTTCCACTCAGGAGGTAATTGCTTTGGCATCTAAAACCCAAAATATTTTCAAACCAAATTTGCCAGGTTTATTAGGCGTATATTGTCGAAACAAAAATCGGCCTCTGGTAGCTATTAGTTGCTCATCTATAGTAAGCTCTTCCAATGGGTTATAGAGTGCTGTAAAATTAAATTGAAATACGTCCCAAAAACTGCCTGTCAGTTTGCAGTTAGAATGTTTTACTTCTTGAATCGTCGAACTGAATGAAATGAGATATTTGCTTAAATCGCTCTAAAGACATGACAACTCTATAAAAAGGCATATTTTGTTGGTCAAACAAGCTTCTTCTTTTGACGCTATACAACAATATTGCAACGTATGTATACATCTCATCTGCACCCGTATCCCATCGACGAAGTGTCTTCGCTGTTGTCGACAAACGATTTTCTTTATAGACTCTCTTCGCTTTCCTGTTTGTGTCAAGGACGATAGTGCCAACAATATTTGGGCTAATAAAACATCTAATAGCGACCGCTTTTTTTAAATAAATACTTTTTTGCATCTCGGCCCATGCTTTTATCGTTCGTTATGAGCAATTCTTGCTGTTGTTTTCTGAAGTTCATCAGGCAAAGACCACCAAACATCATCGCATTCCTCTGTTTGGCCCAACAGGCGATTGAAAATCCTTCTGCCGCCGCAGCTCGTCATATTCAATCTGAATATAGATTTCTCCTTCTTCTCGCATGTCATCGCCTTCTTATTCAAGGTGAAGATCGTGAAGAGGTGCATCAAGGTCGACGTCCAAAAGGTCCCAATCATCCGAAATGTCACTTTGCTGATCGAGTTCTTGTAGATGGTTATTTAAAAAACTCTTGTTCGACATCACTCAATGCTGTATGAGAAGATTTGCTCATTAGATATGCAACACGTTGTAAAACATCATTTCATTCATTTTGCTAGAGCAAACAAAATAAAAAATATACACACGTCTTAAAATAATAAAACCCAACAGAAAAACACAGCACAAAAATAAGCAAACTTGTTTTTGTATGATTTTGGACAATAATGCTCCAGCTAAGAGGATCTTCGAATCCCAGCCTCCAGGTTCGAGAAGCCAAGAAAGACCGAACACCGGTTTTAAAGACCAAGCCATCGCGAATGCCGGAGCGTTGGTCTGGGTAACTAGAAGAAGCGTGCCCGGTATCGTAGAGGATGGAAGGCTGCCGTCTCTCAGGCAGAGATTCTTCACGGGTCGGGAGCACGTTAAGTAAAGCAAGTAAACAGCTGCGACATTTGGTATTGTGGGGGATTTCAAGCTCGGCCGTGTGAATATTGGCCAGTGTGCCATACGTATAGCCACAAGCGTATCAACGACGGCATCCATTCTAAGTACGAGGTTTTGTGTTTTAGATTTGTTATACTAAGCCAATTTTTTCCGGATATGATGCAAGTCGGTAAACTCAACTACCTAAGTTTCAGTAATTCAAGGAACACCTTGCCCGCCTTACTTATAAGGATGGACTTCTAATTGGAAGGCACTAGAAACGTTGATATTTGGCATAGAAGATACCTAGTCAGTTGAAATCGGTTCACCACTAGGTAGTGAGAGCAGAATTTAGCGGTGTCCGTAGAGTCTTATGGAGCCCCATCCAGATCCATATATCTTACCAAACTGCGTGATACTATGGTTTAAATATGGGGATCCAGGGATAATGTTTAGAATCAAGAGCCGCAGGGTGATGTTGGTGAATGTTTTAGGCCCTACATACGACAGGCCAACATACCAGGGACCCGTTAGTTCAAACTCCACATATTACGGCTGTGTCCAGAGAATCATTTTTGGTTGCAGTTTTAAAAATCTAAACCTTCTCCCCCCCCCTATGTTCGATGTTTAACCTCCATAGTTAAGTTTAAGGTCAAGAGGGACGCCTGCACTAGGGTTTTTATTTTGGTTGTGAAAGTCTTACTTGGATTTATGCTCAGACCATACCTTGCAGCTCAATGGGTTATCGTACCCAAAGCTCTTTCCATGATCTCACTTATTACGTCAGGAAAGATTCCGGATAATAGTACTACCACGTCATCGGTATAAGCAGCCAATCTAATTCCGTCCTTTCAAATCTCAAATTGCTGAGAACTTGCAGCCCATAAGCCGATATTATCGTTGTTTGGGGCATGCTTCTAGTTACTGATTATTAGTATGAACATGATTGAAAGTCCCTTCTTTGTCCCAAGAATGTAGCTGGCGTATAGTTTCTTTAATGTCTTGGGCAAAAATGAGGGCAAGCAACTATTTGGTCTAAACCATTTCTGACAACTTTTGGTATGAACATGTACTCCTCGAACATGCCTCCATGACTGTGGGACATGATTAAGTGCGATACCGTTACAATAAAAGTGGATAAGGCAAGGCATCTTTGTACCTTGAAGCTTCTGCAAAATTATAGCGAGGATTCTGTCTACCATCTTGTCTGACTATCTTCCCTTCTGATTTTTGGGCAATTTGCGTTTGAGAACATTTGACGCATTTAACTCAAAATGTGTTTAAAAAATTGAACTGGACTCCCGTCGCTTCCGAAAGGGGAAATGAATTTACTCTATTCTGGATTCCACCTCGAATCCCTAGTTTCATTTCTTTGTTGTTCCTCCGCGTTACGCATTTTACTGCCACTTAAAATCAAAAAACTAGTCGCTTAATTTTCCGGTCCGGTTGGAACTAAATCAATAAATCGAAATCTCCCATAGCAAACCAACATTTTATTGCCAAAATATACCCAACTAACCTAATATTATGTCGAAACCTCCCTTCAAATCTTTATGTTTGAACAAAAAAACAAACTTTTAGTTCCGCAATATTTCTGAAGGCAAACAAAATAAAACAACCAAATTGTCAACAATACGGAACAGTTTATTATCCACAACCAGCAGCATCAGGACCCGTCAGCCATCAGAAAGCAGCCAAGGCATACAAAGCGTGTGTGGTGCGAGCATCCACATCCAATTTACGAACGAAACTATATGAATTGAGTTTCCGTTTACAGTCATTTTAAAAACGAATTGACATTTGGCAGAGTTCCCTCCCTGTGCTCCGCTGCAAGAACGTACACTGAATTATGACATTTATGGCAGTTCAGAGTGCAACAATCAACTTTCAACTGTCATTAAATTACCGTCGTCAGCACCGACAAGACAATTCTGGTATCACGCGGCGCGTGTGAACGTCTGTCTTGTAAAAATGCATCTTTCCTAGCGAAAGGGATGCCTGCCTGCCGCTTGCAAGCTTTAGCTTTCAACAATGTTAGGTGCGCGTAAAATCCTCTTTGTATAGGACAGGACTCAAGAATTCTATTCAACATGCCTGTGACAATCTTCTTATGAATTTTCCATGTGCGTATGTATGTACGAGTAAAAGTCGCGGATGTGACAGGGATGTGCCATGTTTCCTTCCGTCCTTCCTTCCTTTCGCAGTGCTGACTGCGGCAATGAGCTCACGGAATGCACATTAAAGGTCATAAAAAAACCGAGAAAAGCGACAAAGCAAATGGCAAACTCCTGTCAATGAAGGGGATATGTGGTGGTGGTGGTGAAGCTTCTTTCTAACTTCTAGATGCTAGGTACCAGTCAAGAAATAAAATCGACAAATAATTCAACACACACGTGTTTTATGTGTAAGTGTGTCGTAAAAATTCCCGACGACGACCTACCAACATAGTGCGCGTCCCCCCCCCACCGGAACAAAGTAATAAATTTTGTGGACAAAACAAAAACGAAGACTGATTTGCGGGCAACTTTGTCCTCGGGCGCTACAATTTATCCTCCTGCACACATGTGTAATAGCTGAAAGGACGACCATTTGATGTAGAGAGATTGTGGTCCTTCTATAAGTCAAGGACGTATAGTATGTTTCGCGTCGCCCTAGTGCACTTCCTTAGGCGTTTTTCCCCATCAAGGATATTTCTAGCCTTCATGTCTGCATATACATTCTTGCACACACACAGACACTTCCTTCTCACCTCAATGGTGTATCACTTGACACATTTTATGCAGTGCCCCCGCATGTACACAATGGAATGCTTGTTGCACAGGGACATTTTAATGGCGTATCCGTTCTAACATCGTTGCCTCTTAGGTATATCCTGCCTGCACGTCCACGTCTAAGGGTATGCCTTGTGAGGGTGATTGTTAGTCTAGGACGTCATTGTGGTTGGCTACCACAAGATCAAGGAGTCATTGTGCGAAAATATAAAAGCACGCGATGCCTTTTTTCTGTTTGTGATATTTAGTGCTGAAGGCCAGCGGATTAATGGCAAGATATCCTTGACATGAGAAGAGGGTGACAACAGACTGGCAACTAGTTGCGAAATTAAAGCGGTTTTAGACAGTAGTGACGAGCGCGAATGCGAATGAGTGAAGGTCCATCAAATGGCGGACAATACGTTTCGTTTGACAAATGTGATGAAACGTGTCCCGTCAACGCTTTCTAAAGTGACGCTAAAGCATTTACGACTATGACCTACCTCTCTAGCAATGAACTGTGGATAATTCTGGTTCATTGGGCTGGGGTGGGTGTGAAAATACATGTTTCCTTGCATTTGCGCAGTGAGTTGGTGAACAGTGGAGTTGATTGCGTGGGGAAAGTGGGAAATTGTTGCTAAGCTTGGGGAGATATTTTGCCGATGATTTTTGGATTGGCGTCATGTTTATAAGGTTAGTGATTCACTTCTTAACAAGTGGAATTACACCCAAGTGTGAGTGCACGTTTGATGAATTCAAAAGGGGGTCAATAGATCATTTTGTAAATAACGTATGTAGTTCTACTGTGTCGTAGGAAGTCAATGAGTGGCTCCGTCGTTATAGGATTGACGAGCTGTTTTGTAGTAAATTCCTGGAATATTTGGCTTTCGGTTATTGCACATAATCTTGCACGGGATATGATACTTAATTTTATGTATTCATTTTCAAATAAAAGTTAGGAGGAATTACCTTATGTTCCCCGGATTCTGATTATAACCTCGCCAAAAATCGGATAGAAAAAATCGGTTTGAAACAGTACGTCTAATGAAAAGCATGGCCCAGCTTTTTCTGAAGTGAAACATCATTATTAGCGCGTCAATATAAAGCTGAAACAAGTTTTTGGGGGATCAAGGCTAGGAAAATACCGTGCCCCATGCAACTTTGGTATTTTTTTTTCGTAGAGGTGGGTAGTGCCAAAGTTGCTAAATAACTTGGCTGTGCACTACCGTGCCCGGTGACGCATACTTTTTACACTTATCTAATACATCTAGACCACTTATGGGAAGCTCGGTTTGCTGCTCCTTTTCTTTTAATCATTTTTCTCGCCATAGTCCCAATTTTAATTTTTTTCTTTATTTATGTCCAGAGGAGTTCGAAGCGGCTGCGAAAGGACTTAACAATTGAATCATACTCAAGAGAATACCGGACGGTTTTTTCTGGAATAAAATCCAAGGTTTCAGAGGAAAACTTGCATACATAGATACCCTGCAGCATTCCTGAGCTTAGATTATTGGCGTCCACCATGACGACGGATTCGAGGAATTTTAACTTAACATCCAGTTTATCAGCTTAATTTTTTGCACGCTAGCAGTCGTCGGTGCGGCGACTAGCAAGCAGAATTTCTGTTCTTACTGTCGTTTCTACTCATATTCTGGGCTAGAGATAATACATTTATTTAAGAATATATTTACACAATTAACTGTGCAAGGGTCACGTCACTGGGAAATCGTTTCTATTGTTTTCACAAACTCGAAGAGGTCTACAGAAAATTGGAGTACACCTACATGTCGCCCTACCCACCTGATCTATCAAGGCGATGTGAGTGTGCACCTCAAGGTGCTCATGAGGACGGCTTCATAACTGCCATTGCCACTGCCACTGATATGGAGTTAGTTATTCAGTCTGTGCCTGTAGCAGAATGTGTTTACAGCGTTTTTGGCTTCGTTCTGAATCTCTGCGGCAGAAAATCAAACTGCAGAAAGCATTACGGCACATTCGTCTGTTCCTATTCTTACACATCATTCGAGTGAAAGTTTCAGCCCCTTTTTAAGATTTGGTCAATGGCATTGCAAGGTAAAAATAACTCCTTAGGTGTACAAGTTCCATCCAACTTCTCTGGGTTTATTTAAGGATGTGAAACGAAAAGAATTTGTTTATATTTGTGAGTCTGTAGGGGAAATTAAGATTTGGTCAATGGCGTTGCCAGGTAAAAATAACTCCTTAGGTGTACAAGTTCCATCCAACTTCTCTGGGTTTATTTAAGGATGTGAAACGAAAAGAATTTGTTTATATTTGTGAGCCTGCGGGGGAAATTACACCCATCAACCCCAACCGTTATCCGCGCCTGTTCCACTTTAACACCTCATTATATCTATAAACGGAAAATTGGTTGATTGCTTTTCGAGTTGTGGGTGGACAACAGACGTTGTTTTTTAGATATTGATACCTTACTGTAGAATCTGGAGGCGTGTTATTTATTTCTTCATCTTTTTAAAACGTTCCAGGGTCAGTGATAAGAACTGAAAAAGGTCTAATGATTGAAGATTAAAAAATGAAACAATAAACATGTTTCCAATGTTATACAACTTCTATTTATATTACAAAGAAATAAATAAAAAATACCTAATTAAACATAAATGGATGCAATGACATGGCCTCCGAACCTGCCTATCCAGCGTCCTGTAATATAGAAATGGGACTTGGTGTTAGGATGCGATGCAAACTTCTAATACTCACTATAAGTAAGCACCAGCATTAACCCAAGGGGTCAAATGTAGTATTAAAAATAATGAAATTGTTGCAAATATAAACTCAGAATCATTTTTTGGTTTTTAGGAATAGGCAAGAAGACAGTAATGTATGTTACACTAGTAAGTTACTCCAATACTATCAGTATAGACCATTTAAAAGGTAATCATGGATGAATTATTCTCTGACAACAAATCATTGAACGTATCTCCAAAAACCATCCCAAAGCCATTACAGGAAAATAAAGCGAGATGTTTTCAATATGAACGGGATAACATTGGGTGACTTAAGGCGAATGTAATGCACGATCCTGGAAGTGTAGAATATTGTTTAAATTCTTGACAAAGGTCTAGAGAAGGTGTGTCCTTAAAAATGTGTGGGAAAACTAAAATTAAAATAACTCTGCAACATAAGGAAAGCGACCAGACAAATATTTATTGTCCCCAAGAACAAAAAATCACAGAAATCTCACTGTGCAAGGGTCACAGTATTAAAATAACTATGCAACATGAGGAAAGCGACCAGACAAATATTTATTGTCCCCAAGAACCAAAAATCACAGAAATCTCATTGGGGATTCTATAAATCCAGTCAAAAAAATCCAAAGAGGAGACGCAACGAGTGTCAAAACAATATCCATGAAGAACTTTCTGTAAAGAAATACCAAACTCAAAAGTATTACGAATTAAAACAGTTCTCCGTAAACCACCCAAATGGTAATTTTGGCCCGAATTCTGTTAAGTAAAAGTGGTTTTCGTACCTAATGCAGGACAAAATACAACCACACCTTCGTAAAATCTTCAGACCTACCAGCTTAACATAATTTGTCTTCAAAATATTTTGAAATTCTGGTCGACATTTGGAATAAATTCAGATCAGAAACCAGCCGAGGACAGCATAACTCATTATTGGTTCATCTAAAATTAAAAATATAAAAATATTTAGTTAGTACATGGATAAATCCCGTTATTGGACGAAGGAAAAAAATATTTCAAATTTGAATTTTTGACAGACTTTAAATAAAAAAGAAACACATTTTTTGGTCAAATTTTCGCCATGTGTTGGCTCGAAAAAATTAATTGTTATAAAAAAAAATCCTTCGTTCAATAACTAGATAATGTTATTTCAAAGATATGTTCAAAATTTGAACAAAATTGCCTCATAACTTTTCGAGAAATCGTGTCAACAGACTTAAAAAGTTGAGTTTTGAGAAAAACGCATATTCCTGAGAACCGCTGCATTTAAGTGGTATTTCTCTTAGAATTTTACTCAGATCGATTTGAAATTTCAGGAGAATATTTTAAACATATTGTACGATTTAATAGGGGAAAAAGAGTTGATTTTTTTAAATGTTTAGACCCACCTAAACCCCTTAAATACGAGGAGTATACTGCTTACTGGTTTTCTAGACAGCGAAAGATCATTTATTAATGTTCATGCTGATGGTTAAGGAAGTAAAACTTAATGCGAACAACAACAGGGCAGATGACTTAGCACTGCTCTTGTTATTTTTGAGAGTATTAGGTATCATCGGAAATGACATCAATAAAAGGCTCATAAGGACCCTAAAGCCTAGATTCACCAACCATTTTGAGTGTCTAAAGTTATTTTTAACAGTTGAATGCTGATTTTGAGCGGCAAATTGGTTAAGCTTTTCTTTGGATTTTTGTCAGAATTTTACAAGAGATGGGGAAATGTTATGTGGTACTGGAGCGAATTTTAACCTCGGGCTTAGCCCAACGCATAAATCACTCATCCTCTGCACCCGGGCAAAACGCGAAATTTAAATTAATGCAAGTGTGATTTATGAAGTTTTGGAGGCTTCTCTCGTAAGTACATAAAAACAAAGGGGAAGAAAAAATGAGAGTGGGGAAAGATGCTGATATCGATGCGCATTCGTTCGCCTATTTTTTTCACTGGTGACACTGGAAAATTGGTTGCTCCCCAAAAATGAGATCTTTATTTCAATAAGAAGTTCCTCCGCATTACAGTTTTCGATGTTTAAATTCGTGTAACATTCGTGTTTAAAGAGTTTTCCAATAAGGACGTGGCATCCTGGAGGCGGCTATTAGATCTGTTTTTTATTCGTAAGTGCAAACGCTGCACAACAGATGCGGTGGCTCCTCAAAGTAGACTCTCTAACGTTTGGTAGTCGAATTTGAGATCACCTGTTCGGTCAGCAATCAGCCAACACCCATACATCAAAGGAACGAAAGATCGCCGTAGAATATCGCCAACCGACCGTAAAAGTGTGTGGTAGAACCCCAGGCAGAAGATTCCTCGGGACTTGGGCCTGCTCTCGCAAAAGATTCCATTGACCCAAGAGCTCGAAATTAATCACCACAGACAACGCTGTTTGTTATAGCTGAATGCACTTCGGAGCGTTTGGAAGTAGGCTTTAATTATGGGCGAGAATTCGTCTTTTGCTACGAGGCGCATTTTTGGCTGAATGGCTATATTAACAAGAAAAATTTACAAGGACATCATCGTCAACGGATAGCGCTACAGATTTGTGATAATCAATTTCTTTGGCCTCAATTGAATATGAATATGGAATTGAAGAAAATGTGGGTCTTGACTCCGTTCGAATTTTTCTCTTGCGGTTGTCCGAAGTTTCAGCCCTTTTCCAATAAAACGCAATTGACCGCAAAGGCCCCTAAAGTCAATATAAACCAAAGTCACCGCTTAAACTAAGCCGGATCTATGCGGCAGAGTCATTGGAAATTAGACTTCTCGATTCCGATGGATATTTGAACGATGCATTTGAACCGTACATAATGGCCTTTTAAATAAGAAAATAATTCCATTAATACTTCTCACACAGTTTGTGTTCAACATCGATTGGAAAACTCGTAAGTTATTAAACTCTGGCGCAACAGGTTACAACGATGGCCTTCAGCATACAAAAGTTAGTTAGTTCTCTCCTGTGCAGTGAGGTACTTATACCAAGAATCAGTTTTAAATACTAAATTGTTATCTATTTTAGAGTAAATTTGAAAATTTAAAAACGCATAACTTGGTACAGACTTCGTGGCGAAGCATTTTATTGCTTCCTTATCCGAATCTACCCACATAACCAACAAGGAAACATCTATTCTAAAAATATATGAACCTCTATAAAATGCTATTCAAACTCTAGTTTAAGATAATTAAGGATGGTTGCTCTGGCAGAAGGCTTCTTATTTGTGTTTCACAGAATATTGTTGGATGTTATAAAAAACAATTTGCAGTTTCATGTAAAAGAACAAGAGTGTTGAAAATACTTAGAATTTCCAATTAACGATTTTTCTTTGCGAATATAGGCAGAGTGTATCCAGTTTAAATTTGTATTTTATCTTTTTACTTGCGTATTCTTTAAAAATAGGAGAACGTTGGGCAAATATTTTGAAAGGACTTCGAGGTAAGGAAAAGGTTTGTTAACCAAACAGAAAACTTTAGCACTTAAATAGACATGGAATCGAAAATCATGAGGACAGTCTTTTCCAATAAAAAGGCAGAACTAATATAGGTACCTACTATTGAAGGAATTTGTGCCTAATCAATATTACTCAATGAACCAATCGATTTATGGAAATTATTTTGAACGCAAAGGAATGTCACAAACACAGAGGGACTGTATTTGAATTTACGAATATTATGTCTGTTTAAATATGTATTTAACTAAGTGCGTAAATATGATCTTATTGCTTGTAGAAGCTCTGATTACTTTGTTGAAACAAATCGTACCAGAAAGTCCTTATATCGACTACAAACGTATTACATTCGGTCCACACTTATGCAGCAAGCTATTAAAGTTTTAGAAAATATTGATGAACTGTCAGTTGTCAACATATCACATGTTGTATTGAAAATATCGAAACCGTTTTTATTCGGTTTTCGGATGTCCTCTAAGCCAAGTTAATGAGTGTTGAAAGTATTTATTTTTTTTTCTTCAGCCGACGCTGTGTACTTTAAATGACGACAAAACTACGTTGAAGCACATTGTATTGTATAGTATCCAAAGGTGACAAGCACTTAGACGTTATGGTTCGTTCTACCCTAGCAAGGCTGCCTAAAATGACAACAGAAGAACTAGTACACATCGGAATTCGAGGTACTTAACCTCTCACTGGTTTTGGCGAAGCGAAGTAGGTCAGCTAGTTCGATTTTATTAAAATTTGAACAGGAAGTATTTGCCGAGAGAAGCCTGTCTGGTTCTGGCAAAAGCGGGGCAGTCACAGATGAAGTGAGAAGTCGTTACATAACCTCCAGACAGCCAGGCCGGGGCTTCTTACTCCGATCCTTTTTAGAAGCTCGTTGAGAGGATTGAAATCTGTTACAAAGCCAATTAGGGCTTTTAAGTCACATTTTCCTAGTCCAAACGGATATTTTAATGTGCTTAGTTTGGGACCGTCAGCTAACAGTTTCGAATGCCGGTACTCGGTGTGCTGTAGACGTAAGGGCTCAGTAATATCATTTGTGTGACCAGATGATCAGCTCAATATGGTTGGTTGTGGGCCGATAAAGGCTGATAACGAGCCTTACCAAGCCAGAGCATCGGCTCTTTCATTACCTTGCGTACATTGAGCAAATGTAAGGCAGTGCTCTTAACTCTTCTACTTAGAATTATATTTGTAAATAGCTGCTGTGATCGCAAAGATCTCTGCCTGAAAGGCACTGGTGTATCTAACCAAGGACTCAAATATTTTAGACTCCGGCACCGCAGTGACTGTTCATGAGTGAACCATATGTGTACACGACTTTATCGCTCGTCCTAAAACCGATCCACCTACCACTGCTACATTTCTAGCGGTCAGGAAGGAGTAAACGAAAACGGCGCTCAAAAATACGAATTGAGCACATGGAGTCGAGTGCTCCTGCCCTGCGGCCAGGTAAATTAGCCACAAGTGCTCTGAAGCTCGCACGTCTTATTCCTTCCCCGATACTGATCTGCCGTCCAACGAACACATACATGCGGTACATGTCTTTTCTGGCTTCACTTACAGCAAAAAACTGCAAGGAAGGTAAACTAAGCAAAACTTCCATAGCAGCGATTGAAGATACTCTTACAATTAGTTATATGTCTTCCGGCCACCAAAGAACAGTGCCATACATGAGGTGAAATCTAACAATGCACGTGTACATCCAGTGAACAAGCCTGGGGTTCATACCCCAGGATCTACTGAACATCCTGCGGCATTGCCAGAGAATGTTTGCGGCCTTAGAGATTCTAACCTCTATGTGTAGAATAAAAGAAAGGATTGGGTCAAATGTTTCCCTTAGCTAAAAAAGATTAGCTACACCAGAAAACTGGCCACCTAGTGTTGGGTATACTTCTTCTTGTTGTAAACAGCATCATAGTCAGTTTTCAGAGGGTTGACTGATAGAGTCTTAACTGCGTTCAGCGCCCATAATGCACTCACAGAGGTATGCTAAGTTACCATTCATAGACTGACTTTCTTGACAACAACCACAGGTGTTATTTCAAGGTGTTAGTCATAATCGGTATACTCTATCCTATACTAAGAGATCTCATATTTGCACTGTGATGGGGGACGCCCTTTAGTACCTTAAGTACGTTAGAACCCAAGCTATAGGGGCGGCCTCCGATGACCTCAACGTCTTTGACGCAAACTCTTGCCTTTTCTGCGTTGAGTTTCGCTGCAGTCCTCCCCTTGGGTTGCATTGGAGTCCTTCATACGAGCTTTTTTAGCTGCAGGGTATGCTTTATCGGCACCACCCTTCCAGCCTCTAACTCTCATGATTGTCTCCGCTACCTATTATATCGATGCTCGCTCCTTCTAGGTGAGGTATTATGGTTCTTATCAAAGACCTGGCGACTTGTTACTTCTCATCTTCTGGCTACTTATCTTGTTGGACAGTTCAGTAAGTAGTTGCTTCTTCTTCTCCGGCAAGATCTCCTCACCAGTTAAGCCAGCTTCCAGAGACTCTTGATTGTCCACAAGTATGATGTCGGTCATATTCTCACTATGGGTATTTAACATATCCTGATTTTTAGTTGTTTTGAAATCTTGATCCCACGGTTCCGGTAGATCCATGCCTGTGCACCTGAGGGAGCTCGTTCGCGATTGCTTTTACCCACAATCTTTCATCCTTGGGCACGGTTTACTGTTCTTTTTTTACACCATCTCTGGAAATAGAGTTGGCTAGTCCTTAGTTCGTTGCTCTGTCATGGCAGCATAACCTGTTGAGTCATTGAACAACCTTAAGCTTAAATATAGAATCCGACGATAAGGTGACTGCAATAGCTGTCGGTTTTTTTCTTCCTTGAATATCCAATTGAATTCACCCAAAGATATACGAGCTACCTGCTCATATGTGGATACCACAGGAAATGAGAACCCCGGAGAAATTTAATGGTCTTGGATGTTTGTCAGACTTTCGTAAAAGTTTGCACAGCGAATAAAGACTTTAAGGTGGTACGGGCGGGATTTAAACCAGCGATCCCTCTTTTAGTGATCCAACGCCCTTAACCACTTAGCTACTGTACCCACAAAAGTTACAGATATTTACAAACCTCCTGGTGCCTTGTAAATTGGAGGCAACAATTGATGTAATTGTTGGCATCATGTTTATGGTAAATCAGTTGCCTAAGGAAACACTATAAAATTAAGTACCTTAAGACCAAAAGCATTACTCACTTGTCGTTAGCATACATTCCCTATATTGATTCGCTAATTTGTGTGTAAAATGCCCGCGGTTGCTTTGAGTGAAATAATAACGCATTCCACAAATTCTACATCAGATTGCAAGGATATCCACAGATTGCACTCGCGGCCTTCTTCAGCAAATTTATTAAATTAACCACAAGCTCAGGTTAGCTTTCATGCCAAACACTCGGATGATTCATTATACATTATTGATATTACTCAGATTGATTGCGTTTCAAGTGCGTGCCATTTAACTCACCCACTGCCTTATATGTATGTACATCCAACACAATGCTATTCAATTTCAAATAGGACGCAACAAATTGAAATTTAGTCGGACAGAGGAAGGGGGAAGGCCTCATCCGCTTTACGCAATCGAATGTATCGCATTTAGTTAGCACAAATATTGCCAAAATGTTTCGCCATTTCACCGTTGGCATACGTACTTCAATACTCCGCTCCGCTAGTTGGTCCAATACCATGCAAAGTGCGCACATGTGGTCATGGTTAGGGCCGCTGAATAGGTCACACAGAAGTATCCACAGATAGTGTAATCATACGTATTTGTCTCTTGGACCATATCAAGGGTAGTATAACAAAAGGACGAGTGTGTAACGTGCACTTTTAATGGAATGTAAATCTGCGATAACTTTTAGAGGCTATCTATTATATAAGGATATAGTACGTACTACAACTGGCCATGGAATGGACGGACATATGGCTATGGAGATGAACACTAATGACAGTTTGACTCAAATGCATGTCAAATTCATTGGGGTAGACAACACGATGGCTTTTGACTAGACAAGTTTTCATTTTCCGCTATTCGGAAACTTCAATTAAAGTTGGCAGCAGCTGTTTGGCAGCTGCAAGGATGTCTACGGATACGTAGATTTAGTGCAGTTTGCATTAAAATTGCTTTTAATTTCGAGTTTGTGATAATAGAAAGCAGAATGTCTCGTATTTTCATTATATGACGGTATAAATGTTTCAAGATAAATTCAATTACATTTAGTAATTGGTTGTTATCTTTGAAGTAACTGGCATGCAAACATGTCGAATGAGTGTGTGGAGTAAGGCAACGTATGATAAACAATTTTAGGGTAGCAGTTACTTACTCTGCCGTGGGAATATTTTCTGTTCATTAACATTTTACGGCTTACAGAGTCTCACGAGTTAAAATGAAGGTTGATTCACCAGAATGCAATTGTTTCGCTTAATTCGTTCGAAAATCAAAGAGTCTTATAACATTAAAGTCCGCTTTAGTGCTATAAGCTTTCGATTCATATATTAATGACACAATTGAAAGACAAGTTGCAAGTGAGAATTTTTCATTCTAAGATGTTTGTCCGACTTTCGCTTTTGGACTTCAGATGGTGATCGGACCGATTTTATACTGAAAAAAAATTTCCCAAATCGATAAGCTCCAAAGAAAACTAAACATATGTAGACAAGAATCTTCTTAACAAATAGGAAGAAGAATCCAAGAAGCGACCACTCTTTGGGGCATATATGTCTTAACTTGTAGAGGTCTTTCAATAAAGGCAAATCACCTTTAACACGAAGACTTTTGGTATTGATCTACAATAGAGGTACAATACAATAGAGGTAAATGAACAGTAACTTGAGATTGGGTTGGTATCATGCTAGGATTAAAAAAGCTTAAGACATATTTGTGCACTAAATGAAAGGATGGCGGGGAAAAATCGCGCGGCAGCATCTTATCACCTTTCATATGGCTGCTGAAAATACTGAAACAGGCAGGCTTTGTGTACGCCTATGTGGCAATTATTTGTTCGAGAAAAATTTACTCCAGCCAGTAAGGGACTAAGTTATAGACTCTTACTAGTCTTAGCATTTTACGGGCATTTGACTTGGTAAATCCATCGAAGACAATGTCTATAGTGTTTGAGTTTGACCTAGGGGGCGGCAACATTTAACATTTAACATTTAACATTTAACATTTAACATTTAACATTTAACATTTAACATTTAACATTTAACATTTAACATTTAACATTTAACATTTAACATTTAACATTTAACATTTAACATTTAACATTTAACATTTAACATTTAACATTTAACATTTAACATTTAACATTTAACATTTAACATTTAACATTTAACATTTAACATTTAACATTTAACATTTAACATTTAACATTTAACATTTAACATTTAACATTTAACATTTAACATTTAACATTTAACATTTAACATTTAACATTTAACATTTAACATTTAACATTTAACATTTAACATTTAACATTTAACATTTAACATTTAACATTTAACATTTAACATTTAACATTTAACATTTAACATTTAACATTTAACATTTAACATTTAACATTTAACATTTAACATTTAACATTTAACATTTAACATTTAACATTTAACATTTAACATTTAACATTTAACATTTAACATTTAACATTTAACATTTAACATTTAACATTTAACATTTAACATTTAACATTTAACATTTAACATTTAACATTTAACATTTTTTTTTTTTTTTTTTTTTTTTTTTTTTTTTTTTTATTATTATTATTCATAAATATAGTTACAATTAAAATAAGTATCTGCGAAGCCGTAGCTTATCTGCAGAAGATTATGTTTCTGATCAATTTTAAATAATAATAAAGTGTGCAAAGATATAAAGTTATTATTTAATTGAACATTATTTTAAGGAAGTTAATAGGATTCATGATATAGATTCTAAGTTATTTAAATTTAAATTTAAGTAGAAAGTTTTAAGTATTTTTTTTCTTTTTTTAAGATTAACAATAGTTATTATTTGACGAGGTAATTCGTTGATTATTGTGGGAATAGTATATTGAAGTTTGCGTCTACCGTAGTTATTCCAATTTCTAGGAGTTTGTAGCATTCCTTGGGCACGTCTTCTGGTGTTGACTTCATGCTGTATTGGTCGAGCGAATCGGTTGTCATCAAAGTACTCCACAATGGTGGTCATCTTAAATATGTCCTCTACTTGAAGAGCTTTAAAACCTGCTTCATTTCCTCGTTGATTATTTATGTGCTTAAGAGCTGCATTTTGAAGTTTTTGTATTTTTTGGATGTGTGTTTTAGCTGCAGTACCCCATGCCAGTATCCCATACCGTATCTTCGACTCTATCAAAGCATAATACACTTGCTTTAAGACTCCTTCAGAAGCGTAGTATTTCAAATGCGAAACAGCAAATAAGGCTCTCTTGAGGTCCATTCTTAGTTTGTCAATGTGTCTATCCCACAGAAAATGACTGTCTATTACTACACCAAGATATTTATAGTTGTCAACTAACTCAATACATTCCTTCAAGGTATTGGGGCAAGCATTATTTTGAAAGTGGATCCGAAGTTCTGTTGCCTTGAAGTGAGGACTTCTAATGTGCATCATTTTTGTTTTCAAAGCATTTATAACTAACCCGTTATCGTGACACCATCTCGCAGCAACATTAAATTCTTCTTGCATCACCCTTACTGCCGTATCCACAGATCTATGACGGACCACAATAGCCGTATCATCAGCAAAAGCAAATGGTATGCTCTGTTTGAAAACTCGCAGTAACTCGTTGGTATATAGAATGAACAGAATTGGTCCTAATTTTGATCCCTGTGGGACTCCAAATTTAATAATTTTTTTTGTGTTAATAGCATCTTTGATTTTAACACAAAGTATTCTATTTTGAAGGTATTCGGTCAGCCAGTCAGCCATTGTGCCGCGTATCCCAATCCTTTTTAGTGCTTCTATTAGGTTAGAGTGATTTAATGTGTCGAAAGCCTTACTGAAATCCATGTACAGTACTAAGACATGGTCACCTTTATCCAAGCTCTCATTTACACAATTTGCAAATTCACCAAGTAGCTTTCCGGTATTCTTGTTTTTCTGAAAACCATATTGGCTATTATGTATGAGGGAATGTTTTGCCATAAAACTTTGCAATCTGTTGGCTATTACACCTTCCAAACACTTCTCTACTACAGGGAGAATCGATATTGGCCTATAGTTGTTTACATGATTTTTTACTCCACCTTTATAAATTGGTCTTACGACTGCTGTTTTGAGGGTTGCAGGAATTACTGATTGCGTAAGGCTCAAATTGATTAGCTTACATAGGATTGGAGCAATATGTCGGAATGGCTTTTAATATCCGTTGCTCTAATGCCATCAACTCCCGGCGACTTATCTTCTCCAATAGATTTTATAATATTAAGTATTTCATTGATATTTGTTGCGTAAGCAAATATTGTGTTTTCCACTGTTGCATTCACATTATTTGACGTTATTACATTGCATTTGTGTATAATCTTTTCCGTCTGTGAAGAAAAAAACTCTGCAAATTCATTTGTAAGTGTATTCGTATCTATTTTAAAGTTTCTTTCTATTGTTTCGTCGATGTTTGCTCTTTTTTTTCCTAGAATTTCATTTATCAGTCCCCATGTTTTTCGCGGATCAGTTTTACATTGAAAAAACTTATTTTTGTAGTAATTGGATTTTTGTGTTGATATGCTTTTATTGATTTTGTTACGTATACTTTTGTACTCTTTTTCATAGGCTAGGTTTCTACTATTATTTTTCCACCTTCTGTACATTACATCTCTTTGCTTACATTCCTCCATGAGAATTGGCGTAATCCAAGGGCTATTCTGTCTTTTTTTACTTATTTTACTCACCAATGTTGATTTTTTGTAGATATTTTGCAATTTCATAAACAGTTTGTTGTACATCCTCTCTGCGTCTTCTTCTTCAAGCACGACTTTCCAGTCTTCTTCACGAATAAGCTTGTTGACTTTATAGCTGCATAGAGAAGTTGGAATTGGCTTCTGTCCACGTATTGGTTTTGCAAACTTCTCGTAATAAATAATTGGATAATGATCGGTGATATCGCTTTCGATTATAGCTGAATTAATTTGGCTGTCAAATCTGCTGATAAGAGCATGATCAATTAATGACCCTGTGCCTTTCTTGGGGTCTACTCTTGTGTTTTCAGTAATGACATTCATTAACCTCTTCGATGCTAACATTTCAGCTAACATAATTCGATTTGGAGTCTTTTAAATTAATATTTATATCTCCCATTACAATAATACTTTCGTTTTTTTTTTTTTTATTTGCTCTACTTGATTTCCAAATTCTTCATAAAACGCCCTTTTACTGAAACCGGGTGGTCTATAAATTCCAATCACGGATGTTGTTTTATTTCCTTCCGAATATTGAATTTGAATACTTTCATACGATCCTGTTGGCGATTCTATAACTGTATGTGACAAATTACTTCGTATAAACATCATTATTCCTCCTCCTCTTCTATTGTTTCGATTTAGAACTTCTTGTTTGAAACCCTCCAGTTGATAAAATTCTTTTTCTTCATCATTTATATTTGTTTCTACTAGAATTATAATTTTAAATTCATTTATAATATGTCTTACATTTAAACAGAATATATTCCAATGTAAGCGCAGCGATCTTATATTAAAACATAAAAAACAGCTATCATAATTATTCAATTCATTGACATCGATCCCATTGAAACCATGTATTACCCTACAATTTAAGTTCATTATGAGTTCATTTTTTTCTTTTGTGTTCTCCATTTCTTTTATACGGTTTTAAACTTCTATTTGTTATGCTTACAGCAACAACAATTATTGAGCTCTCTTTATGCTGTTTAAGTCTTGTTCAGTGTTAATAATTATGGATTGTGTGTTCTCGCTTCTTCGTGCTAAAATTTTACCTGCGCTTTCCCAAACATATTTCCAGTTTTCTCTCTTTGCCTCTTCTTTGGTCAACCACAAGAGATGCTTATTATACTTCGTGAGCTGATTGTTTACATATATTGTAGCATCAAACTCAGCTGGTATCGAGTTTACATTAAAGTTGTTTGTGCTTTTTCTGACTGTTGAGAGTTTAATTGGACGAGTAGCGCGCGCTTGTTTAGTAAATTGTGTTTTGCATTTGTTTGAAGTAAACGTTACAATTATATTTGATTTTTCGGGGTTTTTAATGTTGGTTCTATAAACATCGGTTATATCAGTGTCATTTATTTCATTGTTTATCGCTTTTCCAATTCCCTTTATAATCTCTACCAAGTTTTCTTGTGGAGTTGGTGGAATGTTTTTAATGTCGATATTGTTTTTAAGCATTTGTTGTTCAATGGTGTTTATTTGTGATTGCATACTTTCTATGATAATGTCTTTCTTTTTATTATTTTCTCTTAGCTCGTTTATTTCTTTGGTGAAGCTTTCAATGAGATTATTGTTTTTGATCATGTTTACATTAATTTCATCGTATTTACTACCTAGGAAATCACAGCTCGCTGATATTTCTTTGAGTTGATCTCTCATTTGCTGGATCTCAGTCAGCACAGCTTGGTTGTCGTTGCTGTTGTTGCTAGGTGCCACCTTGTTGTTGTTGGGGCTGTTTATAGGTCTTATCCTCTTTGCAGCTTGCAAATCTGGTGTTTGCGATCTAGAAGCTTCAACATTTCCATCAGTTACGGTTCTACAGAACTGGCATCTCCAGGTATCTTTCCTCACCCCCATGGTCCTCCAAGTTCTCTCTGTAACCGTTGTGCATTGGAAATGCAGTTTACGTTTACAAAACGAGCAATCAACAAAATCGCCCTCAGATGAGAGAGAATCACCGCAAGAAGAACAGACAGGCATTTTGGGAGATATTGTAATTTAATAGAATTAAAAGAAAAATGTATGCAATGTATTTGTTATGAAATTGAATAAATGAATTCACTTAAGTTAAATAGTTGGGCTTTTCTCTTCCTTATTTAGTTCTTTGAAAAGAAATTTAAGGTTTAATGTAGGTACTTGAATATCAAAAACTAGGGATTACTTTGAAAACACGTCTTGACACTTCGACACACTCGCTCACTCTGAATTTAACATTTAACATTTAACATTTAACATTTAACATTTAACATTTAACATTTAACATTTAACATTTAACATTTAACATTTAACATTTAACATTTAACATTTAACATTTAACATTTAACATTTAACATTTAACATTTAACATTTAACATTTAACATTTAACATTTAACATTTAACATTTAACATTTAACATTTAACATTTAACATTTAACATTTAACATTTAACATTTAACATTTAACATTTAACATTTAACATTTAACATTTAACATTTAACATTTAACATTTAACATTTAACATTTAACATTTAACATTTAACATTTAACATTTAACATTTAACATTTAACATTTAACATTTAACATTTAACATTTAACATTTAACATTTAACATTTAACATTTAACATTTAACATTTAACATTTAACATTTAACATTTAACATTTAACATTTAACATTTAACATTTAACATTTAACATTTAACATTTAACATTTAACATTTAACATTTAACATTTAACATTTAACATTTAACATTTAACATTTAACATTTAACATTTAACATTTAACATTTAACATTTAACATTTAACATTTAACATTTAACATTTAACATTTAACATTTAACATTTAACATTTAACATTTAACATTTAACATTTAACATTTAACATTTAACATTTAACATTTAACATTTAACATTTAACATTTAACATTTAACATTTAACATTTAACATTTAACATTTAACATTTAACATTTAACATTTAACATTTAACATTTAACATTTAACATTTAACATTTAACATTTAACATTTAACATTTAACATTTAACATTTAACATTTAACATTTAACATTTAACATTTAACATTTAACATTTAACATTTAACATTTAACATTTAACATTTAACATTTAACATTTAACATTTAACATTTAACATTTAACATTTAACATTTAACATTTAACATTTAACATTTAACATTTAACATTTAACATTTAACATTTAACATTTAACATTTAACATTTAACATTTAACATTTAACATTTAACATTTAACATTTAACATTTAACATTTAACATTTAACATTTAACATTTAACATTTAACATTTAACATTTAACATTTAACATTTAACATTTAACATTTAACATTTAACATTTAACATTTAACATTTAACATTTAACATTTAACATTTAACATTTAACATTTAACATTTAACATTTAACATTTAACATTTAACATTTAACATTTAACATTTAACATTTAACATTTAACATTTAACATTTAACATTTAACATTTAACATTTAACATTTAACATTTAACATTTAACATTTAACATTTAACATTTAACATTTAACATTTAACATTTAACATTTAACATTTAACATTTAACATTTAACATTTAACATTTAACATTTAACATTTAACATTTAACATTTAACATTTAACATTTAACATTTAACATTTAACATTTAACATTTAACATTTAACATTTAACATTTAACATTTAACATTTAACATTTAACATTTAACATTTAACATTTAACATTTAACATTTAACATTTAACATTTAACATTTAACATTTAACATTTAACATTTAACATTTAACATTTAACATTTAACATTTAACATTTAACATTTAACATTTAACATTTAACATTTAACATTTAACATTTAACATTTAACATTTAACATTTAACATTTAACATTTAACATTTAACATTTAACATTTAACATTTAACATTTAACATTTAACATTTAACATTTAACATTTAACATTTAACATTTAACATTTAACATTTAACATTTAACATTTAACATTTAACATTTAACATTTAACATTTAACATTTAACATTTAACATTTAACATTTAACATTTAACATTTAACATTTAACATTTAACATTTAACATTTAACATTTAACATTTAACATTTAACATTTAACATTTAACATTTAACATTTAACATTTAACATTTAACATTTAACATTTAACATTTAACATTTAACATTTAACATTTAACATTTAACATTTAACATTTAACATTTAACATTTAACATTTAACATTTAACATTTAACATTTAACATTTAACATTTAACATTTAACATTTAACATTTAACATTTAACATTTAACATTTAACATTTAACATTTAACATTTAACATTTAACATTTAACATTTAACATTTAACATTTAACATTTAACATTTAACATTTAACATTTAACATTTAACATTTAACATTTAACATTTAACATTTAACATTTAACATTTAACATTTAACATTTAACATTTAACATTTAACATTTAACATTTAACATTTAACATTTAACATTTAACATTTAACATTTAACATTTAACATTTAACATTTAACATTTAACATTTAACATTTAACATTTAACATTTAACATTTAACATTTAACATTTAACATTTAACATTTAACATTTAACATTTAACATTTAACATTTAACATTTAACATTTAACATTTAACATTTAACATTTAACATTTAACATTTAACATTTAACATTTAACATTTAACATTTAACATTTAACATTTAACATTTAACATTTAACATTTAACATTTAACATTTAACATTTAACATTTAACATTTAACATTTAACATTTAACATTTAACATTTAACATTTAACATTTAACATTTAACATTTAACATTTAACATTTAACATTTAACATTTAACATTTAACATTTAACATTTAACATTTAACATTTAACATTTAACATTTAACATTTAACATTTAACATTTAACATTTAACATTTAACATTTAACATTTAACATTTAACATTTAACATTTAACATTTAACATTTAACATTTAACATTTAACATTTAACATTTAACATTTAACATTTAACATTTAACATTTAACATTTAACATTTAACATTTAACATTTAACATTTAACATTTAACATTTAACATTTAACATTTAACATTTAACATTTAACATTTAACATTTAACATTTAACATTTAACATTTAACATTTAACATTTAACATTTAACATTTAACATTTAACATTTAACATTTAACATTTAACATTTAACATTTAACATTTCACATTTAACATTTAACATTTAACATTTAACATTTAACATTTAACATTTAACATTTAACATTTAACATTTAACATTTAACATTTAACATTTAACATTTAACATTTAACATTTAACATTTAACATTTAACATTTAACATTTAACATTTAACATTTAAATAATATTCGAAATTAGGATTTAACCGAGTAACTAAAAGTTTTACATTTAACATCGGACAATCGGTAAATCGACATTTATACCCGAAAAGAAAAGTAAATTTTTCAATAAGATCATCTTCACATGAGTGCAGTTGCTAAGTGCTATGGACCACTAAGCGAGAGGTGGCTGGTTCAAATCCCGACCTGTAACAACTGAAAGTTTTTATTCGCTGCTCCACCTCTTGCGAACGTCTGCCAAACATCCAAGAGTAAGAAATGACATGAGAAGCTTCTTAAAAATAAATTGCCGTTCGGAATATCTTCACATGATGGATCAAAATTAAAAGTTAAGAAGATGAGGTCGGGATGAGGGAAGGCAGATGAATTCAATTTGTTTAGACACCAAATACATATCTAACATAGATGACCCCTTATTATTCATAAAATTTGTAGGCCGACTATATTTCGTGAATCTTAAATTGAACGACTCTACCAAATTTTTAAAACGATTATTTTTATAATATAAAATATTGAGATTAAAATCTCCACAGATAACTATTTTTGTATAACACGGTGCTATCAGCTATGTCTCTTATTAATTTATAATTAGCAATATCATTGGCCATGTATAAGCATCCAATTAAGAGTTTGTCACAACTATTTCCTAATATGAATTGGTCCAAATTGCTCGATGTTGATTTTTAGCTTTAGTTCATCCTGAAATTTGGCGCAGTGGTATGGTGGAAAGCTATCCAGAAGAAATATTATCTTTCAGTGGTTAGTGCGTTGGACTATGAAACTAGGAGTCCCAGGTTAAAATCCGCCCCATACCTCCTAAAAGATTTTATTTATTTTTACAGATTTTGGTCTGTTTTTGTACGAAGGATACCTAGGATGGGGCCATATTGCATACTCAGTTTTCGCAAATAATTCGAATAGCGGTAATTAATAAAACCGAAAAATATCTCAAAAATTAATAAAGGGAATTCCGAAGTGCTTAAGTGCTTTTTTTTAAATTCGATTTCTAAAGTTATGACTTCAGATATTTTACGTTATTTGTCGATATGTGGATATGCAATGCGACTCTTAATAGTACATTTTTCCTCACCACAATAAACTTACTTCATCGTGGTCAGTTTACAATTTTATTTTTAAATTCATTTCTGAGGAATAGATGGCCGTCGAATTTGGAAATATACCCCCTATTTTCGGATTGAGGGTATATAGTGTTTATATTTTTGTTCCACAAAAGAAATCACCCGCTTTAGAACTTTTATTTGCACATTATATAATGATAACATTTTTAGCTTTTCATAAGCTTTAAGTATTTTAGTACTTCTCTTTACGAAACTCGTTAAAAAGCTTGTTAGATGGCACTACTGTGCAATTCGCTCTGGATTGAGAATGAAACACTATTGCTAGCTGATATAAAATAGATTTTATATTTCGAAATTATGTTACCCAAATATTTTCCTTCTATTCGAACCCAATAGTTTCTTTCAAAAATAAACAGAGGGCGTAACATATCCGATGGTGGGTTCGATGGCAAAGTTGTAAAATTTGGCAACCATTTGAGTACGACATTCAATTGAATAAAAAGATTAATTTTTGAAGTCTTTAGACTTCCCTTAAATACTTTGATTTCAATTTTGAATTCCCAGTCTATTTTGAAGCCATTTGTGAGAAAATCATTTAAAGCAGTCAAATGACTGGAAGTAAATAGAATGCAATACTTTGTGATTGTTTGCATTCATTGAATTCTTCTTGATCTCTTTTAAATTCATTGAATTCTATTATTCTTTTGAATGCATTCGATTTTTTGAAATCTTTTGGCTGGTTGAAGTCTTTTAACTGCAATGAAGCCTTTAGACTAATTGAAGTATTTCTACTGTTGAAGATTTCTATGCTATTGCTACACAAATTGTCTGTCTATCCCTAAAACTACCCGGACGATTTAAAAAAAAATTGTACAGCATTTCAATGGTGACGTTATCCTGGTCCGTATAGGTTACTCAAGGGAAAGGGGCTATCTATGCAACTATTTGGCCGATTTTAAAAATTATTTCAGCGTTTAGGACATTTTTGCAGTATAACTTAATTAAATTAATCTGAGTATTGCTGTTTATTATAAATTAAATTATACATGTGTGTGGGCAATTATGCCTCTAAGGGTTTTTATACAACTTCAAGTTGGCAACACTATTTTAACTGGCAGACATTTTGTCAGCTGTCAAGTGATTAACGTGACTAATACATACATATGAGTAAGTTGATCAACAATTTCGGTTGACAGTAAATGTAAGTATAACTATACTAACACGGATTTCGTAGGTTATGGATGGTTATATTGAAGTAGTTAAGTAACTCTAAACAATTAAACACTGGTTTAAAACGCTTTTTAATATAACGTAATCCAAATTCTTACAAATATTATTTTTAGTGCATGAAAACACTTTTTTAGCAAAATTTGCAATCACTTATTAGTAGTAGTATCTAGTAGTAAATTGCTTTCCTTATTTTCATAAAAAAAAATTTTAAAAAATTACAAAACATTATAACTTGATAAATAAAGTCGTCTGTTAGATAGAGTAGCTAATTAATTTAATATATATACATATGTAACATAATGTGCATGCTTATTTATGAGTCGTACACAACTACCAAGCATTTTTGATAGAAAAATACACCAACAATATATTTATGCAGTGCATTCCAGCTACCTTCTGTTCTCCTTCTTCTGTTTATCACTTACTATAAATTTTTAAATAAAGCATATTAACTTATAAAAAAAATTTCCTAAGCCGCCTAAGAAAATTAATTGACTAAATATACAAACTTTGTAACACTTTGTAACACTTTCTTTTCCATTTTTTTATCGATCTACGGAAGCCGGATATATATGTATATTCGTTAAACTTTCGTAATGTTGAATAAAAACAATCAAATAATAAAACAATCAAAGAATTTAATATACATATAAAAACACATTTACTACAAATATTTTACACCCAAACATTACTAAATTAATATTTATGCGTTAATACAAAAAAATATACATTTTATCTCATTTTATTAACCAAAATGGAAAAAGTATAACAACCCAAGAATGTATATTTTAAGGCTCATAAAAAATAGAGAAATATTTCTTATCGCCGCAAAAAATATTCCAATTAAATTGGGTAACTAATTTTTTGTTTCTTCATAAATATTAAAATAGTTATAAAAGTTGAATCTCATAAACTCAACACTTCACAGCACTTCCTATTTCCCAACACACCCGCCGAGAATAGCTGTTTCGTTGTTGCGATTTGGATATGTTGCAAAACTCCCCACACTTATTTCTGGCGAATAATCGAGTAGATTAGATCTAATTTCATGTGTCTAGCTCACACGTATTCACATATAGGAAAATTGAGAGAGGATTTTGCGGCCATTATTAAATATTTTATGCTGGTTGAAACAGATAGGGGATTGCATAGTTTACTGTCTGGTTAATTCCTCATCTATGCAAATTTGCCAATTTATTTGGAAAATAATGATTCTGTTTCATATTTTCATAAGCGAATTTTGTTTAGCGCTGTAGATCACTTTTGGTTAAATTGATACGTCAATAAACTAAACTGCCCTAGTTAGGAACGATAATATAGGGTGATTCATCGTGAGGTTTGATTTTCAATTGGCTTTTTTGACAGATCACTCGTGACTGCTATCAAACTGCTTTGTCATTTTAGTTCAGTATCATTTGGAAAGTCATCATGGAAAGACTCACACCACAACATCATCTCCAAATTGTTAAGCTGCATTATGAAATATCAGCGTTTTGTGATAAATGTTTTTTGTGCGTTTATTGTGAAATTGATAATTGGTCCATATTTCTTCAAAAATGAGGGAAACCAGATTGAAAACAGATTGTGTGCTTCCTAAAATTCAAGCCTATGGCCTCGGTGAGTTCTGGTTTCAACAAGACGGCGCTACGAGCCATACAGCGCGTGAAACAATGGACTTGTTGAGAAATCATTTTTAAGAGCACGTTTTGTACGGTAAATTGGCCGCAAAGATTGTGCGATATCACATTTTTGGACTATTTTCTCTGGGGACATGTAAAGTCTCAGGTCTTTAGGAATAAGCCAGCTACGATTGACGCTTCGGAAGCCAACATTACTCGTGTTCTTAACGATATAACCGTCGCTATGTTTGAAGGATTCGCTCTTATTTGGACCTCCCGCATGGCCCACCTCAGACGTAGTCGTGTCCAACATTTAGATGATAACATTTTCCCAAAATAAGTTCTCTTTTGAATTTATGGGTTTAATATTACATTTTAAATCAAACCTCATGATGAATCCACCCTGTAGTTGTTGGAGTTAGACCATGTTCGCTGGAGTTTGGAGAAACTTCCAAGGACAAGGTCGCTTTGAACATCTTTTGAAGAAATTTCAAAACCCTCGTGGTATATCAGTTCACTATCACAGACATATATTTAATTTCATGCGGTCAAAATGCCATGCGTCATTTATATGCCCTCAAATTTCTGCTCTCAGCAGTTGCTGGAAATAAGCACTCTATGACTCCATGACACAGAAAAAAAGAAAGAAGATTGCATAATAAATTAATCACGTAATAATATTTGCTCTGCTTTATCTAGTTCTTACGGAATACCCCAACATTAAAAAAAAATAGTTAGAATTTTCTAAAATTATCGTCCATTCAAAAAGGATGCGAGATTGGTTTTTTACCCGACAATCAATTTGGCAAAGCTTAAAATCTAATTTGGACAGCCAGGCATTATCATTTTTTTTTGGTTTACGAAAAAAGAAAAAAGTAGCTAGATGAAAACAAAAATTAGCCAAGACCTGATAGAACCATCAAGCCTAACGAACCAATGCCAACAGTTTTTCGCTTTGTTTATTCTCTTGGAATTTTTACGTCCTGCATCCTTGAATTCTGCAATAGCTTTATAGAACTCCACCCCCCCCCATCCTCCACTTCTAATCACCGAAGGATGAAATGATTGGGAACAATTTTTTGTAGTTTTGCATAGTTTACCCCTCCCCCCACCCCCTCTTGTTTACCCTATTGTAGCTCCATGCAATGGACCGATCCGGTATTTGCTGTTTTTTGAATTTTAATTGTAATTTCTATTTCGATTATTTGGAAAAGAAAACGATGGACTAGGAACTAATCAATGTGAAACTTGTGTCCTATTTCCATGGGAATTGCTTACGGTACACAAAAACTGAGAGAGAAAGAGAAAATATCGAAACTCAATTGAGCGGACCAGGCAAAAAAAAACCAAAAAAAAAAAAACAACGATACCGAACAATCATTGGAATAAATACAATTTGCTATAATCGAAAACTATCAGAAGGAGGGATGGTGGTTCAGTAAGAGTCCTTTTTTTTCTGTTAGTTATTGCTTTTGTATAGCTAGTTTTTTTTTGTTTTTTTTTGTTTCGTGTTTGTTGTAGTTGCTTTGTGTTTGTGTCCCTGCGAGGCTGTGAATGTTTTTGGGAGTTCGGTTGATTAGTTCCAGTTTCAGTTCCAGTAAAAACTGTAAGGGATACTGTATCCCATATTTTGTGGGATTTCAGATGTGTGAAGGGTATCCTGTTCGGTTCTCCAGTTAATTGGGCTTATGGCATGTTAAGGCAATTGAACCCAGGCTATGATGATGTAAAACTTCGAATAGAAGACGCATTGATTAGACCTTTGGGGTATAATATGTATGCGCGTGTGTGTGTCTATTGACTACTAGCAACTTCTGCGAAATTGTTAAAAAGGTATGGAGATTTACAAGCGTCGTTGATTGTTGGCTTGCCCCAAGGCGAAGAGTTCTTACTGTAGCTGAAAGCTTATGGATAAAGAGGGAATGTAGGTAAAGGGCGTATTTACATTCTGTGATGTGTTACATTTTTAAACTCTCTTGCTTGGAACAGTGATACATGGGGTAGGACTTAGTAGTATATAGTCATATTGAGATTTCTCCCTTATTTAGTTCTTACTTATTAATTAATTCTTCTAAATCCTTTGGCGAACTGACAATCATGTCAACTACCTCAAGGTAAGGCTGTAATAGACGAGTTCTTGCTAAGCAGTTACAGTGGCATAGGATATTATCTACTTAGGCGGCGCTATAGTCTGGGGTGGACCTGGGCATCAACCAAAATGTCTCGCCACTTAGAGCATTTTTTTCTTTTCTGGGCCTCCAGTAGTAGCACTCCAATAAGTCGGTTTAGGTACCATAACCGCGCGCCTTAAAACGAGGCCCTCCTCTACTATTTCGTCGAAAGATTCTGCGGGCTGGAGCGTTGGTGTTCGTGTGCAGTGTTTTGCCTACGATGATTCGCTCTTTAAAAGCGAATAATTTTTCTCTCAAAACCACCAAGAACGTCTTCATCCGCTATAAAAAGAATCCATGCTTTAGATAGAGCAGGACTGGTATAATCAAGGTCTTATATAAATTTTTCCCGGTTTTTTGGGATAGGGCCTTACAATTTTCCCTCTCAGCCCGAAAAAACAGAAAAAGGTAAACAAAGTCCTTTATAACCAGCCGATTAGTCGATGTTTGGTATCGCTTTTCGTTGACAGTATATCCTTTTTTTGGCTAGACCCATCTTTGCCAGTTTTACTCCTATACTCGTAAATGCACCAGGAATAATTCACTGTGTTGGCTAAAAAGTTTCGAATTTTTTTTTTCAAGTTTGGTGTTAAAGAAGTCACATGACAGCGCGTCGCTTGGCATCAGTGACATTTCTACATCGTCATGCTTCACAAGTTGACCATGGCTCTGTTTAGATCTTTTCTAAAGGTAGTGACATCTTTAAAATATATAAAAATGTGGTGAGTATCAATTTTAACTTATTGAATAAGGTCCAATCAGATCGTTAAAAAATGGTGTCAGGTGCTTTAACAATGCAGTTGGTGCAGTTTAAAGGGTTTCCTCTCGACCAAATCGTGACAATGAATGGTGTATGCTTGGTGGCTAGACCGTCCAGCCCAGCAGCTGGACCTCACTTCATGGATAGGGTGGACAGAATTTCTGATGCTAATTGGTTCGCTCTGCCTGGTAGCGAAAATTTTATCGTCTTCGCCTCTTAATAGCCTGCAAAAATTATTGTTCCACATCTGCATCGACTGTGACTGAACTACAAGGTTCCTTTTTACATTTTGGCAACATTTTCTAACTTTATTTCTAAGGTAGCACCTCTCTATTTCCTCAATGGCGCTCTTGCTTTTTCTCCGAAGTAGCCGATGTTCTTCCTTTTTTTTTGTTTTTACAATCAATCAATGATGAAAGGATGGTATTTCAATGGGGCTGAAATCGACATAGTAAAAGAGTACAAATATTTTGGAATGATCATCACGCCGGAACTTTCGCTAGTGGCGCAGCTTAAAGAAAGAGAAACAAAGACAAAAAATGGTTTGAATAGCACTTGGAAGGATTTCATCGGCAAAAAGTTCTAACTTTTCAACGCTGTGTCAAGAGAGATATTTTGCTAAGCGTCTCAAGTTTGGGGCTTTTCAAATTTCGACGCCGTTGATAAAATTCAGCGATTTCTTATTAAGGGACTCTTTAGTCTTAATGATTTTACCCCGAATTATATAGTGAGCCTTGAAACAGGAGTGCCAGGCATGCATTTGTACACGTTAAGACTACACATGGAATATATACAAAGGGCACTCTACAGATATGACCACTCTCGGTTACCGCACATACTCTCAAAGCAATCTACGACATACGATAGGGCCCACATACTTCGAGAATTCATGTGGTGAGCAGTTAATAATGTGCATTTTTGAAACGCGCGCTGGTATTTTGGGTCTTAATGCAAGCAAATTTCGTCCGGGGCTTACGCAGAAACTGCACTTTATGTAATATAAATAAAGAAGAAAATGTGCTTAATTTTGTTGGGAAATTCCCAATTCTCATCCCTTTTCGACGAAATAATTTCGGAAAACGATTTTTGGAGGAGAACGACGTCACTAAAATACTTAATGGAGAATCAGATGGTGACCGGCAGGCACTGCATAAGTACATTGTGGGTGCCTTTTACTATAGAAAAAACTTAGTAGATGAATATAACTCATAACATAACTATTATAAAAGTGAGCTGATTAATATTATATGTATATTTGTAGGAAAAAAATAGCCTCTCTTTCCAACAGATAAAATAAGATTCAAAGTAAACTGAAAAATTTACTACTACTACTACTACTACTATTACTACAACTACTACTACTACTACTACTACTACTACTACTACTACTACTACTACTACTACTACTACTACTACTACTACTACTACTACTACTACTACTACTACTACTACTACTACTACTACTACTACTACTACTACTACTACTACTACTACTACTACTACTACTACTACTACTACTACTACTACTACTACTACTACTACTACTACTACTACTACTACTACTACTACTACTACTACTACTTCTACTACTACTACTATGTTGAGGGATATGCGATGCAGAAGGTCCTGGTCACTTGTTGCAGTTGTACCCGTTAAAATTTAAATCTTCTCAAAGTATTTCCCCGTTGTTGTGTGCGACTGAGATATCCGTAGACGTACGTTAGATGCAACTAAGGAGTTGTCCAAGTCTATGTTTGTTCCTCGGAATGTTCTGACATCGTAGCAGGTTGATTTATATGGTTTGCTGATCTGTAGTTCACCTGAGTCCATTTCCATATAGGCTATGCTTTCCGATTTAGCTAACAAAGATTCTCTCATATGTGATTTTGGTGAATTTACCTATGATACGGATATCGCTAACAAAAATGCGCAACCAAATAGACGTCGTTCAGGGCTTCCGCTAGTTGGTCAGCTGCAGGAGGTCTATTCAGGGTTCACGTGCATATCCAAAATTAGTTGCCTTGGCTTTGTTTTGCAGAGTCGCCAACAGTGAATCCAGGTAAAAATTGCCACAGTATAGATCCATTGCATGGTTGATTGCGCTTAGACACTTACAGAGTGTTTGTTTGTGACGTACTCAAATGTACCCTTAACAAGTATTTCTGCATCATTTGCCATTTCTAGAATTCTTCCAAACGAAAACAAAGTATTTTAAGGTATATCCAAAGTTACATCACTTTTCAGCTAAAGATTGCAGCACAATCTAGGAGAGGACGTAATTTCTGTTCCAATAATCAAAATCCACTCCACAGTAATAAACTTTGATTTGATTCCATTTTTTTCTAATTCTACATGTCCTCTCAAATAAAACACAGCATTCCTTCGACTAGCATCAATATTAAGCCAACGAAATAAATTGTAATCCTTGAATTGAGCAAAAACTAAGATGGATTGTTATTTTGACTTTTTTTTTATTTTTTGTTCTTCTAGAAAGAAGCATTTCGCTCTCTAAAATGCATTCCATGACAAATTCATTTCGCCTTTGTCCTTGCTTACCCTCTGTGTGCCAATTCAAACATCACCCTCATAAGAGCAAACGAAAAAAACGAAAAAAAATATACTTCGTTAAACCGATTGAAATTGAATATTCCCGTCCCGTTAATTCCGGGCTAAGGACAAACACTAAAAAGTAATCCATTTGAATTCTCAAAGGAACCCAGTCGAATTGCAAAAGTTTTATTAGGTTTTTCACTTCCTTCCAATTCTACCAATAATAGCATGCTCCCCTGATGTTGGACGACGACGACGCTGGTTCCCTTTTGTTTTTCGCCCAGCCCCTAGCGCGATAGTAGCTCCCCATTCGACTTTGATGTTCAGGATGAAATAATGATTATTCAACTTCATTGCTCTTCTGTAGAAGAGCGAGAGATTGTGGAGGGGGCCGATGGGTTGAAACGGTCGCGCGTTCAAAAGTGAAGAGGGAATTATTTTGTGTCATTCGGGTGAAAAGGAGTCCCTCCTACCCCGATCACTCTTTTGACTTCAAACAGACATTTTGGAGACAGGAGTGTCTAAAATAGTTTTTCAAGTAGAAAAGGAACCGTTTATGAGTTTTAAGACGCGTCTCTCGAGGAGGGTTGAAGGTGCCCCCAATATAAAAGTAACAATCGCAATTTGAATTTAATTTCGGTGGAACCGGCAAACTCAAAGGAGCCGCAATAATGTGCACCTTATTCAAAACATATTCAAGTCATTGGCGAACTTAGACAGGGTCTTCTCACGTGCCAGGGAATAGCAAAGTGATACTTAAACTGTGCGCGAAGCACATTTGTTTCACCTTCCCTGGAGACGACGAAGAAGAATAGAAGTTCCTGTCAGAACTTTCCCAATGAAAAACTTAAAAGTTTTTCGCAAAAATTTTGACAAAGGACTAGCGGGACACCCAGACAAAAAGCAAATAACCGCAAGTACGGACACGAAAATTCAAAAGCTCGAAAACCAACCAAACATCAACGTGGAAGAGACGTCGTCCATTACTATGCCATGGTAGTCTGTCGGCGACCAGTAACAGCAGATGAAATGGCAAGTTCCTTGTCAGCAGAGTGCCTTCATGGCTAGCTGCTACTCTGTGTCCTTTCGTGGTTCGTACTTCATGTCCTCGTTGTAATAAGTGCACTCCTTGTGTGCGGCGCACCACTTAAGGATGCTTCATTTAAGTTTTTGAGTGAGGAATCTTATTTTGTTTACCTCGTCCTGGTGGTGTATCCAGCATTCGTTTTGGTGATAGGTACCCATATATATTTATATATATATATATTTTTTTTTTAACTTTACTTGCTCTGGTTCGACAATGATGTTGATGATAGGTTGTCTTTTTTCGGTGTTATTCCTTATTGAGGCTACTACTTGAGAGAGTTTTTATTAAATCTTGCACGACAAAGGAAATCTGCTGGGCTATATCTGTGTCCAACCTGAAGGGTGGTTCATTTATGAGGCGAACTATGTCGAGGATATGCTGTTTTTTTGTGATGGGATTTTTTTGTTACTGTCGGATTCGCGGTAGCAAGATGAGATATTAAATGCAAAACCAATATTGTCGACGTAATGAAGGGCCGGCTTAAGTACGGTACCAAGTTAGACTTGGAAATTATAGAAAAATATTTGCCACTACCGTTTTCATAAAACTTTTACCGCAAAGGATGATGAAGAACTTTTTATATTTACAATGCTAGGGCAAAGTTGAAGTAGAGAAAAGTCTTATGGGGACACCTTGAACAGACTGTCGACTTTGAATGTTATGATAGTATTATCTCTCCTCTGATGGAAGTGAGGTGTACCTGAAATTTACTTGCCAGCTTTATTGAGTCCTTGTAGACATTATTTAAATAAAATCTTTATCTCCTCTCGGTGAGGTTAAATTAGGTTAAAAAGGGGTGTGGGGAAAACTAAATCATCGCACAGCACTAGGCCCATCGCGATGCCTTGGGAAACAGCGGAATTCACAATTGAAAATGCATTTAAAATTAAACAATTTCCCTGGTAAAGCAACCAATTTCCCTGCAAAAACCTAAAATGCCCTTAAAGTCCATGATAGATGGCTGAATTTCTGAATTTTCAAAGAAATATTTCCCTAAAATTTTTCTTCGGCTACGGGCTAGTGCCTCACATTCACACAGTATATGTGTTATGTCCTAAGTTGCATGCAAATCTCCGCAGAATCTGCAGATATCTGTATCCGGATTATCCGCATTATCCGGATACCGATATCTGCCGGATCCGGATATCCGGATTTGTCAGGATTTCTATTATTTTGCTAAGCTTATCCCCGCTTAATTTTATTAAATCTATAGATCTTTTATTACTATTGAAAAGCGGCGATAGGGCCTTGGATACCGTGTGGAGAGGTTTGTTGTCTGTATCCTCACTATTACCGAGTAACCCTCCGAACTGTATCAGAGTTGATGTTGAAAAAATCATCTACATTTCCATCTAGTTGGAAAAATTCTTTTATAATACAAATAATACCAATTTTTAAGTCCGGTAGAAGAAATAATATTGAAAACTATTGTGTAAGAACTAGTCACCGAACAATTAACATTTTTTTGTAAGTCTTTGATTTGCAAAACTTAGCATGGTTTTGTTAAACAACGTTCAACTGTAACAAACTTTATCCTGTTTACAAACTTTATTGTCTCTGAAATAAGTAAAGTCAATCAAGTCGATGCAGTTTGTACTGACTTTAGCAAAACATTTGACCGTGTTGACCATAATATATTCCTTTTTAAGCTTAAACATTTGTGGTTTCCCCCTTGTTAGCTGGTTGTAATCATATTTGAAAAATAGGCTCCAATTCGTAAACTTTAGAAATGTTATTTCAAATAATATGTTACTTCAGGTGTGCCACAAGTAATGTTTGCGAATGATTTAAAAATGTTTGAACCTAGTCTTAATATTAACGGCTTCCAAGTTGTAAATTCCCATATGCAGAAACTTTTATTTCTAAAAATCCTTCTCATGTCGTAAATAGCCTCTTACGCGGCATAAAGCTTGATGTTTCATTTGCCAGGTCGGTTTTAGAGTATGCGTCTAACTTAGTTGGTATTCGTAAAATAATGTCCATATCAATAAAATTGAGAAGATCCAAAAAAGATTTCTGAGATTTGTACTTTGTTGTACTTTGGCAATGTTGCAATAAATAAAAGTCAAACTCTTTAAAATAAAAGCAACCGGTTTTCGCCTACATGTTATTTCATGTAGATATTAAGTATTATTTAGAATATCGCAGATGTGCTGTCCTTTTTAGTTTTTCGTTTCTAACTCAGTGGACGGAAGTTGTTGTCAAATATATGTATTGTTTCACCATTACCCAAATTAAACACTGAGCGATAGAAATGTATTAGTTTTCTTTATTCTGTGTTTAGTTGTTATACATTTTGTGTGTCCGAGTTGGCTGCTCTAACAGGACTGTCGAAACTGTGAGAACTAAAACTACTCCTAAATTACTAATAGGTAGCGTTCAGTGTAACGACACTTTTAGCTTGTATGTTACAGGTAGGAGGCAGACCGCCAGAATTACCAAAGTCTTATAAACCAAAAGTCCTCACTTCCTTATTCCTTAAGACCATGGAAAATATTATTTGCAGACATATCACAGAATTCTAAACCATGGGAGTCGATATCGATACTACATGTATATGAATAAAATGCGTGCTAGATAATAAAACACTAAATACGTAATAATGCAGCATTAAGCTTAGTGTCATAGCTACGAAAGGATATCCCCCTAGGAGGAGTACTCTCGACCCTACTATGGTCCATCGTGATAAATAAGCTGCTGATTATCCTTAGCAACGACGGTGTCTATTTCCAAGCTTATGCAGATAAAATAGAGATCCTAATCAGAGATAAATTCTAAGACACAATCTCCAATCGCCTCTACAGGGCTCTGAACCTCATTAGCGGATGGTGGAAGAAAAAGAAAAGCACCATAGTTGCATTCACCAAGAGAAGGAAGCTAGAAAGACTCAGAAATGCTACACTCTTCGGTGAAACAAGAGTTTTATAAATAAAATAGTAATATATAGGTAGATCTCTAGATTAAAAACTTACATGTAATACTCACCTTACCAAGACTATCGATAAAGCCAGAATATCACTACGGACCAGCAAATGTCACTACGAATTAGCCAGAAACGGTTCCGATTCCAATTCATGATGCCAACACCATTCTGCGGGCTTTCAATAAGCACTATAAAGAGTTTCATTAAAACCTGGTTAGAAAGCAAAATGCTACATTTCTGGAGGGAAAACGAAGGAAACAGGCAAAACCATCAGTTCTCTCAAAGACTCCAAGCAACTTCTACAACTAAGTAGAAGTCAGATCAAAAAATACCTGATGACCATTGGGAAAGCACAATAAAGTATCTGCAGATTTTGCAATGAATACGAAGAGACAGCAGAACACATACTTTGCGACTGCAACTGCTAATTAGAATTTGTCAATGTTATTAAGGTAAAATCCTACAATGAAGCAGCGGATAAACATAGCTGCGACATCATGGATGAATAACTGACAATGGGGGGGACAATGAGTTGCATTACACCACCTCTACTTCACAATCTACAACCTACAACGCAGTCAAAGCGTTCTCTGGTGTACCACATGGAAGTCATTTAGGGCCTTTGGTCTTTAATTTAACTCTAAACGATTTAGAAGGTGTTATTTTACAATCTGACCTGGGGATTTCAGACGATGACATTAGTTTCTCTAAGTAAATATCTCTCACTCAATGATAGCTATAACTGGCCCCTTAATAGATGGCAGGCCTTTCAATCAAATAGGCATTTGAGGTATTTGATCGGCTTGCATCTAATTGTTGGTTGTTCGAATTCTCTTGATCGATCTCTTTTTGTCTGGCTTACTCTTCTTAACTCTATGGCTTTCGATATTTTAATGTAATTCACATAAAAAACGATGGAAAATAAGTCCATATGTTCACATTGATCCTTCGTAATCCAAAATAATGACTGTGGCATTCTTCAAGATACATTTTCTTCAAAATGTTTAAATTGTATCCTCATTAACGTGAAACGTAAAGTTTTAGGAAAGACTTAAATGCCATTTCGAAATCAGTCGTCTTCTCTAGTTTTATTTTTAATTGGGAAGGACAAACCAACAAAATCATATTGGGTAACCAAATCGTATTGCTTTTTGTAAAGCTCTGTAACAGAGACCCATCATCTACTACAAGGGCTGATGGATCATATCCCCTAAATAATGAACCAAAACTGCATCAGAAAGGTACCTTCGCACGACTGTATAATATAAACAATCCCATCCATGTAACTACTCGTATAGGTAGCTAGCAAAAGGAAATTGTATCCTGCCAGAAAATACAATTACAGACATGTCATGCACAACTAATCCTTCGTCCCACATTTAAGTTCCCACTTACAGAGCAAATCTCACATGACAAACATCTTAAAACGACCCTAAGTAGATTTTGACAAATGAAAGTCATTTCGACAAGATACACATGCTCGCATTTAGGTACACATTTACACATGTCCTACGACGATACAAGCAGATCAACACCAACTGTCCAACCATTTTCCATCCACTTACACCGAAGCTCTTCTCAGTTATGCACGGAACTCAACAGTTTACTCAAAACTTAGAGTTAAATCACCTGGAAAATGCTTCTGTTAAACAATCATTAGGGTCAGTGTAAATAGGAACTAAATACATGAATATAATCCTTCTCCCTGTCGAACAATGAGTCTCGCAGTATCATAGGGGGCGAGCAAGGAGCAGCGGGCACTCCTGACAATGTTCAATAATTAAAGATGTAGCTAGGTATCTGTTATTCGGCAATGGCGAAGCAAAATAATCCCTAGAATGTAGCCAGAGATAGAGAATAATTCCATCTGCAATAGCTACTCGATGGTAGCCCATTTCCTGCTTGCTGTAATAGACCTAAAGCTAAAAGGATTGTTCTGCGGGTGTACGTTTTGCCAGAATATAGATAACAGATGAACTCGATGCATTTGCATTACAAAATAAATGCTCGTACTCAGCTCGTAGTGGGTTGATGTACTCTTTTATCAATATTCTTCTGAAGGCACACATCAATATAGAGGAGCAGCTTATTCAGTAACGACCTCTTACTCGTGCTCCGAGCCGTACCGACAGGCTGACATCCTAGATCTTGTTATTCCCCCCAGATAATGATCGAAAGAATATGGATTTGATAGCTAAGGACATCTCTGGGATTTGCGTTGGAACACAGAGAGTGAGGGAGAGTGAGAGATTGAGGTTCCTGTGTATTTGCTGATGCCACCCATGTCTTATGTGTTCCTATGACTTGCACACCCACCCACACACACACCGAGTTTCGCATTGTTGAGAAAAGATTGTTTATTGAGGTCACGTCTTTATTGTATCGGATGTAATAATGAATGGCCTGAGGCAAGCGAGAAATGATTCCCTTTCACATGTTGAAGTCAATACTCGTACATGTGGCTGGGCCAGCTATATGTGCAATGATCCTTGTACGTTTGAAGTTGAAATCTCAACTTTATATGGATTAAGTTGGTCGAAATATGTGAAATCTCTTTTTGATGTGTGGTGTGGGACCGGGTGCTGATGATGATGATGACGATGATAATAATGATTCCTGTTGGGTGGGAGGGGTTAAAGATCAAGTATTGGATTTGAACTTTATGAACTTTATTGTGTGAAAGTTTCATCAGCCACAATGTGCATACATTTACCATAGTTCTATTCTAGGAAATAGTTGGAATAAAGTTTTCTTTTGAAGGAGGTTTCAGCACTCCAAGAGTTGGCCAAACAAGAAGGGCTAAGCTATGAGAAATTGTTATTCTTTTAACTGGCTTTGCTCGGGATGTTAACGTTTGTTTGCAAATGGAAATACGCATTGCAAAAACAGTATATGTTTTATTATTTTCATTATTATTGCTATATAAATATAGGTTTAAAATAATGTTGACCTTTTCGTATAGTGGTTTTGATATGGTGGATTTTATTTTTATGTTGGGGTAACCTTTCTTGCTTAACCCACACAAATCTGGCTTTCGGGCTAACGACAGTTGCTCGACAGCAATGGTCAACATCGTGGATGAAATAAGACAAGATTAAGATAAGGGATACGTCACTATTTTGTGCCTGCTTGACTTCTCGAAGGCCTTTGACTGCGTCAATCATGATATTATCTGTTGGAAACTAAAGCATCTGTATGGTTTTAGTGACAGGGACCTACAACTTGTTTATAGCTTCCTCTCGGGGAGATTGCAACGAGTTTATGCAGCTGAAAAACTTTCTGATCTTAAACCTCTGAATCAAGGTGTTCCTCGGGGTTGGGTCTTAGGGCCGATTTTCTGTCTATTTATTAATGACCGGCAGTCTGTATGTAAATATGCAGCTTTGCATCTCTATGCTTATGACGTGCAGCTTCATTGGGCTCTCCAATTCCGTAACTAAACTTGCTTTTCTGATCAATGAAGATCTTAAACTAATCCACTGTTGGTCTCAGGTCAATGGCCGCTCACTAAATCCAGCTAAATCGCAGTTTGTTGCGATTTCTAATAAATCCTTTGACGTCAACACGTTACCCGAATTATTTCTATCTAACAGTAAACTCAAATCCGCGGAGAATGTCACTAGTCTGAGTTACGTGATCAATCGTAATTTATCCAGGTATAATCACACTAACATTGTGATTGGTCGAATCTACGAGTGTCTTCGTAAACTTTGGCTAAGCGCTAGCTTTACCCCCACTGAGACTCAGCGGAGGCTAGTACTTACTTTGGTGCTGCTAATTATAACGTGCGCTGAAGCAGTCTATTGCCCCCCTTGACTCCTTATCTCAGCAGAAGTTACAAGTAGCTTTTAACGACGCAGTGTATGACATTCGTATATACGAGAATTTCAGAAGCCTCCTTGGCCTCCAATGCCAGAAACTGTATATTCTTACATAAAATTATAATTATAAAATTAGCCCACCGTATTTATTTTACAAACTTAATTTTTCTCGCTCTGAAAGGACCTTCAATATTAACTTACCTCACTATAGCTATTTGAATCCGTCTCGTTTGTTTTTCGTTCATGCTGTCAGGTTATAGAACTCTCTTCCTTTGAGTACTACAAAAGATAAAAATCTTACTGTACAAACCTATAGTTAAAATAAATTGAAATCTTTGGTTTAACTTATTAAAGTGCAATTCTATATTCAATGTCAAAAGTTTGTAACTACCATTAATAAAAATAGTGGAGTATTTAATTTATCACTCTTTTCTGTCTTTCTACATTAGTTCTCTATAGAGAGAGGGAGCGATTTTAAAATTCTTTCAACATTGTAACGGTGACAAATCAGTACTTACCTATTTAATATTTTATCTCTTAAGTTGGGCGGTGGGTATATCTAGTTAATAAAATAACCGCACATTGTGTGAAAGGCATCAATATGAATTAAATATTTGCAATAGTTTCATAAAAATTCAAAACTGATCTTTAACAAAAGTCTTGGGTAATGTGGGCCCATAGTGCGGTTAATGTGGAGTAGGGCTTCACACTACCAGAAATATATTAATCAAGGTAGAAAGTGCCTTTTCTATTAAAACTGGTTCCGATTTCCTCACTTGTACTCTTTTCTTTGGCATTCACGATCTTTAAATGTTTTTTATAAAATAAGACTTCTACAAAAATAGATGTCAAATGTGGAGTACTACTGTACTATACCCGCTTGACCGTACTCCACATTATCCGACATTCTTAGAAATTCTACTTTATTTATATTAACTTCAGTGCAACAGCAAAATTCGCGTTATAAATATAAAAAACATCAAATAACAAACGCAAAACTGAAAAACTTGTAGTAATTGAGCCCTTAATTTTAAAAATATAAACTTTTTAATAAGGACTAAAACTAACGACGACCTCACACCGAAACAAGAATCATCAACACGTGGAGATGGTAAATTTGTCTCTCCCCTCCTATGAAAAGAGGTAAAGGAACTGTAATAAATCTCTTATTATCACAGGAAAACGAGAAATGCACATTACCCGAACTTACTTTATTATGAAAGAAAATATCATTAAAAAACGCAAACAAAAAGTAGACGTTGCTAAACAAATCAGCTAATAATTTCCTCTTACATATTCTTTTAAGTACAAATCAAATGGAAAGCTTTCAAGCATACATATGTGAAATTATATGGTTTAATTTGCCGCCCATGGAAAATTTTATTTTCAAGAGCGTGAAGTTAGAAACACTTCCTGTATTTGAGCTGATTATACTTCACAAATTGAGGAGATTTGATAGAGAAAACAGTAAAAGTTTTATAAGATGTCAGATAATTGGTACTTGCGGGCGAGCTGCCGGAGTGGTCTTGCTGCGTTTGGCTTAGTAGGCAGTGTGATCTGCAAGCGATGGGTTTCACTTAGGTCACGTCAGAATGAGAATTGGTTATCGATAATACGTGCGGGAGTAAGGACGAATGTACCTATGGAAAAATGCCGCAGTGCATTTCAGGCAGAGCTCCATGCCATTAAAGAATGTGCAAACCTAATTTACAATTCAAAGCTAACATCCATATATTCAAGGACAGTCAATCAGCTATAAAAGCCCTTAGCTCACTCATGATTTTCTCCAAATCAATTTTGAAACCCTCCAAAAACTAAGTGTCAAAAATTTGCCCAAAATATGGGAACGAAAAACCCGACGAACTTGCCAGAAAAGGCTCTGAGACTCCTTTTATAGGACCTGAACCGCACGATCGCAATAAATTTCTATTTAGTATACTTGTGTATATATACGAGAAAGTTAAAAATAAAGACAAATGTACTGAAAATTTTCTACGACTCGGTGTTTGGCGAAAACTTTGGCTTTTACAAGACCCTTAAAAAAATTAGATGAAGCTGTTGTTACAGCGTTAAGTAATCGGCGTTTTGTGTCCCATGCCAGCAACATCCAGTGGTAGACATATGTCGGCGGCTAATACTGTATACCGTCTAATTCTATTTTATGATATTTGAGATTATTCTACAATAAGAAAGCTTAAATGAAGACCCATCGTCTGATATAAGATCAAAATTTTATTCGAAGTAAAAGTAGTATGTGGGTATAGTGACTTAGTAGTTAGGTGCCTTGGACCACTACGCAAGAGGTCGCTCATTCAAATCCCGACCTGAATGCTTTTATTCGCTGCCCCACCTCTTGCGAACGTCTGACAAACATCTAAGAGTAAGAACTGTCGTGAAAAGCTTCTCAAAAATTAACCGCCGTTCGGAATCGGCAATAAACTGTAGGTCCTTTTCAACTGTGTCCAAATCATATGATGAGTAAGACATTAAGACAGTGCTTAACTTTCAGACTAAACTACTTACCCTATCGAAAGTAGTAATTTTTTATACAAAATTTACATAAAAAGGTTGAAGAATATTTAAAGTCCAAAGTACTACTGCCTCTAGTCGACGTAAATTAAACTTAAATTATTTTGTTGGAATGTTTTCCTTATCTCTAATGCAACAAACTTTTCCCTCCTGTAACTCCTCCCCAAACAAATTATTCAAAATAATCAACCTTTATATCGATTACAAATAAAACTTGCAACTATTATTTATTTATCTATAAATCGACCCAGTGATACTAATTTTAAGTACCCGCAACGCAATATTAAATTAATAATCACTGGAATAGCAATTAAATGAAATATTACTACGATTAGCGAAGCAAAGTTGGTATTCGTTGGTGGCGTCCACCACTACAATACACCAACCACTCCATCCATGCCACCATGTAGGTACTTAGCGTATAATCCGAACACACTTGTTGACCATAAAGCGCGCTCATATAATGGCGGTGGTCGACTATAAAAAACAAATTGTTATCCAATCATCCATTTGGACTCAAATAACTATCCAACGTGTTGTAATATGGCACAAATGGATAACACATCCACGACAGAAACTCCTACAACCGCTGCTGCGTCCAGAAGTGGTTATATAGAAAACCACACACTTTTCAGCCAACTATATGAGGGTATGGCTGGAAAAGCTTGTGTGTGTCTATAGATATTTAGGTGGGGTGTTAGGGCGATAAAAATCTTAATAAGCCTTTTACAGCTGCTAAAGCGTCATAAAGTTTTCCGCTGGGGATGCGTGAGACTGACAGTGAATTGTGGTGGCACGCCAGACACTAAGAATGTTGATATTGTATACTCATTGACCACATACTGCTGGAAAATATGATGGCTTGGCTTGGCTTGGCTTGGTGTGCTGGTGCATGTTATGTAATCTTTCAGCATGACACGTGATAAGGGAAAACACCACCTGACGAAGTGGTGTCAAATTAACTTGAAAGGATTAATTTAAAGTTTTAATAGTTTTTTTTTCTTTTAGCGAATTGGACTTTTGATTGATTGGTAGTGTTACGGCCAATATGTGTAACAACTAAGAAAAAAAGAATGACTTCCCGTTGAGACACTGTAAAATTAAAGTTTTACAAAACGGATAACTTTTATGAAAAAGAAAACGCTAGAAAATTCTGTTAACGTTATAATGGTTTGCGGGTTTTATTTTGACTGTTTCATGACTAAGCACAATTTTTATATTTATATGTTTACATTTTATAACAACAACATTTGACATATCAAAATTATCGCAGTTTTATATGGGCAATTCACAATAGCTACTTTAACTTAATCTTTAATATTATTTTTAAATAAGTGAAAACGTTTATTTTTAATTATATGAAATTGTATTCAGAACAGGTAGCGTATTGACAGGTTTTGGAGAAATGGTTTTGAACGAATGCATTGATTGAGGCAACAGTTTTTGTGCTAACCAACTCGTATGTAGAGGAGGCGATATGGATAAAATCTGATTGTGTTTGAGCTAGTTAACGAGGGTTAGCATTTGGTTTAACCAAACTTGTTCATTTACAATCAACTTAGATAAGTCAAGTATGGGTCCCATGTCATGAGGACATTGTGGAAGGTAGAAAAATGACGTATTTGGACATCACTTTTGTATTTTGGATCTCATAGGCCACAAGCATGTTCCTGTTCTTAGGCTCAGACTGGTTCACTGGATATATACACACGTTATTTGTTAGCCTTACCTAACGAATGGTGCGGTTATTTGGTGATGCTTTGACTAAGCTACAACATCTTGTTTCGCTTTGTTTACCTGCAGTTCGAAGGCCCTAGAGATGTTAGAATTATCAACAATAGTTCTGGATGTCATACGGAAGGGGCCCGCTACTCAATCTTGTTGATTTGAGAGTCGATTTTGATTTTTTTCCTTAAGACAACGTGGAACTACGAAAAATTCGCCGATGTGAAAAAATGGGCTGACGATCCTCTCAGCGTCCCAAAAACGAGGATTTTACTTTATAACAGAACCGTTTAAGTGGAAATGCACCTCGTCGCTCATGATGATTTTCGACACAAAATCGTCCTCTTCCGATAGGATGGTAGGGTGATTTGTGTCACCTTGTATTATACCTTTGACAGGTTATCATGTTGTTGTGCTTTTCGTGTAAATACAGGTAATGTATCTCTCTTAAGGTCTGCATTTTGTTATTAACTTCACAAAAACATGTTAAGTTTCTGCCATATTTGAAGATCAAATACTGGTGTCCGTATCGCCAAAGTGAGGTCAGGATGTTATCCGGATGACCGATCGGACCTTAACTTTCTTAATGTGGTAAGGCGTCACGACAAAAATGACGTGCATGAGCAAGTTGTAGGTATCTGTTAGGAAACCGAATTGCAGCCTATTAGAGACACTGCTGGGTTGTTGTGTCTTTATTACATTAGGGTTCTATAACGCAGAATCTATGCAATCTAAAAGCCTGGTGACTTCATCACATCTACAAAAAACTTCACGTCTGTAAGTTAGTATCGGTATTATCAGTGTTTTGGCCAATATCAAACGTGTGTTTGGTGGTAAGCTCCACCAACGGCGGCATTAATAGGCAGATCTGAAGACAGCGAACTACTGAACCACATACCAAGATTTATTAGTCCAAAAGTGTACAAATTCTAGGTCCAAATATTTCTTACTAATGACGATGCATTTGAACTTCAGAGGATTTAGATCCAGTTTACTATTACAATTCTCAATAAGCCCAAGAGGGCGACTATTGGACATATATAATTGGACATCGTCAGCATACATTTCAATAGTAGATATTGTATTCTTTGTAGGGAGTGTATTGATAAACAGAGAAAAAAGCAGAGGTCCTAAAATAGTACCCTGGGGGACACCTCCAACGGTTGGGAGGAAACTAGAAGTTGAATTGCCGATAAATACTGACAGAGAAACGATGACAATAAACATACCGCAGAGGTATGAAAAGAAAAGGGGGTGAAAACCGAAATTTTTTTTTTAAGAATTTAGGAGGGTCTGCTTTCTTACACTTTTTGAATATGATTCATTGAAGCCACTACCTATCTTTAAACAAGAAAGTCGTCCCCGTTCACCCTCCCTAACTGTTCTAGTTCATAGTGGTATATCACTAAACAACAAGTTAACAATTTTGTTATTAACGAACACGCTCACATTCAATGCTTCTTGGCCTTTCCTCCAAACTTTCATAATCAATACAATTTCAATATAAAACGCACTACGCGTAGTATACACAGAATGGACCAATGGACTAGAACATAAATGAAAATCGCATATCTATTCGAAGAAAAAAAAAATCACTATTCACCTGGGTGCTTCCATTCAAAATGCTTGAAATAAAAATGCTAATTGAGCTGCTATGTTCCCTAATTAGCTTTTAAATTACACAATTTTGTATCCCACAAACATTTGGTAATGCAAAAGGAAGCTAATTGCTGGTATTTTTTTTCACAAAATTCGGTTTCTTAATGCATTTTTCCTACTTTCTTTGAATGCACATACCTACAACCATTCGTGGCTTCTGTAGCCCACATGATGTAATATATTAAAAATTAAAATAAAAAAAATGTAACATAAAATGCCCCAAAATATTGTTTTATTTTCTTTTTAAATTACATCAGCTGTCATGCCATGCAAAGTCCTCTATCAAGACGACAAGACAACCAACTCAAAACATATTTTCGAAACAAATTTCTCGTCTTATTTTCCAAAAGTATTTGAGAGGAAAACCTCAAAAAGCATTCAAATTACATTTAACCGCATGTTCATATGTATGAATTATTATGGTACATTCCTGCACGTGGCGAAACGGAAATAATTCCTTCTGCCATAAATCATCAACACATCATCATCTCCATCGTCGTAGTCGTCTTTCTTTGTTGTCCTGCCTGGCTGCCTGCCTGCAAGGATACCACTTTACACACCCACACCCACACCCATACCCATTTGTTTCTACCAAATATACAATCAGCCTTGGGTTATAAATTTTCGTAAGAAACCGTTCTTCATATTTTTCGGGCGTCGTCGTCATCGTCGGCCCACAGCATAGGACGGGATCAAAATTTTAGCCTAATGGAGTTCACCGCTACCATTAACACATGTACCACCAGTTGTAGTAGGTACTACTACCCGATTAATATACCCCCAGGGATTGTTTCGTCATCTCTCATCCACTCATAATGCGTCACATTACGTAACAAGCGCCGGAGAGATGTAGATGTGTTATTTTAATGTTGTGCTACTACTTTTGAATTTGCCTCCCGCTCAAAAGCAACTCCACTGACAATTGTTGTTGTTGTTGTTATGAATAATTGAGTAGCAATTAGCAGGGCACATGTGAAAAAGAAAGAAAACCAACTCTCACTCCCTCTCTGACTCTCAACGCCGCCAGCCCCATAACCGACCGACCGTATTTGAGGGTAACAGCTAACAGGACGAAAGAAAAGTTTCAAATTCTCTAACTAACGGCTTCGTTATTCGTTTTGATAATGAAGAAAGGAGAACGAGAGCAAAAAGGAAAAGTTTTCGCTACTTATCGTTCTGTGCGTACTTTTTCCTTTTGTGGACCTGACGGCTGGCGCTGGATACAGCAATTTGTCTCCATCGCGCTGGGGACATAGATAATTTTCTTGCCTAAGAGAGTGCCTGTCTGTCATGTCATCATTAGAATGTGTCATGTAATCACTTTTGCAAAACAATACACTTGAAGCGATGCGATGGAGAGATTCCCGCCACCGTCTTAATGAGTGTCTTATTGGTGGCGATGGTGGTGGTTGTAGGCTGATGGGTTGGCAAAGTCGAATATAAGTTACACTCGCACATACACGAGTGTAGGTACCTATTCAAATTCTTTTTACCATCGTCTTTCGGTTTTAATTAAACGTTCTCGAAGGGATGTGTCAAAGCGCAACCCTTAATTACTGCGATTTCTTTTGTTATGGCATGCAAAATTTGAAACGTTGCCCAAACGGGGAGCTACGTCGTCGCTTCTTGGCAAACTTTTTAAGAAGATTCGAGGTACTACGTATTTGGGTTGGTGGATCCTGTCTGAAAAGTGGGCCGTGCAATTTATCTGTGGAAATATGTATAATTTCGGCAGCAATTAAAAGCGAAATGTCACTACGATTTCTGGATCGAGTCCAAGCTCTTAAGAGTTCAACCATCCCGGTGACCCAGCATCCTGTCCGTCCAGTCTGGTGCAGTTATATAATATCGGTTAAATTTTATTGTAGGTAATGCAATTGTTACTGAACCGGCAACTAGTATTGTCCCCTTGGGATAGTTTGGTTCCTCCATTGACTGAATTAACTGCTGTTTATTGTCAGTTGTGTCAGTGGAAACTGGAAACTGTTCTTCTGAGAGTTGTCCTATAAAGTGTGCCATAATTGCTTAACTGGGTGGCTCTTTGGCTTTGTGGGTAGAGAAAGATGGACAATGTTTGGTTTCTGAACGGCTAGGAGGGTACATCTGTATCTGGGTTATTTCTTGTGGAGTTGTGCACACAGCTGGAATGAGTGTTTATTTTGCGGATGGTTCTAAAAGGAAACATGATGTGTAAAATTGTCCTTCCTTTCGTGTGACAATGATGACCCAGTAAAAAAAACATACATTTTGTATCAATTACAAATATTTATTCTAACATTATACCTAATTAGGAACGTTTTTGCTTTAAATAATTTCAAAAAGAAATTCCAGAAATTTCTTATCTAAAAAGCAGATTGTCCTGTAAGCAACGCGGTCATTGCAATAATGCAACTTTGAACGAGACAAATTTAGTGCGCCAACTAAAGATTTAATCGTATTTTTTTGACGCGGGTTATAAAAAAAAGGAAATTAAAATTACTAGAAAGGATTCTAGTTGTAGTATAAAGTGTTTTGAAGAAAGGTAAGAATTTTATGAATGAGGACCGGCCGTCCTCATCAATCATCCATCGAAGATTTGCCAACTACCTTCGGGGATAAAAGAGCGTATTTGTATTTGTGGTACACGAATACGCCATTATATGGTTCTTTCTCTGGTATTTCTCTTGGTAAACTAGGGTTTCGGCTACCACTTTGGTTGCGATCGTAGGTGAATGCTTAGTGGAGAGTCTCTTACTCAGGCTCAGACCACTCCAGTTGTTCTAAGGCGCCTAAAGTCAAATTTATTCTTCTATTAGTGAGCAATTTCTTTTCTTTGGACAGTCGAATTCTGAATTTACGCACAACAAAAAATGGTTCAGATTGAACGTTTGTCCCTCCGAACGAAAGATCCTTGGTCTGCATAATACGTGATCCTACCCTTGGTGTTACCTTTAATCGTTATAATATCAGCAATATATCGCTTAATGACAGTCTGTAGCTTTTGTCCCGACACCTGGGATGTAGGCACCCTCTTTCCGGGTGGCATATATGGAAAAGCTACTTCAGTACGATTCAATGGCACTAAAATAAGTGGCCTGGTTCGAGATTGTGACGTCGGATGAACTTGATTATTCTCCTCAAAATAGTAACACACCTGCAAGCGTATATGGAAAAGCTTCTTCAGTTCGTCCCCTCTATACAAATAGGAAAGGAAATTAATTAACATCTTCATTGTCAACTCGATTAGCATCCAGAATTTCTCTCTTTAGTTTGATGTTAGGTGTTCACGCAACTTTGTTACCTCACTAGAGGCATGTGATTTTCGTCAGGCAGAAGCGTATGACAATATTACTTTGGTTGCACGATACGCTGAATGTATGAGTTACACATATTATATAGATGCATACAGAGTTTCATTTCCCTTCTTGCTTATCGAAACAAAAAACAATGTTGTGTCGTTATATTTATGTATGAAGATGCTAACTAAGTTGTTGTGAGGGGACGTACTGAAGTAGCTTTTCCATATACGCTTGCAGGTGTGAAGTATTCACCCGCCTCCATTTCATTTTGAAAACCCCCAATAGTCCTAAAAACTGTGTGTGGCAACAACTCATATATGGTAGGTAATAAAGGTTGAGAGCGTGGATCCAGCCTGAAACTAATTCATCTGGGACAGAGCGTTATGGAGCCCTTTCGCACAGGTGCTTGTCTGCCTTTAACAAGAATTAATTTTACGGAACCTAATTTAACTTAGCGACTGGAGGCAAGTTACCTTATTAAAAAGCAGGTTCAAAACTTTCTAAGCCGGCTTATACCGCGATTCAGGCTTTCTCTGAGTGTAGCTCTGGGCTTGTATTATAAGTAATACCAACCCATCGAAATTTGGTCATTTTCAAAAGTTAACTAGCTGAATGCCCGGCCTACCACGTGATAAAAGGAATTAGTTTTACGTTCCACCAAAATATTAAATATTTCAGGTCTGAAAATATACATTTCTATAGAGCGGCTTACTTTATTGTTCCTGGATTGAAATGACAGATTGCTTTCATTGCATAGAATATAAAAATATTTCGTGAAAAACAATATTTAAAGTTTATACTCCGATTGCTATTAACTCAGTCGAGACCTTCGAACTTGTTCGTAAACAAAAGGCCCAAGAGAATGTCGTTATAGGCGATCTTCACTGAATTCCAAATTGAACATATAGCCACTTGCTTCGTTTCTTCTCTGGCATTACATATTTTGTTCTAACGGAACACTTCTTAGTCATTAATTATGTAAAATATATTTCACAATTAAGGTTTTATTTATTACAAAATGATTTCCCACTAATTTACATTTTCAATTTCGTATTTATCTCGAGCGTATTATAAAATATCGCACTTCCTCTATTAAGCTATAAAATCAATTATGTCTTGCCACTTTTCAGACTCTTTTTTTCGCACTACATTTAGCCTCGATTCTGTATTATTATAATAATGTTATCTGTACTTGAGTCTAGAAGGCACTTTTTTAAATAATCCCATCATATAATATCCTTTATTAACAGGTATACATACCATTATTATATTATATAATTACATGGAAAATATATGTTATTATTGTTGAGGTATCCATTACTACTCAAATATAGATGTCACTGTAATCTTGAAGTGCTTTTAAATCGTCTCAGCCTTGAAATTAAAAAAAAACAAAACCTCCATCTTTTTTCGCCATGATCTACCTATATTCCAAATTTCAGCTTCGTAAGCCATCAAGTTTCCGAGTAATTTTGGGACCAACTGAAACCTAGTACAGAGGACCGAAAATTGACTTGGCTATTATTATATGTATGATGATTGCGTTAGAAAAACTAAGTAAAGATTTTGCAAAAAGACTGCAAAGTGAAAAACAGTATTACCATATTCTAATTTGTTATATTTTTGGCTTAAAATAAGTAGGCGTGTGATTGGTAAAGTTCATATCGGGTGTGCCGCAAGAGAAGACACCTTGGCCCCGGTTTTTTCTTATTGTTTATCAATGATATTTCCAAATTTTTGCAAATTCGAAGTGTCTTATGGATGCGAACGATCTGAAAGTCTGTTGGTGTATATAAATTGAACATGACTGCACGTTATTATAGGAAGATTGAGAGAAATTATAGAATTGGTATATGATTAACTCCTTACATGTTAATATTGTCAAAGTTTAACATATTGTCGTAATCGTCCATCTATTAATTTCTCATATAAAGCAAGTGGTACATATTATTCAATTGCTCTTGAATATTGCAATACTATTTGGGGTTTTTATATGAAGTTAACACTTTTAGAATCGAAAGAATACAAAAAGGATATTTGTAAAAAAAACGTCACTGGGATATAGATATGCCTTCCTATGGATTAAGGTGAAAATTATTTGGAGTCTTGGCTCTTAACATTCGAGGAAACTTCTCTGAGATTTTGTTCATTCGTGACGTATTAGCTAATCATATTAATTGTTCCGATATTTAAGGCTTAATTGACTTCCATGTTCCTGCGAGAACGCTTAGAAACAGATTGCGTTTTTACATTCGGTACAAACTATTGTGCCAACGAACCATTGTCTAGGTGTTTAAGAGTAGCCAATACCGTTTGTGATATAATCGATTTGAGTCTGAATAGACTTTTATTTAAAAAATAATTTGCTTTTAACGTTAAGTAATTTTTTATGGTGGCAATGTTTAATAGTTATAAATATTTTTGTTTTTAATTATCAAAGATATATTTTTTTATTATTATTCAATAATCACTAAAGTATTGTAACTTTGTTTGATAAAATAAACTAAACTAAACTTTGAATTAGGTTTTAACCTAGTATTAATGAAAATTCATTTGGCATGTTTTATGTTCGATAAATTTTTGTCAATAACACCGTTGGTTGTACTACCTTTTTACAAATGTATTTGGCTTTAGTCATAAGTGAGAATCCTCAGTATGCATTTTAAATAAAATAACTCATAATAAAAGTCCACTTCCCTACCATCCGAACGAACATCCTATTCATACATTAGTACAGTCTAATAAATGTGTTGCATATTTCCAGCCTTTTCACACTTATAAAGAAGGTAAAATCCCTCTCTGCCCGACTCTCGACCATATACCACCGAGGAACGCAACTTACTTTAATCGCATACGTGCGCTACGTGAGCCAAGCATCTATCTTAGATTACCTCTACCTACTTTGGAGCACTCTGCAGGAATTGAAAAGATGCAAAGTGCTGCATTATAATTGAGATTAATGGCCAAAAGGATACCAGGTGTTAAGAAAATTTATTTCAAAAGATCTTGGTACGTTATGTATACCTCCAACAACTCGCACTAGAATAGTCATACAGCACAAACAGCTGTATAATCGCATCAGATAAAAACAGATTACAACATGTTTCAGCATAAAATTCACTAAGCTGACTGTCGTCCCTACAGCAACACAGTTCTACGACAATTAATTATAGCTAGGAACAAAAACTGGATAATCATTCGTTTGAAACAAGGCGGACCCGGACGAGCACAAGTTACCTTATATTCGAATAACATTTACCATATAAAAATAATTAAAATTGTTCAACAAATTATCCAGTTTTCCAACACAAAAATATTATCCAGAGGCAGAATGGAATGCTACATCCTAATTGCAAACACAATATGAAGGACGAGGTCACTGCAAAACACAATAAACAACAAAAGCAATTAAATGCAAGCGCATATCCTTGATTCATTATACAAATAATAGAAGAATACAAAAACACAATCTATTGACTGACCTGGTAGGCGGAAGGCGGCAACGTTGCACAGTTATTTTCTATTTGGGGGAGTAGTTGGGCGTGCATACAATTGTGTCCACAAATAGCTTCGAGGACTATTACATTTTGTTGTGCGAATCAAAGCTGATTTTATCGTTGTAATTTCGTGTGTGTCAATTCGAATTAAATATGCATTATTATTTATTGAAAAAAAAAGAAAAAGCAGACGATAATATATTTACAAAAGCACCACTTCATTAGTCGTTCGTAAATCTAAAGAAAAACTCGCGTGTCAACGAGAATCAATTGTCTTCAAGAACTCTTACCAGTTGGGAGCTTGTCACAAGGATTACTTAACCCTTTTTAATGGTAGGTAATTTCCCCGATGAAATAAAAACGTAGAAGTATAAATTCAAAGGAATACAACCCTTAAATAAATAATAACATTATATCCAAATGTTAAATGTAGAACGAGTTGTCTTGTGCTGGATCCTCTGGTTAATTACAAATAATTATGTAAAGGTAGTTAACTGGTTATTATTATGTTACTGACACACGGCACGTTAAAATCAGTGCCTTCGACGCAATGTAGATGAATTATTAAACTGTTTTTTCGAAAAAAGAAAAGGGTTATTTAATTGCCTATTTCGAGAAGTTTTACACAGACTCAATGACTTTATAAAATAACTTTTGGACGACACAAAAATACTACTTACCAATTTTTTTTAAGTATATTGAAATATTTATAGAAAAACTAGCTGACCCGGCAAAAGTTGTTTTGCCATATAAATTATTAGGATTTATTTTAGTAGAAATGAATTAATAAATTATTGTTAGTGAGTGGAAGAGGCATGAAGCGCTTTGAACGATGATAGATTATTAAAATAACAAAACACTAAACATCATATTTTCTTATTCATTAAAATGTTATTACCATTATCTTTAATATTTATTATAAATATCTACATCGACAATTAGTAATCTCGATCACAAAAGAGATAACAACCTGCCTCCCAATTCTACATATAAAATTTAGCCAAAATCGGTTAAGCCGTTTCGAAAGAGTATGGTAACTAACACTGTGACACGAACATTTTAAATATTAGATTAATAAAATGTAAATAAAAAATAATAGCACTGAGAAATAATGATAAATTCACTATAAGAATAAAATTAACATTTATATTATTACAAATAAAACAAAACAAAACCGGCTTCGTTTTCATCGCTACTCAGTGAAGTTTGCTGGTTGAGAAGGGACAACGGGAACTATACATGCAAATTATATTATACGAAAATTATTATATTCGATTGTCATCTTGTGGATCTGTAAATGGAACAGAATAATATAAAATTTGCGATTAAAAATAGGAGAATTGCATGAATTTTTTAATGCTGAATCATGAAAAAATAAATACAAAACACTTTAAAAAAAAAAAATTTAAAAAAAATGGTGAACCACCCTTAACATTTAGGGTTATGAAAAATAGATGTCGGCCGATTCTCAGACCTACCCGATAAGCACACAAAATTTCATCGAAATCGGTCCAGCCCTTTCGGACGTGTTTGGTAACAAACGTTTATTTGAGGAAAGTTAACTGAAAGGCTTTAAACGTATCTCAAGACTATTTATTAAATTTGAAATCAACTAAATAAGTTATTTTGTCGCCTGAGAATACAGGGTGGGCCAAACACAAGTTTCTTTATAAAAAATGTGGTGAAAATAAACTGTACAAGATAATAAAATACGGCAAGATGATACGCTGTTAGGTTATATATACATAGTGTTATCGTTGTACATAAGGGTGATACTGAGAAAATTATTGGTAAATATAAGCACAATGGGGAACAAGAGTTTTCGAACAATATTCAACACTCCCCCTTTTTGGTAACTTCAAAATAATTTCAAATATAGAAATGTAGAAAATTAATGATTAATTTAACTTTCCGAATTCATTACAATTGATTTACAATTTTTTTATTTTTAACTAATTAGAGTTCATATTAAACTTTGAAACCTTGAAACAAGGTTAATATTTCTTTAAAAATTGAGAACTTTTCGAAAGATAGTGGTTTGGTTAGTGCGTCGGCAAACTGGTCTTTTGATGGTGTATAATAGATTTCGAAAACGCGGATGAAATGCACTTTTACATCAATGTGCTTTGTTCTTGCATGGTATTCCGGATTTTTGACCCACTTCAGAGCACTTTGGTTATCAATGTACAGGATTGGTTTGGGTCGATTTTCTTTAACCAGATCCGCTAGAAGAGAATTTAACCAAATCATCTCCTTTACTGCTTCCGACGCTGCTATATACTCGGACCATGAAATAGGGTTGCCACCAAATATGGAAAGTAGTCACTGGTAGATAGTCTAGTTGAGAAGTCACCATCTGTGTAAATAAAAAACTGATTTATATTACTTCCCCTATAAACGATTCCTGAATCCTTGGTTTGTTTTAAATATTTAAGTATGCGTTTTACAGCTTTACGTGCTAGGCTGTTGATTTGTCGAGAAAACGGCTAACTACTTTAACCGCACAACATATATCTGGCCTGGTTGCGATGGCCAAATACATAAGGCTTCGCACAGATTCACGAAACGGAAATGAGAAGTCTCGTTGAACCTCCTCTGTAGACATCGTTCTTAAAGATGAATCACTCGGAGTGGAAAGGGGGTGTACCTCTGTCTTGTTGAATTTTTGTAGTAGACGTTTGATGTAATTCGACTGATGAATGAAGTAGGTATTTCTATCAATTTGAAGTCTGAGATAGTTCTTTACTTCGCATATCTTAACAAATATTGATTTAAAAAAATGAATTATCTCATTCACGTCGAATCCGTCCGGCGCAGCTATGAGTCCATCATCTATATACAAAGTAAGACATATAAATTTCGTATTGCGGTTTAACATATAAACGCATGGGTCAGCCTAACCTTGGCCAACAACTTTGAAATTGTAAAATGCCAATAGCGAGGCGCGTGTTATAATCCATATACACTCTTTTTGAGTTTGCAAACTCGACCAGAACTGTCATTGTATCCCGCCGGCTATTCCATGAAAATTTCCTCTTCTAGATATCCATTCAGGAAAACGGTTTTGACGTCAAACTGGAAGAGTTTCATCTTTTGGCTGGCTGCAATAAAAATAATCAGGCGGATCAAAGTAAATTTTGCTACAGGGCTAAGGAGTTCTGCGTAATCGATTCCCTCCTTTTGATTAAAGCCCTTTGCGATCAGACTGGTCTTATATCTGGTCGTGAATGACGTTGTTATATTCAACAAAATGCAATGCATGTATTATTAGCAAGACCAAACATTCCCATTAATTAAGAAACACAACGTCGTTCACGTGGCTGTCTCGCAGTGGCGCATTCTGTCACTACAATTTTCCAAGACCTTGTTAGTGGTTTCGGGCTGTAGCTCACGGATGGCTTGGATGATTTAAGCCTCAAGTGCTTAAATCGTGTTCGGATTGTTGGCATAACTTCGGTCCTTTACGATTCCCGACAAAAAACAAAGTCCAAATGGCTCAAATCGCAGCTCCAAGGCGGCCAATTGACATCGGATTAACGGCCGATAACACGATTTGGGAAATGGGATTGTGCCATGGGCTGTGTGGCCTGGCGCACCATCTTGTACAAACCATGAAATCTATGTCTTCAATTATGTAAAAATTGTCAGTTAACATCGCTCTGTAACGCCCACCGTTGACCTTAATGTTGTTCCCAGCCTAATTTTGGAAGAAAAATGGTCCAATGATGCCGGCACTCTACAATCCACACACCAACGGCTGTGCACAAACTGGGATGCAGCAGGCAAAATGCGGTGGATGCTTCATTTCAGCCAAAACTTCATTTCAAAAAACGTACTGTTTGGGCTACAGGGCACTCAATTGAATATTTCCCAAAGTTGTTCAAGCTGTTGGACAATAGTTGTCAGTGTCAAAATAGCATATGATTTAAAAAGAAACCACTAGATGACCCACCCTTAATATTACTTAATATTTAAAATTTGTAGGATAGGGTTTTTTATCTTTATTTTTTTCCAATATAAAGTTCGTTTCATTTCGAGTTCACGTACCATTTTGCAAAGCTGTTTTGTCGTACCAGACGAAATTAGTGGGCTTTAAGTAAATAAGGACAAGAATAAATACATGCTATCAATAAGTAATCAATTAATTGTCTACCAATTAGGGCAAAACATTACTATTGATAGTAGCATCTTCTTCTTGGTGTTAAATTAACTCTAAGAATTCACTTGGGAGATCCGATGAAGAATTACACTAGGAAACCGCTGCTACTTCGGTTTATGGAAACAAACGGGTTAAAAACTCCTTACTCGAAAAGGACATAGTGCATGCTCTACAAAACTCTTATCCTGCCAGTTATGCTATACAGGATATAACAATCAAGAAAGAAAGAGAGGAATTCCCTTTTTGATGATAATTTCAAAGATAAGTGCTGAAAAGTTTGCATTTAATTTAAATTAAAATAAATTTCACAGAGATGACGTTGTGAAATGGGAAGGAGGACTATAGTAGTATTTACTTTCGGCTAAACAATTTAATTGGTGGACTTGCAATGACGTTTCGAAAGTAATAGCTATGAGCTTGTGACCAAAGAACCAAAGTTGCTGATTTTAATACATATGGGACGGAGTCGATGCTGGGTATCTCTTTATTGGTAACACCCTGCCCAATGTGGATTGCAGACTTGGAAAGAGGATGATCAGTTACTTACTAAAAAAAACTTGAAAATGGCCTATGGGACAAAAATAATTCTCTGGTGACGATTTGTTTAAACGCGGGTCAGGGTACATCTAAATATGGCTTTTCTTAAATCCAAATTAAAAGGGGTATTCATTTGAAATCAACCAGACTGACTTCATTCCTGGATTCTCTTTTCTTTGGGAGTTTTAATTGGTCGCTGTGCTTCCTCGACAACAACATGGATGGTGCTGCCAATATTATTGCAGGTATAAAATTCTTTAATTCTTCCCAACAGGTATCCTAGTCTAAGGAAAACGCTTGGAGTAACTTGAGCTATAGAGAAGCTGAGGTTCAAAGATGTAAATTTTCGGTCATTTAAGGTCAACCCACCTGAGGAAAACCAGAAACCAAAATTATTTACTTCCCTTCTTCAGCAACAGGTCCACTGGTTATTTGATGATATATCTAACCGTTCAATTCAAGATCTGCTATGGTGTTCGAGGGACGCGACGGTCGGACGTGTCGGCGTTTCTAGGTAGTATGGGCTAGATTTCGTCCTGGGACTACTGGGTCAGCACGTTAAAAATCCTTCGATTAGCCAGTAAAAGTTTTCCTGAAGAAAATTCTATGACAAAGACTGTACGTTTCATGTACTTTGCTTGTTAAAATATTATAATATATTTAAACCAAATTAACTGCATGAACTACATTACCAGTTAGCGTGATACATATGTTAATTCGAATATGTCCAACACCGCTTGTCGGCGGGCTAGTGGCTGATTGCTTTCCCTGCGCATAAATCAAATATGCATTTTGCTGGCTGCCCATTGATTTTCACTACTTAATTTAATAGTAAACATTAACGTTTCGACATTACTTGGATTGTAAATGAAATTGAAAATTAATACGGCACAATGTACACAAAGCGGCCAGAGGCGCGTGCCACCAGGTTAACATACAACACAGTAGTTCGCTGCGTATTTTGCGTGCGAAACTCCACATAGTTTATGGAGTCCTCACCAACGGATAATCAGATCATAAAAATAATTATTTTAAAATTTAACAATTACAAGTTAATTGGAATGGAATGCCTGGAACACAAAGTCAATTACAAGGATAGCCCGGGGAGCGAGCGCCGGCAATGCTGCCGACGACGGTGAAGCCATGTTGGTGGTGACAACGCAGCGGAAGGGAATGGATGGGTGGACGCAACGTTGATTGTTTATTTAATCGTCGATCCGGTATACTTTTTCATTTATTTATTTATTTGAAGGATATCTATATGCGTACATATGCATATATATATATATTTATTTTTTAACCGTCCACGGATGATGGGTTTTTAATTTAGTTGTTGGGTGTAAGGTTGATTCGCAATCAAGCCACGAAAATAATAGCCTTCGCGTAAATATTGCGTTGCAGAGGGTGATGTTGGATTGATTTTTAATTATGAAGGACATGCCGGCACTTGAAGGGACGTTTATTTACCAGAACGAAAAGGCGGCGATGAAGTAAACTATCAATTTAACAAATTTAAGAATTTTCTATTTTTTTTTTGCAATGGATTGACGACTTGATATATTGGGTCGAATGGTGGATTTAAGTTGGTAGGTTGGTTTAAAAAAAGTAAATAAGTAAATCCATACATGTGATTGTGTATTTCGTGTTTATATAACGAGACTCCGTAAAATGCCTTTTAAGAAGGCAAATTTATCAACAACAAAAAGAAGGACAGCACTGGAATGTTGGAGACAACTCATATCCCAAGATTACTATGCTCCTGATCAGACTTTTATATTTTATATTATTAACCCGACTTCTATGGTCCAAACATGTTGAACCGAAAACCGATAAAGTACTGTCGACTTTCTGGCAGTGTAGGGGCGCTTATGGTAAGACATGGGGCTTTCCTCCGGAAAGGGTCCTTTGGATCTATACTATTTGGATCTTGACTCTATCTCTTAGGAGAATCGACTGTAGGCTGCTTGTAGGCGTCCTTTCGGGCCACCAATCTTTTGCTAAACACTTAAAACCCTAGGCTTGGTATAACCACACTTACCCCAACAAACAACGATCGATACCTCCCTTTAGAATCAACTATCATTGAAGAACTTATGGAATGAACGAGCGCCTAACCGGTATGCTACGTTAAACTAATAGTATGTAAAACCTTTTCGAATTCAACTTTATTAAAGAGAGCCTTAAAGCCTACCTCTACCGTCCCTGGCGTACCTCCTTATCAAATTAGACGTAAGAAGTTTTTAATAATTTAAATGTATTAAGCTAATAAAATAAAACAAACTCTCTGGGGCGAGTTGGGCCCCTTTTTCTTCCCCTGACGTTTGTGTCTTCTCCCAAAAGGTACTCTTTAGGTACCCACAAATAATAAAGTAGAACCAGAAGAAATGGCCTTTCCTCTTTTAAACGTTCCTTGCGATAGCTTAAAAAAGACTAAGTTCCTACGTTGACTTGTAACATTTTACTGTTGCTTCGTTCGTTCTCTTTCCCGCAGCAGATAACCTAGCTTTTCGGAAACAAAAAAAAAACATAATACCACGCAGCAAGGTTATACATCTTCCGTATGGCTGATTCCATCAACATCATGGTAAAAGTTCAATACTTTTTATAAAAATAAAAACAAATCCAATCTGATGGATACAAATTGGAAGTTTTGTTTTTTTATTTTTTTGTATCTTTTTTGTTGATATTTATTTTCACAATTTACAAATGCAAATTAAGAATTTTTATTTTTTATTAAACAATTTTAACAAATTCATGTACATTGCAGGAAAAAAAAAATATAAAAAAAAATTAAATTTTCTCATTACGAATTCATTTTTTGTTGTTGTTTTTTTGCATCCCGTATCTTTAGTGCGTACAAAAGAGACGGTGTGCTTCCCTAATTAAACTCGTTACAATCGCAGGAAATTTGAATATTTTTTTCCGAACCTCATACTCCTGGTTGAAACAACCATTCAGTAAATTAATTCGAGGGTAGACCACCTCCTGCGAGATTGCCCACCCAATTCCATGGAACTAGCTAGCTAGCATCGAATGAATTTATAAATAAATCAAAATTGGAAATTGTTTCCAAATGAAATTGCTGAGGCTCAACAAGCAAGCATCCCCCGATCTATTGATTAGGACAGCAAAATATATAGAAGAGGAAAATACCTACTTAACCTACTGCTGTTTCACCGACCACCCGCGGTAGTCGCAGTAGTCACGTTTTGGACTTTTTCCGTTGGACAAAAAAAAAAAGAAAAACAACGGCACATAAAAACCGAGGGAAAAACAAACGACTTCGTCCGAAATGATGATTCCCATAATAATGATCCTGATTATCCGCTATCAATGTGCGAGGCCATGGCAATTGTAAGCCCCCTCGAAGGCCCTCTATGAGTCCTGTGACTCCCCCTTCCCCCCTCTCTTTCTAAGTGGCATTTTGGAACAGCATAAGCTAAAACAATAATAACTTTAATAGAATAGCTAAACAAAGAGTAGGAAATTATTAATGCCTGACTTAATTTCCATAATATCCTTGCTAGTCGTAAATGCTGCATAATAAAGTACTTACGGTTCCCTCTTACTCATTGACGTAGTTAGCTTAGCAGAGTTGCTGTTTGCATCTCGCTTTACCGTTCGCCGTTGCCTTTGCCGTTGCCATAGCTGTAACTTAACTTAGTGTGTGCGTACGCGTCGTCGTCGTCGTCCTGAAATATCATTTGGTCTATTATGCTGTCAAGATTGTGGCGCACTGATGGGTAGGGATGCTCTCCAAGGCTACGCATTCGGAAACTTATTTCGCTATACCCCAACCACGCCCCATTAGGACTTGGCTCGTACCCAGCCCTTATAATGATTATATTTTTATTTTTTTTGTTAAATACGCATAACCTCAAATAATCGTTTGCAGACACACACTGGCGGGCGCACGTACACTTATGCGGGACCGACGAGCCACTTAAGATGAAATATGGGCGGATGAGGCATAGAAGTTTTTGCGTCACGTATGCACATTAATTGAATTGAAAAAGGCCAATGGGGAGGGAGGAACGACTATCCTCGGGGGCTGTTGTCTTGTACCCTTTTCGCGTGGAAGTCGGCAACCAGTTTTTTTTTTATTTTGCTTGTCAGGATTTTAAATATGCCAGTGGTGTTTCGGTGTTCCCATGCTGCCGGTTATAAGGGTCATAATGATAAATAAGATTTAAACAGTTCGTGGACTATGCTTGTGGGATAACTCTACTGGGGAAAAAAAATGGTTGTTACGCTTGAAGAATGCAACGATTTCTATTTTTATTCAAGATTAGGTAGATATACCTGTACCTGCACAGCTGGTGGTGTTAAGTTGCTTCTTAACTTTAACAACTGCAGTATAGAATCCTTTTATCTTTTTAGATTATGGGGTAGACGATTGACGTTGTTTTTTTTTGCGCAAAGTATAATTGCGTCATCAACTTTTCTGACTTCTTAATTAAAAAAAAAAAACTTCTTGTTCCGTGAAGACCTTGGAACACGCTACCTTGTCTAGTACTGTAGTACCCTCTATCATCTCAAACTATCTTATTTTACTTACGACTAAGTGTAAACTTATTTAGCAAATCTTTTCGGCTACTCTTAGTTTACGTTAGTTTGATACTTTAAAAAAAAATAGGTACAAGAAATGCGGAAAGTGGATGGAATATTTGAATGAACAGGAAATAATTAGTTAAGTTAAATACCTACCTGCAACAAAATTAAGCCTTCTTAGCTTCTTTTTTCTTCTGCTAAACGTAAATTCTTATTCTGAATTATTTTATTCGTCTTTCAGCAGATTTTGTGCACCCTGTTAGAAAGTTTAAATTAGCTACCTCGTAGCCGCTACAGTCCAATTCATGCAAATTGGTTAATCGTTTCTATTCAGACCAAACTCGTCCGATAAGTATTTACCAGTTTATAACCCATAAGTCTGTCCTCTTTCCTTCTGAAAACGATTGAGGAAATCCTAGACGGGGCCCTTCCATTAATTCCTATCAATATGCCTATCAACTGTGTAGATCAACGACCCATGCTCTTTAGAATCTTACATCTATGATTGAAAAATTACTGATTGACAAAAAGATCGCTGTTGGTTGGTTTCTGAACATCAAAGGTGCTTTCGATAACACCCAAATAACCAGATGTAAATTTAATTGGATAAAGTGTATGCTAGCAGATAGGACAATTAAAACTAGGCAGCACCCAACTGAGAGTATTAGCTGCGAAAAGCTGTCCTCAAAGTGGAGTTATCTCCCCTTTATTATGGTCAATCATGGTAAAAGATTATTATTTGGTCTGTATTCACTAACGACGTATTCAGTATGCTGCTGATATTGCTATGATAATCAGGGGGAAATTTGAAGAAACACGCTCCAGAGATCCCTTAACATCGTTGGCAAATAGGTTGACCTCAAAGTTAACCCTAAAAACCTACAATACCGGCTCAAAAATCCAGATTGTTTGGTGAGAGTTCTATAGATTTCTCCACTGAAGTAAAATTTCTATGATTAATCCTGGACCAAAGACTTACTTGGAACTCTCCTATCAGAAAGACCATAGACAAAGCTAGAACTGCCCTCTAGACTAAAAGTCTGCTGGGCTAAGACTGGGGCCTAAACCTCAAAATTACTTTTGTGGATGTATACGGCAATCGCCTGACTACAATTTTCCCATCTCGCTCTGGTTTTTGCTTTCTCTTTTGAAAAGGAGAAGAATACTGCGACGACGGCCCAAGGAACCTAGAAACTACAACAATTATGGTAGATGCATTTTGTAAGATCGCCTCTTTATATATAAATCCTTGTCGAACGCTAAAGCTCTTCTTCGTTTGTGAAGTAATCGCGACGAATATACCTTTAGACTGCTTTTGTGGCTGACATTCTTAGTGTGCTTTGTTTTTAAATTTGATCTGACCTGTAAGGCCCTGTGTCAAGAAACTATGTTTAATGCAAAGTTTATTCCTTCTTTATGCGTTTGGTTGTGGCACCGATGACGACTGTGGTTTACTAGTTCTATTCTAAAGGGTCAAATAGTTGTAATAAATGGCTCTCCCCAGGACCTATCTTCGTAGAGTATGGATTTTCTAGTATAACTTGACATTTCATCATTTTGTCGGCCAGTTAAATCCTAAGAGCATAAAACATAATGAGATACAAGCAACATCTCTCCAACTATTGCACCCGAAAAAGACAATTCCTTTCTGGAAATATATAGGCCAGTACTTAGTCTGAGTGTAGAGATATAATGCAGATAACGAACGACATAGTTAACAAGTTTCTTACTGATTTGTGCAAGACTTCGCAAGAGAAAAGCATGCGGCAATACTTAAAAAAATAAAATGAAGTACCTGAAAATTTTCGCTTAATACACTCAATAATTAGTCACTAATGAAAAGGTCCCTTTAGGTTAGGTTACGTTAGGTTAGGACTAGGCGGGCTGTTTTATGCAATTGCACCCAGAAACCATGAAGGCCCGTTTAGTTGCAAATCGAAGGACATTAAATGGTTATTTTCATTTGATAGAATAGTCCGTGCTGCTTACTTAACTGACTAAATCTCAGCTTACAAGACACCACAGTCAGTCGATAAGACTAGTTAATATCAGGTGGCTCTGGAAAGACTTTTCTCTGTTTTTGAACCATCAGTTCACACACCTTAGACGAAAGTGCTGGATGAGTGCCAGTCCTATCTTTCGGGTGTAGTTACTTTGAAATTTTGTTTGAAGTCAGAACTTCTTCGACAACGGGAAAACTAAGTATATTAATATGGGGAGCCTGCATAGTACCATAATGGACCAGTACTTATGTCTGAGCGCTCCATCGGATAGTAGGAACCTTAAACAAAAGAAGAAAAAGTCTGAGATCGGCTTTGGCTGGCACGTTCTTCGTGAAGAGTGGAACATCACTTGTGTCTGAGCGCTCCATCGGATAGTAGGAACCTTAAACAAAAGAAGAAAAAGTCTGAGATCGGCTTTGGCTGGCACGTTCTTCGTGAAGAGTTTAATGGTTCGCAAATGTTTTTCTGCGGTTAAAAGATCAAGGCGGACATCTTTTAGCTTCGGTGGGTCCAATTTCGATATCTGCCATTTGGAATGTTGTGGTAGTACAGATTCCATAATGTCTCTAGTGCTGAAAAGGTAACATCTTAAGTACAACTTTGTAATTCGCATTATCCACTATCTTATACCTCTGTTGACAAGGGATTTAGGATTATTTTAATCGAGATGTTGTCTCCACAGAAGAGGAGAGCGAGTTCCACCTTGTGATGTTTCATGAATAGGGTTTTTCTTAACCCCGCATTTTCCAATATTGCTGTTAATAACTCTGCTAGTAAGCACAGCCTTAGACGAACTTAGCTCCTTTAGTGAAGAGGTAATGGTTCCAGTGTTCAGGTTGGCAGACAAGTACGCCTTTCTAGGGATTAAGACGTTTCAGACCATTAACACGAAGTAAAAAAAAAACACTTAGTTTACCAATTTATTCACTCGGTTTATTGGAAACATTATCTTATCTCATTGCTCAACAAAGCCAATATTTTAAAATAATACCCCATCACATTTTGCTTGACAATCAAATTTCTCCTTCTTTTTACTACAGAAAGGCGCAACAAAAACTTTTCCCACCGATATAACAATGCGGCAAATCTGACAAGTAAATCGCATTAAAAACTACCCAAAACATATAAAGAATAACCCAACAACGAACACACAAAAAGCACTCAAATAGAATTTTATGCGATGTTATACCCAATACGTGCAAATGCTATCCTTCGCCAGTTAAAGTATCCCATCAAACGTTGCCAACACAACCCATCAACATGTCATGCAAGCCACCCCTAGTGCGCCTCCCTGTCGTTATGTCGAATCGAATCAGTCCGGTCTCCTCATAATCACACAGATACCCCAAACCTATCCGTTCACAGCGTAAGTTGATCTAGGTTGGTGCTCCCTACCCTAACACCCAATCTCATATAGCCCCAGCACTCTTTCAGGACATAAGCATTCACCGTTTATCATCGCAGTAATGGCGGGTCCTGGTTATGCCATTCAGGTCAGGCATTTAATGGCATTCGAATGCCTCATTTTGTATTATTCCATAGACAATTATGAGCACCGCACACTCACACAAGATCCGCATAGTAAGTATGTAGGTCTATGGAAAGGATAAAGACGCGGGAACAAGCGGAACAGGCAGGAAGTTCTGCGCTTCTTCATATGAAATGAAAACATAAAAGTAAATTATGCTACTTACACTCTTCAAGTTGTGTTGTTGTAGTTTGGTCTTGTTTTTTTTTACTTAGGTCTTCGTCGACCCGCAGGGCGGTGGTGGGGGTTTTTGTGAGGTTCATTTGCGTTCCGCTTAATGGGGGCATCCACAGGCCATATGTGAGTTGAGTTTGAGTGTGTGTTTGTGTAGAGTCGAGTTGGTCTATTCGCCGTTGAGTGATGTTCTAAAGATGTTGTTAATTCAAAAAGTTTTCCTAGCTTGGTACCGGAAACGGTGCACCAACCTGCATGACGGAAGTTTATGCAGTTAGCTATCATGAATGTTGAAAGAGTTTTTTGTTTTATTTTGTTTTAGTTGTGTATATTTTCTTTGTCGCCATATGGTCATTGTTCATGCGGACTGTTGACGACAGTGCAATGGAAAGTAACAGCAAGCCACTGTAAGGATAAGTTATAGCAGCTTTAAGGTACTTAATTCTTTTTTGTAATTTAAATTGAACGAATATTTTGATAATTCCGAAAAGTTGTTGAATGTATTTTCTGCAATTTAATATTGAGAAATAAAACAGCTATGATTGATTGTAAAGCAGTTCATGAGGTTGAGTAAGGAGTACCATAACTTGAAAGGGGGAAACTGGGGGTAGCTAGTTTTCGATACTATCTATTTGTAGTAGATCTACGGCGTTTGAAAAATCAATGGAAGATGGAGAAAATCATGCGTTAAAAGAAGAGGCTACGTGTAGCTGAAGCAAGTCGAAAAGTCCAGCGATTGAAGCAACATCCGGATGTCTTACAAAAGCAATGCAACTGACTGCAAAGACTGAAAGCGGGCTCTTCAAAACAGTGGCCTAATCATCGATGGGAAGATTGTGTGTGGTGTTCAAGCCAGTGATGGAGTAAAAAATTTCTGATTGGCACTTTTTTGCAAACAGGAATTGTAACTTTTAGTAGTGAAATGCAATTTTTCTTTTTCTTCTATTCTTCCAACTATGTAATGACATACAGATTACATAAAATGTTGCATGAAAGTGCTACTATTTCCAAATGTTTGCTTGCCATAATCAAAACATAAAAAAAGTTGGTCAAAATGTCTTAGATCATCTCAGTATTTCCATATATAAACTTGCCAGTAAGTTTTCGAAATCATTTAAAGCATTCAAAGCAAATAAATTAAATCTTTTTCATATAAAGGTGATTTTTTAAGAGTTAAGTTTCACAGGTTGGCAGCACTGTAGTAATGTAGTAATTGCGTCCAAACGTCATCTGTCAAAGTGAAAAGTTTACAGTATACTCTGCCATTTACGAGGAACGATTGCAAATTATTGAAATTTATTATCAAAATTAGTGACTGTGAAAAATTGAAAATCCGCTATTTTACCGATAAATTGTGTTCAACGATGAGGCTAACGGATACGTTAATAAGCAAAACTGTCGTATCCGGAGTTGCTATCAGCCACATGCCATACAAAAATTACCGATGTATCCTGGAAAAATGACAGTTTTGTGTGGTTTATGGGCTGGTGACTTCATCGGTCCATTTTTCTTCAAAGACGACCGTTGAAAAAACGTTACCGTCAAAGGCGAACGATATCGAATTTTGATATTTTGCCCCAGTTGGCTGAGTTGAACTTGGTGGATTTGTGGTGACACATGCCACACAGCTCGTTAAACAATGGAAATGTTGAAGGATAAATTTGGTGAGCAGCTTATCTCTCGAAATGGCCCTGTGAGTTGGCCGCCAAGATGACGCGATTTAACGCCTCTTGCTTATTTTTTGTGGGGTTATGTAAAGTCGTTAGACTATGTGGGCAAGCGTTTGAAGCCTTACAGGATAACATAACACGCGTAATTCGTGGATTACAGGCCGAAATGCTCGAAAAATTGACGAAAAATTGGACCTTCTGAATGGACCATTTGAAACGGAGCCGGGGACAACATTCACATGAAGTTGTCTTTAAAACGTAAATGGCAAATACCTATTTATCGATAACAATAAAAATTTTGAATGTTTGATGCAAATTTGAGTGTTTTATTCGATTTTTAAAAAACTTCGCAAAACCACCCTTTTTATGCTGTTGGTAGTAATCTTAAACATATTTAAGGAGTTCTTTTGGTGAAAAAAATAAAAAGTAGTGGTCACGGAAACACAATTTTGTTCGAAATGCGTTTATGATATCTTACTTTGTTTTTTAATTTTATTAAAATAAAAAAATTAAATATCTTTGTGTTCATCTCTAAAAAGTTTACTAGAAGTCAACTTATTCTTGTAGCTTTGTAATTTTTTCTGAGTAAACTTAAACGAATTTGCAACGAATTAGTACAATATATGACGACTTACGGCGACCTTACAAAGTATAAGAAGCTGTCTTCGCAATGAAAATATTTTATGCTGTAAAAAATCTTTTCCACAAAAAGTTGGCCTACATGTTTCTTACCTGCATTCCGCGCACTTATTGAAGAAAAATGATTGCATGCAGCAAAAACTGACTGTAAGTGAGTTATATCTGTGTAATTTGAGAAGTGATTGTATCCAAAAAGATACAATTATTATCAATTTGCCAATTTGCGTTCAAGCGGCATTTTCAGACGCTGCTAAATTGAAGAAGAAATTCCACCTATCAGTTAATAGTAAATCGGTACAGCAAAAAGCAACATCCGATGCTTCTGAAAATTATATACAAATTGTTAATATTTTTGTTATGGTAGTTTGCCTGCACGAAATCTCTGAAGACGATTACTACTTCAAAGATATGAGTAATCTAAGGCTTAGGCCACGCACTGAGCGACAGAGCGACAGGGCGGCAGAAATCTAAGCGGCCAGATAAATCAGCAAGTGTCCGTGTATTGAGCGGCAAATCGAGCAAATAGTTAAAAAAATTTTGATCGCTGCAGTGTTTAAAAAAAAATAGTCTTAACATTTTCATAAATATCTTAAGTTATATCATGTACATTATCATTTCAATGTTCATGTTTGCTATGTTAATTTTTTACAGCTGAGCCCTGCACAAAAATAATGCAACAGAATTTAAAGTTTAGCGACGCCGCTCTGCCTCAAAAACGTCGGTTGCCGCTCAGCCACTGCATGCCCACAACCATACAATTTCGAACGTTTTCTATTTTTTTTTGCTTAGTTTTTTGCCGCTTTTCTGGTCAGTGCGTAGCTTTAGAATAAAGCAATATTTGTTGGTACTGCATCAGCAAGTTCATTACCTCGGCAAGTCTAATCCAACAATGGCAATTCAGTAACTTCTTAAAATTTCTATAGAAAACAAAAAAAATGTATAACACTATATTTGGGCAATTTTTTTTCTAGTACATATTAACCCACAGAATTTTTTTTTGTCATTCCCCCTTTTTGAAGTGGTTTTTAAAAAATATATTTTTATTTTAATAAATTCCACAGCATGTAATTAAATGCCAGCCTTGGGGCATATGGTGAAATAAAAAGGTATCATACTGTTTTACCCAAGCGGGCTGTGGCCTTTCCTAATTTTTTGTATTGACTGAGAAAAAAATAGCTGTGATGCTTGCGATTTTCAATGTACATTTCATTCTTCAAATGCCCATTGTCCCATTTTCTTAAACTTTATATCCACTCCAAATGGGCGCTTCAAATTCAAATGTCACTTTATTAAACCTATCTGGCATATCACACTCATATTAGGCAACTTCCATTTCTCCGATTCCTGTGAAAAAGCAGAAGTTATTTCAGTTGCCAAAATATCAAATCCAAACTCTGCTGGCTACTTCAGATCTATAATCAAATCAAAAATCAAAAGTAAATTCTTGACCATTTATCTGTCAATTCATTTTATACAGCGATCGATCTGGATTTACGGCTAACCATAGTTATTCTACAGCTATGGTTGGATTTATTATACTCGATGGTTTTGACAAGTACTTTTGTGCCTGCTTGATTTCTCAAAGGTCCTTGAACATTCGCATAGCAGGTGACGAACAGACTCTACTTCTTTAACGTCCAGTGTGTATCAGTGTGTGTGTATCAGTGTGCCCTGGCACCCACCACAGGGTTACTGTGTTGACAGCTGATAACTCGTCTAACGACGAGTGCCATTGGGCATTTACTGCAGCATTGGCTCACAGCCCTTGACTTCAGCACATCTGATTTCATGGCTTTTATGGCGGCCGCCTGTCAGAGTAGGTGGTGATCGTCCTGTTGGCCTTCTCCGTTCAGCTACAGCCTGGATAATGGCAGCTATCTGCTACATTCTCATCCCATTCACTTCTTTCCAGCATTCTGGTATTGAATACCCTGCTGAGGGTAAATGTCGAGGGTAGGTAGTCTGTTTCTGGTGTGCTTGCAGCGACACACCATTCGAATTCTGCAGAGGTATGTCCGTAAGGTCTCCGGGACCAGAGTATGGAATCTCTAAGTCAGACAGCCGTTTTAGCCGTCTTGCTGCTGTAGTAAATGCCCAAATGGCATGAGATCGAGTAATATCTCTAGAGCTGCAGTGGGTGTCGTCCTTAGTTTGCCCTTTGGACTTTGGTGAGAGTCCCGTTGTGTACGACCAGTGTACCATATGTGGTTTAAGTCCCCATTTACTGCCAACTGTTTTGCGACAGGCATATAATGGCACGTACGCCCGCTTAACTCGGTCGTCTACATTCTCTCCAGTTTGGGTTGTTTAAAGCAAAAAAAAAAAAACACAAAAAAAACCTGTTTGGATTTGGCGTTGAAAGTGCTGTACGTCTTCTGCGAAATTTTTTATTAGCAGATGACGTACCCCAAGGCTCAGTTCGGAGCCCAATTGTGTTTTATGTGGTCATAAAAGACTCGCTTAGACTCTTAAGATACTTAAACGCGAACTTTCGTAAACTGAAAGTTGTTACTAGCCTGGGGTTTGTTATAAGTCTTAACTTGTCTGACTTCAATAACAAACGAATGTTGCAATCGTTCGTATCTGTGGATGTCAGCTCCAAGGAAGTTTCAAGTCTACCAGCAGACATTGAGTCCTTTTTGAAAGGCTTTCATTTAGGGCTGGGTCTCCTATAGACAACGCTGTTTCCACTGATTCAGTGTTAGTTTTGTAGGGCTTGTGGTACTGTAGCTGCGAACAAAAATAATGTAGTGTAATTAGGCACAGCTTTTATTAATCAAATGAAGTTCGTGAAACTGTTGCGACTTCTGAGAAGAATACACCTAACATTTTTAAATAATTAATTTACCACTTCCTCCTCGAAAGTGGTGTACGCGCTTCCTCATATACGTATCCATCACTTGTAGATGATGTTAGAAGAGGAAGTAATTGAATTAAGCAAAAAGGACTTAATACTGCGAACGTTAGAATACAACATCCACCCACCTATGCTCTGCTGGTAGCACAGTTGTCTATTCATCAGATTGACTGTGTGACAAGTTTATTTTAAACTGATTTAATTTTAGTATTTTTTTTGTTGTTGTTACTTTTTCTCTGTTTCATTCTCAATCCAATTAGTAGTTACCTATGTACGTACTAATTGTACACAGGTGTAGACTCGGGAGTAAATAGATTATAAAGTTTCGCTTTTATTTCAAACTGCAAGATAATCGAATTTGTTCACGAACTGTGGATACGCAAAGCATATATTTATATGGCAGGTTTGCCGGCACACTCGAGCTGAATTGATTAGCTGCTATTTGGGTACATAAACGTATATCTATTGTGAACCCGATGAGACAATGGATGGATTGGAGACGGTGAGGTTGAACCCGAAAGACTAAATGAATCAATTCGGCACGAAAATGTGGCGAGCAGTCACTCACATGCACGCACACTTTGCGCATGTCCATACATAGCTTTGCGGAAGTTAAAATTTGTTTGGAGAAGGTATACGGGCTAATTTGGTAGCACACCCCTGTTTCTATGAGTAGGTAATGTCAACTGAAGAGATGGTTTTTGGATCACCGCGAGGTGTGATTTAGGTTGATCGGATTACGACAACAAATACCGAACGTTAGTTAGGGGATTGCATTTGTTTCAATGCGGATAATCTGTTGGATACTTAAGTTTCAACTCAGACAGTTGTATGATAGCTAAATAGATTTATTTAGTTTTCATTTAAAATCAAAGAATACAAGTCTCGGAAAGCATTTTTTTTGGAGAATACGTTATGTACTGTTGCCTTTGAATCCACCTTAAGTCTATAGAGGATGCCTAGCTAGCTTCTAAAGCCTGTTCTTAGAGGCTTCTCTTGCTTTTTTGTCAGACGTTCTCATGGGTATTTGTCAAAAAACTTTCAGGTAGTACGGGTTGTATTATGCCCTTAACTACCCACTTTTAAATGATTGTACTCTTCATTATTTAACCCATATTGTCAATCACTGCATAATGACATCGAGTTTTCCCCAATCATGGAAGACATCAGATTAATTACCCGACACAGACGGTGTCCCGGCCATACTTATTACTATCTTCAAATTGTCTGCCCTAAGTTTCGAACCTATTTTGTTAAAATCGATATCCTCGTACCAACAAAATCGTTCTTATAGTTTTCGCTTCAGATCCTTCTTCTCGGCTCCCTTCATGGCAACCTCTGGAGTGCCCACCAAGGTAACCATATAGGTCCGCTTCTCCTTAGCCTTACTAAAAATGATCTGGAGCGGGTCATTAAACATTCCTCTCTCTCCCTCTTCGCTGACGATACCAAATTTTTCACCCAAAGACTCTATTCACCTTCAACAGTAAATTGATAATTTTTCGATTTGGTGCCTCAAAAATTGCTGAGATCTATCGCAATCGCCAAATCTCAATCTATTACCTTTTCTCGTATGCGCAACCAGTCCCCTCCCCGAATATACCTTTACCTTGGTCAGGCTATATCCCTTGTACAATCCCTTCGCGATCTTGGTATACTGTACAACAGGGAGCTAAATCCGTTCGTACATTGATGAGATAATTCTTAAAGCTAACTCTTCACTTGTTTTTGTTAAACTGTCCTCCTCTACGCTGAAGTAGTTTATGCAACCATGCTTCCTTATCTCAGCAAAAGTTAATCGCAGTTAAAGTAGCCTTTAGCGACACAGTGCGATACGCCTATGGCATTCTTAGATACCTCTCATCATTAAAGAAGCTTCCTTGATTGCTCGCTCCAACAAGATATCAAACCAACTAATTGTAAAGTACTAACAACAATTAAATATAATCTTAACGTACAAACCTTTTCTTACATAAAATGATATTGCAACATTATACCTTGTTCCAGGTGTTGCTTTAAGGTATCATTTCGATGAAATTTGCAACCTTCTTCTTTCTACTGCCCAGGCCCACCTATTCTATACAAAGAATCTTCAGTAGAATCACCGCCATTGTCAAGATGATTTTGCCTATTATACCTCAATATGAGTTGAAAAAGCTATGACTTAATATCCGATTAACCATCTCCTTCATCAACTTCATCTTCCATTTTTCTGTTATAAGCTCTGCGATGTGCATCTCTCCAAGGTTTCGCAGTCATAGAGTTGAATGGCGATTGTAATTGGCATTAGAAGTCTCCATTAGTCCTATGTTCGCCATGAGCTCGCTGAGTGACGAAGTGACTTTATTTGCTGGTAGAACTTGAGTTTGGAGTCCCAGGCGAGTCGATTTAAATTTCCTGAAAATGAATATCTTCGTTTTCTTCGACCGTAGGCTGAATAGCCTGCATGATCGTTCATCCAGGAGTGTACGCGTCTTAAGACCTGGTTTAGTCCTATCTGCGTATTTTCGGTGTCCCTTGCCCTTTATCACTACATATTAACCAGAAGAGTATCTTCGGGCATCTCCATACGTAGAATACCATCATATGAAATATTCCACAGATCCGGTCCTAGAATTGAACCTCTAATGTCCCTCTATCGGGTCGTACATTAAGAGACAACCTTATCCGCATTAGGTAAAGAAGATAAGCTTGGCGTTCAACATATCCGTCCATCTGACTGAGTTAAAGAAATTTCTCACGTCAAGAGCTGCAAAAACAAAGATTTTTTTGTTGCAGTTTATGCCACCGTTACTACTTTACGTGGGTGCAGTGGCTTAGTTGTTAAGTGCGTTGGTCCAGTAAGCGAGGGGTCGCTGGTTCATATCCCGGCCTATACCACCTTACAGTTTTAATTCGCTGGCCCAGAAAGGAGACAATGCGCCTAATAAAGCGAACGGCTGTCAGACATCCAAGAGTAATAAATCTCAATAGAAGCTTCCCACCATTCGTGTCAAAAATATAACTTAGCACACACAGCGGTTGGAGAAGCTAGGTTTTAAGTCGTGTATGGGCCATTAACGCCTATTATTTTGTACTACTTTATAAATTGCTGCTATTGCGGATTGGCCTCGTCCTTCGGATAGCCCACTAGCTTTCTAGACATGCTGAGCAATACCTTATTAGCGCCATAACTAGCGCTGGAGGTGCCGGTAAAAGCATATGAGAATATCATGTGAGGAATAGTCAGTCTACTATATTACTCATATTTTCTTGTGTTCTTTTGTTTCAACCTTAATCAAGAAAAATAGGAAAACGATTAAACTTTTAGTTTTATATATTTTATTTCCTCAATCTGATAATAATCTTCACCGGACACCGCTTCTGTCTTGTTTCATTCCGGCTGTCATTCAATGACGCTGTCAAAGGTGACAGCTTTACAAACAGGGTGTCGCAGTTATCACATCTTTGCTTATCTGAATGGCCCTCTTGAGTGCAGAACTTGTATTCCCGAACTCAGTTAGTATCTCTTTATTAGGTGCTGTCTCACTTTGTCTCCTTTCTCTGATCACATTGCGTGTTAAATAAAGGTATCTGCCTCTAAGTTTAGCAATTTCATTGGTCCACCAATATAACTGTTTAAATAGGACAAACATACTTCACTATAATAAAAATAACAACCTACTCTATATCGACTCTGTAGTACAAATGTAAATATCAGCTCAAGTGGTGTTTAACTTTTATGTCCTTCATGTGATATAGATACTTTTCAAAAGAGCTCTTCATGTTAAATTGACAAACATTTACCGTCATTGAGCAGATGGATTGTATGTATAGAAACATTTTAAATAGCAAATGATTGCACAGATTCCAGCACAGCCTTGATAGTACCATATTAACTATCTGAACTGCAATATGTAATTTCTGAAAATTTTCTTGTAGATCCTTGAAATTGTTTATTTTTTACTAAACCTATTGGCTTACAACTAATTTAACAAAACTTGCATTCATGAGTTTTTATATTTCCCATCTGGGCTATGAGCCCAGGAATCAATATTTTTAATCCACTCGACCTCCACATTGTAGACACAGCAAACCTAATATTAACAATCCAGAAACGAGAGCGAGAGCGAGAGAGAAAAAAATATGATTACCCCACCCACACCCACATTCGCTATGCACATACGAATGTCTTTGTATATATAAATTTGAATCCACACATCATGATTTCGCATTATCGGATAACGGAAAATCGCTTCCAGGGTTAAGGAATTACAAGATTCAATATCGAAATTGATTCGAAACCAGTGTGCACTGCATGTGAATATATTATTATTATTATTTCCCTTGTAAAATTCTTTAAAATTTAGATACATATCTCCTCATAGTTCTGACACTGACTCTAGGAAAATTAATTTCCATCTTGTGGTTTTCAATGGAATTTATTTGTTAAATAACACACAAGACTTACGAGCAAGGATGCATATAATGATCTGATTTTGCACTTCATTATACTTTTGCTTGAATGCTATAGTCACAAGTTAATCTTGCTTCTTTTACAGATTTCTTTATCAGGTTTGACCAAAGTCAAACACTTTTAAGTCGATAAAAAGCTCATGTAAATAGTTATCAATAGTAATAATTCTTTTTTTTTAATTCTATTTAATTCCAAGGATGCCGAAGCCTTTTTGGAGTGCTGAAGGTTTATCTGTACTAACTGCAGCATTAATTACTAAAATTAGGCAGAGAAACTGCTACCAGGTTTAGGTCCTCCGATTCCGAAGATGAACCAAGAAGTTCATTCTCACTAATAAAGTGCTTATTTAGGCAGTGCCCCGTCTCCATGTCCGACAAAGTGTCAGTAACAGAGGCGGTGGACTTAGCTGGAGCAACTTGGTCGGTGGAAACATTGTCATACATGGAAAGAACAATTATGATCCCGGCTTAAAGGCCGCAGAACCGGTGTCTAAGGGCTGAGGAGGCAGTTTGCCAGTCTCTAACTCATCCTTTTTGTAGACACGCAAAGTAATCTTCCCCCAAACAAAAGTCTTCCCCAAAGGAGCAAGGAATTCCTGATTGATTACTATAACAGCTTCTAAAGCTTAGTGACCTTTCAGTCATGAATTAGCAGTGTGGGATTATATTGACTTCATCTGCGGAAGGTTGTTCGATGGGGATCCAGGTGCGAGTCCTACTCCTGCAAGGAATGTTGACCTCAAGCTTATCACCCAGCCAAACCCCTCCTAGGCTGCCTAAAGCTGCTTGTAGAGATCGAAGGATATCATATCTGCGCATGTGTCCTTGATTCCAACCAGCATCTTGAGTATTTAGTGGCGGTCCATGAGTTGCCCGCATGAAGGGTAGGAAGCTGCTTAGGAGCTTAAATTTGACCGTTCGGAAGATATTGTGCTGTATACAGACAAGCCTTGAAAAATCTGGAGGTCCCCAGATATCCGGACACTCCGTTAGCGACTGGGCTTGGGGAGAGTATGGAGAGAAAAGATGAAAACTAGGTGGGAATGAAAGAAAGGGAAGGAAAGGGGGAAATGCTGGAAGGGACGTCATTTGGTTTCAGGACTCATCTACAGAAAAGCTGCTCGAGAATCATTGACCTCACTCAGTCCCTACATCTCGGCAAGTTCGACGCTTGTGTAGGGAACCTACCCTATCTTAAGGGTATATACATTTCGTTACATAGTCCTTTTATATTCGTCGTAAACCTTTAAAAGTATATATAGGATACCCTAGGATAAGTTAGGTTAGTTAGGTTGGCAACAAAACACAATCTCCTTATCGTCACACTTAGGTACGGATGGACCCATTGTAAATGGGGAATAAGTTGATGTTGTGGCCTCTGCTTTGGTTCGTCGGTTACTACCCAATGTTGTCAAACCATCCCGATGTATTCAGCAACCTGAAAAGATTAGAGGCAGAGACATCTGAAAATTCTACAATGTCTTGGAAGAAATTTTAGTAGAAGAAGAAGAAGTTCTTTTCGGGCCTCATTACCGCAGCCTCTACAAATGTCTTCATCTTTGAGATTTATGTTTATCGTGTGGGTTCTTAGGAAGTTGTGGCCAGTTAAAGCACCTATCAGCTTAGACAGTGATGCTCTGTCATACTTTAAGAGGTTAAGTGTCGCACCAAAACCTAAGACTATATAGCAATCTCCGTCCGGCCGTATGCAATTTTTAGGCCTTCCTCTCCCGAGCAACTAAGAAAACTCTTAGGTTCGGAGCATAGATCCTTTTTAAAGCGGAAGAAGGTATCCTTGGTCGTTTCGAGAGTAAAATTCTTCAGGTCTACCGCGGATCCCTTTTCAACAATTCCATAGAAGCGCAAGGCAATAGTCATATATTATGAAATTATCGAGTTCAGAATGTGGGTTAAGTAGGTTTCAATAAGGATTTCAAAAAAATATTGATTTACAAGTCATTCGTTAGCTTTGTTACCAGATTCAGGTCCTTCACACATGTCCTGCACCCAGGTAGCTGCACCTACTACTAAAACACAAATTCGCCCGCAAACATGAGCAATATTTATTCCCTAATTGCGGACTAATTCTTTAACACTAGACTGAGAATCCATTTCAATTGTTCGACTATATCCCGATTGCCGCCATCTCTGCAGGGACACAGGGAAACAAGGACATAAATCATTTCATTATTTTCGTTGATCCTATGAAAATCGTTTCTCCCCCCAAAAACATATCCCACTTAATGCTTTCGAGTGCGTCTGCATGATGTCCTTTCCTGGTATCACCTACGCATATAGACCACATGCGGACTACCGAAAGCCGATACCGATGATGGCGATGTATTTGTTTTGGTAACAAAACTAAGCCATGCGTCCACGTAGTAGGTATATATACGAATTAACTTTCAACAGATGACGCTAATCGTTTAAGTTATTGTTGTTGTATAGTTGTCTGCTATACACATCGTAAACACACTCCTTTCTCTCTATTTAGCAAGGATATGCCAGAAACAAATTGGGTATTACAACCATTACACCACAAACCGATGACATTAGAGGATTACGCATAGGATTTCTGAATGGTTTGATTTCAATCGAATTACACACAAATTTAGATGAGACAATAAACCCGTAAAGCTCCTTAAAACAAACAAAACCATGCATGCCGCCTGCTATCGTAAAATATCCTTGAGACAAAAATGATTAAAAAAAACAACAATATTTACTGAGGCTACGTATAGCTCCTATTTCCATTTAGTCATCGTCGCCCATCCTTGGATGGCATCAATTGGAATCCCTGAAAAAGATAGCCTTGAGTCCTTGTCAAAGGATGTCGATTGCATTAAAATATGTATTCCGTCTGCAGACAACTTACTTTCTATTCTTTTTGAGCGATTACACATCGAATGGGATATGAAAGGGAGCTTTGTTTGGCATTTTATTTGATGATTTTTTATTTCCCCCGGAGCAAGGATGCCTGCCAAGCAATCATTATTATCATCACTGCTGCGAGTGTGTTTTTCGTGCAGCACTCTCCATAGTCATGCTTGCTTCGTTTGCTTTTACAGCGCGTAGAAGGGCGGCTTCCCAGTAACTTCGTTTGCGACAAATATTTGAGCATAGCAATTATTTTCAACTTTTGCGACTAAATTTGTTCCTTTCCCGGGTGATACAGAGAAACGCTTTTCAGGACAAATATACAGCACACTTACTACAGACATTACAATTGTATGCTATTTTTATATGTAGTCCTTGCGCTTGGCAAATATTTGCCCTTTATTTTTGTTCGGTAGTTGCGAGTGCGACTTCCTTTGAGATATAGAATAAAGAAAATTTTCCTAGTAAGAGTCCTTCGAAAGTGTTCCTATTATTACGAAAATCATTTCAAAAATAAGGATTTAATTAGTTTTTTACCCTTTGTTTCCCCAAGTATGTATGCGAAATTCGGGGAAGATAAGTAATATTTCGGGGAAGTAGTATCTGCCTGCTTTCTATACTCTACAATCCATGCGAGTTGTTTCCATTTATTGGGACCAAGAGCTCTGCCATCCGCGATTACATGATCTTTAAGTCTTTGTTGTTGAGAGGAGAAGCGTAACACTAAAAAACTAGCGATGCAGTGTTGAATTAGGAAAACACCAAATTTCGGCGGGAAGATTCTTACGTGGTATATAACATTAAAATGGCGGCAGATACTAAGATCTAACAAGGAGCTTAATGAGATGTATGAAGATTAGAGCGAATGTCAAGCACTCCACCAGAAACGGATCTTCGGATACCAGCTCTTTTTGTTTTTTTTTTAGATTCTGGCTCCGCCGATGCGATTGGACTGCACCTCGACCTAAAAGATCTTTTGTGCTTAATGTCAAAAATATTGGGTAAGAGAGTAGCGCCTCTGCTTTCCTAGTGTAGCTGATGATACGTTCAGCAGAAGAATTCTTTATAGCATCAGTGCTTATTAAATCTGTAAGCAAAGTTGTCCTTCTAATTGGAAATGGCTGGAAAGATTAAGTATTTTTGAGTCTTCGAGCCCTTTCTAGCTAATTCGTCAGCTTTCTCATTTCCCTCAATTCTCTCGAGTCCGGGAACCCACCAGATTTTGGTTTTGCTCCTTGTATTGATTGTCTGAATGGTTTGAAAGCAGTGCAGTACTGATTTGAAGTAATTAATTGGCGAGCTAAGGCTTTTATAGCTGCTTGACTATCCGTGAATATATGGATGATAGGGCCTACCGTTATACCGTTATGCGCTCATTGAATGTTTCTTCAATAAATCAATTGTGACGTGCGCTGTGTGGCATGTAGCGCCGTATTCTTGGAACCACATCTCATCCACATTGATGTCATCCAATTCGAGAACAAAATAGTCGGTTATCATGGCTCTATACCGGTCTCCATTAACGGTAACTGACTCTTCAGCATCGTATCTAATGGCCCACTGACTCCAAAAGCCTATAGAGCACACCAAACAGTCAGTTTTTGTGGATGTAATGGCGTTTTAAGGGGCACATGTGGATTCTCTTCTCTCCAAATGCGGCAATTTTGCTTGTTGACATAGCCATTTAACACAAAATGAGCCTCAGTGATGATGATAAAATTTTGAAAATTTTGTAAAAAAAAAAGGTTTGAACCATTATTTTCGAAATAAATTTGCACGGTTTGCAAGCGTTGTTCATTTGTCAACCTGTTCGTGATAAAATGGCAAACCAAACTGAATATAAATGACATTAGAGAAACCGAGGGGTGGGAGGAGTTTTAGTTTACGTATACCTTGAAAAAGGGGAGTCGGACACACGGGGAAGGTCAACGCCAACACGGCCTCCTTATGGTGCATCAAGCATTCTCTTCCACCCAGCAGGAAAAAAAAAACAAAAAAAAGGACAATTTTAACGTCATACTTAGGACATTGCTATATGTTTGGTCGAGAAACAATCTTTGGTAGCATCATCTTTTTGCTAGGTGGTGGCGTGAGTGCATATCAGGCTAATGTTGCGAATTTAGCCTTGATGCGGATTGTCATAATACGTTCGCTGATGTGTCGATAGCTCAAGACTTCCTGCCTAAGTCTGCCGCGTATGACAAATTTACATCCGAATAAGCGCTGTCTTTGCTCTCTATAGTAGTCACCGTAGTAAATTGCACAGTTTTCATCTGCTTTTTGTCCGGTCTATTCCATCGCACTTCTTGGATGGCAGCTATATCTGCTTTTTTGCATTCGAGGGTATCCGCTAATTGCTCGGCTGCACGCGGCTGTTCATGGTTCAAAGATATCTGAAAGTCATTGTCCTTTTTCCATTTTGCAGGGTCGTCAACAGTAGATCCGTTTATATCCGAGGCTTCTGGTAACTTCGTAACCATAGTTTTTTTTCCATGGTTGGGTAGTTAACCCCACGCACAACCGCCAACCTGGAGAGCCAGGCGCTTTGCTAGAGCCCTTGGACAAAAGGGGCCGGATTTTCCGGAGTCAGTAACCCACATCGGAGATTTGAGAGCTGCCTTTGGCAAATAAAGGTCTCATCCGGCACCATCTCTAATTCAGCACCCTGACTAGTGCTGAAAAATCCAAATATCACTGTTGACGCCACCGTTGATTCATTCTATTAAGTTCATCCACCGTACGTCCTCTTTCTGAGGTGCTCATGTAAGACTTCTGAGGCTCGATCAGTCAGTCAATCCGACAGAGCATTATAGTGTTGCTATTTTCTTCGTGTTCAACACTTGCGCTTATATGTTGAGCAAGTCGAGTCCGGATAGACAGGACGGCTACAACTTTGGGGTAAAATAAGCACAATTGATTTGTATGCACTTACTGTCCACAACTTTTTACTAAAATTTATAAATTAAATTGCATTTTGTATAAAACTAATATAACTACATTCAATTCCCTTATTGGGAAAATTACCAATTATAAGAACAGTTACTTTCGTGTTATTTCAAAACATATCGTGTGATTTAAAATTGTTTTTCAATTCGTTTAAGCGAAATCTTTGTAAAAAAATGTTGTAAAACAGATTTGAATGTATTCCTTTTAATTTTTAAATTCAATTCAATAAAATCTCATTAAATAAAATTCATTAACTGAACAATGCAATGCAGTAAAATGCAATGTATTTACATATAAATTTTTACAAACCTCAAAGTGTGAGCATACTTTCGTCTCATGTAAAAGATATTGACTTTCGCATTATTACCAGCAGCATATTTCCTAACTCATTGACTGGAGAGAAATTCTAAATCAATATCACTCACATACTTTTGAAACTTTCCTGCTGGTTGCTGGTTTTTTAATAATAAAAATTCCATAAAACTCTATTTAGTTCTCTGCCAGTAATGCAGACTCGACCGACAATGAGAATTCCGAAATACCACGAAAGCTTACGAAAACAAAGAATTCATAATTTTCTCCATTATTTTCGAAGGCAAGCCAAGATACCGATTAGAAGGAATAAATTCGAATCGCTCATAAAACGACGACAACTAAACGATGTCAAAGACCTTACAAATTTATTATATTGTCCTTGGATTATTATCAGTTTTATAACATTTCACCCAGCGAACCAAACAAGGACATGCTTCTCGATCCCACACTCGTAGTATATACTCATATTCAAGAGCAGAAATTTCTCATAGAAATGAGTTTTTCTCCTCAAGATGGTTGCTGGGATGATGCTGTGTTTGGTTTTCGTTTCTTTAATCCTGTCGAACTCATCGACTTATTGAATGATTTATAAAATAAACCCCTTCTCTATGTGCGCCGGTCGAACTCTCGTTTTTTCTCTGTTGTTGGAAAAATATCTATTTTTTTTCCAATATTAGACACTTGTGAGATACATGAATTGTTGGTGATGGATGCTGTATCAACACATAGATAAGTATCGCTCGTTTGGGATGGGATGTTGAGGGGAAAACTCAAAAATCTCTTCGGTTTTTTTTTAAATCATATATTGTGAATTGTTTATTAAGGTCACGTCCTTTAAGCATCTCTCAGGTACAATGTGGATTGAATTGCCCTGGGAAAAGTACAGAATAGAGATATTGAGCTTTAGCTGTATCTTCAAGTTCAGAATATGTATAGAGTAGAATGGAAAACGTGCAAGGGAAATGTAATGGAATTGATGAAGAACAAAGCTGCACTGTTCAACCGCTTTATCTTTGTTCTGGGAATGTAAGCCGTCAATCATAGTTTAATTTTTAGAAAACGATGGAAGTAGTTTGAATCCTAATATTCACTTTTGGTGGCCATCATATTTTTGTGTGAAATCGGAGTAGGAAAATGGTTCATGCTATAGTCGAAAGTTAGTAATTTCTGCCAGCCACTCAATCCAAATGGAACGGACAATTGCTAGATAATTTTTGTGTTTCAAAATGGCAAGAGGGCTTTATCCGTCTTCACACAATGCTGAACCAGTTCTTTGCCTATTCCGTCTAAGAACATTAGATTAACACATAAATATCGACACGCAATTTTTTAATACGGAAAGTTCTTCCGAACAGAACTAGCTAGACCATTTTACCAGAAGGTACAAGATAGCAGATACAATTTAAAGAATGAAAGAGTGGAACTGACACTGTCAGACTGTGCGGAAACCTTACTGCAGTTTTGGACAGAAGGCTAATTTTATTTGTAGAAAACAGTCGGCAAAACTTGGGACGTAAAACCAGCTATGGTGCACTGTATATAGCCAGTATAGCCAGTGTACATCCGTACAACTCCAACGGCAAAGGTAATATCAGACACCCCTTTGAAGCAACTTGATGAGAAAAGTGTCTGACTTCGGAAACAACAACATTTTAGCCAAATTACTACTGAAAAACTTGCCCTCTAATTCTAATATATTAAATTCATTCAAGGTCATAGAAACGCTTTTAAATCGTAAGCTTATGAAATATCTTGCCCTAAAACTTTTTAATGATCGGCAGTAAGGTTTTCGCAGCAACAAGTCCACTGGTGATTTGTTGACATATCTAACTGAAAAGTGGATCAAATTCATTATGAAATAGAAGTAAGGTCTATGCGCTTGATATTTCAAAGTTATTTGACAGATTTTAGCATCAAGCTCTTTTGTAGAAAATAATTACATTTCTTCAATGGATTAGATTCGGACCGTTCAATTCATATTGTTTTGCGCGTTTTCAAGACTGCAACTCACCAAATAAATGCTGGTATCCCTCAAGGCTCCGTTTTGTCTTCGACTTTTTGCGTTAATAACAAACTTCGTTGGAATGACCACATATTCGACGTCGGCAAGAACGCTGTGACATGTCGAGGCTTCCTTAAGCGATGCAAGAAATACTTCATCCCATGGTGACACTTGATAAATGAGTCAATCGCATAGTCAGCAACATACAGTGACGCATAAATAACAAATGGAAGAGCATAACACAAATGAGATTGTCGCAAAACTGCACGAGTCTAAAAGCGCAGACCTCTTAAGATATTGGGAGAAAGATACTTTTAGGGATGAACAAATTTGTCGTGATACACTCGACAGTTTTGGATATATCAGACCGTTTTAGAGTTTACCAAACGAAACTAGCCAGGCTACGAAAAATGGCACCAAAAATTTATATAGGAAAGATCAAAACGAAAATTTCTGTGAATTAGGGACGAAAAGCATGAGCGGTACTTGGCGCATGTGGAGTTGCGTGAAGTTAACATCCTTTGATTCTGCGCAGCAACAATACTAGTGTGACCCGGGCGGGCTAAAGGGAAGTCAACTCTCCTTCCGCAAGCGGCAGTAACGCTCAGGCAACTTCGCTGCTCGCTTAGGGTATGTGCCTTTCGTCCGGCAGGCGCCTATGGCAACAGTTCCTGTGTGGTCAGCAGGCTGCAGATACGTCTCCCGCAACTTCGTTGCACTGCTCGATGTATGTGCTTTTCGTCTTGCAGCAGCTCTTGGGTGTCACGCTATGACGGATTAACGGTTTTCTAGCATGGGTTCATGGTCCGTGGACTTTATGTCATCTGGTCTTGTTTTACATATGCATTTTTGGGAGCTTTTTTTTTCCTTTTAAAAAATAAATCAATTTTTTTTGGACCATATTGCATGTAGCCAACAAGCCAACCTCAAACGTCACATGCCTTTTGAACATCGAACAATATTTCTAAGTTTAGAAGGAATTTATTTAATTGTGGCCACCTTAGTCCTGACAGGGACACGGACTCACGGACGTGGAGAAATCTTATTTCTTCTTGCATCTTAATGTTTCTGTAGGACGTTTTTCCTCATATTAGAACTATCTTCCCCCTACAATTCCACAGCTACAAATCTAAGCCTCATTTCAAAGGCAGACATCTACAATAACTCTTCAATAAAATATATCCTACCCAACGGATAACTATTTACTTCCACTCGCCATAGTCACAGTAGGTATCTCAATCCTTGACAGCAAGCAGATTTTTATGAGAAAAAAAAACTTTCAAAATTTATTTTAAATTTCCCCACACGAAAGATTTTGATATCATTGTTTCCGTGAAACAGTTAATAAACTCCCCAAAGTTATTTAGCTCTTTCCCCAAAGCGATAAAACATGTCAATTAAACTTTTGAAGATCTACTACTAACAAAACAGAGAAAAAAAAATTCCCCCTTCTTTTCACGGATGTAGCAAAGGAAAAAAAACTCCTCAACCATAAGAAAAGAATGAAAGCATTTATGCCCCCATTGTAAATGGCTTTAAAAAGAAAATTTGCATAACATAAATTTTAAGTACCAGCGGCGCACATACCCCGTCAGCCTTAAATTAGGTCTGTGTCCTAGAAAAAAAATGCCTGCTCTCAGAAAAAAAGTGGGGACAAAAAAAAAGAAGAAAATATCGGTAACAGAAAGCCTTATCTCCATCATTTGCAACATTTATCTTTGCATAAGTTAGGATCAACAGAGGCTGTGAAGAGGTGCATCCTCATGCCACCACCCTTGCTGAAGCATCTTGTGATTGCATAAACACGCTCGCTTACATTGCCAAACAGGAAAAACAAAAAAAAAAAAAACGTCCACTTCGTCCAGGAAAAGTGAAAATTAAATTCCATAAATTTCCTCCCCTCCCTCAGCCCTATCGCGCATCGACTGCTGAAAGAAGAAGTTTTTAATTAAAAAAAAAAAAAAGCGAGAAGAAAAAAATTCTTCGATAAGGAATTGTGTGCATTTAGAAAAGAAAATGAGGGCAGAATAGGCTTCGAAGAAATAGAAAAGGAATCTGTAGAAGGATCTTCTCCTTAGATAAATGCATTCAGCTGCTATAAATCTATGCAAAGGGTTTGTATTTTTTTTTCGACGTTCGTTTGCTGTAAAGATGCTTTTTTTTCTCTCTTCCTGGTACATCCAAACCTGCCACAGAGCTGATAAGAAGCAGAAAGTTTCATTCGAGTAAGAAGGTCCTCTGCATGCTGCTCTTTATCCCCTCCGACGAAGTAAATACGAACAAAAAGAGAGCTTTGTATACGTGGAAACAAGTAATAAAAAAAAAACTTTTAACAACTTGGCAAGCAGACAAGTTGGTTGTTCATTTGCGCTCCTGGCAAACTACTTCGGCAGAGAGAGAGAGAGAGGGTTCAAAACTTACCGAAGCTAAAGAAATGCATTTCATTTAAAACGTCAGAGATTCGTCGTCTTTATTCTGGTGTGAGCAGTGGAATCAATTATCAATATTTAATCTAATTAGATTCGTTTTTCAAGTTTCGACTAATTGTGTACGTAGGACTAAGAGGATTTGAACTTTGTTGGATGGTTCCGTTCTATCTATCCTTACTGTCTAGACGACGGCATAGCATTCAGAATTAATGGAATCTTTTCTATCCATCAAATGAAGTCCTTTCAAATATATAATAAATATTAACCATCAATCGATGTCGCATATGGTGGCACTCATATATCTTGTCCTTTTTTTTCTGTTATTGTTGAAGAGAAGGATAAAATGTGTTTCATGTCAGTTAACTATGAGGGCCACTTATCTCTGCCATTGATCATTAGTTACAGAAATATATAATATATTTTTATTTTGGGGTTATGAATCTCCTGCCATACGAACGTACATATATTCAATAGAAATGTCAAAACAAAAAAATTGGGACAGGGATGTATATCTCTTTTGTATCAACCGAAAAATCATAATATTTTCTTTAGTGAAAATCCCTCTGTCACAAAAAGATTTACTACAACAGCATGACAGTATTTGGATTGACAACTGTCATTTTCAGGGTAGTAGTATAGGTCATACTTTGTATTGGAGATATCAAATTGCACCTGATGACCAGATGCGAATGACGTACAAAATAAGATTTTTTTTTTAATAAATTCAGAACCAAGTGTGACAAGTGGATATCATCATAGAGAGAAAAGTGGATATGAAATTGAATTTGTTCTTCAATTCTTCAAGTGTGAAAACCATGTGTTTATGAGTATAAACAAATGTTCATGCCAGATTGTGGTAGAAGTGTGGAATGATTTGCTATTTGGGGAGTATTGCTCCTGTATAGGTGCAGAGTAATTTGTTGCATAATTGTTGATAGGAATAACATTTTTTTATTTAAAGTGAAATAAAAGAATGGTGTTTCTACAGAAAGTGTGTGTTTTGTCATAGTTATATAGAGGTAGGTACGGCTTGCTCTGGACTATAGCAATATATCTATTGCGTTTTGACCCAAATGAAAATCTACTGCGCAGCAAACCGCATCTAGTTCCCTTTTTTGACCTTTAGAAACGAAAAAATGTGAAACCGAATATACTCCTCTTTTTTTAACTTTTAGAAACGAAAAATTTCTTCATAACTTAGCGAGTTCTTTACTCACCCAGGATTTCAAGCGCACATCTATAGTTTACTCTGAATGCACTCACTGAAAATTTCATATTATATTCGCTAGTAACCATCAAAATGACACTAGACACCGTAAAACTGTTTTGATCTAATTTTTAACTTTCTCGTATACATTAGTATACTGAAGAGAAAGTTATTGCGATCGTGCTGAAATTTCGAACTCAAACTTAGTATGAGGGATGATATTACTATTCTCTAGGACTGTAGAGAAGTCCAAAAAAGTAGGTCTGACAATGCCGTCCGTCTGTCCGGTCTGTCTGTCCGGGCGCCGTATTGCGAAACAGTTCGACGGATTTACTTTAATGTTCTTATATAAGGTTCTTGGGGTTACATTTCGGAGCATCTTTTTATTTTTTGATTTATATTTTCAAATAACGTTACCTGCCATACAATTTTTTTGTGAAATTCACTTATCACTATTTTTCTGGAAAATGGTTCCAAGGATTTCGGTCTTTTTTTGTACTAAGGATGTTTGGGATAGGTTAAAAAATTTTGCTTACTCAGTTTTTGGAAAAAATCGATTAACGCTAATTTATAAAACTGGCAATATCTCGAAAACTAATAAAGGGAATTTAAAAAAAATAAAGTTTTTTGTTTCAATAAAGATGAAAAAATTTGCATACTTAGATTTTTGAAATAATTTTTTTTATTTTTTTTTTCTTAAAACGATTTTGTTTACTTTAAATTAAATTCGTTTTCTCAAAAACGACTTTAACAATTTTTAAAAGTGTCCAATGTGCGAAATTACATCAAAATCGTAGGTACCGTTATTGAGAAAATCTAATTTTCCAAAGCCTAAAATAGTGATTTAAATACATTTCCGATTCATTTTGCGGTTCAAAAACGCATTTTATGTACTGAGAAAGTTTCGCATGACGCAGTCGTGCACTTTATTTCTATTGAATAAATTTAAATTTATTGTGCTTAATTATACCCTATCCTAAGGGTATATTAATTTTGACACATAGTTTGTAACACCCCTTAATATTCGTCGTAGACCCATAAAAGTATATATATTTATGATCAGGACCAAATCCTAAGACTATTTAGCAATACCGTCCTTTGAATTTATGCTAGGAAGCTGAAATTTAGAGCATATACTCCTTAGGGTCTCAAAATAGTAAAGTGTTAAAAGTTTTTAAATCCGCCCAATGCCACGCCCACAATTTAGAAAAAACCGTTTTAAAGCTTAAGTTAGAGAGATAGAGTATTGGAACCTTTACAAGATATGTAGGCACTTTATAAGTCTGTCATATACAATTTTTTGCCACGCCTACTTTTTGTGGGCTTTTTTCACTAAAATGCTGTTCTCAGCGAAAATTTTCAAAGAAACTCAAAAAAAAAGTTTAAAAAAATATTTAGCGAATATTCTTTCCAATATGTCGCCCATACAAAGTTTTTGGCCACGCCCACTTTTTGGGGCGTTTTTTCAAAATATATATATTTTTTTTTATTAATTTCATAGAATGAAATGATATGCATCACCTTCTTAATGCGTTTTTCTTTGGGGCATATAGGGATTTGGATAGGGTGTCGTACTGTTCGCCCCAAGTGGACTGTAGCCTTTCCTTATGTTTTTTTTTTTTAAAATTGACAAATTTGGTAGTAAAGGTAATGTATTTTATGATTAGGTACTAATATATTTATGTCCAGCTTCATTCGGAAAGAAAGCATTGGCAAAGAAATGCAATAATCAGATCGAACGAAACTGCGATTTTTACAGATGTTTCGAAAACAGCGGAAGGAACAGGTTATTGTCTATACGACTGCCAGACACAAGTAGTGTCTTCCACGTTGTGCTGTCTTTTGGGTGGCTGAGCTATTGCAGATGAGATGGTATCCGCCAGCTACATCGATATCCAGGCAGCAATCAAGGAAATAGAATCAACCAACATTAATTCTGACACAGTCTAAAGTTGTCGAACCATACTTGAAACGTTATGCAGTCAGAACCGAGTGAGACTGTGCTGGGTGCCAGAACACTGTACTATTGAGAGAAATGAGCAGGCGGATGAGCTTACAAGTATAGGGGGCTAACTAATAGTGAGATTGCAGACCTTAAACCTTTCCTCTGCATGATAAGGAGCACTATTGAGGCAAAAAGCATTAGGTCTGACAGTCTAAGTTGGTCATGTCTTGAGAGACACGGGGTACCTAAGGCCAATGTTCGCCAGTAAAAGATCTATGGATATGAAGATAATATAATTAAGCACGGATAAGCTTACTCCGTTTTCCGTTCTTCCTTTGTCTCCTGCAGAAACACGCAAAGAGGCTCGGAAGATCTGCAGGCTGCTGAGGAGATAATACACATATGTACCTAGTTAATGCGAGGCAATAGCGCTTAGTCGAAGAATTTTTTTAGGAAAACTTTAGAGGAAATAAATGGCATGGACTTCAAGCGCCTTCTAGCTTTTTTGAAAAGAAAATGGTTGCTTTACCAGAGAAAGTGGCATCTCACTAAGCCCTCTCACCTGCTTCCGGGCGGCAGCGGAAGAATTCTAAGGATAGAATAAACCGTAGGGTCCACAGGTATCATCCCTTTAAGAGCTGCTTCAACCTATTTGAATACCGGATCTGTAGGGATCTTCAACACTAAGTCAGCGTGTTCGAAAAGATTTGGTGACGGATGAGCCATTAATACGGGCCAACTCTGCACTTACATCTACGAAGTCCAAATAAAAGGGTCTTGAGGTTGGGGGTTGTGCGTGGGGTTCATAAAACAACCACTTAAAAAAAAAATCTTCTTACGAAGCAATCAATAGCCTCGGATAAGTACGGACTCACTGCTGATGACCCTGCAAAACAAACAAAGGACAACGACTTTCGGATCTACACGTGGAATGCTATAGAGAACGAAAGCAGCGTCTGTTTGCGAGCGGATTTGTTGTAAGAGGCACACTTGGGCAAGAAATCTAGAGCTTTCGACACATGAGCGAACGCCTTATAACAAACATCGCATATAAGATCTTGTCGGCCGTATTGTCTGAGCGCCTGAAACCATTTGTCGGCTATCTGATTGGACCCTAAACATTGCAGTTCTAGGCCCTGTAAGTCCACAAAAAACCCAAGAAGTCCAGATCGATACCCGCCACTTTTTTACCGACTTTAAATCAGCGTATGACAGCATTTATAGAGACGAGCTATACAGGGCCATATCTTGTTTTGGCATCCCTGCGAAACTCGTGTACAGGATAACGATGGAGGCACGTCGCTGCTGGATCAAGGTCGGTAAAGACCAAGCCGAGACCTTTAATGTCAAAAAAGTATTCAGGCAAGGCGACGCACTGCCATGTGACTTCTTCAACATTTATACTTGAAAGGCTTGTGCAAAACCCACGAGCTAACACCAGAGCTACTATCTTTCAAAAGTCTGCTTGCATATGCCACCGAAATTAATATCATTGGTAGCGAGCTGTCATTGGGGCATTTGGGAGTATAGGAACGAAAAAGCGCAGAATGAGTAAATGAGGGCAAAACAAAGTATATACAGAATGTCACAATCGACACTATAACTTTGAAGTATTAAGGGACTTTGTCTACCTTGGCTCTGCTATCACATCTCAAAATTACATCTCCTCAAAATTCTAACGAAGGATAACGTTTGCCTCTATTCCTCTGGGCTGAGAAGGCAACTATAGCTATGTTCTACCTATCCCGAACAAATAAGGAAACTCTATATAGGACACTCATAATCCCATTCCTGGTCTATGGTTCCGAAATATGTACTCTTTCTAAAGCGGATAAAGATATTCTTTGTCGTTTCCAGAGAAAAACTCTTCATAAGATATTTGGATATAAATATATGGCTGGCACATGTAGAGCGAATGAACACCAACGCTCTAGCCCGCAGAATCTTCGACTACAATCCGGAGGGACAACGCAGTTGAGGAAGACCTCGTATTAGATGGGGCGCACAAGTGGAAGGGGACCTCAAATAACTTAGAGTGCACGACTAGAGGCAGTTAGCCAAAGATTGCACTGATTGAATAGGCTTATTGGTTGAGGCCCAGGTCCATCCCGAACAGTAGCGCCGCCTAAGTAAGTAAAAGTTATTGATGAAAAGTAAAATAACTTTCCAAGTACTTTTAATAATTCTAATAACTTCAATAATACTTAACAAGAGTTCGATAATTAAAAACAACAATAAGCTAAACACTAACTGATTACTCATATAATATTTTTTCTGCGATCTGTCATCTGTCATGAGCCTTTGTCATCTGTCATTTTTCCTTTTTTTGTCTTTTGCAATGCAAGGTGGAAATTTTGCACCGGAAGCGCCACTGGTCCTACGTCTGTACTTACTTTTACATTCAAAATTTTTTTTTTGTTGGTACTTTGGCTTAGTGGTTAAGTGCGTAGCACTACTCAACGTTGGGTCCCTGTTTCAAATCCGAGTCATACCTCCTATAAGTTGTTATTCGCTTATTCATGCAAGAGTGAAAACTGCCATGCGAAGAGTTCTCAAATAGAAATCGGCAGATGCCTTCCATTCCTGTCAAAAAATATATCTTCTTCACAATACTTGTAGAAACTAGGCTCTAGGTCCTATGTGCGTCTCATATTTATGTATATTTATTTTTGCTATGTCACTTTTCATACCCGTTAAATTATTTTTTAATTCAACGTCAATTAAAAATGGCGAACCACCACCATGAGTCCTTCATCATTTCATAACTTATTCCGGTTAATCAATAGATTTTTAAATTCTCATCCATTCCCAAAACTTTGTTTCTACGCAGTAAATCCTCGCAAGGGTGTTTCATTACATCACCGAACGAACTGTAAAGCATTTTTTTTTTGAAAACAACATCATAATGGGTGTCTATTTCTATTCATTCATAATTAATCCCCAAAGATTTGGGAAACTCAACGCCAGTTTTAGTTGGAAATAATAGGGAGATGGCGCTTCAACGAGTTATAGAAGATGCTCCGGCTCCGCGGCGGCCCAGCAATGTAAATACATAAGACGTTTTTTCCCCTTTTCATTGAACGTCGCGTCGCTGTCTTCTGCAGTAATTAATAGAGACGTCAACAAAGCGACCATTGATTGATTGATGTTCAACACGTAGACGGGACAAGGATAGCATGACTGAAAAATCACAACCCCCGGATGTTGTAGGGATAAAATGCGAATTGAAGAAAGAAACAATCCGAAGTATGACACAAAACGGAATGTGTCCGGGATAAGATGATTGGAAATTCGAAAATCGTTTTCCTGTCCAACAGGCACTTTGGCAGACCATTCACAGTTGATGGTGTTGAAACTGTGTACTACGGTATCATGCTACAAATGGGTGTGCTCCGGGTGTGATGGTGGCTCTTATTTTGTAGGGTGGAAAATCGATTCTTAGAGATTTTAATTACCCTCAATTTGATTGACGGCTTGTAGGAGGATAACCAAAGAAATCAATGTAGAAGGCTTGTTCGTTGGAGAGCTTTTGGATTAAAATTCTGAATGTTTTTCAATTTACCCGGGAAATGTTGTTGTTCCGAAAAACAAGGACTTTAGTTGATTTAGAGGGTGATTTTCAAGTAATAAAACTTTAAAAAGAACCAGATAAGGAGCCTAATGAACTATGAAGAAGGAAAGTTGAGATTTACTAAGAACTCACTGAATTAGAAAATGGAAAAGTTTTTGTATTTTTTTTGTTTGGGAAATTAGGTAAATAACTTTGGTTTCTATTTTCTATTTATTTGGAATAGATTATTTAAGATAAGACCCGATGTAGTGTTAATCGGATTCATAAATGCGGATGACATGATGATGATGATACATTTTCGGAAAGTTGATGAAATTAGTGCGCGTTTATTAGGGTTAAGTTGGGTTATGTTTCGAAATATTATGACAGCTATGTTATGCAGTCAAAACAGTAGGTACTGTAGCTATATATATAGGAAAGTCTGCTCTCAAAAATGTCTGTACTCAATTTACCTCGGCATATTTCTCACCTTTTAGAAAGTTTTCTTAAAAACAGGCACTTCTTTATTCAAATTCAAGGTACCAAATCGAAAGTGTTGTCCTTCCGGGTTCTATAATTAAACCCTCAGTCTACGATATCCTTTTGCATGATTTCCCACACTAATTCTCCGAAAATAATCTTGTTTCAACTGGTCTTTTATATGCTGATGACACGAAAGCTTATACAAATCACGACATTCCTTTTATTGCTATTCGTAACTTAGAGAGGTGTATTGAAAAAGGTTTGGGCGATTGTTCATTCTCGGATTTCGGGCAATTGCATCTTGACAACAGATCCAAATGTTTGGGCAAACGTTCATATTTTTTTGGGCGATTGTTAAAGCATTCGCTTCAGATCCTTTCTGTCGGTACCTTTCTTGGCAACCTCTGGTGTCTCACAATGCAGCCATCTATGTCCGCTTCTCTTCATCTTTACTATCGATGATCTTGTTAGGATCATTAAACACTCCTCCGTAGAAGGAGACTACGCTGACGATACCAATTTTTCAAAATCGTTTTTTCGCCGCAAGTCTCTTGTATTCTTCAACAAGACCTCGATAGTTTTTTCAATTTGGTACCTTAAAAATTTGCTTAGAGCTTAGCATCGCCAAATTTCAATCTTTTACTTTCTGTCGTAAGCGCGAACAGTCCCTCTTCCCGAATATAACTTCTACATGGTCACCCTATGTCTCTCATAGAATCGCTTCTCGATATTGGTATATAGGGAGCTAAATTTACGTTCGAATATTGATGAAATAATTCTTAAAGCCAACTTACCGTTTTGTTAAAAGTTGGTACAACGAATTCTTCAATTCTTAGGTGACGGGATTCCTCTACATTTCTTTGGTTCGGTTTTAGGTTTGCCGCGGTTTTTAATTTTCTGGAGAACTTTGGAACTATACTCAAACCCAAATCTCTCACTTAATCATTCAACTGAGCTTTTGTAGGCAACTGCGGTTTTTAATTTTCAAAACTTTGGAACTCATCAGTACACTGTTACATTTGCCTAAATTCGGGTCTGGACTGTAAAACGTCATAAATGGACTGAAGTCCTGGTTGAAGTAAGGTTAGGACAGACAAATTTGTTTATCTTTCTTATATCCCCACTTTGTGGGGAACTTAATCGGTTTGTCTTGGTTACCGGTTTTCACACAAAAATATGCAGAATATACATTTTTCCAAAAATGTTCCTTTGATGTTTTTTAATTAAAAAGTCACCCCATACGCAGTTACGGACACAACAATATTCAGTTCTTCTTTCAGTACGTAATATTCCTAATATAATACATCCTGCAGGTCTGGGCTTTCCAGTCACAAAAAATACTTAAGTAGAGAGATATTTCTAAAGACTACCATCACCCTAACTCAAGGGACATCAAGTAAAAGTGAATATTTTTTACTTTGAGGTATAATTGCACTAAGTGTTATAACTTAAGAAATATTTCTACAAAAATCACTTAATGCAAATTGTAAACCTAATTTTAATTTGTAAACCTAATTTAAGTGCACAGAAAATGTTAAAAATTTCATGTGATTTTATTTACCTATTTTAGTTAGAATTTAATTCCCAGAGGATAAAATTGAGTACATGGAAAGCCGTGTTTAGGTCGTTACTATACAAGTATAAATTGACATTTTGGAGCAGGTGTTACCTGTTATGCAATCTGCAATTAACAAATTAATTTATTAGACTCTAATATATTACTAAAACTGATTTAAAAACGCATTAAAAAAACACCCGGGTATTAAGAGCAATATAATTTAGTGCGAAAATACGTAGTAAATACCTACTACTCCTACCACACGGTTGTATCTACTCATATCCGAAGGAGCCCATATAATTTTGACAGATGTATATTATTACCAATCTCGACTAGATTTATTATTTCGTTTGAAAAGAACTGAACAATAATGGACTTTAAACTTTAAAACTTAATGTTGATGCAGATTGATTAATTACTTCCAAATCGGCAAATAAACTTTCGTCACTCGAATTCATTTCAATATTTAATTTTCCAATTCTTTTTTTTAGTACTACAAAACTGATTTTGACATTTATTGTTTTTTGTTAACAACTTTGATGGAAATTGTAGTAGATTAAAAGAAAGTACGAAGGTTACTTATGTAGTTTTCGTGTGGTAATCCGGAAGAGATCTCCAATCCGAAATGACAATTGTCCATTTGTCATTGGATTTGTGTATATGTATTTCCAACCGCCTCACTGTCAATCTGATGCCGATAAGACGATGGAAGAACAATAATACTAGCGATCGTAATATATTATCCTAAATATTATTTCTTTATTTGTTTCATTGAATTTGGTAATAATTTTCAGCAAATCTCGACAAAATTGAAGAATTATCATATCCATGCAACAAAATTGACATTTATCGACTATGATGTTTGTGACATTTGAATGTGTGCGTGCTTATGGTTTTGATTCTGAACTCAAAGTCAGAACACAAACTTTTCTTCTTTCCAGTAGAGGAACTGTAGGAAATAGTACCCAAAGAACACTTTCAGAGGAGTCCGGAGGTCTCCTGGATTACCAATCGAAAACGACATTAATGAATAGGTAAAATTTTTTATTAGTAAGTAGGATTCTACAAAGTAAAGCTCACTACTATACTTTAACCTTGCAAGTAGCTAGTAGTTGACATTTGTGTCTGATTATAAGTGAGTTCATTGGAAAAATTTGTCAAAAAGTTGTTTTTGACAAAGCGCACTCGGATTCAGTAGAAAGTGCGTGTTACAGAAACAGTTACCTACAATTCATCTCCCATTACTCTCATGTTCATAATATCAACGCCAGGCTGGATATTGCGATGAGACAACACGTGGAGAATGTAATAGAAAATCGATCGATTACCTTAATCATGAAGAGGAAAAAAAGAGCTATCTTCATTAATTGCTGTGAGTATGCCACAAGTTGCGGCAAGATTAACGATGAATTGCACATTTACATCCATTAGGTGCCCACATCCTACCTCGCTCGGTTCGATGATGGTACACATTTGTTTTGACATCGAACAATTACTGAACATCTCCTTCATTCAAACACGAAGTTCAATAGCGCTTCATCACTCATTACGTCTGTTCTGGCCACCAAAAAATATAAATAAATTTAAATTTGGTCATTCTCAGCAGAACAGTAACGGTACAGTACAGGTACGTACCCGCAAGCTAACTAAGTATAAGTAAACGCTTATAGCCAAGTCCGTATAAATACTTCTCAGCAATTCGAATAAATTATTCATAACACAGCTGCAATATTTACCCATCGCCTTACCATGTACATAAACCCAAATATAATAGAATTAAATACTCCGGGGACGACGCGACGTAGAGAAAATATCCGCCGGTGGCAATCTTTAAATTCAGCATTGCCTTGGACTTTAATCAATACACACGTTCACATGTGTTCCTCGGCTTGTGGGTAGATATCAACAATGTTTTTCTATTTCCATATTCCTGGTGGGGAAGTACCCGAATATTCGTTGTCCTAAAATCAGAAAACTTAACGAAGACTTCGCATTTATTCTGTGGATCCACATTATACAAACACAATGATTATGCAATCGTACGCGGGGAAATACGTCCTTCTCAAGCAACATTTTCCTTGGCAACATTTCGAAATTTCATCTGCGCAAGACCACCTCAAGCGCTACAGCGACAGCTACAGCACCATCCAGTCATAGTCACGTCTAATACAGTCACAATTATATCAGAGGGCAGTGCATGGGTTACTTCTTCATACAGGTTGCAATTTTCCTAATTAATTATCTTTTTATGTGATTTAGGCCATTTTATTGTCCTGATAAGCACGTTTATGACTCAGAGGCGAGATATTGCGATCCTCATTATGTGGTCGTAAATCAAATCCAACCTTAGAGGAAGTAAAACTGAATTCGACAAAGGCCAGCATTCTGTGTCCCGTGTCCCCCCACCGAAAACGACCGATGTGTGTGACCTTTAAGTTTAGAAGAAATCGATAGCGTTCGCTTTTAGGAGGTTTGGGGGAAAAAATCGTTTCTCATTCTTCGTTAGTCGTCGTCGTCCTGCCTCAGCGGTATTAACCAAAGAGTATTACATATAGTATTTTCTTCCATCGTGTCCTTGAGTTGGTATCAAAGGAAAAACGAAAGAAAAGCATGAAAAACGAGTCATAAACTTGACTGACAGCCGCAAATTATAAGTCATGATTCGAATGAATGATTTATTTTTTCTCATTTTGCGGCCGGTCATGTTTTATGGTCGATTCCCGATTGTAATTACTGCGCTGCCGTTGTTGGTGCGATAAGAAACAATGCGTCCACAGCTTGTGGGTTTGAGCTTTATCGAACTCTCGTACGTATAAATTCCAATTGGAATTGATTGATTAAGTTTGTTTGCTTTAGCGCACATGTGTGAATTTTATTGGATGGATTTTATTTAACTTGCGTCATTTCGAATGCGAAAAGGTACACTGGCTTCGATTGTTGAAAATGTTATTCGTTACTGCTGAACTTGCCGTTGGAAGGATTTTTAATTGAAATACTTAAGCATATTTTTTTTTTTTTGTCAGAGGTTGCTAATATCCGATGGAGCGCTCAGACACAACTACAGGTCCATTGTACTACCATAAAGACACCTTACATTAATGTACTTAGTTTGCCCGTCTTTTGAAGAAAAACGAGAAGGAGCTTCAGTGATAAAGAGGCTTAGATTTTCGGCACTCACCACGTCAGCCCCGAAGATCCGGTTTTCGATTCGACATGTTTGGACCAAAGAAGTTGTTTATCTAGGATTACACCCAGATATTTGACTTCATCGGATATAGGGATGGTGACACCTTTAAGCACGAGATAGGACAGACCAGTGACGATTCTCCCTCTCGTAAAGAGAACAACCGTGGTTTTAAGAGGATTCACTGACATCGGTCAAATCCACGGATTTCTGCGCTTGAGAGCAGACAGCCCCTAGATTTGAACCGACAGAAAGAACGGCGACATCATCCGCATAAGCTTGAGTGTAGTTTCCAGAAAAATTGAGAGCCTTAAGCGGAGAGTCTACACCATACACCATAGGAGGGGAGACAGAACACCACCTTGAGGGCAGCCCCTATTTACCCCTGTTATGACGCACTTGCCACAATCTGCATCCGCTACCAACATCCTGTACATTAGAATTGCTTTTATCCACAACACCAAAGTTTCATCTACACAATGCTGTCTAGCTGAGTTACACATACTGTCAAAGGTCGCATTATCAAAAGCACCCTCAATATCGACGAAAATGCCCAACGCGTACTCCTCCTGGTCAAGAGCACTATCAATCCTACCAACAAGGTTTTGAAGCGCAGTCTCGCAGGACTGGCATGTTGCATCTCAGAGAGAGGATGTGATCGCACATGCAGCTCAACCAGTCTTTCCAAACTTTTCAGTAAGAAGGAAGACAGACTTATGGGTCTAAAGCTTTTTGCTAGAGTGTAGTCAGACTTACCAATTTTTGGTATGTAAACCACTTTATCCCTTCGCCATGGGGAATGTATATAGGCCAAGGCCAAGCTCGCGATGAAAATTTTGTTCAACATTGGCAAAACCAGACTTAAACCTTGTTTCGGCAAAAGTGGATTAATTCCATCCGGACCAGGTGATGGTCATGAGCAGACCTTTACACTCCTTGTCTTGATCTAAGTTTGAGTGTAACTTTGACAGAGTTGGCCAGGTCCTCTCTTCGAAATTCGATATATCTGTGATCTGATAAGGTGCTATCTGGCGATACCTTCCAATTTATAGTTATTCTTAAAAAAACTCAGGAAAATGGGGTCTACCATCACCCGAACTCATGTTGTACCAAATTTAAGTAAGTATTTCCGATTTTGAGATAAAACTATTCCAAATGCTACAACTTGGGAGCTATTAGACAGAATCCGCTTGCTACATTTTGTTTGAACGATTTTAATTACACAGAAAATGTTAATAACTCCATGTGATTGATTTTATTTACCAAACAAAGAGATACGTGGCTCTGAACTAATTAAACAAAATGATATTGTGTAGCTTTCTAATTGAAATCACTTTTTCTCAATACATTTACTCCATTATTTTGTTGTTTAGCAAAGTATATAGTAAATTTGTCAGAGATAGAATTTTGAGTAAGAAAATCTTTAGTAGGGACAAAAATTTGTTGAGTTTTTTTCTTAAAAAATTAACATAAGCTTGAGAAAATAAAACCCAATTGCTTAACGTTTTACCTGTTTACAAAATTTCTTTAAATGTTTCCTCTAACGAAGGACCAACGTAGGGGTTAGGGATGAGTGGAAACTATGGGTGGGGTTAATGGGCTACCTCTCCACTTATAATGATAATACCCATCGGATTTGTGTATCTTATCAAGAGTACGGGGGACGGGTTAAGGAGAACGGGGGGATATCTTTGGATCTACTCGGCTGATTTTAAAGATTCTTCCTACTTCCTTCCGAAACGGTATAGGTATCCGTAAGGATATTGTTACACGTGAGCGGAGATGCTGTTTGTAAATGAAAATCTTTTCCATATTTCTAAGGACAAAAGCCAGCTAAACTTTAGAGACTATTTGATTTTTTTTCCTGTGAGAAAAGATGACACCTCTTTTTAGAGAGGTTTTTTCACGTTCCAGTGTCTATAGTTGGCTACAGATGATGGTTACGCGTTTGCGGGGCATTTAAGTTTTCACCATTTTGTGCCTAGAGTATTCCAATCGGGTAGAATAAAAAGTACTGGTCCAAGTTTGGCGAGCTTACGACTGAGATTTTCAGGCCTCACTTTTGCTGTAATATCCACACGCAACGGCATCTAACACAGGTGACAATTGAACTATCACCCGATAACTGTTTATCAGGTATGGAGATTATAAGAAAATGCTTCAGTCCCTCGTGGATGCGTTTGTATGACGAGATTTTGTTTGACGTTTCAATTAGGTGAACTCCTTTAAAATGGAAGACAATAATATAATTTCTTATTTTCTGGTTGAAAAGGTAAAAACAAATAAGGCTACAGTCCACTTGGGGTGAACGGTATGATACCGTATCCATATCCCTCCCGATGAAAAATGCAAAGAAAGCACGTTGAATGTCATTTTATTTGGTTTTTTTATAATAAATTCATAAAACCAATTTAATGTTCAGGAGAATATTCTCTAAATATAATGTTAAATAAACTTTTTCTTTTAGTAAAAAAAAAACGTCTCCAAAAAGTATGCGTTGCTAAAATGTTCATATGGGTAGAGTATTGCGAATTGTGGTGTTTAAAAATTTGGTTAAATTTTTTTTTTATTTTCTAAGGAAATTTCCAAGAAAAAAGAACATTTTGTTTAAAAATATACCCCCAAAAAGTAGGCGTGGCAAGACAATTTTTATTGGAAATTTGCTAAGGAGCTCAGAGTCTACATATTTTGTGCATTTCTTAATGCTTTATTTCATCACCTTTAGACTTAAAACTGTTTTTTCTTAATTGTCTACGACGAATATTAAGGGGTGTTACAAACTATGTGTTAAAATTAATATACCCTTAGGGTAGGGTATAAAAAGTACGCTTGAGTAATGACCAGCTGCATCTCATGCTGCATGCCTATTGAATTGACGACGATTGACGCAAATGGGACTTTTTCGCTCCGTGGACAGAGCTTCGTCTGTTTATAAGCAAGCAAGCTTGCAACAAGCTGAAAGTTACGAAAGCGTGCGTATGAAGCGCAGCTTCGTAGGTCTAAGTTTTACTCGTTTCTTATTAATAATGGATGGCGTGCATCACTTTTTTTAGTTTTCAAATTAACTAAATCAGTCCAGAAGAACGTTGTGCGTAGTCAACAGAGAGTCGACCTGCTATGCACCATAAATAGTGGGGACAGAATACCTCCTTGCTCACAGCCCCTTTGAACCTCTGCCATTTCGGCCGTTCCGATGCTGCAACCATTGTCAAGCTTCCACATCATGACTCCTCCCTTACTAAGGAAAATGCCATGCGCAAATGCTACACTAACATGTCTGAAATTCTAAGCGATAAAGTAGTCATCCAAACCTACTTTTGGTATGAATACTACTGTAGCTATTCGCCAGGTAGATGGAATGCAAACTAGTACCAAGCTACCTATGTGAAAGCTTTCAACAATTTGGTGTATCTTGTTGCGATATCCTTACATCTACATAATACATCAAAATGTTGAAAGTAATGATGGCCAAATGCGACTTGTAAAAGGAGCGGTCTCTAACAGTCCTACAATTCTCCTCTCCTGGCAATCATTTTAAAATATTAACAGATACCTTGTTTAATAGCTGCCCACTCAAATATTACGCTATATGTCACACAAAGTGCTTATGACACGTCGTAACTTAGCTAAACGGTTCCAATATCAACAACAAAATGTCCTTTTTTCCTAATCTAACATATTCTTGAGATAAATCATCGGCTGAGTAACATGTGTGTTAACCGGGGACACAAATCGCTGACAATCGGAAAATATCTTTAAGTTCTTCACACAAACACAAGTAAAGGCCAGCCGCAAACATACACATAAAATCATAACACTAAGGCGATTCTACTTTCCAAAACTTAAAACAAGATACAAGGATGTAGTGATACCATTGTTTGTTGAAAATAGGACAACTGAACAGAAAAAATCCATTTCACAACAGATTTGTTGTCGAATCGTGAAAAGTGATTTGTCATTGTCACAAGATGACATACGCAGCGCGACGGACGCCAAACGTGTGAATGTCTCTGACAACAAAATGTCCTGTCTTAAGTTTTTTTTTTAACTCGTGAGTGTTGACACATGTGTCTTATGAGAAGCAACAATGCTTACGAACTTTCTAAGGACTAGATAGATTGGGGATTTCATATTTGCGATAAGTTTTTTCTTGATGTGCCGAAAAAAATATGCAATGACCCACGCAATTCTTTAGTTTGTGTAAATTTACCAAAATCGAAATAAACTTCCCGACTCAAAACAATGGCTACGATTTAAAATTAAAAACCTGTCAATGAGAATCATCTATCCGTAGCGGAAAAAATAAATTATTCAATAGCAACAAAATAAATAATAAAAAAGTAATTGTCATATGCTCGAGTTTATATGTATCGTCCTTGATTATGTTCTGTTGAATGTCACAGCGTTTTTATCTTTCGCGTCATCTCCTATCAGATCTGTTCATCAAAAGGCATATTTAATTGTTTAAAAGCTTTCTAGATGCTAATACTCTTGACAACTCAGCACAAGTCAAGGTTCGTTTAACGATTTAGATAAAAGGTTTGGACCGATCCATTGTCAAGCTGATGGGATATTTTTTTTTTAGATTTGTTTTGTTAACTTCCTGCCGCTAATGCCGGAGGCAAGATTAATAAGTTGAATTTATTTATTAATAACTTTACACTTTGTGACACAAATGTCACTTTGACAAGCCATTGTAATGTATGAGGGCATAGCACTGGATCAGATTTTCTCCGCCAAAAACCATCAATAAATAGGCGAAGCTATGTAGATGGTAAATCATTCATTGTCATGCTATATATTCAAATCCTCGTTCAACTTGACATACTGCTGTCAGTGGGGGTTCGTGTGGGTTTGAAGTGTTAAATCATTAACATGCCTATGGCGATGCTTTTTAAAATTTCTTAAATTTTGCTTTGGAATTTCTTGGAATCGCAGGCGGAATGAGATGATAAGGTGCTTTAATTGGATGATGTCTTCACATGGCAACATGTAGGATGGAAGGTAGTTGGTTCAAAGACCAGATTTAAAAAAAATTTTAAGGGCTTTGGTAAAAAGTTTTATCATTATTTCTGTGTGCAGTACACCTACACAGCATTAATCGATAGCATATTATAACAAGAAGGGCTTCCGAACGTTGTTTGCATTTCGCGGATAGGCATATTGTGAGTGGCACGTCTGTATGACAAAAGCCAGTTCAATGTTTACTGCAGCGCTTATGGCAGGTGGAAAATTCGTCTCACCATACACCCTGGGCAACTCAGCTGGTTTATTGTTCATGTCATGCATTTGGCCTTGTGCGTAAAGCTTTGGGTGTTACAAGGATAATTTACAAAGTTTGAATCGGCAAGCACACAGTGTCTCCTTTACCTTTCGATGGTTAGATTTGGATTATATGGGAAAGCACATGCACTTTGAAGTATCCCCGGGACGTTGTGCTAAAAGTGCTGGAATTCGTCCGCATTTATGACTATACGTTGATGCTTTGTTGTTAGTCATGGTTAATTCACATTAGGCAAATTTGTATATTTCGAGCTTGCTACAGAGTCCGAGAGTTTCGTATAACGTTGTGGTACATTTTTGTTGATATCCTAAGGTTACATTCATTTTGATGCATTCATATTGGACCGGGACGTAGAGGACTCCTAAAAGAACTTTGAAAGTAAACTATGTTTATTATTGCTTTAAAAAATATTTTGGTTAAATTAAACTTGTTAACTTTCGAAACTTTAAGTAAGTTTTTTTTCGAATTTAGAGCTTGTGCTGAAGTACCAATGTTCAGTCGTGAAATGCCCCCCTCCCGCCATAAAGACATCACAAACAAGTAATGAGAGAGCTTAGCATTAGGTACATACCTATTTGGTATACGACTAACTTTTTTAATAACTAGAGTCGTCGCAGTAAGGCTTAACGTCTTATACGTTCCAAAAACCGTTCTCGGTACCGATGCTGTCTTCCAGTATACATATATGTCCATGCTATGACTCTTTTTTTAATTTGGAGAGGTCCGACGTCCGAGAGAATATAATTCTTTCTAAAGACCAGCTTGCTTGGCAGGTTGGAATGTTCAGTACGAACATTAGTAGGAGATGCGCCTTCTTGGTAGTTTTTTTGAGTTCTCCTTGTTAGTTTGCGTGATTTCAGATTTAAACTATTTTCCTGTATCCCTAAAAAGTTATCGAAGAATACAAATTACTAGAAATGAAAGCGCAAGCGTTTGATATACATTGGATACACCCAATACATTGGAAGAATTTGGTTCGAGGTGGTCAATTTGAAAAACCATTTGGAAGAGTATTTATTCCAAGATTTATACAATTTCTTCATTAAAATCTTAACATTGTATCGTGTGCGCTGAGAGAATGTTTTCTAAATTAGCTTTTACAAAATTAAATTAACTGACCGACTTAAGGTAGTAAATGTTTACTAGATGAAAAGCAACTAGACGACTGCGTTCCTGACTCGAATTTAACTCGAGAAACAATAATTTGTTGTTTTTATTTATCTTCTGTTAAAAGATTTACTGTTTTTTTTAATGAAAGGAGTGCCTATAATTGGGTCCAAAAAAACTAAGGTTAATTCATAGCACTGCCAATTATTGTACTTTTATGAGTGCCAAAAATTGTATCATTCAAAAATGCAGAAAATAAATGTTAATTGCGATGAGAACGATTTTCAGAAAGCCTTGTTTGATATAAAAAGTGAAAACATTTTCAAAAAACTGCCGCAAAAAAATTCAGCATCCCATGGTCAACTCTACAGTTTCGCCTATGCTGTAATTTAAAAAAAATCCGTCATGGCCTGTCCACAATTTTAACAGATGAGGAAGAGTTTGCAGTAGTAGAATGGGCAATAGTGTGTCAGCGAAAAGTGTTCCCTAAACGAAAAGAAGACGTCCTGAATGCTGTTCAAGATTTGTTATAACAAAATAAAAGGGTACATCCATTTGGTATTGACGGGAGTCCAGGAAAAGGTTGGTTTAAACTGTTTTTTAAATAAACATCCGAGTTTGACGTTTCGGATCCTGTGTCGTCGGCTAGTGCTAATGTAGCTATTACGGATATATTTGGATGGTTTGAATCCATAGATAATTATTTGGTTGAAAACAAATGAAATGCTTGATGATGAATGCAGGTTTCCAGAAAATTGCTGGATGACAAAGCAAGTATTTTACGCGTATATTTCCAAAGTTTTTTTATCCATATTTGATACGTGAAAAAATGCAATTGCCAGTCATCTTATTCGTTGAAGGGCATAGTACCCATCTCACACTCCAGGTGAGCCGGTTATGTTTTCAACTGGATATCATTTTGAACCCGAATTCTACAACCGGCTGATGTTGCCGCTTGCAAGCCGCTGAAAAACGCATGGAATAACGCAGTCAAAGATTGCCAGCGAAAGAACCGGCCATAAACCTAACAAATGTTCGCGCCATTCCTAAAGGCCGTTTTAGAGAAGAGCATTTCTTCAACAACTATGGTAAATGGTTTCAAAGCTTGCGGTGATTTATCCCATGGGATAAATATGCCGTTCGTTTTTCCAAATGGGTTGGTATAGCGAATGGTATATAAAGAATCGAATAAAGATGCGTTTGAAGCAAATATTTTGTGACACAGTTGGTTCGCAAAAAATAGAACAACTTAAAAAATATTCCAGTTCAAAAATCAATTGCAGCGAGGATTTTCTAAAATTGCATGAACACTACCCATTTTGCAAAAATTGCTACCACTTCGACCCAGACAGGAAAAAAAAATAAATACATCAAACTCGAGATAAACACCCAAAAATGTTACCGCCACAACCAAAAAAAAAAAAAGGATTTCACACACAGTGACATCAGGTCATAGAAAATATATAGAATATCAAAATCAATATATAGAAAACTCTCCCAGAAAAAGGCTGATATTTGAAATTTACGATGAAATCAGCCAAGAAAATATTAGATCTTCGAGTCCTCCTTCAGTCGGAAGTCATATAAAACACATGTCGTCAAATCCGTCTGACAATATTGAAAAAAAAAACGCTGTATGCAATGGCCAAATGTGTTTTTCCTGCACCAATTTTATGACGAAATTAGCTGGATCCGATATGAGCGGTATCACTATAATAAATGTTTGAAAGCACTGGGCTACAAGCACCTTCTACTTTTTTCATGTAAGTTTTGTTTGCAAAAAAAAAGATCTAACGTCTTAAATGCCATAAATACTAAACGGTAAATTAAGTTTGCATGTAAAAAAAATTTGTATAATTTTACTTCATTTAATTTATTAAATTTATTATGAATTGAAACTAAATTTTGTTTATCCTTTAAAAATGTATAAAACGTATTTATTTAATAACTTTAATTAACTGAATGAATCAAATAATATTTTCTATATATTTTCCTATAAAAAAAAATAAATATTTGTTTATATGAATTATGAATTTTTTATAGATTTTTGCGTACTATTATTTCATAATTTAAGATAAAAATTTTGGAAACATGAATCAAATAATAAACATGGATTAAAACATCATGTTTTTCTGTTTTAAAGAGTGCCAATAATTGTAGTTCTTGGTAAGCTTTTTTTAAATTGGCTGTTTTTTGAAGATTTTATCGGACTCCTTTTTTCAGCCAGAAGTTTGTTAATACTTGTTTTTAGGTTTGCACTTTGTAAGGTTTCTAGCATGCACAAATCATGTCGTATAATCTGAATTCCGGGAAAAGCCAAGAATTATCAGGAAAAAGCTCGAACATCAACATAGCAATATTTTAATTGGAAATGCAAAAACGAATTAAAAACAGAGCTATTTTATTTAAGATTTCGTTCTGCAAAAGGTAGGCACGATGAAAATCCCTTTCAGTAAATTAAACAAATAGCGATGCTCGTATAATTTAATTTCGTTCAATTCAACACTATCCCCTGTTGGCATTTAAATGTTGAACTGACATATATGTGCACTTAACGTGCTACTGGCCCAATTTATACAATGAAGCCTATCAGAGTGGCAGTCCGAATTATAACGATTCCTCGTACATCATAATCACTGTTCAATTGTGGTTACAGTGGATAATAAAAAGGGTAACCAACGCTAGTGTATGCTGTGCGCCATCACCCGAGAATTCTACGAACATGATAAGCGCCCACAACCCGCATGGCCACATCTCTATCCGTAGGGAGTATTAAAAATGACATAATTTCGACACATCGCTGACAGTCCAATCAATCGTAAACGACCACGCAAAACCAATTTTAATGAAAATGTCATCAGAGATTGACATAGGACATCACTCCTTTTTTTTTTTTTTTGCTTTTTTTGCTGTTTGGGCCTTTTTCCCATCACCACGGAATTGCGGTCGTAATGGTGTCATCCTCTTATGTGTTTCATGCAATTTTATATGCGTAGTAGAATGGTGTTTTTTTTGTATACATATTTTCGCCACCCACCCCATTATTATTTTGGGTGCTGCTGCTTACAACCAAAGCATCAGGGGGAGTGTCGTGATATGTGTTTGATTCTTATGATCGACTTCGCATGACAAAAGGACATGTTGATGCTTAATGTGAATAATTTTGATGTGGTGGCATTGTGTCAGACGAGCGCACATTTTGTCCTATTTCAGGGTTATGGTCGACATTGACTTTTTATGATCTTGGACATAATAATTGCACTTTTTTTTTTGTTGCTTAATTGTGATGAACTCGGATAAGGTTGTGTACGGAAAGAACATAAAAAGTGGCCTGTTTCTTTATAATCTCCAAGAGAATTGGGAACTGATGGATCATTAAAAAGGTGTCACGCTGACTGTCATGGTAAGCGTTACAATCACTCAAAATGGTGTTAAATTCTAAGGGTTGGACCGGACCTCTTTCATTGAGGGAAGCTATCAGAACGTTCTATGGAGAGTTTGTTATTTTATTCGACTTTCCTTTTGGTCGATGGTGCTGCAGTTTGGGATATACCTGAGGCTTAACGAATAAATCTTGACAGTTACCTTAATCTTTGGCGAACTACTGTAATTGGTCACTTTTTGTGCAACTAGCAAGACTAAATTTCTTGAGGTTTGTAGGGAGCGAGCTTAGCCTTTTTGAAAGGTGTTCACTCAAACCTTAAGACCTCAAGTCATTATGATAGGATGAAAAACGGCGAAGAATGGTTCGAAATTGAATTCGAAGTCATGATCTTTGCAGAATGTGCAAACTGTGTCCAATACATCATGGGAATGACTTGTTTGATTTTTGTTAATTTATTAAAATTATCTATTTTGTTAATTTAACAAAAAAAATTATTAGGCGTAAACGGTCCCTACAGGACCTAAAGCTTCTAGCTTCTCCTCTTGCTTTGCATCCATTAGTTAAAAATTAAAAGTAAAATGGAACATAAAACTTTGGGGGGCCTGGCCTTGACTTTGGGTACTCTACGCAGATTTTTGATCGCCTGGAATGAAACAGGGTTGGTTTACGTCTAAGCCGCTTGTTGTCATTGTGTATACGGATGGTGTATAGTACTTACATTTATTTTTCTTTCGAGTCCATACAGAAGAGTAAAAGATGCAGTCACCTGTCAAGACGCTATCAAAGCCTGTTCTGCTACTATAACTGAATGAAAATCATCGATATCAGTATGGTACTAGAGGGAACAAGTAATGTATTAAAAAATCCGTAAACTTTTTATAGGTACATATGTTCCAGTATCGCAGGGACACTCCCACAAATTTGCAGTGGACCAGGATCTAATATTCTTCGCAGCCTCAAAATTAAGTTGCGCAAAACAATTGAATGAATGAAACCCTTCTATTAAATGCACGGAAGCAGTACCAAAAAAAGAACGTAAAAACCACCAAAAAAATATATATAATAAAATAAAAATAAATATAATAGTAATTAAATTCTTTCGCATTTTTTTTCCAAAGAAACTGCATCCAGTTGTTATCAGTTTGTCCATTGTACCTACGACCAGGTGCTACACAAAAATAAAATGTCAGCTGAGTCGCCTTTGCTCGACGACACTATCTCCACACATGCACATCAATTGCATATGATGGGAGCGCAGGATTTGTCTGTCGAAGAATCCCACAAAGTGAGGTCCTTGGATACCAACCTGCACCTTCTTTACACATTCCCTGCTCCCTTAAAAAAATGAAAGACCCATCTGGGGCCTTTGTTACATTATGCTCTTTTTCTGATCTAAATGAGTAGACCATACCGGCTGGCATAAGTGTTAGTCTTAAGCAAAAGCGCCTACAAGCAGCCTGCAGACGAATGATGAGAGATAGAAGGAACAACGCAGACATTTTGCAAATGTCCGGGCGCCAGAGTTTAGTCTGTCCCTCTTTGGAATATAGACCCAAGACTGCGAAGTCTAATATTATCGCATTCCACAAAGCCTCCAGCACCAGACCCGTGTTTGGTTTTGGAACCATCTGTAAAAATACGATGTCATTAATTCGCTGGTTCAGAGTCTGACGGAAGCCATTCTGTTACCTGTGGAAAGTTGACGTGGTAGTTTTGTCGCAGAAGTTTTATTGGTGTCATTGCATAAGACAGGGGTCAAAGGATAATTCCCGAGCAAGTTCTTTAAAATTTTAGTGCTCATGATACAAAAAGTTACCTCAAGGGGAAAGGTTTATTAAAGCTTGATAAGAGCCCGGCATGCTAGGGAAGGCCCCTGTGCAGCCTAGACATGCCGTTCTTAGGAGTTTTGCAATGTGTATGAGAGGAGAGGTCTTATCATGGCCGTATAGATCCAAAGGACCCAAGTCTTTCCAAAAGCGCCTCTAGACTGACCGAAAGTCGTCAGTGCTTTATCGGTTTTAGTGCATCACACTAGGACCATAGTAGATTCCTTTCGAGCATTTCTCCCTGATATTTAACTTGAGATAGAGATGGTGACACCTTTGAGCACTTGTTGTGACAGTGACCTCGTAAAGAAACCAAACGTGGTTTTAAGGGAATTTACTAAAAGCCCATTTCTAGTGCACCAAACATCGAGTTTCATTGGAATTACCATATTTATATTGTAAATAGCAAACACCATATACTGAATTTTTAATGCAGGAAATATTTCTGTGCGGGTATTCAGGGAACGGTTTGTGTTTGAGTAAGTGTGTTGAAGTCACATCAACATCCCACAAGATATTTGTTCACTTGCAAGGGTCTTACCGATTCTTTTTTGTTCATAGTTTTTCTTTGATTTCGAGAAGCTAAGCCTTTAAGCTGGCGGCCTTGAATAACCAACATTTAAGACACCGTTGAATTTTTTTTCCGCAAACTCACCTCTTTTGTCATGTTCCTTGAATAGTTTTTATCCGCCTTAAACTAGAGAATCTTCATTCCGCAATAGATATTGATTCCGGCAGTGTCGCCAATAGTAGCCTTAGTTAGTACAATACTAAGCATTTGTAATGAAATCAAATGTTCCATAACCCGTTTTCGACTCGATGATAACAGAATAACGGCTATGCTGCAAGCTCATGTTGCTAAAACTTGACAATTTTAAAAAAATAGTTACGCAGCTTTGCCAATAAATTTTCGAACTAAGCATGCTAGAAGAGCACCGAAGACCTTATTGATAGACTTTCATGATGATTACCTAAATCTTGATGCACTGTGCAGTTGTGATGTCGAATTTGATCCCTCACCTAGGCTACTGCGTTTGAAAGATATTAGTTCGTTCGTTTGTGTCTTGAAAAAAACTTAAAACAAACTACCCAAATGAAGGTTATAAAAAGTATAACCATTTTCACAAACCTTAACCTTGCTTCATAAACCATAAAGCTGTGCATATAATTAGAGTTTCTTCTTTAAAACTTACAGCCAGTGAGTTAAAAGCTTTGTGCATCATAAAACCAAATTCGCTTGCATCAGCTGAAATCAAAACAAGGCCTAGCTGTAAGCCCTAAACCAAATAAACTGCCCATGTGTGGCCACAAAATCAAAAGCAAATAACTTGCAGATGCAGTCCTGTCATTAAATTAAATTTCTGTTCTTCATGTCAAAGTGGAGTGTGTACGTAGGCTGTTCAGATTTTATCGCGGTCACATTCTGTTTCTATCTGAACGATCCCACCTTATAAACGGCATCGTTATTCATCACCCGAAAAAATCTGAAAATTGGAACATGACGAAAGAAAACCAGTAAAAGGGAGGGAGGAAGGGATATAATGTAGGTAGCTACTCAAAGTGGACTTATCGTGAAACGTGACGATTAAAATTTTTTTATTTTTTTCCCCTCGTCATGTACTGTGGTGAATCTCATGGATAAAAGGAAAGCCTAAAGAGAAGGATGTGATATAAAAATAAACGCACAATTCGCAAGAAAAAAAATTCAAATTTCAAATTAAAGGAAACGCGGATGAATCTCCGTTCTCACAGGAATCATACTTACAGTTGACATTAATTCATGATGGGATATCCTTATTCACAGATGTCACCTAAGTCGAAGGCTTAGGGTTTGGCGTTTACTGTATCAGAGCACGGTGTAATATTTGGTGCTTGCTTTGGATTAAAGGAAATGAGAACACGGCTATAAACTAGGTAATGGATGTCATCCGTGGTGAAATTTATCGATCGTTGAGGAAATATGAAAACAGCTTAGAGTATAAAAATGACTTCGTGACACTCGTTAGTAAGTGAATTTGATGGAAAGAAACCAACATGACTTACAGAGCTCTAGAGAATAGGTTACTTCATATGAAGGTTAGGTTAGTTGTTAGCGAAAGTAAAGGGTGGGCCATCTAGTGGTTTTATTTGTAATCATAGGTTATTTTTACACTGACCACTCGAAATCTTGACAGAAAGTCAGTATCATACCTCCGCGAAACGAAATGAGTTGCTTTACTCTTGAACAACGTTGGGAAATATGGAAAACTTATTTTCAAAGTGAGTGCTGTGTAGCCCAAACAGTGCGCTTTTGAAAGATAGTTTTGGCCGAAATGAACAACGCACCGCTTCGTACGGTGCGCTCAGACGAGAATTCAGCTATTGTAGCCGAGAGTGTATGGATTGTGGAGTGGTTTGGACCATTCTTCTTTGAATATGAGGCTGCGAATAAGGTTTCTGTCGTATGTTAACCGACCTTTTTGCTCTAAAATTGAAGTCGTAAAAATCCACCATGCTCTGGCTCATGCAAGATGGTGCGCCATGCCACATAGCCCAAGCCTCACACCAAATTCCCAAGTCATGTTATCAGCCGACTTGGCGACGTCAATTGTCCGCCTCTGAGCTGCGATTTGAATCTTAATTTTTTTTTGTGGGGAGAGGTAAAGGACCGATGTTATTCCAAAGAAACCATCAACTCATAAAAGATTTGAGTGACAGAATACGGTACTGCAAATTTAGCTGGGGCAGATTCTATTAAATTGATGGAAACGTTTGATGCTTTGAAGCCATAATAAAGGGTGTTTTTTTTAGAGGTTAGTTTTTCGAATAGAGATAAAACTGACATTTTGTGGTCGAATCTGGCAACTACAATGTCATTTATGTTCAGTTTGGTTTGCCATTCATCATGAATAGGTTGACAAATGAACAACGCTTGCAAATCGTGCAAATTTATTTCGAAAATAATGGTTCAGTTCGTGAAGTTTACCGCAAAATTTTGTTCAGTGGTGAGGCTCATTTTGGATTAAATGGCTACGTCAACAAGCAAAATTGCCGCATTTGGAGTGAAGGGAATCCACATGAGACCCTTGGAACGCCATTACATCCAACTGACTGTTTGGTGTGCTCTATAGGCTGGTGGAGTCATTGGGCCATACTTCTTCTGAAATGATGCTGGAGAGTCAGTTACCGTTAATGGAGACCGATATAGAGCCAAGATAACCGACTATTTTGTTCCCGATTCAGATGGCATGAATGTGGTTCCAACAAGACGGCACTACATGCCACACAGCTCACGTCACAATCGATTTATTGAAGGAAACATTCGATAAGCCCATAATTTCACGGAATGGACCTGTCAATTGGCCACCAAGATCGTGTGATTTGACACCATTGCATTATTTTCTTTGGGGATATGTGAAGTCGCTCGCCTACTCCAACAAAACAGAAACGTTAGGGGACTTGGAAGCCAACATTTGTGGCGTTATTGCCGACATACAGCCCCAAATGCTTAAAAAAGTGGTTGAAAATTGGACCTCCAGACTTCTAGATTTCGAACCAGCCGCGCCGGCCACATGTCCGAATCATATTTAAACATTAATGGCATAAAATTATCCTTCCTAAAAACGGTTTTCTTGTGTTTTATTTCAATTCGAAGTTCTGTACACCCGTTACATGGAGCGAATTTAATTTAGTTAATTTTATTGCATTTTTAAAAAGAAACTTATACTTGGCGCACCCTGTATATAAAAAAATAGACCTAATCCTATTTACTATTACCGAGATTTTGTTACTTTAAATCGTCGATCTTGGACTATCGGAAGCCGTATACATTTAGGACAGCTTTAACTAAAGCAATAATATTGTATGCCTACTACAGAAGGTTTCTGTAAAATGCTTACGGGAAGGCATGGCCTTTACGAGGCCTTTATGAGGCCTGTTCATAAACAGGAAGTCTCCGCTTTGGTGAACCAAAAGTCTTTTTGAGATGAGGAGCAAAGCAATGCTTCAATAACTTTAAGCTCTAAATCAGAATGGGATGCTTACAAAGCTTATCATGGAGGGTTAAAGAGTGCTTAAGTTATAGCCTAGAATAAATAGTCTGTGGCGATATTGAAAGCCCTATAGAATCAGCAAGCTGCAAGAAAATTTAATCCAGTGAACCCGATGTTCCTGTTTACTTAAATGAAAGTAGTGTAAACTGGACAACTTCCTTAAAGAAACCATCAACATCTTAATACAATTCCACATTCCGGGATTTTTCCCAAGTAGTATTAGTAACAAGACTACGTATAACGCCTGATTAGCTGAATCACCAGTTGAGGTGTGTCTTGATTCCTAAGGCACGCAAATCTAGTCACACCAATACCAAGGACTTCAGACCCATAAGTCTAGCATACCTAGTCCTAAAAACTTTTGAAAAATGCGATCGTGGATCAAATCATATATTGCAGATGGGAAATACAACGTCCGTTTCCGATCCCATTGACGACGGCTCTAGCATTCCCCAAGGCAGCTAACTTGGACCTGTGATCTTCATCTTGACGTTTAACGTTGTTGAGTGCATCATCATGCTGACAACATGAAAATCTCGAGATACTTACCTTCTTCCAATGACTCTTGCCTAGTAGAAGGAGTCTCAACATGGAGACAAAAAACATGTTAGAGCTTAACTTTGCCAAATGTCAAGCCATCACACACTCCCGTAAACACCTACAATTGTAATTGAGAACTTATCGTTAATTTCTTGCCAACGCGTCGTATCTGTCTCGTCATTTCGCGACTTATGTAGGTGTCCTTTGCAATAGGGAACTAAATTTTCCGGAGCCAACTTGGCTAAACAGTCGAATGGAAACCAGATATCTTAGGCCACGAACAGATTCTAAAAATGTATGTAGGGAACAACGTTAGTTCCGATTATATGTCAAACTACATCGGGAAGGAGCCGAGCAAGCAGTAATGAACCTATGAAAATTAAATCTATATTCATCTATACACAGATGGATTGAAGATAGAATATGGAACTGGTGCCGGTTTATTCTCAGAGGTATATAATGTACAAAGCTCCATTGCAAGCTAGGGTTATGTATCATGTCAATGCCAATCGGCCTTAAATTTTGTAACTGTTGTTGAAACAAAATCCATGCTTGTTCATCGCAGTCGCGTAAGGTTTAAAGCTCTTGGCATACATCACAAGTCATGTCTCTGCTGAGTTCCTGGACACAGTAGGTTCTTTAAATTTAAGTCTCAAGGCTGACGACATTTGCAGAGGCTGTTTTGGCCACTGTTAGTCATTAGAGGAACACAACAAGAAGCTTCTTCTTCAATGACATTGAAGAATTGTCATATATCTTCCTCTGCTATTTTTAAACGTTTCTAAGGATTGTATAGCCACGAGCGGAGGGAAGAAATTAGTAAGGAACCACAAGGGAGGCAACTGCACCGCCCGAAGGGTATTAGGGGCCTAAGTGGTGTCCTTGCCGACGTAATAAACTTAACCTACGAGCCAAAACATGGCATCTTCTAGATCTAGTTCTAGCTCCCTATACCTTTAATTTCCACACTGTTAAGGCACCTTTAAACTCTTAAACAGGATAACACCGCACTCCTCCCGAGCATGTCATCATCATGCAAAATTACTGGAAAAATATACAAAAAAAATAAAAACATTATTCGAATAATTTAACAATACTTGGACTTCCTCCACGGAATTTCTGGACCGAAAGGGACCGCGTTCACCCACGACTCATATCCATCTCGGATGAGTTGTTTCTACGGTTCGGTACCTAATTGTAAATTTTTGCAGCCATTTCATACGGAAATTCATGATATTCGTTTCGATCGAAACTTCACCGCTGCTGCTCCTGCTGCTGTTGCTCTGGCTGGCTTCATTGTTTTTGGGGAAACATTTTCATTTCCAATAGACGTAAATGGAGGTGATTTTCTCTGAAAAAAAACGACAATAAAAATATGCTATGAGCGTGTCGTCGTTGTTCTTGTCGTCGTCGGACAAATTAAGGACCTTGTTGGCACAAAATTCTGCTGCAATTCTGGAATTTGTACGGTAGTAGCTACCCAAGCTGGGCTTGATTTTGCAAGAGATTTATGCTTTATTGATGTACATAGTCGTCCTGGTAGGACATTCCGAATTCTGCTGCACAGTGCGGTATGGTAGCGAAAGAAGCACTTCATACATCTTTATTGATCGGCCAACAAAACAGAAAGGAACGACGCATACTCTGGTGTATTTCGGAATTTTTTATTGCAATTTTCTTCCAAATTCTTTTGTGTCCTTCATTTATTCAAAATTTATTTTAATGGCCCGACATCCGGCTGTACAATCATTGGTGCTGTACTATGTTATTCAGGCGTTTGTCTCGCGGGACTCATTACGATGGCATCGGGCGCGATGCGAAACGCAGTTGGTTGGTTGGGCGAAACTACTATCATTGTTGATGATGCTGAGGACAACGACAACGAACAACGATGCTGATGCTGATGGTGATGATGATGATGATGACTAAGAGCAGGGTAATAAAAATTCCATTGGCACTTTGGTAGCCCGATGGAGATGCATGGGTGCATCATGCACGATGGAAATGATTCTGATGCTTTTAGCAATTAACTTTAATTACGCGTCCTTTGGGCACTTTTGTCCTCATTATTTGCTCTCACCCTTGTATGTGGGCAAGAAGGTGGTGGGTTTTTATTCACATACATATGCATTTATGGTTTTATTTCCTTCAGCTGTATTTATTGAGGAAAAATACAAATAAGTAGTTAAGAACTTGGCATACCTTTGCGTACAATGGGGCTGTATAGGGCTTCGTTAAAGTATTTAATGAAATTCCTTAATTTATCATGAAGCACTTGCTGAAAGATTGACAAGCTGTAGAATTAATTGTCAATTAAGAGAGGAGATATAATAAAATAATAACATTCAGGTGGTACTGGACCCGAAGTGTGACTGCACTGCCCACATTAATCGTGTTAAATTCTCCTACGCCCAAAAGTTGAGTAAAAAATTACTACAAAGTTCCACCGGAAGTAGAAACTTTGGTTGCTTGCGAAAAACAGTAAAACTTGTGCTTGTCATCTGTTCCGACACTCATTTACAATGACATTTCAGCTCTTCGAATAAAGCCAATCTGTTTGCTACTCATTTTGCAGCTAGCTCAATGCTCAACGAAATAGCCAGTTCCATTCTACCCCTACAGCAGTTCAGCCGCAATACTCTCCATGCTACGAATGCATATCAGTTTACCCTTAAGCCTATATTCGGACAGACAGTGAAATTCAAGGATTCCTTAAATTCGTTTAACCGTACAATACGAATGTGAAATGCTCTATCACGCTCTGTTTCTTTTGCTCGTACAGTTTACAGATATTTAAAATCAACGCGCATCGGTATTTCCCTTTCATTAATCCTTAATTTCCCTAAATACCCACACAGTGTCACTTTATTATAAGGGTATCCCCTTAAGTGCGCATGTATTTAAAAAAAAAATAAAAAAAATAATATTTTCCTTTTGTGAGAATAGATCCTTATATTTTTATTTCCTGACACGAGGAACAAGAAGGAATGCAACTAATTAATTGATCGTGAAGTGTCCAGAGGATCACGACAAGTTTTAACAATATTCTTGAATAAGACAAGCACGTTCGACTAGTTACTAGATAAAATTCAACACAAGTTGACGAAGACGTGGACAAATTTCATCTTCAATTCAATCATACTAAAAAAGGTTTTAAATGAGAGTACATACTTTCCCTTTGGGTAGAAAGTCGTTCAAGCTTAGAAGCATGCATTGGGCTTCTACGTTTTCTATAGTCTATAGGCTCTTTTACTAGATTCGGAAAAAGTATGATTCATTTTATGAGCAAGAATGAGGGTTTGAAACGAAGTTTAACACTTCGATAGAGGTGACAACGACATCGAAAAATCAAATTGATGAGAGCGCAGAAATCATACATTCTTTAAATCGCCGCTTTGCTCGAAGACCTTCAACACCTTCGAAGACGCTACACTCTGTGCGGTAACCTTTCATAGTTTTATTTCATCGCTTTGCTCTTTGCACTTGCTCACTCTTCCTTCTTCTATGTTATTTTTATATACATATCTGAAGAATGTACCTTCACTTAGTTTCACTTTCCTATAAAGTGAAACTAAACTTAGCTAAGCTAAGTACTTTCCCAAAATTTTCATTTTAAGAGATTACCTCAACTAGTTAAAATCATTTGAAGGTTCAAACTCGATTAGCTACAAGTAAACGTTTAACGATGCTATGAGCTAGGTCATTGTACCATATGTCTGTTTTCATAGTCCAAAAAAAATTGGCACTTAAGTTGCCATGAGTCAAATCGAATCAGACTACTCCTTCCACTAGCAGTTTATCGTCCAACACAATCCAACCCTCAGCCATGTTTAGAGAACAATCAAAGCAATTCGTAGATAATTCCATTTAACTGTCTGGCAATTTGTTGACGATACCCATTGGATGAAATCTATTCACGCAGACTAATCTCCACCTTTATTAATGGCGGACCTTCTGCTTTTCCCTACGAGTATTCTTTTCAATTTTTTGATAGACTCTACGAAACGACGCGGTCATCCACATTAGAGGATTTTCAGATTTGCTTTCCTTGTAATCCCACATATTTAGACTTGGATTATTTTACATGAGCACACACTCAAAATCGGTGAAAAAAGCGCAGACAGAATTGGATAAGGATATTTCGTTTGCCTTTACCATGTACATATGTTCGTTTGCTTTTGCCTTTGGCAGAAATAATAGATAGGTTGTAGTGAAGGAGCTCACTTTTGTGGAATTAACTTTATATTCTTGATATTGCAATGTAAAATTTATGTTTGAACGTGTAAAAATGGCTCTAAGTAAAAATTTTTTAATAAAATTAAGTATCCAATTTCTAATGAAACATCTTGGGAGAAGTAACCACTCGTCAGGCAATACCAAGTACAACCTCGACAAAGGCAAAGACGAAGAAATTTATTAGGAACATCCGAAACAATCGACGAATTTAGGGATGATATGTGGAATTCCCTCCAGAGACCTTGATTAGACAGAGCTAAATCACTACCAGGAGTTTCAAAGGGACACAACCAACATGTACTTTTGCCAAAGAAACACGGTAATGGGCAGCGGAAGCGAAGGTAGTGATAAGCGAAAAGAAAACAGCTTCCCCTCTCATAATATAGATGATAAGGCTCGTCTTGATTTGGAATACAAATGGTGCAAAAGTCTTGCGGAGAAGAAGTGCGCCATGTTTAAGCAAAGCGCAAAGAAAGCTTTGTATGTGGTTGGAAGAAATATTTTCTTCGCCAACTTGTACGATATGCTAGCCGCATAGAGAAGGAGAAATGCTGAAAGACAACTCCTAGTGACTCCTTTTTTAACATTCTCGTATATAGCTATTAGTATACTTAAGGGACTTGTGCAGAAATTTCGAACTCAAACTGAGTTTGAGGGATGATATTACGACTATAGAGAAGTCCAAAAAAGTAAGTCTGCCAATGCCGTCCGTTGGTCTGTCTGTTTGTCTGTCCGGGCGCCGTGTGGCGAAACGGTTTGACGGATTTGCTCAATGTTCGTATATAAGGTTTTTGGGGTTACATCTCGGGGCGTCTTTTTATTTTGTGCTTTACCGTTTGAAATAACGGTACCTGTCATACAATTTTTTTTGTGAAAATCACTTATTACGATTTTGCTAGAAAATGGTTCCAAGCATTTGGGTCCTCTTTTGTACTAAGGATAATTGGGATGTTGCCAAAAATACTGCGTACTCAGTTTTTGGAAAAAAATTCGATTAACGGTAGTTTATAAAACCGCCAATATGTCGAAAACTAACGAACATTTTTTTTAACTATTGAGCTTAATAAATCTTCATACTTAGATTTTTGAAATAATTTTTTTTCATGTAACGATTTTCTTAAATTTAAATTAAATTCGTTTTCTTAAAAACGGCTCTAACGATTTTGATAATTTTTTTATATTTTGCACAATTATGTTATACGTGTCCAATTTGCGAAATTACATAAAAATCGTAAATACCGTTTTTGAGAAAATCTAATTTTTTAAAACCAAAAAATAAAAAAAAATTGGTATTTGATCAAATGCTATAATTTTTTTTACGGTTATTCCAGAATGCAGCCTATATACCGAGAAAGTTTCGTATGACGCAGACATGCACTTTCTTTATTTAAGATTTAAGAAGATTCTCTAAGATACGGCAGCTTTCCATCCTCTGCGATCCCGGGCACGCTGCTTCCAGATATCCAGACCAAGCGCGAGGTTCGGTCTTCTTTGTCGTCTCGAACTCCTTCTTTCGAAATAGTCTAGTATTAACTCTCCTTTCTAGTATTAACTCTCCTTATCGCCCAGCATTCGGCGCAATAGAGGTTCAGAATAAGGGTTCTATAGAGGAAAAACTTTGTCTTTCTAATTAGGAGTTTGGAACATAAGTTTGCTAGGGCAATTCTTCGTCGGATCTCCACTAAGTTGTCATTCGTGGAGTTGATATTTACACCGAGGTGGATAAACTGCTTAACTACCTCGAAGTTTCTGCTACCCACAGTGACAAGTGCTTGAGCCGATGGAAAGAAGTTTGCAGGCTTGTCTTGTCCTCATTTACTTCAAGACCAAATAACTTTGTCTTTTCTTCAATAGCCGTAAAAGCCATGGCAAGTCGGGAGTGTCCAATAATAACAATATCAATTCCTAGTAAATGACAACAAAATACTACAAAAGTGGTGGCAGTATTGTGAAGGAATTTTAAACGAGCAGATTCGCCAACAATACTTTTCAGGAGCCACTCCTAATTACGAAGACATAATCTCTGAGTTGAAGAACATGTGGAAGTATCGGGTCCACATGACACATGATTCTTATCTCCAAATAAAGGCGATCCAATCAATCAAATCAATGGAGGGAAATTTTAATAATTGCTACATACCATAAAGATCGTTGAGCGGTTATTAGATGGTCGATACGGCTGGTCAACTGCAGTGCATGTTTGTCGGGGGTAAATCAATAAAAGACGCAGTTCAAAGTATAAGGATGATAACGGAAATTGGGATTTGCATATGAAATCTAGTATCTATTGCGCTAAGACAGTGAGAAGTTTTTGAAACCTACGTTTTGATGATCATGGATATGTGCGAAGGTGCGAAGGCAAGAGTTAAATGCTCCTTTGGAGTCACCGAAGAGTTTGCAATCAAAGACTGTGTGCACCGAGGAAGCGTCCTTAATTTTTTATATTCGATCTTGACTATCTGCCTGAGTGAAAAGTGACAAAGCCGAAAGTACATCAGTTATTCTTTGCCAATGATGGAGCAATCTTAAGCGAGGATCAGACGTCTCTGCAACGAGCAATTGATGTCTGGATGGGAATTTGTATCGCGTTAGCCCAAAAATCTATAATTCCCAAACCGAACTATTGCAGACTTTTATTTGAATGGAAATGGACGCAGTTGCACGTCCGGCACTCACAGTGTTATACAATATACAAAAAGTATTGATGCAAATTGACAACAGCTGAGATGAAGATTTAAGTGCAACTTGATGGAATTAGAAGTTCCAAGATCCGAAGAAACCGTCAAGTCAAAGAATCTATTTCCATGAAATCGGAGAACGAGCAGCACAGTTGGTATTGCCATGTTCAAAGGATATACCCTAAGAACCCCGTCAAAAGAGAATTGTCAATCAACATTTCTATACAAACCTGAGGAGGAGGCAGGGCTCTTGGATCACTCAAATGCAGAAACACTAGCTTTTATTTGGTGATGAAGTGATACGAAACAAGAGGTCTGTAGATATTTTTTCAGGTTGAAATGGCGAGCCACACAGGTCTACCAGTAGAGATGCAGTGAAGTGAGAGGGTTATAATCTATACAATCATGATCACAACCTCGCCGATAAAAGAAAGAAGAAGAAGGTGTTATCGCTTAAGTTAATTCAAGCTTTAAGTAGCACAGGGAAACGTTAATAAAATGTCATAACGTGCCAAATGTAGGGGTGCCGAGCGAAATGAAGCATAATTCCAAAATTCAAAAAAATTAATAATGAACAATCTCCCAAAACTATTTATACACATATATTACTGATTTGAGAGGATCAAATCTAAAAACCAAGTAGGAATCGTTATCTGGGGGTATTTTTAAATTCAAAGTGAAATAAGACTGGCCGGGCTCTCATAAACTCAAATGGGAATATTAGATCGCGAGCACTACTTTCTATTTCACAATGCTGTCTAATATGCCGATTATCACCAACTAATGTAATAACTCGAGGCCAACATGGATTTAAGCATATATTTACTTATTGACATTACTAACGGTGCAACCATGTTTTTCTCTCATTAAATCACAGTATCGTACTCCAGTTTATAGCATGTGGCCTTATTACACCTTCGTAAAAAGAAATTAGGCCATACATGATCATATTTCTCACACTAAAATTTGGCATTCTTTTACTATATCAATGTGAAATAAGGTCAAATTTCATTAGATTTTAGACAAACACTTCCCGTCATTCCACGTTCAACGTATGTCGATGAGAAAAACGCTTGCTTGAAATATGCGCGTCCGAATGCTACTAGATCCATCCGCTGAAACATTCTCAAAACAATTGTTAGATATCGGCGATGGAAAAGTTGCTAGCCTTGAAAAAACCTGCTGAATAAAATTGCCCACCAAATGCTCACGTTGACCACATATTCACCGCAAAAAATGTGAACGTCAACGATTTGAACATTAGTCATTAACAGGCGACTTGGTATCATACAACTTGGTCGATACAATTCGCGATGCCAACGAAGCTGGATATTTTTGAACTCACAGGTTTTGCCAGGCACTCCATCACAGCTACTACGACTGAGAGTTGGATCTCTGGTTATTTTACTTTGGAATTTAAACCCACCACAGCTGTGCAATAGCTTTCTATAGATCATTAAATAATTTATGAAAAACATCATCGAAGCCTCCGACTGACTCTTCGAAATAAATATTGATTTTCTTTATATCAAAAATATATTTATTTTTTTACTTTAGGTAACGTTTATGAAATTCAGCAAGTGGTTTCTTATTTCTACTGCGGTCAGCGTCTACAGCGGTCCATTCTCCACATATTCTTTTGATCTTAATCGAAGAATGAACCGTCATCATACTTGAGCACGGGAAGACCATTTTCCCACGGTATAACGCCAAACACGGTCAAAACTGCGTGGACCCTGCTCTCATCGGCGAATGAGTTGTGTCCACTCTGGTTGTACTTGAGGTAACCAGAATGGTAAAGCTGCATGCGAAATCATTAAATCACCAAAACAATGTCAATTTGTCTTCAAAATAAGCATGCATTAAGAACTCTTGATCGCCCTTTCTATTTTTACACTAGAGTCCTCGCAGTTGCAATTTCTCAGCATCCTTAGGCAATGTTTGTTGACCTCAAGAGCAAATAAGTTCTAGCAGCAATTGACATTCCCGTTTACTTTCTGAATATGAGATACATTTCAATGCGAACCCATCAACCTTATTTCTAAGCAGAAACCCCTTTATAAATTGACCTCCAGCCCTTGATCGTACAAGAAGACAAACAACCGCACTACTGCGTTCTTATTGGCTTTTCTCTGTCAGAACAGAATACTTCTTTTGTTTCTTCTGTTCCTTACTTCTGTTAATTGCACTCCTTCTTTACTATACTGAGTCCGTTTTTCATTTCACGCAAAAGACTTTCAAGTGCAGCCACTCGAAAGGTATGTTGTCTCAGAACAACCAACCAACTACTACTACCAGTAGGTACAGAAGGAATAAGCTCAGGTGTGAAAATTACTAGCAGCAGGGTATGTACTTGACCAACATTGCCTGCAGCGACAAAAAAAAAACAGAAAAACAAAAAGGATCCTTGTCATGGGCAAAAACGGAAACCAGAGACAGCTTTCTCCCTCTCTCTCTTCGTCCTGCCTGCTGGTTATATGCATTATATAGAATTTTAATAACATTTCTTTGTTCCAAGACTGCTTTCACCCCAATCTCTTCATCATATTCACCGAAGATTGACTGGGTGCTTGCTATGTCCCAGGCGCAGAGCAAAAAAAAAACGCGTATCTTCTCCAGATAAATAAGAAAAAACTGAAGGGCGGAAAGAAGCCTGCCCGGTACTGAGACAAAATAAGAGAAAAAAAAAACGTTTTAATTTCCCCGTGCAATAAATTTTCGCCAAGAACGTATTTGAAGTGCTCTCAAGGCGTGTGCTCGCGCAAAATACATTAGACGACCTAGTCCACATCTTCAGTAAGAAAACGGTAGAAATAGAAGCGGAAACTTTACGCTTAGCTCAAGAGCAATTTACTGCAGCCAGAGATTTCTTTTTCCATTTTACACAAGCACAAGGACGTGGGTAGTAAATTCACAAAAAATAGAAAAAAAACACTCAAACACAAAATGAGGCAAAAATGACTATGGCTCCATCTTATTGGGGATCCTTCCCAACCTGACACCCATCGGCTTTACCTACACTATATTTGAATCATTTACAATGGAATGAGTCAAACGTATTTCTTTTAGAAGCTAAAAGACAATGCAATGGATTCATGAAGAAGTCCGTCCGAACAAAAGAATTTGCTTTCTCTCATCCTTGTGCGTCCATTGTTAGAGACGTCATCGTCGCTCTACACGTTTTCGTCTTCAGTTTCATTTCTCGTCTTCTCAAAATCTAATGGATGGTCAGCAACTGGTCCTCTGAGCGGAAGTGAAACGAAGACTGCATTTACACGTTATTTGGAGTCCATTTTCGGTTTTTTTTTTCTATTTTTTCTTCTTGCGTTTTATAGTACGCCGTAAGTTAGTCTATGCTACTCGTATTCGAGTAATTTCTCGATATACTTTTCTACTGTTGAACATTCAGGAAATGAAGGAACTTTAAAATAAAGGACACTTGAGCAATGTCATTGAATGTGATGAGAGAATACTTGAAATTCCATTAGACAGTTCAGGTGATGTAGTTTTATTTACAAAGCTCTCCTGCATCAGTATCATGGTCATTGACTACGTCATGCTTCTGAGAAATTATATAGCTTCATATATGTATGTGTGTTTATTTCCTTAAATTTACGGGCAGGTCATGGGGCGATAACAGGCGAACTTTAAAGGTTTCCCGAGAATTTTCCCAACAGTTGACATACCATTACTCGCCGAAGGTCTGATATTTATAATATTTACAACTTCAGAACAAGCCATAGAATTATAGATTTTGGATCAATACTTTGATGATGATTCCGCATCCTTACATGTCATGGAGTTCTTATATTTTAGAAACTTACATATAAACAAAACAAACTCTAAGGCTCACATAGGATGGTGATGGAGATTAAATGGACTACATTCAACCAGAGGCGTAAATGGGATTTTCTTATGAAATTATTTGAAAATAAATAAAACATATGGCTCTCACAAGACACTAGTTCGGTTAAAAATAACCGCTTTATTACTCTTTCAACGAGGTACATAGAAAAATTTGCATTGAGCTTTGTCAAACCTATGTACCTAGGTAAAGTGGTTGTTTCCGGAAAATTCAATACTGGGAAGCGCAATTAGCGCCTTTTTGTTGCCAACAGTAACTGGACCTATGACAATTTGTTATTAAATTTTAGGCCTAAGACATCCGCGAAGCCAGGCAGGTACATACACACAGAGAAGATACAACACAGTTTTACTCACGTTAGCCTCTAAGTAATTGCGACAGTTTGTATTGTGGCGGGAATGCCAAGCTTGGAATCCTGCACGGATTCTAAGTATGAAATTCGGCTCTAGGAAATAAGGCCCCAATCTTGGGGCTTTATTTCTTGGGGCCTTTATTTTACACTGAACCAAAAAGGTACTTAAATAAAAGAAGAAAAAGTTCTTTATATTAAAGTATTTTTCATTGAAATTCAGGCGATGAACATGTTCCTTGATCCAAAGAATGGCCGTTAATCAATCAATGAACCCGTTCATTAAATAATGAATTATTCTTTGTATTATTGAAAATCAATGCATTGATTTATGCATTTTATTCATTAATCAACATACTCCGTACATTGATTAAACGAACTTTGTTCTTCATGTCAACGAATTTGGTTCATTAAAACAATGGACTTTGTTCATTTCATTAATGTCTGTATTGTTTTCATTAATCACCGAATTGTGTTCGTTGACTCAATGTATTATGTTCATTAATTCAATGTATATAATTCATCCTTTAATTCGAGAAAGAAAACAAGACGATGCAACTATTAAAACACCCCGTGCTGCTTGTTCGACAACGATCATTTCGGTAAACGATATATGATGGATCAAAGATCTCCGCAAAACAAATGCCACCGCGAATATATTCAGTGATTTAAATTTAATTCTGGAGTAATCCAGAGATTTCTGGGGAGGGTGGGCTGGCCACTCGAGCTCATTGATCTAGCGCAATCAAAACATTAACAATACAAAGTGGCAGAGGTTTTCCAGGAATACAATCGACGGTCTTTTTGGCGGTGAAAAACAAACAGGCTCAACCCGAGCAGGCTTAATGCCCCACTCTCTAACTACTACACACCTGCATGAAAGATATTATCAAATAACTTTTACAATACTCCTTAATAATTTTTGCAAAGACCATTTAAAAACACTTTAAAGTCTTTGATTTGTTTGTCTCTAATTTGAAAGTTGTTCTCAATATCAACAAAATTCAAAAATATGTTTTTAAAAAAAAAATTTCATTTAATAACTTCTGTGTACCAAACCAATTATTTCAATTATCCCTTTACAAAAGTAAACCTTAATCTACATGGAGAAAGATATTTGGTTTTTTTTTGAAACTTAAATACTACAACTTCTTAAACATTTCTTTTCACCAGAAAAGGATACGCGTATTTTTTTTTTTATTCCTTAACTTATAATTTTTTCAATTGAAATTGTTCGCAAACCGACTAAAGTATGTTCGCTTTGCGTTGAATGTACATAATCCAAAAGGATACACAAATTTTGAATGCTCTGATCTACCTTTCGATTCGTACAATATTCACTTGGGATGGTTCGTCTTCCGTGTTCTGTGTTTTTCACTTCTCTGTATATAATCCAAAATAGCAATCGGCAATATGGTTAGGTTGTACGATTGGTGGTGCTGTCAATTCCCTTTTCATGTTTACAAAATTTTCTTCTGCAAATTTGTTAAGATTGTGAAAATTTAATGGTTTGTAAATAATTTTTCCTTATTATTGGAAGAAGTGGCGGTGTGTATTGCAGAGCCTTACTTGGTCGGCGTGAGAAAAGAATAGAACATGCAAAATTTAATTATATGCAGTACAGGTGACATTATGTAATGTTGAAAAGGGTTGTAAAAATGTGCCTATTGAAATTCGAGTTATATAATACCAACACAGAGCAAAATACAAAACACTACGTTCTCTAAGTGTAAGCTCTCAGTATCGCTTTACGCAACGGTTGTTTGTTGCGCGACTAAGCTTCATCTACCGATCTTCATCTTATAGACTATTTCAAGTAATTACAAATATAATTAATTTAAAGTTATTGCATTAATGGACTTTTTAAAATCTGCTCACGACAAGCAAAAATTAATTTCGTTGCAGAATTCATTAAATGTGCTTATGCACCTTGTAATAGGCTCATTATTACCATAATTGGTTCTATGCCTATCTGTATAAAATAAGCTTCTAACCCGCAGTGACCTTTGGGGAGCATATATATTTAAAGGAAAGATCAATTCTGGTGAATTAATATGATAATTAAGAATATCGCGAATAAAGTTGCATCGCGTCTGAAACTTAAGGTTTACAGACCAATTAAATTGCACCTTCTGCCATAATTAGGAAGCTCATCAAACATATTTAATTTACGAACCGCGTACCTCGTGAAGTTTTTTTTGGACTCTTTCGAATCTATGTTCGTGAACTGCATATGGCGAATCCCAAATTACGGAACAATATCCTAAAAAAGGTCTGACTAACGAGTAATACATAATTTTAAGGCTATTTATATCTCTAAAGTCTTTACTATTACGTTTAAGGAAGCCTAACAATGAGTTAGACTTGGCAATGACATAATCATAATGAAAAAAGAAACTTAACTTATTGTCAAATATGACACCAAGATCTTTCACTTCATCAAAACGCTGAAGTCTAAGATCATTTATAAAATAATTATGCAAAATTGTAGTACTAATACGATATGCCGAAAAAACTTTACATTTAGAAATGTTAAGTTCCAAAGCATTACGATTGCGATATAGAGACGAACATGGTTAATTGGAATCTAATAGGCCATTTATTTCTGTCTCATTTATATAGGTATTACAGTAACCCAGTTTCTCACTTAATCAGGTAGAGGAAATATTTGTTTCACTTAAGGAGGCCTTGAAATAATAAAACACCATACATACATAATCCATAGGCCGACAACAAAGAATTTAAAAAAAATCATAAATTATTGCATATCGATATATTGCTTTAACTAAAAACTTCATTATTTAAGTTTGAAAAATATCGGAGGAACTCAAAAATAGAACTCATCTTAAAAAATTAAAAAAGGCCAGTTTACTCCGCTTTTTAATGAATATTTTCATCAACTCTTTTTGCAGTTCATAAATTTTACCGAAAACATTTTGGGCAGAATCAACGGACTCAAAATATTTATGTAATGTATCTAACAAATTTTTAGAATCACGTTTTGTTAACACTTGTTCTTGCACTTCTGGACACAATTCATCTTCGTCGTTATCATCATCGTCAATTTGAAGAGAAGAAGACGGACCGTAGGTTTCAATAATGTCAGGCTACAGAAACCTAGTAGAAACTAGGCCGATCTTCCTGTTCGTTGTTGAATAGTTTATTCCATTCATCCGCTGTAACCTCCGGTTGAGCACTTTCTTCCACCTCCCGCTCTTTAGTTCCTTTGTGCATTTCAGTAACTTCAAAGCCAGATTTTTTAAAGCAGTTCTTTATTGTGGTTTCATTAACGTAGTACCAAGCATTTTCCGGCAAATCTCATCACCTGGAGGATACTGATTTCGGGGCTTTAATTCCGTCTATGGATTTAAGTATGTAATAGACTTCTTTTCGAAAATATGCCTTAAAATTGTTTATACATAATGCCCTGATCTATGGCATCCTTGAACATAAAAGTTTTATTTGTGAGGCACTTAAAAGATAAACCTGTCATAACTGAGTTAGTGGGCTACTGACCTTAAAGTTCCTATTTCTTTCTTTCTTACTTTCTGCAAGAGAACAGTTCTGTAGCCATTTTTAAGTTTTACCTGGATATAAGGCTTCCAGCTAAACATTTTATCTAGAATCAGACCGATATAGGTTACCGATTTGGAAGAAAGCTAAGCTTATGTCGTTAATAAAATGAGGGTCAATATGTGCAATTTTATAGACCATACTTAACAGTCCAACTCATTAGCTTGTTGAAGGATATCCAAGATGAATTTTTGTAAAGTACTGAGGTGTCGCATAAGCTATCACGTTGCAACCTTGCGCTTCCATTCAAGTTAGTTGTTCATTTACCACCAAGTTTCAGAGAAGCGGTGAGAGGACGCCACCTTATTCCTTTACGGACACTCTTCTTGCAGATAATACAGCCAGTTTTGAGTTAATAATTTCGCTCAAATCGAAAGGTCAACTTGGAGTGCGTAGCTGAAATATGTTTGCAAAAGGTTGCACTTATTGCATATATATTTTATTGTTTGACCATGTTCTCCAAAATGGGCATACGATCCCGATTTGTAAGCCTCCCTCAGTTCCTTAAATATTAAACAACCTGACATCATTACTGGATGTCAATACAAGAAATATTAACTAACTTACTTCTTCTTTCTTGTTACCTAATACAAACTCGGCTAAGCTATTACACTATGACAAATTTTCGCCTTAATGTATACCCAACTCACGTAGGTAGATCGAGCTGAACCGGCATCTTGTTTGAATTTCAAGAATATTTTACCAACCCCTTTGCGCTTCGAATTGAATGGCTTCTCTTAAGTTCCTAGCAATAAACATCAACCTTATCTCCCCATTAGTGGTTGATGATTGTTCTACTCGACAGCATTACCGACACCTAGGCATGCAGCTGAAATAGGTGAAGGACAGGTCAATTTTCCTTGTTACAACATCAACATTGCTACACCAATACTAAGAGAATATACCAATGTGTAATGCTATAGCTGTAGATGGTGACAGTAGGTAACTCCATAACTTTTAGAGAATCTCCTTACGCTGCTGCTCTGACAATCTTACATTCAAGGACGGCATGGCATCTCCTTGCTGTTGTACTTTCTGTGTGATGTTTAATTAAATTCGATAGAAATAATTACATTTAATGGAACATCATTAAAGATCAATTACGGGGCGACAATGAAAGGCAATTTAGAACTCTGAGATATGCTTCGCATTTGGCATTGCCATACACAAATGCACCATCACTGATGATGGGGTAATTTAATTTTTGGGAAGTAGAAATTTTGAAAGGGGGGCCGCAATAAGTGATTAGTGCCAATGGCAAGAGATAATTTATAGGGAAATTATATTAATATGACAGAATTTTGAAAATGGCTGACAAGGTTAATGGTATACAATAGAAGATGTGGGTACCACCTACGCACATACATATATGCAACTGCAGATTGTGTGAAAATAATTAATTTAATGACATTAGCCTTGTCATTAAGTGAGGAATCTTAAAGACTCACATTTTAATAAATTGAAATGATTATAAAGCTCTTGAATTGAGGGTTCAGCATATCAGAGGCTCTTTTAAAAAAAATACAGACGTTTAAAATAGTAATGTTTGGATGTAGTAGGTATGTGCAGCAAGATAGAAGAAGCTGGAAAATACAAAATCATGTCGAAAGAATTAGAATTGGTTCGGCCTCTCATCACGTCAACTTCTCTAAAAATCACATTGTATCTCAAAATTAAGGTGATACACGTACCAATACCATCGTAAGCAATACCGAATAAGCAAAACCGCAAAACCGATCTCAAGGAAAATCTACAGATGGTCCTTCTGGACATTGAAAAGGCATTCGATTACATCTCGCATGATGGCCTTATATACAAAATGATCTCTTTAAACTTTCCTTCATACTACATTTTAATTCGGGTGTCCCACAAGGCTCAGTTCTTGCGCCCATCTTATATAACATCTATACTTATACTATACTATATGTAGTTATTTTTGCAGATGACACTGCAATATCTTCTTCCCATGAACTCGCTCTTAATATTGAGAGGAATTTACAATATGGTTTGGAAATATTAGTTAAATACTACTACAAATGGAAGATAAAAATAAATGAAGGCAAAACGCCATGCTATTTTTTTCACTCGAAAAAGTCAAAAACTAGTCCTCAAATTTGTATCTTTGTAAAAACACGTTACTCAAATCGTTCACTAGATCTTGGACTAACAGGTCATACTAGATCATAGGAACATACAAACTCAGTATCAGTGCCCTCGAAAGCAATGCATTATGAAACGAACTTGTTAAAACACGCAGAATTTGGGAGTTCACCTTATCGTTACCGAATTATCGAAGGTTAGGCCAAATAATTTCTTCGAGTTATCAAGACATTCGAGTAATAGAAGTTCAAGTTATCAAATTAAAAATTATATGTTAATTTCAGTCTTGGGGCTATTGCCAACCAATGCAAGTTATTAAATATTCGAGTTTTCGAAGTTCGACTGTAGTTTCATTTGCGTTTACAAAGAATGAAGGTTTTGAAAACTATTTGTGTGACTTAATTTCTTTCAAAAATTTTAGGCATATGTTTTGCTTTTGGAAAAAGCAAAAAATGTTTGAGACAATAACGCTGGTTGGTCCCATAGTGCAACGTCACACTAGGCCAATAAATAGGCTTAAAGTTTACTTGAAATCGAAAGACAAATGCAAGTAACATAACAGACCTGATGTCGCCAGTGTGGCGCTTAGTGCTGGACCATGAATTCATGAAAGACAGAATAGAGCATAAAACTGATTTCGTAAAAAGTAATTTAACAAACTTTGATAAACATTTTTACAGCTGGAATTAAGAAAGGATCCCAAGCAAATTGCAGAAAAATTAAAAAAAATAAAGTTTTTAGTGCCACAATTGTTACAGAAAATATAAAACTAAATACTCCAGGGTTGAGGCAGTAAACCAATTTTACAAAGAAAAAAATCAGGAAACGTCTATAATTCGCAAAACAATATAACAATAGAACAAAAATGTAAAAATGCGACACCTGGACTGGAATGTCGTTAAAAATAAATAAAAGTATGCAAATTCCCGGGCTACTAAATTCCTTGAAAGTAATTCGCATGTACCTTGATAAAGCTAACATTTTGGTTCCTCCTTCGTCAGGAATCACATGACATCTCACATGATGTTGGGGTGGATTTTTTGAAGGAATATTGGTATCGTATAAGAAAAGAAAAAGAGTATCTGTACGGCCCATTCTTTGACCCACTCCGACCTATTCCAGACATTTATTGGAATTCAAAATTGATTGCCAAGTGTGGAAAGTTGAAATATCTATGATCTTTTATCAATAGCAAAGCCAGCGTGGTGAACTGGCATAGGAACTCTGCTATGTTCTGCGACCAAAAATGGCCACCAGCATACGGCTCGCATACGGTTTGCAATGTTTGAAAATGTACAAAAATGGTGAGGGCGAAGTTGAAAGGTGAAATTAAATCTTTAGGTCAAAACATACATCTCGGAAAAATTGTAGTACGATCGGCTCAGGTGGTTTTTGAATAGTGCTAGGAAGCCTTAATTAAAGAAAAACTAACTTAAATTATTTGAAAAACTTCTCAATAATCGAATGAGAACTCATTTCCAGATACATGGTAACACTCTGAGCTGAAGTACAAGCAAACCCAAATAATTTCATTTTAATTAAACATTACATGACAACTTTTCGATTGGTGGGCTAGGCTGTGCTGGGCTGGGCTGAGTGAATCCGATTGTGAAACCAATTCAATGCTATCCTGTTACAAAAGATATCCGGTTACAAAAGATACTGATGGTCTAGTCCATTTCACTACAACTATATACAAGGACGGCAGTTTCCTTCGCCAGGGTTAATTATGCGGCAACGTTCCGTTTGCTCTTAACGATTATATTGTTGCGCTTTGTAGGTGATTAGCATGGAATACAAGTTCAGGACATTGTTAGAGGGCTGATGTTTGCATTTCACCTTCTGGACGTTGACTTTCCTCTACCTGCCCGCATTCCGCTCGGGGAAAACGAATAGCCCCATTTTACATTCTAAGCAACCTTTCGTGTTTTGTAATTATTTTGTTGTAATTTCGTTGTCAAGCGCTCCACAATTGAGAGCTCTTCTAGCTCTGATGCTTGGCCGCATGGTGTGGGGTTTCTCCATCTCCTTCCCATATATTTTCTTGTAACTAAAGTTTTTTTTTTAACATTTTTACGATAGGTCATGCTTCAGCAACGTTTGTTGACGCTGTTCCAGAGAAAACAAAAAACAATGTACATTGAGGACCTTCAGCCTTCAGTTGACCTTTTTTAATTACCCCACTGCTGTTGGAGGCGATTTGTTTTGCTACTTTCTTTCCCCGTCGGTCGCGATAGCCAATTTTTTTTTCCTGCCTTGCCTTTCGCCTTTGAGAGTCGTGTTCTGATTTGTGAACTTAGATTGAAACCGCGTGTTCCTAACCTAACCGGCCCACCCTCCACCCGCAGGACATTGGATGACAAGCGACCGGTGATTTCATAACAAAATGTACAAGAATAACTGTAGACGCGGGGTGGAAAAAAAGAGATTTAGAAAACAAAAATGTATGACTGATACCCCCCAAAAATAGAACAAACGTCAACGAAGAGGAATCGCTGAGGAGATATTCCAAAGAGCGCAGATAAAAAGGACAAAACTCCTGCAGAAAGATGAATAATTAGAAGACAAATTTAAGTGGCAAATTTTATTTGCATGAATATTTTTTTGTTGTTTTTTTTTTAAATTTCATTTCTTTTGATTTCACTTCCTTCTCGTTTGGAAGATTTTTTCTCGTCGTCATCGTCTCTTATGGATGAAGCTTTTTCGAAGACGGAAGGACTTCGAGGTAATAAAATGGCAGCAATAAAACAACCCACGAGTTTGGTGCCAAGAAATGAGATAAATCTATTGCAATAATTTACGTTTATTTACTTTTGTAATTTATGACCCTCGAGTGTGATGGAGGTGGTTGTTGTGATGATGGTGGGACCGCTGGTGACATTGCGACAGAACTTTGATGACGGCCAATTGGGTTAGATAAGTCGGCCAGGGGATCATTTTGGGAGCACTTAAGGAGTTGAGGTAATGAAATAAAAATGTTAATGTTTCAATATTCTTAACAGGAAAAAAAAAGTTCGTAATGGAATAAGTCGTCCGTGATTGTGTGAGCGAAAGAATATGCTAAGTGATTAGTTGGATTTGCTGGAATGGGTCCCTTATGTCCTCTTTTAGTTGTTGTAGCAATTTTGTTTTCCTAATTGATTTTCTCGCAGGATGGGTGCCAAGCGAATGCCCCATTGTGACCTTTCATGTGAGGTCAAATCGGGTTTGGGTTTGCAGAGGCAATAAAATATACCCGTACCTGGGTTTTGCTTCATTAGAACTTGGAAGGACTATTTCAATTGAAATATGGAGAAACTAAGGATATCTAGTTAAATCTTAAAGCAATCTGCTTCTGAATTGATGTGTTGGAATTCTGCGAAAACTTTATTTATGTAAATCATTTTATTTTGCTTACGGATTTTTAGATCCTAATGGTAGAGAGATGTTGGTGTAGTGGAGATATTGGTTTAGCCAATTTCTATAGCAACTTTGGCACTTCGCCTTATTTACGGGAACCAAAAAAGGCCATTTTTACTCCCCTTTAACTTCGTTATTTATTTCTTTTTTGTCGGAGGTCGCTACTATCCGAAGGAGCGCTTAGACACAACTACAGGTGCAATGTACTAACATTCAGATACCTTACATTAATGTACTTAGTTTTCCCGTCTTTCGAGGAAAAATGAGAAGGAGCCTCATGATGAAGAGCTTAGATGTTCGGCACTCGTCAAGTCAGCCCCGAAAATCAGCACCAGACCCCTGTCCGGTGTTGGAGCCATCCGGGAAAATACGATGGCATTCAATCCATGGAGCAGAGTCTGACCGAAGCCATTCCGTTAGCTGTGGAAAGTCGGCGTGCTAGTTTTGTCGCAGAAGGATTTCTGGTGCCATTGCATCAGACGGCATTGCATAAGACAGGGGTCAAAGGATAGATGGTTTTTAGCGTACATGATAACGGGTGATCCAAGTAGAGATACTTTTTTCAATAGCCTTTTTTGACACATCACGTGTGAGTCGTGTCATGCTGTCATGTTATTTTTGTTTAGTATTGTTTGGCATTTCATAATGGAAAGACTGACGCGTGAACAACGTTTACAAATTGTTCAACTTTGTTATGAAAATTCACGTTCTGTGAGGAATGTGTTTCGTGCACTTCGCTCAACTTATGGCCAACATAATCGGCCTACTGAGCGTACTATTCGCAACACCATCACCCATTTTGAGACCCAGCATTCATTATTGGATAATATTCGACCGAATTTCTTCCAGCACGCTGTGAAGAAAATATAGCGGCCGTAGCTGAGAGTATACACGAAGACCGTAGAGAGTCGATTCGGCGACGTTCGCAGCAAATCGGACTGACGTATGGAACGACTTGGCGCATTTTACGACAAGATCTTAAATTGAAAGCGTACAAAATACAGCTTGTGCCGCTCTACCTTCCCAAGCGACATCGCTTTGCTCTATGGGCTCTTGAAAAGTTCCAAGAAGATCCGACGTTTTCGAGGCAAATTTTGTTTAGCGATGAGGCCCATTTTTGGCTCAATGGGTATGTAAACAAACAAAATTGCCGCATTTGAGACGAAGAGCAACCTGAAGAGATTGAAGAACTGCCACTTCATCCAGAAAAAACAACGATTTGGTGTGGTTTGTGGGCCGGGGGAATCATCGGTCCATATTTCTTTAAAAATTATGCCGGTGCGAACGTAACCGTCAATGGTGACCGTTATCGTGCCATGATAACCGACTATTTGATGCCTGAAATTGAAGCTCGTGATCTCGGCGACATTTGATTTCAGCAAGACGGCGCCACTTCCCACACATCGCATCAATCAATGGACTTATTGAGAAAACATTTCGGTGAGCACATAATTTCACGTTTTGGGCCGGTCGATTGGCCACCAAGATCGTGTGATATCACACCGTTAGACTTTTTCCTGTAGGGATCTATAAAGTCAAAAGCTTATGCCGACAAACCCGCTTCGATTCAGGCCTTGGAGGAAAACATCACGCGTGTCATTCGCCAGTTACCAGTCGAAATGCTCGAACGAGTGATCGAAAATTGGACTCAACGGATGGACCATCTTCGACGTAGCAACGGCCAACATTTGATAGACATAATCTTCAAAAAATAAATGCCAAAGAATGTTCTTTCAAATGATAATAAACATTCTCCATTAAATTTGAATTTTCTGTATTTTTTTCTTTAAAAAAGTAGGGAACCTCGAAATGGATCACCCTTTATATAAATCGAGTTGGGGAAGATTCATCGGCGTGCCAGAGAACTGTGCAGCCGAGACATGCCGTTCTTTGGAGTTTGGCAAAAGAAGCAATAACACGTTTAAGCGAAAGCCTGCTCCATCAAACAACCGATGCGTATGAGTCTAACTACCTTCGCTTACAACAAAGCCAGAATAATAGAATCAGCAGGCTAGATTGTCAAATAAATTTATTTATTAGTTAAGTGCAAAAAATAGTAACTCATGACTTACTGAAAGATTATAAAAACTATGGAAATCTTCCAATCACCGTATGAAAAGGTAATAAGATTGTCACAGTAAACAGAGGGAAAAATTTAACATTTGTTATTTTCCATCGAGGGGCCCAATAGTAGTTCCTTTCTATAGAGCAGGGGGGAAAAATTCAATTCACATTATAACAAATTGAGTCTACTTTTTCCGGTCTCTCCCACATTCTCTGTGCTTAAATTGGCTCAATTGCATTGTTAACAAACGGTATAGCTTGTGAACTGTAAATAATATACTGATTGCAATAAATAAATAAATTGCAAAGTCTACTTGGTTTTTAGTTACCAGAAATTGATAGCAATTGCTAATTGCACAAAAGGCGCGGTTACACTTAACCTTAAGTCAACAAAGTATTTATTTTTTCAGGATAAGTAGTTTATTTCATAGGAGTTAATTAAATACCTATATCAGCGTTGAGCTAACTGGAGTTTGTGTTTTATAAACTTTTAGTATATTTTTTTTACAAATATATTTAGAATCAGAAAAGGAAAATTACGATATTAAACAGAATAGGGTAAGATACCCACTGACCGACACGCTTAAGAGAAATTTTAAGTTTAAAAATTCCCAACTTTTCCTGTGCTGCATAAATTTTGATGATTTAAATGTAATATTGAACTTTACAAAATTTTCAGTTTTCTGAGAATTAAAACAATATATATATGTATATTTTAATGTAAGCAATCATAAAAACAAATAATACATAAAATTGTAATACTTTACTACAGTTGTAGTGACACAATTTTCTCAGTACCTAACACCGCTGTAATTTTAGTGGTGGACACCCCCATAAAAAGTGGGTTGAAAATAATGGCAACAAAAAATAATTATATAAAACGTTGATTTTGTCCATAACTAATGTCTTCAAAAAAATGTCCAAGCGCCACAATAACACCCGCCTGTGTCGGTTACTGAATCTAATGAGCATTGCACTTCAATTATGAACACTCCACGTTAAATTAAGTAATTATATAATTTTAAGAATAACAAACTAACAAAATGATCCACTAGTAAACACTTTAAAATAATATTCACTGTGTACTTTTGCACAAGGTAACTCTTCTAACTTGTTTCTTAAGGAATTCTTAAGTTTTCATCATCATGCACGTTAAAAATAGCTTCGATAGCAGTCAGAAAACATTAGAAAAATGAGAGAATAATGTCAGGTGACCATCACTGACAAGATGTCGGTAACAGGGTATCTCACCCTATTTCATTATTGGGGGTTTTTCAGCTGCCAATTTTCTTAACTCGATCCCCAAAAAGACTAACACTTATGAAGAAAACCAAAACTAATAAAAAACATAAGGAAAGGCTACAGTCCGCTTGGGGCGAACAGTATGACACCCAATCCATATCTCTATATCCCCCAACGAAAAAAGCATTGAAAAGATGATGGATTGCATTTTATTTCATTCTATCAAATATTTTAAGAACAAATAAATATTTTTTGAAAAAAATGCCCCCAAAAAGTTGGCATGGCCAAAAACTTTGTATGGGCGATATATTGCATAAATATTGGCTAAATATCTTTTTAAATATTTTTTTTCGGTTTCTATTAAAATTTGCGAAGAAAACAGCATTTTAGTCAAAAACGACCACAAAACCGTTATATGAAAAACTTATGAAGGAGGGCAGTGCCCACATATCTTGTGAAGTTTCTACCACTTTGTCTTTGTAGCTTTATTTAGCTTTATAATGTATTTTTCTTAATTGTGGTCGTGGCAGAGGGCGCATTAAACAAATTTTGAACTCTGAGGAATATGTGTCCAAACTTCAGCTTCATAGTTTAAATTTAAAGGCCTTAAAATTGCGTATCTACAAACGGATGGACAGACGGACAGACTGGACTGAGAGACGGGTAGGTTAGGTTAGCTTTACGGGTCGGCAGAGCAGGTCTGCCCATTGTGAACTTTTGTGGGGGTTTAGTCATTGGTGTTAGAAATGGTTGGTGTCCCTTCCCGTCCAGCCATACCGATATCCTCAGAAATCTATAGAGATCAAGTGAGACATCAGAAAGTTCATATAAGTCATGGAAGTAGTGGCTTCCAAGTGTTGTATGACTCAAGTGATCAAAACTCGAACATCGATCGTCTTCTTTGAGGTTTAATTTAATTGCGTGATTTCTTTGGAAGATATGTCCCGTTAGGACCACTACCAGCTTGATCTGATGTGATGACCTGCCAAACTGTATGCTTTCTGACCAGAGCTTCCTTGATACTTCACAGGTAGCTAGCTCTTTCCACCTGTTGTTAGATTGCATACGAATCTTGTTCTCCACTCGTTTGCTAAGATCGCAGAGTGGTGGAGGTCAGCCCTCTCATCGAAATGCGACAACATCTTCCCTCAATCGCGAGGGATTTTAGGAAAACAGACAGCTTCAACTTGAAGTAGGCTTATTTGAAATAAACAGACAGTAATAATGTTGTTAAGAAATGAGCGTCAGATGTTTATGTTTCCTGCCCGAGATCAAGTAGCCCTAATTCCAAAGTGCAGTGTGGCAAAGCATGTCACTGTGGATACATGCTTAGTAAAGTACTTCACATTTAAATCAGCACAATAATTATACATTTGCAGATAGACACATACATCTGCACGTACTTATCCACTTTAGACTGTTACATATCCCGCGAAGGGCACAGCCGTAACCAAAATCCTAATTTCAGTGATCACACCATTCTCAAATGCCACTGCCACTTAAAGGAACAAAACTTTTACCAATTAATTGTTCTTCTTCGAGTTTCATTGCTGCGCATGAAAGTCATTCATGGCTCAAGCACTTTACTCCATCGCGTCGCTCGGGCTTGTAGCATGGATACAATGAAAAAACCGCATTTTCTCTCGCTTCAACCCTTCAACGAAAAATCGCTTATGGAAAAACTTTTTAACAATGTTTTGATATCCAAACCGATGGGAATGACGCAGCAGGGGCAATACAATGTCTTGAGTTTCTTTCGTTCCCACACAACTTTGCTCGCGCTACCAGACAATCGTCAACCTACAACCCCACACCAGGAGAGTAAACTTTTAATTTGCTAACTAATTTTCGTGAAAATTTCCAAAGGTAAAGTGGACGGATAAAACCCACCGAATTACTTCCGGTATAAAGATGCACACAGCCACATTACGCGCTCAAATATTCGCAAGTCACAAGGACGTCTCTACATCTGTTCTTCCTCAAAAAAAAAAATCTTTTTTATTTCTCCAGGATGATGACGGTATCGCTCGACCAGCGTCGACGAGCACCGAAGCAAAGAAAAGGCCATCGCTGCTAAACATTCAAAGCCAACAGCTCACCTCCATGGAATGAAGAGATTAGGATTACGAAGATTTTTATAAGGACCACAGCGCTGCGCAGGAAAAAAAGGATTCAAAAAGTTTTTAATTTCCACATTGGGATGTAGCTACGAGGCAGCGGGCAGTCGATGGGAATAGGCAAATTACAAACTCAGCTGAGATGGGAAAATCTGCCGCCACAAGGTATGTACTTGTAATAATCTCTCTCTGCTGGAGTTAGTCTCTCTCCATGCGGAGATTGTAGCTGGTCACTAATCGAAATGTTACAGTGGGATATGCAAAAGCTTTGCGTAGGTATCTTTCTAGGTCGCCCATTGCCATCGCCCGCCCCTTGGTACTTAATATGATTGTAAAATCAGTGGAAAAGTTTAAAGTACTTTGACTGGGGCGTTTTTTTTTTTCTATTTCTTTTTCTAGCAGTCCGTCCGTTTGTATAAATTGAACCGAGTTAGATATGAGTGGGGCGGAAGTACATAGCTAGCCCTTTGTCTGAGCTCTAAGCCATCTTGTTATATTCTTTTGGTTAAAAGGGTTGTGATTACAGTGGACTTAGTATTTAATTGAATTAATTTGATGGAAATTGAATGTGGCCAGCGCTGGTAATTGAGGTCTTGGAGATTAAAAATGGATTTTATGCAGATGAATCATGTTGTCCTTTGAAGTGGCTTGAAGTGCGGTCGGTGAGAGTAACTGCCTTGAAACTGGAAATAGCCTTTGCACTAATATGTACGTAATTATAAGCGAAGTAATCTTCAATCTACGAGATGAACGTTTTAATTAATGGAAAGTTGAATAGATTTTTGAGGGTAGAAAGAGGTGGGATCTAGTCAGCACCTAAATATCCTTTTCTTTTTTAAATTACTTAAGGACATTCATTATTTCATGGCGAGTCTCATCTACATCTATTTGAAAGCATTTAACGGCAGCAGCCTCACGCTAAAAGATATATTAGTTTATCCCAATTTATTTTCCATTGCCCACGATGTTCTGATCAGGAACAAGTGGTCATAACTATACATTGGAATACAAATACAATACAATTTGTTAGGAATCAAAGTCTGAAGGCAAAAATGCATTAGTCGAAAGAATACGAAGTCTGCTCAGAAAACGTCTATACTCTGTCCAACATAAATTGGCAGTACAGGAAAGATAGTGATATTTGCCTCTCATTCGCACTCTTTTGTTTTTCGTAAGGTACTATTCTAACAAAAGCTCTTACAGGGTTTTCGTTCTAAGGATATTAAATCAGCAAAAACCAGAAAGAATATTATGTTGGGTTACCATGCCTTTTTTTAGATTGAAATTTTCATTTTGAATTATCTTTATTTTATGATGTTAGTTCTTTCCAAAAGAACACTCTGTCGCTGACGATGGGCAAAAGAATATTAAATTATTAAATATTAAAAGAAATGTCAAAGATCAAAACAAGACCTCCACGATAACACTTATCATAAAGAGCTTTTATCCAAAGCTCTAAACCCTAAAGCTCCTCAACAGAAACCCACGGAAAAAAGCTGAGCGAGTTACCAAACGGACATTGGTAACTCTGAATGCACATCAATTAAATGGGCGTTCAAAGAAGCAGCCACAGGCCAGTGCACACTCACATGTGCGCTGAATAAGACGGGCAAACACTTTATGAGGGGTTTCTTTCAATATAGTATGATAGAAAAATATGGTAGGCACGCTCCTGATTTTTAAAAAGCTTCCACGTGTACTGCCAATTTATGTTGGACAGAGTATAGTTTTGTCTATGTAAATAGTGACAGCACCAAGAAATTAATTGACTATTGAGGACCTATCACAAACGATGCCTAAAGAGACGACGTAACGAATGTAATCACATGACAACGGATCGGAACTTGTTGCAAGCCCTCGTAAGCTAAATAATACGCACAAATCTGTGTTCGAAAAAAATTCGAAAAGAGTTATTATGCGACCGGTTACGGACTGTCAGTAGATTGCCACAAATCACATCTGATCAATACGCACTTTTCTTCTTGGTTTCTCGTCGAGTATATACAAATTCACATTTAAAAGGAGTGTGAATTATGTGCGTCCACAAGATTTTTACTTCACAGACACCTCGTTTTGGCTACAACTTAATCAACAATTGTATGATACTCGTCATCAACTTGTAATGGATGTCGGAAACATTTCTCTTCTTTTGTGGTACATTTGTTTTGTTTAATTTTCTCTAAGCGGATCTGTAAAATAGCTGCGGACTATATAACGAGCGAGTGGTGAAGGCGGAAAAATAGCGAGAAACACGACAATGGTTAAATACCAACCAACCGACGCGTTCATTTAATATTTGACGAGAAGTTTTTGTGGATGCTCAGAGTACTGGGTTTTTTGTTTAAACATATTAACTTCGTATAAGAAAATAAAAATACAATTCTAAACAAAATTAAACATAATAAAAGTGGTATCAGCGATCAGCGGCCCTAAAGAGAAACAAGACAAATAACTACAACTGATCCCCGAGTGTTAAGCTCTCCGTGTTACAGCCAAATCGCCAACCCTTTTGATATCGAAGGGGTTCTCATGAACAAACACTTTTTATTAAAAGACAAATAAAAAGAACCCAATCAAGAAACCAAGCATACATACAAAGACTTCAACAAAGTGCAAGGCCGAAGACCCAGCCGCCATATCGAATTTTTTTTACTTGAATATATTTTTTGGTTATATTCTTATAAGCCCCTTTTGGAAATATATAATAATCTTATTTTTATTAGCCTACTTATATATTTTCCTTGTGTATTATATACAGTGTTATATACTGAAATTAATTTAATATAAGCAAAATATGATATAAAAATTGATCCACATAGCCATTGATCTTCATAGTCCTCTTGACTCTAGGTGCTGGGATACTAAGAATTTCTTGCTGGAGTAATATTACTCGGCCTAAGATGAGCAATAATGATTCAACCGTGCCTTCAACGGTCATGGCGATATGGACTTATGTGACTTACTTTGAGCTTAAATAAATAGTAGCAGATGAAATGTATTAGGGCATCTTATGTTTAAGGACCCAATTCTCAAAGACACATTACCGAACTTTATGTTAATATAAAATCTGCGAAGAATATCAGAAACCTTCTAAACGCGAAAATTCCAACACCTAATAATAGCGATCATCAGATTTAAATTTGCTATGCTGTTCTATTTTTATTTATTACTAGTCAAGGAAGAGGCAGTCACAATAAACCCCTGAACCCCTAAAACTCCTACCTGTATCCTTCCCTGATTGTAGAATAATATGCAATACCTTAGTTAGAATGTGTATTGATGATTAATAAACCATGCTGGAATTTCACTCAAACTGTGAAGGGTACAATTTATATATATAGTTGAAGGGTTAAATGCAAAAAAAATGCTTGAATTATATTCAGAATAACCTTTAGGATGAACATTTCCTGTCATAAAATTATAAAATATATTCAGAATAACCTTCGATGTGAATTTTTTTTTGTCAGCGTAGGTGGGTGCACAATCTTCCATGAGACATTTTGAGGACCGTCCGCATGTGCTAATAATAGTTTGCGATTCCTATTTATTAAAACAACAAACCTTCAAAATTTACTACAACTAGGTTGTTCAACTTCATGTAGCTTGGGTTTTTCAATTTATATTCGCGTTTGGCTGCCAGGCCAATGGTATGGCAAACTTATTAAGAAGTTAAATCAAAATTGTACGTTTCAGGACTGTAGATAGTGAATGTTGCAAATTACAGTTTCTCAGCTCAATTATAAAGGCCTCTAATTTTTTTACTTTGAAGGAGCGCAAAATATAAAATCGTTTGCGCCAATAACATTTCGTTTCAGCTTCTGGTTATTGGGCAGGCTGCTTATGGAAGAATTATTTCTATGTACAGTTTTCTTTCTGATTTTATTTAACTGTGACATATAACAAAATTTGACATTTTGTTTTGATGATAATATCTATCAAATGGTGCCCTTTATCTGCTTCGACCTGAGGTTCTCTTTCCAGAACATTTTCCATTACTTTTCTTAGAATTTGGATTCCCAGCGCCCTCGCATCTCCTCCAATATTGACTTAAAGCTGTTCTTGGCTCTTGGCTATGGTTCTTGGCTTATCGGCATACACCTTACTTTTTATGTAGCCCAAAAGAAAAAAAGTTTGGAGCCGTTAAATTGGGCGAACGTTCAATCGAAAAACCCGATGTTATCCGATCACCAAAAATTTCCCTCAGGAGAGTTGGGAGAGCCATTTGCTGTATATCATTTGCTTTGAACTAATGCACTAATTGAATCTTATATGAAAAAAGGCGTAACTGCTTTAAAATTCTTTGCAAAGACCGCCAAGACGTCACCAACTGCTGAGAACTTCGCCTTTTGGAAGTTTGGGGGTTATCCTCAATACTTTCTTGCACCCGAGAAATGTTAACATTATTTCAAACTGTACGAGGTCTTCCAGCACGCGGAAGATTATAGACAGCCCATTGTTATTGAAAATGCTGGACCAATCGGTAAATCCTTGGAACTCGGAGCAAATCGAACTTGAACGAATTTCAATATAATCGTTCAAAATTGAACCTCTTTGGTTCTTTGTTTTGTGGTGAATCTTTCCATCATAAATTTTCCAAGTTTTTAAAAAAAAATATTCAATGATTAAACCTTAACGTTACCTATGCGCCACCCTGTAAATTTTTCTATGACATGCAAGAAAGATATGATTTCTTAGGGCATACAATGCTCAAGTACACGAAAATTTGAATTACTATTTTTTGAATAAAAAAATGGCTTCTCTTTGCAATATATAAATTGATGTTCGTAAATGTTCCTTTAGATATTAAAATAATCATTTTAGTTCATTAAAAAATCGTTTCTGCTTCTGATCAATGATAAATGAAATCATAAAAATCCGCCACAATATTCCAACGCAAATTCAATTCGCACAAAATTTATGAAGTAAATTCAAACACAAAATTTAATGTGCTTGATTAAAGTAAATTTTAAACCAACATCCGTGAAGTTGGCTTAATAATATTTTTTTTTTGCATTTATTTATTTATTTTTTAAATATTTTATTGATAATAATCTATGAGTTGTAGTTATCTGGAAATTTTTACAATAAAAACCCATAAACATTATCTCTTAACATTTAAATTTTATAGCTAATTAAGAATGAGTTGGTTGTTTTTTTTGTTTTTTTCCTTGTTGCTGTCCAACCTAGATATTGTTGCAATGAAACAATTTAATAAATTCTCTCTTAATTCCAGCTCTAATTGCATTTTTTACCCATTTTTTTTGCGCTCATTTGGAGTTTTATTTTAATGAAAATGTTTTCCGTTACAGGCCCTAGTGCACATTGAAATAAGTTAATTAGCAATTTTATCATTGCACATACATAACACGAACTTTATAGGATAACCAATCAACCCTAAAGGAAACCACAAAATACAAAACAGACAAAAAGTATACACAGAAAAAATATCCTATGCAATTGGATTATCATATGAGTTCGGATACAAAAAAAAAATATTTAATTAATTTTTATTACAAACTATAGCTCACCGGCTAACTGCGAGTTTAAATTGTTTTGCTGTAATTTCCTTTAGCACACCTATAGTGCCTGCAACAGGTGTCGATTTGTGACCGGTCAACAGGAAAGGGCAAACAGTTCAATTGCATTTGCATACAATTGTCCTCGAGGCAAGCACTACTACAATTGCACAGACACAATTGTGTAAAACAAAAGGCGTTGCTTGGATAAAAAAGAGAACAATCCAACTCTAAACATAATCCATCCTATATCTTCCGTTGCTATGCAATTGCAAACAAATCCATTGAATGGACTCTGCCGGGTGGACGTCGGTCGTCGGTCTTCGGTCGTCTGTGGAGAACAATTACCTCTCTGCCGTATCGAAATGGATTTATGGAGTATTTAAGTAATTAAATGGCCATCTAATATCTTCGGCCAGTTTGTACAAACAAATGATTATTATCCAAATCGTAGGTTTGGTCCCTAGCCGCAATTGCCAGGGCTATACGTGCCTGAACCTATTCACGTACATACATATCTGGCATGTCATTGTTTGGACCACTCACGCACTGGTGCCATCCAGCTACACAGGTCCCCTGCTACCATATTAAATTGAATATGGAATATCCTCAGGGCGGCAATATTCAGGACGATGTGAGCTTGAAATGGGCAAAGGCAACGGATATTTTAGCATAGAGTACCTATGCCTCGGGGATTGCGTATCAGGACAGGACTTTATTAAACGCTTGTTGACAACGCAACAAAAACCTGAATGAGTTGTTCTGTTTTGCTAAGGCGAGAATGTCCTGCATACACAACACAGTGTACTACATACCTTCCTACTCTGCCTCATGCCATGATGGGAATAAAAAAAATAATAATAAATAAACGCTGATGAACCTTTTCCATAGACTTGCCACGGTCAACAGTTTGGGGTTTAATTTCGTTTTAGGACAATCGACGTTGTTGGTACATAGCTAACCTTTCGCCAACGATGGTTTTGGTATTCAACAATGCCAATCATCGTCAGGACATCTCTGTTTCGGTTTATTTTTTGCGAAACTAATTTGAGAGTTTGAAGGATATGAGAAGTGGACCGTGATGTTATTGTTAGTCGGTCCTTTTGTTCGTACGGACAACTATTGAATGTCAAGTCCATGAGCTTTTATATTGAAAAGAGAAAAAGGTCTGAGTTGTTTTAAAGCAGATTTTATGCATACTGCTGAACTTTTTGAAGGTTTTGGAGAACTATTAGTTAAAGCGAAGTTTTATTTTAGCTGCATTTACCTGGGATATATATCTTCTGCATTGCGCGGAAAAATGTTTTATTTTAGAAAATTTGTGAGAATTTTCTTAGAATTTTCTTTCTTTGAAACCTAAAACTTTTTGTGGAATTCCGTTAAGATCAGAGTGAGGTGAATGTAGCAATCTAGCCTCAATTACTCCCGCCGAAGTTTTGAGGGTAAAAGTTTGAACCAATCGTAGTGACAAGTGAGTGACTTATACTTTGAAACCTAAAACTTCTCGATTTTTTCACTAGATTCAACCAACACGACTAAATCAATTCAAGTCTACTCCCAGATTGTGACGAAGTGGTAGATATAATGTCCAAAAGCTGTTTTCGTTGCTACCAGTTTACTAAAAATATAAATTGGAATAAGGTCTAGCTTCTTCTTCTTCTCTCCATTTAACCATGAGATTATGATCAGGATTACAGGGATTATAACCCTCCCACTTTACTGCATTCCTACTGGTCCGCCTGTGGGGTTCGCCGGTTCGACCTCAAAAGATATCTGCAGGCATCCCGATTTTGGATCACTTCATCATTGAGGCCAATCAAATGCTGGTGTTTCTGCATTTGTGTGATCCAGTTGTAAGAATAAGGTCTGGTTATGTACCTATAGTACCTACAGCAGCAGGAAGGAACTTTACGGTCCTTGTGATGCATATGCAAGGTAATTTTTGAACGTTAAATTTCATGGAAGCTCAGTGAAGCATGGATGCTCTGTTGGACAGATTGAGAGAAAGCCTAAGCCCATGGAGTCGTACGCATATGGCACGGGTCAAATTCAATAGGCTGTTCAAGCAAAAAAAGAAGGCCAACCCCCAGAAGGAGTACTTGAGAAGATAGGAGTTTTTTACACCAAAGATTATCCATCCAGTCGATAAGGGAGGACGCCTTGCCAAGTCATTAGCAAATGAAAAACCATAATCTAGGTCCTTCTTAGGTCAACTAGAGACTTTATACAGATAGTGGGCTATCAGTGCTCAAGATCACTAAGAGATCATGATGTAAGAGCCGACTAATATCTATCAGCAGGATGAACATTTTAATGCTAAGCAATGAAATCAACATGGCACAGTTGCAGCATTGAGGAAGTATGAAAAATGAATCTACCGAGAATCACCCAAATAACCTTTGGTGACCAATACCACCAATAGCGTGGAATTCAGGGAACTGAAGCACTGGGCGTAGAAACTGTCAAATTCAAATCTGAGTGAGAAGTCTATCGAGCTCCTACAGCATTTTTCTATTACGAGACACAACTACCATACAGCCTAGGATATGCTGATTGACTGATATGAAAATATAGGGTAGCTACCCATTGAAGAAACTTTGACAAAAGAGTTGCATTACGAGCAAAACTGCTTAGAGGCTGTTAAACACAACAACATAATTTACAATAGTTGTATCGAGCCTCGGGATCACAAGGAGAGTAATCAACAATTTAAACATGAATCATCTTTTAACTGGCTTTAAAGGTTCGATCTTTGAAAACAGTATAATGGTCGTCACCACATGATCCTTCATTCAGAAGGGCTCGTAGCATGCGAGCCCGGAACTTCACCTTTAGAAAGGACAACGGATAACCAAAATTTCTTGTCCTTTTTATTGGCCTCTTTTTATCTAAAAGTGGAGTTTGAAACTCTTAATTCATTTGATTCGTCAATTTGGGCTACAAATCCCGATTAGACAACATAAAGCTATTATTATAATATAAATTGATTAGCTATTATGATAGAGAACAGACATTACATTATTTTTCAAAAGATATTCTAGAACAATTTTGAAAAACATGAATGCGATAAATAAACAAATTTAATTCGTTGGTGCATCGCTCAATAAATTAGCGGTTCATTACTGACATAATTTATTCTATGAAACTTACCACAAAGATATAATCCCATATCCGCTTTAGCAAATAAGGGCATTTAATGTTGTAGTTGATCATATTCCTTATAATGATTATAGTAAAATATTTGCGTCGATTATAAAGAGTTAGTATGTTAAAATGTTTGGACCCTTTCTATTTTGTATGAATGATTTTTGTAGTAGGGATTCCAAATAATACTATATGCAATAAGTAATTTCAATCGCACAGATGCAAAGAATATAGCCTTCAGTGCATAATGGTCAGGGAATTCTTTAGTATTATACCTAGTAAAAGCGAGCATTACTAACAATATAGTCTTTAAGAAATTTAAAAGTTAGTTGTGTATCTAGTATAACACCAAGCACTTTTTTAAAATGTACATTTTCCAAATCTACACTTAATTTTGTAAATAAAATATATTGGAGTAGTGCATCCCGTCCAAGTTAGGCCATGACATTTGGATACATTTAAGTCCAGAAAAGTTCGTTGAAACCAACTCGCTAGATTACTGAGATCATCTGGAAGTTTGAATAGACCGAAAAATTGTTAAGTCTTCGGTGAATAACAGACAAGAGGAATTTCGGATAGAAGATGGAATATCGTTAACAAAGAGGACAAAAAGCTGGGGTCCTATATGACTTCCTTGCGGAATAGCTGAAGTTATCCAGTCTAAGGAGTCAAAATCAATATATTTTAATTTTTGTATCAGGACACTATGATTTACTCTGTCAAATGCCTACGCAAAATCGGTAAAAATTATATCTGTCTGAAAGTCAAGCGCAAAATTTGTTACAACTTTTGCGCATATAATTGCTAAGTTTCTGTGGGTCTGCCGTGTATAAAGCCATGTTGTGAATCTGTAATAGCTCTTTGACAGAGAAGTTTAATTCTTCTCATACAATCTTTTTAAAAATCTTCAGAATAATAGAAGGATTCCATATAAGCCTAGGTGATGCATTTCGATTAGTATTAATAAAGGTCCTGAAATGTTTTCTTTTAATCCTTAAAGAGATGTTTATTAAGACAAAAAAAGGCATTGAGAGAGCTCAAGATATATAATATAAAACATATAAAATTTGTATGCGTTAAGCTTTTGATTTTTTAAATTTTTACCCCTTATGAGTTTTCTGGGAAGTTATGCCATTTCTAATAACCCGACCAGATCACGTCTATGTTTAAGTTGGACTTAATTTATTACGAGTCTTATTTATTGCAAACACAAAAGGTGTTCTATAAGAAAAAAATACGTCAAACCCATCACTCTCCCAGAGGTTCAATCCGTAAAAGTCCAATACTTAAATGTTCATTTACACATAGCTATATTCCACGGGTTATACGTTTATCCTTGACAAATATTCAAAAACTCCTGTAAAAAATTGCACACCCACCAACACCTAACCGTTCCATAAACTCTTCCATCCAATCATATTTCACCTTGAAACTTTTGTCACAATTTATATGCCCTATATTGCCGGTTCTACTTAAGCTCGTATATTTTGTTCCCTCAAATAATAATAACAACCCACCAGTCACTCTGTACGCAGGAAGAACACATTTTTATTCGCTCTAAATATCACTAAGTCCTTGGACGTGCACACGGAACAAGGTAACACATGGCACGAAACAGGTGCTTTGCTGCTCTCAACTCGAGAGTGGATGGCACGGGCATGGGCATGGGCACGGTACTTGAATGAATTTCCATTCGCCAGTCACACAGACAACAATTTATGCGTATGGCATGTCCTTCGAGCCTGCTTTACTTTAGTGCTTCAGAGCTATTGCCTGTGCTCTCACCTGACGTACAATTTGAACATTCGTCAGCGTATTTCGTATTACCTACGTATTTGTGTATGTACACAGCCCTTATGCCTATATGTAATCAATTGCGATTCATTGTGCAGAAGTGAATAAAATTTATTTGAAATGTGTTGAGCTGAAAGGGAATAACGATTTTGTGTCAAGGGAATTAATTTCTCTCTCTCTCTCTCTCGGTAAAAGAAAGAAAAAAAAACCTGCCTAGGTATTCTTTTGCTGACAATAAAATCTTGTTGTGTGATATTCCCATCGGCAGCAACAGCAACAGCAACAGCACCCAGCTCTGAAGTGTACGATGACATTTCGAATGAGACAGGAAGGACAATTAAAACTCCACCACCCCCACCCTGTTCTGCTACTATCAGACATTGTCAAGAGGCAGCCGTTGAGACAGCATAAGCATGCAAAAATAAAAAAAAAAATAGACAAAAAAAATTATGGCAAAATTTTTCTGCGTCCTTTAAATATTAATTTTTGCAAAGAGCTACCTGACTCATAAATAAGGACGACATTATCATAAAATCTCCCAACAAGAGAATAGAAGCAGAACGCCAGCCAGCCAGCAGTGCAGAAAACAAACCTAAACTGGATGAATCGTCCTTGTCCTCATCCTCATCATCAACATCAACATCAAAATTATCGCACACAACTAGATGTGCACCTACAAAGAGCCCTGTCTTCCCTATCAAACAATAAGCAACGTCGTCATCGTTTCGTGATGTCGTCGACTCCCCGCAAGTCAACAGGGAACAAGAAAAAAAATTTCAATTTCTGTTCAAACCATAATATAAGTTTTTCGTATATCCTTAGCGAAAATCCTGTTTCGTTAGAGATTTCACTCCAAATCACTCCAGGTCCAGACTCCGCCTCATCTCAGTCACCCTTTTTCACCGACGACGTGTTGTCGTGTCGTCCTTGTATGTTGTAAACAAAAACAGTCACATATACAGAAATGAAATTATAATAAGGCAGAGGCGGCGCAGCGCGGAGGCTTGGCGACGAGAAGACTCTCTGAATGAATACAAAAAAAAAATATATATAAAAAGGACGATGTCATATGAAAACAGAAGGTACGCCGATTCAAGGATAGAAGCCACTCGTTCTGTCAGGTTGGTTGTCCTCTGTACTGTTAACTATGTGCTTACTATGTGTTCACTATATGCGCTTAGCTTACAAATACAAAGTCGAATTTACTACGATTTTGTCGTAATTCAGTTTTAGTTTTTTTTTTGTTTCTCTGTCGAGTGGAACTTGCACCCCCCAGGGCCGCCAAACACAAGTTTTACTATTCCGCCCGTATACACATGTTTCTAATTTAAATTTGAAGAAAAAGATACAATGGTTTTGTAAAATTTACAAAGTTCTCAAAACGGGTTCTAGCTTCATTCTCTTTAAGTCGCTCTCTCTCTCTATCTCTGTGTAGGTAATATGTACGTGCAATGGCGTAGTTGGTGCGTTAAAAATGTAAAGTTAAGTCCTTTTGTTAGGCGAACAACAATTGGAGAGTTTCTCGACAAAATGTTGGAAAATGTTTCATTCTTTTGTTCCAGCAAGGATGTTGGCCAATTTAGTTCGTAGCTGAACTCTCCAGCTTGCGAGATTAAATTATTGCATATAATGGACAAAAAAAACCTTTTACTACCCATTTTTTTTTCTGACTAGGGAATATTTTATTTTTTATGATTGGAAAACATGAATTTTTAATGAGGAACCGATGTTAACAAAGGTTGTTTTTATCGTTTTTTGCATTCATGCTCAGACGGACTTTCGGAGTCCTTTTGATTTTTTAAATGAAAATCATCAGACGATGCATTACTGCTCATACTGCTACCAGACATGTATGTATGTAGGTGCCTTTCTCAAGTTTGACTGGCTATTGTCTAGGGGTTAGTTTATTTTATACACACAAAGGATCAAATCATACTTATGGAAATGACTTTAGAAATCACAAATTGTTCTGTTGCGAATGTCGTTTGCTATATATATAAAGCTGAATTTTTTTTCTGACGGTTTTATAAGCCCGTCCAGACATTGAGGTATCGTAACCTTTAATATGTTTCACTTGTAACTGAAAGAAAATTAAAGAATTCGTACTCGTTTATATTAAGTACGGTACGGTTACTGTGCCAACCCAAACAACATAAAAATTGAGGACAAACACTATTTCTTATTTACAATTCTACAACTTCTACGGAAGGTTTTGAAAAGTCCACGATGTGTGTAGATATCATTTAGTTTATATGCAGCAGACTATTTATGTCAGCATGTAATTTTTATGTTCACTAACAGAAATCCCTCCCCTGTAGGGTACCTGTGTAAGGTAGGCAATAGAGACTCTTGATCTGCTCCTCGGAACACACTATCCGGGATACACAATCCCAGGAAGTCTGCTACATAGTTCTGATGGCAGCAACTCCTCACTTACGGATGAAGAACTGGCTATCATCAGAGACTGCACTAGAACGAATAGAATAACATGGGCTCTTCAATCATTCCAACCGTACAAGTGGGCGGGACCGGCTGGTATTATACCTGCCATGTACAAAAGAGCAGTAAAAGGACCGTCCCATGGCTACAGGCAATCTTTGGTGGTTGCCTGACACTTGGACTTGTTCCTGATTGCTGGAAAGAGGTAAGAGTGGTCTTCATTCCCAAAGCGGGGACACACAGTCACTCCACCCCCAAGGTTTACAGGACAAATAGCCTTTCATCTTTTCTTTTGAAGACACTGGAAATGTTATTGGACCTGCACCTAAGGAAAATTCTCGAAACAGCTGTTGCTTTATGACAAAAAATGCCTTGAAAACAAAGAATTTGTGTTGGCGGCCTTTCTGGACATAGAAGGTGCATTCAACCTGAATAGAAGCATTATATGCTCACTTGAGGAGTCAGGTTCATCACAGTTTCTGACAAACTGGTTTAGGACTACGGTTAACAGCAGAGTCAATAACAGCAGCCTAGGGGACTGTGCGATTAAGAAAAGTGTTAATCGTGGAACACCGCAATGGGAAGTCTTATCTCCTCTACTGTGGAACATCTCGATTAACAACATTCTTATATCCCTTGTCAGCAGATGTATTAAGTTAGTCGCTTGTGCGGATGACATAGTTGTATTAATAACAGGAAAATACCTTTTCACCATTAGAGATATTATGGTTGACACCAAAAGATCAAAGTCCCTAGTCCTCTTAATAGAACTCAAATCCGAATGCTCGTCGAGGTATTAACCGGATACTGCATCGTAGGAAACATGGCTAAAAGGCTAGGACCTTTTGCCAATGACTTCTGCAGAAGCTGCCGAGACGAAGAGGAAATAGAGTCCGTGGAACAATTTTCTATGCCAAGACCCAGTCTGACAAGAACGCCGCTCATCCTGTATGGGAGCAAGGTTCTTTAAAAGTTTGGACGACTTGGCTTTGGTACCTCTATCAGACATAAAACTATTCCTCAACAGATCACAGTGGTTTTGTTAGCCACTTGTCCTTACATGTAGATAGAGGGTATTCACAATAGGCCCGAAAGCCGTGATTCGGGTGAAATTTGCATCTGATGCAAAACTGCCATCTCAACCTAACCTAACCAACCTAACAGAAATCGAAGGGTATCATTGAAAAAAAATACGTAAAACGGAGGAAAAAAATATTTATCTCAAGCCCAAATCAGGACATCATTATCACTATTATCACAAGGAGCAGGTTCGTGCATTTAAAAATATTTGATATTGAGTTTTCAAACTCAACCAAGTCATTCAATAATTAAACTTTGAACTAAAAAAAATTGAACTTTGAACTTTGAAATTTAGTCTTTGAAATGCGCATATTTTAAGTCCAACATTATATTTCTACGTGCTCTAAAAGCATAGCTGCTTTAGAAACATCTTTCCAAAACTCAAGCTTAAAAGAAAACGATTATTTTTAAATGAAAAACTTTTCTAACGGTGCAGCTGCAGAAGGGCATGGAGGCGTTTGTCGTCTACGCAGATGAGAAGAGGTGCAATGAGATAGTCAAACTTGGATGACTCTGAATCTGAACCTGAATTGCTCTCACTTTGAAAATTCGCCTCTTGCCCCACCAAACTTTATGTGCAAAAGTTAGTTCTTCATGGATAAGGATTTAAGAAAATTAAATTATAGTACACTTCCAGGGGGAGGGGTCTTGTAAATTGTAGATTGTGAAGTACAGATCACTATGGCCACAAGTGGGCCTATTGTGATGTCCTCTATTTACAGTTCATCCATAATGCCGCAGTTTCTTAAAAAAAAAACGGCTAGCTCTTTGGGTAACCTGTCAGCTATGTCCGATGCGTCAATGTATAAATTACCTATATAACTTTGACGAGTTCTAATAAAGGAATTATATGGGACCTGGAATGGCACCTACTTTATGTAGAGTCTCTATCTCATTGTACCGCATCTTATCATTCAGTTGGCAATGGTATGTATTTCATCGAATTATAGTCAATTTTTAGCGAACATGATCGGAAGAGCGATGTAGTTCTTTAATTTCAAACGCTTGCTGTTGAACCTGTTAAACTTTAAAAGAAACAAGCAGACAGTTAATACTGCGGATGTGGATCTCCAGAATGTGGTTTTTTCCCATGGTCAGTTGTGCGTTGGCCGATTACCAGATTCGTGTTATTGAGCAACTGCTGTGCTGCCCCATCATCATCACTCGTCCTCACTTCATCATCGTCATCCTCTGCGCTCATATTATCACCATCATACATATATATTTGAAGGCAAATACTTCACTTTGAATTTTCCAGTCAAAATTTTTTGATTTTCCAGCCTTACCGCTGGTTGCTCGTCTTATTCTGAAGCTCGTAATGCTTTTTTCTTCCGCGCTTGGGGTGTAGATCGGCCAATTGCTTGTCGCTTTGGAGGCATTATTGTGCGGGAACTATGTGAAGCAATCCGAATCTCAAAATGTATCCAATCCAATCGAATTGATTCGGCTGTTCACACACGGATGGAAATGTTAATAATGAAAACGGTGATCACGAATTCGCTGAGGAAAATTTGAAATGAAAAAAATCAGCACTCGAGAGTTGTTGAAACCGATTTGAATTCCACTCACGATGATATCCGAAAAAAAAAACTGCACAGCAAATAAGTTCGGAGCTTCAGTCAGTGGTCAGATCCTTCACAAAACACGTTCGATGATCTTCGTGAGTTCATTGTAGAGAATGAATAAAATCAGCTCACGAAAACTACGAAAATTCAATTCGATTGAATTATGTGTCTTAATTAATTTAACTCAATTGCACAAAACTAATCGAAAAACGACAATATGCGAGCCGGACATGAATTTCACAATTTACATAAATTCTTATGTAATTCTTATTACTCGAAACGTCATCCTTCGACTGCTGTTTTCGTTACGTCACGGCGATATATGAAATTCATTGCAATGACAGTGGCGCAATCTGTCGAAAACTGGTCGTACCAATTTAGAAATCTTCGTGGGCGCATGCACAACAACTTTGTTAAGGATCACCGCATGATCAAATGCAAAGTTTACGATTGAAAATATAAAGGATATATATCAAATCTCTCATTTTTGTACATATAGATATCGTGCCTATTCTGGTGATGAAAGTTCTGTAACTGGTTCTATAAAAACCTTTCGGTTTGTTTGTTCTAACATGAATATCAAAGCAGTACTGTGTCAGAATATAAATCCAATGTAATTGCAAGCTGTCCCATACAGGAGCTGAATCGCAGCTTCTTCAACCATTGAGTGTGAGGCGGAGATATGGAGGGAATATGATTTTTCTCAATTCCGAATGAAAAATTTTTAAAGCTTTTTTCTCTTCGAAGACCCCTTGGATAGTATTTACCTCCAAAAAACTTACCACTCTTACTTGGGTGTTTTCAGGTTTTATTTCCAAAAATTCACTCTTGAATATCTGTTTCATTGCCTTGACTTTTTGCGTCAAGACCATCAAGTACCATCACGTAGGCTACCAAACAGCCGTCACGTTCGATACACTCACTCTTGAAGCTCGTCAGCAGTCCCTATGGTAACAAGTACGAATAAGTTCATGAACAACAATTGCGATAGGACATGATTATGAAGCATCAAGCTGCTGCCAAGATCCCAATTCAAACATTTATCGAAAATAAAACAAAAAGAAACTCGCAAGTCTGTCAAGTTTTACAATTAAATACGCTATCAGACGCAATTTTCATTGTCCTTAACCTTGGACAAAAATGTAATTACTTTCGCTCTCACAACCTTCAAACAAACTCCGCTAAAGCGCCATTAAATTGCAACAACCATAACCCTAATTGAGAAACGAACTTTTCCTTGTGAATCATAAATTCCTCGTCCTTTCATATAGAAAGAAATTGTTTGCAAAAAGAAAAAAAAAAACGGCCACATAATTCTCTGATACTTTGGCTTCAGGGAAAAAAAATCCACCAAAGGGGGTAAAGGAAAGAAAAATTCAATCACTCTTCAACTCTCCTCCACTCTTGCCACCATTAACAACGTAATCGGTGTGACTTATTGCTTAGGTTGGTAGAAATTCATATCCCCAGCCGCTGCCATACTATACCCATTAATGCGAGGTGATCCTTCGTTTGGAAGCCATGAAATGGAATACTGTCGTGAATGGCCTCTCGAATCCTACACTGAATGATTAACAGTCATTTTGCGTGCCACTGATTTCCTTGGGATGGTTCTGCTCTGGATTGTGTAATTTTTTTTTCTTTCTTTCTTTCCTTCTCACTTTGGTTTTTATTTTGCGCTTAGCTAAGCCATCACTTGTGTGGTGGAAGAGGAGGACTATACTTAACTGCTGCTCAGCTGGGTCTACATAAAAGGAGAATGTGAAATATAACCACACTTAGGTGAGGGCGTGTGCTCGCAGGAGGCACAGACTTAGTGGATATTAATGTTGGGTGTGTTCCACACTTTTCAAAGTGAGAATTGCAGCAATAGTCTTGACCTTCATCGATGCGTGAACGTGTTTGATTGAAGCCAGATGCAACTTTTAAATGGTGATTTCTCCCTTCATCCTAATCTTCGTATCGAAGCAAATAAATGGAGGAGAAAAAGTAGTATATCAATGAATATCTCTTTCGCAAATGATCCATGAATTGAACACAATTTAACAGTGGCTTAACTATAACGGCGCAAATGAACCCTTTTCATGTCGCCTTTTATCACTGTCTCGCAATCGAAATACAACAGCAACCAGCTCCTTCGCCTCTGAAACTGACATCCATCGCTGGCAGTACCGTCGACATCGTCATCGTCGTCGTAGTCGTCGCCTTTGCAGTCGAAGGAAGAAGAAAAACAACCCGATGTTCATCACTTTGCTTGTTGATCTCATCTCACTGGAAAACCAATTTCGTTCGCATAGTAAACTTCAGGCAACCAAGCAAGTAACCGACAAATCTATCCCTAATATCGCAGCAGGACGACACACGGTTTTTCATTTTTCATTTTTCATTTCTAATGTGTGTTGTTGTGGCGTGACGCGGCGGCGGCGGGAAGTTCAATGCGAAAAGGGTTGGCTGTGCTGAATGAGCCCATTTGGTCGACGACGACCTCCTTGAAAAAACAACTTTTCAATCCGTTTGCCAATGGGTGTAAAATTGCGTATATGAAGCGAGCGACATTTCTCATATTGACATGGAACACATTTTTGTTCTCTGTACGTGTGGTATACGCTTTTCCGATGGCTACAAGGATATGCGACGGAAACTAAGAGATATGAGTAAATATCAATTTCATTCTTTAACTTATCAGTCACTGTCAAGGATATGCGCTGCGAATGGGAGAAACTCGCAGAGACTAATGACTGACGATAAATTAGTCCTCTTGCGAGAGAAGTGGATTGGAATTTCGTATTTAATAACTTGAACTTCATTACTTGTCGACATCCTTTATTTTAATTCTCATTGCCAAAACTTAAAGCAAAGCCGAAAACATTGCTTACATGGAATTGCAAAACCGCACTCTTCACTGCATTCAGCTGCACATCAACAACAAGGAGGCAAATTGTATATCCTGTCCTTTTGTATGCGCGCCGCGCCGCGCCGCGCCGACTAGCTGTCAACTTGAAGTTGATAGTGACACTGGCCAGGCTCCAACCCCCACTGTAAAGGATTTAACTTTCAAGGGTACCTTACTCGCTCTCCATCCAAGGTTGTACGTCAGCATCTGTCCCAGAACTCTGTGCTCTGTGTGCCCCTGGATAGAGAAACACATCCGTGGCTCGTCCTGCAAAATTAAAATGGAAATAGAAATGAAAATGACTCGACTGCAATACTTTGTGTTGTTCTCGACTAAGTAGGGTAACCGCAAGTGAATGTAAGCTAAAGCCTGTGCTTATCTATCATTCACTGCAAGTGAAACAATGCACTGATTGTCTAGGTGCCTTGGAGGCTTTTTTCTTCCTGTATCCTTTCCTATCTGGGAAATGCGAGTGTTTGTGTCAGTGTATGCGTGTCATCGTCGTCGTCGTAATCATCCTCCTGTTCCTGGTACTGGTCCTGGCTGTCTGCTGCTACTGCTATGTGTATGCGGCGGAACCTTGTAAGGCGACACAATGCTGTTTCCTTATTTATGCATGACTGCATTTCTTAATCTGCACTGTGGCGTATGAGTGATTTTTTTTTTTTGTTCTAAATTTTTGTTTTGCTACTCCTATTGTTGGACTTAGATACAATTGCAATGTTTGTATGCGTGTATGTTTGCCTAAGTAAGCCGAATGAAAAAGAAAGACGGTTGCAGATGGCAGCTCTACCTTGTAGGCGAACTTATAAGACTGAGTGATGAGGCAGGACGCAGAGGAAGTAGAGTGTTTGTTGCCAGCATTCTGAAACACACAAATCTTGTGTTTTGTGGTTTTTGTCAAGAAGATGAAGTTGGTTTTCACTCATCGTTATTTCCTAGAGAACGTGTAAATTGTGACTTAGAAAATGCGGTTAGATGGAAACATTTGACTTGAAGGCATGATGTAAGAGGCTTTGAGGTTATTATGACACATGTGTGCAATTTCGCAGAGAAATATAATATTAATTTAATTTGTAATTTGCAGAGTTAACATGCTTGGTCCTTGGTGTGAATTGAATTTGAGAGTTTTCACTGAATAAGTCTATATCTGACCTCATCATATCGTCGGCTATAGAGTTAGGGGTAAACCAAGGCTTGATTCTTATCTTGCAGTCTCCATTGAAGATGTGATATTCAGGGGTGAATTTGAAAACTCTTCGATCTGGATCATCGTTGTCATCAGTTCACAAAAAGAGCAGGAGCCTTTACTTCCCACTTTCATATGATTTTGTAAAACTCGATGCTACGGACGGGAATTATGATGGTCTTATAAAGAGTCTTTCTTGTTTGCTTGCTGTCTCCTAAGGAACAGGAGCACAGTTTCCTCAGAAGCAATCAAGGAGTCCTTCTAACATCTTACCGCAGTGACTTCCAAGCTAATATCTAAACTGCGAAGAGGGCGTTACAGACGTATAGAGTCATACAGTCATATAGTCAGGCAACACTTAAGGCCAACTATAATATTGTAAACGCTAAATGCTTTAAGGAATGTGATCTGGCAGTGAGAAGTAATGTTGGTGTGGATAAAAGGGTGACATCAGACCGACTAGCCAGATGCGGCTCTGTAACCAAAAAAAAAAAAAGTAAGAACTTTCATTGGCGGTTTCACAATGAGTTCGGGTAAGGAACAACACTAGCAGTTGCAGTATAACCCTTAGCCTGTTGTCAAAAGTATCATCAATAGTAAAATATTAAAGGCCAAAGTTTTCTTTGATAGAAACTTAATCCGGTCGCTCGTCGGAGTATTAAGCGGACACAGCATTATTGGAAACACGACTTAAAGGCTAGTCTTTTTCGCTAAAGACTTTTGCAGAAGCTGCTGCAGCGAAGCATGGAAAATAAACGTCTATCATACCTCAAAATAAATAAGAACGCTATCATTAATCAGCTTTAAATTGATACATAGGTGCTGGGAATCGATTTGGAATTTAACGGTCCGCGTAAGATTGGTAATCTATCTCTTTCCCTTTCTTAAGGTTCCACTCGTCGGTGAATACCTCAATAGGACCGTTTTTTTTAGGTATGTCTACCGATAGATCTCCTGCAGCTTTGAATAGCACAGCTGGTAGGCCATCTGGGCCTGCAGACTTGTGAAACTTAAGACTTCAAATTTGTTTGCCCCCATTGATTGTCCTCCAGGCTACAACTCTGCTTGATCATGGAATGTTGGCTATCATAGCTTTTAAACTATTCGGGGAGTTAGTCTTGTCAGATTTTCAGTACTGATTGCCTTTCCACTATGGTGTACCGGTCTCATAGACACAATTAAAGCAGGCTCCGTTGCCTTTAAAATTTTTGATTGAACTTCCGTAAATCTATCCTGCGGTAGCCCTCGATTTAAGTTTTGTCACGCTCCTTCTTCATCTTCCCCCGTGAAAGTTAGTGTATTATGTCTCTATGTTTCTAATCATGAATCTGCTGAGCTGCGTGTCATTGCCTGCATTTCTCTGTTTTTATCCAGCATTTATATTAACCTGTGGTTCTCTGCAGGTGGCAGGATGAAATCTTGGATATTAGTCGCGGCAGTGCTGCCACTGGTTTACTGTTTTAGGACTTCTTGTAAGCAGAAGAAGAGAATGACAAAGATATTAAACGGCTCTTACAACCTATAATAAGGAAATAAGAAAGGCTAAAATACAAAGCTTCAGGAAATTCTGCGAGACAATCACAGACACCCCTACAGCGGCAAGACTGCATAAGGCCCTTGCGAAACCAGTCCAGTGCTTTGATAGCTTTGTCATTACATCAAAACTTGTATGGGAATGCCTACAAAGTCTCTACAAATTGGGCAAGAAAAATGGAGTATCTGTCTGCTGGATACCAGGCCATATAGACATTATTGGTAACGAGGCGGCGGACTATCTAGCGAGAAAAGGGGCAGCAACACCCATCAGAGGACCTGAACCATTCTGGGGGATAGGGGAACACACCCTACGCGAACACACCCTCAGGAAATCCGAAAAGGAAAAAAGGGCTAGAACTTTCGAGAACTCCAAGGTGCGAGACAAGCCAAAAAATTCTTAGCAGATTATAATCTCAAAAGACCTAAAACATGTATTAGTCTTAGCAAAAATAACCTACGTATTCTAACTGGTTTCCTAACGGGGCATTACTAACTCAGGGGACACCAAAGGAAGATAGGGATATCAGATGAAGGTCTCTGCAGATTCTGCAATGAGTCCACGGAAACTCCAAAACACATACAGGAATCCTGCGGGGCACTGACCAAAAAAAGGTTTAAAAGGCACCAAATTCAAGAAAATGATTTACCAACTACGGCTCCACTGCTCATTCTCAAATTCTGAAAAGAAACTGGACTGCTGATCTGCTCTAAGTAGGGGTTTCCTTACCAAGGCTAAAGCTAGAGAATATGAACTCCAAATTAATTTCCGTCGAATTAAGCTGTGAGGGGGCTCTGGAAGAGGGAGCAAAACCTCTCCAAGGTATAAGTAGTGGGCACAATAGACCACAAGGTTGCAGTGTACTACACCCGATATATTATTATTATTAAGCAGAAGTTGGGCGAAGTACAGATTGTGCCGATATTTCAAAAGATAGACTTCACCCTCTCAGTTATGACTATTTGCCAATGCTGTTTCGGACAACACATCCAGGATACAAACTGTCGCTATCTCACCATTATAGATGAAAGATAACATAGATTGGTGTTATCTGGTTCTCAGTGGTTATATCTTTTCCAAAGGTTCCTTAGGTTAGGTTAGGTTATATGTCTTGGCATGATGGAATAGTTCCTTCCTGCATCACTTAGGTCCTTGTGGACTTCTTTAAGGGTCTTTCCCTCCGCTCGTGGTTACTCAATTTTGTCAAGCCATCCCGATGTCTCCAGAAACCTGCAAAGATTAGAGAGTGAGACATCTGATAATTCCTCAATGTCTTGGAAGAAGAAACATCCAAGTGTTTTATTCCTCAAGTGATAGAGGCCCGGGCAATGACATAGTGAGGGGTCCTCGTGGAGCTCTTCACCACCGCAGCCGCTACAAATGTCGTCATTCTTGGGATTTAGTTTCATCATGTGGCTTTTCAGAAAATTATGACCAGTTAAAGCACCAACTAGCTAGGACAGCGACTCCCTTTCGTTCTGCAGGAATTTGTTGGTTCGGTTCTTATTATAGTCTGGCCGTAGCTTCCGTGATATCTCACAGGTGGTTAGAGATCTCCACCTATCGTTGGCTTTCATTCTGATCTTGTATTCCACTCGTTCTCTTAGGTTGCAGAGTGGTGGTTTAATCGACTGAAGTGCCAGGTCGCGATCAATTTCGGATCCTTTTCTTGCTACCTCGTCAGCAGCTCATTACAGGTTATATCCCTGTGTCCAGGAACCCAACAAAGACATACCTTGTGCTGTGAGCCAAGAGCCTTAGCTTGGATTTAATTTCGATAGCATTAACTGGCCGCCTGACTATCAATGGGAATGGTAATACCATTACGTGGTATTGCCAACATTGATACAGTACGGGCCGCTTCCGCGATTGCCAGAAGCTCAGCCTGGAAAACACTTCTTTCATCAGGGAGTTGTTGTTTCCTACATACAGTTTCAAAATCGGTGTGTGCCCCGCGAGACCTGGGTTCCAGCTGACTATTTGGCTGATCCCCAAGGCGTTCTTGGCAGCTGATTCGTGCAAGTATAGATCCAAGGGTAGTAAATTTAGAATCACTACCAAACCAGCGGTTGGTGTCGTTCTCATTGCACCAGTTGTCCCTATACATGCTAGTCTCTGTATTTTCGTCAATAACTTAAGATTGGTTGATTTGTCTGAGGCTTGCCACCAGACTATACTGCCATATGTGAGTATCGGTCGTACAATTGCCGTATACATTTACGGAATTACTATGGGTTTCATTGTCGTTTAATGAATTTTTCTATAGTGCTGACCACTTCATGGAGAAACCACCCCTCTGCTTTTAATGTATGCATGCTTAGATGTAGAAAGTGCACTGTTATCAAGTCTATTACGAATATAGATATTCATTAATTTTTCAAGGGTTTTCAGCACGAATGATGTTGGACTTATGGGTCTAAAGTCCTCAGCATTAGTGTGGCTAGGTTTTCCTGCTTTGGGTATGGACAACCTTTACTTTACGCCAGGCCTTTGGAGTGTAGCTTACTTCAAGACTTCTTATAAATATTTTTTTGACAATCGGTCAAATTATGGCCTTATATTTCGTTAGCATAATTGGAAATATCTCGCCATCTCCAGGGAATTTTAAGGGACTGAAGCTATCTATTGCTCAGATTATCTCTTCTTCCATAATAGCACCTTCTGGGACTGGCAATGCAGCTAATGAGGCACTATATGTAGCTTGGTTATTACTAGCACTCGGAATACATCCGGGTAAGTGAGTTTGTAATAAGATATTGAGAGTTTCCTTGCTAGATGTTGTCCAGTTTCCATTACTGTCTTTTAAGTATCTATAAACATCGGGTTCCTTGGACAGGATTTTCTTGAGCCTTGCTGATTCCGTAGTAATTTCAATATCACTGCAGAATGTTCGCCAGGCTATACGTTCAGCACTGGCTATCGCGCTCTTGAACCTACGCTGATTAGCCTTGGTAATGGCCCCGCCTAAGTGGGAGTTTGACGTTTTTGCAGCATTAAAAGAGGTTCTTGCTTTCTTTCTCATTTCAGAAAGCCTTTTGGTCTACTAAGGTGAAAAATTCTTGTCTTTTATTGTCCGTAGAGGGCATGTTTTTTTGTACGCTTCCTGTAGAATCTTACTTAAGACTTCTGTGGTAGCGTCGATTTCTTGTGGTGTCTTCAGTGTCTGCTGCTACGGTTTTTAAATATTTTTTCCAACCTCTGTAATAAAATTCCCCCAGTTTGCCATTTTGGAGTTCCTGCATTCCTGCAAGAGTTCCTTACCTGCACATTTCACATATTTTCATTGCAACTTGTTATATATATGAACATTCCATTAACAGGTTGTCAAAAGTTTGATTTGTTCCTTTATCCAATACCAATGTTCTGCCTGCAGGTTGAGATGATGTCACAACCTGATTTTCGATCTCAGGTGCCCAGTTCTTCATCTAAACATCTTAACATTTCAGCAAATCAGCTCTTTGTAAGCAAAAAAGTTACAGTTAGTTTTAATATCATTGCCTCCGTTTTTCCCTTGCAAACTACACCCAGGCTATCATGACATCCGTATACCATTGACCACGAACGCAAGAAGTAAGCTCACTTAAGCCGTGAAATAAATACCAGCCGAAAAGAAGAACAAGCTGAAAAAACTGTAATCCCAGGAATGCATTGTGTGCTACTCTTAGCTTTCGATTCGGCGCTGGCAAAAAAGGGATTTTTTTTCCAAATTAAACACCATTAAAAATCCGTCTCTCTTAATCTCCTGCATGCAGATTTATTAAAGTATCATATAATCCTGGTCACGAGGCCACGTACCTACAGCCACGTACCCCCCATCGATCCTGCAAAGTACCCGCATATCTGTGTACAATTTAACTCGAGCCAAACAAAAAACATCGTCCATCATTTCTCGCTGTCCAATTTTCAATTTTTCACTCAATCCTTTTTCGATAATCGCATGCACCCGCACAAGGCCACAAAAATTAAAACAAAAATAAATCGATACTTCACGCGCAAAAAGTCCATGACTAGCATGATTGATGATGTAAATATGCCAGGATGCGCGTATCCTAGACGTGAGTGACTATGTCCGTGACATTAGCGCGGAAACAGTGTATGTATGAGGGGACTGGGGAAGCACTACTCTCAAGAATGACTGCATAAAGGACTCTATTTCTCTATTATTATTATCATTCATTCAATTTTTTTTGCTTCCGCAAAACTCCTAGCGTAGAACTTCATTTTTAATTCATTGCGGATGAGTTAAGTGAGATTGACAGGACAACGTAATGGATTGGCTAGAGAATGTTGACTTTCCTTCGTCTCTACTGCAGCGCCATTCATTCTTCGTGTCCTGCTAGTCAAACAGTCAATCCTGTTCCAGGGTAAAGCACAAGCACAAGCATTGCCTTTCTTTTTACTGGTTGTGCTGCTGCGGTGATATCAAAACGAAAACTCTTGGTCAAGGCTGGAATGATTCTGATGTGTTTTTTTCCCTGCCTTGCCATCATCAAAAGATTTGTTCGTCCGTTTTATTCTTATTTTTTTTTTGCACAATGCCCTACCCACCCGCCCGGTATCTCTGCAGGATTTTGATGTCAGAAATGAAATTGGATTTTATTTTAACAACTACAAGGATGTCGAGTGGATTATTGCTGATATATTTGATGTATGCGTAGTCGATGCCATCGATATGGAGCCGTTGAGGACAATGGCATAGTAGCACATCGGGCGCCGCCAGCGTCAAGCCATCACGATGACATGTATTAGTGGATGAGCGAGAACGGATTGACAGGATGATTAATCTTCGCCAGGTTATAATATTCTATTTGATGTGATTTAATATATTTGTTAATAGGATTTGCCGGTCATACTATGTTGCGACGTGGACTTAGTCGTATGTATGTTGTGTAGGTATTTTTGTTCCTGTTCGGACCACCCTGTTTAAAAGCAGAATGGCCAGTGCAATTAAATTGAGCACGGACACCATAGAAGCTGGATCAATATTTGATAGACAGGCAATATGTTCGAATATAATCGGAGTTTCTGTTAAAAAAAACAAAAAATTTGCCACGACTTACTGGCGGCAGTTGGTCCAGGGATGGCAATGAAAAAACAAAAAAAAAAGTCGATTTGACACAGAGAAATGGGTGACACATTATGAAGAATTTGATATTTTACGTGCTCCCGATTCGATGATGCTATTATATGGCGAGACATCCTCCTGCGCCACCATAAAGAAATGGGGTAAGACTGTAAGCGGATATCCTTTTTTGGTTGGAATTTTCAAATGGAGCTGTCCAATTTCTCAAGGACCGACATGAAGCGACACAATAAAATTTATAAATTGCACTTTTAAGTGTGACGACAGCATGACAAAGTGGATCTTAGGATGATAGACAGTGGAGAGAGAGTGAGAGAGGAGTACTCCTCCAGACAAAAGAAATTGCAATCTGCAAATTGTTATTCCTTGAAAAGTCATACAAAAGGATGCGAACAGAGAAAGAGTAGGAATGGAGTGAGGTTTGGTATTTCTTTTTTTTATTCGTATTCTCTCTCTCTCTCTCTCTGCTAGTGCTCCTGCGGCAAGATTTCCTCATTACGGTAACAATGGCTTTGAACTTTGAGGCCTTTGTAGATATTTGTAAGAAATCCAGGTCGCATTGTTATATGCAAAATTAAATGAAAATAGGACTGGATATGTGTTAGTGCAATGGTTTGTAGCAATTTCATCAAGACTAAATATTTGGATGTGCCTTGCGAGTGCAATGACTGATGAAATAAAAGGAAAAATAATGGTAATTGTTAATAGACAACGAAGATTGAAACATTATATTGAAGAAGCTTAGAGCTTGGAAATTGAAATATTAAATTGGCAAGGGTAGCAATTAGATGTAGTATGATTATGGAAAAAATAGAACGTACTGCATCAGAAAGGCAGTATGATAAAATGCTATTTCACCTCAATAAAAGGGGCTTCAATATTGGCCACACCCAATAACATCGAAAATGCCACCTTCCTGGGATTGAGGGCTTCTGGCGACGCGATCTATCACACTCGCAGGAACGGGAAAGACAACTCTAGCCTACATTTCTGCCAAAACATATCTTCACTAAATTTTGCTATCGCTCATCGCTCATTGGTCATTGAATATTTTAGAAAATAAAAGGAAAGGTTGCAACTGCTTGTTAGTCATTTTTTCTGTCCAAATGAGTTGAATAATAAGTAAGGTAAGGTCCGAGAGTCTTTTATAGAAATTTTTTTTCTATATGACAATGAGCATTGACTTTTGCAGAGCTTAAGGTTATGCTCCTTCAATGTAAGGCATACATGGTGATGTTCAGAGAATAACACCTGAGATTTACTTCAAAACTTTGTTTACTTCATCTGTAAATCATTGAATAAAATTATGCAGTGTCCATTAATTATCCGGTGTGCCTTCAAGTATAACGTGTTCTGGAATACTAGAGATATTTTATGCCTACTTTTCTGTCTCTACACGTGTAGAGATATGGGAGATACTTTTACAAAACACTGGAAGAAACCTAAAGAGATTGCCGAATACCTTCTGGAGTGTTCATCATGATTCCGTCAAAGCAGTGACAGAAAACATGGAGGACATTGTAATACTAGGTCAGCTGCGAGTTTACTCATTCCTGCTATTTTAATTTTTAAAAGAATTTTAACATTTTAAAGAATGTTGTAATGCCATATTAGAAGTTGTTTATATGGCACATATGGAAATATCTGTTACAGCGAAAACTAACGTTAGATGGGACTGGTCATACACTATGATATCATATGAGAAAATTATCAGCGGGATTGATTAAATAATTTGCACGTCTGTCCATCTGAATACCTTCAAGTGTTGCTCCTTTGGGGCGCATAGAGTATTTAAAGGGGCAAATACATTTCCATACTCCCGCAAAAATCTTGAATTTGACTAATGCATTATATACATACTTTATCAACCTTAACGGTCTCAAGACCAGTGGGAAGCCCCTGCCGTGGTGCGGAAACCTTCCATTCCACACACGCTGCTTCTACATTTTACACCAGAAGCTTGGACATCTGCAATGGTACATGGGGGCTGTGGCTCGTTCTTGTTTTCTGTGCTCCAATTACATATTTTGAGCTACTTGACAGCAATCAAAAACGTGCGGTAAACTTATTGCCGATCGACACATAACGAAATCACTTGACTTTCTAAGGCATCGTCGTAATGTCTCTTGCCTGAATTATAAAAAAAAATTCTTGGTATGTGTGTTAATGACAACCACATTCGATGTCGTCAAGAACTCCGCAAGTTTTGTATGTATGAATTTTGTTTAGCCTTCTGATCTGACAGAGTATAGCAACTCCTTATACTATATGTCTTCAAAACTGCAATGCGCCCCAGCTCATGTCTTTTCTTTCTGACACTCTTTTATCCACTCGTTCTGTGTTTTTAACTCCAAAATCCTTATAAAGAATTAGGGCTCAATATGAATTTATATGTATACGATAATGAGTAGAACTTAAAAGAAAATGCACATAAGGACTGTTTGACTCTTTAAACACAGCGTCATATCATGTAATATTTGCCTCATTACAAGCAAAAAAAGCTCCGCTAAATCCTTAAACCTTCCCCTCCCCCTCCCTGCCGGCTAACATGCTTATCGATTTGCTTATTACACAAGATTCGTTTGCGCAACCAAGTGCCTACAGCATTCAGCAAAAAGCAATAACTTAGCAAAATCCCACTCCCATCATAAATCATTTTTTCTTCTCCCATATCCCCTTCATGCAATGTAAAAATAATCTGTTCTACCCCTGTCAACCTTTCGAACATCTTCAATATCATCCATTCAAACGTTCATTTTTCCTCAACACAACAAAAAAAGGATCGCTTAATTGTTTCAGTTTTGTTAGCGCTAACAATTTGTCTTGTCCGAAACTTCTTCGCTCTCATAAATCAAACATAATCAACACAATGCCACCACTCTAGCAGCATTCAGCTGTCCAGAAAACACCCTCGAGGCCAAGCATGGCACGTAGATATGTACGAGTGGATACGACTCCTAACCAACAATAATAACAAGACAACTGCACAATATTCATGGTCAAAGATGTTGTTCCGATGAAAGAATTCCACAAATAGCATGCAAAAATTACACAAACTCACCCCAAAGCCAAAAAAACCATTGGTAACAACGATAAAAACAAAACAAATGAGAAAATATTTAAAATAATAGAAAATTCACTCACAATTCAACAGTGGGTTGGGGTTGGGGGTTTGGGGGTCATCTATACACTGGATAGCTCCGCATTATTGCCACTTGAAAGGAATGGAAGGTTAGGCTTCGATTGAAATGAAATCACCCACCTTCTTCTTAAAATAAACTCGAAAACAGGATCTAGGAGTAGCAAAGCCATTATCATCGTCATCCATAGGAGGCCAAGGCACCTCTTTAGATCTGCTTGTTGCCTTCACCCAATCCAAACCCTTATTGAATTATCTGACCATTTGGAATCCAATTTGGGGAAGGGCGGTGGCAGAGTGAGCAAAAAAGGATTGAACCGAGGCAGTTGACGGATTAGAAAGGAATGAAGTGTAACAATTACTTTGATCCTATTCGCAAGAAGTTTATCTACGCCACAAGCTTAGGCATGACATTGTTTGCGACTTTATCGATCATTCAACTAGGCGACTACCTAGGCAACAATACATATCTATATGTATATCATATCCTTGCGAAATGAGAGAAAGAGAGAGAGAGAGAAATGTAATCAAATTGGATCAGAAGAAGTGGTTTGTTTGCCTGATATCAACATGCGCCCACTTCCCCCACAAGAAGCTCCCACATTAATCAGAAGTAAGTTGATAGAAATGCTAATGAAGTCTCTTGAAATTTTCAGTCTGCTTTGATCTTCGATAAAAGAAAATATGCATGCATTGTACTCCATCCTTTCTTCGTCAACAATCCATCTTGAGTCTCGTAGGAGCCACCCGCCCCCTTATTGCTTGCTGGTGGTTCGACAACAAGCATTGCTGAATGATAACACATGTACGGATACCTACTACCTACGAATATAGGACCAAGTCAAAGTATGTGTTGGTAATCTTCTCATTTGCTAGGTTTATTTTTATTGAAATCTTCGTTGAGCCCCAAGGGGCGGCTACTACTCGTCTGCTGTATGTGCATCTATATATGCAGGATTTTTGTATTAGAAGATATCTTCTTTAGGATTCATTTGTGGTTGTTTAACTCTCAGCAGGACTACTTCGACGATGGATGCAGGAGCATGTTTGCTTTTTCTATTTTTTTGTTCGTCTTTAGGGATAGTTTGTTCATGTTTGCTTTTCTATCTGTGAGAAAACAATGAGAGGAGTAATGATAGTACTTACCCCATATCGGTTTGGATTCGGATTGGATGGGGGAGTGGGCGGATTACAGAGAGATAAAACTTGAGAAGTAAAATTTGAACCAGGACTGCCTATGGTGAGAGATAACAAGTACATAAATGAAGTGGGGTGTGAAATGGGGCCTAGTGTTGGTGGATTAAAAATCAGGAGAATGCACTGAGGGAAATACTTTGGTTTGCCAATTACTTCTTAGATAAAAGCTTACAGAATGGATTACAGACAAAATAATGTTGCACTGCTGTAGAGGTAGATAACGACGCAAATATTTGTGGTACTAAATATATATATTTTTGTAGAGAATCTTTCTTCGCCATGAAATGAAGCGAATGGGATTACAACAGGGAATTTTAAATCTACTAAATTGTCGACATGGTTGGACCCTAAAAGCAAGTTCTATTACTTAAGTAGTTGGACGTATTGAGTCGAAGAAAATCAATTAAGAAGCATATGGAAAGTTGAACTGTTTTCTATTCTAGTCCTCTAAAGCCGAGTTTTTTAAGTAATTTTGATTTATTCTCACTCAAAGTGTTCAAAATACAAAAAATGGACTTGTAAACGTCTCTTGATTTTAAGTTTAAACTTGAATTTATTAAAAAACGTATTCCCTTTGCTTTGACAACTAATCTCTTACTTCTCTAAAGACAAGTGTTTGGAACCTTGTTACAAATTTTAAAAGAGGTTTTCAGAAAGTGATACACCTCTGAGGCATTACCTTTTGGTGGTGCCAAATATTCAACTTAATCCTAAATTATTACAGACTTAAGTGTTTTTCTTATGAGAAAAATATAGTTATATGCCTAGCAGGTTTTGGATCTGACATCTTAATCGTGAAAGGTTGTATTTGAGAAAAATCTATACCAACTTCTGTGACCAAAAAAGGTCGCCTAACGCTCCACAAAATGAAAGGCGCTTACACACAATGTACAACGAGTTCAAACAACTGGAGGTTTTAGGGGACAACAGGTAACGAAGATTGATTGCATTATAAGTTTCAAAATTCGTGGAAGGCATCAAGTTAAAGAAAATATCGCATAAATTAGAGCACAGTTGGTATTGACGTACTCAAACAAGAAACATTAAATTACGCCATAAAGTGTTTTGGAAAAAAGACCAAAATAATTTGGAAGTAATATTTTAGGAAAAAACGGCAAAATTTAATAAGGAAAATACGCCAGAAAGTTAGGTAATTACTCCAAAAATTTTAGGAAAAAGAGCCAAAAAGTAAAATGAAAATTACTCCAGAAAAAGCTCTATTTTTTGCCATAATTTCCAAATTCAATACGGAAATTAAGCCAAAAACTTGTTGCACAATAGATTATCAGCACCGATAGTGTAAACATTTTTGGCGTTTCTTCCTTTTCAATTTGGAAAAAAACACAATTTTTTAAAAAGCACCCAAAAATTTGTGTGTACCGTTTTGGACGTTTTTTCCATATCAATTTTTGGGCGTAATTCTACGGAGCCTTAAATAAAGTCAAGAGCTCTTTTCTTTTTAGTTTAGTATTTTATTAGTTTTTGGCGTTTTTTAAATATTCTTAAATGGAAAAAAACCTGAAAAAAATTTGGCAAGAAGGCCAAAATTACAAACCTCGTCAAAAAATTATACCCGATGTAGGCATGCCTATCGTAAGAGGCGACTAAAATCCACATCCGTATTCCGAGTAAAATAGCGTTTACAACAGGTGGCAGGCGAGTTCTAGCAAAAAATCCACACTCTTCGGAGGCAGACTCTACGGTTTCCGGGGAAAGCCATTTATTGCAATCGCATGACCCTTTCAAGGGTAGTAGAAGGCTATCTAGATCACCACCATCAGGATCTATGCCACAATTAAAAAGTCCTACGACTACGACAGACTTTCCGCGGGATCCAACGGAAAGTAAAAGCTTCAAGGAGGAAAATAATGAAATAAATAATAATAATAATTAATAAATAATAATAAATCGAACTGGTCTAAAATGAGCTAAAAATCCAGTTATACCACCTTAAAGTCGAGAATAAGGCACAAAAAATCTCTGACGCAAAAGCACTCTGAAGGTAAAACGATAAGTCGAAATCACCGCGACTACTTCACGAATGAGGAAGAGTTAGATCGCGTAAGTGATTCGACTGAGCGGAAACTAAAAACGTAGGGCCGTTTCCTCGCCAGAAGTTGTAGTGGTTAAAGAAAATCTTAAAAAGTCTTTGAGCAATGAAAATGCAACGAAGGAAAAAAGACTTGAAGATAAAGTTTACCGTCCGCCGCCAGTTAATGTTATCGGAATAACGGACTTTGACAAGCTTTATACATTTTTTTAGGAAATCTTAAAGTCCACATTCAAAGTAACATCTTTAAACAATAATGTGCGACATCTGTCGCCCGTTTTCTCAAACACTAAGTGCTTAGAAAATCTAATGGCACGCTTACGAAAATATTAGAAATTATCAACGCAGTAAATCTTTTTTTAGAAAGATAAGGGAAAAACTGATAAAGATGACGAGTTTTAATGAAGTGCGGACTACCGCTATTCATGCTAAGCTTCGAAAAGTCAAAATACATTAAAAAAATTACAAAATCCTTAACATCGTAGTTAAAATTGAACCGATGCGTAAGTCGAGTTAGTCATCCCTCAATGCAAGCATTTTCAAGGGTGTAACCACACAAACGCATATTGTCAAAAAGATCTGCGTTGCGTTAAATGCGCCGAGAAACATTTGTCTACAGTTTGCGGTCTTAAGAGATAGGAATTCCGGATTTCAGGAGTTCCACAAGGAAGCGTCCTGGGTCCGATTCTGTTTTAAATATTTACTCGAGATATTCCGCAGGAAGAAGTAGTTGTAGTAATTATAAAGTAAGATGAAGAATCTCACACTATTATGAGCCCGTGCGGTCGGTCCTCATAGTGTCTCATGAAAGATTTTTCACCTACACACGAATGCAACTAGTTCTCTAAGCTTTGATTATAAGATAAGCATTGTTTAAATAACCAGCAGACTACGTTTGTAAAATATTGTACAGTGTACACCGACCAGACCCACTTAACCTCATGCAACCCTTTTAATTCGTTCCCAAAATAGAATTAAATCAAGAAGACCTAATGCGATGCCAACTCTCATGCATGTCCTCCCACTTGACTTAATTGTTCCCATTATGCCACCAGCCCAGACCATCAAAAGCTATGTATTTAATGTTTACCATCGAAATAGACCTGAAAATCAGCTTGCCAGGCCTACCCCTGTGCATTGGGTTAAATGTCACAAAATCAAAATGTAAAAAAAAAAAATATGTATGTATATATTTTATACACAAGTACCAAAATAGTTCTCGCAGAACCTACCAACCACCCACAAGTCAATTAGGCTCATACTTTGCCGCAAAGTAGGTGAACTATTAAAGAGGACAAAGTTTTTTGTTTGGTGTCATGCTAGAGTCAGCGTGTCGTAACCATTAAAAATGCTAATTTAAATGGATTCCACTTCACGTCCTTGCAAGAAGTAACAGTAGGCAAGAGCAAGAAGAGGAGGAGCACGAAACAACGCCCAAAAGGGTTTATGTTTTGCTTTTATTCCAGCAGCGTTGGGCAACCAGTTGTTTAAAGTTGAATGACATCTACATAGATACACACGTTTCGCAGCCACAATCACAAAAGTTAAGAGGGCACTATGATGGGACAACGATGGTAGTTGAGTAAAAGTATCCCTGTCATACTTGGAAACTGTAGTTGATCAAGGTCTTTGATCTCATCACCGAAGGGCGTTTGTGAAACTGCAACTAAAATAGTTTCCCTGGTGTTTTGAATTATTTGTTGAAAAGAAAGGGAAAAAGAGTCCCAATGGACTGTGGAGTCCACAGTCGGGTCCAAAATGTACTGTAGCGTCTAGTGAAAACAAATCTTAACCTATCCAATTTCGTCGACAGTCAGGCCGCAATCAAGGCCCTCACCCGGAGCGTAGGGATATAGTTCCCAGGGCGGACCATCTGTTAAGAGTCCATCTCATCTAGGTTCCAGGTCATAGGAACACAAAGGGGAAAGAGAAAGCCGACGAGATGTCCAGAACTGGTTCCTTCCTTCCGGAATCCTGCGCGGTGAGATATATACATCCAATACCCCTTCCTCTAAGGTCATTACGAGTGGCGGCTTCAAAACGGCGCTATAGACCTACCTACAAGTCCCAATCGTCCAATTCGGGAATATGTCACAAAACAACTATGTACATCAAAGAGACCAAAGTTGCTTCCCAGAGCACACCAACGGTTAACAGAGGCATGCTGTGGTCACTTTCATGACTTCGCTATACAAGCAATCATAGCTCTGTCAGCTAAAACAATAATTGACTAACCGCAAATATGTAGCACTACATCCTATTTCATTCCACCGAGGGAGGGCGGCGGCAACAAAATAAAACAATATTTAATATGACATAACAACAACGACAGCATGTTATCGCTGTCAGTTCAATGACTTTGCCACCTGTTGAGGTATAAATCCGTATGTATATATTGACAAGTCAGTTTTTTTGTTGTGTTTTTGTTGTTTTTGTAATTAAAACTTGTTCATGCTCTGGTTTGATTTGTTTTGTTTTGAAAAATGCAATTATCCCTTAAACAAAGAACAAATAATTAATATGTCGAAATAGCATGTTTTCAGGATTTTGTGTTAGCATCAGTAGATGACAAATTGAAGGGAAAACCACACAAATAGTTATTCCGATGACATGCAGTTGTCAACATAAATGTAGTATATACCTATTGAAGAAGTGTGTGGGGGGGAGTCCGCCACCGACCACTTGAGTGACTTTGGTTACAATTTTTTGTATAAATAAAATAGTAAATTTCAGGATTTTGTAAGTGCTCGTAATTACTAATTAGCTGATACGTATGTAAGTATGGGGGAGTAATTAAAACATCGTTTTGTGGGAAATTTGATTTGACGTCATATGTGTCTATGTATGTCACATTTTAAGCCGCGAAAGATTCTAAATGCAGCGTAAAAAATAATTAAAAACATAAGAAAGAAAGTTGCAGCCACCGCTGCGCCGATGGATTTTAAGTCAGTCGATAATGGCGGTACGGACGATAGAAAGAAAGACCACAAATAAAGTGCACGACTCCGTCGTACGAAACTTTCTCGCTACATGATATGAATTTGGGCCATTGCAAAAAGGATGAATATTTGTTCACGTACCAAATTTTTTTAAGACACTTTTTAGGTTTTGATAAAATCGTTTTTTTTTTTTAAAAAACGACACCGACGATTCTGATGCAATTTTGTACATTGGACAATTTTTACATAATTGTTAAAAATAAAATATAAAAATTATCAGAATCGTTTTCGAGAAAACGAATTTAATTTAAATTTAAGAAAATCGTTATATGAAAAAAAGATTATTTCAAAAATCGAAGTATGCAAATTTGTTCGACTTAATAGTATAAAAAAAGCAGTAAGATTTTTTTATAAATTACCGTTAATCGATGATTTTCCAAAAAGTGAGTATGCAGAATTTTGGAACCCATTCGAAATATCCTTAGTTTAAAAAAACATCGAAATCCTGGAAACCACTTTCGAGAAAAGAAGTGATAAGTAAAACATAACAAAAAAAATTGTATGGCAGGTACCGTTATTTTAAAAGATAAAGCAAAAAATAAGAAGATGCCCCGAGATGTAACCCCAGAAACCTTATATTCGAACTTTGAAGCAAATCCGTCGAACCGCTTAGCCATCCGGCGCCCGGACAGACAGATAGACCAACGAACGGCATTGGCGGACTTTGTTGGACTTCTCTATTGTCATAATATCATCCCTCATACTCAGTTTGAGTTCGAAGTTACCGCATGTAGCGGACTGTAGCGAATAACCGAAGGGAAATACTCTGGTTTATTTAGCAGCGATAATAAAATGTATTTTGCTTCAAATAACCAAACGACGACACTTAATATTTCAATTTAAAGATACAATTTATTCAATATAATGTTACCTATGTACCAAACCAATAGTTGAATGTTCCTCTGCTGTGGCTAAAATCCAAGTAGAAGAGAGTATATTAACTTAAGCGCAGCACAACGAATGCAAGCACAACGAATGCAAGCACAAAGAAGAGGAAACAAAAAAGAAGTCACACGGCACGCACAATGGAATTATGCGTGCGGTATTTTTGCATTGCGTGTAATTGTTGTTGAGCTGCTGCTGCCAAAAAATGCGTGTACGCAGAACAAATTATGATGGTATGATTGGCTAGCTACAGTGAGGCAAAAAAAAAGTTATACAAAAATGAATCGATGAAACATAATAAAAAGAAACAATTGCGAGCAACTTAAATGAAAGATTAATATTACAAAACACCGCACGATCTCAATAATATTCTCTTTAGTATACTAATGTATACGAGAAAGTTAAAAAATTGCAACATGCAGCACGATAAATGCTGCAATTTGGGTAGTCAGCTAGAGTGGGTTCGAAAATTAAACTTGATATATAAAATTTGAGGGTTCGAAGGTTACTGATTGAAGTTATCAAGGATAAATTAAGGAAATTGGAAATATGTACACTGAATTTTTAAAAAAATAAATTTATTTTACAGGTTGCGTGTCTCGGTAATTTCCAGGGTTATTCGGAACGAAAGCCAACTCAAGTTTAAAAGATTGAAAAATTCCTATAAAATCTCAGATATACACCTTCACTATACAGGTTGGCCCAAATACAGGTTTCTTTTTAAAAATGCAATAAAGTGAACATTTTTTTCCATGTTTAATGGCTTTATTAGTTAGAGCATTACTTATGGAACACAACGCCATTCAAGTAACTGCCTCGGCTTAATTCGCGGTAGCGCGTTTTTTCACTCCAATTTTCTAAGACCTTGTTGATGATTTCGGGCTGTTGCTCACGTATTGCTTGGATTATATTGGCCTTAATTGTGGCATGGGCTGTGCGGCATGGCGCGCCATCATTCAAGAGGTCATTCAAAAACATGTCTTTCATCATTTCAATTTCAGTAAAAAAATTTTGGTTAACAAGGCTCTGTAATGGCCACCGAATGACCGAAGAATTGTTCGCACCTTGATTTTCGAAGAAAAATGGTCCAAATTTGCCACCATTCCACAATCCCCAAACTCTCGGCCCTTCTAGCCACATTCTCGTTTGTGCGCACTGCGCGTACTTTACGACGACGGGGACTGTGAGTGTTATCCACTAGCACACTATTCTCATGAACATTTTGCATGAACAAATTGCTTACAGCAGGCACGGTTATATGGGTGCTTCATTTCGCCCAAAACTTCTTGTCAAAAAAAACACCATTTGCGCTGCGCAGCACTCACTTTTCAATATTTTCAATGTTGTTTAAGCTTAAAGCGACTCGTTTCGCAGAGGTATGTTACTGAGATTTCGAGTGTCAAAAGGAAACCACTAGATGTCCAATTCTTCGCCTGTCCCCAAAAATCTGCCCTGGTAGGTAGTCTCGTGCCTGTCTTGCCACAATGTCTTTCTTTCTTTTCCCATCTGGGCTTCTATTTTCACCGTAGAAAGATAACCATATTTTTACAGTAATGTAAGTCAAGTTATCTTTCTAGGGTTAAAAAGGCTTCTAAAACTGGTCTCGCGGTTAAACTTTCTAGCTTAGCAATCAACAATGAAGTGATATTTCTGCTGAACTTCTTGTTCACTTATACCATACACTCACTCATACATGGTCATTCATTCAACACGGACGGGATTCACCACACCGCTTATTTGTTAAATGCTTATGCTCTCACACATTTTGCTTGTGTCGATTTGTGATTTCACCCGAGTATTATAGAAATTGCAAAATCTCAGACTTCATCGAATCTTTTTCGAAACACTCGTGTTCGGATTTGGTTCCTTCCATGTTCAAAGAGATTCATTCTTTCCTATGTTCGCTACGGGTTTGTCGGTTGAGTGTTTAGAGACTTGTTTTTTTCGTGACCCTAGTAAGCCGTTTTTGAGAAAACTAGTAATAACTGATTTTTACAAAAAAAAAAAAAGGATAGCAGGTACCGTTATTAACGACGATAAAGTGAAACAGAGGTAAAAATGAATTAAAGCAAAATTCGTGGTACTGCTTCGCCATACGACTTCCAGACAGACGTAGGTACATACAAACAGTCAGATCGAAAAATTGACGGACCCATATTTTCGAACCACTGCAAAACCATTCACTTTCAAATATTTTCGGCACTGTGGCATTCTTTGGCACTCAAAAATTATCGATTTGGGAATCCAACTATTATAATAATCCCTCGTAGAGGCCTAAGGAGTCACTCGTGTGAATTTCAAGGAATCCTGGTTTGTCCGTTATAATATGTTGCCTATAGGCAACAGTGGTCAATTTCGTTACCTTAATGACCCCGTACTTTTACAAAAAAACACTTTAGTCTCATTCCCTTACCTATTATCTAGTGCTTTGAATTTTTTTTTACCAATTTTTTCAGTTTTTATTGCAATTTTAAATTCACACTTCATAAGAGCGATTTTACAGACGTTCCCTATAGGCAACAAAAAGCGTGAAAGGGTTATATGGCAAACTTATGTAGGACGGCAATGCATACACATCTTGTAATGGTTATAACACTCTATTAACATCAGCTTTAAAACTTTTTCTAAATTGGGGGCGCGGCAGTGGGCATAAAAAACGTTAGCACTTAACCATTAAGTGCACTTAAGCATTAAGTCCGTCCGTATCAAAAGTTGATACGGACGGACGGACCGACATTGCTTATTAGTCTTAGATTTTGGTCTTGATCATAAATATATATACTTCTATGGTTCTACGAAGAATATTTAGGGGTGTGACAAACTATGTGTCAAAATTAATATACCCCTAGGATAACCAATTTTTGGGTAAGCAAATTAAGTGTAAGTAAGCAAATTAAACAAAAATTTACTGGAGCTCTTTTAAGCCTTCCACAGCTGCTGAAAAATTATCCTCCGATGGAAATAATATTAAAACTAAAAATCGAAATTCAGTAAAAATAAGCACAGTGAATGCTTTACGAAACAAATGATTAAAAACCATAGTCGACTAGTTGAACATTGAAGCTAAATAAATAAATTGTGATATTGAAGTTATGTACTGTGTTCGCTCCTTACGGAAATCTCTCTTAACGGACTCTACTAAAATCCGGATGCCGACGCAAATTTTCATAACCGCAGAGTATTTTCGCTCTCTCTTAAGCGGAGTTGTGGGTGCAGTGGCTTAGTGGTTAAGTGCGTTGGACCACTCAGCGAGAGGTCGCAGGTTCAAATCCCGACCTGTACCACCTAAAAGTTTTTATTCGCTGCCCCACCTCTTGCGAACGTCTGACAAACATCCAAGAGTAAGAAATTGCCGTTTTGAATTGGCATTAAACTGTAGGTTCCGCCATTCGTGTCAAAAATATAACTTCGCATACATAATGGTTGGAGAAGCTAGGCATTAGGTCCTGTATGGGCCGTTTACGTCTAATATTTATTTTATTTTTCTTAAACGGAGTAATATAACTGCAGCTCGATTTTGTGTTGTTTTGTTTTGGTTTATATTTTGCGCTCCTTAAAAAGCATAACAATTAGAGGGTTTCAATTTGGAGTAGGAATCTGAATCCCTAGAGTCCTGAAATGGTTAAATTAGATTTTTTTACCATCTTTACAAATTCGCCATACAAAGTCTTTACCCTTGCCCACTTGGGGTATTTTTTAATAATACTGTTCGATACGGGCAGAATGTAGCTGAAGTAATTTAAATTAAATACATTTAGTTCAGTTTCTACTAAGCGCACAGTGTCCCATCAAAATACGAGTTGGCAACACAATTTTTTTTCCAGCTGCAGTGCTGCTCTATAGTCGTATTAACATCCCTCATTCACGGTTTTAGTTCGAAATTTCCGCACGATCGCAATAAATTACTTCTAAGTATTCTGATGTATAAAACCTATTAAACTTTGTTTCACCGTGACCACGATTTACAGCTTTATTCACCGTAAATTTAAATACAGTTCAAAAATATTCTCTATATTTTGTCATTGTGCTGACAGAGAAAAAAACCCAATACCACCTACACCCAAATGCAATTTAGAATCCTACATAAATCTAATCAAAAATGTATATTAGTTTTATCTGTGCACAAAAAAAAAAACAAAATATGTGGAAACTTCCAGTACTTCACTTCAAAATAAATGAAGTTTTATCCATCAACAAAAAAAAATCTGTATTATAGGTTTTTTTACCCACACTATTAGGTATATATTTAATATATTTTATTTTAAACAAAACAAAAAAAACAATACATAGCTAAATTAAAGGATAGAAAACTGAACATATTCGAAAACACGCACACAAAAACTAGGAAAAGAGAAAATTAGTGTTGCTCGAGGTCTGTTCGCTTTCATGTAGACATCAACTGCTGTACTTCCTGTTTTGCCAGTCCGTATCCGCATCCGCTTTCAGTATCCTGCAATCAAATACTAAACAAAAAAAAAATAAAACGCAATACGTCAGCACTATCACTAATGCAAATGCAAATAATACAATATGCATTGCGAGCGTAAAATAAAATCGGTTTCAAAATCTGGATATAACGCAAATTGTTCCCATCATCTACATATTGGAATTTATGCACATACCAACAAGTACGTTTGTGTGCTTTTTTTTCTAATCCGTGTTCATAATATTTTGAGCGTTCTGTTAGATGGGCTGTTGGAAGTTGATTAGGTTCGTACCCACTTTGAAAATGAACGTATGCGATAAACTTCGCTTTAAGAGGATTTAACAAATGAAAAGAGGCACTGTCTGCTATCGGACCGCCATGAGCAGTGGAAGTAGCAAGCATAGTTTTTAGTGCTAAAAGCACTTACTTTTGCTAAGAATACCTCTTTTACCATGCTGTAAGGAGATTATATTTATGATTATTAAAGGTTGCAAATGTTCTTTTTTTTGAGAAGACCGTCGCTTTAGCTGAGCCGATCGTTCTTTTTAAAGAGTGAATTGTTCCGATGGCGTTAGATTTAAAGAATCGATCTTTTTGTCGATCTATTTGTCAACATCATAATTTAAGGTATAAATAGTTACTAAACAAAATATTGGTTCTGTCTATAGTCGATCGCATAAATATATGTCAAGGAACTTTATAGTTGATTTTGTGTTGATAAAATATAAAATAATAATTTAATACTTTTTGTTATTAAATAACTTCAACTCTGGGCGGAGATAGTAGTAAATGTCTAATTGGTTTAGTGTAGGTTCTTTTCGAATTCTAATTGGAATTGCCATATGATTCGGATCGGAGTATTGGTGGCAGTGCTGTCATTTTGGAAACGCCGTAAGCATATTTTTGGGCAAAAGCAAAACCTACGTACATAATTTTTATTTTAATTTGTTGTTGACACTTGTTGACTTGTTGTTAGTTTGGTTGAATGAACGTCATTAGGTGGTACAGTCAAGCAATATGATTTTCCTAGATAGGTTAGGTTAGGTTAGATGGGTTGACATGGAATAATAGTTTCCTTCCTGCCACACCCAGTTCCTTGTGGACCAATTGTGATATCCTTCAGTGGGGGATACGCAACGGTATTATGGCCTTCTTTTTGGTTCCTTCCCTCCGCGCATGGCTATTCAATTCTATCAAGCCATCCCGATGTCTCTAGAAATCTGCAAAGATTAGAGAATGAGACATCTGACAATTCCTCAATTGAATTGAAAGAAGAAACTTACAAGTTAAAGCCCCAGCCAGGCGCGGACAGTGAAGTTCTCTCATACTGTAAAAGATTTTTGGCTCAGTTTTACTACATTCTGGTCATAGTTTTCGTGATATCTCATAGGTGGTTAAAGATTTCTACATATAGTTGGCTTTCATTCTGATCATGTATTCCATTCGTTCTCAGAGGTTTCAGCGTGGTAAGGGGAAGAAGATGTCGTTCTGTACTCAACCCCTGTATATAGAAAAGCAGAATTTAATTGAAACAATAGGTCCCCAGGTATCAAGAGTTCACCGTTAAAAGACAGCATAAAATTGTGCCATACATACCATGAATTGCAGGGTTTATCGAGTTATTCTTCACTAAATCCATCATATTTAGTCGAAAGCAGTTGCACCTCGAGCAGGAAGTGGTTCTTCGCAACATATGACTGTCTTAGGAACAAAGTTCCTCTGATTTCCTTTTCGATGTCTGCTCAGCTTAGGGCGTGTCCTTAACTGGCTGGCATCCATTTCCAGGTTATGAGCTACTCAAGACGAGATGCACCGGCATCTCACCCTTGGTCCAGTCACATACCGATTCTTACAGAAACCTTTTGCCAGGTACCTACTATTTAAAACAGAATAGGGCTAACTCAACTTTTGTGCTCTCACCTTAAAAAACGAGTGTTTACATTTTGTTTGCTCAAAGCTTTGCTATAATTTCACAGCCATTCAAACTATACAGTTAAATACTCGCTTCGATAATGTTTATTAAGTGATGGTCAACTAAAAATAGTATTAAAATATAATTTAGAAATAGTTCTCCTTACCATTTACCAATTGCACGATTGAATTAACTTGACCATCCAAAAATGCAGTTTTGAAAAATGTCCTACACAATTTTTACTTTTAAAACAAAAGATTTCGTTTATTTCCCCAGAAGACACACTAATACACGAAACCGGCGCAAGACAGAATGACAAAAAGATTTAAATGAATGCAACGAATTTCAAAAGAATTTTTTTTTCGAAGTGCGGATTGCTTGAGTTGAGTTTATTTGCAAATCCTTCCTTTTTGTGAAGTCTAAATGCTGAAAGATGTTTAATTTGAAAGATATATAAAAAAAAAAATTCAAAAATTCAAAATAGTACGAATAAAATAAATGCTATCTGCAAGCTACTTCCCAGTAGCTGTGATCGTAAAACATGTCGGCGTCTACAGTAGAAAAGGCAGAATAATAGTTCTGTATAGCATTTATTTTGTCCTTCAAGTCAGGACAAGCCGGAGTAGCAAAAGTTTCCTAGGCTTTTTTTTAACCGACCTTAAAAGCCGCTTATGATAGCATTGGTCTGTCTCGATTTTAAATTCATTTATCTTTGCATTGTGGAAATTCAGTCTACGGTAGACCTGCGGGGCCGAAAACCCTAATCGTACGTGACGATTTGTGTGTTTTAGAAGGTTTTGAGACGTTCACACCGGATTATATGCGACAATTAGTTTTGCGAAACATAGAATTGACTTTCCTGTTGATGGACATATAGGGACAAATAAGGCCAATTTTCGATTGTTTTTTAAAGTTTAGTTTTAGTCTTGTCCTATTCCTATTCTCCTTGCAAGATAACTAAAAAACAGCTGCGGGAATATGTGAAGAAAGTTCAGAGGTTTGTCAGAACTATTACATAAACGCATTGCATTGCAGCTTAAGGGAGTCTTGGAGTAGTATTGTTTTTTGTCAGGAGAGAATGCATTATGCAGTGTCAAAAGGACGGAACACTTATAATTCTCCTCTAGCCTAAGACGTATAAACATTTGCTCTCAATACAATTTCACCTGCGTTGTCTCCCTTTCTCTGTTCATCTTTTACATTCGGTTCGCATCATCTGTTGTGGTTACTAACAGGTTGAGTTTGCCATTTTTAAACTTTCTCTACAGTTAAAGAGAAAGTTATTGCGATCGTACGGAAATTTTTAATTCGTCGGTCTGCCTCTCTGTCCGGGCGCCGTATGGAGAAAAGGTTTTTGGGGTCACATGTCAAGGCAACTTTTTATTTTCTACTTTATCGTTTAAAATAACGGTACCTGCCATACAATTTTTTTTTGAAAATCACTTATCAATATTTTTCTAAAAAATGGTTCGCAGGATTTTGTTTTTTTTTTTGTACAAAAGATACTTGGGATAGGGCCCAAACAATTATGTTAAAAATTTCTAATGTGCGAAATTACATCAAAATCATAGGTGTTGTTTTTGTGAAAATCAAATTTTTCAAAACCTAAAAAGTGATTTAAATAAATTTGTCATCATTCATTTTCGATTCATTTTGCGATTCAAAAACGCATTTCGTGTGACGCAGTCGTGCACTTTATTTATCTTACGAAATAGAAAAGAATTCGTGGTCCTGATTCATTTACTTCTTAGAGATGAGATAAAATTATATAGAGCCATTTATAGTTTTGGCACCCATGCCAAACGGTATTTCTTTAGGCTGAGAAGGCAACTATGTACTTTGTAATAACGCCCTCTCCCTAACAACTAAGGAAACTCTATATAGGACTCTCATAATTCCAGTCATGCTCTAAGATATTTGGTTCCTTATGAGTTGAAGGGTATTTGAGGAGACTATTCAACGAGATGTACATCGACATCGACCTTTTGAAATAACCTTTGGGCGTTTGAGATGCCTAGGATATGTAGAGCGAATTAACACCAACACTCCAGCCAGCAGAATCTTCGACTCTAATCTGGAGGGACAAAATTTGTCAACGTCGACGTCAATTGGCTACCAAGATCATGCGATATGACACCGTTAAATTTTTTTTGTAGGACTACGCAAAAGACTCCGCTAAAGCGAATAATCCCCGAACTCTAGATGCATTAAAAACCAACATTACCCAAGTTATAGCCGAGATACCCCCCGTAATGTGCAGAATGGTGGTTAAAAATAACTTCAAAAGAATCGCATGCTCAAAATCTCATTTGAATGCAATTGTTGTCCATCCTTAATGGCAGACTACAAATTTTATAAAAAAATTAAATTTTCATGAAAAATGTTTCGCCGTGTGTGTTTTATTTAGCTTTATTTTCGAAACCGAAAAATTAATCACCCTTCATTTTGTGCAACGAAACGTGTGAAATGCTCCTGATCAAATCAACACCTATTATCCGTCTTCGGGAATTCGGGCGCCTGCCACTTTAACAGAACTGATTTATCACTGCGATTCAAAATTTTTGAATCAAAAATTTAAAGCGTCACATTTCAAGAAAAATCAACATCCTGTTCCCGTTAATTTGTATTTCTAAAACAACGTCTGGCAGTTCTATCGTGATATTCCCTTTAATATTAGCAACTGAAACTGTAGGCAACTTATACTCCATGTACTCCTCTGACATGCAAGCAGATAAGTTGCTCCCATGGATACTGTCCTACGGATATTTCTATTTCTATTTCCAAATTCAAATTCCTATTAAATTCCAGAACCCCTTTCAGATTTACATACACACACAGAACAGAAATTGATCCCACAAGTGCGGGCACGTTTCATAAAATACGTCCTACCTATTCGTACGTACGAAAGCAAGAAATTAATGATGTCCTCGAGTGCAGATAGATGTGTTCACCTTTCTGATTCTCAATACAAACTTTCCCCACTTGGACGCATCTAATTGGTTCTATAGCAGCTTTAAGTGAAGAATGATTTCAATAGACAATCGATTGATTGTGAAACTAAGCCAAAGCTATTGACGTTTTGTCTCTCCTTTCGAATTCCTATTCTTATTCAATATAGTATTACGAAGGATGTTATGGTTTCCTTCATACGTAGTTGACACCAACCTTCATCGTCCCAAAAAGAAAAAGGATGTCACATAATTTATTGAAATCATTCCTTCAATACCTCTTCCAAGGAAAATACAATATGTATCACTTTGATTTACCAATCCCCGTTAATGAAAATAACACGCAATGCCAGCATTGAAGAGCAAGAAAACTCAACCACAACACCGCACTTACGAATGGCCAATTAATAAAATTTTCTGAAGGATATTTATGTCTTCAATTCATTCAGAGTACACAAAAAAAAATAAACAAACAAACAGTCCTTCACAACGACAGCTGCACAAAGGATTCAATCCGAAAGTAAATAAATAATCCGCAAACTAACTTCCTTAATCAACGAAAATGTAATTGAAGACATTTCTCAGTATAAAACCATACGCCTTGTACTCATGTATCCCCCACCCTCACCCATATATCCGAATCCCATACTCCAATCAAAGTGGGTTTAATAAATGGTGCGGCTGCAAGGACAACTGCCGGCCGCCTCCTATGTCTGTATACGAATGAGTGACATGAATTTTTGATTCCCCAGCGAGTGGTGGCGCGGTATTATTGGCATGCAACAATTGGAAGAAAAATATAAAATGTCCTTCGAATTGTGCAAACATTTGTCACACTACCAGTACACGATGATTTAACGAGGGTGGAGTGGCGTCCGCGGTGGATTGAGACGATTGGGCGGACAATAGGTAACGATCGCTTCATTCAGCACATTTAACGCTTTGTTATAAAAAAATTCCCAAGCGCGTACCGACGCCGCCGACGAGTTGAAAATAATAATAATTGCGAATTACCATAAAATATGCAAGAATTACGGAATAGTAAAAAACGGGGGAGAACATAAAGAATAGGACGAAATGTTGAGGTGTAGGTACGCGGACAAAAAAAAATTGCCATGTATGTATATGGAAATTGAATGTGCAAATATTTGAGAAGCTAACAAGAAAAATGGAAAATCCGTGCATCCCTGAGCCCTAATGTATGTAGGTACATACACTCGAGCATTAAATCAGCAGGATGCATTTTTTATTTTTCGCTGATTTTATTTGAAGTTGAAAATGCTTACATGGATGGAAGACTATGTATCTACATAATAATGGTATGATTGTGTTACTTATATTTTTTTTCAGTAAATGGAAATGTAAGCGGAAATTGCAGCCATAAGCAGTTAGTACCAAGAAAATATCTGTTTGCACTTTTCTTCTCTTAATTTGAGGTAGGGGTGGGTTAATTCGATAATGTATAGGTAAACAACATTGATACACATAAATACATATTTGCAATGCAGACATGTAGATAATGTTTCTCATAATTTATTTGTTGATTGCAAATTTGTAGATACCTACCCAACTTACGTGTCCACTCCTCAAATCAACATGGGCTAACCAACTAATAGTCTCCAACTCCGATTTTAATGATTTATTTTTGTTAAGAATTAAGAAATCTTGTAATGGTAACACCATACGGATCAGTAGAAGTTACTTACTTGGCGGGGGGCGGGTTACTTACGGAGGCGGACATGCGGACCCATGGGCATAGTCTACTGGTCGATATTATGAACCTATATGTTTAAAAATGATCAGCTTTTGGTCAAAAACCGGGTAGCCATAGGTGCTATCAATCAATTTTCAGTGTTACATATTATTGAATAAATTCTAAATTTCTACAATAGCAGCTGATTTTTTAATATTTATAAATTGCATAAAAGATCCTATAGAACGTACTGTGCCAATCGGATCGTCCATAAAACAAATTTTCATACTAGAGCAAAGCCAAGAAAAGACAACTTCGAGGTAGTTAAGGGGTTTATCTACCTTGGGGTAAATATTAACTCCACAAATGACAAGTGTAGATCCGTCGAAGAATTACCCTAGGAAACCGCTGCTACTTCGGTTTGGCAAAACAAATGGGTTCAAAACTCCTAACTCGAAGGAAGGTTCACTTGTGGGGTTCAAAACGTCATTCGAGAAGTAATTCCTTCAAGCGAGTCCTCCCATTCGTTTGAATTGAAACTAAACATTTTCTTTGCGATAATGAATTTATTAAAATGAAATAAATTGAAGTACATTGCTTTGACAGACATATGTTTGTGTTTTTAAGGCTTTTATCGCAAGCAGTCTGTCGAAAGTAAATATAGGTATATTTTTGCCTTCATTGTCTTTCCGCCCATAGGACGAGCAGCGAGTCTTTATATATTGCATAGTTTCAGGTAACTGAAGTCATTTTGATAAATTCTTTTATCTTCATTCAATCAATTTAGTTGACACTTCTTCTTAACTCAACTCCTATCGGAATATTTCATCATAATTATAAACATTTTATTAACCATAGCCAACAGGAGTTCATCCCGATTTAAGCAAATATCATTAATTGCATTTTTCGGAAGTTATCAGGATTCTACCGCCACTTGGTTATGTCTAATGGTAGACGACAGCGCTATCTATCAAGATTAAACTTAAAACATAAGGAAGGGCTAAAGTCCGCTTTGGAGCGAACCCAAAGAAAAACTTTGTATGGGCGATATGTTGGAAACAATTTTAGCTTAATATCTTGTTAAAATTTTTTTTTCGCTTTCTATTAAAATTTTCGAAGAAAACAGCATTTTAGTGAAAAACGCCCACAAAAAGTAGGCGTGGCAAACAATTTATATGAAAAAGTTATGAAGGAGAGCAGTGCCTACATATCTTGTGGAGGTTGTAACGCTCTATTTCTCTTACTTTAGCTTTAAAACGGTTTTTTTTCTAAATTGTGGGCGTATTCAAAAAAGTTTTACACTTAACCAATTCGGAGCCCTAGGGAGTGGTCCAAGCTTCCTAGTTTAATTTTAAAGGCCTAAAAATTGTGTACGTACGGACGGACGAACGGACGGACATTGCTAAATAGTCTTAGGATTTGGTCCTGATAATAAATATACATACTTTTATGGGTCTACGATGAATATTAAGGGGTGTTACAAAGTATGTGTCAAAATTAATATACCCTTAGGATAGGGTGTAAACAAACCTTCCTGCAGGCTAAAGTAATAAATTGTCCAATATTGATCCAGCGGTTATCGAGTTTTAGACTTACATACCCGGACCAAACAAAATATTACCGCGCATTGAAATCAATTGTCAGGTGTTAACATCCCTAACGCCTCCTGTTGTTAAACATGAAAAATGGGAATAAATCATTTTTCCGAAATTTTGTTTATATCCAAACCTGAAATACAGCAATACGAACAAAACAAAAAGCCTAGCATCTCCAATATATATTCTTTGACGCGGATGGAAGCGACCAGCAGTTTAATGCCGATTCCGAATGGCAATTAATTTTTTAGAAGCTTCTCATTACAGTTCTTACTCATGGATATTTGTCAGACGTTCGCAAGAGGTGGAGCAGCGAATAAAAACTTTCAGGTGGTACAGGTAGGGATTTGAACCAGGGACCTCTCGTTAGTGGTCCAACGCACTTAACAACTAAGTAACTGCACACAATTAGCTACGATAAATCTGTTATTATGACAAGGCTTACTGCAATGACAAATGCTTTCCTTTTGTCAATTTTTCCACCAATCAGATGCTTTTGCGCCTGGCTGTCAAAGTATAAAGTTGGGCTATATCGGCCTCCGTCACCGATGCCATTAATACTTGGCATCGGTGATTAGTCAGCTTCCAAGAGCATACGTTTATTACATCTTGCTGACGTTCTAACGCAGCAAAGGATCTTATGGGTTGGGCCTTTACGTTTTATTTCGGTTTTAGCAAAATTAATAAATTTGCTTAGTGACTACCACAGGGATTATTTTTTTGACCAATATTGTATTGCTTGTATATAATGACCAGTTCAATGTTCATATGTTTTCTATAGTGAAAAGAAAGTCGCTGTCTCTACCAATACTGATTAAGGATCTTATAGATAATAATTGGGCGCTTTAAACTAAATCCGGAAATATGGGAACTTTCTTGTACCCACTTTTCTTCGAAATTCTTCTATAGTGCAAGTGTGTACTAACACTATCTGAACAAATGGGAAATGGTGCAAACTGATTTGATAGATGGAGACTTAACCACCCAAGTGTCCAGTATTCAGCACATCAATTTTATTTCGAATACATTCACATCTGTAGAACAATTCATTTGAAGTTCACTTCTCATTTGGTAGCATGTAACAACTTTTTAAGACACCCGCTTGTTTGTTTGAAATATATTTTGTCATTGATCAGTTACAAAACATGAAGACAATTGATAGCAAATACTCTTTGTACACTTTATCGGAGTTCATTGAGTAAACCTTAAAGTAGAAAACCAATTGTGTGTGTGTATCCAAAAGATTTACTTTTATTATAAAGGCAAATCTACATGGGAGTGTATAGAAATCCAATCGTATTTGTCTGGAGAAACTTCATCAAATATTGTAAGTCTCCTATAAGGAACGTGATCCATTAGATAAACTGCTGTCGTTTCACTTACAAACGGACAGTAAGAGAAATCAATGTTGTCATGTTTATGATTTTAACAATTCTTGTACAAAACATCTATTTGTCTACCCTCAGACGTACCTGTCTGAAATGTACCTCCTTGAAAGTATTTGAAGTAATGAGACAACTGATAGAAATTTTATTAACTCATTTCTAGAGAAAGAACGATGTACCTCTTGAGTCAAGTTGGTCTGCATAATTTACATAAAAAAATAAAACTCGTTGTCAGTATGAAATTTACTTATTAATATGTCCCCCTTTAAATTTCTGTGTTTAAGTAAAAAAAAATTGAAGCAGACTCAAATATACAAAAATCAGACGAAAAGAAATTGGTACGGTAGTGGGGTCTACTATCACCCCAATGCAAGTTATATCCATCTAAATGACATAACTACAGATATATTTGATAAACGCATGAAATATTGTAAGTTTTGTGTGATTTCATTTGCGTACAGAAAAATATTTTTTGAGGTCTAAATATTAAATAATAAAGTCGCCTCCTAGCACACAGGGCCATAATTCTTCGAAGAATTTTGCTCTCAAAGGAGTTAAGTATCTGTTCACCTTTCGTGCTTATTCTCCAGCACTCAGCACCTTAGTGGGGAGTTGGCAGAATCGTCTTTCGAGTTAGGAGGTTTGAATATATATTTTTTTTGCCAAACCGAAATAGCAGTAGTCTCCAACGGTAATTCTTCATTGAATTTCCACTAAGGTGGCATTTGTGGAGTTGATGTTAGCACCGAGGTAAGTAAACTCGTTAACCATCTCGAAGTTTCTGCTTTCAACAATAAAGTTTTGCCCTAGCCGGCGGACAGATGTTTGCTCGTTTGTTGAAACCGCAAGACCAACTAAACTTGCTTATTCGTCAATAGTCGTAAAAGTATTTATCGCGTGACATTGGGAGCGGCCGATGATGTCGATATCGTCCAAAAAACTGCTACACCCAACATTTTTAATGCAGCGGGAGATAACTTGATATAAATAGATTTCATAAAAAAGAAGGGAGTCGGACAAAACGAATTTCTCTGAGCTATTGATGAGATAGGCGGTAAAAGCGGTAAAAGGTTCTTTTAACACGTTCCACTATCCCATATTACTCCTCTTTTTATAGAAAAGACAGTTCTTTAAAAAAATATCACCCGCGTTACAATGAAACAAATCTGTCACCAAGTTGAAAAGGATCTTCTCAATAATGAAGCGAAAGCTTCTGCTCACTTGCTTAAGTATTTCCTTACAACGAAGAATGTTATGATTCAGCAATATCAGATGGTCTTATTCCTGTAGCGTCGATAATATGACCTAAGTACTCGATTTCACTCTTTGCGAACTTGCACTTTTCAAGGCGGCACCGCAAGCCATGATGTTCCAACCGTTCAAGTAAAATTTTTAAATTTCGAAGATGCTCGGCGTTTGTTCGTCCAGACACAATAACATCATCTAGATAGGACGTGCAAAACTCTAAATCTGACGTCAGCTGTTCCATGTACCTTTGGAAAATTCCAGTAGAGCTAGATGTTCCAAACGGTAAGCGCTGATATTCAAAAAGACCGAATTCAGTGGTAATCACACACATTTTTTTTGATTCATCATCCAAAGGCACTTGGAGATAGGCGTCGGACAAGTCAACCTTGGTGAAATACTGCCCGCCTTGAAGTTTGTGGAACAGCTCTTGTACACGGGGAATAGGGTGTCTGTCGATTTCTAACTGCGGATTGATTGTCACTTTAAAATCGCCGCAAATACGTAAACCACCGTTGGGCTTTTTCACGACGACGATGGGTGTGGCCCATTGACTGGTCTCCACAGGTCGAAGAATTCCTGAATGATGTAAACGGTCGATTTCCGCTCTGACGTCCCCTTTCTGTGCGAAAGGCACGGAGCGATATTTAAGGTATTTGGGCTGACTGTTTGGTTTTAGTGTGAGATGCGCCGTAAACAATTTACTGCAGCCTAGTTCAGGGGTGAATACTGCACCATGTTTCTTGCATAGAACTTTTGCTTCATCTGCGAGTTGCTCTTTAGATTCCCCCTTCGATTCAGCTGATATCTGAAAAATTGATGGTCCGTTTCCACAATGAATAGACAAATCAAATGCCTGAAACCAATCTAAGCCCATAATATTAGCACCTCGAACACTATTGATTACCAACAACGGTAAGTTCAAACATTTTGATTTCCAGCGGACGCTAACGTTTGTTACTCCTTTGACTGGAACCTCTAAGTCACCGTAAGCCTTCAAACCACGGCTAGTTGGTTCACAGAGAGGGTTCCCAAGGCATTGATATCCTTCAAGACCCACCAGTGAACAGGTGGCTCCGGTGTCTAATTGAAATACCATTGGTTGCTGATTTATGTGAAGCGACACAAAAATTTGACGGCCCTTCCTTTCGGCCTCCCATTGCGCAGATGAAACTTCTTCCATCTTATTAGCATTGTCGTTGGTTTCATCTACGAGATTAATCGTGTGCACATGGGCATGGTTGTTATAATTGGATTTGCCGTGATGACTAATGTTGGATCGATCATCATCTTTGGAATATGAAACGGTTGACCTTCGCCTTCGGCTTTTAGATCGTTGACGTGATTTATTACGAAATTCTGTTCCCGCGCGTTGTGCAGACATGCAGACACTACTAATGTGCCCGCGGCGCTGGCAATTGTCACACACGGAGTCAAGATGTTTGCATTGACTTCGATCGTGGTGATTTAAACAACCAGGGCAAGACTTCCTAGTAAGAAAATGATCTTGTGACTTACTTTGTGTTCGGTGAAATTTCTTTTGGCTTAGTTGGTTAACTTCTGCAGTTGGTACTGTTGGAGCACTACTGCCCTTTAAAATTTCAGCTGCCATCTGTGTTGACTCGTATGCGGCTACTAGTTCCTCTATTTCTTCTAACGACGGATTTTTTTTTTGCGTTGCTGCCATACGAACTGATTCGTGCGGGGTGTAGTATACAATCATGTCTCTAATCATAGAGTCAGCGTAAGATGTATTACAGCCATCCTTGGCGCAGACGAATTTACAGTCCCTGGCGAGTCCTCTTAAATCCGCTATCCAATCGGCGTATGATTGTCCTGGAGACATTTTCTGTCGCAGAAATTTGCATCTCGATGCAAGTACATGCAGTTTTGTTTGGAAATGTGATGTTAATTTTGTTGTAAGTTCTTTAAAGGTGTGTGTACTCACATCGTTTGTTTCGAATAGCTTCCGAAGAATCTCATTCACATAATTCCCACAAGTTGATAAAAAATGTGCCTTTTGTAAGCTGTCATCTTCTACTGCGTTCGCCGTAAAATGTTGCTTTAATTGGAAAAGGTAGTTATCCCAAGCTTCTTTTTCCACCGCGAATGGACGAAACTGTGGGATCGAATTGGGTGTAGATGAAGGACCCGAGAGAACTTTCTTCATGTACTCCGCATTCGATTTAAGAACGTCTTCCACAAATTGCTTTTGTTGGTCGAGAAACAACTTCATCAATTGCGTGTCCATATTTTATCCCATCCTCGTCGCCACTTTGTTATGATTCAGCAATGTGTAGAAACGAAAAAAGGCACGAGTCAAAACAATACAAAATATCAAGGTTTATTTAACTTCAGGGAAAATTATAATTCAGGGGATTAAGAGTTTGAACTGAGTAATAAGGAAGTCAAGCGGGAACAAAGGAATCTGACTTCAACCAAAGGCGGGAACTATCCGGTGTGCTTTTTATTGACAGCTCAAAAGTTGACAGCTGCTGTCATCGATCAATGAATCTCCTAACAGCGGACTTGCCAATGATTGGAGTTGCCATATTGCATCAAAGAATATAATGATTAACGTCTTTGGTTTCAGAAAACGGTCCTGCGACGTCAACTGCGATGCTCTCACAAGTTCCTCCGACGTTATATTGTAACTTTACTGCCGTCGTATGTGAGCAATTTCCCGCACCAGTTTTCGACATCATAGTTTGTTTGATTTATTTACTCAAAGTAAGCGCCCTGATACTCCATCATCCACGTTATTGATTTTCGACCGTGGCAGAAAAAGCTGCATCACAAACTACTTTCTATTAGATCCTCGCCACCCTAAAGCATTATCTGGAACATTGAACGACCCCCACTCTACCCAATATGTCCAAAGTTCGCGACTTTCATTTTATATTCTGGTTTTCGCTCAAATTTTTTCCATCCATATCATAACCTTGGGATTTTCGAATTTATGCATTTTCCAGATTTAGGCTTTCTCAACTCTTTCTTTTTGTCGATTCTCTAGTCCACCATGCACCTGAAAAATGGCTTCACTACCGACATTAATAGCATCTGTATATAATAATAAATGTTTCTTCTGGAGTAGGGTATCTGCGCTAAAGTAAGAGCCTCACGAAGCTGCTGTTTAAGAGATTTTGAAGCTATTTTCGCATTCCTCTGGATATTTGAATAGTTTTTAATTTTCCTTCTGTTGAAGCGAACTCTTTGCAATTCAAGCGAAGTCTCATTCACAAACCGTCTATAGTAGGGTACAGGCCCTAGAACTGGGCAGTTTTTTTGCAAACGTTTTTCCAACCACGATTTTATTGTCTAAATATGGACCAAACCATGTTTTCCATGTTAGTCCTAAGAAAACACGGTCCAATAATCGCAGAAATATTGCTGGAGCATTACACAGTCTAAATGAAATTACTATAAAGTTAGCTAAGTCTGATTCATGCTATCAAAGCTAAGCGGGCTTTAAGCTGTCGCCTGGATTCATCAGTACTTGCCAATAACAGCTCTTCAGGTGAGGTGTGGAGAACCATTATGGCCCTGACAGTCCAGTCCAGTGTAAAGTCAATCTTGTACAAAGTGAAGCTGTTCTTCTTATTGCCTTTCTGTCGTCTATTGCTACCGGCTTTCTTATGTATCAGTATAACCGGTAAGGCCCAAGGACTGTTTCAGGTTTTCATAGTCGACACCATCACTGCAACCTCTGTCCGCTTAGCTAATTGTAATTATCTATGAAGCTGACGTATTGGTCTTGAATCTCCTGAGATTTCCCAGTCTTTTACTACACATTTCCAGTTGCTCCTGCTGCCGTTACTCTTGTTGTGGAGCCATGAGTCACGAAAAATATTTCTTAATTTGACGATTGTGTGAATATCATCTGTAGATTTTAAACTATAAACAGTCATCAACAACGATCATACTAATATCTCTTTATATTGTGAAGGCTGTGCTACCATCTTCAGACCGTGAAGTTTATCCGTACACGTTTACCCAACTGCTGTCTTGGTAAAGCGCCATATTCAGCATAGATCTTATCCCTTCCAGCTGCTTCCTCGTTGCGCCACCCAGCAGCATATTGTTGACAACTGCGGTCTTTTTGTGGAGCCTCGTCATTGAGGATAACACATATTTTCTTGCAATTTTTTGCAACGGATTTGTCCTGAACGGACAATATCCTGACTTAACTTCACTTACTCGGTGGAATTCAAGCGATTTTTGTTTTGTTGCTCTTTCATCATCAAGTCAAATGCCAGTGCCTCAGATTGGGTTCTTTTTTTTAGCCATTCTTACAGCAATGTGCAACTGGCTATCCTCCATGATCTATTACCTGGAGATGGTTTGCAGTAATTCTACAGCTATTATACGTCTAAGTGAGAGCGTTAGTACCATGGACATTTTATCATCGTCTCTGCTGTCTCAAACTGTCCCTTAAGACTGACCAGGTTGTTTGACTGTCAAAGACGACACGAGGTTGGTTGCATTTCTTTCTCTCAAGTTCTACGGCAACAGTTCTTCGGTAGCCCGCTATACAGAATTACAATTTCTGCATGCGGCAGGTTTCACTCAAGCAACCTCGCTGGTCAGCTGGGGGTATGTGCTTTTCAACTGGTAGGTGCCTTTGACAACATTACCTTGGTTGCACGCTACGCTGAATATGTGAACATACATGAATAGTATTAGAGTATCATTTGTTTATCGAAAAAACAACAAAATTTGGTATCGACATCTAACTATGTTATTGGGAGGGGATGTACTGAAGTAGCTTTTCCATATACGCTCCCGGGCATTACTTTTCGTCACTCTGTCGATTTACTGCGGTGGATTCTTAAACTTTATTTTATATTTGTATGTAAAGAGCTTCTTATAATTTTTTGTCCCCCGAATGTTGTTTGCACCTAGTTCATGTTGCCGCTTATGCACGGTTAACTTGTTGCCGATTGCTTCGAATTTCATTTCCATAAGATTCTTAAATCCTCCCACAACATCCTTTTGGGCTGTGACAATGTTCCAAGTTCATAGTTCTAAATAACACATTAGAAATTTGCACTTAACAAGAAGGAGTTCTATCATAGCAGCCATATCAATGCCGGTATGTTTTTCTTACTGTCCAGCAAAACAAAGCTAAACCTTATTGCAGTAAATAAAGACAAGTTCATTTTCAAAAGCAAACAACTCATTTACTGTGAAAAGGACTTTTCTAAAAAATGTCACCACCAGCATCGGTTGGCTAGTGTTTTACTAGGCGTGGATTATCCATGCTACCTACACAATGTTCCCCCTAGGCTAATGACCATATTCCTGACCTGAACTTTCTTTGATGCAGAGTACTTACTGTCATGCTAATTTATATAACAGGTTTCCAGTGCAGTAGCTGCTTCCGAATTAACACCTATGCTCTTCTCGATGGGAACTAGAGCAGAAGATCAAAATTACTAAGCTCATCCCCAGGAAAGAAACCACTGCTGATTCAAACACTTTCCACACTACTTATGGCGACACAATTCCAATAAAAGAGCATAATGATACTTTTAGCTCTGGGAACTGGCAAAACAACCTGTAAACAATGACTGCAGAAGCAAACAGAAAGCGCAAAAGTTGCCTGCTGAATAAAAAAAAAAAAAATAGAAATCCTTTTGAGACGCACAAAGGTAATAGGATCCTTTAGTGCTACTCATCCAAAGAAAGCCAGAACTTTCTCCACACACTTTAATGGGCGTTTTGTTATTTTCTTTTCTTATTCATCTCTTCATATCTGTTTCTGTCGTTTTTTTTTTATTATTTTTCTTTGCCTTTTTACGACTCGATTCGCTCCAAATAATATATTCAAAGGCGCGCAAAGGAATGCATGCATATCCATTTAATGTACATATGATGGCTGCCATCATTGCCGCAGACATGGCCACAAAAAAAAACAAAAACCTAATACTGCGATGTAGAGAAAGTCATGTATGTCAGTGTTCGCCGGAAATCCTTTCAATGTTCTACTTCCGGAAATTCCCCCGAAAACGTAAATTCGTTTAATGCATTGTCATAATGCTACGTTTTATTTTCTTTGAATTTGAAATAAAAAAAAAATCCCCAAGAAAAAATGGCGTCAAATGAGTGAACATCCAAACCGCTCCCAAGCTCCATACCTAGTCACCTTAAAGTAGGTACGTCAAACTTACATCAGGTTGATATATGGGGCGAATGCGAGCACCGTGCGTCGACTTGAGTGGATTTCTGTGCAAATGGTGTGGATTAGGATAAATGGGTCTCTCAGATGAAATATTTGTTTTCTTTTCTTATCCCTATCCTAATCCAATCGTTTCGGGGTGAAGGCGCTCCAAGGTGCTTGGTTTACAAGGTGCTCAAGGTCGAGGAGAGGTGGATTGTGTATATGTGTATTTTTTGAGAACGTGCACTTTTTCACTCACAGCTTCACGTGTCTATTTCGGTAGATAAGATGTCTGCTGGTGATGCTGGTGCTTTTGGTTTGGTTCGAAGGAGTTTTCACAATCGCTGGTAGGTTATTGAAATGTAAGCTTTTAGTGGTTGGTCGCAAAAGAGATATTTGTTTAGAGTTTTTGATTGATATGAAGAAGAATATTGAAATGAAGATGTGATTTGAAAAGCAACAGATATCGATTTGTATATCATTTCATTGGGCGCCAGTTAAGTTAAATGTAAAAAGTTCTATCTACCTTTGGCTGTCTGATGTCTGAATTTAGAGAGAGAAAAGACACCTTAATTGACTGTCCGCCACCAAATAGTCTAGATAAGGACTAAGATGTGGGGTTTTATTTATTCGTTAACCTTACTTAACTAAATCTCACGTTCCAAGTGATTTTTTTTCCAAACTAATAAACAATTTCACGGTGCCGAATTCAGTGAGACATAGTGTATGGTGGCCAGTGGAAGCCATCTCGACACAGGTCACAGTTGTTGATTGGATTACTTTTGCCATCTGTCAACGTTGGCTTTAGGCTAGTCACTCTCAGGAGTTGCTTTTATTTTTTAAATCTGGTAGATCAGTGGCATTTTCGCGCCAGTTAACCGTTTAAACAATTTTCTATGTAGAATGAATGCACTGCCGGTCTTGAAAAGAAAGACCTTGTCCTCCCAAACTCGATTTATATACACACAATGACTGGGTTATTGCATTTTTCATAAATCCGAAAAAATCTAGCTGCGATGTTTAGAATACACCACATCAACACCTAATATCTGGAGCCTGGTATTTTCTTCATAAGCATCGTCGATCGTTGTTTTAGCAAAGCTTAGCTCATTTAGGTAAATTGAAAAAGCCTTAAGGCTTGTCGAAATGCTTGCAGCAGTCTTTTCTCGATATTGATAGCCAAAAATCCGCAAACCTTCAACAGGCATGCGGTTGAACTTATTTCGCCGAAGAATCATGCGCACGAATATTGTGCATCTGTTAAAATATTTAGAGGAGTAATCACAGACAAAAAAAACGTCTAACGACAAAGCTATTCTTGCAAGGAGCAACTTTTAAATTATGTCCAACGCTTGTCCCATTTTTATTTGTTCTTCAGAATGTTGTGGAGAGGCCATGGTACGTGTACGGCAATAATCGTCGACAATTTCCGGCTTCAGACAGGAGAGGTTGGCTCCAGTCAATTTTGTCCTCTTGTAGAGAGAACACAAGTCTGCTCATCGTTTCCGAAAAACGACCGACATCGTAGAAAAAACGCTAATCATTCAATGTTATCTGTTTGATAAACCCTAAATTTACCAGAGGATCACTGCAAGGAGTACATGATATTTTGGCTGATGCTCTGAAGGTATCATGTTAGACCCACAAAGTCAGAGTATCATTATTGTCCATTCCCTAATAATAGCGGAGAAGATGCTCCGCATGACTACAAGAGCTTACAGGCTTGAAGGTTAAAGTTGGGAGAAAGCCTTAACGTCATAACCCGTCTCGACAAAATCACCCAAAATGGAACAACACCAGGAAGACATTTAGTCAAATTGTGTTTATAAGAAATAGTTCTCAATTTTTTATCTGCCTTAAAATAAACATACTTGGGTTGTTATATTTTTTCCATTTTGGTTAATAAAGTGAAATAAAATGTATATATTGTTTTATTATTGCATGAATATTATAGTAATGTTTGGGTATTTATCGTTAATAGTTTTGGATTAGTTTTTCATGTAAATAAAATTCTTTGGTTGTTTTATTATGTTTTTGTTGAACATATGAAAGTTTAATATATTTACATACATATTCGGAACGTTCATATGAGTGCGAGCGAGCGAATTGATAAACTGCGACAAAATAACTTTAAATGCATTTTTAAACACAAAATGTTGACTTGACTATTCCAATTCTAAGATAATAACGTTATTTTAAATTCATTTCATTATGCCGAACAAATTTAATAACGTTATTATCTTTGAATTGGAATAGTGAATATCGGTGATTAAAATAGCAGTGACTTTATGGAAAACTATGTTTAATTATTGACATGGACAGTTAACTAATCATGCGTTACTCATTAATTTTATTCATTGAGCTTTTATTTATTTTACCTACAATTTTAGTAATTTTAGGTAATATTTCATTAATTCACTGCTCAAATATTTATCGCACCTCCCATTTAAAAAATTATATAATTTTAATTATTTTACTTAACATTCGACAAATTAACCAACAAAATAATTTAATTATTACTGACAATTTAAAACTGCTAAATTAGTTGAACTACCGACAAACAAATTACGAAAATCCTTATTTTATGTTTAACTTGCGCAACTGCCAAAATGTTTACAAAACTGCTTAAAAATGTTTACCCAAAAAATATGTTTGTTAGGTAAATGCAAAATATGCTTATTAGGTAAAACAAAAATAATACATAATAATTAAAAACATTCAATAAAATTTACAATGTTATTGGACACAGCCCAGTTTCAACTTTTAATATGTCAACATGAGATCTTTTCCAAAATGGATCTTAGGCGCAGAACTGCTATTGTGTGCGTGAGCTGGCTCAATTTGATTTGCATGTAAAAACATATACGAACACAGTACTGCGCCTAAATGATAGGCGGGAGAGCCAAAAATCCTCTCCGTCGATTATCTGTATAATTACTCATCTGTGATCATAAACCTCACCGCAAGCATTACAGGTGGCGGTGTCGCTCAACCCCAATACATTTAAGGTTTAAGAAAAAGCTTTGTGGCCAGAAGGACGCATACAAGCAGCCTGCAGTCAATTCTTCGGAGAGATAGAAGGAAAAACGCAGACCTTTTGCCAAATATCTGGGCCCAGTAGTTTATTCTGCCTGCATCCATCGCAGTCGCCCCACCGAATTTTTATTCACGAGAAACCCAAGTACCATTGGAAGATATGACAACAGATGCAGGCAGACCAAACACAGGTTGTACCTTGCCTAACTAGGTCAGCGGAAATTTCATTTTCCTAGATGGCAGTGTGACCAGGAACCTAGAAAAGATTTACTGTGTTCAAAGAAAGCTAGAGTTTGATCGAACTGCACATACAGACAAGTACTCTGACATCTTTGGAAGGCCGTTATAGAAACGCCAGCCAGGTTCACGTTCAGGTTCAGGGAACACTTCGTCTGACCCTTTGCGAGTTCCTAACTCTATTGCAACACGAAAAACAATAGAGTAGAGCAGTTTAGTTGGTGTGTTACGGATGCGTAGTTTCACAAAAAATAAAAAAAAAATCATATCTCTTTCGTGTCACGTTATTTATCGTGCGAATAACGAAACTTTCGACTTTTACTGACATTTTGACCAGCGGGACCAGTATTTTTGTTCTTCGTTTCGTGTATGCATAATGCAGGTAGACACACAGTCTATACTTTCTAGCTCCATCTGCTCGCTTTAGCTTTATTTTTGTTATTAACTTTAAGAGGAGGCACATCTCTTGTGGGCGTAAGTTTCACAAGTCTCCCGTAATCTCAATAAACTTTAACGAACTGTTTTGCATTAAATCAAAAAAAAAAAAAATAAAATGCACGACTGCGTCATACGAAACTTTCTCGGAACATGAGATGCGTTTTTCAATCGCAAAATGAATCGAAAAATGGTGACAAATTTATATCAATCAATTTTAATGTTTAGAAAAATTAGATTTTCTCAAAAACGGCGCCTGCGATTTTGATCTAATTTCGCAAATTAGACACTTTTAACATAATTGTTCGAAATACAAAATATTATCAAAATCTTTAGAGCCGTTTTGGAGAAAACGAATTAAATTGAAATTTAAAAAAATTGTTATATGAAAAAAAAAAATTTGACAAAATTATTTCAAAACTCCAAGTACGCAAATTTATTCGACTTAATAGTATAAAAAATAGTAAATTTTTTGGAAGTCCGCTTTGTTAGTTTTCGATATTTTGGAGGTTTTCTAAATTACCGTTAATCAATTTTTGCTTGCAAAATCTGAGTATGCAGTATTTTTGGCCCCATGCCAAGTATTATTAGTACAAAAATAGACAATGAATTTCACAAAAAAGAATTGTATGGCAGGTACCGTTATTTCAAACGGTAAAGCAGAAAATAAAAAGATGCACCGAGATGTGACCCCGATAACCTTATATACGAACTTTGAAGCAAATCCGTCGAACTATTTCGCCAAACGGTGCCCGGACAGACAGACAGGCAGACAGACAGACAGACCGACGAACGACGGACGGCATTGGCGGACCCACTTTTTTGGACTTCTTTATAGTCGTAATATCATCCCTCATACTCAGTTTGAGTTCGAAATTTGCGCGCGATCGCAATAACTTTCTCTTTAGTATACTAATGTATACGAGAAAGTTAAAAACTTATAAAATAATTATGAAAATATTTTTACTATCGAAAACGAGAGTTAATTTTCACACCAGCTGACTCTAAAAGGACAGGTTAATGAAATTTTTTTCTTGCAGGCATACAATCACCATACTCTCAAAATAAATTCCCATATATAGGCATTGAGGTATCCAAATGAAATAAAACACGACCCTCATGCCCTGGTAATGCTGAGCTGTACTTTAGACACGCAAGTGGGTCAAAATGCTGAAAAAAATATTCTAATGCTTACCTAAGTGATTTACCTAAAGAAAATTAAGAAAAAAAACCCAAAAAAAGGAGATAAAAGAATTTTCTAACTTGCTTAAAATTACAATTCTTAAACTATGTAAACTAAATTATCACAATTGAGTTTGGGATTATCAACAAGAAAATTTTGGTACAGAATTGGATACACCGCAACTAGGTGGGGACTTTTCTCCAAATTTTAAATAAGCTTAATGATATTTAAATACTGAAATTATATAAAGCCAAGATAAATTAATGAACTTAATGCTAAATTAAATTTAAACTAAAATGATTGTTGTTAGGGCAAGATTTTAAGCATTAAAGCATTCGTAGCATAACGTCGGGAAGTGATAATCTGTAAGCCAATCTAATATTAATTTAACTTCAGCTCTAAATAAAACGAGTACCGGAGCTGCCATGGTGTACTTAAGTGGAGAAGGGGTGGGTCAAATGTACTCTAGGCAATATAGCATACACAGGCTGTTTTTTAGAGGTACAGAATTTCGAATTGACAAGAAAATCGTTTTAATGTCCATTATTCCATTAATGTTTAAATATGATTTGGGGCATGATGCCGCCGCGGCTGGTTGGAACAAAGACAAGTCTAGACGTCCAATTTTCAGCCACTTTTTCAAGCATTTGGGGCTGTATGTCGGCAATAACGCCACGAATGTTGGCTTCCAAATCCCCTAACGTTTCTGGTTGGTTGGCGTAGGCGAGCGACTTCACATATCCCCAAAGAAAATAATCCAATCCAAATCATACGATCTTGGTGGCAAATGGACAGGTCCATTCCGCGAAATTATACGCTCATCGAATGTTTCCTTCAAAAAATCGATTGTGACGTGCGCTGTGTGGCATGTAGCTCCATCTTGTTCGAACCACATCTCATCCACATTCATGCCATCCAATTCGGGGAAAAAAAGTCGGTTGTCATGGCTCTATACCGGTCTCCATTAACGGTATCTGATTCTCCAGCATCATTTCGGAAGAAGTATGGCCCAATGACTCCACCAGCTCATAGAGCACACCAAACAGTCAGTTTTTGTGGATTTAATGGCGTTTCAAGGGTCTCATGTGGATTCTCTTCACTCCAAATGCGGCAATTTTGCTTGTTGGAGTATCCATTCAACCCCAAATGAGCCTCATCCCTGAACAAAATTTTGCGATGAAAATCAGCATCCATATCATTCTCATTTTCGGCCCAAACACCAAAATCACGACGCATTGCATGGTCTCGCGGCTTTAATTCTTGCACAAGCTGGATCTTGTAAGGTCGTAAGAAGAGATCTTTGCGCAAAATCTTCCATAAAGTTGATGGACACAGCTCCAATTGCTGTGCACGGTGGCAAATCGATTCATTCGGGTCCTCTTCAACTCTTTGCTCTACAGCGGCAACTGTTTCTTCGGTGCGCACTGTTTGACCTCTCTGCGGATGCATATTATCACATAGAGTAAATTCAGTGCGATCCATGGTTAATCGAATTAATTACTCTGATGGACGATTATGTCGACCATAAAATGAGCTGAGCTTGCGGTAAACTTCGCGAACTGAACTGAAATAAATTTGCACGATTTGCCAGCGTTGTTCATTCGTCAACCTATTCATGATGAAATGGCAAACCAAACTGAACATAAATATCATTAGAGAACATAAATGTCAGTTTTATCTCTATTCGAAAAACCAACCTAAAAACATAAGGAAAGGCTACAGTCCGCTTGGGGCGAACAGTATGATACCCTATCCTTATCCCTATGTACCCCAAAGAAAAAATTCATAAGGAAGATGATAGATAGCATTTTATTTCATTCTATGAAATTTATAGAAAAAAAAATATTTTTTTTAAAAAACGCTTCCAAAAAGTGGGCGTGGCCAAAAACTTTGTATGGGCGATATATTGGAAAAAATATTGGCTAAATATATTGTTAAACATTTTTTTTTCGATTTCTGTGAAAATTTTCATAGAAAACAGCATTTTAGTAAAATACGCCCACAAAAAGTAGGCGTGGCAAAAAACTTTATATGACAAATTTATAAAGGTAGGCAGTACCAACATATCTTGTGAAGGTTTTACAACTTTATCTCTCTAACTTAAGCCTTAAAACGGTTTTTTCTAAATTGTGGGCGTGGCAGTGGGCGGATTTAAAAACTTTTAACACTTTACCATTTCGGGACCCTAGGGAGTATATGCTCCAAATTTCAGCCTCCTAGCATAACTTTAAAGGCCTCAAAAGTTGATACGGACGGACGGACGGACATTGCTAAATAGTCTTAGGATTTGGTCCTGATCATAAATATATATACTTTTATGGGTCTACGACGAATATTAAGGGGTGTTACAAACTATGTGTCAAAATTAATATACCCTTAGGATAGGGTATAAAAAAAAACTCCCTTTAGTTGCCGCGAACTATAGGGAAGAGTTGAAGTGGTGTCCGTCCGGTTTTGACAGGTAAATCTTGGAATGAAATATATTTGTCTTCATTTGTTGTGTCTGGTACTTGCGGATCAAGAACCACTCCCATTCGACGTTCCTATATAGCTACGCGTATGCAAGCATACCAAGTGACGATCCGTGCAGAGTAGAATAGTAGTCGCAGCATTGCGACTTAAAATCCTTTGCCTATAGCTGCTGTAAAATCGTAAAGGAATATCCGGCAATGCAACCGACAAAAATATTGAAATTGACACATTTATCTGCTATAAAAAATTACAACTATTTAATTCCACATTGATTTGTCATAAAGCAACATATTATTTAAAATGCCATCTTCAAAAACAAACGGTTAAAAAAACGAAATTCAAAAAAAAAAATCCTCTATCTCTAAAGTAAACATACATACGTACTCGCTTGCACAGCACATTCCCCGCATATTCAGTCATACACCCCGTATTGACAGGCCAATGATTCTGAAAAGGCTTCGTCGGCTGGGTTCATCAGCTCTGTTGCTAACACCCCCTCCCTCTCATCAACCACACGTGGTAGGTATACAATGTTGAACACAAAATTACATTTGCTTTGATCATGTAATTTAGCCATCAGTCGCATATATTGAAAGCAGATAGAGGTACGTTTGGATGGACGGATTTTGCATTCACGTGAGTAATCCCGGGGTCGATAACCGAGTAAAATACGATGGGGTTATGCTTACGCCTCGTTTACCCTTTTGCGTTTGCCATTCTTTACAATCTTTTTATTTTTTTCTCTCTGTGATTTTGCTTTTCATTCGCACATAACATTGGAATGTACGAAGGCATACTATGTTATCCTGGTGGGGCGTCGCGTCCGGGTGGTGTTTCCACTTCTAGTGGGAGCGAGTAAGTCTGATTTGACTATATCACCACGACACGATGGCGTGTGTGTTTACCTTCAGCGGAGGGTGACTTAGGATTAGAAGCTTTGCATTTGTTTGATGGGCTATAGGTAGTTTAGAAAGCAAATCACTACCTATTCCATTCGATTTCAGGGCGAAAACAAAACGAGAACAGAACTGTTTAACCAAAGGAGAGGGCGCGTGGGCGGGTGTTGTAAGCCTAAAATCGATTTGTATTTTTTTTTCATTTTTTTTTCTGCTGATATCACATTTTAAATGAAAGGATGATTGGCTTATGTTGGTCTATGAATACATTTGTTTTCCCTTTGGTATAATTTTAGGAATGATGGAAGTGTCACTCTACACGCTGACATTGTAGGTAGGACCAACATGTACGGAATGTATAATGTGATGGAGTAGAAATCGAGTACATTAGGTAGGAATACCATTTGATTAATCCCCTTAGGATTCATGGATATATGACAGTATTAGCCAGGGCATTTACAAATGCCTCTATTGCGGATTAAGAGATCGACACTACACTATTGGTGTTGCGACTTTATTAGTGGATATCCGAGCTTGAGACGGGTAATTTTTTTTAAGACGCCCCCTGCGAGTGAACAGTCCGATTAATGTGGTTTAGTCACCTGATAGTACCAAATAATAAGCTAAGATAGTTTGATTTGGTTTTGATTGGGAGAGGACAAGATTTCTTTTGAATAATTATTTCCATTAATTTGGGTAACATTCGGGCAGACAATTGACATCAAAGAGTTGCATAGTCCCCTTAGCCCAATATTAATTAGCCTGTGGATCCTAACAAGAGTAGTTTTCCAACCAACTAAACGGACTTACGGAATCTGTCAGATTTACAATGTCAAATTGTTATCGAGGACTTCAATTCTGAAGTAGGAAAGGACGACGTATATGTGGGGTTAGTTGGTATGCTTAGTACTGGTTCCATGAAATGACAACAAATAACTGCTACCGACTAATTGACAGCTTGCAATGCAGTGATATGCAACCGAGGCTAAGGATCTGCATAACAAAACAACATGATGTGCTCCAAACCATGTGCTAATCGATATGAGGCCCGAATCAAACATTTTAACATGCACATTATTCTAGGATCTAACTGTTCAGAAAAATGAACTCGACGTTGTACGCCTTAGCGTCACTACATCTGGAGTAGCCAGAGCGTACAAAGAACAGCTGAGTGAAAAAAGCGAATAATCAGTGGTCCTACTATCGCGACAAAATCAAAGATCTAACCTAAACCGCCGTGGTGGAATGGTGCTGATGGTGATTCGGCCAGAGAATACACGCAGAAGTAGTTAGGTGCTCTACATGGGATGGCCGAATTGGGGATCCGGACAAAACCTATCCAACCGTGTCGCATGACGTTGGAGAGCACGTTCAGCACCAGCTCATCTTCCATACATGTACCAGATTTCACCAAGTCGAATTGATATTTTGACTTCTTAAATTTTGTTCTTGAGTAAATAGTGCGTAGGGCAGGTGTCAACACTGTAGGCACTGTCTTAAACATATCCATCCAGCTACTGGGTTATGCAAGAGATATTGACATCATTAGACGCTCCCATCATCCCGTGGTAGAGGCTAGGTGAAATTAGTTGGCCTGAACACGTACTGTCAACAAGCAAGCAAACATCTGTCCAACGGCTACGAAAAAATTTTACTACTGATAGCAGCAACATTGGGGGAGTTTATCTACCTCGGTGTTAATATTAACTCCACGAATGACAACTTATTGGAGATCCGCCGAAGAATTACCCTAACCGCTGCTACTTCGGTTTGGCGAAGCAAATGGGTTTAAGACTGCTGACTCGAAGGAAAAATGTTATGGTCTTAAGAACAAGGAAATATAATAGATAAGCAGGAAAGGACAGTTAATACTGGTCCTGTTTGCGAGGAGGGGAGATTTAGACCAAAATTCGTTGACTACATTAGCTCGGCCACATCGAGCGAATGGACAATAATGCTCCAGCTATAAGAGGATTTTCGAACTCCGAACATCCATTTGGTCTGAATAACTGGAAGCATCGTGCTCGGGATCGCAGAGGATGGAAGGCCATCGTATCTAAGTCGGGGACACTTCACTGGTCGGTTACTCCTTAAGAAGAAAAAAAGGATAGGGGGATTTATTTTCAGCGGAAACAGTACATAGCAAATGCTCTGATTTCAAAATACAGAATTGGAATTTGGAATTGCTTCGTTTGAAACATCAATTTGAATAAAAGTCGATGCCGCCGCTTTTCGAATATGGCAAAATTAAAGCTTGCTCAAATCAATATTTTTTCTTACGAAACTGAGCTTGTTAGGATTTGTTGCTTGGATTTCTTATTTTTCATAATTAATGGGTATTTAGTATGTTAAAAACAATCTCTCAGGCATTACTTAATAGCTTATTCCTGATTATTATATTTTTAAATATTTTCTACGTTTCTATAATAAAAAGTAAAAAATAAAAGTTCAGTTCTTCCTCAACCACTCAATCACGGACTTGCTCCCACATGTAGGTACTGACAAAACCAACACAAACATGAACCAAAAAAATGAAGTATCTACCTATGTACGATTTTATTGAAAGGACTGATTTTATTTAAATACTCCTTTAACCCCAAAACATCACTGCTGACATGGATTCCAATCGAATTGCTATTTTTCTTCTACCACCACACCACACCCACAATTCGTTACTTCCCACAAAATTAGATTATTTATTAACCTCAACCTCACAAATTAACTCAGTCGTCCCACGTAGATAACTGAAAAGAAAACAGACAAAAAAAATAATATAAGAACCAGGAAAAACGGTATCCTTCAGACATTGCAAACTGAATAACTAAATATCCTCTTAGTCCTTCTCTAGAGCAACCGAAATGTGGAAGCAGAGACACAAAACCAATCCCAATACGAATCGCCGACATTAATTTATTTTCCACTTTTTTAACTACACGCTTCGTAAGCACTTCCTAACCGTCGAGCAAGTCAGGACCTTCACCTTCCCTACAACTAACTGTCCATATCGTCCATAGTCTCAAATCACACAACCTAGCAAAGCAAAAAAAAAAAAGAAAAAAAAAAAACGTGATTTGAATCCGTTATCAGACAGAAACGACTAAATAAAACCCTTCCTATTCAAAGTTTGCGCAGTTAACTACCCATTTTTCTGGCTGGGTAAACTATTATCCTTTTGGAAATGAAATGTTTCATCATTTTTACTTGACGACCTTGGTGTTACCTCGCCGATGACCCAGTGTTGTATCCACTTTTGTGCATTTATATATGCATATATATTTTCTTTTGCGTCTTCTCTGTTGATTTAAATAATTGATTGGTCAAGGAAAGTATTAATGGACGTCAGGAGAACCTTTGTCCACTTGTCCCTTGTGTCTTTGATGATAATCTTTTCACTTTCGTGCTTACGTCAAATGGTACTGGTTGTTATCCTTAAATAGGATTAAACTCATAAATATCTGACGTAAGGATTTTCATCCTTTTTTTTTGTCATCCTGAATGTCCTTGTTAAAAGTAAAAAGCTACTACACATATCATCCACAACGTTTTACAAAGAATACATTATGACGAAAGAGAAGAAAATACCTAATCTGGGGTAATAAAGGACGAAAAGTCTAGTCAAGAACGATAAAAGGTGTGAAAAGATGTATGTGCTTCATCATTCTGCGGGTAACAACTTCACGTAACTCTTCACATAACAGGTAATCCTTTCTCTGTAGCTTCAAACTGTCTGCAATCAGTACGTCAGTTTGTATGTCGAAATGTGTATGACGCTCGGCCAGGACAACGGATTAACCGCTTAACTTGTAATGTCTCAATATTATTTGCACTCGCACGTTACATTAATTCAATGTAGGTACCCAAACCCATGTCGAGGGACACATTAAGACTTAAGTGAAACAAAGGACATCCATAAACACAAGTACAACAACAGAAGAAATACGGAATTCCAGACAAAAGCGCGAACGTTAAATGAAATGAAAATAAATAAATAACGACGACGGTAGGTATGGTGTAGTTATCTCATAAGTTGCGACGTTTCGTATAAATCATGGATTTTCCATGGTTCTGCAGTCGGCAAAGCACATCGTACTGCGTTATGGATACCTTTAGTTTGATGCGAGCAGCTCCTCGGTTGATTCCATCGCTTATTCCCTTGCATGACTTATATCTACCCGTTGCTCGCACATGAAGCGCATTTGAAATGGCGTCTGACAGAATGTTCTCTTTCGATATGACAAACTTACGTTTGCGGTCTACC